>OU026109.1:0-2400000 GCA_907269075.1 Idaea aversata
AATATTTGATAAGAAAATTGTAATAAATGACAAATGAAAAAGAACAACGCGCAAAAGCGCGGAAAAGAGCTCTATAATAAAGCAAAAATGAATAATTGAATTAACAAAGACCTGTTACAAAACGGGGAGTAGGTAGCTCGCGGGCCGGGCCGTTAGCGCCCGGACAGGTTAAAAAAAAAAAAAAAAAAAAAACCTAACCTAACCTAACCTAACCTAACCTAACCTAACCTAACCTAACCTAACCTAACCTAACCTAACCTAACCTAACCTAACCTAACCTAACCTAACCTAACCTAACCTAACCTAACCTAACCTAACCTAACCTAACCTAACCTAACCTAACCTAACCTAACCTAACCTAACCTAACCTAACCTAACCTAACCTAACCTAACCTAACCTAACCTAACCTAACCTAACCTAACCTAACCTAACCTAACCTAACCTAACCTAACCTAACCTAACCTAACCTAACCTAACCTAACCTAACCTAACCTAACCTAACCTAACCTAACCTAACCTAACCTAACCTAACCTAACCTAACCTAACCTAACCTAACCTAACCTAACCTAACCTAACCTAACCTAACCTAACCTAACCTAACCTAACCTAACCTAACCTAACCTAACCTAACCTAACCTAACCTAACCTAACCTAACCTAACCTAACCTAACCTAACCTAACCTAACCTAACCTAACCTAACCTAACCTAACCTAACCTAACCTAACCTAACCTAACCTAACCTAACCTAACCTAACCTAACCTAACCTAACCTAACCTAACCTAACCTAACCTAACCTAACCTAACCTAACCTAACCTAACCTAACCTAACCTAACCTAACCTAACCTAACCTAACCTAACCTTTTTTTTTTTTTTTACGGGGGGAAATGCAGCCTTATGCACCGTCCCACCGCTCTGGGGCGAGCGGCGGGGATGTGTGGGGCTCCCTGCTGGCCTGAGATGTTGGGCGGCCAGAGGTTTACCCACTAAAACCCCCCGGACTTCCGTCACACCACCATGTGCCGGAGGTAGCAGGACCGCTTGCGCTTAACTGCTACTACCTCCGACGGCAGCTGGCCTCGTCAGGCCCCCTCTCGACGCACCAGAGGCACGTCCCAAGCGCCCCGGGGACCAAGCAGATGGGCACCAGACAGCCCCATGTCTGAGTGCCCGTGGTCCCCTGCGATGGGTCAGATGAGTGGCCCCATCGCCCGCCACTACGGTCGCAGGGGATAGGGAAAGAGGCAACGATACACCAACAGTCCTCTTCCCCTGCGACCCCACCATTGCGGCGCCAAGGATGCTACGTCCCACGTAGCAGCCCCGGCGCCAACCACTCCGGTCGCAGAGGATAGGGAAAGTGGCAACGACACACCAACAGTCCTCTTCCTCTGCGACCCCACCGCTCCGCCATCTAAAGGTGGCGACCCCATCAGTTGCGGTGCAGCATATAATATACTACACCGCAACCCGCCTCGGTCACAGTGCCGCGACCACCAATGCAGCACTGCGACCCACCTTGGTACCGCTCACACCGACTTTGTCGCAAAGTCGGATGGAGCGGTCCCTCTCGGGCAAGCCAGCTCCTCCAGCCTGGCTTGGCCCTGGGTTCCTCTTGGCTTCACCGTGGTTGGCAAGGCCACGGTTACTAAGCCCCCCCGCCACGACAAGGCGGGAACCCACGGGGGGGGACCTAACCTAACCTAACCTAACCTAACCTAACCTAACCTAACCTAACCTAACCTAACCTAACCTAACCTAACCTAACCTAACCTAACCTAACCTAACCTAACCTAACCTAACCTAACCTAACCTAACCTAACCTAACCTAACCTAACCTAACCTAACCTAACCTAACCTAACCTAACCTAACCTAACCTAACCTAACCTAACCTAACCTAACCTAACCTAACCTAACCTAACCTAACCTAACCTAACCTAACCTAACCTAACCTAACCTAACCTAACCTAACCTAACCTAACCTAACCTAACCTAACCTAACCTAACCTAACCTAACCTAACCTAACCTAACCTAACCTAACCTAACCTAACCTAACCTAACCTAACCTAACCTAACCTAACCTAACCTAACCTAACCTAACCTAACCTAACCTAACCTAACCTAACCTAACCTAACCTAACCTAACCTAACCTAACCTAACCTAACCTAACCTAACCTAACCTAACCTAACCTAACCTAACCTAACCTAACCTAACCTAACCTAACCTAACCTAACCTAACCTAACCTAACCTAACCTAACCTAACCTAACCTAACCTAACCTAACCTAACCTAACCTAACCTAACCTAACCTAACCTAACCTAACCTAACCTAACCTAACCTAACCTAACCTAACCTAACCTAACCTAACCTAACCTAACCTAACCTAACCTAACCTAACCTAACCTAACCTAACCTAACCTAACCTAACCTAACCTAACCTAACCTAACCTAACCTAACCTAACCTAACCTAACCTAACCTAACCTAACCTAACCTAACCTAACCTAACCTAACCTAACCTAACCTAACCTAACCTAACCTAACCTAACCTAACCTAACCTAACCTAACCTAACCTAACCTAACCTAACCTAACCTAACCTAACCTAACCTAACCTAACCTAACCTAACCTAACCTAACCTAACCTAACCTAACCTAACCTAACCTAACCTAACCTAACCTAACCTAACCTAACCTAACCTAACCTAACCTAACCTAACCTAACCTAACCTAACCTAACCTAACCTAACCTAACCTAACCTAACCTAACCTAACCTAACCTAACCTAACCTAACCTAACCTAACCTAACCTAACCTAACCTAACCTAACCTAACCTAACCTAACCTAACCTAACCTAACCTAACCTAACCTAACCTAACCTAACCTAACCTAACCTAACCTAACCTAACCTAACCTAACCTAACCTAACCTAACCTAACCTAACCTAACCTAACCTAACCTAACCTAACCTAACCTAACCTAACCTAACCTAACCTAACCATCAGTCGGTCGCGAGCCGTAGTGGAGAGCGGTCGAGTCCACTAGGAAGCTCCTGCGGCAAAATCTATAAGTCCTTCCTAGGCCTGTTTTTCATAAATATTAAATTAAGAAGTATTTTATTTTAAATTCTCGGTTGGATTCTAAATATTTTTGTGCGGTCTTCAGTGATTTATTTTACTTTAGAGTGCTTTTATTCGTGATTTTGTTATAATTGTGTGCTATAGTTTAATTTTATTTATGCGGTTTTGTGGTTTTATGTGATAGTGATCGATTTAATTTATGTGAGTTTTTATTTAGGCCCCCAATAATTTCTTATCTTATTTAATATCTTTAAATTTATTAATTTCTTTGAATATAGTTTTAAATATTTTAGCTTCATACTCTAAATGATTATTTATTCAAATTCATTTAAATTCTTTTAATATAACAATTGCTCCTATATTTTTAAATTTGATAAAATAGTAAAAATTCTTTTAAATTTAATCATTTTATATAATATTTCTTATTTCATTTTATATATTTCAAATCTCGGGAAAATTTATTTTGATTCTTTTATAATTTGGTAATTCATCTTGACTCTTTTAAATTCTTTAAAGGTTTTATTAAATTAAAAATAAATATTTTTAAATTATTCTACATTCATTTCTATATTATTTTAATTTCGGAAATTTGATACTAATATTTTTTATTGAATAACTTTAATTCCATTAAATTCTTTAAAAACTTTATTAAATTATACTTAAATATTTTAAAATCGTTTATTATTTAAAATTCGATAAAAATAAATCTATTTTATGTAAATTTAAATCTAGGTCAATTAATTTGTATATTTATACCAAATTTATCTAAATTATTTTCTTTTATTATTCACATACTTACAGATTAATTAAAATCATTATTAGTTTATAATAAAATAAAATCCTTATTTAATTATGTCAATTTCACATTCTTTTAAGTTGTCTCATATTAATTGTTTTTAATTTGTCTAAATATTATCTCAAAATCCTCTTAGATTTATCTAAATAGTTTTCTGAATAACTTTAAATTATTTTAATATTCAGTTTTGTATTAAAATAATTAGGTTTTTGGTGTGTCCCTTTATTGTGCGAGAGTTTGTATTATGGTGCGGTCTAAGTGAATTTTAATTATCAATTTTAGTGTTTCTATAATGTGATTGTGATATATTTTTGAACGACTCTAAACTGAACTTCCTGCTGATAGCCGGGGTGAGGAGCGACTTATGTTGTGAGTTCTCCCCCGGACACCTAAGCGATCCTTCTCCGCCTCCTTGTCCTCTAACGTGGTGACAGGGAGGGACTCCCAGGAGGTAGCGGCTGGTGAGTCGTATCTGAACAGCTCTGCATCGGCAGCGACGATCTTGGAGCCATAATTTATAGATGGAATGGTGCTCTCAGCATTCTACGTATTATGGTTACATCCACCCTATGCTGAGGACCTTTCTGTGCTTATCCAGATGTTTTCTGGATCTCGCAGAATTTGCAGTAATGCCTGTCATTTCCCTTACATTCATAGTTATATTGCTTGTTTTCACGATACTCTTTAAATGTCTTATAGATAGGCGTTGCGTGTGATCGAATTTAATATTATTTTACGTGTCTTATTTTCAGCCATTTACATTCTCTATATTTTAATTTCAATTATTATTATATTCATGATTGGAAATACATTCGGACGAGACTCACTTTATGATTTTATGCGTTTTGTTACCACATCTTAACGAATAATAATTGTGTTGTCATTTTCTGTAACTTGTGTGTGCAATAAAGCGTTCTATCTATCTATCTATCTTAACAAATACCATCTTTACACGTAGATAATTATGTCCTATTTTGTTAATTTTTTCATTACATTTACTCTATTCCTACACCTACTGTCTATTAATTCTTATTCTATCTATCTATTCAATACTTAATTATTAATCAACTTTTCTATCTCTTCAAATAATCTTACCTCAATTAATCTAATATAATACTCATAATAATCTATCTAATAATGCATAAGAGTTACCAATGCATAAGAGTCACCAACTGTGAGACTTTTACAGCTTTTGTAGGCAGAGGAATAATTTCTGATATACTGACCTATTGCCGCACCCCAATTTATATTTGCTACATCGACTACCACTACATAATGCATGTATCTGATTAATTATTCCTATCGGAACTGATATTCTTATTTTAGTCTTATTAGATTTTTCAATTTTTATCCTAGTAATCTTCATCATCTCATTTTTACATGCGTAATGTTGTAGGGAGCCCTAAATGAGCAATCTAATCCATTTTAATTCTTTGTCACGGGGGCATATATCGGGATCGCTACTTGTATTCCTTTCTCAGAGCCACGGGTGAATAATCATGTGATCGCACCTGAATTTATCATCATGGCCACCAAGTAAATTAAAGTTCTCACTTTGCTATCCTGTCCAATTTCATCTCTCATTTCAATGTTAGCCCCCATCCTTCTTATTGGCTACACCCACTGTTGGGCCATTATGATATAGTTTAGGAAAGAATAGAAATTGTGCAGCCGCTTGAAAACAAGCAAAGTCATCCAATAGATTCGTTCACCAAACACTTGCCACCAAATTTTATTATCTCTATAACAGTCGTATGCGAGGCGGCTTTACAGAGCCGCTTCGTATACGATGACATCATGTACGCATGACGTCATAGAGAGGCCACAAATCTCCCTCAATAAATGCCGGCAGGCAAACTACTCCGAAGCTATTTTACAACATCTGAAGGTCGGATGTCGCACTGAGAGCTCACATCCTACCTAAATTACACGTGCATATCGTCAATTGGCTTTTTCAAAGGGACCGCAAATGTCCTTTGAACAATGCCGACAAACAAGCGACTCCGTCTTCATAGGTAGATGTGCGAATGGATGTGGTGGATATGGCCGGCGGCTGCCGCATGATATCGAGTCATGAACTACTCTTATAAACGTCTGAAGATTGGATGTCACGCCGCAAACCACATCATACCTAAATCACACGTGTATGTCGTCATCTGTTTACAATATCGACGCTCTTTGAGAGACAGCGCTTTTCCTTTGATAAATACCGACAAAGGGCCGGCTCCGACTTCATTGACAGATAAATAGATACATACAAAGTAGATGCACGATTCAACTGTTTTACTTTAAATTAGGTAGGTACTCAACCTACACAGGTGACGTTGCAGGTACTTGACTAAATTTAGATTAACATTGCTTAAACTTAAAGTATGCCTACACTACACGTGCGTGGTCTAATAGGTATAAGAATCGGACATTTATTCACAGAGCGGCCTCTTTGAGGTGACCACAATATTTCCTTTGATAAATACCGCCTGATGATCGACACCGCCTTTATAGTTAGCTAGATACATCTTCGTGGGCGGCACTATCGGCGCATAGCAACTGCTATCTGGATTATTTCACTTTATTCTTAATTTATCTTATGAGGAGTGTGGACAGGGGCTGGGGCTTGTTTAATCTAGTACCGCACTGCTCCGCCCACTGCACCGTCTTATCCAACATTTATTTGGGTAAATAGGTATAGGTTTACACCAGTACAATCGGCGTCACTCCTGGGTTGAGAATTGCCTTGACCAGCGAAGGGCTGTAATGCCTTATCCACCAAGGGGTTGATCTTCAATTCTCAACGACCTTTGCGATGCCGGGGGTTGCTGTAAGATGCGGCGTTGTTTACTGCTTCCCACATACCACGACAGGAATTTTCAGGAATAGGGACAGCGGAGCCACAGGATTATTTTCGGCCTCCCCACGTAGTGAGGGAAATCGATCTAACGCCTGGAAAAGTCGAGAGAAGCATAAAGCGGAAAGAGGAATACAGTCAATTATAAGGCTGACTGCGGGCGGGAAAAGTTGAGAACATTCCCAAGTTCACAGGTGTGTGACTAGATACGCCCCGGGGCGACTTTCTCAAAATATTTCTACGAAGAAGTCATTTTGCTAGGGGACACACTCTCTTACCAGCAATACAACTATACCTGCTCCTCGCGCATTCTTCATTCTCGCCGACTGCTATAACGTTCTGGACCTAGATCAAGGATCCACCCAGGTCCCACCGATGAGCCTTTAGCCATCTAAGCAGCCCTTTCGTACACAACTAAAGACAGACTTCCTTAGACTAACAAAGACTCAAACCACGCCCCCTTCACGCCTACAATGTGGCCTCCACACCACTCACACGCTCACTAAGTTATGCACCCGGAGCCACCTGCCCCGCACTAACCATTCTTTACTTTTAATTTTACACCAGCAATTTCCAAGCCACTACCTTACAGGTATAGTCAATCACAATTCATGTACTTATCCCACCTATTTATTCAATTGTAACAACAATCACATTCCACAAGCAATCTCCCAGTCACCATAACACAAGTCTGGCCACTTATTCTAAATACACTCACCGATCGAATCCTTTCCATCCTCCCTACTTTCCTCACTACAAAAGGAAAGCAACACAGGTATCTCATTTACGGTTAAGTCACCATAACACAAGCCTCAGTACAATCAGTAAATACAAACGAACATACAGACAGACTTACTTATCAATAAACCACACGTATTATATACGCATCCTATGACCACACCCCCTTTTCTTCTTACTGGCAATACAACTATGCCTGCTCGACGCTCAATCTTCATACCCACCGGTTACTTTATTGTTCTAGACCCAGATCAAGGATCTACCCAGGTCCCACCGGGAGCATTTCAGCAATCTGAGCAATCTTTTCGTACACAACTCGAGACAGACTTCCTTAAACTAACAAGAATTCAAACCACGCCCCCTACACGCCCACAAAATGGCTTCCATACCACTCATACTTGCACTAGTTTTGCACACGGACTCACCTGCCCCGCATTTATTTTTATTTTACTCTTAAATTTTTACACCAACATTTTAAAGCTACTACCCTACAGGCATAGCTAAATACAATTTCAAGAACTTTTCACACCTATTCAGACCTTAATAACTCAACGTTACTACAAACAATAAAAAACGAACACACTAACTTTCTTAGCAACTGACACACTCACATCATATACACATCCAGTGGACACTTCCCCTTCTCACTCCCGCAACACCAATCCGCTTGCCCACCGCATTATATATTCATCGTAACTGGTCTTTAGACCTCCCACTGTTAAGATTTTCATTTCGTTTAGACCCCACCGGGCGTGTTGAACAATCTTCAAATCACCATAACACAAGGCTAGCCACATAGGCAGGAATACACACCTGTCGAATCTTTCCACCCTCCCTACCTTTCTCACTATAATAGAGAAACAACACAAGAATCACACGTGCGATCAAGTCGCCATAACACAAGCCCAGCCACATAGACTGGTACATATACTCATCGAATCTTCTTTTGCCCCAACCCCCACCTCCCTTATAATGGAGGGAAGGCAATGCCAGCTTTCCATTCGCGATCGAGTCACCATAACACAAGCCTCAGTATAATCAGTGGACACAGGCGAATATACGGACGGACTTACTTATCTACAAACTATCAGTATTATATACACACTCTGTGGCCACACCCCCTTCTCTTGCCAGCAATACAACTATACCTGCTCCTCGCGCAATCTTCGTTCTCGCCGACTGCTATAATGTTCTGGACCTAGATCAAGGATCCACCCAGGTCCCACCGATGAGCCTTCAGCCATCTAAGCAGCCCTTTCGTACACAGCTGGAGACAGACTTCTTTAAACTAACAAAGACTCAAACCACGCCCCCTTCACGCCTACAACATGGCTTCCACACCACTCACACGCACACTAAGTTATGCACCCGGAGCCACCTGCCCCGCACTAACTATTCTTTACTTTCAATCTTACATTAGCAATTTCCAAGCCACTACCTTACAGGCATCGTCAATCACAATTCATGTACTTATCCCACCTATTTATTCAATTGTAACAACAGGCACATTCCACAAGCAATCCCCCAGTCACCATAACACAAGTCTAGCCGCTTATTCTGAGGACACTCACCGATCGAATCCCTTCCATCCTCCCTACTTTCCTCACTACAAAGGGAGTATCTCATATACGGTTAAGTCACCATAACACAAGCCTCAGTATAATCAGTAAATACAAACGAATATACAGACGGACTTACTTATCAATAAACCACCCGTATTGTATACGTATCCTATGGCCACACCCCCTTTTTCTTACCGACAATACAACTATGCCTGCTCGACGCTCAATCTTCATGACCTCCGGCTGCTTTATCGTTCTGGACCCAGACCAGGGACCTACCCAGGTCCCACCGGGAGCACTTCAGCAATCTAAGCAGTCTTTCCGTACACAATTCAAGACAGACTTCTTTAAACTTACAAGAACTCAAACCACGCCCCCTTCACGCCTACAATATGGCTTCCACATAAACTAGTGCTACACGCGGACGGACCCGCACGGCTTACACTATTTAAAATCTCTGAACATGAAAAATACAATAAACAAACTGTGGATGAAGGTGTTATGTACATGCATAACCGGTTTTCTTGGAGCAGGAATGTATCAAGGACACATTACAATCGACTTTACTGGTATATTACACAATCTAACAATTATTCATTTTACTGGAGGTGGGTGTGATGCACAGGCATAGCATCTTCATCCATGTCTTGACTTATCAGAAATAAATTAGTGTTTTTGAGGTGGATAAAGGTGTCATGTTGTGTTTTAATGTAACAGAGGAAAGTGTTATAGGTACAGACATGGCTCATTCATCCGTGATTTAAGATATCGAAATTTCATCAAAATCCTTTTCCCTTTTACGGGTATATCATTATAATCATTAATCATTTCTTTGTCTCTGGGTAAATGGACAGTCCTAGCAACACCACTATGAAATCTAATCATTTCACGGGTTTTCGCGTGTCACATGTGCTTTTTCGATATTTACTTACCTATTTTGTGCCAATTCTCACTAGCCTGATTGTAGGAAAGTAAGATTTTGAAAGATATAACTCTTATGAACATACTTGCAAGACGATGATTGTAGACAATTTAATTACGCAAACACACTAGCTCTACAACACCTGAAGGCCAGATGTCGCGCCGCTTGCAGACATATGAATGGATGTGGTCGGCGGACACCACGCGGCACACTATCTCTACAACATCTGAAGGTCGGATGTCGCGCCGCTTGCAGACATACGAGTGGATGTGGTCAGTAGACGTTTGCGCGGCACACTATCTGAAGGTCGGAGGTCGCACTGATTATAGACATACGAGTGGATGTGGTCGGCAGACGCTACGCAAACACTCTATCTCTAAACATCTGAAGGCCGGATGTCGCGCTGCTTGCAGAAATACGAGTGGATGTGGTCGGTGAACGCTACGCAAACACACTATCTCTACAACATCTGAAGGCCGGATGTCGCGCCGCTTGCAGACATACGAGTGGATGTGGTCGATAGACGCTGCGCGGCACACTATCTCTACAACATCTGAAGGTCAGATGTCACGCCGATTAAAGACATATGAGTGGATGTGGTCGACGGACGCTACGCAAACACACTATCTCTACAACATCTGAAGGCCGGATGTCGCGCCGCTTGCAGACATACGAGTGGATGTGGTCGGAAGACGCTGCGCGGCACACTATCTCTCCAACATCTGAAGGTCGGATGTCGCGCCGATAATAGACATACAAGTGGATGTGGTCGGCGGACGCTACGCAAACACACTATCTCTACAAACATCTGAAGGCCGGATGTCGCGCCGCTTGCAGACATACGAGTGGATGTGGTCGGCGGACGCTGCACGACACACTATCTCTACAACATCTGAAGGTCGGATGTCGCGCCAATAATAGACATACGAGTGGATGTGGTAGGCAGACGCTACGCAAACACACCATCTCTACAACTCCTGAAGGTCGGATGTCGCGCCGATTATAGACATACGAGTGGATATGGCCAGTGGACGCTACACAAACACACTATCTCCACAACATCTGAAGGCCGGATGTCGCGCCGTTTGCAGACATACGAGGGGATGTGGTCGGCGGTTGCTGCGCGGCACACTATCTCTACAACATCTGAAGGTCGGATGTCGCGCCGATTATAGATATACGATTGGATGTGGTCGGCAAATGCCGCATGACTCTACAAACATCTGAAGGTCGGATGTCGCGCCGCTTGCAGACATACGAGTGGATGTGGTCGTCGGTCGCTGCGCGACACACTATCTCTACAACATCTGAAGGTCGGATGCCGCACCGATTATAGACATACGAGTGGATGTGGTCGGCGGACGCTGCACAGCACACTATCTCTACAACATCTGAAGGTCGGATGTCGCGCCGATTATAGACAAACGAGTGGATGTGGTCGGTAGACGCTACGCAAACATACTATCTCTACAACATCTGATGGCCGGATGTCGCGCCGTTTGCAGACATACGAGTGGATGTAGTTGGCGAACGCTGCGCGGCACACTATCTCTACAACATCTAAAGATCGGATGTCGTGCCACTTGTTGACATACGAGTGGATGTAGTCGGCGGACGCTGCGCGGCACACTATCTCTATAACACCTAAAGGCCGGATATCGCGCCCCTTGCAGATATATGAGTGGATGTGGTCGGTCGGTGGACGATGCGCGGCACACTATCTTTACAACATATAGTCCTGTCAACTCTCTATACGTTATAAGTGACTAGTAGTCTTCCCAACACTTTCTACCGCATGTTATCATTAAGTCTCGCCAACTCCCTCCGCATATTGAGCCGCCAACAAACATAGAGGAATCAGGCTACCAACAGGCCTTATCATATACAAAGATACATATTATACCAGCCCAATATACCATCAATTAACTCTAATCCTTTCATTACAGAAGGTGCCGTGGATGTGGTCGGCGGACGCTGCGCGGCATAACATTTAGTCCTGTCAACTATCTATACGTTATGAGTGACTAGTAGTCTTCCCAACTCTTTCTACCGCATGTTATCATTAAGTCTCGCCAACTCCCTCCGCATATTGAGCTGCCAGCAAACATAGAGGAATCAGGCTACCAACAGGCCTTAACATATTATACCAGCTTAATATACCATCAATTAACTCTAATCCTTTCATTACAGAAGGTGCCTCAATTTGGTGACATCTTGGTTTCTACCTACTCGACTCATCACAACTTATTATTTTTAACCCTCATCAATAAAATATCTCTCCCCAGAAGAAACTCCATTGCAACTACACACCTGAAAGCCTGGACTTCACATGGCTGAATTTGCTGAGGATATCCACTGCAGACCCTGCAAAAGGGAATAATATCAGTTCTCTCCCCAGAAGAAACTCCATTGCAACTACACACCTGAAAGCCTGGACTTCACAGGGCTGAATTTGCTGAGGATATCCACTTATAGTTCTCATCATTACATTTACTCATTTATTATCACAATTTCGTGCTCTGCGTAGTCCCGGTCGTTATGACCCTCTGGTATGGCGGGCAAGGACGGTATGCTTTCATTTCACTTCCTACCGTCCGTCACCTGAGGCTCAGGTGTGGTGAGGTATAGGTGCGTGGATCAGCTGATCGCCCTGCCTCGCCTCATCCCGAGGCAAGCGCCCAGTCAACGCGAATCTAGCCATCGCGCCGCACTTGATCCAAGGGTGACTGGAACTAAGTAGCCTGGTTTCCATAATTCATAATTCGCATCGCTTGCCTGCCTAGCAGAACCCTCACCAACATTATCTTTATTATTCATAATATAATAAGTTTTGCAATTTGCGATGCACTGCGCAGAATTGGCACCCGACCATAAGTGGGCCCACCGACTGACGAGGGTGGCTTACTGTCTACCCGCTGGCTATCACCTACTGTCTGCGGCTTAGGCGCGGTACGGCATGCATCCGGGCAGAAAGATCGCCTGCCCCTATCCCCCGGCAGGCGGTCTGGTGGGGCGGATTTGGCGATCGTACCGCGCTTAATCTAAAGGCGACCGGAATAGCTAAGCGACTGATTACTGCTATGGCATTCGCCTGACTACTCCTCGGACTGTCCGGCTTTATGCTAGGCGGAGTCTGCCTCACTCGCTCGTTTGTCAGCTCATCATTAAATTTATTTATTTATTATTATAATTTTTGATACTTTACACTCTAGAACCGTGCGACCGATTACTGCAGCATCATTCATCTGGATACCTTTATAGGAAGCCCGACCCAATGTCGAATGGAGTTTGTTTCGTTTGCTGGCTAACTCATCTGTCAGCTCATTATTACATCTATTTATTTATTATTACAATTTCGTGCTCTGCGTAGTCCTGGTCGTTATGACCCTCTGGTATGGCGGGCAAGGACGGTTTGCTTTCATTTCACTTCCTACCATCCGTCACCTGAGGCTCGGGTGTGGTGAGGTGTGGGTGCGTGGATCGGCTGATCGCCCTGCCTCGCCTCATC
The DNA here is from genome assembly GCA_907269075.1 of Idaea aversata. NCBI lineage: Eukaryota > Metazoa > Arthropoda > Insecta > Lepidoptera > Geometridae > Idaea > Idaea aversata. The sequence goes on from OU026109.1 coordinate 13,458, forward strand.
CCGAGGCAAACGCCCAGTCAACGCGAACCTAGCCATCGCGCCGCACTCGATCCAAGGGTGACTGCAAACAGATGGATAATTCATAGTTCGCATCGCTTGCCTGCCTATCAGACCCCTCACTAACTTTAAACAGCACTGCGCATCGTTCTTTTACAGCACTTTATATTACAGAAGATACCTTCCCACAACTACATCCTGCCTACCGGACTAATCTTACCTCGGATTTTACTGTTATCATCATTACATTTACTCATTTATTATCACAATTTTGCGCTCAGCGTAGTCCCGGTCGTCATGACCCTCTGGTATGGCGGGCAAAGACGGTTTGCTTTCATTTCACTTCCTACCATCCGTCACCTGAGGCTCGGGTGTGGTGAGGTGTGGGCGCGTGGATCGGCTGTTCGCCCTGCCTCGCCTCATCCCGAGGCAGGCGCCCAGCCGACGCGAACCTAGCCATCGCGCCGCACTTGATCCAAGGGTGATTGCAACCAGATGGATAATTCATAGTTCGCATCGCTTGCCTGCCTAACAGAACCTTCACTAACATTATAACAGCACTGCGTCATATATATAATAAAAATTATTCTTTTACAGCACTTTATGTTATAGAAGTTACTTTCTCACAACCACATCCTGTCCACCAGAACAATCTTACCCCTGGATATTATAATATTTAATTGCAGCTCATTACATCTTCAGCCATTCGAACCTGGGAAGCAACGGCGGATATGTGGGATCGGCCCACCATGTGCCATGGAATTGTCTCTTTCTACATTATAACTAATCATACACAACTCCAGCATGATGTTATGTACGATAATAATTTCATTCATCTATCATTGCAAATGCTCTGCACAGCGTAAAAATTGGCTAATCCAACATTCAATGGGCCTGCAGACGAACGAGGGTGGCGCTACAGAAGATACCTTCCCACAACTACATCCTGCCTACCGGACTAATCTTACCTCGGATTTTACTGCTATCATCATTACATTTACTCATTTATTATCACAATTTTGCGCTCAGCGTAGTCCCGGTCGTTATGACCCTCTGGTATGGCGGGCAAGGACGGTTTGCTTTCATTTCACTTTCTACCATCCGTCACCTGAGGCTCGGGTGTGGTGAGGTGTGGGCGCGTGGATCGGCTGTTCGCCCTGCCTCGCCTCATCCCGAGGCAGGCGCCCAGCCGACGCGAACCTAGCCATCGCGCCGCACTTGATCCAAGGGTGATTGCAACCAGATGGATAATTCATAGTTCGCATCGCTTGCCTGCCTAGCAGAACCTTCACTAACATTATAACAGCACTGCGTCATATATATAATAAAAATTATTCTTTTACAGCACTTTATGTTATAGAAGATACTTTCTCACAACCACATCCTGTCCACCAGAACAATCTTACCCCTGGATATTATAATATTTAATTGCAGCTCATTACATCTTCAGCCATTCGAACCTGGGAAGCAACGGCGGATATGTGGGATCGGCCCACCATGTGCCATGGAATTGTCTCTTTCTACATTATATCTAATCATACACAACTCCAGCATGATGTTATGTACGATAATAATTTCATTCATCTATCATTGCAAATGCTCTGCACAGCGTAAAAATTGGCTAATCCAACATTCAATGGGCCTGCAGACGAACGAGGGTGGCGCATGGTCTATCATTCTCCATCTTTAGACGCCCACGGCACTGGACGGTTTTGTACAGAAGGGCCGTCCATCTCACCTCGCCTCACCCCGATCAACAGGCGGGCGGCCCGGATGGGCGAATTTGGTTTCAGTGCTGAGCTAATTCAAAGAAAGGTGGGGGGAGGGATGCTGAACGATTGACCACTGCAATCACACGCCGATCTGCCCTTGAGCTTGCCCGGCCTCTGTGACGCGCAATTCGCCTCGCTCGATCGTTCTCTAAACCCTCGCCGTTATTAAAATACAATTTTCTATCACGAAACAGCATAGCGCCATATATCTGTTCCATTTCAGCATACAGCATAGAAGAATCCTCGCTGCAGCCATTTCCTGCACTCAAGTATAACCCAGCGTAGTTTTAGACGACCTGACTTAATTAGTGCTGGTTGATGGGTGGAAGTCTCCAGCCCACTGTATTACATACATCTCTACTCACTCTTAAATTGACTATATTCGATTCACTAGAGGGGCGGATATGCTCGTCAACCAGTGCTTCGATTTTACTTTTGCATTTGCGTTGCACTGCGTAAAATTTTTTTTTTTTTTTCTTTGCATTTGCGTTGCACTGCGTAGAATTGGTTCAATTGACCTTAAGTGGGCCCACCGATGACCGAGGGTTGCTCACTGTCAATCGTTCTGCATCGGCCGTCGTCGGCGGCACCTGAACGGCTCGACGTGCGCTCACACAGCGTGATTGCTTGCCTCGTCTCGCCTAATCCCGACTACCTCGATAGTGATCACGCTTGGTGAATTCGTCCGTCGTGCTGCACTCGTTCCAATGGCGACTGTTTGGTCGGGTGATTGATTACTGCGATAGCATTCGCCTGGATACTCCTTTAGTAGCCCGGCTTTAGGCTAAGCGGAGTGAGCATCGCTCATTCGTTTGTCAGCTCATCATTAAATCTATATATATATTATTGCCAAGGCGTGCCATGCGTATTATCTGGTGTGGCGGTACGAGGTGGGTTTACTTTCAATCTTCTTCCCACCATCCGTCGCCCGCGGTTCGGGTGCATTGCGGTGGACATCTGTGTTGACTTTTCAATTCAATTTAAATTTTCAAACTCAACTTAAGCAGACTGATTGTCCGCCAAAAACTCGCCTCATCCCGAACATTTGGCGGACATTCCGTTTAGGCGGATCAGGTAGCCGCACTGCACCCGAATTAAGGTCGGCTGAGGGGGGTCGAGTGATTGATTACTGTTGTCACCTGCTGGTCTGCTCCTTTAGCGGACTGGTATTGGTGACGCAGAGTATACCTTGCTCGTCCACCTTTAAGCACCTTTGCCAATCTTAAATACACTTATTTATTTACCTATCAAATTTGTTTATATATATCCACTTTGCTACGGTTACTGGTGCCTCAGAATCACCATAGCGACCCCAAGCTATCGTGGAAGTATTAAATATACGTATATATTGGTCAGGTTGAGGTAAAGGTATGGTTGCCCCCCCCACCCCCAAACAGTTGCCCCTCCTACCCAAACAAAAAAATCTTTTCTACTCTTCTTTCAACCCGCTTTTTTCTAATTCTTCTCTTTCGTAAAGAGGCGATGGTGCACGTGACCCATACTCCGATTCGTTCTCTCTCTTCTTCAAACAAAAAAAAAAAAAAAAAAACCTAACCTAACCTAACCTAACCTAACCTAACCTAACCTAACCTAACCTAACCTAACCTAACCTAACCTAACCTAACCTAACCTAACCTAACCTAACCTAACCTAACCTAACCTAACCTAACCTAACCTAACCTAACCTAACCTAACCTAACCTAACCTAACCTAACCTAACCTAACCTAACCTAACCTAACCTAACCTAACCTAACCTAACCTAACCTAACCTAACCTAACCTAACCTAACCTAACCTAACCTAACCTAACCTAACCTAACCTAACCTAACCTAACCTAACCTAACCTAACCTAACCTAACCTAACCTAACCTAACCTAACCTAACCTAACCTAACCTAACCTAACCTAACCTAACCTAACCTAACCTAACCTAACCTAACCTAACCTAACCTAACCTAACCTAACCTAACCTAACCTAACCTAACCTAACCTAACCTAACCTAACCTAACCTAACCTAACCTAACCTAACCTAACCTAACCTAACCTAACCTAACCTAACCTAACCTAACCTAACCTAACCTAACCTAACCTAACCTAACCTAACCTAACCTAACCTAACCTAACCTAACCTAACCTAACCTAACCTAACCTAACCTAACCTAACCTAACCTAACCTAACCTAACCTAACCTAACCTAACCTAACCTAACCTAACCTAACCTAACCTAACCTAACCAGTCGCTCTCCACCCGCCGTGGAGAGTGGTCGCGTCCACTGGCGCTCCCCGTGGAGTTGCCAAGTGGGAGTCGGAAGCGAGCCGACATCCGGATGGCGGCTCGCTTCCAACATCCGGATCTCGGCCCGCTTCCAGCGTCCACCTCCGCGTCTGGAGCTCGGAAGCCGCCCGCGTACCGCGCATGCGTCCCGCATCCGGAAGCGGTTCGACGTCCGCGTACCGCGCATGCGTCCCGCTTCCAGCGTCCACCCCCCGCGTCTGGAGCTCGGTACCGCGCATGCGTCCCGCATCCGGAAGCGGTCGACGTCCGCGTACCGCGCATGCGTCCCGCGTCCAGCATCCGCATCCCTGCATGCGTCCGGAGCTCGGAAGCCATCCGCGTACCGCGCATGCGTCCCGCGCCCGGAAGCGGTTCGACGTCCGCGTACCGCGCATGCGTCCCGCGTCCAGCATCCGTGCTTCTCCATGCGTCCGGAGCTCGGAAGCCATCCGACGTCCGCGTTCCGCGCTTGCGCCCCGCGACTGGAAGCGATTCGACGTCCGCGTACTGCGCATGCGTCCCGCGTCCAGCATCCATGTTCCGTGCATGCAGTCGGAGCTCGAAAGCCATCCGATGCCCGTGTACTACGCATGCGTCCTGCGTCCGGTAAGTCTTTGATGTTATACTGCGGCTGTGATACCATAGGCTTGTGATATGGTTACTGAACCTAACTAGGCTCGTGCCATGGTGACTGGAAGCAGCCGGGCTTGTGCTGCGGCGACTACACCCTTCTAGGCTTGCTTTATGGTGACTGTACTCGGCTAGGCTTGCGCTATGGTGACTGGACGCAACTGGGCTCGTGTCATGGACCCTGCTAGGCTTGCACTATGGTGACTCAACCCATCTAGGCTCGTGTTGTGGTGGCTGGACGCAACTGGGCTTGCGTAATGGCGACTGAGCTTAGCCAGGCAGGCTTGTATTATTGTGGCTGGACCTAGCTAGGCTTGCGTTATGGTGACTGAACCCAACTAGGCTTGTTTTATGGCGACTGGATGTAGCTGGACCCGTGTCATGGTGACTGGACCCGGCTGGGCTTGCGTTATGGTGACTGGGCACAACTGGGCTTGAGTTATAGGCCCAGCTAGGCTTGCGTTATGGTGACTGATACCCAACTAGGCCTGTTTTATGGTTACTGGATGTAACTGGGCTTGTGTCATGGTGGCTGAGCCTAACTGGGCTCGTGTTGTGGTGGCTGGAGGCAGCTGGGCTTGTGTTATGGTGACTCCTCTCTACTAGGCTTGCTTTATGGTGACTGGATGTAGCTAGGTTTGTGTTATGGTCATTGGACTCGGCTGGGCTTGCGTTATGGTGACTGGACGCAACTAGGCTTGTGTTACGGACCCAGCTAGGCTTGCGCTATGGTGACTCAACCCATCTAGGCTTGTTTTATGGTGACTGGATGTAATTAGGCTTGTGTCATGGTAACTGAACCTGATTATTAGGCCCATATTATTGTGACTGGACGCAGCTAGGCTCGTGTTATGGTTGCTGGACACAACTAGGCTTGCGTAATGGCGACTGAGCTTAACCAGGCAGGCTTGTATTATGGTGATTGGACTCAACTAGGCTTGCATTATAGTGACTGAAAGCAGCTAGGCTTGTGTTATGGTGACTTCTCCCTACTAGGCTTGTTTTATGGTGACTGGATATAGCTAGGATTGTATTATAGTTATTGGACCCGGCTAGGCTTGCGTTATGATGGCTGGACGCAGCTAGGCTTGTGTAATGGCGACTGAGCTCAACCAGGTAGGCTTGTATTATGGTGATTGGACTCAACTAGGCTTGTATCATTGTGGCTGGACCCAGCTAGGCTTGCGTTATGGTGACTGATACCCAACTAGGCTTGTGCTATGGTGGCTGGACGCAGCTATTGGTGGCTGGACGCAGCTAGGCTTGCGCAATGGTGACTGAACCCTACTAGGCAGGCTTGTATTATAGAGATTGGACCCAACTAGGCTTGTATTATTGTGGCTGAACCCAGCTAGGCTTGTGTTATGGTGACTGAACCCAACTAGGCTTGGTTGATGGCGACTGGACGTAGCTAGGCTCGTGTCATGGTGACTGGACACAACTAAGCTTGTGTTATGGACCTAGCTAGGCTAGCACTATGGTGACTCAATCCAATTAGGCTTGTTTTATGGCGACTCGATGCAACTAGGCTTGTATCATGGTGACTGAACCTAACTAGGCTCGTACTATAGTGACTGGAAACAGCTGGGCTTGTGTTATGGTGACTACACCCTACTAGGCTAGATGTTGCTAGGATTGTGTTAAGGTTACTGGACCCGGCTAGGCTTGCGTTATGGTGACTGGACGTGACTAGGCTTGTGTTATGGACCCAGCAAGGCTTGCGCTATGGTGACTACACCCAAATAGGCTCGTATCATGGTGACTGAAGATAAAGTCAAAAGCCAAAAGCCAAAAGTCAAAAGTCAAAAGTCAAAAGTCCAAAGTCAAAAGTCAAAAGTCAAAAGTCAAAAGTCAAAAGTCAAAAGTCAAAAGTCAAAAGTCAAAAGTCAAAAGTCAAAAGTCAAAAGTCAAAAGTCAAAAGTCAAAACTTAATAGTCAAAAGTCAAAAGTCAAAAGTCAAAAGTCAAAAGTCAAAAGTCAAAAGTCAAAAGTCAAAAGTCAAAAGTCAAAAGTCAAAAGTCAAAAGTCAAAAGTCAAAAGTCAAAAGTCAAAGTCAAAACTCAAAAGTCAAAAGTCAAAAGTCAAAACTTAAAAGTCAAAAGTCAAAACTTAAAAGTCAAAAGTCAAAAGTCAAAACTTACAAGTCAAAAGTCAAAAGTCAAAACTTAAAAGTCAAAAGTCAAAAGTCAAAAGTCAAAAGTCAAAAGTCAAAAGTCAAAAGTCAAAAGTCAAAAGTCAAAAGTCAAAACTTAAAAGTCAAAAGTCAAAACTTAAAAGTCAAAAGTCAAAAGTCAAAACTTAAAAGTCAAAAGTCAAAAGTCAAAAGTCAAAAGTCAAAACTTAAAAATCAAAAGTCAAAAGTCAGAAGTCAAAACTTAAAAGTCAAAAGTCAAAAGTCAAAACTTAAAAGTCAAAAGTCAAAAGTCAAAACTTAAAAGTCAAAAGTCAAAAGTCAAAAGTCAAAAGTCAAAAGTCAAAAGTCAAAAGTCAAAAGTCAAAAGTCAAAAGTCAAAAGTCAAAAGTCAAAAGTCAAAAGTCAAAAGTCAAAACTTAAAAGTCAAAAGTCAAAAGTCAAAACTTAAAAGTCAAAAGTCAAAAGTCAAAAGTCAAAAGTCAAAAGTCAAAAGTCAAAACTTAAAAGTCAAAAGTCAAAAGTCAAAAGTCAAAAGTCAAAAGTCAAAAGTCAAAAGTCAAAAGTCAAAAGTCAAAAGTCAAAAGTCAAAACTTAAAAGTCAAAAGTCAAAAGTCAAAAGTCAAAACTTAAAAGTCAAAAGTCAAAAGTCAAAACTTAAAAGTCAAAAGTCAAAAGTCAAAAGTCAAAAGTCAAAAGTCAAAAGTCAAAACTTAAAAGTCAAAAGTCAAAAGTCAAAAGTCAAAAGTCAAAAGTCAAAAGTCAAAAGTCAAAAGTCAAAAGTCAAAAGTCAAAAGTCAAAACTTAAAAGTCAAAAGTCAAAACTTAAAAGTCAAAAGTCAAAAGTCAAAAGTCAAAAGTCAAAAGTCAAAACTTAAAAGTCAAAAGTCAAAAGTCAAAAGTCAAAAGTCAAAAGTCAAAAGTCAAAAGTCAAAAGTCAAAAGTCAAAAGTCAAAACTTAAAAGTCAAAAGTCAAAAGTCAAAAGTCAAAAGTCAAAAGTCAAAAGTCAAAAGTCAAAAGTCAAAAGTCAAAAGTCAAAAGTCAAAAGTCAAAAGTCAAAAGTCAAAAGTCAAAAGTCAAAAGTCAAAAGTCAAAAGTCAAAAGTCAAAAGTCAAAAGTCAAAAGTCAAAAGTCAAAAGTCAAAAGTCAAAAGTCAAAAGTCAAAAGTCAAAAGTCAAAAGTCCAAAGTCAAAAGTCAAAAGTCAAAAGTCAAAAGTCAAAAGTCAAAAGTCAAAACTTAAAAGTCAAAAGTCAAAAGTCAAAACTTAAAAGTCAAATGTCAAAACTTCAAAGTCAAAAGTCAAAAGTCAAAAGTCAAAACTTAAAAGTCAAAAGTCAAAAGTCAAAAGTCAAAAGTCAAAAGTCAAAAGTCAAAAGTCAAAAGTCAAAACTTAAAAGTCAAAAGTCAAAAGTCAAAAGTCAAAAGTCAAAAGTCAAAAGTCAAAAGTCAAAAGTCAAAAGTCAAAAGTCAAAACTTAAAAGTCAAAAGTCAAAAGTCAAAAGTCAAAAGTCAAAAGTCAAAAGTCAAAAGTCAAAAGTCAAAACTTAAAAGTCAAAAGTCAAAACTTAAAAGTCAAAAGTCAAAAGTCAAAAGTCAAAAGTCAAAAGACAAAAGTCAAAAGTCAAAAGTCAAAAGTCAAAAGTCAAAAGTCAAAAGTCAAAAGTCAAAAGTCAAAACTTAAAAGTCAAAAGTCAAAAGTCAAAAGTCAAAAGTCAAAAGTCAAAAGTCAAAAGTCAAAACTTAAAAGTCAAAAGTCAAAAGTCAAAAGTCAAAAGTCAAAAGTCAAAAGTCAAAAGTCAAAACTTAAAAGTCAAAAGTCAAAAGTCAAAAGTCAAAAGTCAAAAGTCAAATGTCAAAAGTCAAAAGTCAAAAGTCAAAACTTAAAAGTCAAAAGTCAAAAGTCAAAACTTAAAAGTCAAAAGTCAAAACTTAAAAGTCAAAAGTCAAAAGTCAAAACTTAAAAGTCAAAAGTCAAAACTTAAAAGTCAAAAGTCAAAAGTCAAAACTTAAAAGTCAAAAGTCAAAAGTCAAAAGTCAAAAGTCAAAAGTCAAAACTTAAAAGTCAAAAGTCAAAAGTCAAAACTTAAAAGTCAAAAGTTAAAAGTCAATGGACACATGGTTTCTTTGCAGAAGTTATGGGTCTTGTCAAGACCTACATTTCGGATGACAGCTGTCAAACTTTAAAGCAGCTATATCTTGGAAGCTATCGATCCTGGACACATGGTTTCTTTGCAGAAGTTGTAGGTTTTGTCAAGATCTACATTTTGGATGACAGCTGTCAAACTTTAATTAGCTATATCTTGGAAACTATTGATCCTCGGCACATGGTTTCTTTGCAGAAGTGATAGGTCTCATCGAGGAGTTCATTTTAACTGACAGCTGTCAAACTTGAAACAGCTTTATCTCGGAAACTATTGATCCTGGGCACATGGTTTCTTTGCAGAAATTATAGGTCTTGTCAAGATCTACATTTTGGGTGACAGCTGTCAAAACTTTATACAACTATATCTTGAAAACTATTGATCCTAGGTACATGGATTCCTTGCAGAAGTTATAGGTCTTGTTAAGATCTACATGTACGTCTCTTGCCAAATGTCACCTTGACCTCCATACTAACCTTATGAATCAATGTCTGAGCGTTTTCCACTTCCCCTTTGCCTGGAAAACTGCGGCGAGGATTTTCATCTTCGCAACTCTACACTAGGGATTTGTCACATAGATATAGGCGCGTTTCTGCACGCAATACACTATAAATACCACGGGTCATCTTACTCATTTATTTGCAAGCATTACATCATATTAAATAGGAAACCGGTTGAATGTATAGACGGGTGTGGGCTACATGAGTTGATCTTCCTCTCCTCGTTGTCTCCGGGCTCGACTGATTGACTTGACTGAGGGCCGTGGCCACACCGCGCTCCGGACTGACATTGATGACGTCGCTCCGACCATAACCGACACGTCGGTTGACACCCTCCGTGTGCGTTGGGAGTCGGCTCCGCCTTAAATTCCTATAAAACAGACAATCCACAATTGATTTTAAAATATAATTATCGACTAACACCTGATGGAGACGATATACTAAGGGATCCACGTTCTCTCAGTCAACTCTAACCGGGGTACCTTATTCTCTTTCGTGACTACTACTTCGAGCTACACTCATATAAACGGACACAGACCCATATTAAACATCTACTCTACAAACTAACACACACTCAGACTATATAACTATACACTTAAAGCTAAGGTTTTAGGGTCTCCTATCCTCACTCTTGCCTCACCATAGCTTTTGTATAATAATCTTAACATCCCTTATATTGGTACATCGCTAGGATAATCATATATAGTCCTCCTCATTTCCTCTTCTGCTACCATAATTTATCTCAGCTACTAAAACAAGCTAGAATCTGGGGATCTAGGATCTGGACCCCTCAGCCTAGTTATATGGGACAGACAATAATTAATATTTCCTAAACGGTAGCTACCTACAGCACTATGCTGCATAGATAATGAGACCTGAACTAGATTCGGTTCTGCTCTGTTTCTGACTATATCTATTCTGATCTATTCTCACCCCACGTCGCAAATTTACCACGACCGGCTCACATCTAAATTAGACTGATTGCTTGACCCTGACAAACATTCCTTCGACTTAATCTTGATTCTCCCTTGCTTGTGGTCGCTGCAACTCAATCTTAATTGAGAACTGCAGTAATAATGACTACAATTCTGTTGCTCTCTCGCTGATGGGCGTTCTTGCCCACTTATCTGTACTACCATATCATCTATACACACCACCTGATGTCCTCACCTGTGGCAACTGCCCGCGGCTGCGGCGGGCCCGCAAGGTATGCGGTGGTGTCCCTGCGCTCGTGCGGGACGCGGCGGCGACCCTACTGTTGTCACGGGAGGTCGCAACGGGAGGTGATCCTGAAACATTACAATTACACTGATGCGCGTCTCAACCAGGTTGTTATCTACTGTCCTATCTTGTCTCCATGTGCATTTCGGTGCTTGTGTACAAAACGTACAAAGGTCAAAATGATGTGACTAAATACGGAAACAGACTAAATTAAATACATGCATGCATGCATGTGTGTGTGTACATGCATGCATGCGCACATGAAAGAAGAAAAGAGGGAAATTAAAATTATATTCTGAACTAGGCAATACAGACAAAGCAGGCAACTACAAGGTAACAACTCACCAGAGTAACTCATCAGGGCAACATGGTTATCAAGGTTCAACGATCTTTATTAGTATGCTGGTGCCTCACATTGGCTGTGTTGGTTCCAAGTTGTACTGTTGGGTCTGACGCGGCTGACGTGGTGCTTGATCTTGGAACGATTGAATGATATTGAACACTTCAGGATTATCGCTAGTATTCCCCTTTTAATTCAATCTTCCTTGTTTGTTGCTCGTAGTCCTTTTAACTCAATCTTCTTAGTTTATAGTACTTTTGACTCAATCTTCCTTGTTTGTTGCTAGTAGTCCTTTCAACTCAATCTTCTTTGTTTGTTGCTAGTAGTCCTTTCAACTCAATCTTCTTTGTTTGTTGCTGATAGTCCTTTTGTGCAGGGCGATCCAATAGTATCTAAACATATGGATATTGTGGTAATAAGGTCTCTGTGAGATAATAAATCTTATATGACTCAGCGATTGCCTCGCCATCGGATGAGAACCTACCCTGTTATGACTCTGTATCTCTTTGAGAAGACTGTTAAGCAGCTGACCAGGTGGTCTAATGTCGTTGCCATATTCTGCGGAGTTATATCTTCATGATATATTGTTCGTTTGCAGTGAATTATCTTGCCCGTCATCATATAGGGTTGCTAGGAAGGTGGCTATTGATCCACCCTCATCCAAATGGCCTCTGGGCACCCCGTCGCGCTGCATCGCAATGTGCAGCCTCTGGCGGCCTGCGTTCGGGTTGGAGGCTGTCTCGGCGAGCGTCGTGCACATGCCCGAGTCACACTTTGACTTATATATCATAATCTTAACATATACCTTGTCAGCGGCTGGCCCTATGGCACCTCGAATGCGGTCGCCCTCCCTTGCTCGGACGTGGCTGCTTGATGGACTCGACATAGATTGTGCTCGCCTCTGAGGTCTCACGTCCGGCGCGGTCTGGTATGACGTGTGCGGGGAGCCGACAGCCCCGTCACGTTCGTTGTAGGCCCGTGGTACTGTCTAGGAACTCTGTACTAATATCTTAGGTACAAATTTACCTCAACAGCACATTTTTCACGATTAACCAAACACATTGGTTACCTCCCACCTCGTTCTGAGGTCCGATAGAATGTAGCCTTCTCTTCCTGTTTCGTCTCTACAAAATTCATTCAATTCATTTTATTTATTTCGGATCGTAACCAATAAATTACAATAAAACAACCAAAATACTAAAACAAACAAATTACAATTTATTTTAAAAATCAAAATCCATTAAAATTGGATTTCAAAGACTACCGCCATAAATATGTTATATTGGAAATACCATGCATGCATATTAAATTAGCGACCTGTCCTGGCTTATCACGGTCACATTATGTAAATATTATTCATGTCAACCCTCCTCTTGAATCACTCTGCTTACCATAAATCTTATTGAGATCCGTTGCATAGCTTTAAAGATTTTATCATACATAGTGGTACAGGGACCCAAAATGCGACTTCATTCTATACAAAACTCTACTCTGGTCGCTTTCACGCTAGTGGTGGTGCTGACCTACTCCTGGTGTAATCCCCAACTACGGTGGTGTCGACACTCCGGCCCCGGGCCCGCGCCCGAGTGCCTGTCCTGAGGCAGTCGGTGAGGATCTCCATCCTCACAACTCTACATTAGATATTCGTCACACAGACAGATATAGGCGTGTTTCTGTACACAATTATACTTTAAATACCTCGGGTCATCTAACTTATTTACTACAAGTGTTACACCATATGGAAATAAGATGCCGGTTGAATGTATGGTCCGGTGTGTGATACATGAGTTGATCTTCTTCTCCTCGTTGTCCCCGGGCTCGACTGGTTGACTTGACTGAGGGCTGTGGCCGCACCGCGCTCCGGACTGGCATGGATGACGCCGCTTAGACCACGATCGACATGCCGGTCGACACCCTCCGCGTGTGTCGGGAGTCGGCTCCGCCTTGAATTCCTATAACCCATACAATCCACAATTGATTTTAAAATGGAATTATTGACTAACGCCTGATGCAGATGATATACTAAGGGATCCACGTTCTTCTCTCGGTCAACTCTAACCGGGGTACCTTATTCTCTTTCGTGACTACTACTTCGAGCTACACTCATATAAACGGACACAGACCCATATTAAACATCTACTCTACAAACTAACACACACTCAGACTATATAACTATACACTTAAAGCTAAGGTTTTAGGGTCTCCTATCCTCACTCTTGCCTCACCATAGCTTTTGTATAATAATCTTAACATCCCTTATATCGGTACATCGCTAGGATAATCATAATAGTCCTCCTCACTTCCTCTTCTGCTACCATAATTTATCTCAGCTACTAAAACAAGCTAGAATCTGGGGATCTAGGATCTGGACCCCTCAGCCTAGTTATATGGGACAGACAATAATTAATATTTCCTAAACGGTAGCTACCTACAGCACTATGCTGCATAGATAATGAGACCTGAACTAGATTCGGCTCTGCTCTGTTTCTGACTATATCTATTCTGATCTATTCTCACCCCACGTCACAAATTTACCACGACCGGCTCACATCTAAATTAGACTGATTGCTTGACCCTGACAAACATTCCTTCGACTTAATCTTGATTCTCCCTTGCTTGTGGTCGCTGCAACTCAATCTCAATTGAGAACTGCAGTAATAATGACTACAATTCTGCTGCTCTCTCGCTGATGGGCGTTCTTGCCCACTTATCTGTACTACCATATCTTCTATACACACCACCTGATGTCCTCACCTGTAGCAACTGCCCGCGGCTGCGGCGGGCCCGCATGGTATGCGGTGGTGTCCCTGCGCTCGTGCGGGATGCGGCGGCGACCCCACTGTTGTCGCGGGAGGTCGCAACGGGAGGTGATCCTGAAACATTAACATTGTTCTTGCACTAAATATAAAGAATTTTTGATACCCCCATTATTTAAAAAATCAATATCATGTCGTGTTGTTTCTAATGTGTTCAATTCGTTTAATTAAATAATTTACTTCAGCTGACACAATAATTTGCACTCTAGGAAACATCAATGGCATATCAAATATCTGAAGCCCTGCAGCCTAGCTATATGGGACAGACAATAATTAATATCTCCCAAATGGTAGCCACCTATAACATTATGCAGTCAAGAGAATGAGACCCGTGTCGGATTCGGTTTGGCACTGCCTCTGATTATATGGATCCTCTCCTACCCTACGCCGCTAATTTTTGATCGATTGTTTCGACCAATATTACTACAACTTAATCTCGATCCTCCCTCACTAGTAGCCGCCCCAACTCCATTTTGATCGAGAATTGTTAGCAGCCGTAATAACTCTACCCTGGTCGCTTTCACGCTGGAGGTGGAACTGACCTACCTTCGGTGTAATCCCCAGTCACGGCGGTGTCGACACTCCGGCCCCGGGCTCGCGCCCGAGTGCCCGCCCTGTAGCAGCTGGCGAGGATCTACATCCTCACAACTCTACTTTAGGTATTCGTCACACGGACAGATATAGGCGTGTTTCTGTACGCAATTATACTTTAAATACTAGGTATTAACTGCGGAGACGGGTTACTTAACTCATTTATTTGCAAGTGTTACATCATAAGGAAATAGGAAACCGGTTTAATGTATGGGCGGATATGTGATACATGAGTTGTTCTTCTTCTTCTCGTTGTTCCGGGCTCGACTTATTTACTTGACTGAGGGCTGTGGCCGCACCGCTCTCCGGGCTGGCATGGATGACGCCGCTTCGACCACGATCGACACTCCGGTCGACACCCTCCGCGTGTGTCAGGAATCGGCTCCGCCTTGAATTTCTATAACACATACAATCCACAATTAATTTTAAAATAAAATTATTGACTTACGCCTGATGGAGATGATATACTAAGGGATCCACGTTCTCCTCTCGGTCTACTCTAACTGGGGTACCTTATTCCCTTTTGTGACTACAACTTTGAACAACACCCATATAAATGGACACAGTCCCATATCAAACATTTACTCCACAAACTAACACACACTCAGACTATACAACTATACACTTTCACTCTCACCTCCCCATAGCTTTTGTATAATGATCCCAACATCCCTTATATCGGTACATCGCTAGGATAATCATAATAGTCCTTCTTATCTCTCTCATCTCCATCAGCCTAGCTATATGGGACAGACAATAGCTAATATTTCCTAAACGGTAGCTACCTACAGCACTATGATGCAAAGAGAATGAGACCTGTGTCAGTTCTGACTCTTCTTCGTTTTTGAATCTATTCTTCCCCCATGCTGTAAATTGACCACGACTGGCTCACATATTACTCGATTGATTGTTCGACGACGTCATGCATCCCTCCGGCTCAATCTCGATTCTCCCTTGCTTGTGGTTGCTGCAACTCAATCTCAATCAAGAATCGCAGTCATTTTGACCATAATTTGGTCGCTCTTTCACCGATGTGCGTTCTTGCTCATTTATCTGTACTACCACATTATCTGTACACGCCACCTGATGTCCTCACCCGCGGCAACTGCCCGCGGCCGCGGCGGGCCTGCGAGGTGTGCGGTGGTGTCTCCACGCTCATGCGGGTCGCGGCGGCGACCCTACTGTTGTCGCGGGAGGTCGCAACGAGAGGCGATCCTGAAACATTATACAATTAACACTGACGCGCGTCTCAGCCAGATTGCTATCTTCTGTCCTATTTCGGTTTCCTTGTGCAGGGCAATCCAATGGTATCTAAACATATGGATATTGTCTTAATAAGGCTATTGTGAGATAACAATCCTTATACGACTCAGTGATTGCCTCGCCATTGGATGGTAACCTATCCTGTTATGACTCTATATCTCTATGAGAAGACTGTTATACAGCTTACCAGGCGGCCTAACGTCGTTGATTTACTCAACGGAGCTGTGTCTTCGTGATAGATTGTTTGTGTGTTGTGAACTGTCTCACTTGACACCATATAGTGTTGAGCTAGGAGGGTGGCTATCGATCTGCCCCCATTCAATGGACTCTGGACGCCCCGTCGTGCCGCATTGCAGTGCGCAGCCTCCGGCGGCCCGCGCTCGGGTCGGAGGCCGTCTCAGCGAGCGTCGCGTGCATGCTCGAGTCACATTGTGACTTATATATCACAATCTCAACATATACCCTGTCAGCAGCTGGCCTCATGGCGCCTCCACTTGCTGAAGACGCACCTTGCTCGGATTCGACATGGATTGTGCTCGCCCCTGGGGTCTCGCATCTGGCGTGGTCTGGTGCGGCGTGTATGGGGAGCCGGCGGCCTTGTCACGTTCGCTGTAGGCCCGCGGTACTGTCTTGGAACTCTGTAATATTAAAGACACTGTTTCAAACACAAACACAATCGAACATGGCGCGGATGCTCACCACAATGCAAGTACTATACATGCTACCTCCCTCCTGAATCACTCTGTATATTAGAAATCTTATTGAGATCCGTTGCATAACTTTAAAGATTCAAAAATGTAACTTTATTTTATGTAAGTGATATAGGAAGAACCGCTGGCATGCTACCGGATCTACCAATGCAATATCGGCAAGGAAAGGATAATTGTCAAAGATTGTCTCATCACTTAGTTCCTTGTGTTAGGTGATCCTATAGCATTAAATACACAGTTCACACATGAATACCTAGCTACCTTCATGTCCATAACCACATGCATTAACACAAACTGCAGGAACGGGTTGACCGCTGCGACACTGTGCCCACACATCTCTTTACGCTCAAATTGTATCATGACTTATGTCTTACGGTCTTGACTTATACCTTGTCAATGGTTGGCCTCTTGTGCTTTCACTCTCTGAGATTGCCCTCCCTTGTCTAGGATGAGGCCACCGAACGGTCTTGACACAGCGTAACTCTGCCGGGAGCCTTGTTTTCAACGGGGTCTGTCATGGCGACGCGTAGAGAGGGTTGTCTGCCTCGTCACGTCTGCGGCGTGCCCGCGGTGCAATCAAGGTACTCTGAAATGTCAATGGCATCCTTTCAAAACATTGACACTTACAATCCAATATGGTGGGCACTCTACATAGGAAACACACTTCAATCCTTCATGACAAACACACCATCCTCGCTGATTACCTCACCACCAACCTCCGTTCAATCATGGTATAGCCATAATTCTACACACCATTATCGTAACCCCTGCCTGCGCCTCGAGGCTGGCCAGAGACGAGCGGCTATGGGGCTGCGAGCGGGGTCTGAGGTCTTATAGTTGACGGGGCCTTGTGCGGCGTTTTGAGAGAACTGGTGGTCCTGTTTTGTTTGAGACATCCTCGCGGTACACTCTAAGAACTCTGAAATGTTAGAAACATTATCTCTGAACACAAACACATATAATTAAACACAGCACGGGCCCTCATCCCAAGATTCCATCAATACAGTCCGATCAACAGTGACTTTCACACCACCCTCATAGAATATCTCACCCTTTGATTCTGTCCAATCATGGTGCAGTTATAATCCAATAAGCCATCCTTGCCTTAGTTCCTGGCGATATCACTCTCTTGGAAACAGACCCGCAAATTGATCGAGATGGTTTCAGAAGATAGACCAACCTATCTATTATATTGTAAATTAAATAATGTTCCTCTCATCCAACAGTACACCCCCACTAACAACAAATCACATCGATCGGTGCACATCTAAGTATTAAACCTGAGAAAATGCAACCCAATCTCCTCACCCAAAATGTCCCTATATAGAGATATGGTGGCCTTGACGTAGATTGTATCCGCTCCTGGGGAAGGAATAATCATCATAAATATATGCAATAGAAGGTTCGGCTTCAACTTCATCTTTTTATGGCTGATCGCTTACACAAAGGCGCGATTCCGCCAATACTAAGTGGGCCGAGGGAGTGGCCGGTATGATGTTTTGGACGGTACATAAGATCACCTTGTGCAGAATAACTCTAACTAAACAAAAGGGACAACACCAAAAATATGTAACATGGATACCTATTTAAGGAAAAATAATACAACTAAATAAAATAAATCGGTCTCAAAATCACACAATTTACCTGTCAAACTTTACAAACTTCACATTCACTCCTCTCTCTGACTACGGGACAGGCAAAAGCCAATTCACGTGTAAAACCCAAACTAAAATTAATTCAGTCATACGATACTGGTAGATTCAGAATTATTATACTCCGATGTTATCGTTACCATGCCTATATACCCGCAAAAACGTATAATCAATTATGATCTTTGTATCAGGTTATATACCTGAATATTGCCACCTAACTGGTATGATGCAACTAGAAACTTAAGGAACTTACTTCATTTTGTACTTTAATAGACACCTGTGGTTGGTAGCTCAATATACATCCACAACTACCCAACCAATAACACCTAATCTATTATCACCCTCCCCTCTACTTGGTATACATCTCTGGAATAATTTAACTCAGTTCTCCATGGCGCCTTATTTAATTTACCTCTCCCTTGGATAATCTTTATCTCGAAACAAAGTGAATTGTGATGTGCTGGACCTGAACGAGTCTTGGTAGTCCCTGCAAAATATCAACTATTACTATCATTCTCCCACTTTGTCTCTCCTGCAATATATATATATACGAGGCTGAGTATCCTCACACCTTTCGTTAGTAGCCTACACACGACCCTTTTATTATCCCTCTCTATGAAACACTACTGCTCTTGCAATCCTATCTTGGGAATCCAGAGTTGCTCCTCGCCCTCATATGCCTGAAGATGATGAGACCTCTACAAAATTACCTTTGACTTGCAACTAATAAGCTGTATAGTGTTCACCTGTATCCATGCAGTTTTCTGACCATAACTCGGGTAGATATTGCTCTGGACTTTCACGGACTTGAAGTGTGCATTGAACCCGGCTGGGTGACGTAATGCCTTGGTAGTCTCTGCAAAATATCAAACGTTATCATTATTCACCATTATATATCTCTATCCTGTAAGTACCTGCATATATGCGTGAGACTAAGTGTCCTCACATCCTCCTTGCAGTTACTCACATTCGTCATTCTCCTCTGAGGGCTTATCGTGATGTGGGATGAGTGATGAATGGGCTAATGTTCTGTTGATGAATGAATGATGTGATGCTGTTGTGTGCTTGTGGCTGCCATGGTTGTTGGAGATAGTGTCGGCGATGATGGTGGAGCTGGTTGAGGTGCAGTGGTTTATGGTGGTGACGTGATTGATGCTTCGGGCGGCGGCGGGTCTGAGAGGGAGCCGTCTCTGTGAAAATGTCTCGCATGGACGGCCCCCATACGCAGCCGCATCTTCCTCCCTCTCTCCGTGGGCGGGGGCACCGCTCCCTCCGGAATTGTTACTTCCAGGAAGTGGCTCTCCCCCTTGCTAGCGGCTCTCTGGAGTCTTCAGGTGCTGCTAGCATTTGCCCACGGATTGAGGAGGTTGAGGGCCCTCCACATTGTTTGAGGATCCCCCATTTGACTGGGAGCCCACATGCCGGCCCGCAGCCGTTTGGGCATCTCCATTCGTCGCATGACTGTGGGACTAGAATCATTCCTGGACGATGGAATTCGGGAGATTGCGCCTCTCAGCCATGCGACTGTGTCTTCGTCATTACACCGCACATGGAGTGCCCCATCGACCGGTTGTGGTTTCCCGTCAAACAGGGGCCTGAACCCTGTTGGCGATAGGTGGGGTTGATCCAGGGCCAGTGCCTCGTGAAGGACGGCCGTCTGGATCTTGGGGCTGTCCTCCTCCTTCAGACACCCGTCGGGAACCGACATGATGGCCATCTCCAATGGGCTGGGACTCGCAATGGCCTCGGAGCTGTTGCTCCTCGGTCTCTTGCGGTCCCGAGGTGTTGGCATGGCGCTCGGTCGCTTCCCGACGGGGTTCCTCTGATGATTATGATTGTGGTTGTGGCTGTGATTCTGGGAGGAGACCCCTTGAACGTCGCCCGACGCGGCTTGCGGTTGCGGCCCCCTCCGTTGTTTGTTTTGGCGCCTCCGCCTGCGCCGGTTTGCGCTAGCAATTGCGGAGCGCCTGGCACCGTCTGCTGGTGCTGTGTGGTTGGTCTTGTTCTCGTTGGTTCTCTCCATTGCCGACTAGTCAATCCTCTTTTTGCCCTATCCTTTTGGTGCCCACGTCTCCTCTCTTCGACTCTTGCCTTTGTTATGAATGACTTTTGTTTTTATGACTTTCCATTCCAATCGGAAAATAAAATTATTTGAACCCTCGACACTTATATGCTCCTTACAACTATAGAGTTTCCACCTTTTATAATAAATACTCTCTCTATGTGTACGGCCTGAAAAATGTCGTGATGAACCTGAAACTTGTGAATAAAATGATACAAGATATACTTATCTCATATTAAAGTAATAAGATCACGGGGATGTAACTTCCTCCTGAGACAACCTTCACAATATTTCTCTTCGCTAAAATCATTTTCTTGAGGGACTCTATGCACAGTACAAATCTTAGAATCCATGTATCAATCTGGGGAAGTCACCTTTTTGAATATATTTTCGTAAACTGCTAAATTATATCGGATATGCTTATATATAGCCTTGACCACTAGCTGTTCCCCCTTCAATTTTCTGCCAAAATTGATCATACCGTCCCAGATTTGCTGATATTCTTCCTTGTCTCAAACTATCACTTCACATAATCTGGTTTAGTCATACTAGGTACCTATGCTTATATCCCAGGTACTATCGGTCCTACTCCTGCAGTTTCTTCACATAAGTGATAGCTATTGCTCAAATCTGGGTATACAGAGGGGTTCTATCACTCTCATGAGTTGTGGAGCACCCCTCTCGAAGATGCAACTATTCCACCCTACTTCATACTGTTTCTTGCGACCTGCCCTGGCTTCGCGTGATTGTACCAAATATATGTTTGTTGAATATGGAAACGCTTCTCTTGAATCACCCTACTTATCAAAATTATTATTAACTACTCAATTTAACTCAAACAAATAATAAAATTTCCATTCCAGTGGCGCTAGTAGTCATACATATTTCATATAGTCGTCCAAGTAGATTTCATGAGTAACTTGCACAGTCTCATATATTAACTTAATTTACTCCAGTGACGATGTTACTGAAATATTTCACTCAAACTATCTGTAATCTTTATTTCGCAGCGTCGGCTCGACCGATAAACATGAATTTCATTGAATCATCATTGATCCTGTAGGCCATGCTCTTGCAAAGTTTAGTTCTGAAAAATCCTGCCCTCGTTTAAATAAGCCATCTAAATTATAATGACACCACTTAATAGTCATTCAAACCCCGACTAGTCTACTATAGAACGGTGTTGGCTTTATGGTGGATACTTATGGGGTTAGGATTTACACTGGTGCAGCTGCGAAATGTAACTAGTTATAACAATGAATCATTTTGAAGCTATTTTATCTTTGATTTTAACATTATGGGTTCCAAAAGTTCTTACACTAAATATAAAGAATCTTTGATACCCCCATTATTTTAAAATTTAATGCCGTGTCATTCTAATATGTTCAATTTATTCAATTAAATAACTTACCTCAGTTGACACAACAATTTGCACTCTAGGGAACATCAATGGCATATCAAATATCTGGAGCCCTACAACCTAGCTATATGGGACAGAAAATAATTAATATCTCCCAAATGGTAGCCACCTATAGCATTATGTCGTCATGAGAACGAGACCTGTGTCGGTTTCGGCTTTGCACTGCCTCTGATTATATGGATCCATTCCTACCCCACGCCGCAAAATTGACCATGCCCAACGTATATTAAAATTTTGATCGATTGTTTCGACCCGTGTCACTACAACTTAATCTCGATCCTCCCTCACTAGTAGCCGCCTCAACTCTATTTTGATCAAGAATCGTTAGCAGCCATAATTACTCTATCCTGGCCGCTTTCACGCTGGTGGTGGAGCCGACCTACCTTCGGTGTAATCCCCAGTCACGGCGGTGTCGACACTCCGGCCCCGGGCTCGCGCCTGAGTGCCCGTCCCGTAGCAGTCGGCGAGGATCTACATCCTCACAACTCTACTTTAGGTATTCGTCACACAGACAGATATAGGCGTGTTTCTGTACGCAATTATACTTTAAATACCACGGGCTATTTAACTCATTTATTTGCAAGCGTTACATCATATGGAAATTGGAAATCGGTTAACACATGGGCGGGTGTGGGATACATGAGTTGATCTTCTTCTCCTCGTTGTCTCCGGGTTTGACTGATTGACTTGACTGAGGGCCGTGGCCGCACCGCGCTCTGGGCTGGTATGGATGATGCCGCTTAGACCACGATCGTCACGCCGGTCGACCCCCTCCGCGCGTGTCGGGAGTTGGCTCCGCCTTGAATTCCTATAACACATACAATCCACAATTGATTTCAAGATAAAACTTATTGACTAATGCCTGATGGAGACGACATACTAAGGGATCCACGTTCCCCTCTCGGCCAACTCTAACCGGAGTACCTTATTCTCTTTTGTGACTACAACTTCGAGCAACACCCTTATAAATGGACACAGACCCATATCAAACATTTACTCTGCAAACTAACATACACTCAGACTATACAACTATACACTTAAAGCTAAGGTTCTGGTGTCTCCTATCTTCACTCTCGCCTCCCCATAGCCTTCGTATAATAATCTTAACATCCCTTATATCGGTACATCGCTAGGATAATCATAATGGTCCTCCTCACTCCCTCTTCTGCTACCACAGTTTGTCTTAGTTGCTAAAACAGGCTGGACTCTGGGGATCAAGGATCTGGACCCCTCAGCCTAGCTATGTGGGACAGACAACAATTAATATTTCCTAAACGGTAGCTATCTACAGCACTTTGTTGCATGGAGAACGAGACCTGAACCTGATTCGGCTCTCCTTTATCTCTTACTATATCTATTCGGATCTATTCTTACCCTACGTCGCAAATTGACCATTACCAGCTTACATCAAAATTGGACTGATTGCTTGACTCTGACAAACATTCCTCCGACTCAATCTCAATTCTCCCTTGCTTGTGGTCGCTGCAACTCAATCTCAATCGAGAATTGCGGTCATAATGACTACAATTTGGTTGCTCTCTCGCTGATGGGCGTTTCTTGCTCATTTATCTGCACTACCATATCACCTGCGCGCGCCACCTGATGTCCTCACCCTCGGCAACTGTCCGCGGCCGCGGCGGGCCCGCGAGGGGTGTGGTGGTGTCTCCGCGCTCGTGCGGGACGCGGCGGCGGCCCTACTGTTGTCGCGGGGGGTCGCGGCGGGAGGCGATCCTGAAACATTACAATTAACACTGATGCGCGTCTCAACCAGGTTGTTGTCTACTGTCCTATCTTGTTTCCATGTGCGGGGCGATCCGATAGTATTTAAACATATGGATATCGTGACAAAAAGGCTAATGTGAGATAACAAATATTATATAACTCAATGATTGCCTCGCTATCGGTTGAGAATTTATCCTGTTATGACTCTGTATCTCTTTGAGAAGACTTTTAAGCAGCTTACCAGGCGGTCTAACGTTGTTGCCGTATTCAGCGGAGCTATATCTTCATGATAGGTTGTTTGTGTGCAGCGAATTGCCTCGCTCGTCACCATATAGGGTGGTTAGGAAGGTGGCTATCGATCCACCCTCATCCAAATGGCCTCTGGGCACCCCGTCGCCCTGCATCGCAATGCGCAGCCTCCGGCGGCCCGCGTTTGGGTCGTAGGCTGTCTCAGCGAGCGTCGTGTACTTGCTCGAGTCACATTATGACTTATATACCATAATCTCAACATATACCTTGTCAGCGGCTGGCCCCATGGCACCTCCACTCGCTGAGGTCGCCCTCCCTTGCTCGGACGTGACTGCTTGATGGACTCGACATGGATTAAACTCGCCTCTGGGATCCCACGTCCGGCGCGGTCTGGCGCGGCGCGTGCGGGGGCCTGGCGGCCTCGTCACGTTCATTGTAGGCCCGTGGTACTGTCTAGGAGCTCTGTAATGTTAAAGACACCTTTTCAAACACAAACACAATCAAACATGGTGCGGGTGCCCATCATGATGCTCCACTTATGCACAAACTAATATTTTGAGTACAAACTTACCTCAACAGCACATTTCTCGAGACTCACCAAACACATAGATCACTCCCCACCTCGTTCTGAGGTCCGAACGAACGTAGCCTTCTCTTCCTCTCTCGTCTCTGCAAAATTCATTCAGTTTATCTATTTATTTCGGATCGGAACCCTTAAATTACAATAAAACAACCAAAATACTAAAATTAACAAATTATATATACAGTCCAATGTATCTCTACTTAATAGGGCTTGACCAAATCTATACACATACGGATACGTCAATAAAGTCACTGAGTGAAAACAAAACTTTACACGACCCAGCAATCGTCTCATCATGAGGCAATAATCTATCCCGCTTTGATTCTGTGCCTGAACTTAAATTGAAGGCTGTCTCCCCCCATGCAGGTCGGGTGCTGTGGCCTATACTCGGCCTGAACGGTCCTGCGGGTGTTCAGCGAGCATTGTGTGCGCGATTGAGCCGTATGTTATGTTTATGTAACTTATGTTTCACAGTCTCGACTTGTACCTTGTCAGCGGTTGGCCTCTGGCGCCTTCATCCCCTGAGATCGCTCTCCCCTGTCCCAGATGCGGCTCCCGGACGGCCTTGACACGGCCTAACTCTGGTGGGAGTCTTGGTTTCGATGGTGTCTGTCGTGGCGGTGTGTGGGTAGGGTCGTGTGCCTCGTCGCGTCTGCGGCGTGCCCGCAATGCAATCTAGGTACTCTGAAATGTCAATGGCCTTCTTTCAAAACATAGGCACTTACAATCAAATATGATCTGGGCACTCTATGACGCGCGCGCCATCCTCGCTGAATACCACACCACTGGCCTTTGTTCAATCACAGTATAGCCATAATCCAACATACCATTATCGTAACCCCTGTCTGCGCCTTGTGGCGGGCCGTGGGCGAGCGGCCGTGGAGTTGTGAGCGGCGATTGGTCTCGTCGCGGCGCTCGCGTGTGTGAGACATGCGGTCAGCGATCACGTCGCGGCGGCACTGTTGTTGCGCCATCGTGGCGCGTCGCAACAAAGGGAAACCTAAAAATATATTATAGACATCATTGATGAGCGTCTCCTCCGCGGTACAGCCACAATCTAACGTATACCGCGAGCATTGCGTGCAAGTTTGAGGCAAACTACGAGTTGTATATTGTAGCCTGAACATGTACCTCACCTGTTGCTGGCCACCAATGTCTTCACTTGCTGAGGCTTCCCCCCTCTGGATTGGATTGTGCCGCCGGTAGGCCTAGGCGCGAACTATATCCAGCGGGGCGTGTGGTGCGGGCCGGCGGCCTCGCGGCGCCTGCGGCGGGCCCGCGGTGCAGTCTGGGAACTCTGAAATGCCAAAGGCGCTGTCTCAAAACATAGTCACAACCTAACATAGCACGGGCACCTATTACAATCCTTCACCAATGCACAGGCAAGGGATTGCAGTTTGGTTGAGTTTCGGATGCAAAGCTGACACCGACTTTCATATCAAATATAGCCCTATCCCTATCTATATTATATTTGCAAAGTGAACGGTAGCCTCGATGAAATTAACAATCCAGGAACCCAGGAACTCTGAAATGTCTTGAACACAATCACATGCAATCAAACACAGTTTGGCCCACACCATAAGGCTTTACCTTTTCACTCTTACTAATAATAATCTACTCATCACCTTCGTAATATACTTCATCCCTGACCTCGTCTAAATTATATTTTTATCTAATCACGGTATAGACACAATACAACACGCTACCCCTGCCCCCTTTTTACTTGCGATGACATACACTTGGCAACGGGCCCATAATCTAGCTGAGAGGGTTTAGAGGTGAAACCAGCATCAATTCTCATAATGCTCTATTGTTACAACATACACCAATGTAGATGTTAGATAATGAATCTCCTATCATGCGGGACGCTTTAATAAATTATGTTGCTGTGTACTGGCACCTGCCTCGCTTTGAAACTTGAGTAGGTGTTGCCTCCTTCCTACCTTAATCACTCTTGTGAAACGATCCCATAGCTTCCACGTGGATTGAATGCACTCCTGGGGATGGTAAATCACTCTGCATCACTATTTCACAGGTTTATTCACGAATTAATCCTAAATTTGTCCATAAAAGCCTCCCGATATTCATCTGTCAAACTTTGTAAGCATCGCGCTCAGTGTTGCCACATTCAAATTATATAAATCTGTATTGATTAATTAAATATCTGCATAAACCCGTATAAAACACTATTCAATAATTTAATCAGTCTACTTGTAATGTCAGATAGGCATCTTCAACATCATTTTATGAAAATTAACCAGCAGCACTACAACTAAATATACTATAATAAATAAACGCTTATTACAACTAAAACAATGACATTATTATACATAGTCTTTACAAGTGCTTTCACCACGGGGCCTGCAATGAAGGAAACTCTGTATGAATAGACGGAGATTTGTACAGATAAAGATTTATACGTGTGGTAATACTGGTCACTTTGCTGTCCTTGCACGGTTTGCTGCGGAGCTGGCGGATATATAAACTCATGCACTAAACCCAAAACAACTCATCTTGCGGGATGGTTTTTCATTTGGAACACCAAAATTTCATTATTTATTTTTGCACTAGCGATCCGCCCTGACTTTGCACGTCTGTATTATGTATGTAGTAAATGTCCATAAACATTTCCCTTTATTCACCCTATCTATTTGAATAGCCGCCCCAAAACCTGTCATCTCAACTCACCTGCCAAACATTACTAGTGTCACATTCACTTTTCTTTCTGGCAACGGGGCAGGCTAAAACTAATTTGCGTGAAAAGCCCACTCTAAAAATAAATTTTATCAAACAATATAGGCAGATCCACTAATAATATAATGGAAACTTATACTTTGATATAATCGTAAAGTTTAAAATACGTGGTTCCCATTCCGGAATCTGTCATTTTACTACAGAGAAAAGAGCGATGTAAGCTTTGGTAGGGGTGAATGTTTCAAATAGTCATTTTGTGCTTTTGTTTGAACGCGCTACATAGGTTGCCGACCTGGTTACGTTTGTCACTACTGAAATTTGAATTGTGTATTTGTATACCGTGATGGTTCATGGCTTTGGAGATGACGCGTAGGTTCTCGAACTCTAGACGGGGTGCCAGCCCTGATGGGCGGAGTCATATTGGTGGGGCGGACGAGACTGCGGAATTTTAGCGGTTCCGCTTTGCCCCGCTGTGGGGCGGCTTGGTGGGGCGAACGGGAAACACTCATACTTGCCGACCCGTTGTGGTGACCATTGCGCCAACTGAATCGTCATATACAGTATATACTTCACAAAGACAGAGTTGACGCCACTTGCGGACCCTCACTCAGGAGTCTGGCCTTCGACCCACCATCGTGGTGCTGAGCGGGGCGGGCGGCGGTGGGGTTTGGTGGCCCGCGCCTCGGGGCGATGTGGCGGCGCCCCGGTTGCCTCCCGGTACTTAAAACTATATACCGTATGGATTTTGCTATCTGATTTAGGTGAATTGAATTGAATTGAATTAGGCGCCTCAGCTTTAGAATCAGGAACGGCGTCTTCGGTCAATCACATCACTAAGCTATTGTCTATGCCTTTTTACCAAAAAGCTTTTGCTCGTTCGCGATACTCATTTCTCCTTTTACCTACTATACTTACTCCTTGCTGCGTCATCCACTCTTCACCTGCCACAATAACATTTCACTGTCTAATGTAACTTTCACGTGACAAGACCCCTTATTAATCTTTAAACATTTAAAATGCCCAATACACCATCCAACGTACGGGACTTTACGCCTGAGGGGCTTGGGCGGGGGCTCGAACGACTGGATGCGGCGGTCGAAGCACTCAAGGCTCAGGTGGAATTGCAAGCACGGACGCAGGAGGGGATACTCGCCGTCCTTACCCAATTGCAGCAACAACTAGACCATGGATCGGATGGGCGGCGCTGCCATTCTGCGCTCGCCCTGTCCTCAGGTCCCTCCTGCGCCCCTGCTCCTCTTGACCGGACCCCCCCTGCTGCTCGGGACTTCATCGACCTCACTCGTCCTACCACAATTCGGGCCCTCGATGTTCCGGGCCCTTCGGGCACTTCTGATGTGAGAGAGTATGGCGGCACAGGCGCCGTTGGCCGTTCAAGTGGAAGACACGACGGCACACATCTTCCTCCTAAACACCCGCCCTCAGTTCACCTCCCCCCCAACCGGCCCAAAGTGCAGTGCACCCTGTGTGGGGCGTTTGTGCTGCATCCCTATATATATAAACACCACAAACGTCTCCACCCACTGTACTGCACGGGCCGAAACACCCATCTCCGCTCCAATCGACATCTTTTTTACTTTTTACTGATACAAAACTAAAAGAATGCCCACCTAAGTTCAGGCCTCCGCTCAGCCTCCTTGTGAGTGCTGGGAGGGGAGTGAACTGGAAATTCGTTGGCTTTAGTCCCCCCTCTCCCTAGCCTCACACCCTCACACCTCATCCCATCGTTGTGGTGTTTCTGCGCCCTCACCTGTCTGGGTACCTACATCACAGACTGACTGAATACCTGGTCTTATGTGCGGGACACTTGTTCCTGCGGGACCTGAACTTGTACTGGTGCAGCTGCGGAATGTTGACTTGTAGCGTTCTGTGGCTGCATTGGTGTGGGTCTGGATCCCGTGGAGATGGGTGTCTTATGCATGGGACCGGGTGTTCGACTGGTTTGTGATGTGGGTGCCTGAATGGATGGGGATGCGGGAATACCATAACTACTACACGCATAATTTACTTACCTATCTTTATTAACTATAAATAAAGTTTATTTTCCTTCTTTCTTTCTTTCTTTACATCTAATCTTGAGGCTACCTTATTTGCAATCTTAATATTATATCAGACTATTTGCCTCCTGAAGTGAATTTATATAGACCGGACTGCCTACTGAAGTGTCTCCTTATACAACTTATATTCTTATGATCTGAGTTAATCTGTCTACTGTATTTCATTGCAGAAAAGGACCCTCTAATCGACGACTTTATCAGAATAATTAAAATTAATATTAATTAACCCTTAAATGCATAATAAAAAAAAATAAAAAAAAAAAAAAAAAAAAAAAAAAAAAAAAAAAAATGAAAAATATATTAGATGGGAAAAAAGGTAAGGATTACGAAAATCATAGTAAAAAGACGATATCTATTTATTTTTTATCCAAAACACGTACGATGTAGAAATACATCACTATGCACTTAGGTACCTTATTTTGCATTACTATCACCAAGTGAAATATATTTATTGCACAAAGTAAAACTAGAGAAGGGGCGGCCTTGTCACCTAAATTAAAACTATTCCAGGCAATTTACTGTTTTACAAACCTTCATAGTCGTTGGAAGCTATGTATGTATATTGTGTATGTGTGTAAGCTTTGTATTACCGAATATGAAGGTTTGTAAAACAGTTGTTTCGGGCGTTTAGGCATAGTGGCACCTGACACTTAGTACAAGCCCACTGGGTAGTACCTGTACATCCATGCATTTTGCACCTTAGCCTATTTGGAAATACCGGCCAGTGGTCTATACTGTCGCTTCTAACATCTCTTGAGGGAAGTGGATGAGTAGGGTAACATTACAAGTGTCACATTCACTTTTCTTTCTGGCAACGGGGCAGGCTAAAACTAATTTGCGTATAAAGCCCACTCTAAAATAAATTTAATCAAAGGTTAATTATACTTAATTAAAATAAAATTAATTTTGTATCCTAAAATCATTAGTTACTAAAAATCAAAACTGGAAATTTCATTAAATACTAAAAACTAGAGAAATTCAAGATGAACACTTAGACACTATCCTTAGATTTTTAGGTGTATAACTATTAAGTTATTAGAATCGCTAGTTAATAACGCGGCAAAAAATTGAAGAAATTTCTAAATTCATAGGGATGTAACTTCTCTCTGAGACAACGCTTCCAGTATCTTCTTTGCAAAAATCATCTTCTTGAGGGGCTCTACACACAGTAAAGTTTTCAGAAATATGGCATCAAAACTGGGAGAGGTCACTTTTTAAATCTACGTAAACTGTTAAATTATAATAGGGTGTGTCGTTACCTTTTATCCAATTAAGTTGTCTTGATCCCTAGCTGTCTCCCCTTCAATTTTCACCCGAATCGGTCCTGCTGTTCTTGAGTTATTGACGTTCTTCCTTGTTTCAAACAATCATCTCACATAAACTGGTTTAGTCGCACTAGGAGCTCTTATATCTCAGGTACTATCGGTCCTACCCCCGCAGTTTCTTCACAGAAGTGATGGCTATTGCCTAGATCTAGGTTTGTAGAGGAGTTTAACCACTCTCATGTGTAGTGGAGCACCCCTCTTATTGAAGGTGTAACTATCTCGATCTGTCTCATACTGTCTGCGACCCGTCCTGGTTTCGCCTGGATTCACACTGCATGATTGTTGTATACAGAAACCTTCCCCCTAAATCACTCCATTTATTAATACTAACATATACAATTTCACTCTTACAAACAATAAATTTCCACTCCAGTGGCACTCGTAGTCATACACATTTCACACGGCTGTCCAAGTAGTTTTTGTGAGTTACTTGTATAACCTCATATACTAACTTAATTTACTCTAGTGTCGATGTTACTGTAATATTTCACTCAACTATCTATAACCTTCATTTCACAGAGTCTGCTCGACTGATAAACATGAATCTCATTGAATTATCATTGGCTTTGTAGGGCATGCTTTTACGAAGCCTAGTTCTGAAATATTCCGCCCCTGCTTAAACAAATTGTCTAACTTACAGCTACACCTCTTGTCATACATTCAAATACCCCAATAGTAAAATACTTAAAATATACTTATTTTATTTATCATCAAAAAGTTTTTACCTATCCATAATACATATTCCCTCTCTACCTGTCATGCTGCAGTGTCATCGTTTCTCTACCCACCACAATAACATTTCACTGTCTAAGTACTGTGACTTGCGCTTGACAAGATTTCTTGTGAAACTTCTACGATGCCTAATGTATCATCTAATGAATGGGACTCGACGCCTGAGGGTATTCAGCGGGGGCTCGCGCAACTTAGCGTGGTGGTTGAGGCGCTTGGTGTTCAGGTGGGACTGCTCGCGCGGACACAGGAGAGGACACTCACCGTCCTAACCCACATACAGCAACTACTCGACGATAGATCGGATGGGCGGCGCCTCCATTCCACGTCCTCCCTGTCCTTGGGTCCCTCCTGTGCCCCCATTCCTCTGGACCGGGCCCCCCCTGCTGCTCGGGACCTCTCTGATTCCACCTGTCCCACTGCGATTCGGGCCCTCGACGTTCCGGGCCCTTCGGGCATTGTTTGTAAACGAGAAAGTTGCGGTGCAAAGGCTGCTGGCTCGAAGCTGGTCCCTGCTGATATTCCAAGTGGAAGACACGGTGACACTAACCACCCATCCCCACACGAAATTCTTAACATAATGTACCTTCCCAAACTCCTATCCCCAATTCACTCCCCCCCCAACCGGCCCAAAGCGCAGTGCGCTCTGTGTGGGGCGTTTATGCTGTCTAGTAACATATGTAGACATCATAGACGCCACCACCCACGGTACTGTATGGGCCTCTCCACCAACTCTTGCTCCTATCCGCATCTATTCTACTTCCATACACAAACAAAATTAAATAAATGTCCACCCAAAAATAAACCTCCGCTCAGTTTTCTAATTAATGCTGGAGAGGGAGTGAATTGGGAATTTCTAGGCTATAATCCCCCCTAATTTACCGCATTCTATTTACTTAGACAACTAACTAACTGGATACCTGGCCTTACATGCATAGGACACTTATCCTTATGGGACTGGGATTTATACTGACGCAGCTGCAGAATATAACTAGTCATACATATATATAAAATCGAGGCTATCTTAACTGCGAAATTAATATCATAAGGTTTTAGACTTATATGCCTCCTGAAGTGAGTCTATATAGACTGGACTGCCTATCGGAGCGGCCCCTTTATGCAATCTATATACCCATGGCTTAGCTAGACATGTTCCCTGAATATTGATATAAAGGGTGACTAGCTCTTCGCCACTGCATTCCCCGCAAACTAAATCAATTTCCAACTTTAACCACATTAGTCCAGACGCTCTTAATCTATGGTCACTCAAAATCTCATATCGTCACCACCTCGTCTAAACTGCTTCAGTGTCCAAAGGTTGCCTGGAAGAAATCACTTTCGGCAATAAGGCCGCCCATCTGTGCAACCTGTTCTTTCTAGCTTTTACTTTACTTTGTGTTTATCGTGTTCTGTTTCTTTCTGTGTTGTACAAATAAAGTTATCTATCCATCTTTCTTTAGACAGCCTAAAAATATTTACATCTTGGGCGCTAATGGCCCTATTCTTATGACTTATTTACAATAGCTTTAGGTATTGTCATGAGTCACAACCCTACCTGACTATCTAAAATACTAACCATGGTTACCTGATTATCGTTTCACCTGTTGTTCTTGCACTAAATATAAAGAAATATATCATGTCGTGTTGTTTCTAATGTGTTCAATTAGTTTAATTAAATAATCTACTTCAGCTGATACAATAATTTGCACTCTAGGAAACATCAATGGCATATCAAATATCTGAAGCCCTGCAGCCTAGCTATATGGGACAGACAATAATTAATATCTCCCAAATGATAGCCACCTATAACATTATGTAGTCAAGAGAATGAGACCCGTGTTGGATTCGGTTTGGCACTGCCTCTTATTATATGGATCCACTCCTACCCTACGCCGCAAATTGACCATAACTGGCATATATAAAAATTTGATCGATTGTTTCGACCAATATTACTACAACTTAATCTCGATCCTCCCTTACTAGTAGCCGCCCCAACTCCATTTTGATCGAGAATTGTTAAAAGCTGTAATAACTCTACCCTGGTCGCTTTCACGCTGGCGGTGGAGCCGACCTACATTCGGTGTAATCCCCAGTCACGGCGGTGTTGACACTCCGGCCCCGAGCTCGCGCCCGAGTGCCCGTCCCGTAGCAGTCGGCGAGGATCTACATCCTCACAACTCTACTTTAGGTATTCGTTTCACAGACAGATATAGGCGTGTTTCTGTACGCAATTATACTTTAAATACCACGGGCTATTTAACTCATTTATTTGCAAGTGTTACATCATATGGAAATAGGAAACCGGTTTAACGCATGGGCGGATGTGTGATACATGAGTTGTTCTTCTTCTCCTCGTTGTTCCGGGCTCGACTTATTGACTTG
Source organism: Idaea aversata (assembly GCA_907269075.1). Taxonomy (NCBI): domain Eukaryota; kingdom Metazoa; phylum Arthropoda; class Insecta; order Lepidoptera; family Geometridae; genus Idaea; species Idaea aversata. Next base: position 46,741 of record OU026109.1, read on the forward strand.
ACTGAGGGCTGTGGCCGCACCGTGCTCCGGGCCGGCATGGATGACGCCGCTTCGACCATGATTGACACGCCGGTCGACACCCTCCGCGTGTGTCAGGAATCGGCTCCGCCTTGAATTTCTATAACACATACAATCCACAATTGATTTTAAAATAAAATTATTGACTAACGCCTGATGGAGATGATATACTAAGGGATCCACGTTCTCCTCTCGGTCTACTCTAGCTAGGGTACCTTATTCCCCTTTGTGACTACAACTTTGAGCAACACCCATATAAATGGACACAGACCCATATCAAACATTTACTCCACAAACTAACACACACTCAGACTATACAACTATACACTTTCACTCTCGCCTCCCTATAGCTTTTGTATAATGATCCCAACATCCCTTATATCGGTACATCGCTAGGACAATCATAATAGTCCTTCTCACTTCCTCTTCTGCTACCATAACTTATCTCAGCTACTAAAATAAGCCAGACTCTGGGGATCAAGGATCTGGACCCCTCCTCAGCCTAGCTATATTGGACAGACAATAGTTAATATTTCCTAAACGGTAGCTACCTACAGCACTATGATGCAGAGAGAATGAGACCTGTGTCAGTTTTGACTCTGCTTTGTTTCTGATTATTTGAATCTATTCTTTCCCCATGCTGTAAATTGACCACGACTGGCTCACATATTGCTCGATTGATTGTTCGACGACGTCATGCATCCCTCCAGCCCAATCTCGATTCTCCCTTGCTTGTGGTTGCTGCAACTCAATCTCAATCAAGAATTGCAGTCATTATGACTATAATTTGGTCGCTCTTTCGCCGATGTGCGTTCTTGCTCATTTATCCGTACTACCACATTATCTGTACACGCCACCTGATGTTCTCACCCGCGGCAACTGCCCGCGGCCGCGGTGGGCCCGCGAGGTGTGCGGTGGTGTCTCCACACTCATGCGGGACGCGGCGGCGACCCTACTGTTGTCGCGGGAGGTCGCATCGAGAGGCGATCCTGAAACATTATACAATTAACACTGATGCGCGTCTCAGCCAGATTGCTATCTTTTGTCCTGTCTTGGTTTCCCTGTGCAGGGCAATCCAATAGTATCTAAACATATGGATATTGTCTCAATAAGGCTATTGTGAGATAACAATCCTTATATGACTCAGCGATTGCCTCGCCATTGGATGGTAACCTATCCTGTTATGACTCTAAATCTCTATGAGAAGACTGTTATACAGCTGACCAGGCGGTCTAACGTCATTGATTTATTCAACGGAGCTGTGTCTTCGTGACAGATTGTTTGTGTGTTGTGAACTGTCTCACTTGACACCATATAGTGTTGAGCTAGGAGGGTGGCTATCGATCTGCCCCCATTCAATGGCCTCTGGACACCCCGTCGTGCCGCATCACAATGCGCAGCCTCCGGCGGCCCGCGCTCGGGTCGGAGGCCGTCTCAGCGAGCGTCGTGTACTTGCTCGAGTCACATTATGACTTATATATTACAATCTCAACATATACCCTGTCAGCAGCTGGCCTCATGGCACCTCCACTTACTGAAGACGCACCTTGCTCGGACTCGACATAGATTGTGCTCGCCCCTGGGGTCTCGCATCCGGCGTGGTCTGGCGCGGCGTGTATGGGGGGCCGGCAGCCTCGCCACGTTCGCTGTAGGCCTGCGGTACTGTCTAGGAACTCTGTAATGTTAAAGACACTGTTTCAAACACAAACACAATCGAACATGGCGCGGGTGCTCACCACAATGCAAGTACTATACATGCTACCTCCCTCCTGAATCGCTCTGTATATTAGAAATCTTATTGAGATCCGTTGCATAACTTTAAAGATTCAAAAATGCAACTTTATTCTATGTAAGGGATATAGGAAGAACCGCTGGCATGCTACCGGATCTACCAATGCAATATCGGCAAGGAAAGGATAATTGTCAACGATTGTCTCATCACTTAGTTTCCTTGTGTTAGGTGATCCTATAGCATTAAATATACAGTTCACACATGAATACCTAGCTACCTTCATGTCCATAACCACATGCATGAACACAAACCGTGGGAACGGGTTGACTGCTGCGACACTGTGCCCATACATCTCTTTACGCTCAAATTGTATCATAACTTATGTCTTACGGTCTCGACTTACCTTGTCAATGGTTGGCCTCTTGCGCCTTCACTCTCTGAGGTTGCCCTCCCTTGTCTAGGATGAGGCCACTGGACGTTCTTGACACAGCGCAACTCTGGTGGGAGCCTTGTCTTCAACGAGGTCTGTTATGGCGACGCGTAGAGAGGGTTGTCTGCCTCGTCACGTCTGCGGCGTGCCCGCGGTACAATCAAGGTACTCTGAAATGTCAATGGCATTCTTTCAAAAAATTGACACTTACAACCCAATATGGTGGGCACTCTACATAGGAAACACACTTCAATCCTTCATGACACACACACCATCCTCGCTGATTACCTCACCACCAACCTCTGCTCAATCATGGTATAATTTAACTCAGTTCTCCATGGCGCCTTATTTAATCTACCTCTCCCTTGGATAATCTTTATCTCGAAACAAAGTGAATTGTGATGTGCTGGACCTGAACGAGTCTTGGTAGTCCCTGCAAAATATCATCTATCACTATCATTCTCCCACTTTGTCTCTCCTGCAATATATATATATACGAGGCTGAGTATCCTCACACCTTTCGTTAGTAGCCTACACACGACCCTTTTATTATCCCTCTCTATGAAACACTACTGCTCTTGCAATCCCATCTTGGGAATCCAGAGTTGCTCCTCGCCCTCATATGCCTGAAGATGATGAGACCTCTACAAAATTACCTTTGACTTGCAACTAATAAGCTGTATAGTGTTCACCTGTATCCATGCAGTTTTCTGACCATAACTCAGGTAGATATTACTCTGGACTTTCACGGACTTGAAATGTACATTGAATCCGACTGGGTGACGTAATGCCCTGGTAGTCTCTGCAAAAGATCAAACGTTATCATTATTCACCGTTATATATCTCTATCCTGTAAGTACCTGCATTTATGCGTGAGACTAAGTGTCCTCACATCCTCCTTGCAGTTACTCACATTTGTCATTTTCCTCTGAGGGCTTATCATGATGTAGGATGAGTGATGAATGGGCTAATGTACTGTTGATGAATGAATGATGTGATGCTATCGTGTGCTTGTGGCCGCCATGGTTGTTGGAGATGATGTCGGCGATGATGGTGGAGCTGGTTGAGGTGCAGTGGTTTATGGTGGTGACGTGATTGATGCTTCGGGCGGCGGCAGGTCTGAGAGGGAGCCGTCTCTGTGAAAATATCTCACATAGACGGCCCCCATACACAACCGCATCTTCCTCCCTCTCTCCGTGAGCAGGGGCACCACTCCCTCCGGAATTGTTATTTCCAGGAAGTGGCTCTCCCCCTTGCTAGCAGCTCTCTGGAGTCTCCAGGTGCTGCTAACATTTGCCCACGGATTGAAGAAGTTGAGGGCCCTCCACATTGTTTGAGGATCCCCCATTTGACTGGGAACCCACATACCGGCCCACAGCCGTTTGGGCATCTCCATTCGTCGCATGACTGTGAGACTAAAATCATCCCTGGGCGATGGAATTCGGGAGATTGCGCCTCTCAGCCATGCGACTGTGTCTTCGTCATTACACCGCACATGGAGTGCCCCATCGACCAGTCGTGGTTTCCCGTCAAACAGGGGCCTGAACCCTGTTGGCGATAGGTGGGGTTGATCCAGGGCCAGTGCCTCGTGAAGGACAGCCGTCTGGATCTTGGGGCTGTCCTCCTCCTTCAGACACCCGTCGGGAACCGACATGATGGCCATCTCCAATGGGCTGGGACTCGCGATGGCCTCGGAGCTGTTGCTCCTCGGTCTCTTGCGGTCCCGAGGCGTTGGCATGGCGCTCGGTCGCTTCCCGACGGGGTTCCTCTGATGATTATGATTGTGGTTATGGCTGTGATTCTGGGAGGAGACCCCTCGAACGTCGCCCGACGCGGCTTGCGGTTGCTGCCCCTTCCGTTGTTTGTTTTGGCGCCTCCGCCTGCGCCGGTTTGCGCTAACAATTGCGGAGCGCCTGGCACCGTCTGCTGGCGCTGTGTGGTTGGTCTTGTCCTCGTTGGTTCTCTCCATGCCGACTAGTCAATCTTCTTTTTACCTTATCCTTTTGGTACCCTCGTCTCCTCTCTTCGACTCTTGCCTTTGTTATGAATGACTTTTGTTTTTGTGACTTTCCATTCCAATCGGAAAATAAAATTATTTGAACCCTTGACACTTATATGCTCCTTACAACTATAGAGTTTCCACCTCTTATTATAAATACTCTTTCTATGTGTACGGCCTGAAAAATGTCGTGATGAACCCGAAACTTGTGAATAAAATGATACAAGATATACTTATCACATATTAAAGTAATAAGATCACGGGGATGTAACTTCCTCCTGAGACAACCTTCTCAATATTTCTCTTCGCTAAAATCATTTTCTTGAGGGACTCTACGCACAGTACAAATTTTAGAATCCATGTATCAATCTGGGGAAGTCACCTTTTTGAATATATTTACGTAAACTGCTAAATTATATCGGATATGCTTATATATAGCCTTGACCACTAGCTGTTCCCCCTTCAATTTTCTGCCAAAATTGATCATACCGTCCCAGATTTGCTGATGTTCTTCCTTGTCTCAAACTATCATTTCACATAATCCGGTTTAGTCATACTAGGTACCTACGCTTATATCCCAGGTACTATCGGTCCTACTCCTGCAGTTTCTTCACAGAAGTGATAGCTATTGCTCAAATCTGGGTATACAGAGGGGTTCTATCACTCTCATGAGTTGTGGAGCACCCCTCTTGAAGATGCAACTATTTCACCCTACTTCATACTGTTTCTTGCGACCCGCCCTAGCTTCGCGTGATTGTACCAAATATATGTTTGTTGTATATGGAAACGCTTCTCTTGAATCACCCTACTTATCAAAAATTATTATTGATTATTCAATTTAACTCAAACAAATAATAAAATTTCCATTCCAGTGGCGCTAGTAGTCATACATATTTCATATAGTCGTCCAAGTAGATTTCATGAGTAACTTGCACAGTCTCATATATTAACTTAATTTACTCCAGTGACGATGTTACTGCAATATTTCACTCAAACTATCTGTAATCTTTATTTCGCAGCGTCGGCTCGACCGATAAACATGAATTTCATTAAATCATCATTGATCCTGTAGGCCATGCTCTTGCAAAGTTTAGTTCCGAAAAATCCCGCCCTCGTTTAAATAAGCCATCTAAATTATAATGACACCACTTAATAGACATTCAAACCCCGACTAGTCTACTACAGAACGGTGTTGGCTTTATGGTGGATACTTATGGGATTAGGATTTACACTGGTGCAGCCGCGAAATGTAACTAGTTATAAAAATGAATCATTTTGAAGCTATTTTATCTTTGATTTTAACATTATGGGTTTCAAAAGTTCTTACACTAAGTATAAAGAATCTCTGATACCCCCATTATTTTAAAATTTAATGCCGTGTCATTCTAATATGTTCAATTCGTTCAATTAAATAATTTACCTCAGTTGACACAACAATTTGCACTCTAGGGAACATCAATGGCATATCAAATATCTGGAGCCCTACAACCTAGCTATATGGGACAGAAAATAATTAATATCTCCCAAATGGTAGCCACCTATAGCATTATGTCGTCATGAGAATGAGACCTGTGTCGGATTCGGCTTTGCACTGCTTCTGATTATATGGATCCATTCCTACCCCACGCCGCAAAATTGACCATGCCCAACGTATATTAAAAATTTGATCGATTGTTTCGACCGGTATCACTACAACTTAATCTCGATCCTCCCTCACTAGTAGCCGCCTCAACTCTATTTTGATCAAGAATCGTTAGCAGCCATAATAACTCTACCCTGGTCGCCTTCACGCTGGTGGTAGAGCCGACCTACCTTCGGTGTAATCCCCAGTCACGGCGGTGTCGACACTCCGGCCCCGGGCTCGCGCCCGAGTGCCCGTCCCGTAGCAGTCGGCGAGGATCTACATCCTCACAACTCTACTTTAGGTATTCGTCACACAGACAGATATAGGCGTGTTTCTGTATGCAATTATACTTTAAATACCACGGGCTATTTAACTCATTTATTTGGTAGCGTTACATCATATGGAAATTGGAAATCGGTTAACACATGGGCGGGTGTGGGATACATGAGTTGATCTCCTTCTCCTCGTTGTCTCCGGGTTTGACTGATTGACTTGACTGAGGGCCGTGGCCGCACCGCGCTCTGGGCTGGTATGGATGATGCCGCTTAGACCACGATCGTCACGCCGGTCGACCCCCTCCGCGCGTGTCGGGAGTCGGCTCCGCCCTGAATTCATATAACACATACAATCCACAATTGATTTCAAGATAAAACTTATTGACTAATGCCTGATGGAGACGACATACTAAGGGATCCACGTTCCCCTCTCGGTCAACTCTAACCGGAGTACCTTATTCTCTTTTGTGACTACAACTTCGAGCAACACCCTTATAAATGGACACAGACCCATATCAAACATTTACTCCACAAACTAACACACACTCAGACTATACAACTATACACTTAAAGCTAAGGTTCTATTGTCTCCTATCTTCACTCTCGCCTCCCCATAGCTTTTCTATAATGATCCTAACATCTCTTATATCGGTACATCGCTAGGACAATCATAATAACCCTCCTCACTTCTACTTTTGCTACCATAATTTATCTCAACTACTAAAACATGCTGGACTCTGGGGATCAAGGATCTGGACCCCTCAGCCTAGTTATATGGGACAGACAACAATTAATATTTCCTAAATGGTAGCTACCTACAGCTCTATGTTGCATAGAGAATGAGACCTGAACTAGATTCGGCTCTGCCTTGTTTCCAATTATATCTATTGGATCTATTCTCACCCCATGTCGCAAATTGACCACGACTGGCTCACATCAAAATTAGACTGATTGCTTGACCCTGACAAATATTCCATCGACTCAATCTTGATTCTCCCTTGCTTGTGGTCGCTGCAACTCAATCTCAATCGAGAATTGCAGTCATAATGACTACAATTTGGTTGCTCTCTCGCTTATGGGCGTTTTTGCTCATTTATCTGTACTACCATATCATCTGTACACGCCACCTGATGTCCTCACCCGCGGCAACTGCCTGCGGCCGCGGTGGGCCCGCGAGGTGTGCGGTGGTGTCTCCGCGCTTGTGTGGGACGCGGCGGTGACCCTACTGTTGTCGCGGGAAGTCGCAACGGGAGGTGATCCTGAAACATTACAATTAACACTAATGCGCGTCTCAATCAGATCGTTATATATTGTCCTATCTTGCTTCCATGTGCAGGGCGATCCAATAGTATTTCAACATATGGATATTGTGATAACAAGGCCACTGTGAGATAATTAATCTTATATTACTCAGCAATTGCCTCGCCATCGGATGAGAACCCATCCTGTTATGACTCTGTATCTCTTTGAGAAGACTGTTAAGTAGCTGACCAGGTGAACGTTGTTGCCGTATTCAGTGGAGCTATATCTTCATGATAGGTTGCTTGTGTGCTGCGAATCGCCCTGCCCGCTACCATATAGGGTAGTTAGGAGGGTGGCTATCGACCCCCCCTCATCCAAATGGCCTCTGGGCACCCTGTCGCGCCGCATCGCAATGCGCAGCCTCCGGCGGCCTGCGCTTGGGTCGGAGGCTGTCTCAGTGAGCGTCGTGTACATGCTCGAGTCACATTATGACCTATATATCATAATCCCAACATGTACCTTGTCAGCGGCTGGCCCTATGGCGCCTCCACTCGCTGAGGTCGCCCTCCCTTGCTCGGACGTGGCTGCTTGATGGACTCGACACGGATTGTGCTCAACTCTGGGGTCTCATGTCTGGCGTGGTCTGGTGCGGCGTGTGCGGGGGGCCGGCAGCCTCGTCACGTTTGTTGTAGGCCCGTGGCACTGTTTAGGAACTCTGCAATGTTAAAGACACTCTTTCAAATACAAACACAATCGAACATGATGCGGGTGCCCACCACAATGCTTCACCAATGCACAAACTAATATTTTAGGTACAAATTTACCTCAACAGTACATTTCTCAAGACTCACTAAACACATTGATCACTTCCCACCTTGTTCTGAGGTCTGAAAGAACGTTGCCCTCTCTTCCTGTTTCGTCTCTGCAAATTCATCCAATTCAATCTACTTATTTCGGATCAAAACTCATAAATTACAATAAAACAACCAAAATACTAAAATAAACAAATTATATATACAGTCCAATGTATCTCTACTGAATAGGGCTTTGATCAAGTCTATACACATACAATACGTTACACGACCCAGCAATCGTCTCATCATGAGGCAATAATCTATCCCGCTTCGATTTTGTGCCTGAACTTGCCGCGACACTCGCCCCCATATCTCTTTACGCTCAAATTGTATCATGACTTATGTTTCACAGTCTCAACCTGTACCTTGTCAGCGGTCGGCCTCTTGCGCCTTCATTTTCTGAGATTGCCTTTCCCTGTCTAGGATGGGACCACTGGACGGTCCTGACACGGCATAACTCTAGTGGAAGTCTCGTTTTCAACGGGGTCTGTCGTGGCGGCGCGTGGAGAGGGTCGCCTGCCTCGTCATGTCTGCAGCGAGCCCGCGGTGTAATCTAGGTACTCTGAAATGTCAATGGTATTCTTTCAAAACATAGACACTTACAATCATATATGGTGGGCACTCTTCATAGGAAATACACTTCAATCCCTCACGACACTCACACCATCCTCGCTGAATGCCTCATCTCTGGCCTCTGTTCAATCTTGATATAGCCATAATCCAACATACCATCATCGTAACTAGCCCTCGCCTGCGCCTCGTGGCGGGCCGGGGGCGAGTGGCCGTGGGGCTGCGAGCGACGATCGGTTGCGTCGCGGCGCTTGTGTGTGTGGAACATGCGATCGGCGACCACGTCGCGGCGGCACTGCTGTTGCGTCGTCGTGGCGCGTCGCAATAAAGAGAAACCTAAAAATATATTATAGACATCATTGATGAGCGTCCCCTCCGCGGTACAGCCACAATCCAACGTATACCGCGAGCATTGCGTGCAAGTTTGAGGCAAACTACGAGTTGTATATTGTAGCCTGAACATGTGCCTTACCTGTTGCTGGCCACCGGTGTCTTCACTTGCTGAGGCTTCCCTCCTTTGGCTTGGATTGTGCCGCCGGTAGGCCTAGGCGCGAACTATATATCCAGCGGGGCGTGTGGTGCGGGCCGGCGGCCTCGCGGTGCCTGCGGCGGGCCCGCGGTGCAGTCCGGGAACTCTGAAATGCCAAAGGCGTTGTTTCAAAACATAGTCACAACCTAACATAGCACGGGCACCTATTACAATCCTTCACCAATGCACAGGCAGGGGATAGCAATTTGGTTGAGTTTCGGATGCAAAGCTGATACTGACTTTCATATCAAATATAGCCCTATCCCTATCTATATTATATTTGCAAAGTGAACGGTAGCCTCGATGAAATTAACAATCCAGGAACCCAGGAACTCTGAAATGTCTTGAACACAATCACATGCAATCAAACACAGTTTGGCCCACATCATAAGGCTTTACCTATTCACTCTTACTAATAATAATCTACTCATCACCTTCATAATATACTTCATCCCTGACCTCGTTTAAACTATATTTTTGCCTAATCATGATATAGTCACAATAAAACATGCTACCCCTGCTCTTTTTCCTCGCGATGACATACACTTGATGACGGGCTCATAATCTGGTCGAGAGGGTCTTAAAGTGAAACCAGCATCTATTCTCATAATGCTCTGTTGTTGTTACAACATACACCGGTGTAGACGTTAGATTAGACAATGAATCTCCTATCATGTGGGACGCTCTAATAAATTAACTGCTGTGTACTGGCACCTGCCTTGCTCTGAAGCTTGAGTGGGTGTAGCCTCCTTCCTACTTTAATCACTCTTGTGAAATGATCCTATAGCTTCCACGCGGATTTAATGCACTCCCGGGGATGGTAAATCACTCTGCATCACTATTTCACAGGTTTATTCACGAATTAATCCTAAATTTGTCCATAAAAGCCTCCCGATATTCATCTGTCAAACTTTGTAAGCGTCGCGCTCAGTGTTGCCACATTCAAATTATATAAATCTGTATTGATTAATTAAATATCTGCATAAACCCGTATAAAACACTATTCAATAATTTAATCAGTCTACTTGTAATGTCAGATAGGCATCTTCAACATCATTTTATGAAAATTAACTAGCAGCACTACAACTAAATATACTATAATAAATAAACGCCTATTACAACTATAACAATGATATTATTATACTTAATAGTCTTTACAAGTGCTTTCACCACGGGGTCTGCAATGAAGGAAATTCCGTATGAATAGACAGAGATTTGTACAGATAAAGATTTATACGTGTGGTAATACTGGTCACTTTGCTGTCCTTGCACGGTTTGCTGCGGGGCAGGCGGATATAAACTCATGCACTAAACCCAAAACAACTCATCTTGCGAGATGGTTTTTCATTTGGAACACCAAAATTTCATTATTTATTTTTGCACTAGCGATCCGCCCTGACTTTGCACGGCTGTATTATGTATGTAGTAAATGTCCATAAACATTTCCCTTTATTCACCCTATCTATTTGAATAGCCGCCCCAAAACCTGTCATCTCACAACTCACCTGCCAAACATTACAAGTGTCACATTCACTTTTCTTTCTGGCAACGGGGCAGGCTAAAACTAATCTGCGTGAAAAGCCCACTCTAAAATAAATTTTATCAAACAACTAGCTGCGCCCCGCGGTTTCACCCGCGTAAGTCCGATCTTTAAATTCTTTAAACCTTCCCTGGACTACAACAAACACAACAAAAAAAGAATTGGCCAAATCGGTCCAGCCGTTCTCGAGTTTTAGCGAGACTAACGAACAGCAATTGATTTTTATATTATAGATGTAGGCAGATCCACTAATAATATAATGGATACTTATACTTTGATATAATCGTTGAGGATTCTTATCATTGCAATCCCATCACAGGTGCGCGGTCCCGGTCGCCCCCGTGTGGACTGCCGCTCGGTTGCGATCGGGCCTGGGGGTCTCGGTTTTCTCTGGTGGTGGCTGGAATGTTGTCGCCCCTGCCTCGGAGCGTGGATTGCTGACCCCGTCGTTGCTATTTGTCTTGCTTGGCGTCGCTGTGGGGGTTGGGAGCCGGACCTTTGGGTGCAGCTTGTGGTGGCTGGATGATGCTGTTGGGGATGGCGGATGAGGTTTCCTTGCCGCAGCTCCCTTTGTAGGCAAACTTTGTAGGCAAACTCTGTAGGCAAGCATAATAAATTAGTGCTAGCGTGCTTTACAACCTAAATGCCTGTATAAGTGGGTATCGAACCCGCGACCCTGTGTTGGGCGGCCCGGCATGGTTGGCCATTGCGCCAGCCTGGTTGTTACGTACAGCATAAACTTCATAAAGATAGAGTTGAACATATATCATTAATGATTTTACCTACATGGGAATTTCAAGTCAAAAGTTACCCATGACCCTCAGCTACCCCAGAATTATCTCCACTAAAATCTCATCCAAAATCGCTGAAGTGGTTTCGGAGTTTACTCCCTCATTGATACCTACATAATATGAATAATAGATATAGATAGGAATACACTTTGTCTGTGTTATGTATTAATACCAGGCTTTTATGGTTGATGGGGATGAGTGATTGAGGATGGCTGCATGGATTTCTTTGTTATCCCTAACAGCGTCACTTGTAATCCCACACTCGGGAGTCCGGCCTCTGGCCCACCATAGTGGTGTTGGGAGATTGGTGGTCCGCGCCTTGGGGCGGGGTGGTGGCGTCCTGGTCACCTCCGGGGGCGGCTGGAGCTCTTGGTCCTGGTTGTCGCCGGATGGTGGCCTGCGTTGGGGTGGCTGGGATCGTATGATCACGGGCTCCTACCGTGTGAATTAGTGTAAATGTTATTGAATGCAATAATACTACAAATATCAAAATTCCATCACTCATATTTATTTATAATTCCTACAGGTAGCGGCACGTAAGTTTAGCGCTGAGCGAAATGAAGAGGGGATAGCTGCGCATGGGTACAGTCACGAACATTAAGTATAACTTTAATTAGTACCTATAACCAAAAAAAATTACGAACATATTTAAATAAATATAGTAGGTAGGTACTTAAGAACTAACCGAAACGTGGAAGATATATTAGGTACTGTCGCGCGCGCAAACATTAATGAATAGTTAATGTTAAAGTTTTGTATAGCTTGTAACAGGTTGTTTTACTATTCAAGATTAACCTCTTTTTTATTTTAATCAGGAAATGAAATAAACGACTTCCATACAAAGTTGATCATGTGACAAAGTGGATAAGTTTATAGGGGGTAGGAAATAATAATACATTCGAAATAATATTGTAATCGAATTTGTCAATTTTTGTTTAATACATGAACGGCAATAACAATACACTTTAGAACGCAACTGTACAGTCAGAAGTCCGCGGAGCGTCGTATCGGTGCGGGGGACGGAATACGACAGGCTACCAACCGGCGCAACGCACGCGCACCCTTCGTCCCTCTAGCACCCCTGTGATACCTATTTTTTTACTTCTGCGCAATAACGGTCAGCGCTAAACTTACGTGCCGCTACTTATACACAATAATTTGTAACAGCTATTGTAAAAATGCTAGTAATAGTATATGAATTCATCTTCTTCACCACGTTGAAATCTGCGGCTTGATTGGCTCTGGAAGTATTGATGGTTTCTCTCCCCTTGGCATGGTTGACTAGGCTGAGAGGATAGGATGTGCTGGGCGTGTCAACTCCCCACCTCTCTGCTCACTGAGGTTTGCCCTGTTATCTAATCAATGCCTATATTTCTGCAATACATCGCTATCCCGGGTGCACACCAATTATCCTCCGCCCACACCGCCGGCTGCCGTAGATGCCTTCTTTTAGAGCGCCTCGTCGCAGTCAAAGGGGCACCACATCGGTACGAGTGTTGGAAGAGAACCATGAAGAGCTGGACTCGGTATCCACTCCATCACAATGAGGCTGTGGTGGTGTTTCGCCCTTTGCACCGCGTCCGCCGCAGCTATAAGAACACAAAAAAGACATTAATTCTCTAATTCTTCACTGTGTGTCCACTGTTTGCGCTTAACTGCAAATATTGGACATATTAATGCAACCTCAAACGTTTGGACTATACCTTGTCTGAGTCTAGAGGCTAGTGGTGTCCCTCTAGTTGGGCTTCTCTTGTCTGAGTGATGCTGCGCTTCTCTGTGTCGTGACGACCTGTCATCCTGGAAAATTAAATTCACAACGTTTATTTCGGACAATAATAATTTCTTTACGAACAAACATTTATTGAAGGACTCTCACTATGTCGGTGCTTAGATATATGTGCTCTCATACCCTCTTTTGACAAGCATTAACTTGGACCACTGTCGAAAACAAGTTATTTCGCCCTGGTCCCATGTAACAAAGTTTTTGATCTTGTAGTAGCCGGCCCCCACCACCTGCTTCGGCTGGGGTCTTCTTACTCACCTATCAGAGAAAACGCATTCCAATAATTATAATTGCTAAGGCTCTGTTAGGGGCTGTAACTGTGCGACTGAATGTACCCTGTTAGGAGTTTGTCTCTTGCTCCCTCACTCACTGGCTCCCTCACCTGAGCTGCCGGTGGATCCTAAAATGGAGTGTGCCCAACTCTGGGGTCTTATAATTGACGTGGTCTAGTGCGGCGTTTTGAGAGAGTTGGTGGTCCCGCATTGCTCGAGACATCCTTACCATGCACTCTAGGAACTCTGAAATGTTGGAAACATTATCTATGAACACAAACACATATAATTAAACACAGCACGGGCCCTCATCCTAAGATTCCCCCAATACAGTCTGACCAACAGAGACTTTCACACCACCCTCATAGAATATCTCACCTTTTGATTCTGTTCAATCATGGTGCAGTTATAATCCAATAAGCCATCCTTGCCTTAGTTCCCGGCAATATCACTCTCTTGGAAATGGACCCACAAATTTACCGATAAGTTTTTAAAGAAGACCAACTTGTCTCTCATATTGTAAATTAGATTATGTTTCTCTCATCCAACAGTGCACCCACCACCAATAACAAATCATATTGATCCATGCACGTCTGGCTTTATAAACCTGAGAGAATGCAACCTAATCTCCTCACCCAAAATGTCCCTGTGGGGAGATATGGTGGCCTTGATGTGGATTGTATCCACTCCTGGGGAAGGAGAAACCATCATTACTTTATACAATAGAAAATTCACAAATAAAATAGATTGGTCTCAAAAATCACACAATTCACCTGTCAAACTCTACAAGCTTCACATTCACTTCTCTCTCTGGCTGCGGGGCAGGCAAAAGTCAATCCACGTATAAAGCCCAAATTAAAATAAATCAGTCAAACGATGCTTGTACATTCAGAATTATTTACCATGCCTAAATCTGTAAAAATGTAAAATCAATTATAATCTTAGCATCAGGTCATATGCCTGAATATTGTCACCTAACTGGTATGATGCAACTAGAATTTCAAGGAACTTACTTCATTTTGTACTTTAATAGACATCTGCAGTTGGTAGCTGAATATGCGTCCACTAACCAATAACACCAAATCTATTATCACCCTCTCCTCTATTTGGTATATATTTTTGGAAAAATTTAGTTCAGTTCTTTATTGCGCCTTATTTACTCTACCTCTCCCTTGGACAATCCTTATCTTGTAACAAATTGACTTGTGATGTGCTGGACCTGACCGAGTCTTGGTTGTCTCTGTAAAATATCAATTATTATTATTAATTCTTCCACTATGTCTCTCCTACAACATATATATGTGAGACTGAGTTAAGTAGCTTACCTCTGACCCTTTACTATCCTTCTTTGAAGGACATTACTGCCTTTTGGAATCCTATCTTGGGAACCTTGAGCTGCTCCTCGCCTTCAGATACTCGAAACCGCTCTCCACAAGATAACCTTGCTTTAACATCTCTCCCTTGGATAACCTTCGCCTCGCAATAAATGGACTCGTGATGCATTGGATCCGACCGGGTGACGCCAATTCTTGGTAGTCTCTGCAAAATATCAAATTCACTGTTATATGTCTCTATCCTATACATATATGTGAGACACTATGTCCTTACGTCTTATTTGAATTCACTCACCTTAGACCCACAATTATCTTCCTCTGAAGGATTATGACGGTTTTGGATGATTCATGAATGTGATGCTGATGTACTATTAATGAATGAATGAAATGGTGATCTGGTTATGTAAGTGCTTCACATTTACTCTGAGTCGGAGAGGAACACGCCGTTGAGCGATGTCAACCATACCTCCTCCTCGGAGAAAATGTTGCTGCCCTCTTGCACCTGACACTCTATGGTAATAGTGCCGGGGCTAGTGGCCGCCATGGTTGTTAATGACGATGACGATGGTTGGACTGGATGAGGTGCGGTTGTTGGTGGTGGTGATGGGTGAGATATTTCGGGCGGTGGCAGGTCTGATAGGGAACCGTCTCTGTGAAAATATTTCACATAAACGGTCCCCATACATAACCGCATCCCCCTTCCTCTCTCCGTGAGCAAGGGCACCACTCCCTCTGGAATCGTCACTTCCAGAAAGTAGCTCTGCCCCTTGCTGATGGCTCTCTGGAGTCTCCAGGTGCCATCAACATTTGCCCAAGGATTGAAGAAGCCTAGCGCCTTCCACATCAGTTGAGGATC
This sequence comes from Idaea aversata, assembly GCA_907269075.1. Classification (NCBI taxonomy): domain Eukaryota; kingdom Metazoa; phylum Arthropoda; class Insecta; order Lepidoptera; family Geometridae; genus Idaea; species Idaea aversata. Next base: position 62,590 of record OU026109.1, read on the forward strand.
CCCCATGTGACTGGGAACCCACATACCGGCCCGCAGCCGTTTGGGCATCTCCATCTGTCGCATGGCTGTGAGGCTAAAATCATCCCTGGGCGATGGAATGCGGGAGATTGCGCCTCTCAGCCATGCGACTGTGCTCTCGTCACTACACCGCACATGGAGTGCCCCATCGACCAGTCGTGGCTTCCCGTCAAATAAGGGCCTGAAAGCGGTTGGGGAAAGGTCAGGTTTATCCAGGGCCAGTGCCTCGTTGAGGACGGCCGTCTGGATCTTGGCGCTGTCCTCCTCATTCAGGCACCCGTCAGGAACCGACATGATGGCCATCTCCAGCGGGTTGGGACTCGCAATGACCTCGGAGTTGTTGTTCCTCGGCCTCTTGCGGTCCCGAGGCGCTGGCGTGGCGCTCGGTCGCTTCCCGACGGGGTTCCGGAGGTAGACTGATTGGATGCCACCCTGGGCGGTTTGTGGCTGCGGCTGCCCCCGCTGCCTGTTAGAGCGCCTTCGCCTGCGCCGGTTTGTATTGTCTGTTGCGGAGCGCTCGGCGCTGGCCGCCGGTGCTGCGCGGTTGGTCTGATCTTCGGTCCTCTCCATTGTCGATAGATTCTTTTTACCTTATGCTCTTAAGACGTCTCCTCTCTTCGGCTCTTGCCTTTGTTATGAATGATTTTTGTTTTTGTGACTCTCCATTCCAATTGGAAAACAAAATTATTTGAACGCTTGACACTTATATGCTCCCTACAACTATAGAGTTTCCACCTTTTATAATAAATACTCTTTCTATGTGTACGGCCTGAAAAATGTCGTGATGAACCTGAAACTCGTGAATAAAATAATACAAGATATACTTATCTTATATTAAAGTTACAAGATCACGAGAATGTAACTTCCTCCTGAAACAACTTTCCCAATATTTCTCTTTGCCAAAAGAGGGACTCTATGCACAGCACAGACTTTAGAATCCATGTATCAATCCGGGGAAGTCACCTTCTTGAATATATTTACGTAAACTGCTAAATTATAATCGGATATGCTTATATATAGCCTTGACCACTAGCTGTTCCCCCTTCAATTTTCTGCCAAAATTGATCATACCGTCTCGGATTTGCTGATGTTCTTCCTTGTCTCAAACTATCATTTCACACAATCTGGTTTAGTCATACTAGGTACGCTTATATCCCAGGTACTATCGGTCCTACTCCTGCAGCTTCTTCACAGAAGTGATAGCTATTACTCAAATCTGGGTATACAGAGGGGTTCTATCACTCTCATGAGTTGTGGAGCACCCCTCTCGAAGATGCAACTATTCCTCCCTACTTCATACTGCTTCTTGCGACCCGCCCTGGCTTCGCGTGATTGTACCAAATATATGTCTGTTGAATATGGAAACGCTTCTCTTGAATCACCCTACTTATTAAAATTATTATTAACTATTCAATTTAACTCAAACAAATAATAAAATTTCCATTCCAGTGGCGCTAGTAGTCATACATATTTCATATAGTCGTCCAAATAGATTTCATGAGTAACTTGCACAGTCTCATATATTAACTTAATTTACTCCAGTGACGATGTTACTGCAATATTTCACTCAAACTATCTGTAATCTTTATTTCGCAGCGTCGGCTCGACCGATAAACATGAATTTCATTGAATCATCATTGATCCTGTAGGCCATGCTCTTGCAAAGTTTAGTTCCGAAAAATCCCGCCCTCGTTTAAATAAGCCATCTAAATTATAATGATTCAAACCCCGACTAGTCTACTGCAGAACGGTGTTGGCTTTATGGTGGATACTTATGGGATTAGGATTTACACTGGTGCAGCCGCGAAATGTAACTAGTTATAAAAATGAATCATTTTGAAGCTATTTTATCTTTGATTTTAACATTATGGGTTTCAAAGTTCTTACACTAAGTATAAAGAATCTTTGATACCCTCATTATTTTAAAAAATTTAATATCATGCCGTGTCGTTTCTAATATGTTCAATTCGCTCAATTAAATAACTTACCTCAGTTGACACAACAATTTGCACTCTAGGGAACATCAATGGCATATCAAATACCTGGAGCCCTACAACCTAGCTATATGGGACTGAAAATAATTAATATCTCCCAAATGGTAGCCACCTATAGCATTATGTCGTCATGAGAACGAGACCTGTGTTGGATTCGGCTTTGCACTGCCTCTGATTATATGGATCCATTCCTACCCCACGCCGCAAATCGACCATGACCAACGTATATTAAAAATTTGATCGTTTGCTTCGACCAATATCACTACAACTTAATCTTGATCCTCCCTCACTAGTAGCCGCCTCAACTCTATTTTGATCAAGAATCGTTAGCAGCCATAATAACTCTACCCTGGCCGCCTTCACGCTGGTGGTAGAGCCGACCTACCTTCGGTGTAATCCCCAGTCACGGCGGTGTCGACACTCCGGCCCCGGGCTCGCGCCCGAGTGCCCGTCCCGTAGCAGTCGGCGAGGATCTACATCCTCACAACTCTACTTTAGGTATTCGTCACACAGACAGATATAGGCGTGTTTCTGTATGCAATTATACTTTAAATACCACGGGCTATTTAACTCATTTATTTGGTAGCGTTACATCATATGGAAATTGGAAATCGGTTAACACATGGGCGGGTGTGGGATACATGAGTTGATCTTCTTCTCCTCGTTGTCTCCGGGTTTGACTGATTGACTTGACTGAGGGCCGTGGCCGCACCGCGCTCTGGGCTGGTATGGATGATGCCGCTTAGACCACGATCGACACGCCGGTCGTCCCCCTCCGCGCGTGTCGGGAGTCGGCTCCGCCCTGAATTCCTATAACATATACAATCCACAATTGATTTCAAGATAAAACTTATTGACTAATGCCTGATGGAGACGATATACTAAGGGATCCACGTTCCCCTCTCGGTCAACTCTAACCGGAGTACCTTATTCTCTTTTGTGACTACAACTTCGAGCAACACCCTTATAAATGGACACAGACCCATATCAAACATTTACTCCACAAACTAACACACACTCAGACTATACAACTATACACTTAAAGCTAAGGTTCTATTGTCTCCTATCTTCACTCTCGCCTCCCCATAGCTTTTCTATAATGATCCTAACATCTCTTATATCGGTACATCGCTAGGACAATCATAATAACCCTCCTCACTTCTACTTCTGCTACCATAATTTATCTCAACTACTAAAACATGCTGGACTCTGGGGATCAAGGATCTGGACCCCTCAGCCTAGTTATATGGGACAGACAACAATTAATATTTCCTAAATGGTAGCTACCTACAGCTCTATGTTGCATAGAGAATGAGACCTGAACTAGATTCGGCTCTGCCTTGTTTCTAATTATATCTATTTGGATCTATTCTTACCCCATGTCGCAAATTGACCACGACTGGCTCACATCAAAATTAGACTGATTGCTTGACCCTGACAAATATTCCATCGACTCAATCTTGATTCTCCCTTGCTTGTGGTCGCTGCAACTCAATCTCAATCGAGAATTGCAGTCATAATGACTACAATTTGGTTGCTCTCTCGCTGATGGGCATTTTTGCTCATTTATCTGTACTACCATATCATCTGTACACGCCACCTGATGTCCTCACCCGCGGCAACTGCCTGCGGCCGCGGTGGGCCCGCGAGGTGTGCGGTGGTGTCTCCGCGCTTGTGTGGGACGCGGCGGTGACCCTACTGTTGTCGCGGGAGGTCGCAACGGGAGGTGATCCTGAAACATTACAATTAACACTAATGTGCGTCTCAATCAGATCGTTATATATTGTCCTATCTTGTTTCCATGTGCAGGGTGATCCAATAGTATTTCAACATATGGATATTGTGATAATAAGGCCACTGTGAGATAATTAATCTTATATTACTCAGCAATTGCCTCGCCATCGGATGAGAACCCATCCTTTATGACTCTGTATCTCTTTGAGAAGACTGTTAAGTAACTGACCAGGTGAATGTTGTTGCCGTATTCAGTGGAGCTATATCTTCGTGATAGGTTGCTTGTGTGCTGCGAATCGCCTCGCCCGCTACCATATAGGGTAGTTAGGAGGGTGGCTATTGACCCCCCCTCATCCTAATGGCCTCTGGGCACCCTGTCGCGCCGCATCGCAATGCGCAGCCTCCGGCGGCCCGCGCTTTGGTCGGAGGCTGTCTCAGTGAGCGTCGCATACATGCTCGAGTCACATTATGACCTATATAATCCCAACATGTACCTTGTCAGCGGATGGCCCTATGGCACCTCCACTCGCTGAGGTCGCCCTCCCTTGCTCGGACGTGGCTGCTTGATGGACTCGACATGGATTGTGCTCGACTCTGGGGTCTCACGTCTGGCGTGGTCTGGCGCGGCGTGTATGGGGGGCTGGCAGCCGCGTCACGTTCGCTGTAGGCCCGCGGTACTGTCTAGGAACTCTGTAATGTTAAAGACACTCTTTCAAACACAAACACAATGTAACATGGTGCGGGTGCCCACCACAATGCTTCACCAGTGCACAAACTAATATCTTAGGTACAAATTTACCTCAACAGCACATTTCTCAAGACTCACCAATCACATTGATCGCTTCCCACCTCGTTCTGAGGTCCGAAAGAACGTTGCCCTCTCTTCCTGTTTCGTCTCTGCAAAATTCATTCGATTCAATTTACTTCTTTTGGATTGAAACCCATCAACTACAATAAAACAACCAAAATACTAAAATAAACAAACTATATATACAGTTCAATGTATCCCTACTTAATAGGGCTTTGATCTAGTCTATACACATACGGATACGTCAATAAAGTCACCGAGTGAAAACAAAACTTTACAAGACCCAGCAATCGTCTCACCATGAGGCAATAATCTATCCCGCTTTGATTTTGTGCCTTAACTTAAATTGAAGGCTGTCTCCCCCCATGCAGGTCGGGTGCTGTGGCCTATACTCGGCCTGAACGGTCCTGAGGGTGTTCAGAGAGCATTGTGTGCGCGATTGAGCCGTATGTTATGTTTATGTAACTTATGTTTCACAGTCTCGACTTGTACCTTGTCAGCGGTTGGCCTCTGGCGCCCTCACTCCCTGCGATCGCTCTCCCCTGTCCCAGATGGGGCTTCCGGTCGGCCTTGACACGGCCTAACTCTGGTGGGAGTCTCGGTTTCGACGGCGTCTGTCGTGGCGGTGCATGGGGAGGGTCGTGTGCCTCGTCGCGTCTGTGGCGTGCCCGCGGTGCAATCTAGGTACTCTGAAATGTCAATGGCATTCATTCAAAACATAGGCACTTACAATCAAACATGGTGTGGGCACTCGACGACACTCACGCCATCCTTGCTTAATCACCACACCACTGGCCTCTGTTCAGTCACGGCATAGTCATAATCAAACATACTACCATTGTAGCCCCCGCCTGCGCCCTGTGGCGGGCTGGGGGCGAGCGGCCGTGAATCAGCGAGCGGCGATCGGTTGCGTCGCGGCGCTCGCGTGTCCGAGACATGCGGTCAGTAATCACGTCACGGCGGCACTGTTGTTGCGTCATCGTTGCGCGTCGCAACAAAGGGAAACCTAAAAACATATCATAGACATCATTGATGAGCGCCTCTACCACGGTATAGCCACAATCCAACGTATACTGCGAGCACTGCGTGCAAGTTTGAGCCAAACTACGAGTTGTATATTGTATTCTGAACATGTGCCTCACCTGTTGCTGGCCACCTGTGTCTTCACTTGCTGAGGCTCCCCTCCTCTGGCTCGGACTATGCTGCCGGTGGGTCTAGACGTGAACTGTGTCCAGCGGGGCGTGTGGTGCGGGCTGGCGGCCTTGCGACTCCCGTGGCGGGCCCGCGGTGCAACCCGAGAACTCTGAAATGCCAAGGCGCTGTTTCAAAACATAGTCACAACCTAACATAGCACGGGCACCTATTACAATCCTTCACCAATGCACAGGCAAGGGATAGCAATTTGGTTGAGTTTCGGATGCAAAGCTGACACCGACTTTCATATTAATATAGCCCTATCCCTATCTATAATATATTTGCAAAGTGAACGGTAGCCTCGATGAAATTAACAATCCAGGAACCCAGGAACTCTGAAAAGTCTTGAACCCAATCACATGCAATCAAACACGGTTTTGTCCACATCATAAGGCCTTACCAATTCACTCTTACCAACAATAATCTACTCATCACCTTCGTAATAAACTTCATCCCTGACCTCGTCTAATTAAATTTTTGCCTAATCACGGTATAGTCACAATACAACATGCTACCCCTGCCCCCTTTTTACCTGCGATGACATTCACTTGGTAATGGGCCCATAATCTGGCTGAGAGGGTCTTAGAGGTGAAACCAGCACCAATTCCCATAATGCTCCGTTGTTACAACATACACCATTGTAGACGTTAGATAATGAATCTCCTATCATGTGGTACGCTTTAATAAATTATCACTGTGTACCGGCACCTGCCTCGCTCTGAAACTTGAGTAGGTGTTGCCTCCTTCCTACCTTAATCACTCTTGTGAAATGATCCCACAGCTTCTACGTGGATTGAATGCACTCCTGGGAATGGTAAATCACTCTGCAACACTATTTCACAGGTTTGTTCACGAATTAATTTTAATTCTGTCCATAAAGGCCTCCCGATATTCACCTGTCAAACATTGTAAGCGTCGCGCTCAGTGTTGCCACACTCAAATTATATAAATCTGTATTGATTAATTTAATATCTGCATAAACCCGTATAAAACACTATTCCATAATTCAATCAGTCTACTCGTAATATCAGATAGGTATCTTCAACATCATTTTATGAGATTAACTTGCAGCACTACAGCTAAATATACTATAATGAAATAAACGTTTATTACTACTATTACAATGACATACTTAATAGTCTTTACAAATGTTTTCACCACAAAATCTGCAATGAAGGAAACTACGTATGAATAGACAGAAATTTGTACTGATAGAGATTTGTGCGTGTGGTAACACTGGTCACTCTGCTGTCCCTGCATGGTTTGCTGTGGGGCAGGCAAATATAAACTCATGCACTAAACCCAAACAATAATAAAAACTCATCTAACTGGATGGTTTTTCATTTGGAACACCAAAGAACATGGGCAGTTTTCCATATATGGTTTTTCTTCTATATAAAACTTTGGCGTCTTGATGTAAAATACTAAAACAATCTACACAAGTCTTAGAATACATATTACATCCAAAATTCTCCATAGTAACATAAACAACCTCAGCAAACAACACGCTCGGCGGCGCGGCGCCGGAGTCGCATGTCATTCGTCCGTCACTTGAGTCTAGTGTTGCCATTATTTCAATTTACTTTCTACTGCTAAAATATCTTAGTTCATTATTTTGTTGTTTATTTTGTATGTTCATTATCTTTGATTCATTATAATTAGTTATTACAAGTACCTACATAATGCACAATAATTACAAATATAAATACATATCCATAGAGAAAACTATGTGTCATTTAATATTTATAACTTCCAAAATAGAAGTAATGCTCTAGTACTGGTATTACCAAAATGCAAATTGAGTAGAACGGAAGTACCAAGTTATCGTGTTTACACTAATCAATATGACTTTATAAACGGTGGATAAATAGAATAAACAATTAGCGCCAAAAACATTATATAATTAATTAAACACCATGGTTGTATTCAAAATCTTAAGACGCCAAAACTTGAGACATGAGCAAATGTCTATAAACATTTCCCTTTATTCACCCTATCTATTTTGAAAAGCCGCATCAAAATCTGTCTAATCTCACAACTCACCTACCAAATATTACAAGTGTCACATTCACTCTTCTCTCTGGCAACGGGGCAGGCTAAAACCAATTTGCGTGTAAAGCCCTCACTAAAATAAATTTAATCAAATAATGTAGGCATATCCACTAATAATATAATGGATACTTGTACTCTGATATAATCGTTGATGATTCCTATCATCCTACCACAGGCGTGCGACCCTGGTCGCCCCAGCGTGGATTACTGCCCGGTTGCGGTCGGGCCTGGAGGTCTCGGTTGCCTCCGGTGGTGACTGGAGTGTTGCCACCCCAGCCTTGGAGCGCGGATTGCCGGCCCTGTCGTAGCTGTTTGTCTTGCTTGGTGTCGCGGTGGGGGGTCGGGGGTCGGACCTTTGGGTGCGGTTTGTGGTGGCTGGATGATGTTGTTGGGGATTGTGGATGAGGTTCATTTCCAACATTTTTCTCTGCAAAAATCGAGAGAAAATCTTGAGGGGCTCTACACACGATTTAATTTTCAGAATCCTAGCATCAAAACTGGGGTAGGCCACTTTTCGAAAATATTTTCATAAACCGTTAATTATAATTGAGCATACTGTTATTTTCTATTCTATTAGGTTGTCTTGATCCCTGGCTGTCCCCCCCCCTTAAATTTTTAGCCAAATCGGTTTTGCCGTTTCAGATTTATTGACGTTCTTCCTTATCTTAAGCTATCATCCCATCTAAAATGGTTAGTCGCACTAGGAACGTTTATGTTTCAGGTACTACTGGTCCTACCCCTGTAGTTTCTTCACAGTAATGATAGGTAATGCTTAGATCTACGCATACAGAGGGGTTCCACCACTCTCAAGTGTTGTAGAACACCCCCTAGAAGATGCAGAAGTACGTTTGGGAATAGTGTATGCTGGTATCAATTAAATTGGCTGTTGAATACTTAGTCTTATTTTATGTTTAACCAGCAGCGTTCTCTCTATGACTGGTGCTGATTTTCTTAATCTATGCTTCTGCGTAGTTGACGCGATGCTTACTAGTAATGTGACCTAAAATTGTACGGACTCCTTAGTTGGATTTGGTTTTGTACACTCAACCTTGTGACATAATTATTCAATTTTTAAATTGGATGGCATCTGTCTTGAACAAACAAATTGGTGTCATTACTCATTATAATATTCAGTGAAATATCTTGTCTCCATATATATCTAACTAATACCGGGCTATTACACGCTGCACTGTAGCATTTATTTCTATGAAAGGTAAGATCTTGGCCATTGCATACATCCCTTTGTTGATTTCTATTTACCTACCAAATACCTGAGCAGCATACACATTCCCTCACCTATAATATCTCTAAAGTAGACCCATTTATCTGTTTGTATATGTTATCATCTAAACTCCAAGAATGATTCGATGTTTGTTGATAGTTCCTCTCCTTTAGGGACGTGGCGTTGGATATTCCCTCACACAGCTGTACGATGCATTTTATATCTAATGCTGCTATAATTTAATATACGTTGATAAAATGGTCCTTTAACCATGTCGCTCAGGATTCATTCACTCTTTCTCGGTTCTTGAAACTACTTATATATTTGATGGGGGTTCTTACTTCAGCTCTTCTACGTCGACATGTCTAAGCGGAAGCATGCCTCCTCGTGTGTATCAGATCAAGAGGATGATCCACCCAGCCGTCGATGTCAACTGCACCCTCAACCTGGACCATCTGGCACCCACCCTTCGTGTTCTTCCTCCCCTGGGGAACCGACTACTCCTCTACCTACTCCTCAACACACTGGTATACCCTTACTTAATAACTCCAATTTAAACTTATCAATTCTCCAATGTAATCTTTTCAGATGTTACAGGTCAACCCACGAATTCAAGCAATACTTATTTAGTAATGAATTTGAAATTGGTCTGGTTTCAGAACCTTATATTGGCGCCACTACTAGCCTGAAAACTCTTGCAGGTTATCAATTATTTCAATTTCCAGGTAATACTGGCACCAAAGCTGGTATTTTTATTAAAAAAGGACTTGGTGCTACATTAGGCATGGCCCAGTGTAGCACCCCTAACCTGTGTATAGTTCAACTGTCAACCTCTGGCTGCCACATCTATATCATCTCCGTGTATGTGGGGCCTAATGATGATGTGGACTATATACTCAACAAGTTGGAGATTTTTCTAAAATCTCACTACGACGCTTATCATGTCATTGGTGGTGACTTTAATGGCCATCACCAGCTTTGGGGAAGTGAAAAGAATAACTCCAGAGGTGACTTAGTTGCAGAGTTCTTCTTAGCTAACAACCTCTATCTATGCAATACAGGCAATGTATCAACCTTTGAAACTATAACGCACGGACTTCTTCGAACGTCGATTGTCGACCTTACCTTTGTTTCAGATAACCTATCAGATAAAATTCATGATTGGAAGGTAAATATTGCTGCGTGCCAATATTCTGACCATAACGCAATCCAATTTACCGTTAACTTAAACAAAAAACTCATTGTTAAAAATAAATGTAATACCACCTATAGATATTCTACCAAACTTGTCAATTGGCCTTCACTAGAAGAAAAATTCCTTCACTGTAGTAAGCTAAATGAAATCGCTACCACAGATTTTACTTTATTATCTTCTACAGAAATTGACAAACTTGTTGATATTATTACTTCATCTATTCAACTCTGCTGTGACCAATCCCTCCCCAAAAAAATTAATCCAATAGATCTTAGACCTTGGTGGTCTGATGAATTGGAACAACAAAAAAAAGGAACTTATCAAATACCATCATACTATTAAAAAACTAAAAAGAAAAAATAAACCTCTTGATAATATACTATTAGAAAGGGAGGAACTTAAAAAGAAATATGCTAACAGTATCAGTAAAGCGTCCTCAAATAACTTCCGTGATTTCTGCTCTAATCAAGGAAAAGAGGATGTCTGGTCCATTACCAATCGTCTCATTAAATCGGGACTCCCCCCTCAACCTCCATCCACACTTCGTATCGATGGCAATCGCTCCACCAAATCCACCCATGATACTGCTGATGAGCTCTTGAAACACTTTTACCCCGATGATATCGGTAATGATAACTCGGAACAGAAATACATCCGTGAACAATCTCACCTAACTCCTGATACATTACAGGAACCACCATTCACCAAGTATGAAGTCATGAGTTGCCTACAGTCAATGAGTGCCAACCGCGCCCCTGGAACAGACCATCTCACTGCTGATATTTGTACGTCTTTTGCCAAATGTCACCTCGACCTTCTCACTAATCTCATGAACCAATGTCTGAATATCTCCCACTTCCCTCTTACCTGGAAAACAGCGTTTGTAAAAGTTGTTCCAAAACCAGGTAAGGATGATTACTCAGATATTGGCTCATTTCGCCCTATTGGACTCATCAATGTTTTGGGTAAACTGCTAGAGAAACTTATCATGAAGAGACTTATCTATCACCAACAAATCAATGGCCATCACAATGCTCGACAATTTGGCTTCAAAGCACAAATATCCACCCTCGATGCACTCGAGTCGGCCTTGAACACTATTAAAACTGCTAAAGATCGGCATCAGCTGGTCATAGCTATATCTCTTGATATTAAAGCTGCCTTTGATAATGCTTGGTGGCCTGCATTACTTTATAGACTTTCAAAAATTAACTGTCCTAAAAACTTGTTCACTATCATTAAAAACTATCTCAAAGATCGAAGGGTGCTACTACACCTCGCCGATGCTGTAAGTAGTAAAACTATGACTAAAGGCTGTGTACAAGGATCAGTTTGCGGTCCAACTTTTTGGAATCTTATCCTTGATGAACTTCTTGAAATATCTCTGCCTGAGGGCTGCTATTTACAAGCATTCGCCGATGATGTTCTCCTGATTGTTGAAGCCTCTTGTGTCCTCAACCTTCAACACTCGGCAAACACTTCTCTTCAAATTATATCAAATTGGGGTACTAAAGTCAAGCTGACTTTTGGACCTTCTAAAACACAACTTATCTCATTCTCACCTTCAGCTCAAAAATCTAGAATCATCATGGATAATAATATTTTATTATTCGTTGACTCTATAAAACTACTTGGAGTAATTATAGACAATAAATTAAAATTTATTAAACATGTAGATCACATTATTATAAAAACTAATAAAATTTATAACAAACTATGTAAATTTATCCGCCCTACTTGGGGTATAAATAGTGATAACATCTCTATTTTATACAACTATGTAATCGAACCCACTGTTACATATGCCGCTAGTATCTGGGGCTCTGCCACCAGATTTCAAGTAGTACGCAATCGGCTCCGTACTCTTCAACGTGGTTTTGCACTAAAAATTTTAAGAGCATTCAGAACAGTCTCTGCCAACGCTGCAATTGCTCTAGCTGGTTTAACCCCCCTGCATCTCAAAGTGCTTGAGGTTGCCACTATTGAGCGCACACGCTTCACTGGCTTTTGCGAATTTCTTCCTTCTGACATTACTGTTGAAAGACCTGCTAGACCACAGGATCTTCTTCACCCATGCTATAGAAAACCGATAGAACATAAATCTGCAATCGACCAGGATGACGTCAATGACATCCTTAATTCATATTCAAACCCCACTCAAATTTACACTGATGGCAGCAAAACTGAAAATGATGATGTTGGCGCAGCCTTCGTAGTAATTTTTCTGAATACTACCAATACTAATATCTCCAGAAAATTTAAATTACACAAATCTTGTACTGTATTCCAGGCTGAACTTTTAGCTATTGAAAAAGCTTGTGCCTGGATTATAGAACATAATACTTCATCAGACTCTATTATCTTCTCTGATAGTCTTTCTAGTCTACAAGAAATTAATCATATGGATTCCACCAACCCCTTTGTGGTTGCAATACATAGAAACATTTATCACCATAACCAAAATATTTATTTTTGTTGGGTTAGAGCTCATGTTGGTATTGCTGGCAATGAACTAGCTGATACATTAGCTAAATCTGCTGCAACTTCCCATAGGGCTCTTGCCTATGACAAATTTCCAATTAGCTTTATCAAAAAGGCAATTAAGAACAAACACCATACTAGCGCTGACTATGACTATAAAAATGGGTCAACTGGTGCACAAACACGTGCATGGTTCCCAGACCTCAACTCTATTCACACACTCAGGAAAAAAGTTAAATTAGGATTTGAGTTGACTCAGGTCTTTACTGGTCATGGCTATCACCTTGAATATCTATATAGGTTTAAAATCACTCAAACAGATAAATGTCCATGCAACACTCTAACTATCCAAACTATCCAACATTTACTCCGCGAATGTCCACGTTTCAGCACTGCAAGACATGACTTCCTACAATCCTGCTCATACCATAAGAGTAATGATCCATTTGATATAGCAATAATAATTAACAAAGAAACATTAATCGATTCATTTACTAAATTTGTATCTTACATCATTAATAATCTCAAGCAATTTAACAACACCTAACCTGCCCTTATAACCTCAGCTTGATTCTCACTACTTAGTATCGACTATTAAATTTTATATATCATATGGATTGCTACCACATCTTGATACTTAATTTTACTTACTGTTATATACTATCGCTGTTTACTATCTCTTTAATATATAATTATAGTGTATAGGGAAGGATGAATTAAGCGGTTGAACACAGGGCTAGTGGTGTTCGGGTGACAGGTGGTGCGGCTTTTTGGGGTGCACTCGCTCCCAGATTAATGTGGTGATGCGCGGCTATGGGTTTGATGGATCACTTGGCAAACTGCCTGCATCCTCCCCATCCCTTGTACCCCTCTTCCATAAGACTGAGCCCCCCCTGTTGCTTGCAATTCCTCACAAGCCTCCCGTTATAAAAATTTATCCCGTTATAAAAACACTTTCCTGTATCTACTTGGTATTTATATTTATTTATAATATATATATACCCATTTTCATTCTACGGTGCTACTTAATTCAATATTACATGGGCGTACTGATGGTCGAGGGTAGCTTTCTGTTAATTCACTCTCTATTGCCTGTCTTATATGGGTTGGGCGTGGTATGTTATACTCTTGCGCTAAATGGTCTTTTACCCTGTTCGGTGACTCGATGGACGTACAAGGTTGCTGCTCTGCGCTTTACTTGTGGGCGACTGGAAAAGTTGAGCGATTGACCACTGCAATTACATTAGCCTGGCTACTCTCCGGACTGCCTGGCTTTAGGTTTATCGGAGTTTGTATCACCTGCTCTTCACCGCTGAAATTAATATATTTTCGTTTATTTATATTAGTATTGTACGCCTTGCGAATTTTCAATTATTAAAGAATTAAACACAATAAGGTAAGTGATTACTGTATCCTGCTAACATATCGCGCCTGATTAGTAATACTATGAATTATGCAAAAACCTGAGAGTATATGTAGGTATGTCTTTTACAAGTCTTGTCGCGGGGCACAGCTGGATACCTTTATTTATCCACTCTCAATTCATATGCTTGTGTTTACTAGTATCGCTTTTATATGCTTTGTCAATTTACTTTCTCACACTGGGAGTAGTGAGGTAAGTGATTACTGTACCCTGCTAACACTTTTCGCCTGATTAGTAATACTATGAATTATGTACGCCTTGCGAATTTTTCTTTCTTTACTAGGAGTAGCAAGGTAAGTGACCGCTATATCCTGCTGGCGCATTACACATGATTAACATTATTATGAATTATGTGAAAATGCAACTGTCTATACATGTATGTCGCGAATTAAGCCGTGGATTCAACATTATATGGGCGTACTGATGTCGAAGGTAGCTCTCTGTCAATTCACTCTTTACTGCCTGCCTTATGTGAGTGGGGCGTGGTGTGTCATACTCTCGCGCTGAATGTCCTTTACTCTGCTCGGTGATTTGATGGATGTGCATGATTACTGCACTACGCTTTACTTGAACGTGACTGGAAAAAATGGAGCGATTAACCACTGCTATACCATTCGCCTGGTCGCTCTCCAGACTGCCCGGCTTTAGGTTAAGCATAGCTTGCATCGCTTACTCATCACCGCTGAAATTAATATATTTGTGTTTTTATCTCACCTCTATTTATTAGTATCGCTTCGTACGCTTTGCAAATCTTCTTTCTGATATTAGATACAGCAAGGTAAGTGATTATTGTACCCCACTAACATACTATGCATTATTAGTAATACTATGAATTATGTAAAACCCTGAGAGTACATGTATATATGTCTGTTGCAAGTAATGTCGCGGGACACAGCTGGATATCTTTATTTACCATATTTTATCGCTTTTGCACGCCTTGCGAATTTCCTCTCTTATATTAGGAGTGGCAAGGTAAGTGACTATAGCATCCTGCCCGTGCATTACATATGATTGATGTTATTATGATTTATGTGAAATCGCGATTATACGTAGCGAGTATGGACACTACTATTTATTTATACCCACTTTCAGTCTACGGTGCTGCTTAAATCAACATCATATGGGCGTACTAATGGTCGAGGGCAACTTACTGCCAATTCACCCCCAATTACCTGCCCTATGCGAATCGAGTGTGGTGCCTTATACTCTAGTGCTGAACGACCTTTCACCTTGGTGGGTGACTCTATGAACGAACATGGTTGCTGCACCACGTCTGACTTGGGGGTGACTGGGAACATCGAGTGTTTGATTACTGCGACGACCTCCGCTTAGTTATTCTCCGGATAGCCCGGCTTTAGGTTGAGCGGAGTTTGCGTCGCCACCTAAATTCATATATTTGTGTCTTAATTTTTACCCATAATTACATTAGTATGTATCTAACGCTTTTGTACGCTTTGCAAATTCTCTCTTTAGGAGCTTACCCATCTAATCTATCTGTTAACTCATTATTAAATCTAGCTATTATCACAATTACCTTTTACACAGACACATTCCACAGCTAACATCTCACACACAAGTCACATTGGGTCGGGTTTTAACCACTACACTGCACACTCGTTTCTATACGGGGCTTCCCTACAAAAGCAGTCCTATACACATGTGGCGTACGCACTATCTTGGCGCGGCCATACATTTACTCACTTACATACCTTGCAAAGGGAAGCCACTCACTGACCTTACACATGTACACATAATAGTTAAAATCTCACACACATGTAACTGCGCTTGGCTAAGGGTAACTAGCGAGGAAGATAGCCACTGGCAGTAGTTACCAAACCGGGAACCAAAGGCTTCGTACCCACCTTTTCTCCTATATATTAAATATACGCACATATTGGTTAATTAAGATGCTGTTTATTTCCACATTATTTGGGTGTATTGATGGTCGAGGGCAGTATTCACCCTCTACCGCCCATTTTATGCAAATTGAATGTGGTGCGTCATACTCTCGCCCTGACCAGACATTCACCTTGGTGGGTGGCTTGATGGATGTACATGGTTGCCGCACCACGTTTGATCTAGACCTTTTGCGTTTTATTTTTACCTACACCAAAAAGATAGTTAGACTAAATTATTACAAACAAAATAGATACCTAATTACTATTGTGGCATACTTGCGCACACTTGGATATACTTCAACAAGGTAACAAGGTAATGCTCGTCATCAAGGTAATGTTAAGGTAACATTATAAGGTTCAAGGTTATGGTGGTATAAAATCTAATTGTTCAAGATAAAAGTTTAGGCATAGCTACCCATCAATATTATATGTATTTTCAATTGTACGCACGCTTGCATGCATACTTACATTACGTACAATGGTTAAAATGAAGTGACTAAGTACGGAAACAGACCAAACTAAATGCGTGCATGCATGCGTGCGTATCTATGTGTGTGTGCGTGTGCGAGCATATATACACATATGAAAGGAGAAATGAAAGAAATAAAATTATATTCTGAACTAGGTAATACAAACCAAATAGGCAACTATAAGGTAACAAGGTAACACTACATGTGATTTCGATGCTTGCGTACATACAAAACGTACAATGGTCAAAATGATGTGACTAAGTACGTTAACAGATTAAACTAAATACATGCATGCATGCGTGTGTGCGTGCATGCGTTGCATGCACGCATACATGAAAGAGGAAAGAAAGTAATACTCTGATCTAGATAAAACAAATAAAATAGGCTACTATAAGGTAACAAGGTAATATTATATGTGTTTTCGATGCTTGCGTACATACAAAACGTACAATGGTCAAAATGATGTGACTAAGTACGTAAACAGATTAAACTAAATACATGCATGCATGCGTGTGTGCGTGCATGCGTTGCATGCACACATACATGAAAGAGGAAAGAAAGTAATACTCTGATCTAGATAAAACAAATAAAATAGGCTACTATAAGGTAACAAGGTAATATTATATGTGTTTTCGATGCTTGCGTACATACAAAACGTACAATGGTCAAAATGATGTGACTAAGTACGTAAACAGATTAAACTAAATACATGCATGCATGCGTGTGTGCGTGCATGCGTTGCATGCACACATACATGAAAGAGGAAAGAAAGTAATACTCTGATCTAGATAAAACAAATAAAATAGGCTACTATAAGGTAACAAGGTAATACTATATGTGTTTTCGATGCTTGCGTACATACAAAACGTACAATGGTCAAAATGATGTGACTAAGTACGTAAACAGATTAAACTAAATACATGCATGCATGCGTGTGTGCGTGCATGCGTTGCATGCACACATACATGAAAGAGGAAAGAAAGTAATACTCTGATCTAGATAAAACAAATAAAATAGGCTACTATAAGGTAACAAGGTAATATTATATGTGTTTTCGATGCTTGCGTACATACAAAACGTACAATGGTCAAAATGATGTGACTAAGTACGTAAACAGATTAAACTAAATACATGCATGCATGCGTGTGTGCGTGCATGCGTTGCATGCACACATACATGAAAGAGGAAAGAAAGTAATACTCTGATCTAGATAAAACAAATAAAATAGGCTACTATAAGGTAACAAGGTAATACTATATGTGTTTTCGATGCTTGCGTACATACAAAACGTACAATGGTCAAAATGATGTGACTAAGTACGTTAACAGATTAAACTAAATACATGCATGCATGCGTGTGTGCGCGCATGCGTTGCATGCACACATACATGAAAGAGGAAAGAAAGTAATACTCTGATCTAGATAAAACAAATAAAATAGGCTACTATAAGGTAACAAGGTAATATTATATGTGTTTTCGATGCTTGCGTACATACAAAACGTACAATGGTCAAAATGATGTGACTAAGTACGTAAACAGATTAAACTAAATACATGCATGCATGCGTGTGTGCGCGCATGCGTTGCATGCACACATACATGAAAGAGGAAAGAAAGTAATACTCTGATCTAGATAAAACAAATAAAATAGGCTACTATAAGGTAACAAGGTAATACTATATGTGTTTTCGATGCTTGCGTACATACAAAACGTACAATGGTCAAAATGATGCGACTAAGTACGTAAACAGACTAACTAAATGCATGCACGCATGAGTGTGCGCGCGCATGCGTTATATGCATACATATATGAAAGAGGAAAGAAAGTCATACTCTGATCTAGGTAATACAAACAAAATAGGCGACTATAAGGTAACAAGGTAACACTATATCAATACTGTGTGTTTTCGGTGCTTGCGTACACAACGTACAATGGTTAAAATGATGTGACTAAGCATGGAAACAGACTAAACTAAATGCGTGCATACATGAGCGTGTGTGTGTGTGTGTGCGCGAGCGATGCATGCATGCACACATGAAAGAGGAAAAGAAAGAAATAAAATCATATTCTAGGCAATACAAACAAAACAGGCAACTATAGGATAACAAGGAAATACCATATCAATATTGCATGTTTTCGGTGCTTGCGTACAAAACGTACAAAGGTCAAAATGATGTGACTAAGTACGGAAACAGACTAAATTAAATACATGCATGCATGCGTATGTGTGTGTGTATGTGCGTGTGCATGCATGCATGCGCATATGAAAGAAGAAAAGGAAATAAAACTTATATTCTGAACTAGGCAATACAAACAAAACAGGCAATTACAAGATTACAAATACTCATCAGAGTAACTCATCAGGGTAACAAGGTTGTCAAGGTTCAATGATCTTTATTATTATGCCGGTGCCTCACGTTGGCTGTGATGGCTCCAAGTTGTACTATTGGGCCCGACACAGCCGATGTGGTACTCGATCTTGGAACAATTGAATGACATCGAACGTTCCAGGATTATCGCTAGTATTTCCTTTTGACTCAATCTTCCTTATTTGTTTCTAGTAGTCCTTTTAACTCAATCTTCTTAGTTGGTTGCTAACAATACTTTTGACTCTATCTTCCTTGTTTGTTGCTAGTAGTCCTTTCAACTCAAAACTTCTTTACTTGTTGCAAGTAGTCCTTTTGACTCAATCCCCTTATTTGTTGCTAGTAGTCACAGCATAGTGACTCAATCTCCGTTGTTTATTGCTAGTAGTTCTTTTAACTCAATCCTCCTTGTTGCTAGTAGTCCTGGTGAATCAATCTACTGCAGCAACTATATTAATATCTCGGAATCTGTTAATCCTAGGCATATGGTTTCTTTGCAGGAGTGATAGGTCTCATCAAGATCCACATTTTGGGTGACAGCTGTCAAACTTGAAACAGCTATATCTTGGAAACTATTGATCCTAGGCACATGGTTTCTTTGCAGAAGTGATAGGTCTCATCGAGGAGTTCATTTCAACTGACAGCTGTCAAACTTAAAACCGCCATATCTTGGAAACTATTGATCCTAGACACATGGTTTCTTTGCAGAAGTGATAGGTCTCATCAAGGCCTACATTCTGGGTGACAGCTGTCAATCTTGAAACAGCTATATCTTGGAAACTATTGATCCTAGGCACATGGTTTCTTTGCAGAAGTAATAGGTCTCATTGAGTTCATCTCAACTGACAGCTGTCAAAACTTAAAACAGCTTTATCTTGAAAACTATTGATCCTAGGTACATGGTTTCTTTGTAGAAGTGATAGGTCTCATTGAGGAGTCCATTTCAACTTACAGCTGTCAAACTTAAAACAGCTTTATCTTCAAAATTATTGATCCTAGGTACATGGTTTCTTTGCAGAAGTTATAGGTCTTGTCAAGATCTACATTTTGGGTGACAGCTGTCAAAACTTTACACAACTATATCTTGAAAACTATTGATCCTAGGTACCCATGTACCTAGGATCCATATTCCTTGCAGAAGTTATAGGTCTTGTTAAGATCTACATGTACGTCTCTTGCTGAACGTCACCTTGACCTCCTTACTAACCTTATGAATCAATGTCTGAGCATTTTCCACTTCCCCTTTGCCTGGAAAACAGCGTTTGTGAAAGATCTTCCAAACCAGATAAAGATGACTACTCAGATATCGGCTCATATCGCCCCATTGTTCTCACTTATGTTTTGGGTAAACTTCTAGAGAAACTTACCACGAAGAGACTTACCCATCATCAACTAATTAATGGCCATCACAATGCTCGGCAATTTGGCTTCTAAGCACAAATATCCACCCTCGATGCACTTGAGGTGGCCTTGGACACTACCAAAACTACTAAAGATCAGCATCAGCTGGTCATCACTATATCTCTTGATATCTTATACCAAATTGGGGTACTAAAGTTAAGCTAACTTTTGGACTCTCTAAAACACAACTTACTTCATTCTTACTTTCAGCTCAAAAACCTAAAATCACTATGGATAAAAATATTTTATTAATTGTTTATTCTTCAAAATTACTTGGAGTAACTATAGATAAATCTTAAAATCTATTAAACACGTAGACCTTATTGTAAAAACTAATAAAATTTATAACAAACTATGTAAAAATTTATCTGCCCACTTGGGGCATAAACAGTGATGATATCACTATTTTATGCAACTATGTCATTGAATCCGCTGTAACATACGCTGCCAGCAGTACGCGATCGGCTTCGTACTCTCCAATGTGGCTTACACTAAAACTTTAAGAGCATCCAGAACTACCTCTGCCTACGCAACAACTGCTCTGGCTGGTTAACCCTCTTACATCTCTTAGTGTTTGAGGTAGCTATCATTGAGCGCACACACTCTTCACTGGTCTTCGTGTATTTCTACTTCCTAACATTACTGTCAAAAGACCTGCTAGAACACAGGACCTTCTTCACCCACGCTTTAGAAAACCGATAGAACACTAATCTGCAATTAACTAAAACAACGTCAATGACATCCTTAATTCCTACTCAAACCCCACTCAAATTTACACTGATGGCTGCAAAACTGAAAACGATGATGCTGGTGCAGCCTTTGTAGTAATCCTCCCGGATACTACTTAAACTAACATCATCAGGAAATTTATATTATATAGATTTTGCACTGTACTTCAGGCTGAACTCTCAGCTATTGAAAAAGCTAGAGCCTGGAATTTAGAAAATAATACTTCATCTAACTCTTTTATTCCCTCTGACTGCCTATCTAGTCCACAAGAAATAAACCCTACAAATTTGACTAACCCCTTCTTGTGGTTGCAATACTTAAAACATCTAATCACTTTCAAATTAGTATTTGAGCAGACTCAGATCTTACTAGTCATGGTTACCACCTTGAATAACTATTTAAATTTAAATCACTCAAACAGATAGATGTCCATTCAACACTCTCACAACTCAAACTATCCAACATTTACTGCGAATGCCCACGTTCTGGTACTGCAAGACATGATTTTCTGCAATCTTGTTTATACTTTAAGAGTAATGACCCATTTGATGTAGCAATCGTAACTAATAAAGAAACACTAATTGACTCATTTACTAAATTTGTGTCTGACATCGTCGACAATCTCAAGTAACTTAACAACACTTAATTTTTCTCCTTTATAACCCTAACTTGATTCTCACCATATGGTATCGGTTATCATATAATAATATGGATCGATCACTACATTTTAACACTTAATTCTATTCATCGTTATAAACACTCTCACCTCTTACCACTTCTTTAAAAACTTCAAGGTGATCAGACTTCGGTTTTTAATTTGGTTGTCAGAGCCCATACATGCATCAGTGGGTACCCACACGCGTATCTATATTTTGGAATCTGGAACTGAGAGCTAAATGGTTGAGTGCGGTGCTGGCAATATTCAAGCGGTAGGTGGAGTGGCCCACCAGAGTACGATCCGTACATACGCGGGGATGTGGCTGTGGGATTGATAGACTTCTTAACCATCTGTCTTCATCCTCACCATCCCCTGTACACCCCCTGCTGCTTGGAATTCCTCAAACGCCTCCCGTCATGCTACAGCTTGAGATCTCCTTGATATTTCCATCCTACGGTGCTGCTCAATTATAAATTATATGGGCGTACTGATGGTCGAGGGCAGCTTTCTGTCAATTCACTCTCTATTGTCTGTCTCATGCAGGTCGAGCGTAGTGTGTCATACTCTCGTACTGACTGGCCATTCATCTCGGTGGGTGACTTAATGGACGAACATGGTTGCTGCACTACGTCTGACTTAGAGGTGACTGGGAAGGTCGAGTGATTGATTACTGCGATAACATTCGCCTGGTTACTCTCCGGACAGCCCGGCTTTAGGTTAAGCGGAGTTTGCATCGCTCGCCTATCACCGCCGAAATTCATATATTTGTTTTATTTAACCCTTACGTAAAAAGATAGCAAGAAAGAGAGAAATAATATTATACTCTGAATAAATACACAGCTGTGTCCTACAAGCGCATTACGCCTGCGTAATAGTTCTGTGAATTATATGAAAACCTGAGTGTATATGTATGTATGTCGCGAGTTAAGCCGCGGGGCACAGCTGGATATCTTTATTTATTTATTTATATATACCCATTTTCAGCCTACGGTCTACGGTGCTGTTTAATTCAACATTAAATGGGCGTGCTGATGGTCGAGGGCAGCTTTCTGTCAATTCACTCTCTATTGTCTGTCTCATGCAGGTCGGGCGTAGTGTGTCATACTCTCGTACTGACCGGCCATTCATCTCGGTGGGTGACTTGATGGACGAACATGGTTGCTGCACTACGTCTGACTTGGGGGTGACTGGGAAAGTTGAGTGATTGATTACTGCAATAACATTCGCCTGGTTACTCTCCGGGCAGCCCGGCTTTAGGTTAAGCGGAGTTTGCATCGCTCGCCCATCACCGCCGAAATTCGTATTTGTGTTTTATTTAACCCTTACGTAAAAAGATAGCAAGAAAGAGAGAAATAATATTATACTCTGAATTAATACACAGCTGTGTCCTACAAGCGCATTACGCCTGCGTAATAGTTCTGTGAATTATATAAAACCTGAGTGTATATGTATGTATGTCGCGAGTTTAGCCGCGGGGCACAGCTGGATATCTTTATTTATTTATTTATATATACCCATTTTCAGCCTACGGTCTACGGTGCTGCTTAACTCAACATTATATGGGCGTGCTGATGGTCGAGGGCAGCTTTCTGTCAATTCACTCTCTATTGTCTGTCTCATGCAGGTTGGGCGTAGTGTGTCATACTCTCGTTCTGAACGGCCATTCACCTCGGTGGGTGACTTGATGACGAACATGGTTGCTGCACTACGTCTGACTTGGAGGTGACTGGGAAAGTTGAGTGATTGATTACTGCAATAACATTCGCCTGGTTACTCTCCGGGCAGCCCGGCTTTAGGTTAAGCGGAGTTTGCATCGCTTGCCCATCACCGCCGAAATTCATATTTGTGTTTTATTTAACCCTCATGTAGTATGATAGTAAGAAAGTAAGTTAGAGCACAATTAGATTACACCAAGGTAACATTAAGGTAACATCAAGGTAACATGGTAATGTTCAAGGTTCTCGAAAGGTAAATATTAAATATATGTATATATTGGTTGGGTTAAGGTTTAGGAGTGGTTATTTATTTATTTATTTAGTATATTTATATTTATATATTGGTTAGACTGTGGTTGGGTTAGACACACACGACTATTCTGCATAGGGCTGTCACTTATTATTAATAGTTTACTTATTTATTATTACAATTACTCTTAACAAGCACATACAATAGTTAAAATCTCACACACACAGGTACACACCTAAACAGTATAAAATATGTATATTAACACTATTAGTCGGGATAGGTTGGTGTTACCTCAAAATCCTTAAGGGATAAGCTGAGTGATTGATTACTGCGATGGCATTCGCCTGGCTACTCTTCGGACAGCCCGGCTTTGTCACCCACGCTTTAGAAAACCGATAGAACACTAACCTGCAATTAACTAAAACAACGTCAATGACATCCTTAATTCCTACTCAAACCCCACTCAAATTTACACTGATGGCTGCAAAACTGAAAACGATGATGCTGGCGCAGCCTTTGTAGTAATCCTCCCGGATACTACTTAAACTAACATCATCAGGAAATTTATATTATATAGATTCTGCACTGTACTTCAGGCTGAACTCTTAGCTATTGAAAAAGCTAGAGCCTGGAATTTAGAAAATAATACTTCATCTAACTCTTTTATTCCCTCTGACTGCCTATCTAGTCCACAAGAAATAAACCCTACAAATTTGACTAACCCCTTCTTGTGGTTGCAACACTTAAAACATCTAATCACTTTCAAATTAGTATTTGAGCAGACTCAGATCTTACTAGTCATGGTTACCACCTTGAATAACTATTTAAATTTAAATCACTCAAACAGATAGATGTCCATTCAACAATCGGGCTGGGCTCCGGTTGGTTGGGTCAAATTACTACACTGCACACAAGACTCTATACGGGGCTTCCCCGCAAAGGAAGTCTTAATACATAAGTGGCGGACGCACCATAGCGGCCTTGCATTTTACTTACATACTTACCCTGCAAAGGGAAGTCACTTACTAACCTTGCACAGGTACACACCACAAACAGGGGGGTTGGGTTGGATTACTACACTGCACACAAGACACTATACGGGGCTTCCCCGCAAAGGAAGCCTTAATACATATACGGCGTACGCACTATCATGGTGCGGCCTTGCATTTACTTAACATACTTACCCTGCAAAGGGAAGTCACTTACTGAACTTGCACAGGTACACAATAAACAGTATTAAATATATGTATATAGCCCGACTAGCTACAATGCTGTCCGGTAGCGTGTAGACCTTAGCATGGACCGGGCAGGGTACTAGAAGGGCACCCAATCAAAAAAAAAAAAAAAAACCTAACCTAACCTAACCTAACCTAACCTAACCTAACCTTTTTTTTTTTTTTTTTTTTTTTTTTTTTTTTTTTTTTTTTTTTTTTTTTTTTTTTTTTTTTTTTTTTTTACGTGAGGAAAATGCATTGAACTGCATCCCCACCGTCCCGGGGGGGAGCGGTGGGGTATGTGGGGCTCTCCGGCCGTGAAGCGGCCGGCCTACCCACTAAAAACCTCACGATGTCCCGTCTCGTCGTCATGTGCCGGGGGTAGCAGGACCGCTTGCGCTTAACTGCTACTACCCCCGACGACGACTGGCCTCGGCAGGCCTCCTCTCGAAGAAAAAATCCCTCGCGAGAGGCGGCGTGGACACGCCGCCGCCATCTCGGGCTCTTGTACTGGCGGCGAACCCCCCCGAGTCCGCCGCCACGAGCCGTTTAGGGTGGCAGATGGTCATCTCGGACCATCCGCCTGGAGCGCAGAGAGCGCTGCGTCCCACGCAGCAGCTCTCTTTCATCAGACTCCTTTATCGCCATCACGTATTCACAATATTGGCGCACCGCCTGCCAGGACTCATCGCTGGCGACCATGGCTGAAACTACGGCCGGCAGCGAGAGATCCTGGCCAATCATATTAACCAAATCCCTTCTTGGCTCCGCCCAAGCCGGACAGACCTGCAGCGTGTGTTGAGCGGTGTCGGAGCTGCAACTGCAGTGGTGACACCGCTCATCACCCTCCCTTTGGATTCGACACAGGTACTTACCGAAGCAGCCATGCCCAGTAAGCACCTGTGTCAATCGGTAGCTCAGCGCCCCGTGGCTCCTCTCGAGCCAATCCTGCAAAACGGGCCGTATTGCTTCCACCGTTTGGCGGCCGTATCCCGGCTGCTCTAGCCGCGTCTCCCACTCCGCCATGAGAATCTGGCCAAGCTCCGCCCGGCGTCCTTCCACCTCCCTGAGCGCCGGGCGGTCGCCCCGACTTCGCGCCTCCTCGCGCCACTCGTAGAGCGAAGCGAGGGATTTCGCCTCGAGATCCCATGGCGGGGATCCGGCGAGCACGCGGGCCGCGTCACCCGCTATGGTGCGGTATCCCCGCGTCACCCTGATGGCCATCAGCCTCTGCACTTGCAGGAGTTTGCCGATGACGCCATCAGGGATGTTCGCGGCCCACACCGGGGCGCCGTAGAGCGCCATCGAGCGGATGACGCCCATGTATAGTCTTCGCGTGGCAACGTTTGGGCCACCAATATTTGGCAGGAGCCTGGAGAGTGCCCCTGCCGCCCCTATCAGCTTCGGCACCAGCTTATTAAAATGTGCCTCGAATGTCCACCTTCTGTCTAGGACGAGGCCAAGATATTTAAGAGTGGGCTCAATGGGTATTCGGACTCCTCCGACGACTAGGTGGAAGTCGGTCGGCAGGCGAGTACGGGGGCCATAAAAGCACATGGCCTCCGTTTTCCCCAAGGCCACCTCGAGTCCCAGTCGCCGGATTCGGTCCACCACATGGGCCACCCCGGCCGTCGCCAATATGGCTGCTTCGCGGCAGGTCCTCCCTCTAGCAGTCACCAACGTATCGTCAGCGTAACATGTGACGCTGAGGTTCCTGAGGAACGAGCCGCGAAGCACCCAGTCGTAACCCAGGTTCCACAGGAGCGGTCCAAGTACCGACCCCTGTGGAACTCCACACGTCATGCGCCACCGTTTAAGTCCCGACTGGCTGTCGAAGACGACCTCCCTGTCACAGAGGTAGGCTTCTACGGTCCTCTGTAAATAGTCCGGTACGCCATGGTACCGGAGGGCCTCCCGAATGCAAGTCCAAGGGAGAGTGTTAAAAGCATTGGCAATGTCAAGAGACACCGCCAACAACACATCTCCCTCGGACACAGCCTCCTCCGCCAGCGTCTTCACTCGGAGGATCGCACCCACGGTCGACCGCTCCCTCCGAAACCCGAACTGGTTTGCCGATAGATCCGGCCCAGTCCGGGTGAGGTGGCTGACGAGGCGTGCGGCAATGATGCGCTCAAAGAGCTTGCACGCCTCGTCCAGCAGAACGATCGGCCGGTACGCCGATGGTGAATCCTCCGGCCTGCCCTCCTTCCTCAACAACACGAGGCTGCCAACCCTCCACCGAGCGGGAAATTCTCCCTGCTCGAAACAAGAAGTGAACAACCTGCGAAGATGGTCACCTAGATGTCTCGAGGCCAGAACCAACGCGCGCCCCGGTATGCCATCAGGCCCAGGGGCGGTATTCTTGGCACTGAGACGCCGGACAACCATCTTTAGTTCTGGAACGGTCACCTCGATGGACTCCTCGTCCTCCTCTTGCGACGACGGCTCTGCGGGAGGCGGAGCCATGCTCGGCGGAACGTGCTCCTCTCTATGAGGGAAGAGCGTCGCGACGACTTCGTCAACAAGATTAGGCTCAAGCGTCTGAGTGAGAGGTGGTGCCCACGGTCTGAGCTTGCCCCTAGCCATGCGGTAGGGGCGCCCCCATGGGTCCTCACTCAGCGACGCGAGCATCTCATTGCGGGCTCTATCCTTGGCGGCAGCGACTGCTGCCTGGAGAGTCTTCATCGCCGCCCTATAGGCCTCGTAGAGCTGGGCCTCTACTGGTTCCACCTCGTCCAGCCCACGAGGGCGTCTGTGTCGACGCCTCCGGTGTCTCTGGTACTGGCGGCGCGCTGCTACGCAAGCGGCGCGTAGTGAGGCAATCTCCGCGCACCACCAATATACTCGTCGCGAACTAACTTGTGACTTGACCCGGGGCATCGACGCGTCACAGACGCTCGTCATTGCCCTCGTGAGCCGTTCCGCCTCCGAGTCAACATCGTCCAGGGCATCCGGTACGGGCACCCACGCCTGGACGATGGCGGCCTCCTCGAGCAGCACCCGGTCCAGCCGCTTCAACGCCCACCGAGGGCGGTCCATCCTGAGGGATGCGACCGAAGGGTTGGAGGTCTGGGTAGGAATCTCAAACCGGATGTACCGGTGGTCCGAAAGAGACTCCACCCCCTCGACAACCCTCCAGCCTTGCACCCTGGGCGCGAGGGCAGGGCTGGCGAACGTGACGTCCACGATCGACTCGCCCTGCCAACGCACACAGGTGCTAATCGACCCCCGGTTTAGAACCGTGAGACCGACAGCGTCGACCAAACCTTCCAAGAGTACGCCTTTCGAGGAAGTGTGTGCACTACCCCATCTGGTGGACCATGAGTTCAAGTCCCCCAGGAGAAGAACCGGACGAGGTTGTATGCGGTCCAGAAGGTCCCCAACCTCGCCCAAGAAGGACTCGAACTCAGAGTCGCGTCGGTTTGGCGAAAAGTACACCCCGACGACGACTATGTCCCTCCACTGCACCGCGACGTAACCCACGCCGCGGGCAATGACCTTCAGGGGTGGCACACACAGGGCACTCGATGGGATGATGGCAACTAGAGATGCCGTGTCCACAATCCAGTTGCTCCGAGGTGGAATCCAGTAGGGTTCCGCCACCACAGCCACCTCAATATTCCACTCTGCCAGTGATGCAACCAGCATGTCCTGCGCCGAACTGCAATGGTTGCAGTTTATCTGCAAGAATCGATGTTTTAGGTCGTAAGCCATTAGGGACACTCGATGTCAATATCATTCTCGTCCATCGCCTCGCTCGAAGCCACAGGTGCTTCCGGGACGGGTGGGCAGGTCACAGCTGGTTGCGACGGTGCGCTCAGTGTGGTCTTCTTCTTGGACAACTTTGGGTCCTTGCAGGCCTTTGTGCCTACTTTGTGATTCGCTGGAAGTTTAGCCGCTGCACACAGTGCACAGTGCAGGGCGGACGAACATTGACTAGCTCTATGGCCGGGCTGTGCACATTGGTAACAGAGGTCGCTCCTGTCAACTTCCGAAGTGCACTTGGCCCTCACGTGGCCAACCTCAAGGCAGCGGAAGCAGCGCTGTACCCTTGGCTGTAGCAATCTAACGCTTGCTGATACCCATCCAACAAGTAAGCGCCCGCCCTCCACCACCTTCTTGGCCGCAGCCACTGGGCAGCGTACCCACGCCGATCCCATGACACCAGAATCTCGGCGAATTTCCCCGGATTTAATTTGCTCTAATGAGCACCCTCCCACCTGCGCGATTGCTGCTGAGAGTTCCTCCGACGTCACGGAGTCATCCAGGCCGGAGACGCGGAGTTCAGCAGTTGCGACTGGCCGGTGAACTCTGACACGTTCTTCGGACAGAGTCTGCCTAATTTTTTCAGCCAGAGCGTCTGCCATCTCGCCTTTGGCCGCTCCGGGAACCTTTATGATACGGGCTCCTGTCGCAGTCTTGTCTATACGAAGGCTTTCGATACCCATCGCACGCCAATCGATCTTTGACTTGGCGTCCGACAGTACCTTAGCATAGGTCTCACCATTTTTCTCCGCCTCTGGCTGGAGGGTCACAACGATAGCTGCGGTTTTATGTACGCGCAGCTTTGCCTTCTTTGTCTTTTCACCCTTTTGGGTTTCCTTCTTTTTGGGTGCTTGTTTGCCGTTTTTACCGACAGTTGTCCAAGCACCGGATGTCGGCTTGGCAGAGGAGCCGGGGACAGAATCTGGTTGGGTTGAAGGACCACCACTTTTGCTCTTGTTCACACCTTTTCCTTTTTTGCCCTTGGCCTTCGTCGCAGGCCCCGTCGGCTTCGGGGCTGGTCCAATCCGTGGCATCGGGACTGGAACTTCCATCTGAGGTGGAGAGGGGCTTTTCTCCTTTGCCCGGTCAGCCGCCAGAGGCGGACGAACAATCGGGGCCGGAGGAAGTCTTTCCTCCAACACCTGAAGGCGGGCATTCATCATGGTCCCTATCTCTACCATTAAGGACCGCTTGAGCTCCTCCACGATATTTATCTCCGAGGGGTTTCGCGCCACGGGCTGGCTGACTGCCATGGCCTCAACTCCAGGGGACTGATGAGGCGAGAAGTGACTGTTTCGCACCCTTGCCATATCTTCTCGAATAGAGGCTATCTCCTTGCGGAGCTCCGCAATCTCTTTTTTCATGTTGGCATTTTCTGCCTGTAGGAGAACAGTCTCCTCCGACGTTGTCCTTTGGCTCAACTCCTCTACCACGTTGGCGACACTGAGCGCAGCGTCCTTGAGGAATCGTATGAACCTACCATTTAAATTCTTGCTGTTGTCAGCCACATAATTAATGGAGCTCAAATCTCCGGTAATGCGCTCAGTGAGCGCCTGCGTAGTCTGTTTTCCTATCGAGACCACGGCTTCTCCTTCTAAGTTGCCTTTCTGACATTCCGACCTAGTTGGGAATTTTAGGCGCAACTCTCGAGCGACAGATGCCGCTGCGGCTATGTCCTTTTCCGCCTCTAGTCGCATATGCTCTTTTTCTAGCTCAATGAGCTTCTGTTTTGCCTGGGCCTGCCCCACATACTCCCCTGTAGTAGGGGGACGGCCGCGTCCTCGTCCTTTGTTACTGGGTGTGGCAGGTGATTTGCCTCCCCACTCCTCACCACTAGAGCCTTCGCTATGCGGCCTCTTTTGTGCCTTGGCGCTGTCACGGCTAACGGCAGATCTATAGCCTGAAACCGAGACATTTTCGGCGCTGGAGGAGTCCGACAAATACAGTTGCCTCTCCACACTTGACTCCGTACTACGTAGTCTCTTCTCCGTCTCATCCGTGCTAAGGCGGTTAAGCCTTACGACTGCAACGGGGCTTCTAGACTTTGCCCGCACTTCCGTCTTCTCCGACTCGGATCCACTGGACCCATCCACCATCTTCTCCGACTTCCTTCCCTTCTCACGCCTACTGCGCCTCTCCTTCTTCCCACTCTTTTTCTCCTTAACATCGTCAATTTTTATTTTATTTTTTAAGTACTCCATATTAGTCCCACGAGTATGGAACGAACTTAGGGTCCACCCGGGCAGTGCGTCCTTACCGCGGGTAAGCCTATATTTTGATGACCCAAGAGGGGGGCGGCAGGTACCCTCCTGGGAGGCAGTAATGACCGACACGACGAGCGAGGCGGACCATTCAGCGCACAAGCGGCGCTGACTGGACCGTCTCGCCCGATACCCTGGCCGATCTTCAAGGCCTCGCGCTGCCATTCCGCTTACCACTCAGGGGTTTTTTATTGAAAAGTGGTTGACTCCACTTTGTTTTTTATTGAGGTTGGCTCCTCGCGGCCCGGCCAATTAAGGCAAGGCCCCCGGTCCTGAGCAAGCTCACGGGATAACGGGCCCACAACCCCTCACTTTCGCGAAGGGTAAATAACCACCACTCGCGCGTCCACTCTACCCTCTGCCCTCAGAAGGACGGGTGGAGCGACCTCCAGGGACCACTTCGCTTCACTACAGGCTGGATTGCCTGCAGCTACTGAGCCCCCCCGCCACGACAAGGCGTGGTCCCGTTGGGGGGGAACCTAACCTAACCTAACCTAACCTTTTTTTTTTTTTTTTTTTTTTTTTTATCGTGAGGAAAATGCATTGAACTGCATCCCCACCGCCCTGGGGCGGAGCGGTGGGGTATGTGGGGCTCTCCGGCCGTGAAGCGGCCGGCCTACCCACTAAAAACCTCACGGTGTCCAATCTCGCCGCAATGCCAGAGCGCACAGGAACCGTTGCGGATAACATCTATGCGCTCTGGCAGCGGTTGGTCCCTTCGGACCCCAACTCAGGAAATCATCTCGAGAGGCAGCGTGGACACGCCGCCGCCATCTCGGGCTCAAATACTGGCGACGGACCCCCCCGAGTCCGTCGCCAAGAGCCGTTTAGGGCGGCAACAGGTCATTTCTGACCCGTCGCCTTTGACGCCTGGGGCGCTGGGTGCCGCGGAGGAGCTCGCGCTCTCTCTCTGCGGACTCCTTAGCACCCATTACAACCTCGCAGAAGCGGCGAGTCGCCTGCCAGGCTTCGTCACTGCCGACCATGGCCAAAACTACGGCCGGCAGCGACAGATCCACGCCAATGGTCGACGCCAGCGACTGCCGATGCTCGGCCCAGGCTGGGCAGACCTCTAGTGTGTGTTGAGCAGTGTCGGAGCTGCAACTGCAGTGGTGACACCGCTCGTCACTCTCCCTCTGTATTCGACACAGGTACCTCCCGAAGCAACCGTGCCCGGAAAGCACCTGTGTCAAATGGAAGCTCAGCGCCCCATGTCGTCGGTTGAGCCATTCTACGAAGACAGGCATGATAGCCTCGATTGTCCGGCGACCGTACCCCGGCTCCTGCAGCCGCGTCCGCCACTCCACCACTTGAGCTTGGCGAAGGACATCACGACGCTCCTCCACCTCCCTGAGCGCCGGACGGTCACCCCGACTCCGCGCCTCCTCGCGCCACTCGTAGAGCGACGCGAGGGATTTCGCGTCGAGGTCCCAGGGCAGAGACCCAGCCAAGACGACGGCTGCTTCTCCCGACACGGTGCGGTATGCCCGCGTAACTCTGATGGCCATCAGCCTCTGTACGCGTAAGAGTGTACCGATGACGCCATCAGAGACACATGCGGCCCACACCGGGGCGCCGTACAGAGCCATCGAGCGCAGAACTCCCAAATACAAACGCCTAGTGGAGGTGTTTGGACCACCCAAATTAGGTAAGAGCCGGGCAAGTGCCCCCGCCGCTCCCACCAGCTTCGGCGCCAAACGGCCGAAATGCGCCCTGAAGTCCCAGTTGCTATCGAGGACAAGGCCGAGGTATTTTAACGTCGACTCGACAGCAACACGGGTTCCGCCAATGACGAGGTGGAAATCACGGGGTGGCTTGTTACGCGTACCGCTGAAGCAGATCGCCTCCGTCTTGCCTAGAGCGACCTCGAGCCCCAAGCCACGTATGCGCTGCACAACGTGTGCCACCCCCGCCGTCGCCAGAATGGCTGCCTCACGGTGCGTTCTCCCCCTGGCGGTAACGAGCGTGTCGTCGGCGTAACACGTCACGCCAAGGTTTGGGAGAAAGGCACCGCGAAGCACCCAGTCATAACCAATGTTCCACAGGAGTGGACCAAGGACCGACCCCTGTGGAACGCCGCAGGTCATGCGCCACCGCCGCCACCCATCCTGCGTCTCGTAGGCGATCATCCTCTCGGACAAATACGCCTCGACGATGCGCTGCAGGTACACAGGTACGCGGTGGTAGCGCAGGGCCTCCCTCACGCACGCCCAGGGAAGCGTGTTAAATGCGTTGGAGATGTCGAGCGACACCGCCAACAGCACTTCTCCAGCCGCAACGGCTTCCTCGGCAAGCGCCTTTACCCGAAGGATCGCGCCCACGGTCGACCGTTCCCTGCGAAACCCAAACTGGTATTCCGATAGGTCCGGTCCAGTCCGGGTGAGGTGGCTGACGAGGCGCGCAGCAATTATGCGCTCAAAGAGCTTGCACGCCTCGTCCAGCAGAACGATAGGCCGGTACCCCGACGGCGAGTCTTCTGGTCTGCTATCCTTGCGGAGAAGGACGAGGTTGCCCGTTTTCCACCGAGCGGGGAAGTGTCCTCGCTCGAAACAGGCAGTAAACAGCCTCCTCAGACGCTCGCCCAGCTCTCTCGAGGCCAAGACCCACACGCGACCCGGTATGCCATCCGGCCCGGGTGCGGTGTTCCTAGCACTGAGGCGCCGGACGACCATCTTAATCTCCGCGCTGGTAACTTCAAGGGTATCATCCTCCTCCTGAATCGTTGGCTCCGAGGATGGTGGAGGAGCCATGTGCGGTGGGACGTGGTCTTCCCTCTGCGGGAAGAGCACTGCAACGACCTCAGAGACGAAGTGTGGCTCGAGCGTCTGAGTTAACGGAGGAGCCCACGGTTTGAGCTTCTCCCTTGCCAAACGGTAGGGACGCCCCCATGGGTCCTCACTCAAAGACGCGAGCATTTCGTCCCTTGCGCGGTCCTTTGCGGCTGCAATGGCTGCTTTTAGGGCCTCCTTGGCGGACTTATAGGCAGCGTGCAGCTGGTCCCCTACAGGGTCCAGCTCATCCGGCTCATGCGGGCGACCGCGTCGATGACCCCGGTGTCGGGTGTACGGGCGTCGCGCTACTACGCAAGCGGAGCGCAGGGATGCAATTTCCGCGCTCCACCAGTACACCTGTCGCGAAAGTCGTCGCGACTTCACACGGGGCATCGACGCGTCACAAACGCTCGTCATGTCCCGTGTGAGCCTATCCACCTCCAAGTCAACATCGTCCAGGGCATCCGGTACGGGCACCCACGCCTGGACGATGGCGGCCTCTTCTAGCAGCACACGGTCCAGCCGCTTCAACGCCCACCGGGGGCGGTCCATCCGGGGGGATGTGACCGAAGGGTTGGAGGTCTGGGTAGGAATCTCGAATCGGATGTACCGGTGGTCCGAAAGTGATTCCACCCCCTCAACAACCCTCCAGTCTTGCACCCTGGGCGCGAGGGCAGGGCTGGCGAGCGTGACGTCCACGATCGATTCGCCCTGCCAGCGCACCAAGGTGCTCGTCGACCCCTGGTTTAGGACCTCCAAGTCGAAGGAAACGATCCAGGGCCCCAGTATACCACCCCTCGAACATGTTCGAGCACTGCCCCACCTCGTCGACCAAGAGTTCAAATCCCCCAGGAGAAGAACCGGGCGAGGTTGTTTGCGGTCCAGAAGGTCCCCAACTTCGCCCAAGAAGGACTCAAACTCGGAGTCGCGTCGGTTTGGCGAAAAGTACACCCCGACGACGACTATGTCCCTCCACTGCACCCCGACGTACCCCACGCCGCGAGCAATGGGTTTGAGGGGTGGCGCACACAGGGCACTCGAGGGGATGATGGCAACGAGAGCCGCCGTGTCAACAATCCAATTGCTCCGAGGTGGAATCCAATAGGGCTCCGCCACCACAGCCACCTCAATATTCCATTCCGCCAGTGACGCAACCAGCATGTCCTGCGCGGAACTGCAATGGTTTATGTTCACCTGAAGAAAGCGATGAATGATGTCGTCCATTAGGGACACTCGACGTCGATGTCCACCTCATCCATCGCTTCCTCCCGGGTAGCCGCGGGGGCTACAGAAGAAGCAGCAGGGCGGACCGCAACTGGGCGCGTCGATGCACCCACAGCAGTCTTCTTCACCTTGGCCTGCTTTGGTATTTTACAGGCGTTGGTGCCTACCCGATGATCGGAAGGCTGGTTCGCGGCCGCACAAAGGGAGCAGTGCGGCTTGGCTGAACACCCGCTGGCATTGTGGCCAGGTTGTGCACATCGGTAGCAGAGGTCGCTCCGATCGACCACCGATGTGCACGTTGCCCTCACGTGTCCACTTTCAAGGCACCGGAAACAACGCCTTCCTCTGGGCTCCAGTATCTTAATCCTTGCTGCAACCCAGCCAACAAGAAGCCGCCCACTTTCAGCTATCTTTTTTGCAGCGCTAATTGGGCAGCGCACCCAGGCGGTACCCATTCCACTGGGGCCAGTACGGATTTCCCCCACCTTAACCGTCTCCAGCACACAGTTCCCAGCCGTCGTTATTGCCGCGGCTATTTCTTCCCCTGTGACCGAGTCATCGAGGCCTGTTATTCGAAGCTCGGCGGTTTGGGTCGGACGATGAACTCGGGTATCCTCTCCGAGAAGCTCCCGGATCTTCAGCGCGAGTGCGTCGGCCTTCTCTGAATTACCCTCTCCAGGCACCTCGATGACTCGGGCACCCGTCGCCGCCTTACGCACCTGGAGGTACGGGATGCCCATACCTCGCCAGTCTATTTGTGACTTGGCTTCGGCGAGAACTTTCGCATATGACAGCCCTTTCTTCTCCGCCTCGGGCTGGAGCGTGACCACTACTGCTGCGGTTTTGGGCGCTCGCAGCTTCCGTTTTTTCGACGGCTTCTCCTGTACACTGCTTGAAGGCACCTTCTTGCTGGCCTCCCGCTTGCCATTTCTGCCAACTCGCACCCACTCTCTTGATGGAGCGGGTGCTGATGGCCCGGCAACAGCGGGGGCTGGGACGGCAGGAGACGGCTGGGAATGTGCACCCTTACTTCTCTTCCCCTTGCCTTTACCCTTCTTAGGAGCGGTCTGTGAGACCGCTGCCGCCTGCGGAGGTTGAATGATCGGCTCCGCAGGAACTTCTTCTCTTATTCTATCCGCCGCTAGAGGTGGACGCACACGCGGCGCGGGCGGAAGTCTCTCCTCGATAGAGGCCAGGCGGGCACTCACCATCGTCCCTAAATCTATCATCAGGGACCGACGGAACTCCTCAAGCTCCGGCTCCTGGCGGATACGTGCGGAGTTCTTGCTATTCGCTGGATTCGCAGCAGGTTGTTTATCAACACCTAGAGCCGGGGTGGATCGCATCTTCGCCACCTCCGCTTTCATGTGTTCCAGCTCTTTTCGGAGCTGAGCCATCTCATCCCTCATACGGACGTTCTCAGCTTGGAGAACTGCAGCTTCCTCCGACACAGTCCGCCTGCTGAGCTCCGAGACTACCTCCTGGACACTAGCAGCGGCCTCTTTCAAGTAGCCCTGGAAGCGGCCGCACAGCTTTTTGCTATTGTTGGCCACGTGTCTAATAGTTTGGACATCCTTCTCGATTCGGAGGCCAAGCCCGAGAGTCGACTGGTCATCAGCCTCAGGAATCACGGCTGTGCTCGTCGACGCCATCACAGAGCATTCCGACCGTGTCGGGTACTTCGCTCGAAACTCCCTAGCGGACTCGGCTAATGCAGCGATTTCCCTGTCCGCTTCAAGGCGCATCTGCTCCTTTTCCACCTCTAGCAGCTTCTCCTTCGCTGCCGCCAGACCCACGTACTCGCCAGTGGTGGGGGGTCGACCGCGTCCGCGGTTTTTGGTGACTGGCGATTTTCCGCCCCACTCCTCGTCACTCGAATCTCCGCCGTGCGGTCTTTTGGTGCCTTTGGAGTTGATCTTTGCGCTCCTAGAGCTTCTCCCACTGTTAGACTGCACGTCGAAGAATTCGACGTCTTCAACAGCCCCCACACTACCTCCAACACTGTCTGAATCAGCGTCTGATATTTCGAAGTCTCTTTCTAAGCTGCGGTCTCTGTCCGATCGCTGCAGTCTGTCTAGGCTTCTAGCTGACAGCCTAGGTACTCGGACGCTGAGTCTCCTCGTCGCCTTGTCCATCCTCTTCTTCTGCTCAAGTTCGGGCATGTCTAGCCCTCCTTCTTTCTCCGACCGTCTCGGTCCCTCTACTACAGTACTTCCTTCTCTGCTCTCCTTCTCCAATTTTGTTTTATTTTGTTTTTTTAAAATTATTTCCATATTATTCCCACGAAATCTTCGGAAATAAGTCCACCCGGGCGGAGCCGTGCGCCGCGGGTAAGCCTATATTTTGATGACCCAAGAGGGGGGCGGCAGGTACCCTCCTGGGAGGCAGTAATGACCGACACCACGAGCGAGGCGGACCATTCAGCGCACAACCGGCGCTGACTGGACCGTCTCGTCCGATACCCTGGCCGATCTTCAAGGCCTCGCGCTGCCATTCCGCTTGCCACTCAGGGGTTTTTTATTGAAAAGTGGTTGACTCCACTTTGTTTTTTATTGAGGTTGGCTCCTCGCGGCCCGGCCAATTAAGGCAAGGCCTCCGGTCCCGAGCACGCTCAAGGGATAACGGATCCTCACCCCCTCACTTTCGCGAGGGGGAAACCAACCACTCGCACATCCACTGTGCCCTCAGCTACTCAGAAGGACAGGCGGAGCGCCTTCTCGGGGACCACTTCGCTTCACTACAGGCTGGATTGCCCGCAGCTACTGAGCCCCCCCGCCACGACAAGGCGTGGTCCCGTTGGGGGGGAACCTAACCTTTTTTTTTTTTTTTTTTTTTTTACGGGGGGAAATGCAGCCTTATGCACCGTCCCACCGCTCTGGGGCGAGCGGCGGGGATGTGTGGGGCTCCCTGCTGGCCTGAGATGTTGGGCGGCCAGAGGTTTACCCACTAAAACCCCCCGGACTTCCGTCACACCACCATGTGCCGGAGGTAGCAGGACCGCTTGCGCTTAACTGCTACTACCTCCGACGGCAGCCGGCCTCGTCAGGCCCCCTCTCGATGCACCAGAGGCACGTCACAAGCGCCCCGGGGACCAAGCGGATGGGCACCAGACAGCCCCATGTCTAAGTGTCCGTGGTCCCCTGCGATGGG
This sequence comes from Idaea aversata, assembly GCA_907269075.1. Lineage (NCBI taxonomy): Eukaryota > Metazoa > Arthropoda > Insecta > Lepidoptera > Geometridae > Idaea > Idaea aversata. Next base: position 100,583 of record OU026109.1, read on the forward strand.
TCAGATGAGTGGCCCCATCGCCCGCCACTACGGTCGCAGGGGATAGGGAAAGAGGCAACGATACACCAACAGTCCTCTTCCCCTGCGACCCCACCATTGCGGCGCCAAGGATGCTACGTCCCACGCAGCAGCCCCAGCGCCAACCACTCCGGTCGCAGAGGATAGGGAAAGTGGCAACGACACACCAACAGTCCTCTTCCTCTGCGACCCCACCGCTCCGCCATCTAAAGGTGGCGACCCCATCAGTTGCGGTGCAGCATATAATATACTACACCGCAACCCGCCTCGGTCACAGTGCCGCGACCACCAATGCAGCACTGCGACCCACCTTGGTACCGCTCACACCGACTTTGTCGCAAAGTCGGATGGAGCGGTCCCTCTCGGGCAAGCCAGCTCCTCCAGCCTGGCTTGGCCCTGGGTTCCTCTTGGCTTCACCGTGGTTGGCAAGGCCACGGTTACTAAGCCCCCCCGCCACGACAAGGCGGGAACCCACGGGGGGGACTAACCTAACCTAACCTAACCTAACCTAACCTAACCTAACCTAACCTAACCTAACCTAACCTAACCTAACCTAACCTAACCTAACCTAACCTAACCTAACCTTTTTTTTTTTTTTTTTTTTTTTTTTTTTTTTTTTTTTTTTTACGTGAGGAAAATGCATTGAACTGCATCCCCACCGTCCCGGGGGGGGAGCGGTGGGGTATGTGGGGCTCTCCGGCCGTGAAGCGGCCGGCCTACCCACTAAAAACCTCACGATGTCCCGTCTCGCCGTCATGTGCCGGGGGTAGCAGGACCGCTCGCGCTTTACTGCTACTACCCCCGACGACGACTGGCCTTGGCAGGCCTCGTCTCAGAGAAAAATCCCTCGCGAGAGGCGGCGTGGACACGCCGCCGCCATCTCGGGCTCTTTTACTGGCGGCGAACCCCCCCGAGTCCACCGCCACGAGCCGTTTAGGGTGGCAACAGATCATTTCTGACCCGTCGCCTTTGACGCCTGGGGCGCTGGGTGCCACGAAGGAGCTCGCGCTCTCTCTCTGCGGACTCCTTCGCATCCATTACGACCTCGCAGAAGCGGCGAGTCGCCTGCCAGGCTTCATCACTGCTGACCATGGCCAAAACTACGGCCGGCAGCGATAGATCCCGGCCAATGGCCGTCGTTAGCGTCTGCCGATGTTCGGCCCAAGCTGGGCAGACCTCTAAAGTATGTTGAGCGGTGTCGGAGCTGCAACTGCAGTGGTGACACCGCTCATCACCCTCCCTTTGGATTCGACACAGGTACTTACCGAAGCAGCCATGTCCGGTAAGCACCTGTGTCAATCGGAAGCTTAGCGCCCCGTGGCTCCTCTCGAGCCAATCCTGCAAAACTGGCCGTATTGCTTCCACCGTTTGGCGGCCGTATCCCGGCTGCTCTAGCCGCGTCTCCCACTCCGCAATGAGTATTTGGCGAAGCTCCGGCCGGCGTCCTTCCACCTCCCTGAGCGCTGGGTGGTCCCCCCGACTTCGCGCCTCCTCGCGCCACTCGTAGAGCGACGCGAGGGATTTCGCCTCTAGATCCCATGGCGGAGATCCGGCGAGCACGCGGGCCGCATCACCCGCTATGGTGCGGTATCCCCGCGTCACCCTGATGGCCATAAGCCTCTGCACCTGCAGGAGTTTGTCGATGACCCCATCAGGGATGTTCGCGGCCCACACCGGGGCGCCGTAGAGCGCCATCGAGCGGATGACGCCCATGTATAGTCTTCTCGTGGCAACGTTTGGGCCTCCAATATTTGGCAGGAGCCGGGAGAGGGCCCCTGCCGCTCCTATCAACTTCGGCACTAGCTTGTCAAAATGCGCCTCGAATCTCCATCTATTATCTAGGACGAGTCCAAGATATTTAAGAGTGGGCCCAATGGTTATCCGGACTCCTCCGACGACTAGGTGGAAGTTTCGTGGCAGGCGGGTACGGAGGCCATAAAAGCACATGGCCTCCGTTTTGCCCAAGGCCACCTCGAGCCCCAGTCGCCGGATTCGGTCCACCACATGGGCCACCCCGGCCGTCGCCAATATGGCTGCTTCGCGGCAGGTCCTCCCTCTAGCGGTCACCAATGTATCGTCAGCGTAACATGTGACGCTGAGATTCCTGAGGAACGAGCCGCGAAGCACCCAGTCGTAACCCAGGTTCCACAGGAGCGGTCCAAGTACCGACCCCTGTGGAACTCCGCACGTCATGCGCCATCGTTTAAGTCCCGACTGGCTGTCGAAGACGACCTCCCTGTCACAGAGGTAGGCTTCTACGGTCCTCTGTAAGTAGTCCGGTACGCCATGGTACCGGAGGGCCTCCCGAATGCAAGTCCAAGGGAGAGTGTTAAAAGCATTGGCGATGTCAAGAGACACCGCCAACAACACATCTCCCTCGGACACGGCCTCCTCCGCCAGCGTCTTCACACGGAGGATCGCACCCACGGTCGACCGCTCTCTCCGAAACCCGAACTGGTTTGCCGACAGATCCGGCCCAGTCCGGGTGAGGTGGCTGACGAGGCGTGCGGCAATGATGCGCTCAAAGAGCTTGCACGCCTCGTCCAGCAGAATGATCGGCCGGTACGCCGACGGTGAATCCTCCGGCCTGCCCTCCTTCCTCAACAGCACGAGGCTGCCAACCCTCCACCGAGCGGGAAATGCTCCCCGTTCGAAGCAAGAAGTGAACAACCTCCGAAGATGGTCGCCCAGATGTCTCGAGGCCAGAACCAACGCGCGCCCCGGTATGCCGTCAGGCCCAGGGGCGGTATTCTTGGCACTGAGACGCCGGACGACCATCTTTAGTTCTGGAACTGTCACCTCGATGGACTCTTCGTCCTCCTCTTGCGACGCCGGCTCTGCGGGAGGCGGAGCCATGCTCGGCGGGACGTGTTCCTCCCTATGAGGGAAGAGCGTTGCAACGACTTCGTCAACAAGATTTGGCTCAAGCGTCTGAGTGAGAGGTGGTGCCCACGGTCTGAGCTTGCCCCTTGCCATGCGGTAGGGCCGCCCCCATGGGTCCTCACTCAGCGACGCGAGCATCTCATTGCGGGCTCTATCCTTGGCGGCAGCGACTGCTGCCTGAAGAGTTTTCATCGCCACCCTATAGGCTTCGTAGAGCTGGGCCTCTACTGGTTCCACCTCGTCCAGCCCACGAGGGCGACCGTGTCGACGTCTCCGGTGTCTCTGGTACTGGCGGCGCGCTGCTACGCAAGCGGCGCGTAGGGAAGCAATCTCCGCGCACCACCAATACACTCGTCGCGAACTAACTTGTGACTTGACCCGGGGCATCGACGCATCACAGACGCTCGTCATTGCCCTCGTGAGCCGTTCCGCCTCCGAGTCAACATCGTCCAGGGCATCTGGTACGGGCACCCACGCCTGGACGATGGCGGCCTCCTCGAGCAGCACCCGGTCCAGCCGCTTCAACGCCCACCGAGGGCGGTCCATCCTGAGGGATGCGACCGAAGGGTTGGAGGTCTGGGTAGAAATCTCGAACCGGATGTACCGGTGGTCCGAAAGAGACTCCTCCCCCTCGACAACCCTCCAGCCTTGCACCCTGGGCGCGAGGGCAGGGCTGGCGAACGTGACGTCCACGATCGACTCGCCCTGCCAACGCACACAGGTGCTAATCGACCCCCGGTTTAGAACCGTGAGACCGACGGCGTTGACCAAACCTTCCAAGAGTACGCCTTTCGAGGAAGTGTGTGCACTACCCCATCTGGTGGACCATGAGTTCAAGTCCCCCAGGAGAAGAACCGGACGAGGTTGTATGCGGTCCAGAAGGTCCCCAACCTCGCCCAAGAAGGACTCGAACTCGGAGTCGCGTCGGTTTGGCGAAAAGTACACCCCGACGACGACTATGTCCCTCCACTGCACCGCGACGTAACCCACGCCACGGGCAATGACCTTCAGGGGTGGCACACACAGGGCACTCGATGGGATGATGGCAACTAGAGATGCCGTGTCCACAATCCAGTTGCTCCGAGGTGGAATCCAATAGGGTTCCGCCACCACAGCCACCTCAATATTCCACTCTGCCAGTGATGCAACCAGCATGTCCTGCGCCGAACTGCAATGGTTGCAGTTTATCTGCAAGAATCGATGTTTTAGGTCGTAAGCCATTAGGGACACTCGATGTCAACATCAATCTCGTCCATCGCCTCGCTCGAAGCCACAGGTGCTTCGGAGATGGGTGGGCAGGTCACAGCTGGTTGCGACGGTGCGCTCAGTGTGGTCTTCTTCTTGGACAACTTTGGGTCCTTGCAGGCCTTTGTGCCTACTTTGTGATTCGCTGGAAGTTTAGCCGCTGCACACAGTGCACAGTGCAGGGCGGACGAACATTGACTAGCTCTATGGCCGGGCTGTGCACATTGGTAACAGAGGTCGCTCCTGTCAACTTCCGAAGTGCACTTGGCCCTCACGTGGCCAACCTCAAGGCAGCGGAAGCAGCGCTGTACCCTTGGCTGTAGCAATCTAACGCTTGCTGATACCCATCCAACAAGTAAGCGCCCGCCCTCCACCACCTTCTTGGCCGCAGCCACTGGGCAGCGTACCCACGCCGATCCCATGACACCAGAATCTCGGCGAATTTCCCCGGATTTAATTTGCTCTAATGAGCACCCTCCCACCTGCGCGATTGCTGCCGAGAGTTCCTCCGACGTCACGGAGTCATCCAGGCCGGAGACGCGGAGTTCAGCAGTCGCGACTGGCCGGTGAACTCTGACACGTTCTTCGGACAGAGTCTGCCTAATTTTTTCAGCCAGAGCGTCTGCCATCTCGCCTTTGGCCGCTCCGGGAACCTTTATGATACGGGCTCCTGTCGCAGTCTTGTCTATACGAAGGCTTTCGATACCCATCGCACGCCAATCGATCTTTGACTTGGCGTCCGACAGTACCTTAGCATAGGTCTCACCATTTTTCTCCGCCTCTGGCTGGAGGGTCACAACGATAGCTGCGGTTTTGTGTACGCGCAGCTTTGCCTTCTTTGTCTTTTCACCCTTTTGGGTTTCCTTCTTTTTGGGTGCTTGTTTGCCGTTTTTACCGACAGTTGTCCAAGCACCGGATGTCGGCTTGGCAGAGGAGCCGGGGACAGAATCTGGTTGTGTTGAAGGACCACCACTTTTGTTCTTGTTCACACCTTTTCCTTTTTTGCCCTTGGCCTTCGTCGCAGGCCCCGTCGGCTTCGGAGCTGGTCCAGTCCGTGGCATCGGGACTGGAACTTCCATCTGAGGTGGAGAGGGGCTTTTCTCCTTTGCCCGGTCAGCCGCCAGTGGCGGACGAACAATCGGGGCCGGAGGAAGTCTTTCCTCCAACACCTGAAGGCGGGCATTCATCATGGTCCCTATCTCTACCATTAGGGACCGCTTGAGCTCCTCCACGATATTTGTCTCCGAAGGGCTTCGCGCCACAGGCTCGCTGACTGCCATGGCCTCAACTCCAGGGGACTGATGAGGCGAGGAGTGACTGTTTCGCACCCTTGCCATGTCTTCTCGAATAGAGGCTATCTCCTTGCGGAGCTCCGCAATCTCTTTTTTCATGTTGGCATTTTCTGCCTGTAGGAGAACAGTCTCCTCCGACGTTGTCCTTTGGCTCAACTCCTCTACCACGTTGGCGACACTGAGCGCAGCGTCCTTGAGGTATCGTATGAACCTACCATTTAAATTCTTGCTGTTGTCAGCCACATAATTAATGGAGCTCAAATCTCCGGTAATGCGCTCAGTGAGCGCCTGCGTAGTCTGTTTTTCTGTCGGGACCACAGCTTCTCCTTCTAAGTTGCCTTTCTTACATTCCGACCTTGTTGGGAATTTTAGGCGCAACTCTCGAGCGACAGATGCCGCTGCGACTATGTCCTTTTCCGCCTCTAGTCGCATATGCTCATTTTCTAGCTCAATGAGCTTCTGTTTTGCCTGGGCCTGCCCCACATACTCCCCTGTAGTAGGGGGACGGCCGCGTCCTCGTCCTTTATTACTGGGTGTGGCAGGTGATTTGCCTCCCCACTCCTCGCCACTAGAGCCTTCGCTATGCGGCCTCTTTTGTGCCTTGGCGCTGTCACGGCTAACGGCAGATCTATAGCCTGAAACCGAGACATTTTCGACGCTGGAGGAGTCCGACAAATACAGTTGCCTCTCCACACTTGACTCCGTACTACGTAGTCTCTTCTCCGTCTCATCCGTGCTAAGGCGGTTAAGCCTTACGACTGCAACGGGGCTTCTAGACTTTGCCCGCACTTCCGTCTTCTCCGACTCGGATCCACTGGACCCATCCACCATCTTCTCCGACTTCCTTCCCTTCTCACGCCTACTGCGCCTCTCCTTCTTCCCACTCTTTTTCTCCTTAACATCGTCAATTTTTATTTTATTTTTTAAGAACTCCATATTATTCCCACGAGTATGGAACGAACTTAGGGTCCACCCGGGCAGTGCGTCCTTACCGCGGGTAAGCCTATATTTTGATGACCCAAGAGGGGGGCGGCAGGTACCCTCCTGGGAGGCAGTAATGACCGACACGACGAGCGAGGCGGACCATTCAGCGCACAACCGGCGCTGACTGGACCGTCTCGCCCGTTACCCTGGCCGATCTTCAAGGCCTCGCGCTGCCATTCCGCTTGCCACTCAGGGGTTTTTTATTGAAAAGTGGTTGACTCCACTTTGTTTTTTATTGAGGTTGGCTCCTCGCGGCCCGGCCAATTAAGGCAAGGCCCCCGGTCCTGAGCAAGCTCACGGGATAACGGGCCCACAACCCCTCACTTTCGCGAAGGGTAAATAACCACCACTCGCGCGTCCACTCTGCCCTCTGCCCTCAGAGGGACGGGTGGAGCGACCTCCAGGGACCACTTCGCTTCACTACAGGCTGGATTGCCTGCAGCTACTGAGCCCCCCCGCCACGACAAGGCGTGGTCCCGTTGGGGGGGAACCTTTTTTTTTTTTTTTTTTTTTTTTTTTTTTTTTTTTTTATCGTGAGGAAAATGCATTGAATTGCATCCCCACCGTCCTGGGGCGGGCGGTGGGGTATGTGGGGCTCTCCGGCCGTGAAGCGGCCGGCCTACCCACTAAAAACCTCACGGTGTCCAATCTCGCCGCAATGCCAGAGCGCACAGGAACCGTTGCGGATAACATCTATGCGCTGTGGCGGCGGTTGGTCCCTTCGGACCCCAACTCGGGAAATCTTCTCGAGAGGCAGCATGGACACGCCGCCGCCATCTCGGGCTCAAATACTGGCGACGGACCCCCCCGAGTCCGCCGCCAAGAGCCGTTTAGGGCGGCAACAGGTCATTTCTAACCCGTCGCCTTTGACGCCTAGGGCGCTGGGTGCCGCGGAGGAGCTCGCGCTCTCTCTCTGCAGACTCCTTCGCACCCATTACATTTTCGCAGAAGTGGCGAGTCGCCTGCCAGGCTTCGTCACTGCCGACCATGGCCAAAACTACGGCTGGCAGTGACAGATCCACGCCAATGGTCGACACCAGCGACTGCCGATGCTCGGCCCAAGCTGGGCAGACTTCTAATGTATGTTGAGCGGTGTCGGAGCTGCAACTGCAGTGGTGACACCGCTCGTCCATCTCCCTCTGTATTCGACACAGGTACCTTCCAAAGCAACCGTGCCCGGAAAGCACCTGTGTCAAATGGAAACTTAGTGCCCCATGACTTCGGTTGAGCCATTCTTCGAAGACAGGCATGATAGCCTTGATTGTCCGGCGACCGTACCCCGGCTCCTGCAGCCGCGTCCGCCACTCCACCACTTGAGCTTGGCGAAGGACATCACGACGCTCCTCCACCTCACTGAGCGCCGGACGGTCACCCCGACTCCGCGCCTCCTCGCGCCACTCGTAGAGCGACGCGAGGGATTTTGCGTCTAGGTCCCAGGGCAGAGACCCAGCCAAGACGACAGCTGCTTCTCCCGACACGGTGCGGTATGCCCGCGTAACTCTGATAGCCATCAGCCTCTGTACGCGCAAGAGTGTACTGATGACGCCATCAGAGACACATGCGGCCCACACCGGGGCGCCGTACAGAGCCATCGAGCGCAGAACTCCCATATACAAACGCCTAGTGGAGGTGTTTGGACCACCCAAATTAGGTAAGAGCCGGGCAAGTGCCCCCGCCGCTCCCACCAGCTTCGGCGCCAAACGGCCGAAATGCGCCCTGAAGTCCCAGTTGCTGTCGAGGACAAGGCCGAGGTATTTTAACGTCGACTCGACAGCAACACGGGTTCCGCCAATGACAAGGTGGAAATCACGGGGTGGCTTGTTACGCGGACCGCTGAAGCAGATCGCCTCCGTCTTGCCTAGAGCGACCTCAAGCCCCAAGCCACGTATGCGCTGCACAACGTGCGCCACCCCCGCCGTCACCAGAATGGCTGCCTCACGGTGCGTTCTCCCCCTGGCAGTAACGAGCGTGTCGTCGGCGTAACACGTCACGCCAAGGTTTGGGAGAAAGGCACCGCGAAGCACCCAGTCATAACCAATGTTCCACAGGAGTGGACCGAGGACCGACCCCTGTGGAACGCCGCAGGTCATGCGCCACCGCCGCCACCCATCCTGCGTCTCGTAGGCGATCATCCTCTCGGACAAATACGCCTCGAGGATGCGCTGCAGGTACACGGGTACGCGGTGGTAACGTAGGGCCTCCCTCACGCACGCCCAGGGAAGCGTGTTAAATGCGTTGGCGATATCGAGCGACACCGCCAACAGCACTTCTCCAGCCGCAACGGCTTCCTCTGCAAGCGCCTTTACCCGAAGGATTGCGCCAACGGTCGACCGTTCCCTGCGAAACCCAAACTGGTATTCCGATAGGTCCGGCCCAGTCCGGGTGAGGTGGCTGACGAGGCGCGCAGCAATTATGCGCTCAAAGAGCTTGCACGCCTCGTCCAGCAGAACGATCGGCCGGTACCCCGACGGCGAGTCTTCTGGTCTGCTCTCCTTGCGGAGAAGGACGAGGTTGCCCGTTTTCCACCGAGCGGGGAAGTGTCCTCGCTCGAAACAGGCAGTAAACAGCCTCCTCAGACGGTCGCCCAGCTCTCTCGAGGCCAAGACCCACACGCGACCCGGTATGCCATCCGGCCCGGGTGCGGTGTTCCTAGCACTGAGGCGCCGGACGACCATCTTAATCTCCGCGCTGGTAACTTCGAGGGTATCGTCCTCCTCCTGGGTCGTTGGCTCCGAGGGTGGTAGAGGAGCCATGTGCGGTGGGACGTGGTCTTCCCTCTGGGGGAAGAGCACCGCAACGACCTCAGAGACGAAATGTGGCTCGAGCGTCTGAGTTAGCGGAGGGGCCCACGGTTTGAGCTTGTCCCTTGCCAAACGGTAGGGACGCCCCCATGGGTCCTCACTCAAAGACGCAAGCATTTCATCCCTGGCGCGGTCCTTTGCGGCAGCAATGGCTGTTTTTAGGGCCTCCTTGGCGGACTTATAGGCAGCGTGCAGTTGATCCCCTACAGGGTCCAGCTCATCCGGCACATGCGGGCGACCGCGTCGATGACCCCGGTGTCGGGTGTACGGGCGTCGCGCTACTACGCAAGCGGAACGCAGGGATGCAATCTCCGCGCTCCACCAGTACACCTGTCGCGATAGTCGTCGCGACTTCACACGGGGCATCGACGCGTCACAAACGCTCGTCATGTCCCGTGTAAGCCTATCCACCTCCAAGTCAACATCGTCCAGGGCATCCGGTACGGGCACCCACGCCTGGACGATGGCGGCCTCTTCAAGCAGCACACGGTCCAGCCTCTTTAACGCCCACCGGGGACGATCCATCCGGGGGGATGTGACCGATGGGTTGGAGGTCTGGGTAGGAATCTCAAACCGGATGTACAGGTGATCCGATAGAGATTCAACCCCCTCAACAACCCTCCAGTCCTGCACCCTGGGCGCAAGGGCAGGGCTGGCGAACGTGACGTCCACGATCGACTCGCCCTGCCAGCGCACCAAGGTGCTCGTCGACCCCTGGTTTAGGACCTCCAAGTCGAAGGAGTCGACCCAGGGCCCCAGTATAGCACCCCTCGAACATGTTCGTGCACTGCCCCACCTCGTCGACCAAGAGTTCAAGTCCCCCAGGAGAAGAACCGGGCGAGGTTGTATGCGGTCCAGAAGGTCCCCAACTTCGCCCAAGAAGGACTCAAACTCGGAGTCGCGTCGGTTTGGCGAAAAGTACACCCCGACGACGACTATGTCCCTCCACTGCACCGCGACGTACCCCACGCCGCGAGCAATGGGTTTGAGGGGTGGCGCACACAGGGCACTCGATGGGATGATGGCAACGAGAGCCGCCGTGTCAACAATCCAATTGCTCCGAGGTGGAATCCAATAGGGCTCCGCCACCACTGCCACCTCAACATTCCATTCCGCCAGTGACGCAACCAGCATGTCCTGCGCGGAACTGCAATGGTTTATGTTCACCTGAAGAAAGCGATGAATGATGTTGTCCATTAGGGACACTCGATTTCAATGTCTACCTCATCCATCGCTTCCTCCCGGGTAGCCGCGGGGGCTACGGAAGAAGCAGCAGGGCGGACTGCAACTGGGCGTGTTGATGCACCCACAGCTGCAGTCTTCTTGACCCTGGCCTGTTCCGGGACTTTACAGGCGTTGGTGCCCACTCGATGGTCGGAAGGCTGGTTTGCGGCCGCACAAAGGGAGCACTGCGGCTTGGCTGAACACCCGCTGGCATTGTGGCCAGGTTGTGCACATCGGTAGCAGAGGTCGCTGCGATCGACCACCGATGTGCACGTTGCCCTCACGTGTCCAGTTTCAAGGCACCGGTAACAACGCCTTCCTCTGGGCTCCAGTATCTTAATTCTTGCTGCAACCCAGCCAACAAGAAGCCGCCCACTTTCAGATATCTTTTTTGCAGCGCTAATTGGGCAGCGCACCCATGCCGTACCCATTCCACTGGGGCCAGCACGGATTTCCCCCACCTTAACTGTCTCCAACACACAGTTTCCAGCCGCCGTTATTGCCGTGGCTATTTCTTCCCCTGTGACCGAGTCGTCGAGGCCTGTTATTCGCAGCTCGGCGGTTTGGGTCGGACGATGGACTCGGGTATCCTCACCGAGAAGCTCCCGGATCTTCAGCGCGAGTGCGTCGGCCTTCTCCGAATTGCCCTCTCCAGGCACCTCGATGACTCGGGCACCCGTCGCCGCCTTACGCACCTGGAGGTACGGGATGCCCATTCCTCGCCAGTCTATTTGAGACTTGGCTTCGGCGAGGACTTTGGCATATGACAGCCCTTTCTTCTCCGCCTCGGGCTGAAGCGTGACCACTACTGCTGCGGTTTTGGGCGCTCGCAGCTTCCGTTTTTTCGACGGTTTCTCCTGCACACTGCTTGAAGGCACCTTCTTGCTGGCCTCCCGCTTGCCGTTTCTGCCAACTCGCACCCACTCTCTGGATGGAGCGGGTACTGATGGCCCGGCAACAGCGGGGGCTGGGACGGCAGGGGCCGGCTGGGAAGGTGTACCCTTGCTTCTCTTCCCCTTGCCTTTACCCTTCTTGGGAGCGGTCTGTGAGACCGCTGTTGCCTGCGGAGTTGGCATAATCGGCTCCACAGGAGTCGCTTCTCTCATTCTATCCGCCGCAAGAGGTGGACGCACACGAGGCGCGGGCGGAAGCCTCTCCTCGATAGAGGCCAGGCGGGCACTCACCATCGTCCCTAAATCTATCATCAGGGACCGACGGAACTCCTCAAGCTCCGGCTCCTGGCGGATACGTCCTGGCGGATTCATGCTATTCGCTGGATTCGCAGCAGGTTGTTTATCAACACCTAGAGCAGGGGTGGATCGCATCTTCGCCACCTCCGCTTTCATGTGGTCCAGCTCTTTTCGGAGCTGAGCCATCTCATTCCTCATACGGGCGTTCTCAGCTTGGAGAACTGCAGCTTCCTCCGACACAGTCCGCTTGCTGAGCTCCGAGACTACCTCCTGGACACTGGCAGCGGCCTCTTTCAAGTAACCCTGGAAGCGGCCGCACAGCTTTTTGCTATTGTTGGCCACGTGTCTAATAGTTTGGACATCCTTCTCGATTCGGAGGCCAAGCCCGAGAGTCGACTGGTCATCAGCCTCAGGAATCATGGCTGTGCTCGTCGACGCCATCACAGAGCGTTCCGACCGTGTCGGGTACTTCGCTCGAAACTCCCTAGCGGACTCGGCTAATGCCGCGATTTCCCTGTCCGCTTCAAGGCGCATCTGCTCCTTTTCCACCTCTAGCAGCTTCTCCTTCGCTGCCGCCAGACCCACGTACTCCCCAGTGGTGGGGGGTCGACCGCGTCCGCGGTTTTTGGTGACTGGCGATTTTCCGCCCCACTCCTCGTCACTCGAATCTCCGCCGTGCGGTCTTTTGGTGCCTTTGGAGTTGATCTTTGCGCTCCTAGAGCTTCTCCCACTGTTAGACTGCACGTCGAAGAATTCGACGTCTTCAACAGCCCCCACACTACCTCCAACACTGTCTGACTCAGCGTCTGATATATAGAAGTCTTTTTCTAAGCTTCGGTCTCTGTCTCTGTCCGATCGCTGCAGCCTGTCTAGGCTTCTAGCTGACAGCCTAGGTACTCGGACGCTGAGTCTCCTCGTCTCCTTGTCCTTCCTCTTCTTCTTCTCAAGTTCGGGCATGTCTAGCCCTCCTTCTTTCTCCGACCGTCTCGGTCCCTCTACCACCGTACTTCCTTCTCTGCTCTCCTTCTCCAACTTTGTTTTGTTTTGTTTTTTAAAAATAATTTCCATATTATTCCCACGAGATCTTCGGAAATAAGTCCACCCGGGCGGAGCCGTGCGCCGCGGGTAAGCCTTTGGGTTGTTAACCCAGGAGGGGGGCGGCAGGTACCCTCCTGGGAGGCAGTAATGACCGACACGACGAGCGAGGCGGACCATTCAGCGCACAAGCGGCGCTGACTGGACCGTCTCGCCCGATACCCTGGCCGATCTTCAAGGCCTCGCGCTGCCATTCCACTTGCCACTCAGGGGTTTTTTATTGAAAAGTGGTTGACTCCACTTTGTTTTTTATTGAGGTTGGCTCCTCGCGGCCCGGCCAATTAAGGCAAGGCCTCCGGTCCCGAGCACGCTCAAGGGATAACGGATCCTCACCCCCTCACTTTCGCGAGGGGGAAACCGACCACTCGCACGTCCACTGTGCCCTCAGCTACTCAGAAGGACAGGCGGAGCGCCTTCTCGGGGACCACTTCGCTTCACTACAGGCTGGATTGCCCGCAGCTACTGAGCCCCCCCGCCACGACAAGGCGTGGTCCCGTTGGGGGGGCGTTGGGGGGGAACCTAACCTAACCTAACCTAACCTAACCTAACCTAACCTAACCTAACCTAACCTAACCTTTTTTTTTTTTTTTTTTTTTTTTTTTTTTTTTTACGTGAGGAAAATGCATTGAACTGCATCCCCACCGTCCCGGGGGGGAGCGATGGGGTATGTGGGGCTCTCCGGCCGTGAAGCGGCCGGCCTACCCACTAAAAACCTCACGATGTCCCGTCTCGTCGTCATGTGCCGGGGGTAGCAGGACCGCTCGCGCTTAACTGCTACTACCCCCGACGACGACTGGCCTCGGCAGGCCTCCTCTCGAAGAAAAAAAAATCCCTCGCGAGAGGCGGCGTGGACACGCCGCCGCCATCTCGGGCTCTTGTACTGGCGGCGAACCCCCCCGAGTCCGCCGCCACGAGCCGTTTAGGGTGGCAGATGGTCATCTCGGACCATCCGCCTGGAGCGCTGAGAGCGCTGCGTCCCACGCAGCAGCTCTCGCGCTCTTTCATCAGACTCCTTTATCGCCATCACGTATTCACAATATTGGCGCACCGCCTGCCAGGACTCATCGCTGCCGACCATGGCTGAAACTACGGCCGGCAGCGAGAGATCCTGGCCAATCATATTAACCAAATCCCTTCTTGGCTCCGCCCAAGCCGGACAGACCTGCAGCGTGTGTTGAGCGGTGTCGGAGCTGCAACTGCAGTGGTGACACCGCTCATCACCCTCCCTTTGGATTCGACACAGGTACTTACCGAAGCAGCCATGCCCAGTAAGCACCTGTGTCAATCGGAAGCTCAGCGCCCCGTGGCTCCTCTCGAGCCAATCCTGCAAAACGGGCCGTATTGCTTCCACCGTTTGGCGGCCGTATCCCGGCTGCTCTAGCCGCGTCTCCCACTCCGCAATGAGTATTTGGCGAAGCTCCGCCCGGCGTCCTTCCACCTCCCTGAGCGCTGGGTGGTCGCCCCGACTTCGCGCCTCCTCGCGCCACTCGTAGAGCGACGCGAGGGATTTCGCCTCTAGATCCCATGGCGGAGATCCGGCGAGCACGCGGGCCGCATCACCCGCTATGGTGCGGTATCCCCGCGTCACCCTGATGGCCATAAGCCTCTGCACTTGCAGGAGTTTGTCGATGACCCCATCAGGGATGTTCGCGGCCCACACCGGGGCGCCGTAGAGCGCCATCGAGCGGATGACGCCCATGTATAGTCTTCTCGTGGCAACGTTTGGGCCTCCAATATTTGGCAGGAGCCGGGAGAGGGCCCCTGCCGCTCCTATCAACTTCGGCACTAGCTTGTCAAAATGCGCCTCGAATCTCCATCTATTATCTAGGACGAGTCCAAGATATTTAAGAGTGGGCCCAATGGTTATCCGGACCCCTCCGACGACTAGGTGGAAGTTGGGTGGCAGGCGGGTACGGAGGCCATAAAAGCACATGGCCTCCGTTTTGCCCAAAGCCACCTCGAGCCCCAGTCGCCGGATTCGGTCCACCACATGGGCCACCCCGGCCGTCGCCAATATGGCTGCTTCGCGGCAGGTCCTCCCTCTAGCGGCCACCAATGTATCGTCAGCGTAACATGTGACGCTGAGGTTCCTGAGGAACGAGCCGCGAAGCACCCAGTCGTAACCCAGGTTCCACAGGAGCGGTCCAAGTACCGACCCCTGTGGAACTCCGCACGTCATGCGCCACCGTTTAAGTCCCGACTGGCTGTCGAAGACGACCTCCCTGTCACAGAGGTAGGCTTCTACGGTCCTCTGTAAGTAGTCCGGTACGCCATGGTACCGGAGGGCCTCCCGAATGCAAGTCCACGGGAGAGTGTTAAAAGCATTGGCGATGTCAAGAGACACCGCCAACAACACATCTCCCTCGGACACGGCCTCCTCCGCCAGCGTCTTCACACGGAGGATCGCACCCACGGTCGACCGCTCCCTCCGAAACCCGAACTGGTTTGCCGACAGATCCGGCCCAGTCCGGGTGAGGTGGCTAACGAGGCGTGCGGCAATGATGCGCTCAAAGAGCTTGCACGCCTCGTCCAGCAGAATGATCGGCCGGTACGCCGACGGTGAATCCTCCGGCCTGCCCTCCTTCCTCAACAGCACGAGGCTGCCAACCCTCCACCGAGCGGGAAATGCTCCCCGTTCGAAGCAAGAAGTGAACAACCTCCGAAGATGGTCGCCCAGATGTCTCGAGGCCAGAACCAACGCGCGCCCCGGTATGCCGTCAGGCCCAGGGGCGGTATTCTTGGCACTGAGACGCCGGACGACCATCTTTAGTTCTGGAACTGTCACCTCGATGGACTCTTCATCCTCCTCTTGCGACGCCGGCTCTGCGGGAGGCGGAGCCATGCTCGGCGGGACGTGTTCCTCCCTATGAGGGAAGAGCGTTGCGACGACTTCGTCAACAAGATTTGGCTCAAGCGTCTGAGTGAGAGGTGGTGCCCACGGTCTGAGCTTGCCCCTTGCCATGCGGTAGGGCCGCCCCCATGGGTCCTCACTCAGCGACGCGAGCATCTCATTGCGGGCTCTATCCTTGGCGGCAGCGACTGCTGCCTGAAGAGTTTTCATCGCCACCCTATAGGCTTCGTAGAGCTGGGCCTCTACTGGTTCCACCTCGTCCAGCCCACGAGGGCGACCGTGTCGACGTCTCCGGTGTCTCTGGTACTGGCGGCGCGCTGCTACGCAAGCGGCGCGTAGGGAGGCAATCTCCGCGCACCACCAATATACTCGTCGCGATCTAGCTTGTGATTTGACCCGGGGCATCGACGCGTCACAGACGCTCGTCAATGCCCTCGTGAGCCGTTCCGCCTCCAAATCAACATCGTCCAGAGCATCCGGTACGGGCACCCACGCCTGGACGATGGCTGCCTCATCTAGCAGCACCCGGTCCAGCCGCTTCAACGCCCACCGAGGGCGGTCCATCCTGAGTGATGCGACCGAAGGGTTGGAGGTCTGGGTAGGAATCTCGAACCGGATGTACCGGTGGTCCGAAAGAGACTCCACCCCCTCGACAACCCTCCAGCCTTGCACCCTGGGCGCGAGGGCAGGGCTGGCGAATGTGACGTCAACGATCGACTCGCCCTGCCAACGCACACAGGTGCTAATCGACCCCCGGTTTAGGACCGTGAGACCGACAGCGTCGACCAAATCCTCCAAAAGTACGCCTTTCGAGGAAGTGTGTGCACTACCCCATCTGGTGGACCATGAGTTCAAGTCCCCCAGGAGAAGAACCGGGCGAGGTTGTATGCGGTCCAGAAGGTCCCCAACCTCGCCCAAGAAGGACTCGAACTCGGAGTCGCGTCGGTTTGGCGAAAAGTACACCCCAACGACGACTATGTCCCTCCACTGCACCGCGACGTAACCCACGCCACGGGCAATGACCTTCAGGGGTGGCACACACAGGGCACTCGATGGAATGATGGCAACTAGAGATGCCGTGTCCACAATCCAGTTGCTCCGAGGTGGAATCCAATAGGGCTCCGCCACCACAGCCACCTCAATATTCCACTCTGCCAGTGATGCAACGAGCATGTCCTGCGCCGAACTGCAATGATTGCAGTTTATCTGTAAGAATCGGTGTTTTAGGTCGTAAGCCATTAGGGACACTCGATGTCAATATCAATCTCGTCCATCGCCTCGCTCGAAGCCACAGGTGCTTCGGAGACGGGTGGGCAGGCCACAGCTGGTTGCGACGGTGCGCTCAGTGTGGTCTTCTTCTTGGACAATTTTGGGTCCTTGCAGGCCTTTGTGCCTACTTTGTGATTCGCTGGAAGTTTAGCCGCTGCACACAGTGCACAGTGCAGGGCGGACGAACATTGACTAGCTCTATGGCCGGGCTGTGCACATTGGTAACAGAGGTCGCTCCTGTCAACTTCCGATGTGCACGTTGCCCTCACGTGTCCAGTTTCAAGGCACCGGAAACAGCGCCTTCCTCTGGGCTCCAGGATCTTAATCCTTGCTGCAACCCAGCCAACAAGAAGCCGCCCACTTTCAGCTATCTTTTTTGCAGCGCTAATTGGGCAGCGCACCCAGGCCGTACCCATACCACTGGGGCCAGCACGGATTTCCCCCACCTTAACTGTCTCCAACACACAGTTCCCAGCCGCCGTTATTGCCGCGGCTATTTCTTCCCCTGTGACCGAGTCATCGAGGCCTGTTATTCGAAGCTCGGCGGTTTGGGTCGGACGATGAACTCGGGTATCCTCACCGAGAAGCTCCCGGATCTTCAGCGCGAGTGCGTCGGCCTTCTCCGAATTGCCCTCTCCAGGCACCTCGATGACTCGGGCACCCGTCGCCGCCTTACGCACCTGGAGGTACGGGATGCCCATTCCTCGCCAGTCTATTTGAGACTTGGCTTCGGCGAGGACTTTGGCATATGACAGCCCTTTCTTCTCCGCCTCGGGCTGGAGCGTGACCACTACTGCTGCGGTTTTGGGCACTCTCAGCTTCCGTTTTTTCGACGGCTTCTCCTGTACACTGCTTGAAGGCACCTTCTTGCTGGCCTCCCGCTTGCCGTTTCTGCCAACTCGCACCCACTCTCTTGATGGAGCGGGTGCTGATGGCCCGGCAACAGCGGGGGCTGGGACGGCAGGGGCTGATGGCAATATAACATTACCCTTGCTCTTCTTCCCCTTGCCTTTTCCTTTCGCAGAAGAAGTTTGTGGTTGCGGTTGGGCCTGTGAACCAGGTGGAATCGCCGCAGAAGCCTCTTTGACTTTGTCAGCCGCTAACGGCGGGCGAAGCCGTGGTGCGGGCGGTAGTCTTTCCTCTATTGAGGCAAGACGGGCACTCACCATCGTCCCTAGGTCAATCATAAGAGACCGACGAAATTCTTCTAACCCTGACTCCTGGCGGATGCGCGCCACGGAGTGACTGTCTGCTGAATCAGCAGCGGGTTGTCCATCTACGCCTGAAGACACTGATTGAGATGATGAAGAGCGCAATTTCACCATTTCTTTCTTCATGATGTCCATCTCTTTTCGAAGTTCGGCCAGCTCTTTTCGCATACGGATGTTCTCAGCCTGCAGGACCGCAGTTTCCTCCGACGCGGTCCTCTGACTAAGCTCCCGAACCACTTCTTGGACACTAGCAGCGGCCTCTTTCAGGTAACCTTGAAAGCGGCCGCACAGATGTTTACTGTTGTTGGCTACGTGTCTGATGGTTTGCACATCCTTTTCAATTCTGAGGCCAAGACCCAGAGTGGACTGGTCATTGTCCTCAGTGATCATCTCCGCCGGACTTGATGACGGCATCTGACACCGCTCCGTCGGTGTCGGATATTTTGCCCGCAGCTCCCTAGCGGTCGCAGCTAACGATGCGATCTCCTTTTCCGCTTCCAGGCGCATTTGCGCTTTTTCTGTCTCTAGCAGCTTTTCTTTGGCTGCTGCCAGACCTACATACTCCCCTGTAGTAGGGGGACGGCCGCGTCCTCGTCCTTTGTTATTGGGTGTGGCAGGTGATTTGCCTCCCCACTCCTCGCCACTAGAGCCTTCGCTATGCGGCCTCTTTTGTGCCTTGGCGCTGTCACGGCTAACGGCAGATCTATAGCCTGAAACCGAGACATTTTCGACGCTGGAGGAGTCCGACAAATACAGTTGCCTCTCCACACTTGACTCCGTACTACGTAGTCTCTTCTCCGTCTCATCCGTGCTAAGGCGGTTAAGCCTTACGACTGCAACGGGGCTTCTAGACTTTGCCCGCACTTCCGTCTTCTCCGACTCGGATCCACTGGACCCATCCACCATCTTCTCCGACTTCCTTCCCTTCTCACGCCTACTGCGCCTCTCCTTCTTCCCACTCTTTTTCTCCTTAACATCGTCAATTTTTATTTTATTTTTTAAGAATTCCATATTAGTCCCACGAGTATGGAACGAACTTAGGGTCCACCCGGGCAGTGCGTCCTTACCGCGGGTAAGCCTATATTTTGATGACCCAAGAGGGGGGCGGCAGGTACCCTCCTGGGAGGCAGTAATGACCGACACGACGAGCGAGGCGGACCATTCAGCGCACAACCGGCGCTGACTGGACCGTCTCGCCCGATACCCTGGCCGATCTTCAAGGCCTCGCGCTGCCATTCCGCTTGCCACTCAGGGGTTTTTTATTGAAAAGTGGTTGACTCCACTTTGTTTTTTATTGAGGTTGGCTCCTCGCGGCCCGGCCAATTAAGGCAAGGCCTCCGGTCCCGAGCACGCTCAAGGGATAACGGATCCTCACCCCCCTCACTTTCGCAAGGGGGAAATCAACCACTCGCACGTCCACTTTGCCCTCAGCTACTCAGAAGGACAGGCGGAGCGCCTTCTCGGGGACCACTTCGCTTCACTACAGGCTGGATTGCCCGCAGCTACTGAGCCCCCCCGCCACGACAAGGCGTGGTCCCGTTGGGGGGGAACCTAACCTAACCTAACCTAACCTTTTTTTTTTTTTTTTTTTTTTTTTTTTTTTTTTAGGGGGGGAAATGCAGCCTTATGCACCGTCCCACCGCTCTGGGGCGAGCGGCGGGGATGTGTGGGGCTCCCTGCTGGCCTGAGATGTTGGGCGGCCAGAGGTTTACCCACTAAAACCCCCCGGACTTCCGTCACACCACCATGTGCCGGAGGTAGCAGGACCGCTTGCGCTTAACTGCTACTACCTCCGACGGCAGCTGGCCTCGTCAGGCCCCCTCTCGACGCACCAGAGGCACGTCCCAAGCGCCCCGGGGACCAAGCAGATGGGCACCAGACAGCCCCATGTCTGAGTGCCCGTGGTCCCCTGCGATGGGTCAGATGAGTGGCCCCATCGCCCGCCACTACGGTCGCAGGGGATAGGGAAAGAGGCAACGATACACCAACAGTCCTCTTCCCCTGCGACCCCACCATTGCGGCGCCAAGGATGCTACGTCCCACGCAGCAGCCCCGGCGCCAACCACTCCGGTCGCAGAGGATAGGGAAAGTGGCAACGACACACCAACAGTCCTCTTCCTCTGCGACCCCACCGCTCCGCCATCTAAAGGTGGCGACCCCATCAGTTGCGGTGCAGCATATAATATACTACACCGCAACCCGCCTCGGTCACAGTGCCGCGACCACTAATGCAGCACTGCGACCCACCTTGGTACCGCTCACACCGACTTTGTCGCAAAGTCGGATGGAGCGGTCCCTCTCGGGCAAGCCAGCTCCTCCAGCCTGGCTTGGCCCTGGGTTCCTCTTGGCTTCACCGTGGTTGGCAAGGCCACGGTTACTAAGCCCCCCCGCCACGACAAGGCGGGAACCCACGGGGGGGAACCTAACCTAACCTAACCTAACCTAACCTAACCTAACCTTTTTTTTTTTTTTTTTTTTTTTTTTTTACGTGAGGAAAATGCATTGAACTGCATCCCCACCGTCCTGGGGGAGGAGCGGTGGGGTATGTGGGGCTCTCCGGCCGTGAAGCGGCCGGCCTACCCACTAAAAACCTCACGATTCCGCGCTCGCCTTGTGGTCGGGGGCCCGGGGACACGTTCGTACTCGTCCGCGTCCCGACGGCGATGGTCCTTATTTGGAGCCCCTATCTTAGAGGTTACGACCTCAATCCTCATGAGCGGCGCACGGGAACTACGTGCGCCTCGCTCGGGCCTTTACACGGCGACAGACCCCCCCGAGTCTGCCGCCTATGAGCCCATTTAGGGTGGCATCAGGTCGTCTGCACGACCTCGACGCCTTCCGCGTCTTGGTCTTCCTCTGCCCCCAGATCGGCGTGACCGTATAGGATCAGAGGTCGTCACTTCTCGGTCACGCTCCGCGTTCTCTTTGGCCGCCATAACGATTTCTGAGAAGCGGAGCATGGCCTCCCACGCTTCCCCGTCAGAAACCATAGCCGACACGACTGCGGGGAGTGACAAATCACGCCCCACCACCTCTCGCAGCTCGTTCCGCTGTTCACGCCAAGCCACGCACATTTCGAGCGTGTGAACAGCGGTGTCCACAGTGCTCGAGCAGTGGTGGCATCTCTCGTCGGGCTCTCTACGTGCTATCTTACACAGGTACTTTCCGAAGCACCCGTGCCCGGAAAGCACCTGTGTCAGCCTAAATGTGAGAACCCCGTGTTGTCGCTCTACCCACTCACCCAGTACTGGGCGTATGGCCTCGATGGTAGCATGACCAGCAGTCGGCCGATTTAGGCGATCCTCCCATCTTGCCATGGCAACCTGACGGAGCTCCAACCGGCGTCCCTCTACCTCCCGTGGAGCCGGTCGATTGCCCCGCTCAAGCATCTCCTCACGCCACCGGAACATTGACGCGAGGGTTCCTGCGTCCAGGTCCCATGGCAAGACTCCAGCCATTACACACGCGGCCTCGTATGAGACGGTGCGGTATCCACGTATCACCCTCACGGCCATCAACCTCTGCGACTTGCGAAGCAGAGCTCGATTTCGGTTCGTGAGGGTGTCCGCCCACACCGGACTCCCATACAAGGCCATCGACCGCACTATCCCAGCGTATAATCGCCGGCAAGACACCGACGGTCCACCCACATTCGGCAACAATCCACACAATGCCAATGCTGCCGCGTCCAGCTTCGGAGCAAGGGCCTCGAAGTGGGCCGCGAAGTCCCAGTTCGAGTCCAGAATGAGCCCTAAGTACTTCAACGAAGCATGGACGGTGATTGGTACTCCGCAGACATCCACACAGAGTCCCCGAGGCGGCACCAGACAAGGGTTATAAAAGCCGACAGCTTCGCACTTTTCGGGAGCCACCCTCAAGCCCAACATGCGGATACGGCCAACTATGTCCTCCACCCCGATAGATGCCACAGCCGCGGCCGTGTGGAACGTGCTTCCCCGGGCGGTCACCAGCGTATCGTCTGCGTAACAGAAGACGCCCACTCCCGGGAAGCTACGTCCACGGAGAACCCAGTCATACCCGATGTTCCACAGGAGCGGTCCAAGGACTGACCCCTGTGGAACACCGCGCGACACATCTCGACTGCACACTCCATCCCGTCCAGGATATACCACTCGACGATCACTGAGATAATCGGCTATCACGCGACAGAGGTAGGGTGGCACTCGGTGATACCGAAGTGCCTCCCTTATGACCGCCCAGGGGAGGGTATTGAAGGCGTTGGCGATATCTAGCGACACCGCCAAGACGACCTCACCCTGAGCCACCGCCTCCTCAGCCAACGCCTTGACTCCCAGTATGGCCTGGATCGTCGAGCGGCCACTGCGAAATCCGTATTGAGAGTCGGCCAAATCCGGTCCATCTCTCCTTAGGTGCGCGGCGAGACGTGCAGCTACAACTCGCTCGAGGAGCTTGCACGCCTCATCCAGCAGCACAATAGGGCGGTACGCGGATGGCGACTCTGTAGGACGACCCTCTTTTCTGAGCAACACCAGTTTCCCCGTCTTCCAGAGACGAGGAAACTGGCCTCGCTCCATACAGGCACTCAACAACTGGATGAACCGCGGTCCTAACGCCTTCAGAGCTAAGGCCCATACTCTGCCCGGAACACCGTCCAAACCAGGGGCAGTGTTTTTGGCCCGCATCTTGGTGACAGCCAGCCTAAGCTCAACAGTCGTCACCTCTACCGATTCACTGGACTCTTCCGGCATATTTTCTTCGTCCGATGGCAACATAGGAGGAGGAACCATATCTTCTCCATCCGGGAAGAGCGTGTCCACTACCCTATTCACAAACTGAGGCTGGAGACTCCGAGTGAGTGGAGGGGCATACGGGCGCATCTTGCCCCGGACCGTACGGTAAGGTCGCCCCCACGGATCTTCACTCAAAGCCTCCAACATCTCCTCCCTGGCCCTGGTTTTGGCTTCGCCGATGGCAACCTGGAGCGAGAGTTTGGCCGCTCTATACGCCTCCTCTAGAATGGCTTCTCTTTGAGCAAAATCGCCGTCGCGGCGGCGCCTCCTGAGGTGTCGAGCGTATTGGCGCCTTGCAACCACGCAAACTCTACGAAGCTGCGCGATGTCTTCACTCCACCAATATACTCGACGTTTTGGAGGTTGGGGGCCGGAACGGGGCATTGATGCGTCGCATATACGGGTCATCGCCCCCCGGAACCATGTCGCCTCGGAATCAATGTCCGCCGGTCTATCGGGTGCCGTTGGCCAAGCCTCCACTAAAGCCGCTTCATCCGCCAGTTCTGGATCAAATCGACTAAGCGTCCAGCGCGGGCCCTCATCGCGAGCCGAGGCAGGCACCAGAGGAACCGAGGTCTGGGCCAAGACGCTGAAGCGAAGGTAACGATGGTCCGACAACGTCTCCACCCCCTCCAGGACCCTCCAGTCTCTGACCCGTGCGGCGAGACACGGGCTCGCAAATGTCACATCCACAATTGATTGCCCATTGGACCTTACACATGTAGCCACTGTTCCGCGATTCAGCAGATGCAATCCCGAAACTCGCGCCCAATCCTCCAGTTCTCGACCTTTCGGCAGTGTCCGAGGCGATCCCCACGCCCTAGATTTGGCATTAAAATCACCAAGGACCACCACAGGATACGAGCGGAACAAATTGAACATGGCGTCCAGCTCCCGGATAAAGCCCTTGAATTCGGTTATATTTGTGTTTGGTGAAAAGTAGCCTCCTATGAACGCTACCTCGCCTAGTACCGCAGCGACACAGCCCCGACCTCTTACAACACGGGTAAAAGGAGGAGAGCCGACTGCACCCCTCGAAGTCATGGCCACCACACCATCTAAGTCCGCGACCCAGTCCGGATGTTGTTGGACCGAGTATGGCTCGCATGCCACTACCACTGATGTCGACCACTGCGTAGCGCTTTGAATCAGGAGATCCTGTGCGACTCCGCGATGGTTAATGTTCGCCTGCAACACAGAGATGGCCATTTATCACTTGTTTGTCAATGTGTGAACTCTCCCATTGGACTGAGCCTTGCGACCAGTCCCCTTCGTGTTCGCCTTACATGCTGTCGAGCCGACCGAATGTGAAGCGGGGTTTCCGGCTCTAGCACAAGAGCCACAGTGGGGTGCTGCAGAGCAATCGGCAGCCTTATGACCGGCCGTACTGCACCTAAAGCACAGGCCACCAACCGGAATTTGCTCCGTACAGCATTTGCCGACATGGCCACGCCCGAGGCACTGGTAACAGACCAATGGTCTGCGGTCTAGAATTTTAACTCTAGCTGCTACCCAACCTACCAACAGCTTACCAGCCTCCATCAGTTTCTTCGCCGCCAAGATAGGGCACTGGGCCCAGACTGTGGCAAGTCCTGAAGGATTTCGACGGATTTCTCCAGTCTTGACGGTGTCAACCGCAACTCCACCAGCCGCAGCAATGGCAGCAGCTACCTCCACCTTGGTGACGGAGTCATCTAGGCCGGAGACACGTATGTCCACACACTTGGTTGGCCTGGTGACTATCACGTCCTGACCATAAAGCTCCCTCAGCTTTACGGCAAGAGAGTCGGCCTTTGCCGCGCTGTCCTCGCCTTTTTGGACTTCGAATAATTTGGAGCCAGTGGCTGCTGTGCGGAACTTTACGCCTTCTGGAATACCGAGGGCATTCAAGTCGATGCGGGCCTTAGCTAGCGCAATCGCGTCTCCATAGTTCTTCCCCTTCTCTAATGCTTCAGGCGTCAGCGTGATTACCACAACCGCAGATTTGGGAACTTGCAGGTTGAGTTTCTTTTTCTGTGCAACACTCTTGGCTGGTGGATTTTGCACTCTTGGTTTGTTGCTCCTGACGACCGTAGTCCACTCCATCTGCTGAGTCAGAGGAGATGATTCATCTCTAGCTGAGGCCTGAGCCTCCCGTGCAGCGAGAGACTTCTTCTTTCGTCTTCTCTTTGCCGTTTTCGAGGCCTCTGGTGCTGCAGCCTGAGACTGTTGCCGCGATACTGGTGCTGGCTTTTGTGTAGCTGACTTAGCAACACTCAATCTCGCGGCAGCTTCTCTCCTTTTGTCTGCTGCCAAAGGTGGGCGAACCCGTTCTTCCGGCGGCAACCGTCCCTCCAATGCCTCGAAACGGGCATTTATGTAGTTAACGATGGAAGTCGTCCACTCTCCACTCTCTCTTGGAGGATTTAGGCCCCGAGCAGTAGCCGCATAACTGGAGCTCGCTACGTCTGGTGCCTCCAAGTCATAGGACACCTCCATCGTCTCAGCTGTGACGTTAGTATCCACCTCTGGCATCTTCTGCGGCGGTGGCACCGGCTGAGCCTTAGACCTTCCACCCAAAACTACTTCTGGCAATTCATTTACGACCTCACTTGAGGATGCCACCACAATGTCCGTTGGTCGATCGGATCGCAGCTCGTACATTATTCGAAGCTGGCTTCGAAGGTCGGCCATCTCCTTCTCAAGCTGCAACATCTTCTTACGGAGAATCTCATTGTCGCGATTGAGTTTCTCCGTTTCCACGCTTATGCTGTTGCAACTGAGCTTATTGACTGCTTCTATCATAGAGGCAGTCGCATCCTGCAGCTGTTGTGCATGTCCATCACTTAGGGTGCGCGATGTTTTGGCCACCGTATTCACAATATTTATTGCTTTTTTGGCCTGCTTACGCAACCTGGAAGCCGACTTGTGGTCGGTCTTGTTGTAAGCAACATCCGGCGCGCTGGACTCAGAGGATGACATCCGATGGTCAATCTCATCCTCTCGCCTGGGAGGGTCAGAGATAGCCCGAGCCGGTGTATCCAAATCAGACTCGCTCGCAGTCTCGTCGCCTCGAGGCGCTCGTTGCTGCTCTGGCGTTCCCCTATCCCGACGTCTTCTCTCACTCCGTTGGGGCTGTGGTGCTGCTTCTGGCTTCTTAATGAAGTCACTTCTGTTGAAGCTCAGCACTACTCCGCCTCTCTTAGAGGTTGACACCTTAACTGGACGGGTGGCGTCTCCCTCTGAATCCGTCTCTTCGGCTTGCTGCCGCTTACCTCCTGTGACCACTTTTGCAGTCAAGGTCGAGCAGGCAGAGCCAGGTCGCGAGTCATAAACGGGACTCTGGACACCAAAAGGTGTACTAGGGTCCATTACGTCCCACTCCAAATCCGCCCTCTGAAAGAGCTCGATTTCTTTATTCGTCACCGCGTCACGGCACGTTATCTTTCGATTACTCATTTCCTCTGTCTCCTTCTGACTTCGTTGTCTGTCCTCTGTTATAGGACTTCTCTCCCTTTCTCTGTCTTTCCCTTGATCTAAGGCCTTTAACCTCTCAGATCTTCTCACTTCTCTTGCTTTGGAGTCCTCTACTACTTCCTTCTCCATCGTCATTCTATCGTCCTCTCCTCCTGACTCCGTCCTAACAGACTCTACTCCTATCTCCTTCTCCACTGTTCCCTCAATTCCCCCCCCAACAGTCGTGCGATTTGTTGCCCCCCCCAGAATACGATGGGGGCTGCCCGCCGGAGCGGGGTGGGATTCCCCAACCACGTTGTGGTCGGGACCCACCTGGGTAATACTTTTACAGTTCGCCTTCATGTCATATTTTTTGTGGGCTGATCCACAGCTTCGTTACCTAAACTATTTGTTGTGTAGTGTAGATGTATATGTGGTGTATGTGTGTGTATGATTGGTTCGGCCAAGCCGATGGTAAAAGCCCATCGACGAGGACGAACCATGTGTGTGTGTGTGTGTGTATGTATAGTGTACCTACTATGCCGGACCATTGGCCAGCGCCGATCAATGGATGAGAGGAACTTCTCTTCGATTGATCGACGCTGTTTCCACCCACGCCACGAGGAGGCTGTCCGACTGGTGGGCAACCTAACCTAACCTAACCTAACCTTTTTTTTTTTTTTTTTTTTTTTTTTTAGGTGGAGAAATGCGCCTTATGCATCATCCCGCCACTCCCCGGGGGGGGGAGTAGCGAGGGTATGTGGGGCTCCCTGCTGGCCTGAAGGTGGTGGGCGGCCAGAGGTTTACCCACTAAAACTCCACCGGTTCCTCTCTCGCCGTGATGTCGGGGCTGCGGGAACGGGTGCGATTCGACCGCGGCACCCGACGGCGATGGTCCGTTTGCAGGCGGACCCCTCTCCAAAACGGTTCGACCTGATCCTCTTGAGCGGCGCACGGGAACCACGTGCGCCCCGCTCGGGCCCTTACACGGTGACAGACCCCCCCGAGTCTGTCACCTATGGGCCCAGTTACGGAGGCATCAGGTCGTCGCGACGCCCTGTGCGTCCCCCCCCAGGGTTGGAGCGGGAGAATCTCTCCCGCTCCCTCTCTGCAGCCTCTTTCGCCGACATGACGCGTTCGGCGAAGCAGAGGACAGCCGCCCACGCAGCCTCGTCCTCCACCATCGCCGCCACAACGACTGGGAGTGACAAGTCACTTCCCACCACCGCTCTCAGGTCGTCCCGCTCGTCACTCCAGGCCACGCAGACCTCGAGCGTGTGGTCGGCAGTGTCCACGACGCTGGAGCAGTGGTGGCAGCGAGTGTCCTGCTCCTTCCGGGCTATTTGATGCAGATACTTTCCGAAGCATCCGTGCCCGGAAAGTATCTGCGTCAACCGGTAGGATAGGGCCCCATGGCGCCTGTCCATCCACTCCTCCATCACGGGACGTAGGGCCTCAACGGTCCTGTGACCGGCCTGAGGTCGCGTCATGCGTGCCTCCCATTCTGCCACGGCAGACCGGCGGAGCGCCAGCCGCTGTCCCTCCACTTCTTGCGGAGCCGGCCGGTCGCCCCGGAGTCGCGCCTCCTCACGCCAGCGGAACGCCGACGCGAGGGCTCTCGCGTCTAGGTTCCATGGCAGAACGCCGGCCAACGCACACCCGGCCTCATACGAGATAGTGCGGTATCCACGTATCGCCCTCACGGCCATCAGCCTCTGCGCCTTGCGCAGTAGCGCTTGGCTTCGGCTCGTGAGGGTGTCCGCCCACACTGGACTCCCGTATAAGGCCATCGACCTCACTACGCCCGCGTAGAGCCTTCGACAGGCAACCGAAGGACCCCCTATGTTTGGCAAAAGGCTGCAGAGAGCCCGCGCTGCAGTCTCCAGTTTTGGTGCCAGCTGCTCGAAATGAGGCGTGAACTTCCAGGACTCGTCGAGGACGAGACCCAGATATCTCATTGTCGAGCAGACTGGCACCTCCATTCCGCACACAGTCACAAATGGCCTCATTGGGGCCACGAAGCGAGGACCGTGGAAGCACACGGCCTCACTCTTCCTCAAGGCCACCTCTAATCCGAGCTGTCGGATGCGGCCGATTACGTCCTCCACGCCAACGGAAGCCAATGCTGCAGCTGTATAGAACGTGCTCCCCCGGGCGGTTACCAGCGTGTCATCTGCATAGCAACGCCCGGGAGATTTCGCCCACGGAGGACGTAATCATATCCGATGTTCCACAGGAGCGGTCCGAGGACGGACCCCTGTGGAACACCGCATGTCACTTGTCGGCGACCCGTTTGATCCTCGCGTGCAGGGTAGACCACCCACCGGTCACTAAGGTATGCGCTAATAACGCGGCAGAGGTAGGGAGGCACTCGGTGATACCGCAGCGCCTCCCTGACGACACTCCAGGGGAGGGTGTTGAAGGCGTTGGCGATGTCTAAGGACACCGCCAAGACGACCTCACCCCGGGCTACTGCCTCCTCCGCCAGCGCTTTCACCCTCAATATTGCATGGACCGTTGAGCGGTCCCTGCGAAAGCCGTATTGCGAGTCATCCAGGTCCGGACCGTCTCTCCCCAGGTTTGCGACGAGGCGCGCAGCTACGACTCTCTCGAGGAGCTTGCACGCCTCATCGAGCAAAACTATGGGGCGGTACGCGGACGGAGACTCAGCAGGTCGACCCTCTTTCCGGAGCAGGACCAGTTTGCCCATCCTCCATAGATGGGGAAACTGCCCCCGCTCCAAGCACGCGCTGATCAAACCGAGAAACCTTGGCCCCAGCTCCTTTAACGCAAGCGCCCAAACTTTACCCGGGACTCCGTCCCAGCCGGGTGCAGTATTCTTTGCCGTCATACGTTTGACGGCCAGACGCAGCTCCACTGACGAAACTTCGACCGATTCCGTCTCCTCGTCCGGCTCAACATATTCCTCTGGTAACATGTTAGGTGGGTTGAGCTCACCCCTCGCGGGGAACAGGCTCTCCACAACCCTTTCGACGAGCTGAGGCTGGAGACTCCGAGTCAGAGGTGGGGCATACGGGCGCAGCTTGCCCCGCACCATGCGGTAAGGTCGCCCCCACGGATCATGATTCAGAGTCTCCAGCATCTCCTCCCTGGCCCTATTTTTGGCTTCGAGGATCGCCACTTTTAGCTCTCGCTTAGCTTCGCGGTACGATTGGTGAAGCTCCACCTCGATTTGCGCAAAGTCTACACCTCGACTGCGCCTCCTACGATGCCGGGAGTACTGGCGCCACGCTACCACGCAAGCCCTACGCAGCTGAGCGATCCCGTCGTTCCACCAGTACACCCGGCGTCTCGGTGGTTGGGGTCCAGTTCGGGGCATTGATGAGTCGCAGATGCGAGTCATCGCCCCCCGGAACCATTCTGCCTCAGTGTCGATGTCAATCGGCCGCTCAGGAACTGTTGCCCACGCCTCCACCATCGCTGCTTCTGCGAGTCTGTCCCGATCCAGCCGGCTCAAGGACCAACGTGGACCCTCCTCGCGAGACGGTGCAGGAACCGAAAGGCCCGAGGTCTGGGCTGAGACGCTGAATCGGACATAGCGATGATCCGACAGCGTCGCTACCCCCTCAAGAACCCTCCAGTCCCTAACGCGAGAAGCAACACAAGGACTGGCAAACGTTAGATCGACGATCGATTCACCGTTAGGTCGCACGCACGTCGTTACCGTCCCGCGGTTCAGGCAGAGCATCTCGTGGTCCTCCGCCCAGCGCTCCACGAGTCGACCCATGGCATCGGTCCGAGGGGACCCCCATGCCGTGGATTTCGCATTGAAGTCCCCCGTGATCACCAATGGGTGTGAGCGGAACTGGCCCATGACTGACTCCAGCTCTCGTAAGAAGGCCTCGTAAGCAGGTCGGCGTGCGTTCGATGATATGTACACCCCGATGTAAGCGACCCCGTCCAGCAGAGCAGCCACACATCCCTTGCCTCTTACCACAGAGGAAAACGGAGGAGAACCGACTGCACCTCTGGAGGTCATGGCAACCACACCGTCTACGTCCGAGATCCAAGACGGATTATTTTGTACCGAATATGGCTCGCACGACACCACCAATGATATCAACCACTGCGTGGCACTTTGGATCATAAGGTCCTGTGCCACCCCGCAGTGATTGATGTTCGCGTGCAGAACCGATATTGCCATTTATTGACGGCGTGGTGTCTGCGTCCTCCCAGCTATCGGTCCCTTACCGGTGTTCCTCCGTGCCAATTGGCAGGTAGCAGATCCTGCCATGTGAGTGGCGGTTGCCCCAGCCTTGGAGCACGGACCGCAATGCGGCTCCGCGGAACACTGAGCGGCCCTGTGACCCGGCTTACTGCACCGGAAACATAGACCCCCCGTCTCAATTCTTGCGGAACAGCACTTTCCAGAGTGGCCTCGCTCCAAGCATTGGTAGCATAGGAAGGGCCTGGAGTCCAGCACTTTCACCTTAGCTGCCACCCAGCCCACTAGAAGCCGTTTGGCCTCCGTCACCTTCTTTGCTGCCTCTATAGGGCAGCGCACCCATATGGAAGCGACGCCGGAGGGACTACGCCGAATCTCCCCTGTTTTTATGCCCTCTAATGGCACTCCTCCCGCAGCAGCAATAGCAGCCGCCACATCCGAAGCCGTCACCGAGTCATCGAGGCCAACCACGCGTAGTTCTGCACTTTTGGTTGGCCTGGTGACCATGACCTCGTCGGGCCGAAACACCTCCTGAAGTTTAGCCGCGAGGAGATCCGCTTTCGCACTGCTATCGGTGCCCGAAATCTCCAGCTTTCGAGCTCCAGTAGCCGTCGGCCAGATCCCCTCCAGCGGTGGAATGCCGAGGGCGGAGATATCTATCGTGGCCTTGGCAACCGCAATAGCGTCTGCGTATGTGCGTCCTTTCTCTAACGCAGCCGGGCTTATGGTAAGAACCACGACTGACGACTTTGGTACCTGTAGACGGGGCCCCCTAGGCTGGTTCGAGGATTTCACAGGTAGCTTTTTCGCTCGCTCAACAGTGGTCCACTCTGCAGGCGCCTGGGTCTGTGTTCTCGCCTGTGTTGCATCTGGTGGTCTCGTTTTTGCAGCTATAGACTGCATAGGCGTCTCGTTGGCTCGTGCTCGAAGGGCCTCTCGAGCTGCGAGGGACGTTTTGCCTCGAGATCTTCTCCTTTTGCTCTGTCCCTTGGCTGCCTCCGCATAAGTCGACGTCGTCGGCTGAGTTGCAACAGGCTGTGGCGCTCGTATTGAAGTCTGCCTCTGACGGTCAGTCGCTAAGGGTGGACGCAGCCGCTCTTCGGGAGGCAGTCTGGCACTGATTGCCTCGAAACGTGCATCCATATATTTAGCAACCTGACTAAATATGGCCCTCGCATACTCGTCCGTTTCCAGGTCGGCTGATGGTTTCGGGGCACCAGCTACAGTTGCATTTGTCCTCCCAGAGCTTCCACCTATCAATACCCTGGGCAGCTCTTCCGACACCTCAGCCTCAGCCTCGGTTATTTCCACAACGTCAGAATTCCCAGTCTGCTGCTCGTTTAGCCTCTGCAGCTGGTATCGCAGGTCGGCCATCTCCCTTTCCAGTGCCGATACCTTGCTTCGGAGAAGCTCGTTGTCCTTCTGGAGCGTCTCCGTTGGCGCATTGCTGCTGGCAACGCCTAGGCTCTCAACTGCCTCGGCCAAGAGTGCAGTAGCTCGACTGAGCTTACCTTTATGTCCCTTGCCAAGGTCACCGCATGATTGGACAAACTCGGTCAGGAGTCTGATGCCCTGCCTGGCCTGCTTTCGGAGCCTTTTGGCCGATTTGGGACCGTCCGCAGCACTTTTGGACCCCTCAGAGCTCTCACCGGAACCAGGGTGATCGGACTCACGCCGGTTCCGCACAGTGCAATCCGCTGAAGTTGACGGCCTGTCCTTGAGGAAGTCCGCTTTCGAGTAGGTTCGCGGACGACCTCCTCTTCCCGCGGTGTTTATCTTCCTCGGGCCATGCTCCTCATTTGACTCAGCCGTGCGTTTGCGCTGTGGTTTATCTGGTGCCTGGTCCATCGAACTCGATGAGCTAGACATGATGTCAACCTCATCCTCACTTCTACCGCTGGAATGACAGCTTCCAAACAGCGAGTCTGCTGGGCTTCTTACCGCACCATAGGGCCTTTCCGCGTCTGTCTCCCAGCTCCTCTCTCTATCCATCATTCTCCTTTCCCTCTTCGTTAGAAGGACTGGAGATTTAATAGGACTCCTTTCTTTCTGAAAATCAGGTCCAATCCTATTTCTTCTTCCCTCCACATTGCGTCCCTCTTCATCATCACCCACTTTCCCCCTGTCTTTCTCACTCGTCTCCCCAAGTTTCCCCAATTCTATCCTTTTATCCCCCCCTTTCAACCCCCTCTTCTCATCCGTCTTCCCCGTTTCCCCCCAAAGAACTTCAGCGATTGTTGGCCCCCCCATAATACGATAGGGCCTACCGAGCTGCCCAGCTCCGGCAGAATCTGTCGGAACAAGACAACTCGGGTGGGATTCCCCGTCCGCGTTGCGAACGGGACCCACCTGGGTAATACTCTTACAAGTCGCGTCTGTCATTTTGTTTTTGTTTGCTGATCCACAGCTTCGTGTGTGCATCCTACGCTACAACCTGTATAGTGTATGTGTGTGTGTGGTGTATGGTGAGTGTGTGTGTGTGTGATTGGCTCGCCCAAGCCGATGGTAAAACCCCATCGACGAGGACGAACCAATGTGTGTGTGTGTGTGTGATGCCGATGATCCCCCAGAAGCGCAGAGACGCTTCCTCGACCTTTCGCAATGACGTCGAAAGGCGAGGAGCCAACCGCAGCCCTAGAGAACCACCGACAACACGTGTATGTATAGTGTACCTACTATGCCGGACCATTGGCCAGCGCCGATCAATGGATGAGAGGAACTTCTCTTCGATTGATCGACGCTGTTTCCACCCACGCCACGAGGAGGCTGTCCGACTGGTGGGCAACCTAACCTAACCTAACCTAACCTAACCTAACCTAACCTAACCTAACCTTTTTTTTTTTTTTTTTTTTTTTTTTTTTTTAACGTCTGGAAATGTACCTTCCGCATGCCCGCCGACCCGGGGAGGTTGACGGGTTATGTCGGGCTCGCACCGACTAAAACCAGACGTGGTTCCTCCACTTGCCATATTGTCAGTGTGTGATACCTGCGTTAGCATTGAACCACACACCGACGGCCAGTCCTCTCGGACCGCTCTTCCAGAGGTCGCGACGCGACCTCATCCTCTTGAGCGACGCACGCAGGAACACCTGGTGCGTCCGCCGCTCGGGCTCTTATACTGGCGGCGAGCTAGCCCCGCGCTCACCGCCACGAGCCAGATCCGGTCGCAGAGGACAGGGAAAGCGGCAACGACACACCGACAGTCCTCTTCCTCTGCGACCCCACCGCGTCCGCCATCCAACGGTGGCGGCCCCGTCAGGGCCACGGAAGGTAGGGGAAACGGCTCACCGCAATACCGGCAACCCTCTCCCGCCGTGGCCCCTAGTCCTCAGTTGCGGTGCAGCCCATACTACACCGCAACCCGCCTCAGTCGCAGTACCGCCCATACAGCACTGCGACCTACCTCTTGTACCGCTCACACCAGACTTTGCGGGGAAGTCGGTGGAGTGGTCCCTCTCGGGTCAGCCAGCTCCTCCAGCCTGGCCCGGCCCTGGGTTCCTCTTGGCTTCACCGTGGTTGGCTAGGCCACGGTTACTAAGCCCCCCCGCCACGACAACCACCGTCCTTGGGGCGGAGCGGTGGAGTATGTGGGGCTCTCCGGCCGTGAAGCGGCCGGCCTACCCACTAAAAACCTCACGGCGGCCATCCTCAGGCATCTGGGGGGGCCCCGGGCTCGCGTAAGCGCTCCGGAACCCTCCCGCCTACGCCCCCCCAATCACTTGGGAGGGCCCTCTCCCGGGGGAGCCTAGCAGAGGCTCAACCCCTCAGGGAACGCCGCTCCGATCCACGCCGTATTCTTCGGCGTGGAGCGAGACGGGGTCCCCTCGACGACACCACCCGCCGCACCGGCGGTGTCATCCCGGGCCGCTACCACGGGCACATCGACCCCAACGATGTACCCGCACGCGAGCCCGTCGCGGCGGCTAGCCAAGCTATGTGGCCCGCCGCCGCCGTCTTCGAGTGGGATCGGCTCTCTCCCGATCCCGCTCTGCGCCCTCCTTCTGGAGCATTACAGCTTCACAGAAGGAGAGCGCCGCCTCCCAACCCTCCTCACTCTCCAGCATGGCCGCGACCAATGCTGGCGGGGACAGATCTCGCCCGATGACATCGACCAAGACTCGACGCTCAGACTCCCATGCAGGGCAGTCTTCCAGCGTGTGCTGGGCGGAGTCCAGGTCAGATGCGCAGTGGTGGCATTGTGTCGTGACTTCCCTCCCGATTCGATTCAGATACTCACCGAAGCATCCATGTCCGGTGAGTATCTGAGTCAACCTGTAGGTGACCTCACCTTTCCTGCCGATCCAAGCCTCGAAGTTGGGCAGGACGGCACCGACAGCGCGTTGGCGCGCACAACCCATGAGTTCCAGCTGCACGCGCCAGTCTCTTAAGGCCTGTCGGTGCGCGTCCTGCCGGAGCATTCCTTGCGCGGGTTCTAGCTCGTACCCCCCGTCTCCCCCATCCCGGTCGATGCCCCGCCGCGCGTCATAGACGGCGGCGTCCATCTTGGCCAGGATTTGGAAAGGAGGGGAACGGGCCAGAACCGTCGCCGCCTCGAACGAAATCGTTCGGTAGCCTCGCACGATCCGTATGGCCATCAACCGCTGCAGGCTCCTCAATAGAGCTCCGCAGCGGGAGGACCTCGTGAGGTCACTGGACCACACGGGGGCCCCGTAGAGGGCCACGGACCGTATGACGCCACCGTAGAGGCGGCGAACTCCTTCCCGCGGTCCCCCGAGGTTGGGCAGCAGGCGATGTAGTGCACCTGCAATCTTGCGCGCTCGGGGGACCAGGCGCACGAAATGCTCCTCGAAGCTCCATCGGCTGTCCAGGGTGAGGCCTAGGTACTTGATGTACCGCCCCACCTGGACTTCGGAATCACCTACACGGATTCGCGAGCTGGGGGGTTCCTGGCCTCGTGGGAGGCGGTGGAACCATAGCGCCTCACACTTGTGAGGCGCTATCTCAAGGCCCAGCTCGCGAATCGCCCGCACGACACATGCCACCCCCAGCTCAGCAAGCCTGAGCGTTCGCCCGAAGTTAGCGCCGGTGGCGACAACGAGAGTGTCGTCCGCATAGCAGACGACACTCACGTCACCGGGAAGACTGGTGCGAAGGACCGCATCATATGCAAGGTTCCATAGCAGGGGGCCTAAAACGGACCCCTGCGGAACCCCACACGAGATCTCCCGTTCCGTCTCCGTCCCGTTCCGACCGGTAATCCTGACCCGTCTATCGCGTAGGTAGGCCCCGATGATCGCCCGTAGGTAGGGAGGCACGCCGTGATAAACAAGTGCTTCCCTAATTGCCTGCCACGGGAGGGTTCCGAATGCGTTGACGATGTCCAGGGACACCGCCAGCGCAACCCTCCCTGAACGGACTGCCGATTCCGAAAGGGAGCGAACGAGGCGGACAGCGTCCACCGTCGACCGCCCCGGCCGGAATCCGAACTGGCAGTCCGATAGATCCGGGCCTACCCGCGACAGGTGCCCGCTGATACGGTCGGAGATAACTCTCTCGAAGAGCTTCCCCGTCTCGTTCAGCAAGCATATCGGTCGAAACGACGACGGAGACTCGGCGGTCCTTCCCTCCTTCCTCAGAAGCACCAGTTTCGCTGACTTCCACTCGATGGGGAACACGGATAGCCGGAGGCAGTCGTTAAAGAGCTGCCTCAGCCGGTTCCCCAGGACCTTCAGAGCCAGCACGAGAACCCTGCCCGGAACACCGTCCGGGCCGGGAGCGGTGGAGCGGGATGCCAGCCGCCTGACGGCTAGTTCGAGCTCGGCTCCCGTCACCTCCAGATCGTCGGCCCAATCTCGATCCGGCGACAAGTGAGGGTGACTGAAAGGGCTGTCCTGGACGCTTGGGAAGAGCGCTTCCACGACTCTTCCCACGAAGTCGGGGTCCAGGGTTTCCGTCAACGGGGGGACCCACGGTCTGAGCTTGCCCAGTACCATCTTGTACGGGCGCCCCCATGGGTCCCTATCCAGTCCCTCCACGAGCTCGTTCCAGGACCGCTCCTTGGCCTCAGCGATTGCTATGCTGAGAGCATGGACCGCGGTCCCGTATTCCCGCCTGGCTCCTAGGGTCTCCTCTAGTGAGGCTTGCCTTCTTCTTCGGGCTCTTTGGTACTGGCGACGCGCAGCCAAGACCGATCGTCGAAGCCGCGCGATTTCCTCACTCCACCAGTACACAGAGCCCCGCTGGGTCGGCCTGGCTCGGGGCATCGAGACGTCACAGATCGACGTCATCGTGTCCCGAAACCAGGCGGCTTGCACCTCCGGATCGGACGGAATCTGTTCCTCCGTCCAGTCCGCGACGTTGGCGGCGGCTACGGCCATATCTCGGTCGAGCCGCTTGAGAGACCAACGTCGCGGAGGGCTGCGGTCCTGGCGTGGGCGGGTAGGGCGGCGGAGAGACACATCGAACACTATGTATTTGTGGTCAGAAAGCGTGACCGCCTCTTCCGCCACCCTCCATCCTGATACCGTGTGCGAGGCCGAGGGAGTCGCCCATGACAGGTCCACGATCGACCTCCCCTGCCATCGCTCACAGGTAAAGACTGAACCTCTGTTAAGTAACCGGAGGTCCAGCCCTGCCGCCCACTCCAGAAGCGTCTCCCCCTTCACGTTGTCTACGACGTCCCCCCACTCACCCGAGCGCGCGTTGAAGTCCCCCAGGACGAATACCTGACGGGGGGCGCAGGCGCGAATGCAGCTCTCCAGTCCATCTAGGTATGCCTCGAATTCGGCGATGTCGCAGTTCGGAGAGATGTAGCAGCTCACCATGGCCGTGGACCCCCACTCCACGGCCACGTAACCCAGTCCTTTTGCGATGAGGGAGCAATGGAGGTTGTCACCCCCCGCCCAATAAATGCAGGCCAAGCCCAAATCGTCCCCGAACCACCTGGGGTTGTCTGGGACAGAGTAGGGCTCGGCGATTACCGCCAGGGCAACCGACCACTCCGCGAGCGTTTGTAGCAGGAGGTCCTGCGCCGCGCGGGTGTGGTTCAGGTTGACCTGCAAAACCCGTGTGTGGAGCATTAGGAGGCCTCCATGACTTCCTCACTTCCCCGGGCTGGGGAAGGTGGCTGGACAGGCCCCTTCTTCTTCTTGTTCTTCGGCGGGGAGCACTTTTTGGTCCCCAGCCGATGGTCGGCGGCCCGCCCTAGGTCCGCGCAGACCGGGCAATGGGGGTCGGATGCTGTGCAATGACGGGCAACATGCCCCGACTCACCGCACCTGTAACAGCGTCCACTCCTGTCTACGTTATTGGGGCACATTACTCTGACGTGCCCCACCTCGAGACACCGGTAGCACTGCAACGGCCGTACTGCCAGTGCCTCCACCCTTGCCGCAGTCCAACCTATCTGTACCCGTCCTTGGGCCGACAGCTTCTTGACGGCTGCGACCGGGCAGCGGACCCAAACGGTCCCCATCCGCGATGCGGCGGTGCGGATCTCCCCGATCTTGATATCAGTCTGGGAGCATCCGCCCGCCTCGGCGATCGCCGCCGTGACATCCCCGGAGGTGATGGACTCGTCTAGATCCATCACTCGCATGTCACCCATTTTACACGGGCGCGAGATGAGCGCACCCGTGTCGGCGAGGGCCTCCCTCATCTTCTCCGCCAAGGCGTCGGCTTTGGCGGAGCTCTCGGGACCTGGAATCTCCAATAGAAGAGCCCCGGTTACCGCCTTCCTCTGCTTTACGCCCCCCACGATGCCAAGGTCCGCTAGCTTAATGCGGGTCCTGGCGGCCGTCATTACTGCAGCGATCGTGGTCTCTGCGCCAACGTGACCAAAACCGCCGCACATGTAGGGGGCTTGGGCTGCCCCTTCTTCTTCTGAGGAGTGGGGGCGGCCTGGGTTCGTGGCGTGGGAGGCGCCGGAGCAGCGACCTGCTGCTTGGCACGGGCGGCCGCCTTCCGGCCGACCACCGTCGCCCAGGTGCCGCCCTGTGACCCCACCCGCTCCGTCGACGGCCCTGGAACTGGTGGAGGCTGTGACGGTGCCGTTCGCCCCCTCTTCGTCCGCTTCCTTTCCTTCTTGCTCTGGGACTCCGTCAGCGTCGCCTGGGGAATTTCCCCCTCTCGGCGCTGACTCTGTCCCAGTGGAGGTCTTCTTCCCATCTCGGGGAAGAGACGGCCCATAAGCTCGGACTGAAAACGAGCGTACTCCCGGTCCATAATGGCCGAGAGCTGGCTCCAGTCCGAGCTTGGTTCATGTTGAGGGGCTGACGCTATCGGCCGAGGTGTCGGTGCGGGCGCCCCCCTTTGTGAACCGTCTCTTCCCTTCTTAGATCTTGCAGTCGGTGCCGTCGGGGGAGGTAATACTTCCCGGGAAGGCCCCGGCGCCTGATCCTTTCTGGGCGCATGAAGGGTTCTCGCCGCGGCCGGGGGATGTGACGAACCCCCTCCCCTCCGTAGCTCCTTTACCTCGCTGGCCAGCTCCTCGATACGAGCGTACAGCTGGTCGATGAGGGAGCGAGTCCTTTCGTTGTCCCGGTTCCGCATCTCCGCCCTCACACACAGCTCCGACGCGCAGGCCTTTAGGGTGACGAGGGTGGACCGAACGGACTTCACTAAATCTTTCTTAGCGCTCTTTGGTTCATCGATCGCATTCTCTACGGCCGATACCACTTCGCTTCACTACAGGCTGGATTGCCTGCAGCTACTGAGCCCCCCCGCCACGACAAGGCGTGGTCCCGTTGGGGGGGAACCTAACCTAACCTAACCTAACCTAACCTAACCTAACCTTTTTTTTTTTTTTTTTTTTTTTTTTTTTTTTTACGTGAGGAAAATGCATTGAACTGCATCCCCACCGTCCCGGGGGGGAGCGGTGGGGTATGTGGGGCTCTCCGGCCGTGAAGCGGCCGGCCTACCCACTAAAAACCTCACGATGTCCCGTCTCGTCGTCATGTGCCGGGGGTAGCAGGACCGCTCGCGCTTAACTGCTACTACCCCCGACGACGACTGGCCCTGGCAGGCCCCTTCCCGGAGAAAAATCCCTCGCGAGAGGCGGCGTGGACACGCCGCCGCCATCTCGGGCTCTTGTGCTGGCGGCGAACCCCCCCGAGTCCGCCGCCACGAGCCGTTTAAGGTGGCAACAGATCATTTCTGACCCGTCGCCTTTGACGCCTGGGGCGCTGAGTGCCACGAAGGAGCTCGCGCTCTCTCTCTGCGGACTCCTTCGCATCCATTACGACCTCGCAGAAGCGGCGAGTCGCCTGCCAGGCTTCGTCACTGCCGACCATGGCCAAAACTACGGCCGGCAGCGATAGATCCCGGCCAATGGCCGTCGTTAGCGTCTGCCGATGTTCGGCCCAAGCTGGGCAGACCTCTAAAGTATGTTGAGCGGTGTCGGAGCTGCAACTGCAGTGGTGACACCGCTCATCACCCTCCCTTTGGATTCGACACAGGTACTTACCGAAGCAGCCATGTCCGGTAAGCACCTGTGTCAATCGGAAGCTCAGCGCCCCGTGGCTCCTCTCGAGCCAATCCTGCAAAACGGGCCGTATTGCTTCTACCGTTTGGCGGCCGTATCCCGGCTGCTCTAGCCGCGTCTCCCACTCCGCAATGAGTATTTGGCGAAGCTCCGCCCGGCGTCCTTCCACCTCCCTGAGCGCTGGGTGGTCGCCCCGACTTCGCGCCTCCTCGCGCCACTCGTAGAGCGACGCGAGTGATTTCGCCTCTAGATCCCATGGCGGAGATCCGGCGAGCACGCGGGCCGCATCACCCGCTATGGTGCGGTATCCCCTCGTCACCCTGATTGCCATAAGCCTCTGCACTTGCAGGAGTTTGTCGATGACCCCATCAGGGATGTTCGCGGCCCACACCGGGGTGCCGTAGAGCGCCATCGAGCGGATGACGCCCATGTATAGTCTTCTCGTGGCAACGTTTGGGCCTCCAATATTTGGCAAGAGCCGGGAGAGGGCCCCTGCCGCCCCTATCAGCTTCGGCACCAGCTGGACCGGAGTGCCTCCCGAATGCAAGTCCAAGGGAGAGTGTTAAAAGCATTGGCGATGTCAAGAGACACCGCCAACAACACATCTCCCTCGGACACGGCCTCCTCCGCCAGCGTCTTCACACGGAGGATCGCACCCACGGTTGACCGCTCCCTCCGAAACCCGAACTGGTTTGCCGACAGATCCGGCCCAGTCCGGGTGAGGTGGCTGACGAGGCGTGCGGCAATGATGCGCTCAAAGAGCTTGCACGCCTCGTCCAGCAGAATGATCGGCCGGTACGCCGACGGTGAATCCTCCGGCCTGCCCTCCTTCCTCAATAGCACGAGGCAGCCAACCCTCCACCGAGCGGGAAATGCTCCCCGTTCGAAGCAAGAAGTGAACAACCTCCGAAGATGGTCGCCCAGATGTCTCGAGGCCAGAACCAACGCGCGCCCCGGTATGCCGTCAGGCCCAGGGGCGGTATTCTTGGCACTGAGACGCCGGACGACCATCTTTAGCTCTGGAACTGTCACCTCGATGGACTCTTCGTCCTCCTCTTGCGACGCCGGCTCTGCGGGAGGCGGAGCCATGGTCGGCGGGACGTGTTCCTCCCTATGAGGGAAGAGCGTTGCGACGACTTCGTCAACAAGATTTGGCTCAAGCGTCTGAGTGAGAGGTGGTGCCCACGGTCTGAGCTTGCCCCTTGCCATGCGGTAGGGCCGCCCCCATGGGTCCTCACTCAGCGACGCGAGCATCTCATTGCGGGCTCTATCCTTGGCGGCAGCGACTGCTGCCTGAAGAGTTTTCATCGCCACCCTATAGGCTTCGTAGAGCTGGGCCTCTACTGGTTCCACCTCGTCCAGCCCACGAGGGCGACCGTGTCGACGCCTCCGGTGTCTCTGGTACTGGCGGCGCGCTGCTACGCAAGCGGCGCGTAGGGAGGCAATCTCCGCGCACCACCAATATACTCGTCGCGATCTAGCTTGTGACTTGACCCGGGGCATCGACGCGTCACAGACGCTCGTCATTGCCCTCGTGAGCCGTTCCGCCTCCGAGTCAACATCGTCCAGGGCATCCGGTACGGGCACCCACGCCTGGACGATGGCGGCCTCCTCGAGCAGCACCCGGTCCAGCCGCTTCAACGCCCACCGAGGGCGGTCCATCCTGAGGGATGCGACCGAAGGGTTGGAGGTCTGGGTAGGAATCTCAAACCGGATGTACCGGTGGTCCGAAAGAGACTCCACCCCCTCGACAACCCTCCAGCCTTGCACCCTGGGCGCGAGGGCAGGGCTGGCGAACGTGACGTCCACGATCGACTCGCCCTGCCAACGCACACAGGTGCTAATCGACCCCCGGTTTAGGACCGTGAGACCGACAGCGTCGACCAAACCCTCCAAAAGTACGCCTTTCGAGGAAGTGTGTGCACTACCCC
Source organism: Idaea aversata (assembly GCA_907269075.1). Classification (NCBI taxonomy): domain Eukaryota; kingdom Metazoa; phylum Arthropoda; class Insecta; order Lepidoptera; family Geometridae; genus Idaea; species Idaea aversata. Next base: position 142,412 of record OU026109.1, read on the forward strand.
ATCTGGTGGACCATAGGATAGGAAGATAGGGCACTGGGCCCAGACTGTGGCAAGTCCTGAAGGATTTCGACGGATTTCTCCAGTCTTGACGGTGTCAACAGCAACTCCACCAGCCGCAGCAATGGCAGCAGCTACCTCCACCTTGGTGACGGAGTCATCTAGGCCGGAGACACGTATGTCCACACACTTGGTTGGCCTGGTGACTATCACGTCCTGACCATAAAGCTCCCTCAGCTTTACGGCAAGAGAGTCGGCCTTTGCCGCGCTGTCCTCGCCTTTTTGGACTTCGAATAATTTGGAGCCAGTGGCTGCTGTGCGGAACTTTACGCCTTCTGGAATACCGAGGGCATTCAAGTCGATGCGAGCCTTAGCTAGCGCAATCGCGTCTCCATAGTTCTTCCCCTTCTCTAATGCTTCAGGCGTCAGCGTGATTACCACAACCGCAGATTTGGGAACTTGCAGGTTGAGTTTCTTTGTCTGTGCAACACTCTTGGCTGGTGGATTTTGCACTCTTGGTTTGTTGCTCCTGACGACCGTAGTCCACTCCATCTGCTGAGTCAGAGGAGATGATTCATCTCTAGCTGAGGCCTGAGCCTCCCGTGCAGCGAGAGACTTCTTCTTTCGTCTTCTCTTTGCCGTTTTCGAGGCCTCTGGTGCTGCAGCCTGAGACTGTTGCCGCGATACTGGTGCTGGCTTTTGTGTAGCTGACTTAGCAACACTCAATCTCGCGGCAGCTTCTCTCCTTTTGTCTGCTGCCAAAGGTGGGCGAACCCGTTCTTCCGGCGGCAACCGTCCCTCCAATGCCTCGAAACGGGCATTTATGTAGCTAACGATGGAAGTCGTCCACTCTCCACTCTCTCTTGGAGGATTTAGGCCCCGAGCAGTAGCCGCATAACTGGGGCTCGCTACGTCTGGTGCCTCCAAGTCATAGGACACCTCCATCGTCTCAGCTGTGACGTTAGTATCCACCTCTGGCATCTTCTGCGGCGGTGGCACCGGCTGAGCCTTAGACCTTCCACCCAAAACTACTTCTGGCAATTCATTTACGACCTCACTTGAGGATGCCACCACAATGTCCGTTGGTCGATCGGATCGCAGCTCGTACATTATTCGAAGCTGGCTTCGAAGGTCGGCCATCTCCTTCTCAAGCTGCAACATCTTCTTACGGAGAATCTCATTGTCGCGATTGAGTTTCTCCGTTTCCACGCTTATGCTGTTGCAACTGAGCTTATTGACTGCTTCTATCATAGAGGCAGTCGCATCCTGCAGCTGTTGTGCATGTCCATCACTTAGGGTGCGCGATGTTTTGGCCACCGTATTCACAATATTTATTGCTTTTTTGGCCTGCTTACGCAACCTGGAAGCCGACTTGTGGTCGGTCTTGTTGTAAGCAACATCCGGCGCGCTGGACTCGGAGGATGACATCCGATGGTCAATCTCATCCTCTCGCCTGGGAGGGTCAGAGATAGCCCGAGCCGGTGTATCCAAATCAGACTCGCTCGCAGTCTCGTCGCCTCGAGGCGCTCGTTGCTGCTCTGGCGTTCCCCTATCCCGACGTCTTCTCTCACTCCGTTGGGGCTGTGGTGCTGCTTCTGGCTTCTTAATGAAGTCACTTCTGTTGAAGCTCAGCACTACTCCGCCTCTCTTAGAGGTTGACACCTTAACTGGACGGGTGGCGTCTCCCTCTGAATCCGTCTCTTCGGCTTGCTGCCGCTTACCTCCTGTGACCACTTTTGCAGTCAAGGTCGAGCAGGCAGAGCCAGGTCGCGAGTCATAAACGGGACTCTGGACACCAAAAGGTGTACTAGGGTCCATTACGTCCCACTCCAAATCCGCCCTCTGAAAGAGCTCGATTTCTTTATTCGTCACCGCGTCACGGCACGTTATCTTTCGATTACTCATTTCCTCTGTCTCCTTCTGACTTCGTTGTCTGTCCTCTGTTATAGGACTTCTCTCCCTTTCTCTGTCTTTCCCTTGATCTAAGGCCTTTAACCTCTCAGATCTTCTCACTTCTCTTGCTTTGGAGTCCTCTACTACTTCCTTCTCCATCGTCATTCTATCGTCCTCTCCTGCTGACTCCGTCCTAACAGACTCTACTCCTATCTCCTTCTCCACTGTTCCCTCAATTTCCCCCCCAACAGTCGTGCGATTTGTTGCCCCCCCCAGAATACGATGGGGGCTGCCCGCCGGAGCGGGGTGGGATTCCCCAACCACGTTGTGGTCGGGACCCACCTGGGTAATACTTTTACAGTTCGCCTTCATGTCATATTTTTTGTGGGCTGATCCACAGCTTCGTTACCTAAACTATTTGTTGTGTAGTGTAGATGTATATGTGGTGTATGTGTGTGTATGATTGGTTCGGCCAAGCCGATGGTAAAAGCCCATCGACGAGGACGAACCATGTGTGTGTGTGTGTGTGTATGTATAGTGTACCTACTATGCCGGACCATTGGCCAGCGCCGATCAATGGAAGAGAGGAACTTCTCTTCGATTGATCGACGCTGTTTCCACCCACGCCACGAGGAGGCTGTCCGACTGGTGGGCAACCTAACCTAACCTAACCTTTTTTTTTTTTTTTTTTTTTACGTCAGGAAAATGCATGAAACTGCACTTCCACCGCCCCGGGGGGAGCGGTGGGGAGTGTGAGGCTCTCCGGCCGTGAAGCGGCCGGCATACTCACTAAAAACCTGACGATGCTGCCTACTCGCCACTTTCGCGCCGGGGGTACCAGTACCGCTTTCGCTCCGCCCGGCTTCCCCCGACAGTGGTTGGTCCTCGCGGACCCAATCTAATTTTTTATGACCGCCACGAGAAAGGCGACGTGCAGCACGCCGCCGCCTCCTCAGACCTCTGAACTGACGGTGATCCCCCCCCGAGATCACCGCCAAGGTCGTAAATGTGGCGCGTGAATCGCTGCCTACTGTACGCCGTGCGCAGATTGGAGAAGACCACTCCGCTCCGCCACCACCACGGTCAACCCGAGACAACCCCTATGGACAGGGCATCTCGATGTCCGGCCCCTCCGAAGTTTGGGGAGGAACCGGGGCGGCCGGAGGACGATAGCCAGGTGGTCTTAGGCCCTTCTTCTTTTTGGGTGCGACGCAAGATTTGCCCCCCACCCGATGCTCAGCCGGCTTGCCAGCTGCAGCGCACACCGAGCATCGCACAGCAGCGCTGCACGAGTCCGCCTTGTGACCCAGCTGACCGCAGCGATAGCACTCACCGCTGCGGTCCACTGGGGACCTGCACCATGTCTGGGTGTGCCCAGGTTCCAAGCACCTGAAGCACCTGAGCCTCTTCGGCTGTAAAAGCTCTACTCGGGCCGCGCTCCAGCCAACAAGTAGACGGCCCTCCGCGCCAAGTGATTTGGCTGCCTCGATTGGGCAGCGCACCCACACCGTCCCGGAACCCCGCGCGTTAGTTCGAATTTTGCCCACTTTGACTGCGTCTAGGGCGCAGTTTGTTTTACCCGCTATCGCGGCAGCAACTTCTTCCACTGTGATTGTGTCATCGAGGCCTCTGATGCGCATTTCGGCGCACATCACAGGCCTCGAGACAATAACACCCTCAACATCGCGAGCGAGGACTTCACGAATGCTGTCAGCCAGCGCATCCGCTTTGCGGCTCCTGTCTTCCCCTGAGACCTGCAGCAATTTCGCCCCGGTGGCCGTTCCGACCATATCTACGCCAGTTTCAAGACCTAAACTGGCTAGGTCCACCCTCTGCCTGGCTTTGCTTATCACCGAGGCATAAGTTACGCCCTTTTCCAGCTCTGACTGTGGCAGCATAATAACGACTGCCGCAGTCTTTGGGGCGGTAAGTCGGGGTGTGCGCTTGGACTTCCCACCGCGTTTACCCCGCTTCCCCTTCTTCTTCGCCTGGGGGGAAGGTTTTCCTCCCTTGCCCACTGTGGTCCAGGCATTATCGGCCGAAGTCGATGACGTCTGGGCCGGTGCCTCCTTCGGAGGAGCAGCTTTCTTAGCAACTCGACTCACCCTGGTCTCCTTCTTCGACGCAGCCTGCGTAGGTGCAGACCGCGAAGGTGCATCTTGCAAAGGCGCAGCCTGCATAGGCGCGGCCTCTACAGATGGAGCCCTCGTCACTTCTCTGGCCCTGTCCGCCGCAAGCGGGGGACGAAGGCGTGCAGCTGGGGGCAGCCGTTCCTCTATGGCAGCGAGTCGCTGCAAAATAATGTCGAATCCCTGTGCACCCTGGGGCCCTCGCTCGCCCGCAACGTTCTCTCTCCTCTGCGCGTTCTCGCGGCGGACGTTCCGCATCTCCTTTATCATTTGGGCCATCTCCATAAGGAGATTAGCCACGCACTGATTTAGCCTGGCATTATCAGCCTTTAGCTGCGCCATCTCCTCCGTCTGTGTCCGGGTAGTCAATTCCTCAAGTGCCACCTTGATATTGGTGGTGGCAACGTTAAGGAATTTAATGAACTCCCCCTTGAGGTGTCCACTGCGCTGGGCAACCTCCCTTACGGCCAACAAATTAGACGCAGCCTTGTCTCCGATAGTGGTAGCCGTCTGCGCCTTCGGATCGCCGATTGGAACAACCAAATCGGCGATTTTTACCGCCTTGCTGGTCGAAGGCCGTGGCGACCGATCACGAACCAGCCCCTTTTCTGCTTGGAGGCGGATGATGTCGCGCTCCGCCGCCGCTTTGGCTTCGATTTCCTTGTGGAGACCGATGTGTTCACCTGAGGGCTGTCGGTCTCTCTCAGGATGCCCCTTATTCGCCGCTCTTGCGGCCGCCAAGTCTTCCTCAGCCTGTCGGCGTATGAACGCTGTGTCCGCCTCTTCCAGGTCCTGCCTGGCCTTACGCAAGTCAACGTATTGGCCCGTGGTGGGCGGTCTACCTCTTCCTCTCTGCGCTGGAGATACCCCAGCGCTCTCCCTCGCTTCCGGCGGCAAAGGCCGCTTTCCTGCCTTCCGGCTGCTTACCATCGAGACGGACGACTGCGATGACTCGTCGCTTTCGTCCGCCCCGGACAAGTCTGAAACTGAGCCAAACAGACTCTCCATACTTTGCGCAAGTGTTCGCGCAATAATTGGCGATCGGTCGCGGATATTGTGCGCACCGTGCCCCGACTTCTCAGCAGCCATATCTTCAAGCCGCGTTAGCCTTACAATTGGGCTGCGCAGCCGCTGCTCTTTTGCAATTCTTGTGACATCAGTCTCCGGCTTCTCCAGCCCTTCAACCTCCGGCTTTCTCAGCCCTTCCGTCTCATCAACTCCTCCTACATCGTCAGATTTTTTGTTTTCAGTCTCCATATAGTTCCCACGAGAACACGGTTTTAAACGTCCACCTAGGCCGGAGCCGGTCGGCACTAGGTAAGCCTTGAGATTGATAACCCAGGGGAGGGGCGGCAGGTACCCCCCTGGGGGTGCGGTAGAAACTGCCTACTGGGCAGCCACACAGGTCTCGCCCCGCACCACCAACTTACCTTTCAGGTTTTTTAAGGTGGTCTCTCCACCAGGCCCGGCCAATGAAGGCAAGGCCCATACCACCCCATCCCTCGCTTTCGCGAGGAGGCCCCTAAACTACGTACGCCGGCCAATTAAGGCAAGCGCACCCCCGAACTGTGTGTAGTGTAAGTGTGTGTGTGGTGTGTGTGTGTGTGTGATTGGTTCGGCCAAGCCGATGGTAAAGCCCACCGACGAGGACGAACTAATGTGTGTGTTTGTGATGTCGATGATCCCCCAGCAGCGCGGAGACGCTTCCTCGACCTTTCGCAATGACGTCGAAAGGCGAGGAGCCAACCGCAGCCCTAGAGAACCACCGACAACGCGTGTATGTATAGTGTACCTACTATGCCGGACCATTGGCCAGCGCCGATAAATGGAAATGAGAAACTTCTCTTCGATTGATCGACGCTGTTTCCACCCACGCCACGAGGAGGCTGTCCGACTGGTGGGCAACCTAACCTAACCTAACCTAACCTAACCTAACCCCCGCAATGTTTTTGAGCTCAGCAAAATGGCCCTCCAGGGCACCGAGTGCCTTGAGAGGGCTGTCGAGCTCAAAGTCAAGCCATCGCTGAGTGGACTCCACGGTCCCTTTGACATAAAGCAAGGTTTCCTGTATCTCAGCCACTCGCTGCGTGTGCGCCTGGTTGATCTCAGAGAGCTCTCTTTTGTGGGCTCTCTCGACCCTCACAAGCTCCACGGCGGCTCTCGTTCTCTCCTTCTCAAGGTTACAGAGATGTCTTGAGCGAGAGTCCGACAACGCTAGTACAATTTCGTACAGGCCCTGTACGCTCTGGGCGGCCATCTCATGTTACGAGAGTCCTCTAGTGCTTTCTTACCCTGCTGCATAAGGTCGTTTGCTCTCTGCGTCGCCATGTCCATTGCCACGCCGGTCCTGCCCGGGAGCAAACTCGATCTCCCGCTACATGAGCTGCCAGCCCTGCTCGCGAGGTCCGACCACGGCCACTCATCCACCTTTCTGGCCGCTGCTTCGTGGTCGGGCTCTGACCGGTTTCCAGACTCTGTGGCCAGGACATTGATGGCCGGAATCAGCACGTGCCCCCTGAGCATTTTCTTCTTGATCGGGGTCGGGTCACTCTTGGTGCTAAGGGGTCTTCCTCCCTCTGAGCTCGTGTTGGCAGCCCCGGGAGGCAGCTCCAGCCGCTCGTCCCGCGCCGACAAATAATCTGATGCAGGCGATTGCAACCCTTGGATCTCTTGAGCGAGCGAAAATCGTTTGGCCATGTAACCAGTCGCCGCTGCCTCAGTAAAAGTCCCCCCTTCCACACTGTCGGTCGCGCCCGGATTCCGCATTAATTTGCCCTCGGGGGCGGTAACTATAACCCTCAGCGGAGGGCTGGGCGCGTCATTGTCACCAATCTCAGCCTTTTGGTCGAGACCCCGAGGAGGCACAGCCCGGCTAGTCCCAGGTGCCAGTTGGGATGCAGCCCCGAAGAGTTTAGAGGCTCCGCCTCTGCATTTTCCTGTGGTAACCCTCTTGCTGCTGTTACCGCTTGAAGCCCCCCCAGATCGGTCAGAGTGCCTATCCGTCTTTTTCATAATGCTCTACCGGAGGTTAGTGGTTCTTGCTCTATTTCTAAAATTCTCCAAACTGACTCTACTCTAACTCTACTGCGACTCTACCCCTCGACTCTAGCACACCGCACCCGATCGCCACCGCCTCCACCAACACACCAGACAGTAAGGCGCAAGATAATATTGAAATTTTAGAATCAAACAACAATTTTTTCAATGATGTAGAGCATAAATGGATTCCTAACCTACCCTCAAAGCTACCCTTAATCGTCCCGGTCTATTATCAATTTTTCCCGCTGCTCTATCTGTCCTAGAACAATTTATATAGGACTTTGAAAATTTGTATGGAAACCGGACTTAGAAAATTTTGGAAATCGGGTTCCTGGCCGGGATACGGTCCTTCTCCCAGGTGGTAGGGGGGGTCAATTTGGGTTTGGGCTCCCAAACCGTGGGGGGGGGTTTACAGGGGGGGGGACCCCCGGAAAATCGTCAGATTTTGCCTAGGACGTCCCGTTCCCGAGATACTCGGGTTGGTAGCGATTCTGCGGTTGGTATAATATTCCCGAAACCTGGTTTTTGTTATAATTCGGGAACCGCTTACCCTATCCCGATGCTGGCTTGATTCCTGCGTTGCCTTGGGGTCCTGTCTCCCGGCTGGTCCTCTTGCTCTTCGATCCGGTGCTCTTCTTCGGTGTTATCCCTCCTGGAACACCTGGTGGTCGTCGGTGTCGACCGCAAAAAAAGATCTCCGGATCCAGGGGTCGCACGGGGATGCGGTTTTTTTAGGGCTGTAGTGCAAGCTGTTCTTGGACCGCTCGCGGTCTTAACTCCCCTGAAGCTGTTCCCACCGAAGAGATATTCCCGTGGGAATGAAAAAATCACCTGGTGGAGTCCTGGTAATAGTCTCCTAGGGTGTCTTACCCATATAATTGTTTCAGGCTAACTGAACGGGGATTTGCTTATTTTTTCGATCAGACGCCTCCTTCCAGGGTTTTCAGCTCGACCAAGTTATGCGGGAATGGCGTCGTCGGGGGTTGTCCCACTGAAAAAATCACTGAAAATTTTGTGGTCGTCGGATCGAAATTTTTTCCGTTCCAGCGGTTTCAGCCTGAAAGGGCCTGTCCAATAGCGTGTCTAAAATATTTCGTTGCGTCCTAGTTTCCCCCAGGGAATTCGTCAAAGTCCAGGGGACTTGTCCAATTTCTGCAAATAGCAGTTCTCGGGGGGATCCCGAGGGAGGAAAAATATTTTTTCTTCCAGGTATTTGTGGGGTTGTCCCAAACAGTCTACTGACACCCCTTCTGGATGTCTGGTGTGCCTCCCCTCTCCTGTGCAGTCTTAGAAACTTAGAAAAAATCCTATTTACTCGTGATTTTTCTAAGTGATAAGTTTGTTTTGCGGTTTGCAGGATTTTGTGGCTGTTATATTTCAGGAACCGGGCTGCGTAGAACTTTTTTCCTTTCCAGATGTTTATTTGGAGCTTTGTTTCTACTTAACTTTACCCTTTTTAATTGCCCAGCGTGTCTCCTCGTCCCTGTGCCCTCTTTATTTCTGGGAACTTAGAAAGATCAGGGATGGTCGTGAATTTTCTAAGTCGCTAACTTTGTATTGTGGTTTGCCAGTCTAGGTCTCAGTCTTATCTTAATGATTCCGCGCGCCGGCTATATAAAAATCCGGGAGACGTGTTGTTGGGCAGGTCTTGGACGGGACTATAGTATAGGTTAATAAAAAGGGTACCTCGTCGCTGAAAATTTAGAGTTCCGCAGCCTGGAATATTGGTGTTGTTTTCTTTTGTTGGTAATTCCTGTAACTTTTCCAATTTTCAACTTATCCAGATTCTGCTTTCGGCTAACCTAACCTAACCCAGTTGCGCGTCACCCGCCGTCGAAAGCGCCACGATTTTGACCCGCTCCGCAGTTGAAAAATCGCAAAAATAGTAAAAAGTGACCGAATTACAGTGAAAAAACACCAAAATAAGCGCGCACAAAAGACAAATCGTTCAGTGAAAAAACTTTTGAAAAGTGTCAAATTTTGGCGATTTTAGAGACAAAAAACCAAAACTTTCGAGGTTAAAAAATTTTTCAGTGTCCGGATCTCCGAATTTACAGCGACGACCCAGTGATTTTTAATTGCTATTCGAAGCGTATCCGGGTAAATTATAAATTGAAGAAATCAGCTGATTTTATCCTGCATCAAAAACGGGAGATATAGACTAAAAACAAAAAACACGTGGTCACGTGGCACCTGAAATATCAGGACTTCAGGATTTCTGAAAACGGCATCAGATAGAAAAACGGAGACGCAACCCATAGCCGAAAAAAAAAAAAAGAGAACCTAACCTAACCTAACCTAACCTAATTCCATTCCAATCCATCCGTTCCGTTCCGTTCCATTCCGTTCCAATCTGTTCCATTCCGTTCCATTCCGTTCCATTCTGTTCCATTCCGTTCCATTCCGTTCCATTCCGTTCCATTCCGTTCCATTCCGTTCCATTCCGTTCCATTCCGTTCCATTCCGTTCCATTCCGTTCCATTCCGTTCCATTCCGTTCCATTCCGTTCCATTCCGTTCCATTCCGTTCCATTCCGTTCCATTCCGTTCCATTCCGTTCCATTTTGTTCCATTTTGTTCCATTCCGTTCCATTCCGTTCCATTCCGTTCCATTCCGTTCCATTCTGTTCCATTCCGTTCCATTCCGTTCCATTCCGTTCCATTCCGTTCCATTCCGTTCCATTCAGTTCCATTCTTTTCCATTCCGTTCCATTCCGTTCCATTCCGTTCCATTCCGTTCCATTCCGTTCCATTCCGTTCCATTCCGTTCCATTCCGTTCCATTCCGTTCCATTCCGTTCCATTCCGTTCCATTCCGTTCCATTCCGTTCTAATCCGTTCTGTTCCTTTCCGTTCCGTTCCTTTCCGTCGCCGTAGTCCTATCGACTCAATCTTCTCAATCTGTGGTGATTGTTGCCAGTAGTCCTATCGACACAATCTTCTATCGACTCAATCTTCTCCGTATGTTGTGATTGTTGCTAGTAGTCCTATCAACTCAATCTTCTCCGTATGTTGTGATTGTTGCTAGTAGTCCTATCAACTCAATCTTCTCCGTATGTAGTGATTGTTGCTAGTAGTCCTATTGACTCAATCTTCTGCGTATGTAGTGATTGTTGCTAGTAGTCCCATCGACTCAATCTTCTCCGTATGTATAGTGATTGTTGCTAGTAGTCCTATCGACTTAATCTTCTCAATCTGTTATAGTCCTATCTACTCAATCTTCTTCGTATGTATAGTGATTGTTGCTAGTAGTCCTATCGACTTAATCTTCTCAATCTGTTATAGTCCTATCTACTCAATCTTCTTCGTATGTATAGTGATTGTTGCTAGTAGTCCTATCGACTTAATCTTCTCAATCTGTTATAGTCCTATCTACTCAATCTTCTTCGTATGTTGTGATTGTTGCTAGTAGTCGTATTGACTCAATCTTCTCCATATGTATAGTGATTGTTGCTAGTAGTCCTATCGATTCAATCTTCTCAATCTGTTTTAGTCCTATCAACTCAATCTTCTCCGTATGTATAGTGATTGTTGCTAGTAGTCCCATCGATTCGAATCTGTTTTAGTCCTATCGACTCAATCTTCTCCGTATGTTGTGATTATTGCTAGTAGTCCTATCGACTCAATCTTCTCCGTATGTAGTGATTGTTGCTAGTAGTCCCATCAACTCAATCTTCTCCGTATGTATAGTGATTGTTGCTAGTAGTCCTATCGACTCAATCTTCTCAATCTGTAGTGATTATTGCTAGTAGTCCTATCGACTCAACAATAACCACACAAAAACCATTTGCTTAGGGATAAGCGGAAGTCAATTTCCAAGTATTTCTCCGAGTACCTAGAGATAAGTGGGACAAAAAATCATCCTTATGCCTCACCACAGGGGGGGGAGGGGGGGATACGTTGCGTTGGTAGGGTACACTAGCCCCAGTACATTGTGGTACTTATTGTAATTTAATGTAACACTTAGATTCGGAATGATTTGATCCCATTGGACATAGGACGTGCGACGCGACGTTCAGCGACGGTGGAAGTGTTGGTTTGATTACTTGGACCAATAGGGAAGGCGACGCTGGAGTTGGCTTGACGACATGAGACGTGCGCGTGACCTCACCCTAGCCCCAGCGTCCTAGCGCCCTAGCGTCCTAGCGCCCCAGCGCCCTAGCGTCCTAGCGCCCTAGCGCCCTAGCTTCCTAGCGCCCTAGCGCCCTAGCTTCCTAGCGCCCTAGCTTCCTAGCGCCCTAGCGCCCTAGAGTCTTAGCGTTCTAGTGCCCTAGCGTCCTAGCGTCGTAGCGCCTTAGCGTCCTAGCGCCCTAGCGTCCTAGTGTCCTAGCGCTTTAGCGCCCTAGCACTTTAGCGCCCTAGCGCCCTAGCGCCCTAGCGCCCTAGCGCCCTAGCGCCCTAGCGCCCTAGCCTCCTGGCGACAATGCAGTGACAGGTTCTCACAACGTAGTCAGCAACAGTCGTAGGTACCCAGCCCTAGGTACTATCAGCGGATAAAATTGCAAGAAAGAAAGAAGTCAAAGTACAAAACAACTTGAATGTATTTGTAAAACAAGTATATTACATGACATTTAGATACACGTAAGTAGACCGACATGTCTGTGAGTGTGAGCGCGTTGATTGAACACGTATTGTGTAAGTGATGGTGTGACAATGTCCCGTCCATTGGTAGGCGAGTGTAGGTGTGACGACCGCGTCCGGGTGCGACAGCTAGTTGGTCGTGTCGTGACGCGTGAGGCGGCCGCGTATTAGTTCAGGAACACTGAAATATGTATACAGTGATTGAGATATAATGGAACAGTATTAGGTTGTAAAGTAATTCATCTTGTTAGAGGGGAGGTGAGGACAGAGGAGACGTTGTGTTGGAGGTGCTCGAGCACGAGGGCGGTGAGGACGGAGGTGCCTTCGGTATAGATAGATAGATAGATACGTACATGCTTCAGTGGCGTTAGTACCGAGCGCGAGTACCTCCGCGAGTTGAGCGAGCGCGTCCGCCTTGTGTTGGAGGTGCTCGAGCGCGAGGGCGGTGAGGACGGAGGTGCCGTCGGTATAGATAGATAGATAGATACGTACATGCTTCAGTGGCGTTAGTACCGAGCGCGAGTACCTCCGCGAGTTGAGCGAGCGCGTCCGCCTTGTGTTGGAGGTGCTCGAGCGCGAGGGCGGTGAGGACGGAGGTGCCGTCGGTATAGATAGATACGTACATGCTTCAGTGGCGTTAGTACCGAGCGCGAGTACCTCCGCGAGTTGAGCGAGCGCGTCCGCCTTGTGTTGGAGGTGCTCGAGCGCGAGGGCGGTGAGGACGGAGGTGCCGTCGGTATAGATAGATAGATAGATACGTACATGCTTCAGTGGCGTTAGTACCGAGCGCGAGTACCTCCGCGAGTTGAGCGAGCGCGTCCGCCTTGTGTTGGAGGTGCTCGAGCGCGAGGGCGGTGAGGACGGAGGTGCCGTTGGTGACGTCATCTCCGCCCAGCGCCGACAAGAACGACGACAACAACACCGGGCTGCACTCGATACACAACATCTGTACGTATAACACAACACTTTTTATCACAACCAAACCAAACTTCAGGTTTTAAAATTTTAAAAAGGCACCAAATCTGGGCCACAATAATCTGAAAATTCCCAGTCGATATCACACAAAATGAAGTTAACTCTTTAATGAATTGTATGTAACCTATTGAGGAGTCATGTAATGAAAAGGTGGTACTAGATGCTACATCAACCTGTTTAGGTATGGAGTTGAGGTTCGACTCCAGTTGTTTCGAAGAAGAAGTTGTGTCCGTGAGTTGATACTTGGTGATAATATGATTGTTATGGTGTGTAAACTGAAGAGTAAAATCTATAAAACCGTAATAAGACCTGTCCTTATTAAGGATCGGAATGCTAGACCGTGAAGAAGGATGAGAGAAGATTGCATGCAGCGGATATGAGAATGTTGAGATGGATGTGTGGAGTAACGAGGATGGATAAAATATGGAATGAGTATATTTAGAGGAAGCCTAAAAGTAGCACCGGTTACTGAAAAAGTAATAGGGAACCGTTTAAGTTGGTATGGACATGTGATGAGAAGAGAATAGACGCATGTGACTAGAAGAGTGATGAGTATGAATGTAGAGGGATGGAGAGGAAGAGGACGACCGAAGAAAAGATGGATGGAGTGCGTGAGACAAGACATGAGAGAGATGAATGTGAACGATGAGATGACAACTAATAGGAGGGAATGGTAGAAAAAGACTTACTGCGCCGATCACAAATAAATTGGGATAAGGGCAGGAAGATGATGATGGTGTGTAGTGAGAGAGAGAGATTGTTGGCTTGTGGTTGTAGTGTAGGTAGGTAGACGTACCGAGATAGAGAACCAGAGGAGGATGGAGAGGATGGTGGAGTGGTGTGGTGACGTCATCGTGTCCGCAGGGCTCGGGCGCCGCTCGTCGACTCTCTAGACGTGGCGACGTTAGCTCACCGTTATATATACCTACTTACCTGTTGGCATACAATGTGACATCGTGATGTTACTGAACAATATCATATTACCAACCTGTATGATATTATCATTACAATATGACAACAGTGCAAGTGGAGTAATCCGACGTGAAAGGACAAACTCTTGTTACATATACAATATTATAATGTAATGAATGATATCTGCCGTTGCCCTTGTTGCTCGTGCTCGTTCCTCAGTATAACGTTGCTCGTGTTACCTGCGTGGCGTTACTCCAAACCGAAACTTTAATGACCACTTAGCTACAAGGGAATGCAAAATCGACCAAATTGTCTAACAACGAAAAGTTAACCTGAAATGGATAAATACTACCCTGGTCTCTGGATTGGCTAGTAGTTTAGGTGTAGAATCACTTGTGTTCTGTTCGAGCGAATAATAGTAAAACCGAATATCCCAAAAAATGGGATACCTGAATAAAAAACCAAGTTTATTTATAATGTAACGATATCCCGCCAATATAAACCTGTACCCCTGTACCAAGGCAAGGAAGCCGCCGCGAGGCTCCCCCCCCGTGCCGGAAGTCGAATACACGTAAACCAACACAATCAGTGTAAATCGAGGAGCACTCGAGTTAATTGCGTGCAGTTTACGTCGCGTCCTGGTCTCCCCCCCCCCCTCGTGCAGCACCCGGGGGGGGGGGGGTACCATCGGTACGGTATAATCGGGGGTCGTAGTGGGTTCATACGGTAAACTGTGATCGCACCTCGACAATACTGAATGAAGGGCTGACTTCCCGCTACTCTCACACACCTTGTAACGTAACGTTACGTTACCAATCAACTGTGAGAATATATTATCGTGATAGTTTTACTACATTGTACCTATTCTAACTGAATCCATCTCTTTCGCTTAGCGAATCATTAAGTAAATTGTAACGTTTTCTCTAATGTAAAATGTCACTTAGAAACTTAGGAGTCATATTCAAAAGCGAGTTAAAATGTTTCAGTTTTTAAGTGTTGATCCTTCTTTACCCAAAATATGTACCTACAAGGAAGCTATTGTGTAGGAAACTCCTAAAACAAGTCGATCAGCAGGAAGTGTCGCACTAAATTAGGTGTATAAGAAGTGAAGATAGAGAGCAGAGGTGGCAGACAGCAGTGTAGCCGCGCGTCCAACAGTCGTTCCCAGCTGCCAGCTGCCGGCTAGAGGCTCGGGACACGGCCTGACGACGACCGACTCGTGCATAGAATGCAATGGTAGCCGAGTGGAGGACGAGCGACGAGCGTCCATCCATGTGGCAACACGCCAGATTCACAAATCGAATATTCGGCAAAAGTTTACATTCCCCCACGGGAGCGAGCGGGGGGTGCGGGGAGGGTGAGGGTGCGAGCGGGTGCGAGCGGGCGGCAGTGTGGCCGCGTCTGTCGTCGCGGACGGACGTGTCACGTCGCGTCTGTACGCTCGCTGTCCGACGCCAGGGTATCGCACCGCCACGTACGTGTGTCTACACATACTCCGGTGAGTTCATCTCGTCTCTAACTGCAGCTGGTTGTTGATCTAACACATCTCTACGTGATCGTCCTATATCTTACTGTAAAGTATTTACGTTAACAAAAAGCAGAGGGAACGTATAAGATACGCTTCGACGGTTTTATAGGATAATTGAGAGGGTCTCAGGTTATCAACATTTTTCCTTTGATTAGGTCCAGCGTTAATGATCAGATAAAGTACAGATGTTTAAGTAGTAAGTACCTTTATGTACCTACCTAGCTATGTACCTACTTGTATCGTATATGTAAGTAAGTGATCGTGTCAAGTGATGGATTTGTTCGTTCAATTATGTTAAAAGCGTTCACTCAGTGAACAAGATTGATACGAGAGGAGATGAATACAGCGTGTGTCGAGCAGAGAGAGATGTGAGTTGCGATGTGACGGACGGACAGACGGACATTATTTACACTTTATATAAATCATTATAATGAACACGGTTTAGTGTCACGAATATGTTAGTTACCTAATTAAACTTTAGGCAGGTTGTGGATTAAAAGAATTCGTCGTCAGAGGAGCCATATCGGGGAGCCATATCGGGGAGCCATATCGGGGAGCCATATCGGGGAGCCATATCGGGGAGCCATATCGGGGAGCCATATCGGGGAGCCATATCGGGGAGCCATTCGATTCGACCGTAACCATCATTATAACAACATTATTATTTAAACATTATAATATCCCGGCAAACGTATTTACTTACTTTAAAGGGAAAATAATTTAATATTCTCAGACCTAACCAACATACCTACTTACACAAAACATTCCATAAAAATCGGTTAAGCCGTTTAGGTGTAATTTAGCAACGAACACCGCGACACGACATGGGAATGTTATATTATTATACCTATTATATAGGGATTCATATACTTAATATGAAAAAGTTTGTAATATAACAAATATGTTTGTATGTATGATGACACACACACACACACACACAACTATTATCACAATAACAATAAGCAATTATTTTTTTGAATACTTTATTATGGACTACTTACCTACAACTTATATTGTAAACATCGAGTGTACTTCTTCTGCCGTAACATCATCCTTCATCCTTATAAAGAAGAACCAGAATCCGTTCTTATAGACTAGGGCTTGAATATCGGTCCATTTTTCAATTCCGGAATTCAGTTACAATATTGATCTATTCAGTTCCCGAATTCCGGAATTCGATGTTTCCTTTAAACATAACATACAAAATGCATAATATTTATTGAATTGTAGGGGTAGTTTAGGTAGGAATAATAATAAATCCATTGAAATAACTGTTCAGAACTGTAATTGACAGTGCATTCAAGCTGTTGTCTGTTAGAGAACTTCTTACACGATTGCAAATGTATTGTAAGAAACTGGTGAAAAGTCGCGTTCAGCCTCGACACTAGTAGGCGGTATTGTTTTTAAATACTTGAAACATTGTCTATCGCCACCGTCTTTGAAAACTGCCTTTTCGACTCTTAATAAACGATATCGAAATTCCGGTTTTGCTCTCACCAATTCCGGTATTACAAACGACACTGAAATAAGTCGGAATTCCGGAATTTTGTTAATACCGGAATTCCGGAGCTCAAGCCCTATTATGGACTATAGGAGCTCTTGAATCTTACACGACTTGTACTCATAGAACCTACGCGTACGTACTGTTCCCATCGTCTCCACCCGACTGGGGATCGAGGATACTCCAGCTATAGGGGAACTCACTACCTCTCGGGGTGTATTTTTCCCTTAAACGCATAAAAACAACTACGCAAAATACCACCTTTACGCAAAACGCCTAACTCGCAAAATACTGGTCACGTTACGCAAAATATCAACTAACACCACACATAACACTATTATCCGTTTTCAAAGTAGTCTAATAGTAGTAGTAGTAAGCCTTTTGCACTTTTCTCGATTTTGGCACCCTTGATTTGAAAAACATTTTCGATGTTAAAACAATTAATTTTAACTTACCTACCTACTTAGTATTTGAATGATTAAAACCAGATCAATAATGAAGCCATATCTGGCTGATTTTGATACGAGTATGTTTTGTATTTGAAGTTGTTATTTGTTATTGTTAACGTAGCGACGGCGACCGACGCGTGAGTTTTAGGTAAAAGTTTGACGAACCATCCTGGCAACACTGTCGTCGACTCCAAGTCGGTTGGCTATAGCTATAGCTATGGGTATATGGTGGGTGTCACAGTCTCCGATCAATATAAGATAGGATTTACCGTATTTGTTTCCGCCGGAATGTTTTATATCCGATTCGACGACCTCTAATATATTCCTCTCGATCATCTTGTGTAGGCACGTTGTGTGTGTGTGTGTGTGTGTACACATACACATATACACGTGTGTAAACTGTGCTAGCGAAGTCACAGAATATATGAGATAACTTTTGCCCACGATTTCGTCCGCGTAAAAGTCGAAAGAATGTTTATCCAAAATTTGAAGTAGATTACACCAAGGAATAACGTTGTCCCTATACATTTTGCCCCCCTTTTTCACCCTTAGGAGTAAATTTTCGGAAAATCCTTTCTTATCTGACGCCTACGTCATACAAAGAACACACCCTCCAAGTTTCAGGTCTCTACGATCATAATCCTTTATAAATAAAAAATTAATCCTTTATAAATAGTGTAAGCGAAAAAACGCGCGATAAACGAAAATGAAAATTGTAATATCAATTACAATTTGTTTATTGGTGTAAAGGGACAAGGATGGGACCAGTGGGAATAATCTCAGTAGTTCCATCGTGGAACTGTCGCGTGGAAGTAGAGAGAGACTGAGACCGGCTGATTGTGTGTTAATGTTACAATATATTCGCCGACAGGAAGGGAAGGGACCTTCCTGCCGGCGGACGTCACATCTGGCAGCGCCCTCTCGCGGGGGATTCGGTACTCATCTATAAAAAAGACTCGAGTATAGAAGCTCATTGTTCAACGTACATACATCTTCAACATATCGATTCACCCCCCCCCCTAGCCCCCCCCCCCCCCGGGGAGACGATCTCGGACTTGTATCCTCCTCTAGATGAGATTAGAGTATCCGTAACAAGTGGTTAGAGCAAACATATCCTATAATGAAACCTTTCTCTAGTCCATCCTCCCATCTCTTCCAAGGAACAGTTACCGTAGGTTCTCTAGTCCATCCTCCCATCTCTTCCAAGGAACAGTTACCGTAGGTTCTCTAGTCCATCCTCCCATCTCTTCCAAGGAACAGTTACCGTAGGTTCTCTAGTCCATCCTCCCATCTCTTCCAAGGAACAGTTACCGTAGGTTCTCTAGTCCATCCTCCCATCTCTTCCAAGGAACAGTTACCGTAGGTTCTCTAGTCCATCCTCCCATCTCTTCCAAGGAACAGTTACCGTAGGTTCGTGATACCTACACTTGGAACATTACAGCTATAGCGGTACTATCGCAACAAATATATTATGTTGATAAAACATATTACAACAGATTCGACAACAAATGTTCACAATAGTCGGCTGCATGCATAATTGCAGACCCACCGTAGAGCTCCAAAACGGCTGTTATATGAATGTTTTCAACAAAAGCAACATTCTAGACACCTGCTTTAGTTGAAGTTTAAAGTCTTCTCTAACTCATGCATTTATCTAACGAAACTTCAATACTCTATTAATGTGTAATGATGCTGCCGACCGTACGTACAGTCAGGGGCCGAAAGTACAGCACCACCTTCACGGTACACAATACATATAATGTGATTGTTGAAACAGACATGTGTGTGTACATAGAGAGACTCTCACTAGTTCCATTCTACCAACACTTCCTCCCATCATGGTTTATTTATACAATATTATACCTTTTCACTAAATGAAACATGAAAGCCGAGACAATTTACTGTAATCGAGTATGTGACGGAAAATAAAAAATGTATTTTAGTAAGAAACGTATTATAAATATTATTATTGGTTAATTTGATATAAAATTATCATAGACAATCTATCAATCGACCCCTGACGCAGTCATAACTTCGATGGGTGGCCAATTAGTGTGGCTAAAATGTGTTTCCGTGAGCCCCTCCGTGCTTCGGAAGGCACGTCAAGCCGTTGGTCCCGGTTGCTACCTCTAGTAGCAGTCGTTTGGTCAAGTTAGAGGCCTTAAGGCGATCTGATAACTCTAACAATTATAGGTGAGCCACATCAACGAGAAGAAGAAGAAGATAGACAATATAGTGAAATGATAGTAGATAATATAGATACCATTAGGGGTCCGTTAAGAGTAGGGTGTCCTTTAGGGGAGCCGTTAAGCGTGAACCATCTGTACACAAAGTGAAGACATAAAACACTTGACGTCATTACAACACGACGTACAATTAGAGTGAACACTTTATTGTTCACTTCACGACCCGAGACATTTAACATGTTAATGGTGTGTAGAGAGAACATCACTCATAGGGAGTAAACTCACGTCTTATTGTTAGGTAAAACAATTCATACCAAAAATTCAGCACGAATTTATTTTATTGTTTACTAGCGACCCGCTCCGGCTTCGCACGGCTGATATTATGCATGTATTATACATATAAACCTTCCTCTTGAATCACTCTATCTATTAAAAAAACCGCATCAAAATCCGTTGCTTAATTTTAAAGATTTAAGCATACATAGGGATATAGAGACAGAGAACGCGACTTTATTTTATACTATGCATTGATAGTGAAGAAACGTTTGAAGTATTTGGTTGTAATATTAAGATGAGTTAATGTTCGATCAATGTCAACATGTCTAGATATGTACTAGATGCGAGATTTAACACTAGTTCGGTATTCTATTGTTTGAAAATAAACAAAACATTGAAATATACCTACATACTTACAATTATAATTATAGTTAACTGAAGTAAAATCATTATAATGTTCGCGTCTAGTTCCTGTAGTCCTTCTAAATGTGTTCGTTTAACGAGTAAGTACTACTGTATGGTATAACTCCCAGTGGGCGAGTAGGGGGGAAGGGGGGGTGGACTGACGACTGACGGCTGACGTCGCGAGACTAACAGTAAAGTTGACAGTTTGATTCCGCACGTTTTATGCGAACTGGTTTATGACGTCATCAAAGTGAACCGTCAAACGTGTTTATTGTATTGATAGATATAAAATACATATACAATAGAGAATACATCAAGGCAATAAAGCTAAAGAATTACCTCTGACAGATAATAATTTTATCTTGCAATTTCCTCCAACAATTTGCCATAATGACGACCTCTGTGGCGCGTCGGGCGAACACCCGACTGCGACGCAGAAGGTTGCGGGTTCGATTCCCGCCGGGAACAAGTATTTATGCTGACCATAAATTCTAGTTTCTGGTTCTGGGTGTTTTCTATATGTATAATATGTATATATTTACAAAAAAAAAAAAAAGTATATAAGTAGTTTATCCGTTATCTGGCTCCCATAACACAAGCATTAAGTTGCTTAGCTTGGGGCTGGATGGCGATGTGTAATGTGTCCTGAAATATTTATTTATTTATTTTTATTTATTTTATAATAAGATCGGCTGTTAGTTTTTGTTTAGATTGTATTTTGTTTTGGTTCAGATCACCTTTTGTCTTTATGACCAGCTGCCTTACTCTTGACTTACAAGCCCAATGTCCAATCCCAATCTCAAGCGAAAATATGTCAAATGGCACTCTTGAAAACAAGACTAGCGCCACATTGGAATTGAATTGCGTGGTAATTAGTGGAACTAAATGCCATTGGGATTGGATTACGGGATTGAGAAACGGTACTCTTTGACGCTTGTTTGACAGCTGAATATTGCATATATTGATTGTGTTTGTATTGCGGATAGTCCCAATAACTAAAGTGTAGGTAACTTTGTTGAAATTGCGAGTTTTAATTTTCAAGTAAAACTGTAGGTACATATAATGGCTCGTTTAATATTGCACAATGTTATCCTCCGTGAAGCCAAAAGGATGGATTTACGAGAAAGACGTAATTTTCGTCTGATTGCCCTCTACACCGATAAAGCCTTACCTACTATGAACGAAGACGAATGGTGAACTATGGCATCACCAAGGTAATGTTTCGTGAATTGTACCAAGAATTTGGAGCCCTTGATGCCAGTTACAACAAGTCAAATGATATTAGCTCAAAATACAAGGTTACATAATTAATATTTTTTACGTGTTTTGAACATTGCCTACCACCGTAACAGTCCCTATAGTCCACAGCACATGAGTACAGAAGGACTACAGTCTCCATAGTTCCCTATTCAGTCCACCTACCCCATCTCAACACATTACTTGTAGTAAAATTTCCACAAACTGAAGAAGAAAGTAATACGTAATAAAAGACGGTTTGTAAAATTCTTTTGAATCATTTTATTTACTATGAACCTGCCATCGGGCTCAGCATTACACATTATTTGCTTAATAACTTCTGTAGCTGAGTACATTTTTTACATTTTCAGATTTTCTGAAACATTTGGCATCCCTGCGTAGGCTTCATTCACGGGATGCATGTGGCTGTAATACGTCCATCTAAAAACGAAGAAAGGTTTTTAATAGGAAATATTTACATTCAAGGAATGTATACGGGAGGTCGTGGGCTTGCCATTTTTCTACAATGAAAAGCAGGCATTTCATTTCATTTGATAACACTTGATTTATTAACTAACATGCACACAATTTAATTTTACATTGTAAAAAAAGATTTTCTTACCTCAATTTCGCAGGGATTTTAATAAAATAATCACAAAATAATTTCAAAACAAACAATATAATTTTTACGACAGGACTTTGACGTGACTTGTCTCTTTGACGAAATATTTTTTTTCTTGTTGGATGGTCCCCGTACAATTTGCAATAGTGCCATGATTCATTTTTTATTAAATTCTTGTGTAAATACATTTAAATGTTAAGTATTTATGGTAGTTTTTATTGTAAAATAGCAATTAAAATAAATAATTCTAATATAATATAGTATTTTGCTTATTTTTTCGTAAGTTTTATTCTTTCATTCCATAGAGGTTAGTTAGATGGTCTGAGTTTCGTTCGTTCGATTCGGCCTTTGTTAGTCTGTGACTTTGACGTATGTTACTAACTTCATGTCTTATTTACAATCCCGTCACAATCTCAAGGGTAACACAATCCCGGCAAAATTAATTTCAAGAGTACCAAATGACAGCAACATTGGCCTTGTATTATAATTGAATTGAGCTTGAGCTTGTATTGACATTAAATTGAAGAGTAAGGCAACAGGGGTGATAAACGTGTGTCCGTGTCACATTTAGGTCTATTAATAAAATTAAATAAATCAGGAAGCATAAGTCGAAAACTAGTGCTACCATGAGGCCGGTAGGACAATATAGTTGGGACCACGAGTAATGAGGAGAACTATATAGGGATCACTCTGATGTTCATTCTATTCTAGTAAGTAGGTCCAAATAGGTATATTAAACCTCTACACTTGTTAATTAAACAATTATGTTATACTAGCTGCTTCCCGCGGTTTCATCCCCGTAAGGCCCGATCCCGTGGGAATATCGGGATAAAAAATAGCCTATGTGTCAAACAATGTAAATTCATCCATTTTAATTATAATAATCGGTTTAGTAGTTTTAGCGTGAAGGAGTAACAAACATACACACACACACACACACACACACACACACACACACAAAATTTCACATTTATAATATTAAGTAGGATAGGATTAGAAATTATAGTTTAGTACCGAGTTGGTTTAATGTTAGAGAGCAACAAGAGATAGAGAGATAGAGCGAGAGAGGGAGAGAGGGAGAGGGCGTCTCGTCTGCTATACATATGGATTTATTTAAATCCGTTCTAAGTTTAATGGGATTCATTGGATTTTAATCGATATTTTAATTTTTAATCCCACTGGTACCATTGATAATTCCACTGGGGTTATAATGATGGGGTGAATGGGATTTCAATACATAAAGTATTGGGATCAATATCATGGAGCCAGTGTAAGGCACGCGTTTTGTTTATAGTTGAGATAAATAAGATCAAATGGTATGAAATATTACAACAATGTAGTCCACATAAACAAACGTTTTATGAAGAAATCAAAAAAATTTAACTTCATAAAAACACGATTTGACTACGCTCTATAAAGCACGAAAACAGCTTTTGTAAAATGAATGTAACAAATTCTCTATGAGTATGAGAGGTAGGTATGTTTAATATTATGTTTGAAGGGAACAAATTCTCTCACCTGTTCCAACCTCTGTGTGTCACTGTCAGAGGTAAGGTACCTCTCTGTGAAGTGATGACGTCACATGACACGACATGATTGTAGCGGACACGTCACGTCACTCCGTGGGGACTACACGGGGTGTGTGTGTGACGTCATCTGCTGTCTATAGATATACTGTCGGTGACGTCACATGGTCTATCCGCGCTACTATAGAAAGTTGTACTTAGAGGTTATTCCACAATCCCCCCTGATAATACTCATGAATGGGGGTTTTGTGAACAAAAAGTTCACATATCCCCATTACTTGCTGATGACTTTAGCGTACCCAGTAGGTAATGTGGACCAAACGTTTGTCGTGTCATCGCATTGATTTGACACAAGTGTAGCCAAACAAACGGACATTACGTCTCTAGTGCAGGGGGTCGATGTAGATAGTTGACCGTTGAACTACGACCATGTATGTATGGTATGGTATGGGGGGACCTTCAACCGAGAGAGGGAGGGGGTCCGAGAGTGGAGTACAACCGCATTACAAACGTATGGAACAAGGTGAGAGGTTGAAGCCTCATTGTGGAAGGTAGTGTCGTCGCGTCGTGGCTAGAGGTGTTAGACGTATGGCATGAAGGGAAGGGGAGCGAGCGTGTGTTCGACGACGTAGTACTATGTCGACGTTGGATCGGATCCAAGACGTCCTCGTCTCCTGCGTGAGGTGTGTGACCTGTCCCCGGTGGGAGGGGCCTCCCGGTGCCTTTGTTACAATATTTCCAGTAGTTGAAGAACAATGATGTAACAACTAAGTACGCACGTCCGTATGAATATATTTAGTACAAAATATTAGAACCTAAAGTTGTTAGAACAACATTGTATTATAGAACAATAAAATGTAACTGAAGTAAAGTGAGTTAAACGCTTACTTCTGTAGCTTCCTGTGCTGTAGAGGACTTACCTTTAGTTACAGTACTGTATGTAAGCTTACACACGATACCTATACATATACAATGATGTAAGCTTACATCGCGTCTAGCGAGAGATGGCTAGAGTAGTAGAGAGCTAGAAGGTGACAAGGTAAGCTGTTAGCTCTAGTAGGTTAGTGTTACAACAACAACCCAGTTACTGTACGTAGTTAGGTAGGTATAGTCCCCGGGGATCGTTGTCCGACATATGTTCACGTTGTATTATTGTATGTGTGTTACTTGTGTGTCTCACAATCTCCTCGGATATATCGTGACATAAGTACATACATATTGTAGGTAGGTAGGTATATATAGGTAACATAATATGTGTTAACGTAACCTTCAACAGCTGCAAGTTAAATACTACCACGTTATATACGACCCAGTTGACGCAATGGTCACCATGCCGGACTGCCAAACACAGGGTTGCGGGTTCGATTCCCGCCTCAGACATGTATTTATGCTTAGATATTTGTCTGTGGTCTGGTTGTTTCTATGTATTATAAGTATATATTTACAAAAGAAAAGTATATAAGTAGTATATCCGTTGTCTAGCACCCATGACACAAGTCTAGTTACTTAGCTTGGGGCTAGATGGCAATGTGTGGAATGTCCTATAATATTTATTTTATTTATTTTATATAAGTAGGTACCTACCTACCACAACTCCATGGCATGTACGGACGTCTATTAATGTTTTCATTCTAATAATTTTTGTTTGATAAATTCATGAGTTATAAGACTTTAAACTTCAACTAAAGCAGGTGTAGGTGTAAACTAGAATCTTGCTTGTGTTGAAACATTCTTATAACAGCCGTTTTTTAGCTCTACGGTGGGTCTGCAAGTATGCAGCCGACGTCAACTATAGAATCTACAATCTATACCATTAGACAATAATAATAAAAATAATTGACCGAACGAGCGAAGCGAGAGAGGTCTAGTGGCGAGACGGTCGGTCGGTTGTACCTATGTATCTATGTATCTATGTATCTATGTATCTATGTATGTTTGTTCGACGATAACTTGAGTACCGTTGCTCTGATCTTAATGATTTTTAGTATACGAGTAGTTGAGGTCCATAGAATTTTTAAGTTCGAACATGAGAGGGATCGGTTAGGGGGCTTCGATGATAGGGGGTGCAATAGGGTATCTACCTATATGACAGGCGAACTATAGGGCAAATATACCCGAGTGGGGTATCAAATGAAAGGGCGTAACTTCGGTGACAATAATATGGTACCATGGAAATGATCTGATGATGGAGGTCGAAGGAATCCACAGGAATTCATTATCTCAGCGGTCAATTTTATATCAAACTCATTTGTATCAAGAAGGATAAAAACGCTTAGACCTTCATGATTCAAAAATGAAAATGTCAAAAATCAAAATGACATGTTTTCTTTCTGTCATTGTCGTAAAAAATATGATTTCCAGATAATTCCAAAACCATTACATTTAACTTAGCTTTAAGATTATGTTTAAAATTGATTATAGGTACCTATCTATATAATAATATGGTCATCCTAAATAAAATTCAAATAATTCGTATAAGTTTAGAGTGCAAAGTCATGCACTCTTGTGTTCGTTCCCGATGGTCTTCGAAGGAGCTGCCTGAACTAGCTATTGATCAAGCTAAACGGAAGCCGAAGCGAAAATTGGACAATCCTTCTATGGTTGACGTCGTCTGGGCCACTCAGGATGTACCTACTCACCTACCTTGGGTGAAGACTGTAGATTAAAAGCGTCTACTTATTCTACTCTGCCATATTATTATATCGTCAGACCTCTCTTTGCTTCATATTCATAATTAATCAAGGGTTGGTTTGGTTAACAATTGTGGTATAGTTTGCTTGCTAATCTAAAGATTCTAATTAAAAAACTTGTGACTAATCTTTTTATTAATTTTATTTAATAATAGGTTAGGGACTTAATATAGGACATAAGTATAATAATAGTTCCACCAATAATATAGGTCTCAAACTTTTTTTAATATATTTGTATCGAGGGAGGAGCCTCTCTCCTCTTCACCTCTTTCATTAGAATATGACTAGCTGACCCGTGCCCACTTCGTTGGGCATAATGTTAATAAATTAAATTATCTATACTAATATTAAAAATAATACTTTTTGTAACTTAAATATAAAAGTTAGACATATGCTGTCGTTGACTTTAATGTAGGCATTTTCAAGCTCCACATCTTTTCTCTAGAACTCAAAAATATATCTTTCATAGTTAAGGCAGCGTTCGTAAGAAACGCTTTCATTCGACCGTTTTTTATTCTTCGATTCACTTTGCAAAACGGACTACCACGTAAAAGCCTTTTTATTTTTCGGTTTTTTATATAACCTATGACACTCAGCAATAATGTGGCTATCTATTGGTGAAAGAATTTTTAAAATCGGTTCAGTAGATCCCGAGATTACCCCTTACAATTTAACAAATATACAAACACACAAACTTTACTTCTTTATAATATTAGTATAGACGAGATTACCCCTTACAATTTCACAAATATACAAACACACAAACTTTACTTCTTTATAATATTAGTATAGATGAGTACATACTACATAGGTACTAAAAATTTGAGTGTTAAGTCTGATGATAAAGACTCGATGAGAAAGGTGACAATAAGATCTTAACGATCTTGAGAACGAGATAGTCATATCATGTTTGTACTCGTTCAAAGCACCTTGATAAGTAGGTATTCTATAGCTTTTGAAGAATCAGCTGACATCTGGGATCTGGTGATAGAGATGGAAGAAGGCACTCAACTTCAAAGAAATATGAACTCATCTTCTAGACAAGATAAGTCTATCGTTAAAGTTCGTTAAAGTTGTCTTAATAAGTAGGCACTCTAGCTGTTAAACAAGCAACTCATATCTGGGGTTTGGTAATATAGCCGGAAGAAAGCTATATGAACTAATCTCTAGATAAGTTAGGGCTATCGTGTTCACTTGATGAGGAGGTACTCTAGGTACAGACGATATGGTGATATAGAAGGAATAAGGCTATAGGAGTTTTTTAATCATACACGTTCACACACATTCATTGTAGGTACGTATTCTCTCGAGTATCAATAAAACGCGAAATAAAAAAATACGTGATTGAGACCAAGAAAATTAGGCTATGGAACTCATTTTCTAGACAAGATATAGGTATCTTGTCTAGAAAATGCCTAACGCGTTTGGATTCGTTAAAAGTATAATAGAGTCAGCGATGTCCAGGGTCTGATGATAGTGATACGCACCTATCATTTAAACAAGATAGACCGAAGAATATGAAGTATTTCGCCGTTATATCATACTTTACGCTGAAAAGTAAAAATCGGTAAAAAAAACTCGTGAGGTCTCAGTTCGGGGCGAACTACTAGTAAATAAATAAATATTTCAGGACATATTACACATCGCCATCCAGCCCCAAGCTAAGCAACTTAATGCTTGTGTTATGGGTGCCAGATAACGGATAAACTACTTATATACTTTTTTTTTTGTAAATATATACATATTATACATATAGGAAACACCCAGAACCAGAAACAAGAATTTTAGTCAGCATAAATACTTGTTCCCGGCGGGAATCGAACCCGCAACCTTCTGCGTCGCAGTCGGGTGTTCGCCCGACGCGCCACAGAGGTCGTCTACTACAATACAATACCGATGGTAACAAACACACACACACACACACATAATATAATTAATTCAATTGTAAATGATATAAAACACCAGAAATCACATTTCCATCAATAACGATCAAACAATATACTTGTATTAAAACACACACACTCACACACACACACACACATCCGTCACGTGAAAACAACAACACAAACATGGTCACGTGGGGGACACGTGGGGGACATTTAAATACAATTAATTCTCGTTCTACTGCTCTTCTGGGAATAAAACTTAATTACCTTGGAAGTAGATAGATAATGCTTTCAGCGCTTTACAACTAATCGAACGTCGGTCTGTCTGTCTGTCCGT
The DNA here is from genome assembly GCA_907269075.1 of Idaea aversata. Classification (NCBI taxonomy): domain Eukaryota; kingdom Metazoa; phylum Arthropoda; class Insecta; order Lepidoptera; family Geometridae; genus Idaea; species Idaea aversata. Next base: position 170,578 of record OU026109.1, read on the forward strand.
GTGTGTATGTGTGAGAGTTTATCTCTCTTTTGAGGGTGTTTTGAACGACTTTATAAACAAGAAGTGATATACAACCGCGCGAGCGAGGGGCGGTCCCGGCCGTGTGCGAGGGGTGATGGCGGTGCGGGTCAACTGGACCTATTCATTATTCCGGAAAAAATCAAAGAGGACAAGAAAGTTTATTAAATTGTACAAACAGGCGACCTTATCGCTTAAAGCGATTTCTTCCAGGCAACCTTAACTTAAAATTCCCATTATCCCTATGTACAGTTCACCACTGTGTAAGCGACTGTACACCAAAATATACTTTAGTTAAGTTGAGTTGAGTTAATTATGTTTAGTAGTTAAGTAGTCTGGAGCACGATGTGTAGTTGGTAGTAAAACTCAGGAAGAAAGTTAAAGTAGTTGTTTACTGTCCTAAGTGTATATCGATACTCAATTATAATACAATATTAATGTAATAAAGTAAGTTGAATTCACACGTGAGTAAAAAGTAGGTCACAATTTTAGCTGATTCTTACAGTACGGTTTAAGACCGTACACCCTACCAATCGGGTGAAAAAATGAATCTTGGATTCCCATGATCACCACCATAATTTTCCTACTTTCCCCATTATCTTGGGGCAAAATTGATAATTATTTACTAACCAAAAAAGATTACAACCATAAAATTAAAAAAATAACCATTATACAAAGAAAATTATCCTATCCTATCCTACTTCCTACCTAAATGTGAAAGTTTGTGTGTGTGTGTGTATGTATGTTTGTTGCTCCTTCACGCAAAAACTACTGGATCGATTGCGATGAAACTCGGTATCTAGATAGCTGGGGACCTGGATTAACACATAGGCTACTTTTTATCCTGATATTTCCACGGGATCGGGACTTACGCGGGCGCAGCTAGTGATACATAAAAGTAGACAACAATATAGATTGTCCTGTAATGTATGAAGTGTTATCGGAAGAAAGCCACTATACGGGTGCACTAAACACTTCCTTCCCTTCGATCTCACGGCGATACCTCCCCCTCCCCTTCCCTATCCCCCCCCGCGTCTACCCTCTACTAGGGTTGACACACCGCCCCCCCGCATCGAGCATTATATATAATTTTCATTACTCATACTCCGAAAGTAGGTCTAAAGATGCGTGAAGAGCGTGTAGAAAATAAAATTTCCAGCCCTAGGGAAAATCGCTTTCACAAAAAAAAAAAAAAAAATTCAGCACATATTACACATCGCCATCTAGCCCCAAGCTAAGCAACTTAATGCTTGTGTTGTGTTGTGCTTGTGTCACTGACAGCTGTCATGTCAAATTATGGCTTCGCACGACTCGTGCAATGTGCATATAGCCAGTATCAGTATCATTGTACAATAGGAACTTCATAACCTAACCTGTTATTGCGTGTTATTCTTTGGTGTTACTTAAAGCAAGGTTTAAGTAACACCAAAGAATAACACTACATGTATACAACCTCTTTGATCCCAACCTTGTAAGAGGATCAGGTAGTATGGACACATGAGTACCTACTCATGTGGTATGGAGTCTCATAGTCTCATTCACTCTCGTTGTTAGGAAGAATTTTATGTATTATTCGTAATGAAAAGCACAGTGTTTACCTCGGGTGAAAGACTCATTAAGCCCCGAGACGGAGTTTGGCGCCCGAGCGTAGCGAGGGCGCTAATAGTTCGAGGGTAATGAGTGATGCACCCGTATAGTGGTAATGAGTGACTTTCACACCTAGGATAACAATGTACTATTCTTTAGCACAATAAATATTGAGATGCAAGATAGTGAGAGGTGTGTGAAGTAACTAGATGAATGTCAACTTGCGAGGTCCAACCGTTCCTGAGGAAACCGGTGGTGACACACAGACAGACAGACGGACAAGATAGTGATCTTATAAGGGTTCCTTTTTTACCTTTTGCGGTACGGAACACTAATGAAGGCGAATGAAACTATAACATTATAGAAGACGGTTTTAGATTCTATACGACTGTATTATTTATGGAAATAAACAAGTATTTACAAAGTATGACGTTATTTTAACCTCCAATGCCCCCTTCATAATATGCCCTCTACCTATAATTACTTTATTATTTTACTTTTTTTTTATTTAAATGTAAATTGTTGTATTAGGGTCACAGTCGCTAAAAAGTTCGTGAAATGTCTAATCTAACAGATGTTAGCTACATCTGTTAGTCCAATCTCCTACCTTACATCTATTACAAGTTATGACGTATTTATGACAAGATAAGATAAGATAAGATAAGATCATTTATTCGCCGGAATACATAGTATAAAGGTCTTACAAAAAATATTAGTACATGTATTCGGTCCGCAAGCAGACGTGCAAATGTTAAAAATAATATAAATTACATAATGTCAATAATCAAATTAATAAATTGTTGCACGACTTCGCTCGACCGTGTCAAGCGAGTCGTCGACCAGCTAGCTCGGGGTGATAGTGGGTCCGTTTACACACTCAGTGGATTTTACGCTGGGGGAATCAAGGGATTAGTGCCTACCTATCTTTACCTTCTATTTCTCTTCTATACGGGGCGCCACCTAGCGCGCAGCGCTAGGAAATAATAATACTAGATAGGACAAACACATCTATAATAATAATATTAATTATAAAACTTTGACGATCACAATGAGTAAATCTTATCTCTAAAATTATGAGGTTCTTATTTCTATTCTTTCTTTTTCAATATTCTAAGTTTATTTCTATTTAACTTCCTATTCTTCCAAGGAATCTACTTAAAAAGGAATGTTTATAAATTCATTGACATATCTTATATTTTCTTCATACATAAATATGCTTAGGCTGGCCAGGCCTAGCAGATTCTAGAATATAACATTTAACTTATGTTATACAAACATGGATAGAGGGAAAATGTTCAAAACACGAGGCGCACTATCACTGGCTGTTCTTCCTAGGAAGTAAATGGTGTTCACATACCGGGATGGATGTCAAACCTTCTTTCTGACGCAGAGCGTTCACCTGTACGGGGGCACGAGGCTACCTTTCCCGCTGAATATCTCCAACACGCGGATACGGTGTGGGGTTGAAATAAAGTGCGACGTGGCACGACGAAGATTTCTTCTCAAAGGCTTCTATTCATTGTGATTTACAAAGACTTATGCTTAACGTAAAACGGCGGCGTGAGTTAGTCCATCAACGCTCGCGTCGACGACGGCGTCGCGCGCCATGAGGCGGCGGCGGCTTCGGCTCCAACAACATCATCACCCTGCGGACAATGATCACGGCATGAAGTGGGGCCTAACCGGGCCGAGACGACGTGCAAACAAGATAACAAACAGCTCTCACCTTCTAATATTAACTTCTTTTCACAAACGTAAATCTGGTTGACGATCTTATTCAAGCTACTATATTGTGTCTTCCAACCTCGAACAAGATTCGCAGCGAAATGGCCGACCCATCGACAGTTCCCCTGGCGGATGGCGGGAGAAACTCTACAACCACAGAATCGACTAGCGCAGGCGGACACTCGGTCTTCAAGTCTTTTCATCCTGACAATTCAATTTCGAGGTAAAAGCTACTCATTGGCACACCGGCCAGAAGATCTACCGATTCTCTTACCCTACGATCGATACAAAATCAATACATCAGCTGTCACTGTCAGGCGAGCTGTCACCACTGACGGGAACGCGATTCTCTGTCGCAGACGAAATGTAAACAAACAACAATGCAAAACATTTTAGATGTTTTAATTCAATTTCAGATGGAAACAAGTCCCTGTGAAAGATACGAATAAGTGTGTGTGTGCCCGTAGATCGTAGGCAAGTGAAATTAACATGGGGATGTTATAAAACATGCAACAAAATTATGTTAATGTTGTTAAAACCATGTTAAAACCATGTTAATTTCACTTGCCTACGATCTACGGTCGTAGGCAAGTGAAATTAACATGGGGATCATATAAAACATGCAACAAAATTATAATGTCAAAAGTAAAAAAAAAAATATTGTATTTTCCTATTACTAAATGATTTGAATTCGTTTAGGTCATAAAAACAGTGTTCAAGAAGCCACATACTTATTCTTCCGACATTCAACGTTAATAAACCTCTGCGTTGTCAACCCTAAGTAAAGTTAAATAACTCGATGTAGCTCAACTATCTGTTCGTGGTATAGTCAGTTTACCGAAAGAGTTGCACCATACGTACACCGCGCCGCGCAACTCGCTCACACACCGCATACACTCTATACAACACTATTGTACAAGTTATTTCATGTGCGCTATATAACTAGAATAGCTAGGAGTCAAGGGAAGGAAATCGTCTACGAGCGTCGCGTCGTAGCGCGTGCTACGAGACGGTAGAGCGTGCTACGACGAGGTATCCGCTACGAGTGCTACGATAATGTGAAACACGCTTCGAGGAGAGAGATCCAATAACTTAGGTTTTTTATTCGTTCCCGTTTGAAATGGCTTCCTTGTACCTCCAGCAGACGGCAAATGGCCGCGACATTGACAGATTTATTATGATGTAGGTACTTTTGAAGTTCGATGTAGTTTTTTATAGCTTCTGAACGCACATTTTTAATTTTTAATTATTCAGATCTATCACCTTTGTTATTAGTTGCCTTCCCATCATTTTTTAACCACTTTTATAATTTTAAATCCTAAAGCAGATGACTTGGTCGCTGCAATGAATAGTTTCATGCCAACAAGAAATATTGGGAAAGTGATATTGTTTTGCACTCGTAAGTGGAAAAGTGCCTTTTGTTTAGGTACTGCGGGAGGAAAGCGATCCTTTCTGGAGTGAAGTTTATAAAAATTATATTTTTTTATGATAATAATAATGATAATGTTTGTCCCGTAGATATGCAGCGTCCATGGAGATGAGCGTGCAGTCGCCCCCCCATCCCCCCCCTCCGCCCGCGTCACTTCCAGTCCGTCTGTAGCTGTCCGCCGGCGGTGCAATGGCGCGCGCTGATTGGTCCGCTCGCCGGTCGCCGCTCGCCGCCCATTGGCCGGAGCTACGTGCGACGCGCTCCCATTGGCGCTCCAACACCGCGCGCACTATTCTTCCTCTATTCTACTTCTACTTTCTTAACGGTAAGTTATTTAAGTTATAGTTTGCAGCCACTTCAATAAGGAAGTTTGTTTTAGCGCGGTAGTCGGTACGCATATTTTGAGATGAGATAAAATCTTTGAATTCGTGACACCGTTACGAGACGCAGTTACAGTGTGTGAATATATTGATGTACATATATTTTGTAGTTGTTTAGTAAATAAGTTTCTTTTTTTTATAAGTTTTCACTTCTGTCGGCATTCCCGGAGTGCTACCATTTTTTATTATAGTTTAGAAGATTGGAGCCAAACATAATTGAACTAGTAATGCTAAATAATAGATGTTACCTACTGATCTCTATTGTCGGACACGTTGCCCAACAATTATTGTTTATACCGGATATTGACCAATACCCAAAAGAAACAGTAAAATAAACTCCAAATAAGGTTGTTTACACGAACACCCCTACGGTTGTACATAATGTAAGACATTGGCAAGTGAAGTCAAAGGCGGATAGTAGTTACCTTGACAACAATGTAATCTACCGCGACCGACATACCGACATACCGACATGGATGTTGTTATATTAAGTATATTACCGAAACAAGTAACCAACTCTACTTGTAAGTATAAAATACTCAATTATAGAGAAGTATGGGGTAACAAAGTGTGGAACATAATCCGACCAGAACTCTCTGAGATTAACGGATGGCAACATGAAACTTTGAGAAAAATTACAAATACATCATTGTCAGAACCCCTTGCCTCGTTAATCCACCCCCCCCTCGCCCAGGGCGCGGGCGGGAGGGCGCGGGGCGAGCGACCCTGTGCCCTAGTTATACATTAACTCTCTCAGTAGAATACAACGCGAGCGGGTAAACGTTGCGCGCTCGTTAGCGGATTAGCTATGGTAAACTTTTTGATTTGACATTAATCGAGTACCAATACATATATAACATCGGAGACCAATTTATAAAATACTTTGTAATAATTACCTAACTACTATGTACATACTCGTATGTAAATAAGATAAGTTTGGAAGTATTTGATTGTGTAGAGCTGCTTACTTTAAGAGAGTGACACAAAGTCTCTACATAAATGACAATAAGCCTCTAGTTCGATAGTGATGACTGTTTCGTGGCTTAGGTTCGCATTTGTCACCTCGCACCTCGCACCTCGCACCTCGCACCTCGCACCTCGCACCTCGCACCTCGCACCTCGCACCTCGCACCTCGCACCTCGCACCTCGCACCTCGCACCTCGCACCTCGCACCTCGCACCTCGCACCTCGCACCTCGCACCTCGCACCTCGCACCTCGCACCTCGCACTTCGCACCTCGCACCTCGCACCTCGCCTCATTGCTGAATGCTCATTGTACACCTAAACATTTCAAGGTTATTTTATTATGTGATTCATATTATGTAGGTAGGTATTATTGTCAATGATTTTTCTGCTAACTGTACTAAAAATAATGCATTTCCGTCTTTTTGATGATTCCTTCCGTTATTTGATTTTATCTTTCTCCATCTGCCTGATATTTGGAGGCTAGGCAATTGGAGCTACCCCCGATTGGCTATAAATATCAGGCAAATGGAGCCACGGCTTCTCTTGCCCGAGTACTCGGCCCAACGACGCCGGTATAGAGGCGACCCTACTCCCCAGCAGTGCGCACGGTATAGAGGCGACCCTACTCCCCAGCAGTGCGCACGGTATAGAGGCGACCCTACTCCCCAGCAGTGCGCACGGTATAGAGGCGACCCTACTCCCCAGCAGTGCGCACGGTATAGAGGCGACCCTACTCCCCAGCAGTGCGCACGGTATAGAGGCGACCCTACTCCCCAGCAGTGCGCACGGTATAGAGGCGACCCTACTCCCCAGCAGTGCGCACGGTATAGAGGCGACCCTACTCCCCAGCAGTGCGCACGGTATAGAGGCGACCCTACTCCCCAGCAGTGCGCACGGTATAGAGGCGACCCTACTCCCCAGCAGTGCGCACGGTATAGAGGCGACCCTACTCCCCAGCAGTGCGCACGGTATAGAGGCGACCCTACTCCCCAGCAGTGCGCACGGTATAGCGGCGACCCTACTCCCCAGCAGTGCGCACGGTATAGAGGCGACCCTACTCCCCAGCAGTGCGCACGGTATAGAGGCGACCCTACTCCCCAGCAGTGCGCACGGTATAGAGGCGACCCTACTCCCCAGCAGTGCGCACGCGAAGCATTGTGGATATAAATACAAGCCGCTTCGTACGAGGTATTTATTTTTGGAAACATTAAATGATCATGTTATCAAAATATAGCCATAAATCCGTCTCGAGTGGAGTCGTCCAGAGTCGGCGCGAGGACGGGACGGACGCGGGGGGAGGTAGGGGGCGAGGGGGGGGTTAAGGCAAATGTCGTTAAGTGGCGGGAATAAATCAGGGGTTGTCTCCGACACGCGGCGAGATTGTTCTTTCTGAGTAAAGCTACTTGACATCAACTTACTATACTTAGGTATATAGACGTACTTGCTTCGTATATCTATCCGTTATCTAGCTACCATAACACAAGTCTAGTTACTTAGCCCCTAGGTTAGATGGCGTTTTATGCATTGTCTTGCAATTTGTTTTATGAATAATTTAAAGCGTTCAGTATACTTAAATATTTTATGGGTAATAAAATATTTAGCGTTAACAAAAGCATTAACTTTATATAGGTACTTGTTGAAATGAAAACTTCTTATGGCGCGTTGGGCACTTTTGTGGGTGAGCATTTTCAACCGATCTCGCGACAGATTTTGACGCGACAGATGAGATTTTATTTGTGTTAGTCTTTTTGTTTAACTTATAATGCCATCTATTACACAAATTGAGAAACTTAGTTTCTAGAAAGACCGCTATTTGAATGTAGATGGCGCTGATTTAAATTTTTTACTGCCATCTAGCGAATAAAAAATAAACTATATTTGTTTAAGTGAGTGCTAATAGATGGCAGTAGCAGATCGTTTCAAGAAATATTCTATGAGAAATAACAAGTTTATTGTTTTCACTTCTGCCTGCACTCCCGGAGTGCGCTGTTTTTTTATTTTTTGTCTTTGTATAAGATTACTATTAAATTACTTAGTAGGTATATAATGTAATATATAAATGAAATAGGTTACATAGCAAGATATAAATGACATCAATAAACATGTCAGCGACGAGTGACAGTGGGAGTAGCAAAGCGAGTAACAATAGCAAGACGAGTGAAGTGGCGACAGATGTGAGCACACAGTTGGCATCGCCTTTGTTTTATTGGAAATATTCTTTAAGGATTCATTTCTTTCAGAGTTATTTTATACTTTTATTCTGTTTGAATTGTTCGCCGTAAGATCCTCGTTGGGGCGTCAGGGGGCGTCCGGGGGCGTCCGGGGGCGTCGGGGGCGTCCGGAGGCGTCGAGGGGCGTCGAGGGTCGAGCGGAACTATATCTATTATAAGAATCGAATAAGTTTTTATTGTTTCTCGTCTTAATACGCTTACTGAACGAAAAAAAAACAGATAATTCTTTTGGGAAGAATATTAGATTCTGAATGAAAATACAAGTAAAGTGAACAATATAGGTTAGTTGATTACCTCCCGTGTTGTCTTGTTGTTCTGAGGTTTCATCGAGCATTGTGGTTTGTATCTGACGTGAATACTTGCCATTATATTGATATAGGTCTGTCAATCTGTACGTTGTCCTCGCACGACCACCGACCGACACCTCAGACCAGACACTTGACATCAGTCAGTCATTCCTCTCCTCTACTGCGTTAAATGTATGTTAGCACATCACTATCACTATCACTACATAGTATAAAACAAAGTCGCTTTCTCTGTCCCTATATCCCTTTGTACGCTTAAATCTTTAAAACTACGCAACGGATTTTGATGGTTTTTTTTTAATAGATAGAGTGATTCAAGAGGAAGGTTTATATGTATAATACATGCATAATATAGCCGTGCGAAGCCAGGGCGGGTCGCTAGTTCACTATAAAAATATAGTCGAATACATTAACTGGGAAATGCTCTAGTATAGAGAGTGCACCACAGCGAGGGGAACCGGAATGTTTGTTGAACGTCGATGCAGGCACGCTTGCAGGGTGCGGGGTGCGGGGTGCGGGGTGCGAGGGGGGGGGGGATATAACTCGGTTTATATATCCATAGGATCGCGTCCTCTCTCCCGCAACTTTATTATCGGATTCCAAAATACTCCAACAAATAGCCCCGATTGTGATTGTCCCGGCACGCGCCTCACCCGAATTTGGCTCTTATTGTGTGCGTGATTGGGCGTATATTCCCGTGACGGTAGATCTCATTGAGAGCTAATCCGCACGATCAACAGAATCCAACTCCCCTCCGGCTCCGGGCATGGCTTGCGAGACGCTAGTGTTGGGACACAACACACCGACGTTATATCGATAGTTTATCTGTTTTACTAGTAATATTTTTACTTTTATTAGACGTGTTGAAGCGATGTTTAAGCAATAGTTACTGCAAATTGGGGTTTCAATGTTTAGGATAACGTTAACGGACGGCCTCAGGGCGGGGCGATTTATTGATTTATTTATTTTGATTTGTGATCGAATAATACTTACAAAACTAATATAATTCTCGAGTAGTTAAAGAAAAGGAGTTCCGGATCCATTTGCCTGATAAAATTAATTTTAATTTTTAGTGAAGTCATCCATTTTTTTTTAATTTCGTTTGGTTAAAATGTACGTTCACTCACACACGATAATATTGAAATGAATGAATAAATTCGAGCTCACCTCACTGTTCGCTCGGCGCGGGCGGTCGAAGATTCAAATAGTAGAGACAACAAGTAAATATAAAGTACAAGAATATCTCGAGACAATATTATAACAACAGGAAGGAATCGAGATGAGAATGTTGTTCCTGTCATTTCCTGTTGATATAATCGTCTGTTGACCTCGAGCCGACCTCCTCGAGTCGACCGTGTCCTCGTTCCAACCAGTCCGAGTCGTGACGGTCGGACTGTGTCGGTCGGAGGGATCTAATCAGTTATCTGATTTACGATTTATTCATCAGCGGTTTTGTTCTCTACTCGAGGGAATACTTCCGTTTAATTAAATTCTTATTTTAATTAATTACAGACAGACATAATTATACCTAATGTTGGTTTATTGCTTAACTAGCTTTTACCCGTGACTTCGTCCCCGTCCATTGGCATGAGCTGTGCGTTTATATAACAGTTTGCCTGAATTTTAAATTTGTTTTCGTATATTTTACAATTGACGTAAGTACCTGACGTACCTAACGAACTCGTTGTCGTGTTTGTTTATTGATTGAAAGTGATCTAACAATTCTGTGATATCATATTTAACCGACTTCCAAAAAAAGGAGGAGGTTTTTTTATATTAGTGTTTTATACATTTAAGAAAAATATCCCGCCTCGCTACAGATACCTTAACATTAAGTAAGTAACAGATGAGCGAGCAGGGCACCTCTCTACTCCTACAACACACACAACACACACACACACTCCAACAAACTACAATTAATATACAAACACTAGGTATAATGTAATTGTAATAGCTAACAGAACAGCACATTATCGAGTAAGGAAACGAGCCCCACCCGGTCCCATCCCTATCACCTCTAGATCTCGATGCAACGACTCGCCCCCCTCGCCCCACGTCCTCACGCCGGCCCTGCTGCGCCGGACGTAACCAGGATATCTCCAGCTTCCGTCCGTATATAAACTAGATCCCACGACAACGATGCCATAACACTAACATCTCGCCCATTACAAATTATAATTAAACATAATATATTTCGTACGAGAGTTAGGTATTATTATAAAACTAAACATTTACTTACCATATTCTTTGTTTTTTAATTTTAAGAATAATCCATTAAACTTTTATCTATCACTACATAGTATAAAAAAAGTCGCTTTCTCTGTCAAAAAAATAAAAAAAAAAAAAACTTTATAGTACCTACCTATATCAAAAGTCGGCTTCAGTAATAGTAGTTTACCACACAAGGTATGTAAGTGAGCTATTACAGAACGAGATCCAATATGGCGCCCGCTAAGGGCGCTATGGATCGAGTGCACCCGAGATATTTAGACGCACGTGAGGGCGAATATAGTTCGAGGGTGTAATAGCTACTTACAACCGAGGTAGGTATACTACTTTACATCATTCATGCGAGGTAAATAAAATATATATGTACGACATCTTCGGCTTCAAGATGACAGAAATCAGGCATGCCGACCATTTATTCATCAGACGAATACTTGACATGATGAACTACATAACACTTTGTAGGTTCTTTTTTTTTAATTTTAATACAGTCGTCGCAAGTGAACAAACACTTAGTTAAAATGAAATGCAGCCCTTTTTTATTTTTTTTACTGTAAAAATCGTTTTTTGTAAAAAAAAACTTGTCTGACCAAGGAGTTTTGCATAGCTTGAACTGAGATGAAATGCCACCATTTTTATCATTTTTTTTTTCAGTAAAAAGTTTCGTCATTTTATAAGAAGAGAGATTTGTTAACCAAGGAGTTTGACATAGCTTGAATGGTAAAGTGAACTTTACAATTCAAGCATTCACCCGATGCTTGTATGGTAAAGTGATTTGAAAATGGAACATTCATATAAACAATGCACTGTGTTGTAAATGACAACTTACGCAGCCTCTTACCATACTAGTAAATCCTACTTACCGAGCAAGTATGATGTAAATACAATAACTGTGCATGTGGCTACAGTCAAGTGAACGTGTTGCCTGCGATAGACCCGACCCGCGTCCGTACCGTTCTTAGCTGGTTAGAGTTGCCTTCACTAATTGTCATTGGATTGGGTTAGGTTGGGGTGTTATAGAGTGGCCCCATACTACAAGCAATGTCGCTCAATATGTACAGTCGCGGTCAGAAGTACGTGCTTTAGTAACTGGACTGTATAAAAATACAATTAATAATTCATTATTTTTGCATGAATTTTTCGTTTGTTAATATTAAACCGGTCCGCTGATGAGGGGTAATGTATTCATGGTGGAGTCTCTCCCCCCCCCTCCCTCCCCCCTAGCGTCCCCTAGAGGGGGAGGGGGAGGTATAGTACGTCTCGGAAGAAATACAATACGTAACAGATTAAGGTTATAAAAGTAAATGTTATTAAGATGTCTGCAAGAAGTCAGTTTTCTTGCTACAGATTTTTGTATGAATGATGAAATTGTAATATAATATGTTTGTAATTTACAACTCTTGGTACCTCCTACATAGGTAATTACTTTAATGACTAAATGTTAAATAATATGTTCGTGTATGTTCTACGTTTTACGTAAATGCAACCAATAAAATGTCGGCTCATTCACAGAGTGTCACATTTGTGTTCGTAGCTGACTATAATTTGTTATTTTAGATATTAAAAACAACATTATTATAAATAGGGGCTTTTTACGAAAAAAGCTTCTTTAAACATTTTGTTTGTTTAAACACTTCCTTATACATTTTCTTACATCATGTTTTTCTTTAGAAAAATAAAACGTCGTCGCGGAGACGCACATCAATAATTCATGTCTCGGACGGAGTATAAGGAGTTATCCGTCTCGAAGGGGGGGTGGTAGAGGGGGGGTATGATTATATTATACGTAATTAGGAACGGTTTGGTTCGCGTAATGGGACCTTTGCCATCTTGAAGCTATAAGCAATAACGGTGGACAACACAGACAGGCAACATACATACGTACCTTATCTTGTCATCGGCCGATCGTTCGGCAACTCGACGGTTACATACCTATTTACAATCTAAAACATTGAAACAGAGACTGCTGCCCGTAGAAAGCGTGATAAGTACGCCCCGTTGTTGCCTAATTATTTATTCGTGCCGTTTGCGGTGGAGACAGCAGGAAGTTGGGCGTCGGAAGCCGTGACTTTTGTGAGGGAAATAGGCCGCCGTCTGAGGGACCGAGGTTTTGACTACCGCTCCGGATCGTTCTTGGTGCAAAGGTTAGCCGTCGCCATACAAAGAGGTAACGCGGCCAGTATTCTCGGCTCCTTTGCACCGGGTGCGGTCAGGGGCGGTTTATTTGAATGACGCTTAATTTTTATTTAAAATTATGTAAAAAGTATTGTATTATGTAGATATTATTAGTTTTCAATAAAATTTATTAGTAAACATTGAAATGACAAACAATAAATACTTATAGAATCTTCTTTAAGAGGAAAGGGTACCGGGGGCTCTCTTCATACAAACTATTACAGACGTAGACTGTTTTCTCCCTGGATAATAACACTAGAGCAAATATTTTTGGTGCATAAAATTTATAACTGCCATGACCATGCCCCTATTTTTTGTTTGTTTTAATTTTTTTATCTTTATTACTATGATAGTTAAAAATGAAAAAAAAAAATAGGGGCATAGTCATGGCAGTTATAGGTTTTATGGCACAAAAATATTTGTGCTAGTGTCATTATCCAGGGAGGAAACAGTCGACTACGTTTGTATGGAAAGAGCGCCGGTACCCTTTCACCTTAAGATCAAAAACTATAACTAAAAATGTCGATGTCTAAAACGTTTAAAGTGAAAATGAATCAGATTCAATTAATGTCAGTTTCTAACTAATATTTAAATTAAACATAACACTATATACCGGCCGTGGCTTCACCAGCGGTCCCACTGTTCGAGCGTGCTATCATATGTAACAAAGTGTGCGAGGTATCGCCCGATCGAAGAGTCTCCAGTCTACGTAGACCGACACCGACACGTTACAGCCGCCCCGTTTTTAACGTATTATAATTCAATTGAGTTGAAGTTTATACTGTGTTATAGGTACCTACTTAGATAGAGGTAGGAGACCTCTATGTACGTATGGACCTACTCTTGTCAGTACAGGCAGTAGGCGAGACGGGAACATACCACAAGGGAGACACGGCGACTACCGACTATACCTACACTCACATCCATTGTCTTACTTGCTCATATTGTAGGTACTTACACCATAGATCGAAGATGTTGAACACTAGTACCGCACCGCGGTTTCACCCGTGTTACTACCGATCTCGTGGGAATATCGAGATAAAATATATTTAGCTTATATTACTGTCAATGAATCAATGTATCCTCATATCGAGTTTCATCTAAATCGGTCCAGTACTTTCGGACCTTATTCAATTCAAACAAACTAACAATTACATGTTTACTATAATATTATTATAGATAACTAGCAAACCCGGCGAACTCCGTTTCGCCACCAGATTTTCTTTGCTATAAACGTCACGGAGCCCGAGACCTTTCCAACGAATGCAAAACCGTGGAAATCGGTTCGTGCGTTCTGGAGTTATAGCGTCAGGAAGGAAAACCCGACTTATTTTTATATAGTAGAATATCTAATCCATAGAGTGTAAATGATGACCATTATCCCTTGAAATGACAAGACAACTCTTGTCTTGTGTTCTCCTAGTTGTAAAACTATTTGTTTGTGAAGACTATAAGTTTACTTAACATCAGGTACAGATACATCCTTAGCAATACTGTTTATAATTTCACAGAGGTTCCGCCGGTCGCGTGACCCACCGGACCCCCTTTCAGTGGGCCCCACGGGGCCCCCCCTCGTGGTATTAGTTTATAACTTTGCGAAGTGATCGGAAGTTAACAATCAAGTCATTTGAATATAATAATGTCCGTGCGCGGGAACTGCCTAACGAAGCGGGACCCTTTGCTTCCTTCATTTACTGTTGTTTTGTGATGTTTGTTGGTATTATATTGTTTACAATAATACAATACAAAAACACTCATATATTCCCATTTAAATATTATTATAAATGTATATTGCGATAATATTCCGCGGATCGGGCTATTGTACCTATTTGGGTTCAATCGAGTGAACATACGGGACGAGTTGTGGTGGGAGATGTGACGTGACCGACGTGACCGACGCGATGTGACCGTCGCGACGTGAACGACGCGACACGCTCGGTGGATATTGTAAACCAAACGTTTACGATATGAAGTCATTGTTTTGTGTTCCTACACGGTATCAGAATTGAAGGCGATGCAACGTGTAAATGTTAACAATAGTTCTCCAAACTGCATCTGCTCCACCAACTGCTACTTACTGCTACCAAAACTATCTGACACGTAATTACCAAGAGTTTGTTCACAATATGTAACATTGTGTCCAAACCGCATGTATTCACAGTAAGCTAGAGATTAGAGACGGAAGTAATCAACAATAACAATCTTCTATGATATGTGATTGAAGGACATAACAGTATCGTTAGAGTATGTAATATAATATAGGATATAGTTCCGGTTGGGGACCCTCCCCGTGGGAGCCCTTTCCGCCGGTTGGGGGGCTCTCTTCCAGATAACATTGTTTATCTTAATGTTGTACTGTAGGTGACATACAGCTGCTTGATGGTTGATAGACATCCTCGGGTAGTGACTAACTGCTCCAGGATAGGGGTCCGGAGTCCGGGCTAATACTAGCCAGGCATGTATTTATGCTTAGATATTTGTCTGTGGTCTGCTTGTTTCTATGTAATATAAATATACTAGCGACCTGCCCCGGCTTCGTACGGCTATATTATGCATGTATTATACCTTCCTCTTGAATCACTCTATCTATTAAAAAAAACCGCATCAAAATCCGTTGCGTAGTTTTAAAGATCTAAGCATACAAAGGGATATAGGGACATAGGGACAGAGAAAGCGACTTTGTTTTATACTATGTAGTGATAGTAATATTTACAAAAGAAAAGTATATAAGTAGTATATGAGTTGTCTAGCACCCATAACACAAGTGTAGTAACTTAACTTGGAGCTAGATGGCGATGTGTAGAATGTCCTGCAATATTTATTTAATTTAGACACGATTAAAATAAGAACCAATTACAGCAATTAATTAATTAGGACATTAACATCTGTCATAATCTCCATTATAGTCCGCAAAGAAATCAGCTTTAACATTTGCATCGTAGGAGAGCGTATAATAGGAGACTACACCGGTATTTACAATCAACCCTATGAGATTGCATAGTGCTCGTGCGGACGCATAGAGCCGCAAGTAATACAACAAGTGAAGAGAGCATCAACAAATTGACACATGATAGGACTGCATCTAACGCAGTGCGTTCTTATTGAGTGAAGTATACGACTAAGTGAAGTGAGTGGTGTTAGAGTGAGAGAGCTGCACCGCCATCGTACACCGCCAGGTGATGGTCTATATTTTTAACCGACTTCAAAAAAAGGAGGAGGTTCTCAATTCGGTTGTATGTATGTTTTTTTTGGTCTATACTAGCTGCGCCCCGCAGTTACATCTTACTTACTAATCTGTATTTACTTACCTACGTACTACACTATTATGTAAATGTATTGAATTCTCGGTTTGTTAAACTATTGTAAATAATGTAGGTATGTCATTAACAATAGATGTTGTACGTTTGTTATATTAATATACCAGCCTTGTTCTACAAACTACAACAACATGTTACCACACGTGACATGGTAGACGTGAAGGTCAGTGAACTACAACAACATGTTACTACATGTGACATGGTAGACGTGA
Organism: Idaea aversata; assembly: GCA_907269075.1. Taxonomy (NCBI): domain Eukaryota; kingdom Metazoa; phylum Arthropoda; class Insecta; order Lepidoptera; family Geometridae; genus Idaea; species Idaea aversata. The sequence goes on from OU026109.1 coordinate 187,150, forward strand.
AGGTCAGTGAACCTAATGACGATGATAATGGTGACGTCACCTGTCATTGATCACTTCATGTTAATTCATTTGTTAAGGAACGCGTCATATATAAGTATTTATTATTGTAAATAAATCCATTTAGGGAAACATTCCAACCGTAAAAGTGTATGAATGTACCTAGTAGTAGCTATAGGTAGGTACCTACAGGACCGCAGTCAATTCCCGAGTAATCCGGACTGCTATTCAATAAATACAAGACTCATCTCGATGCTTTGAGGCGAGTAATTGAGTTGCCGACACTCACTGCTAGCGGCCCGGGGGCCCTCTGTGTGGCTGCACGGGCCCCCGTGTGGCTGCATGGGCCCCCCCGTCCCGGCCGCACCGAGGTGAAAGGGTGTACGAACCGGTAATGAGACCAATTGTACAAGTTAACCCTATTAATGTGCACTTTTCATCGCTTTTAAATTATATAAAATGAATGGTTGTGTGATTTATTGTCCAATATTGTGTACATAAATGTAACGGTGATATAATATCTGTTGAACATGGCAGGTACAATGTAATTGATGATAATTATTTAATTTATTCTCATCGAGGGTATCTCGCCCCGGCCGGCCGGGCGGGCGGTGCGCCCTCGCCCTCGCCCCGGGCCCCGCGCTCGCCCCGGGCCCCGCGCTCGCCCCGGGCCCCGCGCTCGCCCCGGGATCGGTGCATGATAGGATGACATGGAGTCTCGCCCTATTACATCTATTGGTATATCACAATATTAACATAAATGTCGTGACGAATGTACCGGTTGACGCGTGTCTCGTCTCGCGGCCAGTAGCTAAAGGTTTTTCTTGTTTGTCCAACTAGGTATATGTATACGTATTTTTATGATTGTTTTTTAATTTTGATTAGTTAGGTAACTTAAATACTTAGGGTATTTAATTGTTTTCTTTCGTATTTTAATTTAACTTCTGCTTTATCAAGAAAACAATGTCATTTTTTGGTTAGTTTGTGATTTGATCGTCTTTTTTTAAATTACAAAATAGGAAAAAAAAACTATCAGCCAATCCACCATGGTCCAAAGTAAAACTAGTTAGCAAGGACTTAAAATCATGTTTCTTTTTAGATTTGTAATGACATAGTTATATAATAATATCGTTGTATGTGATATCTACAACGAACGCAAGCGTGAGTGTATCGCAACCCGCAACTCGCGGCCTGCGACCTGCGGCCCGATCGCCGTAACTTATGACGCATTAGTCGAGTGCACACAAACAATAATCGATATTGCCGTAAAATGAAGCTACGCGTTACCGTTACTTTAACTGCACGTCTACTTCACCTACGGGCATGCCTACGAGTGAAACAAGCTGTTGTCGTACGAAATGTTTGACTAATCTTCCTAGGTGACAATTAATTATACATTTATGTCACGTCGAAATTTAGCGCGATACGGCGAGCGCGCGACGTTTAGGTCAGCGTGACGTGTGCGGCAATACTACATCTATAGTTATGACGCAAACGCAGTCAAGACGCGCTACATAAGAATACGGCGATCGGGCGGCTGGTGTTGTGTGAAGTATGTAGTTATGTACGCTGTAACTTGTACGTTGGTATATTAATATATTTAATGGACCTATTAGGAAATAAAGTATAATAAAATCATGAACCTTTGGGAATAAGCCAATGGATCACTATCACCACCTTGCGTGCGGCCCGATGTTCCACCGGCACCGATATGACCAAACTATATGAAACTACAACAATATCGTTCAATATAATATACTATATTCCCAAGACGCTACAACCTGTATGTATGTATGTGTACTCGAAGTAAAAGATTCCTTTTTAACCCCTTAAGCAAGGGTAATGTTAGTAATTGGATATATCCGAAAGGGTCTTCAATATGTTCGAGCCACGCGAGCCGTTCCTAACCTCCCCCCCGCCCCGTCCCCCCACCGGGGAGGGGGTAGGTGGGGACACAATTACTCAACAATATGAAACAATAGATATTTTGCGTCTCCACTCGCGGTATCAATGAAACCACATTGAACGTCTTGTCCTTCCTTCCTAGAGAGGTCGCCTCACAATACTCATATACATACATTTGTTATACACTCTTGTATTACTTCCATTCATTATATTATCTAATGAATAACAATGGATTCTCGTGATATATGTAGTGAATGCCATCAATTGTTGAACGTTCAGTATTCTGCGCTCATTCATGAATACTAACCTAACCTACTCACGACACGACGCTTGACGTACTAAATATTTTACAACTTTCATATTTTTGGAATGATAGTTCCTTATCGCGCGTTGCGAAAGGAGGCTAGACGGAACAAATTAAGACCAAAAGTTGTAACGACACTTTTTGTATAGAAAGCAAGTCAGTTATTTTCGTTTCGCGTTTCTATTTCGCAGTGAACAGTGTGGTGTCGCGACGATTATTTACAAAAAAAAAAATTACAATTCCTTCACTAATTAATTGAAAAGTTGTCCCTTGACACCTCTCAAGTTTTTTTTACATATTTTTTAGTTTCCTATTTCTGATTTATAAAGTAAAAAAACGCCATGCGTTGTCTCGCAAAAATAAGATAAATTATAGAAGATTTTTTTTACATAGGATATGATTTTGTGGTATGTATTAGGACTATTTGAGTCGAAGTTATCTGTGTCCTCTATAAATATTTAGGTAAGTACCTACCAAACATGAGAACAAACTTCACTCTATATAATCTGATAATATTATAATAATAATGAAGTTAGCAATAATTGCGAGCGGAGCGCACTATGCGGTCTCGGTATAATTGTCAGTAGACAGACGGACAGACACTCGTGCCTCACTCCACTTCACTCCGGATATTAACTTTCTTACGTTTCAATTCATAAATATAATGAAATAAAGGAGCTCATTAATTGAAATGATTCTCCCCATTGGTTCCATTACAATTTAACTGGGGCCAACCGGATCAAAAATAAAATTAATAATGAATTCCTGTTCACCCCATCAATGGGAAGCTAAATAGTTGGGCAAATGGGAGCTATTAGAGTAATGATACGTGTCTGCGACAGGTCACCGCTGCTGTTGGTTGTTGAACAATTATACACGCAGGTCAATTGAACCTCATTTATACCGTTTTTAATTGATTTAAACTTTATAATCGAATTTAAACGTTATATTTTGATTTAGTAGGTATTCAAATCTCAATTCAACCGAAAAAGTTTTCTCAATTCACCCAGATTTTTTATCCAATTCACGCCATTGTTTCTACAACCGTTGTTACCTGACGTTTCGATATATAAACAATTTCCATGGTCCAATAAATTGTACAATAGAAAGCGATGATCGCAGGTTATATTCCAGTCTCGCTCACCATATCTACTAACAAGTACCTCTACATGTATGTGACGAGGTTGACACCAACGTACAGATGCACTAACTTCACGTCATTAAATGGTTAACAATAAGATTGCACAAAGGAAGCCGCCGCCTGTCGCCTCCCCTGTGTCTCTCCGACCCGACCCGGTCCGACAACAGACCGACAAACTTAATAGATATGTTATTAGTATGTAGATGCCGTTCTCGTCGCGTCTATCCGGTTATCTCTGGATATTTCTATGTTAAATGGAACTCAGTGCGATGTTCTACTTCCTATTCACTTCCATTTCACTCTGTACTATTTGTTCCAAGTATCACATTTATTGTATTTTATTAATAAAACCTCACAAACTAGGATACAATTATTATTAACTTCATAACATAAAATTTAATAACGTTAAAGACGTTTATTTTAACGTTTATTTATTCTTTTATTCCTGCTTGCTCCAATAATACCTAATTCCAATGCAATGGGGAGAAGTGAACAAAACAGAAAATTAGAATTTCCCATTATCCTCATCAATAATGCCAACGTAATGGGGCATGCGTAACGTGACCATTTATTTTTTTACTCAAAACGGGACATCAAATTATTAAGACCAGTGTGAGGCTGTAAATTTCCATACAAAAAGCGGTAACGTCCCCCCCCCCCCAAAAACAAAGTCCGATTTTGATAATTTAACCGTTTTTATTTTAAAGAAATATTGCCTATGATAAAAGCTATTGTATCTGAATATCTATATTTTCGACTTAAAAACTTCATCGAGCGTTTCAATTGTTTTTAGACTTAACTGAATTACCAGAAAAGAAAAACGTATAAACCTAGAATAGGATGCAGTGAATTTTTAAACCTTTACTTATTATTTATATTTTTCAGATGAACAAATTTGCTTTAATGCTCTATTAAAGCAAATTTGTTGATTTGGTGGTCAACAAATATGTGATTTGCTTTAATATGTGATTTGGTGATGATTTTAAACTAGCATAAAATCCTAGACATGTCTTTTTTATATTGACTTTTGTTATCAACATTGCCTTTAAAATTGGAATCTGTAGCTGCGTTTTTTCTGATGTCTACAATTTATTCGTTAATGAAAATACCCGTTCTACTGGGTCATAATTTTCGCGCGGATTTTGAAAACGGGACAATTTTGTGTCCCAAGGCTTTTCTTGGGGACAACGGGACAGTCCCGTTCAAAACGGGACGTATGGTCACGTTAGGCATGCGGGACATAATCCAGTTAAAATATATAAAGTTAAGCTAGTGGGAAGTACTTGACGTAGCCGTAGAGGCTCTACGACGTAGCACATGTACACTCGTAGCCGGTGACGTCACCGTAGCACTGCTACGCTACATAATTATATCCAACAATAATAAATAATTAAAAATTATTAAAATAAAATGCGATGAGTAGGGAAGTTACCTAGTTGGGAATATATTGTGATGTTATCTTTATACATGGTGTGTTTATTTGTGGAAAGGTTTAGAAACGTCAAACGTTGGTCCAACAGTCAGTTGAGGTCGGGACGAGACGAGGGAAGGGTCCAGTTTGGATTCTTCTTTTGGTTGTTACTGGCTGTGCCCCGCGGTCCCGATCCCGTCTCAATATACGGGTATCACTATCTCAGTGATTTGACCAATAATATAGAAAATTCTATCGAAATAATCATACAGACACACACAAGGGCCGCTCGCGCTCGTTTCATTACAAATCTTACAAAGACTTTCAACTTAAATGAATACGATAAATTAATATCTAGGAAATAACGTAAGCTATTATTCAAAATCTTGTTAAATACAAGCTTTGGATAGTAGCTTTGTATGTATGTATATTTGTTTGATTGGAACCTTGCAAGTTATTATCTCGATATTCCCACGGGATCGGGACCAACGCCAGGTGAGACCGCGGGACGCAGCTAGAGTAAACCTCCCGTTACTGCAATACATCATGTTTTAATCAAGGAATATAATTACAGTTTCCAATTCCGCAACGAAATGTTGAAACAGTACATTACATCTAACTACCAATAATCAATAATTATATTTACATGTTGGATTCACTCATTGGTTGATTGAACTAATCACAAACATAACAGGTTATTAAAATATAATTAAATTAAACAATACAATGGATGTGTTGTATCAGGTTAGAGTATAGATAAATACATATATTAGACAGCTTTATAGAGTGATCATATCACTCGCCGGCCGTAGACCACAGGGGCCCTATTCTGCTATTTTGAATTAATGGATTCACTATTGTCATTATATCGAGACTCTATTGATATAATATCGCGATTGTGACTTTATTTTTTTACTTTAAAGTTTTAATAACATCACAATAGAATCGCTATGGAGTCTTAATGGAATGGTAATATATACTTTGCAGGTGTTGCCTAGCAACATGGTATATGTTACTAAGCAATATACCGTTTTGACAACTATCGAGATTCCATTGAGTCACGATTCTAGAGCAGAATATAAAAGTGAGTCAGTGGTGCATCAGTGATGTCTCGATAGAATAGTTAACATTAGGAGAATACCAATTTGACATGTAATGTCATATTTTTGACATTATATTTCTATTACGATTATATCGACACTCTATTGAAACACAATTATTGTGTTAGCAGAGTTAGGTCCCAGGTATCGTGTTCGCCAGTTGGAACTATACGGTAAACCATTAAGAAAGCGAGGTGGTAACGGAGTATGAACTCTATAACGCTTTTCTTATACATTTTCAGACGATGGCTTTGTGTAACTGATTCCATAAAAGTATTGGATCGTCTAAGTAAATTAGTGAATTGGATGAGTTGTAAATGGGACGAGCTGCGAATTTGGCGAGTTGTGTCAGATACCCCGCTATGAAAGTGAATACTTCGTTAAGTTATAGATAATATTCCCAATACCGCGACGCGCGGCGCGCGGCGTGCGGTCGACTTGATGTAGGTATACACAACAAAGTGGTCTCGTTCATCATCTCGTCTATTCTTCTCCTTTCTTATACTTACGTAGTCGTTAGGAATACCAAAATAAATTATAATAAAGATCAATTTTTATCCAGATGAAGGAATAAAATGTTTTATATAACAATTACCTAAATAATAAAAACTGAATTAAATAAACTACTTGATCACATTATATAAAAATTAAAAGGAAATGTCCCTTAAAGGCTGTCAGCGTCACCTCGTTGGATGACGACGCATATCCGTTGTCCCCGAGGTAGGAGCCAGACCTTTCATATGAAGCTAAAACTTGACATTTTGAAACTAAAATAAGATCAATTATTGTAGAATTGGTTTTTGTATAATAATGTAATGTCAGACAATAATATATAATAGTGGAGTAGGTATACCTAGTGAGGGTGAAGGTGGAGACTATACGATCGGCCGATCGGAGACCGACTGGTCGGTCGGTGAAATTATATTTTTGACGCGGATTTCTTTTATTTCTCTAAAATATTTTTGAAACTTTAAAGCTTCCTGTGACTTCACCCACAAATATGTCCGGGAATTAACTTTCAATCGGTTCAGTACTTATATAAAACTTACATAAATATAACTGAAATGAGTAAATTGTAAAGGAAAAGAATCATTTAAATTATGAGAGATGAAAGATCGAGTATCTACACTATCTACCCTCACGTCTCGTGCTCCACCGCCGCCGCGTCGCATGCTAATGCAGTTTTTGTGAACAAATCTGAGCAGCAAGTTAGAGAATCAAGTTGGATATAGTTATATCACCCCCCCCTCCACGCTCACCCCCTCCTTCCGAGCGGTCTGTCCGGTTGAATACTGAACTGAGAACACTATAGCTACTGGAGACTGCAGCACTCGTTACACTCAGGGGTTTATCTTTCATATCTTTTTGAAAAATAAATCCCCTTTTGTTATGAAACACCGTGGCTTATTAGTTGGCTCCACTATTACTTATAGAGTTCTTCCCTCTGAACATGATCGACTAAGCTGAGAGGGTGGTATACACTCTGGACAAGGCCACTCCATCTAACACAATATATCTCTGGCACTACATCGCCATCTAGCTATAATATTATTTATCAAAATTGATTAATCGATGACTTGAAGACGTAATAGACAAAAATTTTGCAATTTTAATATTAGTAGGGACAGACATAGCAGGATAATTCATTATCCTTGGTCTTGGTTTCTTAAGCCAATAGTTTTATATAGATAAAAAATTAACATAATATTCTAAAGTTTTTCCATCACTAATTCAAACTACATCACTAGAAGATATTATATGAATGAAACATGAAGCGCACGAGATGTCGCGCGAGCGGCGCGCGGCATGCAGCGCGGTGGATGTTTCCTACGACTCGTACCACTTGAGGCAGTCATCACTTACAGGCGGTGACATAGACATTTAACGTTACAGTATACGTATGTAGAGAGGACATCGATGTCACAACTGCTAACCTACAACTTGTAAGTGTCACAATTCTAAGTTCTGTTACAGTGATTGTGGCCCGGATGCCCGCGGATATCATATTACAAGTTAAAACTTGTTTGGGCGCGTTAAGATATTTTCACTGGACACAGCCAGTTGGTCGGTTTATTTGGTTTGAATGGAAGTCTTTTAAATAAGTCAAAATTCTTTCTTTATTTAGGTACTAGCGACCCGTCCCGGCTTCGCTGGAAGGTTTATATGTATAATACATGCATAATATAGCCGATATTATGCATGTATTATACATATAAACCTTCCTCTTTAATCACTCTATCTATTAAAAAAACCGCATCAATATCCGTTGCGTAGTTTTAAAGATTTAAGCATACAAAGGGAAATAGGGACAGAGAAAGCGACTTTATTTTATACTATGTAGTGATATGACCCCATTTGCATGGGATCACTGGGCGTTTCTTTGGATCGCACCCACCATTTTTTTGTGATCGTGCTCACCATTATGTCCATGATCACAAAAAAGTCACAAACAATTTTTTAACTATTATAAATAAATAAATATTGCAAGACATTCCACACATCGCCATCTAGCCCCAAGCTAAGTAACTAGACTTGTGTTATGGGTGCTAGACAACGGATATACCTACTACTAAAAAGCTTAATTAGACTTTGAAACTATTACATCTCTAATTACCCGTCAATGGCAACTAACAACGGTCAGAGAGTGTTCTTTTCAATAATTAACGGTTTAGTAATTAACGATACGTTACATTTACAGGAGTAGATTGTATAGTAGATTTGACTAGTTGTCAAATGATGTTGTAGAGAGCCGCAGATTACAAAATAACCCAAGCCTTCTAACAAGCACCACTAAATTTGTCGAGTATCATGTTCGACATCACACCTCGAGTACTTGATGCTACTTGATATTGTAACTTGTTAATGTTAAGTTAACAAGTGTAAGTTGAAGGTTATTCATATAAAACTTAGATAAGTAAAGTAGTCGAGTTAGAGTCGAGAGTAGACGTGTCAAGTTGGTTACTTAGATTGTGTATAACATACATACATAGAGGTACTTACTACTTACCTACGGAGTTCAACTTGTCTCCTTCGTAGTAAGTACATTGGTGGGTTAAGTAAGGGGTTAACTTACCACTAACAGCACATTTTACTAAGTTTACGTTGATTTCTTTTATCACTATATAGTATAAAACAAAGTCGCTTTCCGCTGTCTGTCCCTATGTATGCTTTGGTCTTTAAAACTGCGCAGCGGGTTTTGATGCGAGTTTTTTAATAGATAGAGTGATTCAAGAGGAAGGTTTTGGCACATAAAACAAAACTACCACACGTACGAAGTCGCAGGCAACAGCTAGTAAGGAATATTATACATAATAATAATTGATATGTTTCCATTGACTACATACCATTTTCATGTTATTGAGTGTTAGAGCCAACATTTTTATCATCAAATATTTAAATATAAAATGGTTTAGTATAGTTTTGTGCCCGCATCGTTTCCTATAAATATAATATTTTCCATATAAAGTCCCTAAATCCGTAACATGACATATAAACATACAGTATGATGTTGTTTTTAATACTACACTTCACTACGTAGTATAAAACAAAGTCACTTTCCGCTGTCTGTCCATACTACAAACTACGCAACTAATTTTGATGCGGTTTTTTTAAATAGATAAAGTGATTCAAGAGGAAGGTTTATATGTATAATACATGCATAATATAGCCGTGCGAAGCCGGGGCGGGTCGCTAGTTAATATTCTAAAAAGGAAAGATTTGTCTGTTTGTTTGCATTGAATAGGCTCCGAAACTACTGGACCGATTTTGATGAAACTTCGTATAAAGTTACATTGATTCATTGATAGTAACATAGGCTACTTTTTATCCCGATATTCCCACGGGATCGGGAGTTACGCGGGTGCAACCGCGATGTGATGCTAGTGATGCTAGATGGTATCAGATCATCCCTTTACACCATTCTTATTGCTTTTCCAAGCGATGTAACAATATCTTTCATGTTGCCATTGTATTATAGACCTTACGTGTTACGTTGGAAAGTTGATATTACCTCGGTAAGGTATCCGGGTTAAATCTAACAATATTTTAACGCTTGAATTGGATGTTGTTATTGTAACGTGGTGTATGTGTGTGTATGTGTAGTACACGTTTATGTTTGTTGTGTGTGTGATCAATGAAGTCAATGCTTCATTTATTGTGTGTGTGTGTGTTTCGGTTCAAAAAAATTGTATGATGTTATACACAGCGCCCCCCTAGTAACAAATACAAGGTACTTAAAACAAGGCTTGTAATAAGTTAACTACATAATATTTAATAGTAGTTTACCACACAAGGTATGTAAGCGAGCTATTACAGAACAAGATCCAATACGGCGCCCGTGGGAGCGCAGCTCGCAAAGGGCGCTATGGATCGAGTGCACCCGAGATATTTAGACGCACGTGAGGGCGAATATAGTTCGAAAGTGTAATAGCTACTTACAACCGAGGTAAGTATACTACTTTACATCATTCATGCGAGGTAAATAAAACATTTTTGTACGACATCTTCGGCTTCAAGATGACAGAAATCAGGCGTGCCGGCCGACCACTTATTCATCAGACGAAGTACTTGACATGATGAACTAGCATAAACTTGTATGTTCTTTTTTTAAATTTTAATACAGTCGTCGCTAGTGAACAAACATTTAGTTCAAATGAAATGCCGTATAAATCATTTTTTACAGTATAAATCATTTTATAAAAAAAAGAAATTGACCAAGGAGTTTTGCATAGCTTGAACTGAAAAAAATGCCGCCATTTTTATCGTTTTTTTTTTTTTCAGTAAAAAGTTTCTTCATTTTATAACAAAAGAGATTGGTTAACCAAGGAGTTTGACATAGCTTGAATGGTAAAGGTACAGTTTACTTTATCATTTAACCGCTTAGGCGTTTTGTTATATTGGCATCCACTTTAAGCAAACTGCGTGTGAATCATATCACATATTCTGCTTCAATGGCATCTCTCGCTTAGGGCGGAAAGCTTTCTGGACAAAACTTCCACTTAAACATAATACTTTGTACCCCAGTGACATCTCAGAAACAAAAAGCTTATCATAAAAAAAAACGTGTGACACTCGGGGACTGCCGCGGTAAAGCTATTGCATCGTGCGAGCTTCGTACAGTCGTAACGCTCGGCCGAGCTACATGTTAGGCGGAGTAGAGGGGTGTTAGGTTTTACTTTCGTTACGGAATTTCTTGATTCGGTCGCCGCGCTCAAAGCCCGCGATAAAAGCTATGCAATAGCTTAAAAATATCATAATCGGTTCAGCCATACTTACACTCATACATACATACATTCAAAGTAAAAACCCAACCTTCCCGCAGCAGTCGGTTAAAAACGTATCTTAGATAAGGCGGGGGTTGAAAGGAATAACCCTAATTTATGAGGGTTTAACGAAATAATCTTAATGTAAGCTTCTGTACCTCTGAACCTACCTGGGGGGGGGTAAACAAAGTCATATCATTGGGATAATTTAACGCGAACCTGGGGTGATGCAAACAGGAGATCTTGGATCAGTCGATACTCGTGGTCCTACTGGTAGGACCAAGGGTAATGTGGTAAAATAAAATAATGCTATAAGTAGACACAACAGTTCATCATGTTCGCGAAGGGCATATTATATTTTGTGAAATCCCTATGTATGCTTAGATCTTTAAAACTATGCAACGGATTTTGATGCGGTTTTTTTTTAATAGATAGAGTGATTCAAGAGGAAGGTTTATATGTATAATACATGCATAATATCAGCCGTGCGAAGCCGGGACGGGTCGCTAGTATATTATAATACTTTACCTATCAATAGGACTACGGGTAAGTGACATGACCCGTAGCATGTTTGTGCGTGTCTGGCTACTGATGGTGCGAGCTGCAGTCGGCGAGGTGTAGGCCGACTGTGGGAGGGGGAGGGTAGTCTAATTAACCTTCAGTTGAATGTAGACTCCGCGTGAATAAGTGGCGATGACTTACAGATACAACGCGGTAACATAAATATTATTGTTTAAATTCGGTGTTAGTTATCTTATCTAGATTTCAATGTTTATTTTACATTTAGATAATGAAGTAACAAGGTTTGTGGTTCATGTTATTTGCTCAACTTTATTATAATAACAACAACAAGGTGGTAACACTTGCGAGTATTTTTCAGACAAATCACAATTCGAAAGAAAAATGCTTATAATTTTCTGTGATATGTCAACCAGAGGTTTAGATACGTGTTTACGGAATAAACTAGACCTGTTTGTAAACACAAGTGTAACGCAAATGACTCACAATCCCTCGAGTGTAGTTGTACATATATTGCATGACGACACGTCAACTACGTCGTGTCACAATAATGGAAGGCCAAGTTCAAAGATAACCACTCTATTACTGTTACATTTCACTGGATCATTATTATATTGTTACTAGCTTTTGTCCGCGACTTCCTCCGCGTAACAGTCGAAATGGTTTTAATAGGATTGGACCAAGGAATCATGTTGTCCCATGCAAACTTTGCCCCCCTTTTTCACACCCTAAATGGTAGAATTTCGGAAAATCCTTATCGGATGCCTACGTCATACATAGAACACACCCTCCAAGTTTCAGGTCTCTACGATCAGCGGTTTAGGCTGAGCGTTGATCCGTCAGTCAGTCAGTCAGTCAGGACAAAACATTTTATATGTAAAGACTAGCTGTCCCGGCAAACGTTATTTTGCCATATAAATAACTAAAGGAAACAAAATAAAAAATAGATAGTAGCCGATTCGCAGACTTTGAAAATATGTTAAAAATCGGTCAAACTGTTTCTGAGGAGTATGGTAACTAACATTGTGACACGAGAATTCATTATCTATTATTATGAGGTAGCTGCGGAAAATATAAGGACCAGTTGGCACCATAATTAAAAAAAATATTACGTAAAAATAAAGTAAAAGTAGGTCATTATATTGTAAATATTAATGGTCAATCTGGAAAACCAATTCATTAGTATATTTTCTTGTAATTTAGTCACTAATATCGAGGTTTCCAAAAAAACCTTTTAGTGTCAGGTACCTTAATATACCGTATAACTTAAAGGTCCGTCGTTACACGTTATATCCGTTACATGTTAGTTTTTGCAAGTAACTTCTCTACTCTTCAGATCGAAACTAACTTAGTTCCCTTAGTTTCCAAGACAATTCATGTGATACCATGCGCATGATTCCAACTGAATAAATAAAGTGTCTGTGACATACGGCAGACAGACAGACATGACGAATCTATAAGGGTTCCGTTTTTTGCCATTTGGCTACGGAACCCTAAGAATGACTTTGAGATAAAATACATGAAAAATGAATATACTTTACTCCTTTACATAGCTGACCGTAAACAAACATACCTAAGTATATGTATAGCTAGCTAGGGTAGAGTAGGTAGGTATATGTATAGAGCTCTCTCAAAACAATTAATATCCTCCAGACTCCATTAAGGGCCCTTCAGACTAAGCATTTGTAATTTTTCCAACAATTGAGTATAACGTAACGAAATATAGCCTCCGATTACACGCAACGGCCGTTAAACGAAACGGAAGGCTTTCATTTAGATAACGGACCTACCTCGTTATACTATAATTGATTCATCCGGCTTTGTTTCATATCTCCATAATATATGGGAACGAACAACGTGTTCATTCTATTTTAATTGTGTTTCAATCTTATACAACGATCTTTTGGTTGACGCTTAAGGTGAAAGGGTACCGGCGCTCTCTCCATACAAACGTAGGCGATTGTTTCCTCCCTGGATAATGACACTAACACTCATATTTTTGTGCCATAAAACCTATATATATATATATAGCCTTTTATTTATCCTTTGAATTTTAAAATTACTTATAAAACATGCATCTTAATAAACTAACTAACTAATTACTATGAGAATATTGAAAAGAAAATATACTAAATCTACTGTGGTTATTCAAGGATCTCTTTTTGAGTAAAGGCCTCCTCCATGGCTTTCCAATTGTCTCTATTCTGTGCTGTAGTTATCCAATCTTTTCCCGCTATTGTTTTTATTTCGTCTTCCCATCTCTCTGCCGGTCTACCTCTGTTCCTTTTTCCTAATGGTCCTCTCCAAATCGTTATAGTTTTTGTCCACTTTTTGTTTGTCATTCTGGCTACATGCCCTGCCCAGTTCCATTTTAATTTTTTACAGTGATGTAGAGCATCAATAACTTTCGTTTTTTTTCTAATTTTTGTGTTTCTTATTCTATGTTTTCTCTTTATATTGAGTAAACTCCTTTCCATCGCTCTTTGAGTTGTTCCTATTTTGTTGGATGTATATTCGTTTAAAATCCACGTTTGACAACCATACGAAAGACAGGGCAGAAGACATGTGTCCATTATTTTTTTCTTAAAATATATACTTGTGTCAGACTTTAATACTTCTTTATAGGACCAGAATTTGTTCCATGTTAATTGGACTCTTCTCTCGATTTCATCCCGATGTCTAGATTGCTTGAATGACATTTGTTTTCCGAGGTATATATAGTTCTCAACATATTCTATAATAGTTCCTTGTATTGTTATGGCCTTTTTTATATGGTTTGTCATTATTTTTGTCTTATTGGTATTAAGTTCTAGACCTATGTTTTTGCTACAGTTGTTTAGCTCGGTTATCATTTGTTCAAGTTGTTTTGCAGTCTCAGAGAACAGTATAATGTCATCTGCAAATCTCAAGTTGCTTAAGTAGGAGCCGTTAACTAATATTCCTTTCTTATTCCACGGCAAGTCTTTCATTATGTATTGAAGTACCAGTATAAATATTCTCGGCGAGAGAGGGTCACCCTGTCTGACCCCTCGGTTAATTTTTATTTCAGTTCCGCTTCGATCCAGTTTGACTCTACTAACACTTTTAGAGTAAATATCTTGAATTAATTGTATTAAATCCGACGGTGCCCCATACTCTAGTAGAGCCGCCCACATACTGTCATGCGATATAGAATCGAACGCTTTTGCGTAGTCAATAAACGCTAAGTATAGAGGCCTGTTGTGTTCTTTATATTTTTCTATGATCTGATCAAGTACATGTATGTGGTCGGTCGTTGAATATCCTTTCCTAAAGCCCGCCTGCTCGAATGGTTGGTGCTGGTCAGTTATTATCGAGAGTCGTCGTTCAAGGCAGGTAGCCATCATTTTATACAAACACGGTTGCAAACTGATGGGTCTATAGTTTCCAATATTAGTAGGATCTCCTTTTTTATAGAGTAGTATAATATCTGATTCGGCCCATTCATGAGGGATTTTTCTCTCTTCTAATATCTTGTTGAACAATATTGTTAGCGGCACAGTAAGCAGGGCTTTTGCAACTTTTAATATTTGATTGGTAATCTTATCTGGTCCACTACTTTTATCTTCTTTCAACTTTTCTAACTCTTTTAAAATTTCGAACTCTGTGAATTTCTCTACGTTGTCGTTATTATACTGAGTTAAGGTATTTATTGTAGGTAATGAACTGTTTCTTTCATATAGGTTTTTGTAAAATTCTGTTGTCGTTTGTATTATTTCTTGTCTAGAGTATGTGGGCTTATTTTTTCTTGTTAAACATGGGATCCAATCTTTCGATATATTTAGTTCTTTGTGTGCTTTTTTTAGACTTCCTGATTGTGATAAGTGTTTTTCAAATTTATGTAATCTATATTCTTGACGTTCTTTTTTAATTTCTTTGTAGATCGACTTGTATAGGTTGTTTAGTTCTATTTTTTCTTCTTTATTTAAGTACTTTTGTATTTTTAGTTCATTTCTTCTTTTTATTTTCTTTTTGATCGTGTCTGATAGAGTAGTAGATTCTTTGTGAGTATATTTTTGATTGTGTGGTATACTATTAATAATACCAGATTTAATTTTTTGGTAACCAGACTCTACATCATCCATTTCAGTCGGACAGATGTCATTGAATTTTTGTTCTAAACTTACTAGAAACGAAATTTCGTCTTGTTTTGTCTTGAGCCGATGTTCTGTTTTTGTATATTTTGATCTGTTCTGTTTTGTTCTTATTATGTTAAATGTACTTCTTATTAATCTGTGATCGCTGGGAAAAGCAAACTGACTCAGTATTTCTATGTTGGTGAATTTATGTTTTACATTTGATAATATGTAGTCTATTTGACTTTTGCGTTTCTTTGGTGATAACCAGGTCCATAGATTGTTTGGTTTCTTTATGAATATGCTGTTTATTATTGACAGATTATTTTCTAGACAGAGTTGGATGAGTCTCTCTCCCCTCTTGTCTCTTGTACCGAAACATGTAGGTCCCATTACTTTCTGTTCGTTTCGTTTGCGTTGACCGATGCGAGCGTTGAAGTCTCCCATTATAATGAAGTGTTTTTCAGATTTATTATCTATCGTATCTTGCAGTGTTTTGTAGAAGATTTCTATGTCGTGATTTGACGCATCGCAAGTTGGTAGGTGAACTTGAATTAAAGATAGACTAGACTCATCGAATTTTAAATTTAAAACTCCTATTCGATCTGTTATTCCAATAAAACTCTCAATATATTTTTTAAGTCCTTTTTTTATTAAGAAACCCACACCTAGTTGTCCTTTTCTTTCACCATAATAACAGAATATGTGCTCAGTTTCTTCTATTACATTGTATCCGATTTTTCTGACTTCGCAGAGCCCTATTATGTCGTATTTGATGTCACAAATTGCTTGTTTGAATTCCAGTAATCTTTCAACTGTTGAGAGTGATCTTGCATTGTAGGTACAGATGTAGAGTGCGGTTGAGTGTTTCAGAGAGCTTTCTTTATGTTCAGAGATTATTTTCGGGTTTGTTAAATCTATTTGTTTTCTTATTTTTTTCTTACATGGAGGGCCATAAAACCTATAAAAAGATTAAAAAAATAAAAAAATACAAAAAATAGGGGCATGGTCAAGGCAGTTATGCCATGACCATGACCCTATTATGGTTTTGGTTTTATTCACCAAAAATATTTGCTCCAGTGTCATTATCCAGGGAGAACACAGTCGACTACGTATGTAATAGTTTGTATGGAGAGAGCCCCCGGTACCCTTTCCTCTTAACGGCACCCCTACTCTCAACGACCTCCTTTGTATAGTTATTTTGTATTTTTAGTGTACTTCAAATATAAAATTGAAGTATATATTAGTCCAGGACTTCAGCTATCTACGTACCAAGTTTCACGTATTCGATTCAGTAGTTTTAACGTTTAGAAGTCTGTAACAAACAGACACACTAACTTTAACATTTACAAATGGATTTTTTCTACCATAATCTATGAAAAGATAGTTTTTTAATTCTTATTCCATTCTAATCCATCGATACTTTTTGTTTACTTATACTGTCCATCGATTAAGAATATAAAAATCAGCCAAGTGCGAGTCGGACCCACGCACGATGGGTTCCGTACCAATATTGTATGGGTATTGTTGTTATAGCAGCAATAGAAATACGTCATCTGTAAAAATTCCAGCTATCGCGGTTCATGAGATACAGCCTGGTGACAGACAGACAAACGGACTGAAGTATTAGTAATAGAGTTCCGTTTTACCCATTGGGTACGGAATCCTAAAAACGAAGCAGATAATCATAATAATATAGTAAACTTACCTACCTATGTACAATCAACGGTCAAAAGTCTCTGCCCACCGTAACGTTTACAATCCTGTGCAGCACTATTCTATTCATTATAACAACGTAACCTGTGGATCGAACCCACGTCGGTTGGTGTAGCGGGTGGCCCCTTATACCACTCACACAACTAAACACATAGCTAACATGTTGACAAATAATAATCACACTGAGTACTTTTAAT
Source organism: Idaea aversata (assembly GCA_907269075.1). Classification (NCBI taxonomy): domain Eukaryota; kingdom Metazoa; phylum Arthropoda; class Insecta; order Lepidoptera; family Geometridae; genus Idaea; species Idaea aversata. The sequence goes on from OU026109.1 coordinate 204,795, forward strand.
TCAAGTATTTATGTTTGTGTGTAACGTCTATTAGAAGAAGGTCGTAATTCCAATACTTGTTGATGGTAGCGTAGATTTGAATATTGTTTGACATTTTATATTTTGGTTATATTATTGCTCTAAGTACTTTTACTTCTAAGTATTTTTAGTTGAATTTTATTTAATTTATTTATTATCCTTTACATGTAATGATTATCACTACATAGTATAAAACAAAGTCGCTTTTTCTGTCCCTATTTCCCTTTGTATGCTTAAATCTTTAAAACTACGCAACGGATTTTGATGCGGTTTTTTTAACAGATAGAGTGATTCAAGAGGAAGGTTTATATGTATAATACATGCATAATAGCCGTGCAAAGCCGGGGCGGGTCGCTAGTTTACCAATAAATGAGTATTGAGTAGTATTATTGTAGCAAACTGATCATTTACTTGTGACCCATACTGTACTTAGGCCTACATAAACGTAAACAAAAGTCAAAGCAACCCCCCTTCCCCCCCCCAATATAAACATAAAGTTTACCGCGTAGGTACATAAACATAGAATCAAAGTTAAAAGGTTGTTTATGTAATTATATCTAACAGATAACAACAATTTGTTTGTCTCGAAACTTTATATTATTATATTGGTTGGACTAACAAGGGTGGGTGAAGCCAGAAGGGGGGAAGGGGGGGAGTGTGGCTTCATAACTTGACTAAGTTAATTTGATTTCAATCAACTTTATTATGTTCTACTTCAAGTTGCAAATAAAAGTATTATATTGGAACAATTATTATTGGGCGTGGATTATAAAGGTCTGATTATAAACTATATTGATCTTTAACATGTATCATCTAGGTGACTTGTACAACGCTAGTAACTTTACCCATGGTATTCAGGACGCTGGCACGCTGGCACGCTGGCACGCTGTAGAGAAGCAGGACCTTCCATTACAAGACAAACTAACGTTTGGCCACCCTGTTCTAGTTCCATCCGGTGTACAGTCACATTACCAATTAGCTGAACCACGTGACCCAGAGCTTACTCGCATATCTGTAAAACATATAGTATTTACCTATTTTGTTATTTTTTTACATTGTAAATTGAATTGTATTGTATAGGATATTTAAAAAAAAAAAACAGAATCAGGTAACACTACTTTACAACCTTACAGATGTGCGAGTGAGCTCTCGTGGGGTTCAGTTAAATGGTAATGTGACTGTACATGCCAGGACAATAATAAGAATTCATTCATTATTATGACTTGAATAATATTATACAAATTGAACCGGTACCTTTACCACCTTTACAAAATATGTATAAAACAAAGAATTAATATTGTAATTTCGAGCACTGAAAAAAGTTAGCTCCTTCAAGGTGTTCCTTGTTAGTGTTAGCGGCAATGGCAACGGGAGCGGGAGCGGGAATAGGAGCGGGAGCGGGAGTAGAAACACTCGCGGGACTATTTATTACTAATTTACAAAGTCCGGCTTTAGATGCAGGGACGGACTAAGGTGAAGGCAGAGAAAGGGGGGGGGGGTGAAACTGTAATCCTTCGAACCAATACACAGCAGTACAAGAGTACTATACAAGTATCCAAACGGAAATCCCGTGTTATAGTATACTACCACAAACAGGGCTAAAACAATATACCTACCTACAACTAATTTGATTAAGTAAATTATAATGAAAATATTTCTGAAAATGAAAACCATAGTTTTCGGAGGCAGAAGGCAATGTATGAAGTTGATTTAATCGTGAACGATAATATAATTTGGAGGCATGGGTGGGATTGATGCTAAAAATGCATGCAATTATACTAGTTCTGATATTCCTATTATTAAACAATATGCTACCGAAATACTATTCTATTATTTGTTATGTGTACCTATATTGTGAAAGTTATCAAATGGGAATAAATGCGTAATTATGTAAAACACCCAGTGAAACGATGTTGAAGTGATTTGATAGCTACCATACCATACTTAATTCGTCTGGTTATAGACGGAATATGCCAATGATGATGATGATGAATGAGATGTACCTAGTAAATACCCCCCTAAAAATATCACTGAATACGTCTCTGTATTCAAGACTCAGCAGAGTAGGTACAAGGCTGCGGTAAAACTCGCCTCGTAAATAATGTATCGCGGAATTTGTGAGTTTAACGAAGTTTCCAAACAAAAAGTTGTGTTAACACCGATCTAAATTATACACTTCAGCTTTTTTGTATACTTTCCGACAACTTTACTTGGTACTTGGTACTAGGTGGGAACGTTTACAAGTTTTTTTCAGTTTAGGGTTAACACGGACGATGAAAATGTTAAACGTTGACATTAAATAGATGATTACACCTTGTTAGGATGCAGTAAGGTTAATTAAGGTTTGAACTGCATGTGTTAGAGCAACACGCACTGTTCACACTCACACATACGTAGCCACATTGAAGTGATTTGAGCTAAATTGAACTTTATTTCGCTGCAGAAACGTTCCGATATGCCAGAATCGAATTTTTCTTTTCTGTGATCAACTAATTCTGTCTCTCTCTCCCCCAGGTGTCCCTCTCGCTTGCTCACACCGGAGCGTCTCCCCCGCGTCCCCCTCCCTCGACGCCGCGGAGCTCGTCCGCGACGCACCTCTCTACCCGCCGCTGCAAAACGAACCTTCATACAACGACATAGGGTCGACGGTCGCGTCGCCTCAACAAACCGCTGAGACTGAACTTGGAACGAACGTACAAACAGACAGGAGCAAGAGGAGTAGTGGACACGAATGGGATAAAAATGCTAAGTTAAATAAGGTAAGGTCTTAAGTGCAAATCATATTTCAAGGTCATAATGTGAGCTGTAATATAATGAGAATAAAGGTGAGTTCTCCTCACCAGTCAACGACAACAACGACAACAACAACAAGCCGCCGCGTAAAGACAGGCGATACAATACTGAACATCCGCGGCGCAGTCCGCGACGCGATAGGAGACGCGGGCGCAGCGCCCGGGCCGCGCGCCTCCTCGCGCCTCGACACCTTCGTGATACGTCCGGCGTCCGCGCACCATCGGCCGGTCCACGATGCGCCCGCGCAACCACCGCTCAACCAGGTGAGCCATGTAGCTAACAAGCCGAACTACTTGACTAGCCATATCTGACTAAACATCAGCTGCTATAAGTAAAACCAGCGAGTGATTGTATTATATTATGAGAGTCATTGTTTATTCCACCAGGTGCCAAAGTTCGATAGAGAGCTCCTCGTGGAGGCGCATTCAAAGGCGCGGATACCATGCGACCTCACCAACGTCACCAGCCTGAGGTGGTACAAAGACAACGAGGTAAATACTCTAACTTATACCCGTCACTTTGCATGCATAATTCACACCGAGATATAAAGTATGATATTGTTCTATATCCATCACACATTTGTGTCGCCTACCCCTCTCCTTCTTACCGTCATACTAAGTATTTGTAGTTGGTGCATTGATTCTCTTCCATTTCCCTCTAGTAGCCGTCATCTCATGTTCACATTCATCTCTCTCATGTCGTGTCTTACACATCTATCTTTTCTTGGGTCGTCTTACTCCTCTCTATCCCTCTTTTTAGGCTACACCTGTGCAAACGTTTAGATTGACTGAGCCATTTGATTCTGGGGCTTTGGCTACGTGGTGCGATTACGTGGTTCAAATCAATCGCACATAAACTGCGTTATTTAACAATATGTAATAATCTCCAGCAATTAAGTCTGCCCCTGGCATCAGCGGGCGAGGCGGTATGGCGTGAGGGTGATGCAGCGGTTGTGGGTCGAGCGACGCGCGGAGACGCGGGCGCGTGGCGCTGCACCGGCAACCACGCGGGACGAACTGTTCACGGAGAGCCCGTGCATCTGCTTATATACGGTCAGTGGGATGACGTCACATATAGCTCCTGCTGGATGTATACAGATCTTCAAGATATAGCTAAGCCAATCGAAAGGTTCCAATGGTCTTATTAGAAAGAATGGCTTTAGTCTACAAGATAATTATCTAGAGCTGTTCGTGATGTGTTTGCAAATCGCAATCACTAAGGATCGCTCGCTACCTTATAATGATAGGGGCAGTCTTAATCGATACCCAAACAAATACATTCCACTGAACGTCACAAAGCTAGGTTAACTTCGCGTGAGTGTGTATAAGTATGAATGTTTGTGAACAGAACCAGTTCGATCAGTGTACCTGGCAGTGGACGGGCGGCGCCTGGACGCCGGGAACACCTGGGTGCCGGTCCGGGACAAGACCGAGCTCGACGTGCGGTGCGTCGCTGAAGGTATACTACTTGCATTTCATCAGCTTACAGTGTGGTACTGTCATAGAGCTGTACAAGCGTGAAGCTAAACATACATAAAGTTCCATACAGTTCCATGTAAGGTACTTGAGGAAACGTACTTGAGGCGTATGCTTGATGCTTGATCGTTGCCGACGCGTTTAAGATATTACACCCCTTGGAGAACGTTGTCATCAAACTTTCGGCATAATTAAGTTACATCCGAACTCGATAACTTTTGCTCTGCTACTAGAAGTTAAAACACTTAATTCTGGTAGCTTTAGATTACAGAAAAATGACATATTAACCTCTGATAGCAGATAGAATTTGTAATTAAGTAGAAACAATATAATGTGCAGGAGGTGTGCCGCCGCCCGAGTTGGTGTGGAACCTCATCACCATGGAAACGACGTTGGACACACGACCTTACCTGAGGATACATCAGACCAATTACTCCATCGGTAAGGAACTCCTTCTGCTGCACTATCACTGCTGTGTTTCGGTTTTAGTTGATTGGTACTGGTGAAGTTACAGGCACATGGCACCATCCTGAAGTGTAAGAGTGATGGACGCAATACGATATACCTAAACCTTGTGTAATAGAATACCGCTTAAAATAAGGTAGACTTTCTTTAAATAAACAACTGAATTACCTTGTGTTGAAGTAGTACTTGACTGAACAGAAGGAGTGTCGGTGTCGATGGTGACGGTGATAGCAGCACGTGAGTTGCACAACGCGACGTTGCAGTGCGAGGCGCGGCAACGTCGGCCGCCCACTGCACCCGACGAGCTCGACATCCAAGTTGCCAAACTAGAGATACATGTTACTTGTAAGTATGGTGACGTATTCGCTAAACAAAAAATATATAGAAGTCTGTAAAAAAATGGAGAAATCATAAAGTTATTTCTAAGAAAGGATCTAGCACGTGATAAAACATAGTCTGTATGAAAACGTCACAGAGTCTACGACAAAAAATAGATCAAGTATATCTAGCTAGTTTAATACAAGCCAAGATAACATTAAGCCTTAAGAAATTATAAACTTATACCGCATTGTATAAATAACTGAAATAATCCCCACTAAATGCTCCGTGAAAATATTCTTCGAAAGTCAAATTACAAAACTTAAAATGAAGGGGATAAGTAACGATATTTATTATAAGTCATGTGGCGATGGCAAGTGGCACCCCTAGTCTATTCTTTGAACAAATATAATCTCGTTGAAGTATAATTTGAGATAATAATTAAGTCTTAGACGTTAAGTGGTTTCGATTCAAAGTAAAGTAATTAACAGTATAAATTGCCTATTCTCTGTGTCTGACGTATTATTATTCAGTGCTTGTACTTTACTGTACAACGTTATCAATACCTAGCTAAAATATTCATAAAATAATATGTAAATCTCGTCAAAGTTTATCTAAATAAATAGGTTGGAATCTGTTTGATATCTATTCATCGTGTGTGTTGTCTTTGATGTGTATGATATAGAGTAGCGGCCCCATGAGGCGAGCCTTGAGGCACTCCCGGTGAAAATTGCTTCCATATCGAGATACATACTCATATTACTACTGACGTTATTCCGTCGAATACAAATTGAAACTAAGTTAGCTAACTCCCTCGGCGACTCTCTGGCTGGATACAGTTCGTGATATTTTTGTCACAGAGTTAACTCCGTTGAAAGCTTTATTCAAGACAAAATTGGTAAATGCAATTAACCTTCGAGTTAAACGAGTCACAGTGTGAAAGAAATGTTCAAATATTTTTTATAGTTAGATTTGACGTCGACGTCTGGTTTCTGTATTAAATTGGTATTTCTGAGTTGGAACGAAGATTTGTTTTTATTGTATTAATAAATAAAATATAATTTTTTACAATTTAATAGATTAGAATGGAGAATTTATTTCATTTAACGAGTTCAAGGGACGGTAATGGGTTGAACGTGATTTTGATTTTTACAGCAAAGATGAGATTTATCGTCAACACAGACTACAGAGCTGTCGATTGGCCGATAACTTGTCAACTTAATAGTCGACCAGCATCGACCGATCGAATTTGAACGCAAACAAGTGAATGTGTGTCTTCAAATGTAGGTACGGTTGAAAAGCTATTCGCCGATCGAACGTGGATTCTTGCCAAGGAAGTTCTAATGTTTTGCATTAGTTTAAGTAAGAGTAATATAAAACTGTGTACAGATCCGCCATCGTTCGTGATATCCCGATGGCCCGGGTTCGGAGTGTCCTTGTGGGCGGGGAGCCCGGCGGCGCTGCGGTGTGACGTCGATGCCAACCCGCCGGCGAGGGCCTGGTGGCATCGGGACGATGAGAACCCCACCAGGTCAGTCTACAACACTCATCAAGTCAGAGTTACAACACTACAAAAAATCTACTCTATTCAACTTGAGAAAACCTTTATAAACATACAAAATCCTTAGATATTAAGTAAACAAGTAAAGTAAACCCTATATAAAATCAATACGAGGAAAGTGTGTGAAACCTCGAAGGATTCGTACAAGTGTATTGTCTTGATGAAACATGGCGTAACGTCCGCACCGCACCAACCCGCGCGACGGGCTCGTGGCTCGCTTCGAACACGACGACGACGACGTGATAATGTAACGCCTTTGTACCAAAACTAGTGTAATTTTACAGACAAAGGAACTGAGGTTTCCTTCCAACTGTAGACTGTGCCTACCTACCCGTACATATTGTCTTTGTATACATTATTTATGTTACAGTAATTTAGAAGATACAATGCCGTGTATACAACTTCTAGAATTATCATTAATTTTATACAATTTTGATACTTGCGTCTTATATTTTATCTAATATTGTCATAGGCTGAAGACTATATTTTGTTGTTCAATTATTTTGTCAAGACAAAATAATTGAACGTTCAGCTGTTAATTGTGACATTTTAATGTTGACTCTTAAATGTTGAGTCTTTAAATGAGATGAATGGGATCTAAACGACACGTGTCATAATTATATTGGACAAAGAAAACGATAATATTCCAATTATTAATTTAAAAGTAACAAGTGGAAAGGTATAATGAATACCTATCTAAGTAGATACATATCAATGTAAGTTAGATATAGAGGTAGGTACCTACCTATTATATTATAGTCCCGAACAACGAGCTATCAAAGTTTTTGTTCCCAAACAAATTGAGTTTAAACTTGTAACAATTAGTTTCACATATTTTAACTGTTCCCCAGTTCTAAATCACAAGTAAATTGAATTAAACTGTGTTTAATTATAAGAAGGGTTTAACTAATAGTTCGCGCAGTTTCGGATAACGAATCTAATTTGAAGATGTGGTAGGTATACATACATACGATGTTATGTATTGTAGTGACTTGTAGGCTACGAGAACGTTTTATACAGATTATTCTCATTGAGTTAGGTACCTACTTTTTTGTTCTGATTCTTTGTTTTCGGGGTTTTGTTAAACGTTTATTTAAATTCAAGCATAAAACAGCGCAGACATTAATTCTTAAATTGATTTTGTGGCCAGAGGTGAAAAATTTTATACGTGAAAATGCTTGTGTCAATTACACTGTGTGAATCAAGTGTCAAAGTTTTTAGTGCAAGAATTATTTGATTGTTACTCGAAATCTATCTGCTTGATGTTTTGCTATGTAATGGTCCTTCGTGCTGAATGATTGTAACAACAGTGTTGTATACCTCGGTCCAGTTCGCCCCCTCCCCTCTCGGACGGGTCGGAGTCCCGCGGCTCGGCCACGCTACGTTGGGGCGCACTCCGCGGCTCGCACGCCGGCTGGTATCGATGCCGCGCCTCCTGGCTCGACTCCGAGTACAGCTCCATTGGGTACTTCCTCAACGTCATCGGTGAGTCACACTCATTCACACTCATATTATCATAATATAGGTATACGTCACTGATTCTTTCACCTCAAAGGACAAGTTAAGGTCTATCCTGAAATATTATTTTGGTTCTTCGAGCCGGATATTTAATCAAAATTCAGAATATATAGGATCATCAGAATACATAGGATCAATTCAGAATACATAGGATATCAATTCAGCAAATGTACAGATATTTTGAGATCAATATGATTTGCCCTTTGAGAATAGAATGAACAATAAAGATAATGACAAAACATAAAGTTTAAAAAAACAGGAACAGAACCCGGGTGATTGATAAAAAAAAAAAATGAAAATGAAAAATATTTATTAACCTAAACCTAATGTTCACATGATACATTGACTGTGGCCCCCACACTAAACAATGACAAATGTCAATGTGATGTTTGATTTGACAATGTTTTAATTCTTGTAGTTTCTTTCCCTTTGTATTGACAATGTATGTATGTGTGTGTGAAGCGGCTCCGGAAGAGAACACGGAGGGTGTGTCGGAGACTCCGGCGGCGGACGAGGAGCCCGACCATCAGAAGGTTGAAGTACCTGTTGGGGGGAACGTTCAGCTCCACTGTCCTAAAGGTATGATGGAACAAATACTATTTGTGACAAAACAGTACAAAATGCGGCAACACTTGCTATCAATTTGACAACCACGATACATGAATTGTTTATAATATAGGTAGCGTAGGATGCTGGTGGCGGCGCGTGGTGGGCAACTCCAGCGAGAGTTGGGCACCAGCAGGGTCACACCACGCTCATGGAGTGCTCGGTCAGTTCTAACCTAACCTTACTTGGTAACTGGTAGGAGAGTTATATTGTTAATATGTATGTATGTATGTATGTAGGTATAAAAGACGCCCTCTACCAGGAAGGAGGCGAGTATAGATGCGTTGGTGCGCGTGCGCCGGACCTCGCGCGGCTCCGGGACCTCAAGCGGGTCACGCTTAAAGTTACAGGTCAGATCACTTGTATTTCTATCATCTTATATCTATACAAAATAATTCAGTACACTGCAGCGTCATTTGAAATTGGTTCCTTTGATCTTTTCATTTTTCGATAGCGCAGCAAAAGGATTAATATTATTTTCTTGTTAGATTTATTGACGTCAATAATAATTCATAGGCGTCACAGAATAGAATAAATTAGGAAAAGGATGAAACGGACTTTAGATATAACAAAAAATGTATGTAGTGACAATTGGATGAATTGGGAAAAGCATGAAACGGACCTTGGATGTAAAAAAAATTGTACGTAGTGAACCGGATCGAGATTTTTTTAGATTGTAGATTATTTTTGTCTCGAGTCTTAGACTATTTGTCCAAGAGAAGTGAAGAGACGAGATATATCTATTAGCTTTTTATGTATGTGACAACTGGAGTACCGTTGCTCTTTTCTCCTTAACATTGGAATACATACGTAGTTGAGAGGAATGACTGTAATCATGTATGATGATACAGTATGACGTCATATCTTCGGTAGGTGGTGCGACAGCGACGGCGTTGTCGGCGCAGCCGTCGGGCGGCGGATGGCGGCTGGAGTGCGGGGCGTGCGGGCGGGGGCTGCGGGTGGTGTGGCTGCGGGCGGGCGGGGGAGCCACCGAGGTCGCCAGCCTCACGCCTGACCTCGCGCAGCATTGCTGGAGAGCCGTGCTGCATGTACACGAACCCGATGAGGTGACTCCATCGGGAACATTCTATCTAAATGTAACATTATGTTCAGGCTTTAACACCTTCATTTCCTCCATAGATCTGGTGTGTAGCGGCGGCAGGTGGAGGCGGCGCCGTGGCGGTGTTCCCGCGTCGCGCGCCGCATCCGTCGCCTGCACCCGCGCGTCACAGCGTCCGTGCAGCGCACAGTGGGGCCATACGAGTGAGTAGGGCTACTGCCACGATCATGCTGTGGTTGCTGGTAGGTGTCTCTACTGTGGCTACTCAACTTGTGTATGGACTGTCACATCTATGAGGTACAGGTGCGTCTTGCTGCCAACGGTTATATAATTCTCTTGTAAAGAAAGAAAAGCAATTATTAGGCATTACAATTGTAAATGATAAAAGGAAACATGGAAAAAGGAAAAAAAACACAATCGAGCCACTGACATGAGCTACTGACATTTCACAACAGCACATAAAGGTCTACAAAAACTGACTGCACCTACTCAAGATAGAGCTCATTTATATTTTAAAGTCAAAGTTAAATGATATAACTTATTATTTAATAATACTTTAAATAACCATATAATTATAATCGTCTATTAAATGCAATAATCACAGACATGACGACAAAAGAATATTAGTTATATACGGCATGAAATACCGAGACGATTTAAATTATTGTAAAGTGGATGTAGACTCTTAAGAAATGTCAATAGTATGCGGCTTGATCGTGACCGGAGCGCATTGAATGAAAGTCACAGTTACAATGGTAATGTCATATCTGCAGTAGGCGAAGAAAATGTATAGGAAGTCGCTAGTTGTAGGGAACTGAGAGCACTTCAAACGATCAATTATCGGATCTTTAGAGATTCTGAAAACGGGAAGAAGGTACTGGAAGAGGTTCTGGTGAATCTAGTAATGTTGATATCAAATTAACAAAACATTATTGACTTAAAGAAAATATTTCAGTGAAAATGGTTTAACCACGCTGATTGATAAACAATTTGCATAACAGTCAAGCTAAAGAAAATGTAACGTTCACAAAATCAAGCACAAGACTGCATACGAGAGATCTGCTTGATATTAAGGCCTGTCGTAAGACCTCTAACTGCACAGCTGTTGATCCAAATAATTTACTCGCATACCGTACTCACGGCTGCGCAGTTTTATGCTAGAAGCTTGCAGTTTGGCTTAGTTTCGATTGTGACGTTAACTCGTATTCGATTCACCAAAGCCCCCAGTAAAGTGAGAACTGAACTAATGAAACGTCCAAACGGATCGTCTCCGTTGTATGTAGCTATACGATTCTTATCTCTAGTCTTCGTAGTGTCTATCGTATACAACTATCATTGTATCATATTCATTTATTGTTACCTAATGTAGTCTACTTAATCCTTAATCCTTATGAATTATTATTTTTGTACACGTTTATAACAGTGATATATGCATTGAAATCGATGATGGATAATATGCTTTTCTAACAAAAAGTACCATATTATTTTGCAATATTGAGGTGCAGTTTTTGGTTATGAAAGTTATTTTACTTTAAGAAAAATCAAGAACTCACTAAAGGCCTACTATAGTACTGGCTTACGAACTATAAAAATAATAAGACCGAAAAGAATGAAGGTTAAAAGTTGGTGATGCAAATGTTAACTGTTTTTTGCGTGTATAATATACGTGATGTTGCGATCGAATATAAATCTACTTCTTTCTTCTAACTATTTCAATATAATTTAAGCTAATTGCTCAATATTGTATTCATTGAAATAAGTTATTAATGTTCTTATTTTTATACTTTTTTGGTTAACTTTCTTTGTCATATTTGTTTTTATCATAGAATTTGATAAGCATTTGTATCGCAACGTCACCATAAACAATAACTATGTGTAATCTCTATCTATCTTCTTCTAATTAGTTATTTCCTCCTACTCTTTCATTATTCTCATTACTTTAAAGTAATTTAGAAACAGGAAACGAATGTGCCAAATTGTTGATATTTTGAAAATAATAGATTTTTCTTATATTGTAATCGTGGATTAAAATTATGTTTATATTTTATTGTATACATTGGTATGTAAAACTAGTGCAATGTGAACACCAAAGGATATGATAAATTTAGAATTTATGGAAATGTATGTGCTAGAAGTAAGGGTAGGAAATATCATCTCTATCACCACTCAAGGTAAGTCAGTCAACATTATGTTTGAATACAGTATTGTAGGTATGAGAAAGGATTGTGTCAGTTAGGTGGTGATACAAATGGATTTTTCCATTATTAATATTTGCTAGCATAATATCTAATATATTTTATATACTTAAATAGATGTCAAATTCTCGACTCTAAAAATGTATCATAGCTTAACGGAATCATGTAAATTTGATGTCAATTTTAGACACTCGTTTAGATCGAGTACAGTTTTGTATGAGCGGTGTTTGCTACCACACAATTTTTGCAACAATTAGTGCGTGTAAATGTGGATTTTTATCGAATGTTTAAATGTTAATGTTATCGATGGTTAGTTTTGTATTACTTAGATTAAGTTAATTCCCAATTAACGATCTCAGTAGTTTCGTCATTGTGTAGTGAAGTTAACAGACCGCTCTCCCGAAACGTTTCTAACCTAACCAACTATGTAGGTAGGTAGAATGAACGGTTGCGGTTTGTGCTTCATATTATAATAGCAATACCTGTTGTTGTTAAGAATTGTGATATCAGAGGAAGGCGAGGGGCGCGTCGCGGGCCGAACGAAATAATGTTAATTAAACAAAAGAATTTAATCGATTAGTTTAGTTAGTTCGTAGTAAGATACGTATTTTTGTACCACGTCTGAATTTGTCAATTGGATATTTTAAATAACGGAGAACAGTGTTATGTTGTCGTACCTGGAATGTGGTCGATCCGTCCATTGCGGAATTCGCTGTAGATAGTTAAGGAGCTACGTAGAGTCCTCTTCCTGTCTTCTTCCATCATCGCTCTCCTTAAAGCCTACATACAAATCCCGGTTATGTAATCAAAATTCGTGTTCGTATTTGTTTTACATCTTTTTTCTTAGAAAAGGGATCGTCAGATTACTATTCGGGATGTGTACTCTGTACCCTTCACTATATCCCTCCCCCGCACGCACCGCGCGGCCGCGGCCCCCCTCCCTCGCACCTCACGTCTTGTTTATATCGATGACATGTTTGTCGGTCGTGTCGCGTCCGGTCTCTGAGACGTGTTCATTTTGTGGTAATATTGCTTCCGCAATATATCCCGCCGCGTCTATTTCCTCTATCCACCCGTGGAATGGAAGTACCCGACGACGCGACCCGATCCGACGGAACGTATGACGTCATCCTTCCGACAAGTAACGTTTGTTTAGCGTCCACTTCGATACAACTCGCGTGTCGTATTAAGGTGCCAATACATTATTTATTAGAATATATATTTACATTTGTAATAAAATATTATTGTTTACTTTGATATTAATTGTACAGAATCCATGTAACCATTGCAATGTGTTTATGGAAACTCGTATACCGGAAAATAAAGGAATAAATGAAATTAATCGTCTTTCAATGTTGTTTGCCTTCCTTTTAGGGCGCACGCAGACTGTAGATAATTATATCTGATAGTGAGTATGATATAACAGCTCTAGCCGATTGTTCACTTGTTGACGGTAACCTGTCGATGTCGTGTCAACGAGGTATCGGCAGACAGTTGAGTCTGTAGTCTGCGTTAGCCTTTAGAAGTCGACCGTTGTCGTCGACTTCAATAGGATTTATTGCCAAGCGAAATTAGGCCGTTATCGACCGTAATATGGTAGTTTTCGGCTTGAGATTAGGTGGTGGTATTTAATGAAATTAATTTCGCTAAGAGCGCGTAAAGAGTCGTCGAAGCGTGGAATCGGGGAAAACTCCGCGGAAAGTTCGCGCCGAATTTGTGAGTCGGATATACAGACCTACTTACTGTAGGTACTTACTATACATACAATAGAGATTAAATACTTACCACTGTGTTTATTCTATAGGAACATCAAACTATTTCGATAGGAGAAATGGCAACTAGGCTTGTGTTATGGTGGCCAGACAACTAACCATACTTTTAAGCGATAGTAAAATACATACCTAATTTGCATACAAGGACATCCAGACCAAAAAACAATATCTGTACTAAAATATTTGTTTGAAGCGGGAATCGAACCCGCAATGTATGTACGCCAAAGATGCTGTCTACGGTGTTTTATGTATTATATCTCTATGATAGGAAGGTACCAACGTTTTGTAAAACGCAAAGACTCGCGATAAATCAACGAAGTTTTATCTCGAAACATTGGATTGAAGATTTATGGCTAACAAAATGATATATTTCACGAATTAGGAAGGATTCTATACAAATAGTAGGTACGAGCGGTGTTGGCCTAATGGTGGATACCTCGACTTTCATTCTGAAGGCCAGTCAAGTGTCAATAGATTTTTCTTACAAACAATAATTTATGTGCGCTAATTGACATTGCTCTTACGGTGCGAGGAAACCATCGTGATGAAACCCGTTTATCAAATTGACTAGTTGTATGAAGCCTATATTTAACACAATAAACCAATGTATCCGTATACCAAATTTCATCAAAATCAGTCTAGTAGTCTCCTAGCCTATTCGTTTTTATTGTTTGTGGGCAACAAAAAATAAAATACATGGTAGGCGGAGTGGGCGGGGTTAGGTTTTATTTCCGTTACGGAATTTCTTAATTCGGTCGCCGCGCTCAAAGCCCGCGATAAAAGCTATGCAATAGCTTAAAACTTTCCTCTTTACAGTAATAATATTTTAGACAGATTAATGTAGGTAGATGAATTATTATTGTTTAATTTACATATTTTTTTATCTATTTTGTGTAGATATATATTTTTCCTCTACATAATTGAACAATATCGTTTTTCCTCGTTGTCCCTGTTCCGAGCTAATTTGAATTCGTCTCCCCAATTATCCCTAATTGTGGCGACTTTGAAGACCTATTACAAAAGAATTACGTAACTAACCATCGCTAAATGTTCAACGAAATATTTTTATACTTATTATTCTACAGACACAATTACTTTAATGATGGACAATTATTATTTTTTACTAATGAAATGGTAAAAGGGAACCACACAATTAGGCCATTTTTAATTACCGAATACATTTTACTTTTACATTTTTTTTGTATTTGTTGTTATAGCGGCAACTGAAATACATAATCTGTGAAAATGTCAACAGCCTGTTGACAGACAAACGGACAGACAGTGAAGTCTTAGTAATAGATTTTCGTATTTACCCTTTGGGTATAGAACCCTTAAAACAAGTCAAATGACGAATTAAATATATATTTAAATTATAAAACTCCAATTGATCGAGTATTGTAACGGACGAACTAAAGCCTCCGTTACACAACACACAACGAGTTTTCATTCCCCGCAAGAACACGTCTGTGAACTCTACGAGGGATGTGTCTACAATGTTCGTAGATGCGGAAAGTGCTACGTGCTACGGTTGTGTAGCCGTAGCCGTAGCACCACCGTAGCACCGTAGTGTAGACCGTAGAGCTATGCTGCTACGGGTTATATTTCGTAGCCCTCTATCTGTTAAAACAAGTGTAGATACTTAGTTTGAAGCTAGATGGCGCTGTATGCAATGTCATTCTGTTGGTAATTTATGTTTTTTACATTTATTTGATATTTCATTTGCGATTTCTACCTACAATTGCTATAAGTACATATAAAATGCTTTGTCATGACTGACTGACTTACGGATCAACGCACAGCCTAAACCGCTGATCGTAGAGACCTGAAACTTGGAGGGTGTGTTCTTTGTATGACGTAGGCATCCGATAAGAAAGGATTTCCGGAATCCTACCCGTTTGGGGTGAAATGGGGGACAACAATTGTATGGGACAACGTGATCCTATTAGAACCATTTTCCACTTTTACGCGGACGAAGTCACGCGCATGAGCTAGTATTATATAAAACTAATGTCACCTTAATTGTAAATGATATAATCCAAAGTAATGTTAACATAGAGTAATGTATACATATACATGTACCTGTAATGTAACATATGTATATATATAATAGAATAGAACAGTAAACATACTGACAGCACTATAGCGTGTCAGGAAACGGATACATAAATACACTACTGTGACGTCACATGCATGCATTGCAGCTCGCTCGCGTTGTACCTACCTACACTATCTATACAGACAGACAGTCAGTGTCGTCACACGCAGGAATATAGTTACTATACAATGTGTTATAAATATAAAGAGGTTGTTGTTATACGAAAGGGCGTTGCACTAAACTTACAAAAAATTCCCGACGGCAAAATCTCTAAGGTCGTAAAACAAAATTTCATTATGTCGCATTATTGTAAATGGGATGAATTGCGAATAGGACAAGATGCGAAAGGGACGACCTGTAAATGGGACAAGCTGCAAACGTAATGGCACAACTTGCGACGAAAGTAGACGTCGTATTTTACAACCGATCTGAACTGTTACTAACAAACATCCATACTGATAAATTGAAGCAAATATTGCCAGACTTGAAGTAGAGACGCTTCGCTCGCTCGGTCAGGTTAAATATTTTGGCTTGGAGCGGATGGTCAAAGTGCACGTTTGGCCGAAAGAGTATTTTGTCAAAACCTCGTTCTGTCATTGGGTGTATTTAGTCAAACTACACGTTTAGTCAAAGGAGTGTTTCATCAAAATGGTGATAAATATACTCATCTATTTATAACAGAAGTCAGCAATAAGTCCGCCAATAAATCAGACGAGTCAGAGTAGGTATGTAGGTAGGTATATATAATATCTCTATCCAATATTAGAAAGGAATTCCTTCCTCAGTTCTCTACCTACCCGCAACTTCTGCACAGATATCAAATTCATCCTTCTCTTATACTAGATCCAACGATGTAGATAGATAACATATTATACTTACATACAAAAATAGAGAGTACATCAGAATTTACTTGATTCTAGGTCAAATCCAGAGTCAGCCTTCTCTAGGGACCATGCCTCGTAGGAATATTAGTACCCTCGAAAATATTTTATATTATTCATCTTTTTCCGTGCGATATACGACTTTAAGTAGACTCGGGTTTTCCTATCTGACGGCGCCAAGATATTCTATCAAGGTTCGGTTGATTGCTCTCTCCGAGGAAGTTTTGTCTAATACTGGTCCACCATAAGGTGAAAGGGTACCTGCGCTCTCTCCATACAAACGTAGTCGACTGTTTCCTATCTGGATAATGACCATAAAACCTATAACTATCATGACAATGTATTTCTAATTTTTTTTTCCTTTTTTAATTAGCATAGAAATTAAGATTTAAAAAATAAAAAAATAAAAACAAATCAAAAAAATAGGGGCATGGTCATGGCTGTTATAAGTTTTATGCACCAAAAATATTTGCTCTAGTGTCATTATCCAGGGAGAAAACAGTCGACTACGTTTGTAATAGTTTGTATGGAGAAAGCCCCCCGTACCCTTTTCTCTTAATCTCTCGCTGAATATTTTCTACATGTATTATTTTTTGTAAAAATTAAGTATTTCAAATTATGTTTAATGTCACCAGATATAAAATACTAATAATGTCAGTTAGTTGAAGCAATCGTTTGAGATAGTTTAGATGTTCCCTCTATTATTGTACCTATGTATATATTTTACATCTACGATTAGATCCAATCTCAATGCATTCTCTCCGTTCGTACATTTGTCTAGAGAGACGTCCAGTTTTTACACTTATTTGATTTTTTATGAAAATTGAAAGATGGATAAGAAATGAAATGAAAGTTGTGCTTTTACAGTGATGGAAAACAATGAGGTTTGTGAGAAATTGTTGTTTTGTTTTGTAGTCTACGGCGTCGATTGTTTACTCAATAAATTATACTTTAATTTACATTTAATGTTTTTATTAGTGAGGTATTTTCTAAATAGGTAAACGAAAATAAGTAAAAAAATAAAAATAAATATGCGTCAGTAAATATTATTTTGATATTCATCTCGTGGCGAAGGAAATATATTCAGCGTTCAGTATATTTCTGTAAATATAACTCATAAGTTAGAATATATGAAAGTTTTTACAGTAACAAAACGGTAGCGTTGTCCGCGTCTGTCTGTTCGTCAAGTTTTTCCTCGGGTTCCTCCCACGAGGACGATATTTCATTGGATTTGATTTATACACGTACACGCACAAGTACACGTGTATATAAACGTCGAGGACGGAGGACGTGTCCGTGTGTGAGTCGTCCAGATATCAACCGGACACGGACGCGGAGGGAGACCGCAACTAGGGTTGATGCGGCGATTTAAACTTGATTCATGGAATAAAAACGGAGATTGAGATTTGTGTGTTTATTGTTTATTCAAGCGAAAACTACTGATCCGATTACGATGAATCTTTGTTTGTAGATAGCTGGAAATCTGGATAAAATATTGGTTACTTTTTATTCTGATATTCTCACGGGATCGGGATTTAAGGTAGGTGAAGCCGCGGAACGGAGTTAATACTATATTTTATAATTTAAACCTCAAACGAACGCAGAGATATTATCTTATAAGGTTATAAGGTTGACGATTGATCTTAAATGATGATGATGATGATGACTATTTCAATAAAAAAATGTCAAGATATGAGATTTTTTTATTGAAACAGTAGATACTTATATAATTTTTCATTACTCATACTCCGAAAGTAGGTCTAAAGATGCATAAAGAGCGTGTAGAAAATAAAATTTCCAGCCCTAGGGCTTTTCTCTTTCACTGACAGCTGTCATGTCAAATTATGGCTTCGCACGACTTGTGCAATGTGCATGTAGCCAATATCAATAACATTACGCATAAGGAACTTTAAAAACCTAACCTCCTTGCTTTAAGTAACACCAAAGAATAACACTACATGTATATAACCTCTTTGGTTCCAACCTTGTAAGAGGATCAGGTAGTATGAAGTCTCTCATTCACTCTCGTTGTTAGGAAGAATTTTATGTATTATTCGTAATGAAAAGCACAGTGTTTACCTCGGGTGAAAGACTCATTAAGTCCCTCGAACTATTAGCGCCCTCGCTACGCTCGGGCGCCAAACTCCGTCTCGGGACTTGTAATGAGTGACTTTCACACCTAGGATAACAATGTACTATTTTTGGCTAATTAAATATGTTTAAAGTGAAATAAGTAAAAGTCAGCCCTAGTGTTGGTAAGAAGATCGCGGGATGCGGGATGGGGGGGCGCGGATCGTAAATCACGGGATATCAGTGCGGGGAGAGGGGGGCGGATGGAGTCGCGGGGTTATGGGAGATTAGAGATCAAATGTAACTCACATGTTTCTTTGAATCTACTTAAATTAGTTTAGAATAATTTTAAGTAAAAATTATTAATCTCCAGAATTTCACAACACAGCAAGACTCGAACTCGCATAAACCAAAGATAATAAAATAATTAAATAATTCTATATAAAAAAAATGGGTCCGTGTACTTATGTACGCGCGTGAGAAGTTATACTTCTTTGGCATTATTAAAAAATAAAAAAAAAAATAAAAAAAAAATAAAAAAAAAAAAAACTCGTCCGACAAAAAACTCGTCCGACAAAAAACTCGTCCGACAAAAGACTCGTCCGACAAAAAACTCGTCCGACAAAAAACTCGTCCGGCAAAAAACTCGTCCGACAAAAAACTCGTCCGACAAAAAACTCGTCCGACAAAATACTCGTCCGACAAATATAAATAATTAATTACATTAAAATAATTATGTAGTAGTAGTACTTAAACTATTTGGTTTTATGACAGCTGTCATCTTGCGGTTTGCGGACAACTTCAACATGGTTTGCGGTTTGCGGACAACTTCTCCCGTGAGAATTTTGTGTGACGCTTTTGTAAAATTTCACTCTCATCATTTTTTCATAACGCGCCTAAAGAAGTATAACTTCAAAAATGAGACTTTAATAACACAAAAGTATAGACCCATCACGTAACGAAGGAACGTCTCTGGAATGCGTGGAGACAGTCGAGGTGTTAGGAGACGGTTTAACGGATCCTCTCAGGATCCTCTCCGAACGTAATCCGGGGAAGTACCACGTAATCCCGCGGGATCGTGTCGCCTAATCCCGGGGTTTAAGACATCTAGCCTCTCCTTGTAACACAACGAGACCATTTTATTTCTTACTTCACCCATTTTTTAAAGTAATATTATTTTGAAAACTTGTCTACATTTCGTATCAATAAGTGTCTCCGCCGACTGTCCTGTACACCTACAATCGTTTAGCTGACAAAATTACAATTTATTTCGATTTATAAGTCTGTCTGTAGTTTTTTCTAAGAAACCAATATTAATAATAATTTCTCATTAAATAATTAAAGTAGGCATTAAATTACTAAATATTAATAAAAGGGTGAATTTTTAAATAGCCTCCAGGGCAATTTCCTTAACGAGAAATGTTGAAGGGATTTGCCTGACCGATTGTGAAAAAATAAGAAAAAAATTATTTACGCGTCTTTAGTTTAAAAATTAGTGATAAAAACTTCAAAAGTTACAACAATCAGTTTCATTTGAATACTGAAAGAATGATTCCGTTCACATAAATATGCAAATAATCCGTTCATTCCGTTCGTTCACCGTATTGTTGTCAAGTCTACAACAATAACCGGTAATGTCAAAGGGAAAACAATTGACAATGGCTTCATTAAAGGGGTTATATTATACCTCCCTAAGGGGGATAAAACGGGGAAAAATTACATCCCCTTCGGATAGGGGGGGGTAGGGGGGGGATCGGGCAGTGTTTTAATAATTGAGTGGACGACGGGGTTTATTGTTACCTCGAGTGCAATGGTCGTGATAAGTGATGGAAGTTATTTGTATCTTACGTCAAAGTACTAAATGATCGAAATGTACTAACATTAAGAAAAAGTACAAAAAATTAACCTTGAATTTATACGTGATGTATGTATCCGTTATCTAGCACCCATAACACAAGTGTAGTTACTTAGCTTGGGGCTAGATGG
The DNA here is from genome assembly GCA_907269075.1 of Idaea aversata. Taxonomy (NCBI): domain Eukaryota; kingdom Metazoa; phylum Arthropoda; class Insecta; order Lepidoptera; family Geometridae; genus Idaea; species Idaea aversata. The sequence goes on from OU026109.1 coordinate 225,608, forward strand.
CGATGTGTGGATTGTCCTGCAATATTTATTTATTTACTTTTAAATAAATTATAATATTGTACCAAATAGCTGGGCCCTAGTACAAACATAATATAGATATTCCCACGAGATCGACAATAACGCGAGTAAAGCAAGGAACTAATTGTATAACGTTAACTTTTATCACTACATGTTTTTTTTTTTTAAGTGCTAAGCCTGCACACACACACATACAGATACTAACAGATGTCGCTAACGAAACTTGACGGTACTTGACTAAGTGGCGGAATTGGTAACGCATTTGAACGGTATTCAAAGGATGCGAGTTCGAGTCTCGTCTTAGTCGCAATTTTTGAAGATGCATTTTTCCTTAAACATATTATCACTACATAGTATAAAACAAAGTCGGTTTCTCTGTCCCTATATCCCTATGTATGCTTAAATCTTTAAAACTACGCAACGGATTTTGATGCGGTTTTTTTAACAGATAAAGTGATTCAAGAGGAAGGTTTATATGTATAATACTTGCATAATATAGCCGTGCGAAGCCGGGGCGGGTCGCTAGCATTATTATATTTTATACTAATCTATACTTATTTTATAAAGCTGATCAGTTTGTTTGTTTATTTGTTTGAACGCGCTAATCTCCAGAACTACTGGTTCGATTTGAAAAAAATCTTTTTGGTTTAGAATAGTTTAGATAGTCCATTTATCGAGGAAGGCTATAGGCTACTTTTCATTTTGATATTCCCACGAGATCGGGAATAATGCAGGTGAAACCGCGGAGCGCTGTTAGTAACACATATTTTTCTACCAGTCATGTAAAAGACAAGAATAGAATAAGTTGGCAAGCGACGCGAGCGACACGCGGTCAAACTTGCTATCTGTCTGAGTTATGGCATGACTAACTGCCGGCCCCGGCTCCGCTCGCTGCTCCTATAACAAAGCCTTCATTTATCTGATCGTAGTTTGTGATTCTTTACATAAACTTAGTTTTACTTTGTAATTTATAACGAAGTAAGAAAGAATTTCGTATAGATACGAAAGTCTGTTAATGTGTGTATGTTTGTTACTTTTACACGCAAAAACTACTGAAGCGATGATATTGAAACTCGCTACGTAGATAGCTGAAGTCGTGGATTAATATAATACCTACTTAATGCCGATACAGAACAACTCGTCACAGACCGGCAAGCGACACCCACGAGAACTTAGTGCCAATCAACTCTCATCATCATCTCTCGACCACCTCGCACTGTCGACTGATCGGAAGATGTTATAGAACATACCCTTGTAGATTGTCGATAAAAAACACGAAATTGCATAAAATAAAAATCACATCATATTTCTTACATAAAATCTGTGTTAGACAGATCTTTTAAATAAATAAATATTGCAGGACATTCCACACATCGCCATCTAGTCCCAAGCTAAGTAACAATACTTGTGTTATGGGTGCTAAACAACGGATATACTACATAAATACTTTTTCTTTTGTAAATATATACTTATAATACATAGAAACAACCAGACCACAGACATATATCTAAACATAAACACTTGTCTGAGGCGGGAATCGAACTCGCAACCCTGTGTTTGGCAGTCCGGCATGGTAACCATTGTGCCAACTGGGTCGATCTAACTATCTAATACTCGTACTTACACATAATGCTGCTCACTGACTTTACCGTATATTTGTTTGTTCTGAAAACCCCTGCCGGCTGCACCGCTGGGGATTTCAAGACAACATTTCCTGACATCCCCATATCCGTTTATTGTTGTTGAAAGTTGTTAGTACATCTATAAAACTATTTCATTTTAATAGTATAACCTCTATATACCGACGGGATCGGTCGGGACTAACACGAGTAAAACCGCGGGACGCACCCAGTATAAAATGAGATTTATTCTATACATAAACGAGTAGAACTGTGTTGAGTAATCCATAATATGTTTAGTTAGACATAGCTCGTCCACCCGGTGGCAGTCTACAGTCTGCAAACAGTCGGCACCATTTGGCACGAGTTCCATCTGTTATGTGAATTTATTGGTATTGGCACTATCTCTCTCTCTCTCTATCTATCTCTATCTGCAATTTTTTGTCTTGAAAATATATGTATTTATGTCGTGACTTAAATCAATGAAGCCTTTTTTGGCACTTAGGAATTAAAGGAGTCTGAACACTCTGTATAAGAGTTTGCCAAAGTATTTTAGTTTACGGCCAATAATGAAACGAATCTCCATCGACAAAGGACGTCGGCTACAAACTTACACAAGAGATATTATAGGTGCTTTTAGTGGAATTTTCACGTGAACGAAGTCACGGCACAAAGGTAAAATATTTTATCATGAAAATATAAAAAACCGGAGTACAATTTGTTCACTTTGACAAATATCACAGAGAGAATTATTATTATTGTAAAACTGTTGATGGTATACCTGCGTGGCCGGTCGCGGGCTTTGTGCAATCAAACCGGGCGTCGAACCAGTTTTAACACGGAAAAAACTGGAAATAACTGGAAAATTCTAGTTCCCACAGGTTACTGGCTCCAATAAAAGTTTACCTCCCTGTAGTGTTCCTTTGTGTTAGTCGATCAACTAGAGCTTTATGAATACACAAACGGTACATTTTATCTATGTTTTTTTTTTACAATTAATAGGTCAGCGTCTCACCTGCCTGATGGTAGATGATGATGCAGTCTAAGATGCAGCACGAAAATATTCTAATATACATATGTCTAGAAAATATTGTCCAATTTTGACTGCATAATTTTGGACGTGATAACATCTTATAAATTGGTAAACACCTGCACTCTCAAAAAAGTGTGACATCATGCGTTTTTGATAAGTAACCATAGCAACGTATTGAAGTATGCAAGGTCGTAATGTCAACTACACAAAAGAGTTCAAGACGTTATCACGTAAAATTATCGTCCGAAAACGGACTTAACGACAACCTTTTTTTTCGACAGTGGAAATTATTTTACCTACTATATGAAAAGTTTAAAAAACATAGAGCTAAATTTTATTCGACTGTAAAATTTAATGTGAAAAATACTCCGAATTATGCTGTATTTCACTATAGGTACATAGAACTCTCGTATTAAGAGTTGAAATTCAAGTACAATACTGCCGATACCCTTTACCTACTGTAATTCCAGTTACACTCTCCTTTAGAGAAATAAATGAAACGTACAATTTCTAAATTGAAACGTAAGTAATATTACCAATGAAAGCTAGATTCAACGGATTAACGGTGTAACGGATAACGACGCGCGGCGTTAATAACGGAAATAGAAGGAATATACGGAAGGTAGGTAATTGTAATCTTCCTAACAGTACGGTAGTGGATATTTTATACGTTATATTTAATTAATAAATAAATGAACTGAACTGAACTGAATCGTAGAATTAGTTGAAATTGGGGTTTAACTTTAGTTGGTAGGATTGGGGTTAGACTTGGTTTCTGTATGAAGTATGTAGTGAGATAGTTTTTAGCAATTTGCGAAGTTTCTAATATTCAAATTATGTTACTTACTCTCTAAGATTGATTTGTTCCGTATTTAATACCACATCGAATTATGTAAAAAAACGTTTTAAAAGAAATGCAACTTGCAAAAAAAAAACAAATTTTAAAGCAGTTGGATTTTTTTTTTAAATAAGAGTAGATCTCCTTTTTCGTTTCCATCAATGTTTTTTTTGTATAAATAAAGTATTTATCTTTTCTCGTAGGTACAGCGCGAGAGGTTCTAGGACTTGTCCTGACTGCCCCACTGTAATGACCCACCCTGTATATAACCCAGTAAGGCAGGGTAGATCAACGCAGTATATCGACGAGACTAGGTCAGTAGCTGAACATTGAGCGAGGCTAGTAGAGTACAGTACGTGTCATTCATCAATGTCTATGTCACGCCGAGCGACGCTTGGTGTATGATATATTGAAGTGTCACCAGATGGTTCACTCAATGCACACTGCTCACTGATGTGTTGTGTCTATGCATTGTGCATTGTACATCGTGTGTTGCTGTGCACCAATCTACGTGTAGCGAGGTGTTCTAACTATTCTGTACAACTTGTATTTATTAATAAATTTTTCAATCAAGTCAATTGACAAGATTATAATAAAACAATTACAGCAATTGTCTAATTAGGACAAATTACACGGACATAATTATCTTTTATATATTTCGTTATTTTATAGTTTTTTAAATTAATTAAAATTTTCTATCTTTACACTAATATTATAAAGAGGAAAGATTTTTAGTTAGTAACAAATTGGCTCCGAAAATACTAAATAGATTTTGATGAAATTTAGTATGACGACACATTGAATCCTTGGAAGTAACGTAGACTACTTTTTATCCCAATATTCTCAAGCGATCAGGACTTACGCGGGTGAAATTACTGGACGGTTTTATTAGGGATTTTTTACATTTTATACTTAAATTAAAAGAATTAACCATTGATATGGCTTTAATAGAGTGTAGGAGAAATTATTGTTTTATTTTTAATCCCGCTTGCCCCATTCAAAACTCTAATGGGAGAAACGGGAACTAAATTGAAAAACATACTTTAGATTCCAATTCACCTCATTAATAACGCTAAATAATATTAATGAGGCAAGTGGGTGATTCCATTGGCCCTGTTGAGCTTAAAAATAATTAGTTTTTCGTAAAAATTTAGAGATCAAAATGTAAGTTAATTGTGTAATCAACTTTTTTAGAACATAATTTTCTAATTACTAAAACAAAGAAAAAATATTTTTACAAAAAATTTACTATAAAATATCTACCTTTCTATTCTATCTAATGTAGGTATATTTAATAAAGGATTAAAAGAATAGAGATAAGGAAAATGTATAAAAAAAAAACAACAATTTTACATTAGAAAACAAAACATCAGATTTATCACCTACATCTAAACTTGACATTCAAATCTCAACCTTATTCACTTGTAATAGAGTTGCAGGTACAGTTGGTCATAAACATGTCAACGCAATGAATGAACCAAAATAAAAAGCGGGTAGTATCAGGGTTTTAAGAGACGCTAGACGGGGGCTCATTGCAAGACACAGTGGAGGCATTGCAGGTGGTCAACTGGTCATGGAATTTAATATTCCTTTCTTTACTTCTGTTCTCATTAGCCTCCCTTTTATCTAAGTTAATTGCAATTTATTTTGAGGCAGAATATAAGAAATAATAATAATATGTGACTCTGGAAACTTGAAGATAAAATATTATAATGCATTTGTAATTACCACTAGCCCCCTTCTACCCTCAATCTTACTTATTTCAACTTTATAATGTTTTGTACTTAATTGAATGTGTAAAGTTAAAAAAAAAACTTTTCTTTGAGAAACTCCTACTTGCCCCATTATGTTTGCTCCATTGATGGGGTGAATGGAAAATTTATTTATTTAGTTTGAGACGAGTAAGTATTTATATTTAAAGCATATATTAGATGACACCTAAACTATTAGATTTTATTTTAATTTCTAAGGAAAAACCTATTCTTTTCTTACGTTAAGTAACTGATTGAAGTAGAGACTGTGTCATGAAACACAACAATACTCCATTGTCCCTCTGCGCCGCTTATCACGGATTACTGTGCCCCTCGATTCCGGGTTACTTCTAACTTAATATACTAGAATATACGAGAATTAACCAGAATAAGGGTCAGAATTACTCATATTTTAAGGGGGATGGAACTAGTGGAAGTGCTTCGCCTCGTTACCTACTTAGTTAAGGGATGAAAATCTAAATTATGACTCATCTATTTATATAAAATGAACCCCTATTTTCCTTTGTCATCGTATCACACTTGAACGGCTGGACCAATTTCGCCAATTCTTTAAATAAGGTTCTTATTAAAAAAATTGAATGCGGGTGAAACCGCAGGCTGCAGCTAGTTTATATATTAATACAATTCGTAATCCTGACAGACTTTAGTTCTTCCAACATTATTATATTAGTACTTATTTATTTGTTTAAACAAAGTAGATATTTCTAATAAACTAGGATAGTATGTAGCTAGAATAGAAAAGAATCCTATCTTTTATAAAACACAAAACTAGGTCAAAACCATTTAAAGATAAAGAACATTTCCCTGAATATACACTCGAGGACAATTTATTACGATAAGCAAATCCTATCCTACATTATTGTAGGTAAATGTTAAAGGTTGTGTTGTGTGTTAGTTCTTTACACAAAAACCACTAAACAGATTACGATAAAAATAGTTTGTAATCAATTTTAATGCGAATCGAAGTGTACCGATTGATTTCAAGTTTTTTTTAATGAATATAAAAATATAAGGGTTCTGACGCAAATAGATAAAGGGATGAAAAATTAAAGTTTAAAAAATTCAAATTAAAACAGGAAACTTAAAATAGGGAAAAATCTGAGAGCAAATGTCGTTTTCTTCCAGGCAACCATAAAAAAAGATTGTACTAGTTTGTCCCCTATGTGGTATAGATCTGAGACCCAAATAATTTTCCATGAAATGTAGAGACATGGTAGAAATTATACTAGTCCAAACAATAGCAAATAAAAAGGAATTCTCTTGACAAGTTATATTCAACATACATACTTATTTGTCCACATATAAGTAATAAAATGTATCTCTGTCTGTGTGCATGTATGTACTCGTATAAACCTGCTGCACCAATTGAGATGCAAGTTAAATATGAAACACTATTGATTGACACATTCAATGCAGGATTTCCATTCCGTATAACTAAACCAGCCAATTAAATGGATCAATTATTTTTCTTTCCCAACGACACGACTGCGTTGGTCCGATAGTGTTAACTAAATTATTTTCTTCCGTTCCGGCTAACTGAAACGTACCAACTATTCAGTGGTCCCAAATTTTTAAACAAAACATGGAATTTTCCATTAGTACTATTTATCTTACTTATACGTAACAAATAATACAGATAGCTAGTATATTATAAAGTAGGCATTTCCTAATTTAAAATTATTTATTTTTTATTTTAAGGGTCCTCAAAATTGCTGAGATGGAATTGTAGGTGACATTTTTCACCGACATTTTGGTGTGACTTTGAGCCAAAAATTCCCTATAGTTTTGTAGCTATCCTAAAATGAAGACTTAAAACTAGTATAACTTTGAAATGACAAGGAATTTTCGTCTCAAATCACACCAAAATATCGGTAAAAATCTCACCTACAATTCCATCTCAGCACTTTTGAGAAAAACAAAACCCATTCGTTACAATCAACAATGTTAGCTGTAAGCGACGGGTATTTCTGGCGTATTACGTTTGGCAGCATATATAGCCTTAATTTAATATATTATTTGGTAAGTATTTATTTTAAAAAGTTGCAAAGTATGAAAGTACGTCTACTCGGCTAGGTGAGTCCACCAGGATCTCCTAGGGGATTGAGCTAGGTGATCCTGGTGGACTAACCAAATAACCCGTATTGACCACGTCCAGGACGATCCTTGTCACTATACTTGTAGGTATATATAGTAATTATACTTCGGATTAGATCAACGGCATTACCATTATAATTGCAGCAAGCTATCCTAGACCGCTGGTCCACTACATTTAAAGTCAACACTTAAAGGAACAAATAACAGCCATCACTGCCCACCGTGCACCGGCCGGCCGCCCGAGCCTCTCGAGCGGTACCTCATTAAGTATTTTAGTGCCGTGGAGTCCACACGTACGCTTGAATTCCACTGGCGACATATAGCGTTGCTTAGTGGTATATAAATTTAGTTATTTCATCGGTTCGCGAGTGCGTTCGATGATTAAACCATGGAACAAATAAATGGGTGAGTGATTTGATAATTTATAGCCTGCATAGGTATTTAAGATACCTACACATTTGTGTATATAAATCTACACAGCCTTATACCCATTTTAGTGTGCCATTTGTCATTTTTGCAATTCAGGAAGTTGAAATGAAATTATGAAATTAATTTAGACTTTTTAGGTAAAAATAAATACCTAATACCTAATCTCTAATGTCTATAACCCGATAATTAAAAAACCATTTTGATAATGCTTGTTATCTTGTCTAAAAGTGACTTTATTACCGAACTACAGGTATAAACGTGTACAAACCAGTACAAAGTGAACACACTATTGCTATTTTTTTAAAGTACCTACATTCTGTGTTGTGCATGTTGATTTACTTTCAATATCTTTAATTCGAAACCGAATACGATTGGAATCAATTTATCAAATATCTGTGAGATTTGCACACATAATATAGTTGTGTTAGATACACACTAGACGTTACGAACAAAATACTCTACTCACAAAAACTGAGTTTAGATATTTAAACCTAAAAATGTACCTTCACTTCCTTTTTATCAACTCTAAACGTTTGGGTGATGACGTCACGCCAGCACGAGCTGACCAGTGACGTCAGGACCTATAGTCATTGAAGATGTCTGCTGTGTTCATCACAAAAATGGTGCATAATAGAAGCTCAATTTCTTCTACATAAATTAATACAATGCTTTCGTTGCGAAGGTTCGTGGGTAACTCCCGAAAAACTTATTAGCAAACGCTTTTACTTAACCTAAGAGTATTTAACAATAGGCGTCAGAACCTACTGAACGTTAACTTCAAAGCTAGTAACAAAGTAGGTACACAATTAAATGCATAATTATTAATCTTACAAGACGTGCGAGATATCGCAACAGGCTGTTCGTTGATGTTACTGCACAATTATTCCAGCTTTACCATATCGTCGTATGTAGTACCAGAATACGTATAGTATAGAACAGAATAAATACCTACAAGATACCTGAAGTTTTTAGCGCAGGAGCGTGTAACAAAAATGATACACACACCTTACCTACAAATAGGTAAATATTATTACTATACTGAGATATTACGCGCAAAATAATAATTTTATTTTAAATACAATGTTTGAAAATCTTATTCCATTCCTGATCTGGTGTAAAGTACCTCAATTATAATTTATTTTATGTGGAATTTCATGGAAAATCGACCTAGAATGACCTAGAAGACTTGTACTTTTTTATCATCATTATAGAAAAAATTGCATTATAATAATATGCACTTATGCTAATGTGTTGCGAACTTTGGTCATAATAAAATGGAATTTATGCCTTGTCATTGCTAGTACAGGTACAGATCTAGTTGAAAAATAAAAGTGAAGAATCTATTCACTGCAGTTGCCTCTCGGTCTACAATAATATACCTACTTATAACTTGTTTTGTCGCTCGCGCTCGAGTTGTCTTGTCAATCGTTTGACGACACGATGGGGGTACGACACAATGTCTACCCTCCATTTTTTGTGTGATTTAAATGATTTTATAAGTATTTGTCATTCGATTCAGTAATTGGTAGCTTAGCCTACCGATCAATGCTATAGGCAGGTCTAGGTACCTACAACTATATAATATCTATGGATAATACCTATCTATATTAGTTATCTGAACACAGACGCGTCTTGTTTAGACATAGAAAATGGAATTTTAATGTATAAAATTACATAATTGAAATAATTATGAATCAAATTAATTAATATTTGATTATTGTTTACAAGTCCTAACCAAGTTAAGAATAAGATATAGAATATCAAATGGTACTTGTAAATAAACATTGTTTAGTTATCATAATCTGCGTGTACCGTGGTATATTTTTACGAAAATCGTGCTTAAGATATTACAACCTCACAAAATCGTGTTTGAAATATTGAAAAACCACTTTCTATAGTGTCGATTTGAGACACTACATATCCACGAATATCGTGTTTGGAACATTACTTCTCTAAGCATATTATAGTGTTAAGACACTACATTCCCACGTATATCGTGTTTGGAACATTACTTCTCCACGCATATAGTGTTGAGACACTACATTCCCACGTATATGGTGTTTGGAACATTACCTCTCCACGCATATTATGCATAAAACTACATTACAGTTTTGATATACTACATCTCTACGTGTATCGTGTTTGGAACATTATTTTCTCTTCGAATATATTATTGAAACACTACATCCTCCACGTATGTCGTGGTTGGAGCATTACTTCTCTACGCATAGAGACTTGAGACACTACATCTTCCATGCATATTGTATTGAAACACAACCTTCACCACCTTATATATTTTAGAGAATAAATAAGTTTCGCAGAACATGACACATTGGACATAACAGGACGAAGATCGTTTGGGGAAAAACATTTTCTATATCGTGTTGAGCGACTAATAGGAGTGAATGGAAGAAGAAGACATACTGTGCCGGCCCAAATAAATTGGGATAAGGGCAGGAAGATGATGAAATGATGAAGATCGCCATATTATCGGAGTATAATGTGAACCCCGCGTATATCGCGTTTGGGACACCACATTCCCCCACGTATATCGTGTTTGGGGCCAAACATTCTCCACGTCGTGTTGAGCATCATATTCTCCGATTTTAATGTGAGTCCCCGCAAAAGCGTTTGGGATACCACATTCCCCCGCGTATATCGTGTTTGGGGCCAAACATTCTCCACGTCGTGCGGTGTTGGCTTAGTGGTAGATACCTTTCATTCTGAAGGTCGTGGGTTCGAATCCAGGCCGGCCGTGCACCAATGTATTTTTCTTAAGAAAAATTTATGTGCGCTAATTGACATCGCTCTTACGGTGAAGGAAAACATCGTGATGAAACCCGCGGCTTAGTTGGCTCCAGAAGTATTGACAAGTTCTCTCCTCTGGACATGGTCGACTAAGCTGAGAGGGTAGTAGGTGCTGGGCAAGCCTACTCCATCTTCACGCAAAAAGGACCCAATTAAAAAGGGTCTAATCGCGGAAAACAGCCTGCATACAAGTACAAGTTCTCCACGTCGTATTGAGCATCATATTCTCCGATTTTAATGTGAGTCCCCGCAAAAGCGTTTGGGACACCACATTCCCCCGCGTATATCGTGTTTGGGGCCAAACATTCTCCACGTCGTGTTGAGCATCATATTCTCCGATTTTAATGTGAGTCCCCGCAAAAGCGTTTGGAACACCACATTCCCCCGCGTATATCGTGTTTGGGGCCAAACATTCTCCACGCAATCGTGTTGAGCATCGTATTAAAATGGAATATACTCAGTTTTATGGAGAACAAACACACGACAAACGGTGTTTAAAAGGAAGTACAAAAAATTAAGAAAATTACGGGAGTATAATGAGAGTCCCCACGAAAATCGTGTTTGGGACACCACTTCCTCCACGTATATCGTGTTTGAGGCATAACATTGGCCAACTATTTGGCTGGAAGAATACAGAAAGGTCAAATGTACCCTATAATAATACGAAAAGATGAAGGAGCAAAACAAACTACACATGTTGAGTATCATAATACTCCACGCATAATGTAAGTATTCGCGTTAATTATGTTTGAAATAATATTACATTCCCCGCGTATATCGCGTTTGGGACAAAATATTAGTGGTGTACCTAAATTAAATTCCCAAAAACATCATGAATAATCACAATCTTTGTTCAATATTACACTCTCACGTAAATCGTGATAAATTATTATAATATAATATTCTTGGCGAGAACATAGTTTCGACCGCGAAAACATCGCTAACTGTGAGAAGACTAGTATGACATGAGAGTTTGACTGAGAAAAGTTTAACATTTCGCTCGATATTCAAACCGAAATGAAAAATGTTCTTGACGCATCATACACTGTCAATTTTGATTTTTTATCTAAATTTGCATTTTTGTTTCATGGAATTTGTATAATCTATTTATCTAGTTTATTTATTTTTTTCAAACTGACATTCCTGATCACCCGAAATATCTGGAAAACCCGTATCTTACTGAAGTAGATGCTTTTTAAGTTTTCACAGCTGATTATTTTCGCAACCCTTTTGTCGTTCTGGGAAAGGAACCCAAAACTCATTTCACTATTCTATAAATCAATATTATGTCTTTGATAATGATGAATAAAAGTAGATATTCTTAGAAATAACCTGTGTGCCTCTGCACTTCTGCACAGCACGACAAAAAGTAAAAACATTGACGTTAGAAAAAATTAAATTATGGTCATAAGATCAAAAAGGCCTGTTGCTTTTATATGTTTAATTTTCATTTAAGAAGTTATATTAAAATTAATTTATTGCCACAAAAATTACGTAAATAAGTAAAATCAGACGAAACTATAAATATATTATGGGAGTAGATTTATTGTCTTTTGCCATAGATATTTACAATTTATAGTAAGTAATTGATCTAAATACAAGTTTAAAAATTGTTAATTATATAATAATTAAACCATAATATATATAATATAAAACATACGCCTATCTATAAATAAAAACTAAGGTTTTCGTTTAACACTTCTATACCTTTTACCATTTTCTACCATGAATTTTAATTACAGACTTCATGATCAATGATATATGTGTCTAATCTAATCCAAAGGAACTAAAGATAAACTTGACTTCAGAGCTCTTCAGGCAGTCTGTGAACCCATCTGCAGGTATTATATCCCACACAAAAATCATGCTTTTTTGTGTATTCTCCACGTAAGTTGTGTAATACTTTTATTTTAATCGAATGCTCTATATATTGTCAATATCATCGTGTACAGGTATTGCTTGTACGCAAACCATAAAATAATAGTCTTGAAACATATTTTACCTACTTTATTTCAATGATGCTTTTACTCATCAAGGGCTTTACTTTCCTTACTTTATGATTCTTCTGAAACTGAAAATATTGGAATACCTTAGCAGATGTAATTTAATCTTTTTTAATTTCCTTCCTATTTCATTTTGGTGCTCTAAACATCTGCAATTATAATGGTAATGCCGTTGATCTAATCCGAAGTATAATTATGAATCAAACGAACTTACCTAGTGAAGTTTGATTCCAATTATGCGAGGATGTAGATCAACGGCATTGCACCCCCACCCACCCAACAAAACATAATAACTAACCTGAATTTAGAAATAGAAGAAAAATTAAAAATCCTGTGTTTCCATTTGGCTCTCTGAAATAAATGAGGTACCGCTCGAGAGGCTCGGGCGGCCGGCCGGTGCACGGTGGGCAGTGATGGCTGTTATTTGTTCCTTTAAGTGTTGACTTTAAATGTAGTGGACCAGCGGTCTAGGATAGCTTGCTGCAATTATAATGGTAATGCCGTTGATCTACATCCTCGCATAATTGGAATCAAACTTCACTAGGTAAGTTCGTTTGATTCATAAGTGTAAGGCTAATATCGGCGTGTGGCGATACTTCGGCAAACTGCTGGAGGTCAATCGGGGCCGAGGGGGGGGGAAGCGGTCGTAGGGGGGGGGCGTCACTCACACGTAGCGAGAGGGTTATAGTAGGAGAGATGGTTCCGGATGTTATTGGGGATTTTTATATAGGGGTCAAGACAGACCCTGTAATCTCTTTTGAATTAATGTTAGTTAGATTTCCACAAAACAGTACCTAAAAAAATTTAAATCATGAATGAAAAAGAAGTCATGCATTATACTAAAATAAATATTTCGATTCGTTTGAGAAAAACATCCAAAATAAATAATAATAATAAAAAATAATAAAATAATAAAAAATAAAATTTCGTTAAAATAAAACTATTTTGAGGTATTTTCAAGATGTTTTCGAAACAACACCATTTTCATAGTGTGTTTGGTTTTTACGACTCTAACTCATAATAAAACGATTTCAACCGAAAAAATTGCGTTTATTTTTGTTTGCTAAAACCTAGTATGAGAGCTTTAAAGCTCTCGAAGCTTTACAACTCTCATGGTCACAGGCAGACTCGGTTCATTCCATTTTTTGATGTGAAACATCTATAGCCGCACGTAAAACCGATTTCAGCCGTGGCGACGCACAGTGGGTCGAAACTGCAAATGATGGACATAGGGCTGTTTTTCGATGCAGATCGTTAGAGCTCACTATAGCCGCACGTAAAACCTATATCTGGCGTGGCGACGCATGCCGTGGCGACGCACAGTGGGTGGAAACTGCCAATGATGGACATAGGGCTGTTTTTCGATGCAGATCGTTAGTGCTCACTATAGCCGCACGTAAAACCGATTTCTGGCGTGGCGACGCATGCCGTGGCGACGCAGGTGTCGCCACGCTATATGATGGTATATATATACAGTCTATAAGCAGTAGTGTGTACGGTGTGGCGACGTCACGCTATATGATGATATATATACATATATATACAGTCTATATGCAGTAGTGTGTACGGTGTGCATGCGCAATCGACTGTGCGATTCTATCACAATCTGTTCTTTTCTGCATATTTTCTGTTAAAGGGAATAAAGGGTTTTATTACACATGGAAATTCGATAATGATGTTTTGATAAATGATTTGTGAAAGGTAATTTTATCTTTTTTAATTTGAGATTTTGTAAATTACTATCAAAGTGAACCGTAATATAAAATGGAACCCTAAAGGAACCCTGCACGAAATGAATCAAGGATAGTTCGAGTCATAGCTAGATTGATAGTTACTCTTCAGGTACCCTTGTCAAAAACTTATACTGACCGTACCAATATACGATGAGCTCCATACCGCGAGTTGGTCGACGGGTCGAGGGGTCAGGGTGTGGTGGTCGAAGGGTTCTGTGTCAGCAGCCTCCAATATTCAAAGGAGGGTTTTTTATTATTTTGTACGTAGATATCGTGTTCGCACTGGGACTTGAGGTTGCTTTGTAGATAACGACGTCTATACCTATTACCAATAAGGTATATTTCTGTGGAACAATAGATTTTTTTTTATATTTTATTACCTACTGTAAAACACTTTTGAATGTAATATTTTTTGTCATTTTTGTGTGTGCACATTAATTTATTAGCGTTCTATCTATTCAAAGACAAAGTCATCAGTCAGTCAGTTTGTACAAAGATCATTTAGAAACATCTTAAAAACGCAGTTCAATTCAGAATGCAGGCGCTAGGCGAGATGGTAGAATAATAAACTTTTCAATAACTCAACGTTGTCAGACACACCCGTACCCAGTGCGAATCCAAATAACTGGGTTTATTATGTTTTATGTTTGACAAGCAAGACACTATAAGTATTCCTGCATGACCCCATTGATACTGGGGACAACAGGAATGTATCAAAAATCAAATAGATTATTATTATTCAAAAATTGTGTTACTTGCTCTAAATCCCCAGTGGACTTAGAAAGTTAGAACCCACGACCTTTGTGCTCTATCGGGGAATTCCCTAGGGTGTGAACCATCTACCGTTACCGAGAGATTATCGTAACATTTTTGAAGTCGAAAACTGCGGACTATTATCCATTACGTTCCCCTCCCCACTAGCTATCCCCTACAAGTGTGGTGTAAATGTTCCCAGTCGTCAATATTTATGCGTCGAGTGTCAATAAGGCACACGCGGTACACTCCGCCACCAACGCCCGCGACGCCATCGTCCGGTCGTTATCGACGCTTGCCGATATTGAATCCTACTAACAACATACATACCGACTGTTATCCTTTATATGGGATGAATACGGACTACGGGATGATTTACTCTTCGGATAAGCTGCTAATTTGTGCTATATTGCTTTATGGATGGTTTATAATTAACTGAAGGTTCTGAAGGGCTAAAATGGCTACTTTCGAAGGCAAATCTTAATTCGTTGTGTATAAAGTGTGGTTAATTTGAGTGGCTCAGTAAGGGCCGGTCCTAGAACCGCAGTTACGAGAAAACGTTCTTAGAAGATCTTCCCTGTTTTAAAATTATCTGGGTCGATGCGCGTCATATAGACGGAGACCTTTATTCTACTTAAATTGTGGCACCTGAAACAAACAGAAAGATTAATTCTTATCAACATTTATTTCCGTCCATAAGTCCTACCTACCGAGTAGGTAGGGTTACCTCCTGCATACAAACATTTCCCTCACATTTCATATTAGTTACCACATCACGGCTTAAATCACCATATTTGTGTGAGCGACATCTAGCGTACGACACGAGAACTAATCTAATACGTGTGATACGCTCCCGCCAACATCACTTGACAAGCGGATTTCACATGAACTAACTAATTCCTTACTATTCACGTAGACGCTAGCGCCACTGCTGTTTGAATAGTTATGTTTGTTATATTGTTCATTACGATTTACTACACGTTGAATTTAAAACTTTACAACTTTAGAAAATGGTTGACTTTTCTCTAGCAGAGAATCAGTTAATCGTGTTCTTTTAAATGTGAATGTGTAAGCGAGTTTAATTTTTAAGTTAAGTACCTTTGAGTAGCAGTTATACTGAGTAGTACTGACTGTGGTAGTACCACCGGTACCATGAGGCTGAATGTGGACAACAGACATACCATCGGCTGATAGGTAAGCAAAAATTTGTGAACAGTCATTATAGATCTCAAACTACCTGCGCTTTCCGATTTCTCTTGTCATCCCGGAGAATGAAAAGTTTAAATAGTTACCTACTCTCCAAATTCAATGTATTTTCATTCCAAGTTTAATTACAATCGGTTCAATAGCTTTAGAACCATTTTAATTACAAACAAACAACTAAAAACAAATCGCCTCCCATTTTTTAAATATCGATATAGATATAATACTTTCACCTATTTATTTCCAATTTCAAGTCTGTATCTAAATTACCCTAAGAAAAAGCAAAATCGATCAAAAAGAAATGGTCAGTAAAATGTAGTTCACAATAAGAACGGCACAGCTCAACCTGACTGGTTATACCCATTGACTCCATTTTGTTTGCCCCATTGGATGTTTTATCCAATGGGGCAAACGGGAACAAATCCTATTCACCCCTTCAATGGGGTCAAGATAATGGGGCAAATAGGACAACAACAAAAGTTCAATTTAAATCGTTCCTCTATTGTACCGAAATACCTAAAGTTTCGAATGATTGGTTCGAAAGGCGATTCGTTTGAGAGAGAGTTGAGGATATTGTGCTGTATATATGTATGTATATATCCAATTACGACTGTCTGTCTGTCACACAAAGGGTGTCATCACTGTGGGACCAGGGGGCGGACTCGAGGCTTTGTACAGGGCGGGGGACGACGTTACTAAAGAATTCACTGTTATGGGGCTCTTCTAAAAAGCAATAGAATTATGAATTCGTAGTTTTCATTTAAAATTCATGTATGTTTGCCAGTATGTTTGTCTCTCCGTATACCAGTTAGAAATTCGTATTAAACTCATTTTTTAGATAGCAAAATTTTGAACCGCTATCTAAAATTTTGCTATCAAAAAAAAAATGTTTAGCTAAAACCTTTAAATATTTTGTACGCAATATCTCAAGTGATAATATTTAACGCCCCATATAAAATATCCCTCGATCGGACCCTGTGTTCACGCGGGGGCGGACCCGTCACCGACAGTTTTCATTGACGAAAAATCACGGAGAAAATTGTATGGAACCCTGACACCAATAACTCAAACAGAGATACGTATTTCCACAATAAAAACGTTTCGCCGGGAGTTTGGGGAAGTTATTTTAATTGGTTCTTAATAACTTCAAGTTTGGAAGTTTTTTAATAATTTGTTCTGAAGTCGGTGCCGGTGATAAGTTGTTTGAAATTTGTAAAATATCTAGATGTAAGATTGATGGCAGTTTTATATTAATTTTTATTAAAATTTAATCCTTTAAAACGAACAACGATAAATTCGTCGACAGTTTATTTAAATGACTAGCAGCGCTCCGCGGTTTCACCCGCGTAACTCCCGGTCCTGTAGTAATATCGGGATAAAAGGTAGCTTATGTTATTTCCGATGAATTAATGTATCCTCATACCAAGTTTCATCAAAATCGGTCTAATAGTTTCGGAATCTAATCGTTACAAACAAACGAAAAAATAAAAAAAAATCTTCTTTATTTTAATACTAGCGACCCGCTCCGGCTTCGCACGGCTATATTATGCATGTATTATACATATAAACCTTCCTCTTGAATAACTCTATCTATTAAAAAAACCGCATCAAATTCCGTTGCGTAGTTTTAAAGATCTAAGCATATAAAGGGACATAGGGACGGCGAAAAGTGACTTTATTTTATACTATGTAGTGATTGTAGATTTGTTTTAAATTATGGAACTAATATTGAAAAACAATCCAAATTTATTTATTTAAGTTGCATTAGATCCCATTGAATCGTCTTAAAATCTAAGTGTTGGTGTGAAAATAGAAACAATAATCGTTATTGTTAATAACAAACATAATAATTTCACTAAATAATAATAGAAAGCACTATGAAGTAATGAACCTCAGTAATAAAGCCCCGAATCCCCCGCCGATGTAGTCCCGACGACTCCCGGGAACTCCCTTTGGCTTATCGGCCTTACACTCGACTACTGGCTTCACAGATATTATTGCCTTTCCAATATAAATGGAAGCCGAGATACGTTTTAATTATTATGAACACTTTGAAAATCTGACTTAGTTAATTTTTACTATTTCTTCTTGAATTTTTTAAGACGGGAAGTCAATTTTCTACAGAATGATGCTTTTCGTGATTTGAAATAGTGAGCTTACTAAGTATTTATTATGTTTTTTATCAAATAGTATAGGTAAATATATTTTGTTACATATTCTCCCAAAAATATTAAACTAATTATGGTAAAACTTTAGAATGTAGAGAGCTGGAGCCCTGAAGTAGCACATAATATACGGGATATACGTAAGTAAAATCAGCTTATATAATAAAAAAAATAAAATAAAAAAGTGGTAAAAAGTAAAAAAAAGGAGTAAAGTTATAAAAATAATATTTTCAGAAAGATTTATTATTTAATTTCACTAAATGATTTAAGTAGTCTTAATTCAGCACTAATATTCGTCCCATTGTCTGTATTCATCCCACTTAAAAGCGAATTATCTTCAATTCCTCCCATTTGAGACCTATTTTTACATGTTTTATGTATTGAACTATAGCTACGTATAGTATATAAGTACTTGACATTGCTTAGAGGTTACTCTGAGATTTACTTAAGCATTCAGCTGAAAACAACTCTCAAATAAATCACAAGCAAAAACACACCTTAACACTTAATACATATAGCTTACTTTTCAATGTCTCTCATTAAATCAAAGTCTGTAATTAAGGTATTTGATTTTCAGACGTATATCTTTAAATTTAAGGTTCGTTATCGAAAATAGAGTAAAACATCTTTAATGTAGGCTTTTGTAAAGATCTTGTACTTGAGAATTTGAATTAGAAATTTTAGGCTATTTCGATTTGAAATGTTTTATTTTTTTTAAGTGGATAAAATATATTTAATAAGGTGGTTTTTATAAATATATTTATAGTAACGTATCTTTGAAAAGATGAAAATCGGTTACGGAAACGATAATATCTTCGAAATATTATGCTGTTTTCAAAGATGGAAAAAACTATTTTCGTAATTGGTTACGAACGTGAACGAAAAGTAAATGAAAGCTCCATTGACAACTACAATGGGGTCAACAGGACAAAAAATTAAATTAAGTATTGAAATCCCATTTACCCCACCAAGGGGGCCGAAATGTGGCCAATAGGGTGTACCCAATAAGCCCTCGGCGACTGTATGTAGTCTAATTACACACAATTATTTAACCATCTAAGCGAGGTCAAAGCAGAAATATTCTTTTTTTTTTTCTAAGTCAGTTAAGAAAGGTTCTAATTTCGAATATATTTTTAAGTTATTGATGTTTAGTCAAAACTTAAATTGTTTATGAATAAAGACGATTTTTTTTTTGTTGGAAAGGCAACACCTCCAGTGTGGTCACATTTTTATTTCATTGGCATTGTTTGGGTTTAAAAAAATAATAAGAAATGGAAAAGTATAGTAATAAAGCTGTCATGTTTCGCGAAGTTTTCAAGATGGCCGCCGCCGCCGTGACTTAATCCAGTTTAGTTGATGTTCTGAGTTAAAAATATAGTAGTTCATACTGCGGAAGTTGTTCCTCTAACTAAAGTTGAACTGCAGTCAAGTTAGCGGAGTTTTACATTCACACATAGACGTCGTATAGAGCTCTATGGACATTGGTGCTACTGGACTTATAGCACTTGACTGTACACACAATACATGTAGAGTGTGCGCCATAGATAACTGTGCAGTGTGCACATATCTAGTCAATCGATGGTGCTCCGACGTGCAGTGGTTATTTTGGTACTAGGATATTTTTTAAGTGAACATTTTGATAATGTTGACATTTTGATACCCACTGTATCAAAATGTCAACATTATCAAAAGCTTGTGATATAGTGAACTTTATGAGACCAGAGGCGAGTTATGTTGGTTTTAAAAGGCCTCAATCGCAAAATGTACCTTTTGCAAAATGTCTTTTTCTCTAAATTTGACGAGACGCGACTAGAGCGCCATTCATACTGTAACCGTTGTCGCACCGCGCGCATATCATAATATGGCACGTACTTTAGGTACTTACCTAAATAAATATTATACAAAGTGTTTTCTATAAAAGAGGAAACAAGTATCGGGTGTGGTTATATTGTCAGCGATTTACGACACACACACACTATAACCACACCCTTATTTACGGTACACTATTTGAATTTCGAACTCTCTCTTCTTGTTTATGGTTATACCTATTCGTTTTTCGAATGTTTGAATAACGCTACCTCATTGGTTTTTATTGAGTTCTATTTTTGAATTCAATATTTAAAAAAAGTATTGATATGACACTTAAACTAAAAATACCCCATTAACAATGAAAAAACCCTCATATTTTTTAAACGGATGATGAAACACATTTTTGAATAATTAAAATTTAAATTTAAAAAATACTGAAAGTTTTAATCTTAAAATGGGTCCTAATCAAGTTTACAGACAGACAAACATAGTTTTAAACAATCGTTTAGATGTTTCACGTTTTCGTTACGCGTAACATTTTTTCTCGTTCCAATAAACCTGTAGGTATAAAATGACGTACTTACATACATACTTAAATGTACCTAGGTACGAGTAGCCAGGATTACTGACTGCGTTTGCTATGGTAAACGAATTAACACAGATTTATTAATTAATTGATTTGAATCGATTCAATCAAATGAATATCGAGGCTTGTCATTATTGAATTTAACGTGTGCTTTAATCAAAGACATTCAACGTTTGATTTAATAAGGTTTTAATGTTTTCTACTGTTTCTTACATAGCCTAGATATCTATACATATAAAATTCAAAGCCTTAGACTGACTGACTGACTGACTAATATATAGGTAAATACACTTCAAATCAATGATCGGATCGAACTGACCATTTGACATACAGATAGCTGTAATGACGTAGGCATCCGCTAAAAAAAGATTTGGGAAAATTCAACTCCTACGCGAACGAAGTCGCGGGTGAAATGTATTACTGACTAACAACGCTCCACGGTTTCACCCGCGTTACTCCCGATCCCGTGGGAATAAAAAGTAGCCTAAGTTATTCCCAATGAATTAAAATATATTCTCACGCTGTTGCGGTAGCAGTGGCTAACTACTGGGCAGGAAACATTTACTGGTCGAACGTCACTGACTCGAAAATAAGAAGAAGAATGTACTTACCTTATTCTCATACCAAGTTTCACCTAAATTGATTCAGTAGTTTCGGACCCTATTCAAATCAAACAAACAAACAATCAAATATTTCCACTCTAAAATATTAGTATAGACACTTATAGATATCAAAGTGTGACACGCATAGCGTTATAGACATGTGATGAGGGTAGTGGGAGACTTATTAACACTTCGAATGTATGGTGTTTACTGAATATTTATTGAGTAAAAACGGGGTTTTTTTTATACGAATTAATCTAGGTACATACTACGTCACATGACCTTCTAATGCAATATATCAATATTATAATATCAAGGGCAAGGTTACACAGGAATCATCCTGTGTAACCTTGCCCTTGGCACATCTTCATATCGGTGCAGGTGCGATGCAATATCACATTACTATGTTTACATTGTAGTTTTGATACTTTTTACCACTGATTTCACTTGCCTGTATTCTTACACTACAGACACATGAATCGAGATCTTTTGTTTAGTTTAGTTAAGATGTCCACTCTATTAGACAAGAATATAGTTTAAATATCTTTACGAACAATGAATTAATTGATTCACTGAATTTACATTACGTTGATTGAATATTTAACGTTTAGTTTAATTTGTTTGTTAAAGTCGGCTTTATACGGTACCTAACCTACTACCAGCCCTGCGTGGGTTTACTTTCGTAACGCTCGATCCCGTGGGAATATCGAGATTAAACGTAGCTTATAATATGTTAAATCAGGTCTTCAGCTATCTACACACAAAGTTTCATCACAATCGGCTCAGCTGTTCTCGAGTTATAAATGGTGTAACTCACACTACTTTGTTTTATTACTATTTAGAAATAATTACTGGGAATTAGGATCAATAAAACCTTGGAAACTATTCAGTGGTACAATCGTCCCTATACCTTAACTAATGTGGGCCCCGTAGGTCCCTTATCCTAGTCTTGAATGGAAGGATCCCCCCTCTAGGCCAAAAAAGGCCATACTTCCTTCATACACGCGATTGTAAAAGTTTTGCTATTTTACTAACATTTCTAAGGATCTTTATTTACAAATTCGTTTATTAGTTGATTGAATCCGGCGTTACTTTTCGGAACTCCATAATATCTGTAATGGAAGTATTAATATTTAGTTTTTAGTTCCGAGCCTAGTGCCAAAACACAAAATGCAATGAGCACCGCCCTCCCGCCCACTTCAAGAGGCATGCAATGAGGACAAGCAAAAGTTAGTATTAGTATTAGTGACACCATTCATAAACCACGACACGTGTTTCGCGTCTACACGACGCATCATCAGGATTGGACTCCGACCGCGCTATAAGGGCGACAAACGTTAGATACGACGTCGCTCTCCGAGATGTTGCCTCGCTGAACGCTGGAACAAGAGAAAAAGCTTGTCCTCATTGCATGCCTCTTCAAGTGGGCGGGAGGGCGGTGCTCATTGCATTTTGTGTTTTGGCACTAGGCTCGGAACTAAAAACTAAATATTAATACTTCCATTATGTACAGAATTCGTTTATTTATTGAGTTAATAATTTTCCTCTTTCTATAACCGTATTATCTATATTTCTTAACAGCAAGTACCTACCAATATCCGTTTTATATCGTTATAAATTGTAACGAGTAACGAACGTAACGAAACAATTTGTAAACTGGCTACGTACCGAACGTAGTTAGCTATCTTTATATAGGAGAGGATGATCAAAGCGATCCGAGAAGCGACCGGTAATGCGGGGGGTGTGGTCTAAGTCATAAGAGATACGTTGTTACACTCCGAGCGGGCCGATCGCCGTATTCTTATGCAGCGCGTCTTGACTGCGTTTGCGTCATAACTATAGATTTCGTATTGCCGCACACGTCACGCTGACCTAAACGTCGCTCGCTCGCCGTATCGCGCTAAAGTTTGACGTGATATAAAAGTCAAATTAATTGTCACCTAGGAAGATTAGTCAAAAATTTCATACGACAACAGCTTGTTTCACTCGTAGGCATGCCCGTAGCTGAAGTAGACGTGCAGTTATAGTAACGGTTACGCGTAGCTTCATTTTACGGCAATATCGATTATTGTTTGCGTGCACGTGACGTACCTATGCGTCATAAACTACGGCGATCGGGGGGCAGGTTTCATCCGCGTTAGTCCCGATCCCATGGGAATATTGAAATAGTAACCTATACCTAAGATTTCAATATAATCCTACACCAAGTTCCGTAAAAATCGATTAAAAAGTTTTGGAATAATTGGAATATATTTATAACAAACATAAAGTTATTCTTTATACCTATTTGTATTTATGTATTTTACAGCATTATATTAAATACTCATTCACCCCATCAATGGGGTTCAAGGAAGGGGGCAATAACGTCCAAAAATACATATTCTTGTAAATGGAAGCACCACTTTTCCCATAAACTCAAATGTCCTAAAGTCACAAGGTATAACATTTTAGGCGTAAACTACTTTGGCATCATTTCATTTTGTATAATTTTTTGCATTAATTTTTGACATAATTGCATGGAAAAGCAATACAAAGGCATTTGGAATAATTTTTATATTATAACTAGCGACCCGCCCCGGCTTCGCACGGCTATATTATGCATGTATTATACATATGAACCTTCCTCTTGAATCATTCTATCCATTAAAAAAAACCGCATCTATATCCGTTGCGTAGTATTAAAGATTTAAGCATACATAGGGATATAGGGACAGAGAAAGCGACTTTGTTTTATACTATGTAGTGATATGATAAATGTTAGAAAAGGTCTGGAAGTAATTGGAAGAAGCAATATAAAAGTAGACGTAGAAACCTCGCTCCACTCCCCGCTCCCCGCTCCCCACCGCGACCGGCCGCTCCCCGCTCCCGCCCGTACCTCGCACCACGGTCCAACATCAAGGTGTATACAATAATTCTCTCATAAATAACAATAAGGAAGCACTCCTCACCGCTCACCGCTCACCACTCGTTCACTTCTCCTATCAAACAATAATTGCTTATATTTTCAACAATAACTAGCAATTATCTACTTTTTAACAGTTTGAGGTTATTTTCTTTAGGTATAGGTATATAAAGCTTGTCCTGGCAATAACCGGCCAAGTGCGAGTCGGACTCGAGCACGATGGGTTCCGTACAGTGTTGTATGCGAGCTCCACTTATTTTTGGAACGATAGTTCCTTATCGCGCGTTGTGAAAGGGGACTAGACGGAAAAAATTAAGACCAAAAGTTGTAAACACTTTTTGCCATAGTCGTAAGCCGTGCGCGTGTTTCTCTGTCTGTCTCTCTCTCTCTCTCTGTCATAGAAAGCAAGCTAGTTATTTTAGTTTCGTCTTTTTATTTCGCATTGAACACTGTGGTGTCGCGACGATTATTTACAAATATTTTTTTTAATTACAATTCCTTCACAAAATATAAAATTTTAAACTCACACGATTTGTATCCATAGAAGAAGAAGAATTCGACGAAATTCTAGTGATTTATTGAGAAGAAATCTAACAGAGAGACTAAATGACTAATTGTTGAGGAGTTTCGTTTGCAAGGTTTAAATGAGAGCTTGGCATTATGCCAGGGTCGGTCGGAGCTTCGTTTGCCATTGTTTGGAAAAAAATACACCACTTCTGGCGCGCATTTTAAGTGCAAAAAGAAAAAGCGTGATTGCAATTAAAAATGAATTAATTCTTCAAAAGTGGAAGTCCTTAATGATATATTTTGAACAACTAGTTCCATTTAGCGACGACAGATGGCGCTGATCAGCAGGGGAACGGCGAGAATACCAACTGAAAGATGCCTATAACCAGAGAACGTTAACTTTTCCATTTTAAAGTAAATCTAAAGAAAATCTTCAGATTACTAAAATTATGCTACAAAAAAAACTTTTAAATAAATTCGCCAAAGTCAAAATGATGGTATTCATTCAATTGCATGGAACCTTTACGCCGGGAACGATGCGAGGGGCGGGTTATTTGACTAACTAGTGTTTGCATTTATTTAAGTTAAAATAAACATGTTTTGTAAATTAATTGCATGGGTTCACTTTGAAAAGTCTTAAAAACTAAGTTAGGCTGTGTGCCTTCGGAACGCGCCTGCATCAATTCTTATTCTTCTTCCATTCTCATTTTAAGAAACTCATATAGAAGTTAGCTATACTCGAAGGTAAAAATCGAGAATTTGTATAGCCGAGGCTGTATGGACTCACCACCGTTTGCCTTCCCCTAAATCGATGGTAACATTAAGTAGAAATAAATCCATCAATAGATTCGTTTACTGGATCAGAATGGAACAGACCGTGGAATATAAACACAACTACCATAAACCAGAGTAACCACAATTTCCAAAAACCGTTAGACCGTATTACCATTCCTATTGGATTCTATTTAAATGTAAAATATCCGAGTATTCACGGGTAGAGAGAGTGTTCCCAGTTAAGGTCGCTGCACACATCACGGGATAAAATCTCGGACGGGACGGGGACGGACGTGACGACATCATTACATAGTATAAAACAAAGTCGCTTCCCGCCGTCTGTCCCTATGTGTGTGACAGTTGTCAAAGTGACAGTGGTCAAAGTGACAGTTGTCAAAGTGACCGTTGTCAAAGTGACAGTTGTCAAAGTGACCGTTGTCAAAGTGACAGTTGTCAAAGTGACAGTTGTCAAAGTGACCGTTGTCAAAGTGACAGTTGTCAAAGTGACCGTTGTCAAAGTGACAGTTGTCAAAGTGACAGTTGTCAAAGTGACAGTTGTCAAAGTGACAGTTGACAAAGTGACATTTGACAGATGTCAATTTTCGTCTTATATTCATTGTTTATCGAATAAAATCATGATACCTTGACCTTGGAGAAGAACATAGGCTACTTTTAGCCTATGTTCTTCTCCAAGGTCACATCTATGTCTGTACCAAAATTCATCTTATTCGTTTCAGCGGTAACGCGAAAGACAGACAGACAGAGTTACTTTCGCATTTATAATATAAGTAAGGATAGAGTGATTCAAGAGGAAGGTTTTGGTACATAAAACAAAATTACCACGCGTGCGAAGTTGCGGGCAACAGCTAGTTGTTCTTAAAGTGTCCGTGGACTTTAAACATATGTAACGGGATCTTTGTCGTAAAGAACGGAACGTGACAAACTTGACAGCGTTTAATATAAAATATAACGTCCCGTCCGGCGCGGGAACAATCCCGTCATGTGTGCGACGACCTTACCTTGCCCCCTCTAGCTCCACGCGGTATCGGTCGACTTCTTGTTTATTACTACTATAAACTCTAGAGGTGACTGCGAGGGAAGTCGGGGGGACTCACTATATATACCTACGTTGGTATAACAAGTTGGAAATACTAATAGGCGTCTATATTTATATTGGTACTAGCTGTACCGACAAACGTTGTTTTGCCATATAAAAAAAATGTGATAAATGAAGAACCGCTCGACCGATTTTGTGCAAACTTCACATAAACCATCTACTAAATAGTCCGAACAAAGCTTAAACATTTGGTTTGGATAGGTCCGTTCTTGAGTTATAAAATTACAACGAAAAGTGGAATTGGTTTTTATATATATAAGTAAATATAGATAATAATATTGGGTTATTCACAGCGTTTTCTCAGGCTTCTTAAATTATGTGTATTTATATGAGTGTATGTAAATGTATATTTGTTGGTATGTCTGTATGTATATACAAATATCTTACAACATGGAAAGTGCACCCTTTCAACGTAGTGTGGTGGTGGTCTCACTGCGAGCGTGGAGCGATGCGATGCGATGGTGCGTGTGTGTGGACGGACATACAGCGAGTTCTAATCTAATACAAACTTAATTCGCATTCATGACGTACGGCTACCTTCATGAGGAGACGATCACTAACCTACTTACCTACCCTGGGGGAGTCCCCTGGGTGGTGCTAAACTTACTCTCAAACCGATAGAAATATCAATTAATAGTAGATTATGCATCAAGGGCATAAAGCAATGTCTTATGTTGTGGGTGGCATATTGAACCCCGAGTGTAACGAGAGTCTCTGGTTAACTCCCGACCGGAGCGAGGGAGTTTAAAATTATGTAGAGTCCTGAGTGAAGCGAGGGGTTCAAGCCGCCCAAGACGAAGACATGCTTTATCCCGAGGTACATGTATACTCTACTTTTCATACCGTCAGTCGATTTTTTTTTTAATTCTTGTGGTGGCCAAGTGGCCAGGCAAAACCTATTTGCTTAGACCTAACGTAACAATCAAAATAAAAACATTAATCGTGGCTTGCTAGATTTTTGTTGACCCATCAAATTACTTATTATAAATGAAACCTATTTGCTGAGACCTTCAAAATTAAAACCAAGAGTTTTCACACGAATTTCAACGTTCCAAATTCAAATCACTTTATTCCCTCGGGAGTTTCATACAACATTATCTCCCTTGGAAATAAAGTCTTGCTTTAAGTTAAGGTTAATAGGGCTTTAATCCGTGATTAAAGTGCTGCAGGTGTGAAAAATAGATTATTTACCTAAATTACCTATACCTTCTAATCAAATGACGGAAGACATCAAGGTATTCCTTATTGCGCACCTAATTTTGCGCACCCAAACTATTCCACATTCGCGCACCTGTTTTGTTGCGCTCACGATACCTCACGACATACATTTGTAACGGATGTTGCTAATCCTAGTCTAATGCATTAAAATGAAAACTTTTTAGTTTTTCCAAGACTTTAATACGTCGTCCCCGATTATTATCTTTTTTTCTTTGACGTAAAACGATTATTAAAACTATTTGACTTAAAGTAAAATATCCACGTAAAAATGTCACGCTACATATATGGCCCCACCTCACTTGTCACAAACAGAACCACTCAACTGTTTGATATATCGACGGCAATGGCTGGGCCATTCCTCTCCGTCCCCGAATTCTGCCCCCCGAAAGGAGACAAACAGGAATCAAACATATTCGGGGACAAACATAAATAAGTATTTAGTTCTTTTTAAATTCTGCTAATTTAACTAAACTAATTTAAGCATACACAGTGTCCTACGTAGGTTGACGATGTTTGTAGCTAATCCAACCACTCTGTTTGAACCCTCTAACATAGAAGTGAAATTAGCTACATAGTCTTACCCGCTTATGACGCATATTATGACGTGAATCTAAGATTAGATTAGCAACATATTGTGACAATTATAATGTTGCAATCTTTGCATTACATAGTTTAATCATGCTAAGATTCTTTCTCAAAGCTATCACTACATATTATAAAACAAAGTCGCTTTTTCTGTCCCTATTTCCCTTTGACCGCTTAGATCTTTAAAACTACACAACGGATTTTGACGCGGTTTTTTTTAATAGATAGAGTTATTCAAGAGGAAGGTTTATATGTATAATACATGCATAATATAGCCGTGCGAAGCCGAGCCGGGTCGCTAGTAATGTATAAAACAAAAGGTTTATTTTCCCAAAACTAGCCGAGAGCAGCCATTGTGTCCGGGCGAAGCAACGGCCGGCGCGGGCGGCCTAGTCTGTTGTCTTTGGGCAATTAACGGGAAATCAATTAGTCTGTTTTCCTCGGACGTAATTTTGTGGAAAAAATACAAGAATATCGATTATCATGACAATAGAGATCTGACTTCGGTAACAATAGACGATATAACAAAGCTTGAGCGAGCCAACATGGCGGCGTGATACTGTTTTTTTTAATAACTTAGTTCAGTGAAACAAAAAGTAAATAAAAAGGTATTTCCTCTGTATAATAATTATAAGTAAACTAGTTGCCTTCCTTGGGTTTACCAGCATTTGTCCTGATTCCGTGGGAATATTGGGAATTGTAGCCGCAAAACGTATTCTCGTGAAATTAAATACCTACAGAACCCTACATTGCGCGTGGCCCGATACTCTTTTGGCCAGATTTATTATTTTGTTTTAAGTGCTCTTCGCGAAGCGAGATTTTAATAAAATGTTGTCCTAAAATTTTATAAAATCCCCTTGGAATTTCTGGGGGCTTACGTAATGCGGGTGAAACCGCGGGGGATGTCTCATATTATTATGAATTCGATAAGAAAGTAACTTCTCCAATATATTGTATGGAAACCCCACAGATTACATCAAAAACTTTTTAAATTTAACATCGAAGTAATAAATAATCAAGGGTAAACTCAGACCACAAACTTTTTTGTCTGCAACGGTTAGAGTGAACCTTGGACTAGTTCCATCGTCGCCCATCGTCCAAGTGGGGCCAGTTCGAGACATAAAAATAAATAAACTAGCTTCAAACTCGTCCCATTCCATAATCAAAACGATATTTGGTACACACAACACACAAAAATCGATCACAATTATATTTATGTTAAAAAATTATTTTTTGTATGTTTGTACTGAATAGACTCTGAAACTACTGGACCGATTTTGATTAAATTACGTAAGAGAATACTAACTATTGATTCCTTAAGAGTATTTAGGGCTAGTTTTTATTCCGATATTCCAACGGGAGAGCAAAAAAAAACAGTAAACTTCTTCAAAACTCCATCAAATGTGAGGAAACGCGAACTATATCCGTAAATCCGGGGCCAATAGTTCGGTCATAGAGCTGACTGGACACAGAAAAAAAAAACGCGAACCATCGGCCGATAATTTAGTCTCGTCTATAGATCTGCATCCTGCGTCCGATCGACAAGTTAAGGAAACCGATCTAAATAAGTGTACGTCACTACATTGCGATAGAAGTAAACCCTTATGTCAACTTACTTGGGGTATAACGACCCCTGTGGCGCAGTGGGCGGACACCCGCCTGCCACGGAGAAGGATGCGGGTTCTATTCCCATCTCAAACAAACATTTATATACCTACAGATTTTTTACAAGCCCAGTTGCTAAGCTTGGGGCTAGATGGCGCTGTGTAAAGTGTCTTACAATATTTATTTATAAGGTACCTGCTGGTAATAAGGGCCACCACCTTCATTAAAAACTAAATATTTCGTAAAAAAAAAACTACTTAAAATCGAATAAGTATGTATTTGCTTTATTGCCAATACGAAAAACAATTCATTTGATAATTTTCTTGTTATTTTGTCACTAATAAGTACTTATCAAGGTTTTTCAAAACCTTTTAGAAGCCGCGCGCGGCATTGTATGCAATTACACGACAAACCGAGAGAAAATAAGAACAATTACAAAACTAGTCTTAAACTTACCAAATAAGAAATACTCGCGTCATGTGTGTGCTCTCATTCACATACGAAACTCAACCCTAAACCAAAGATATAAAGCTCACTATATAAGAACATATAAACTTGCTGAATCACCATTCTGTTTTGTCCGACACAATAAGTCGTATGTCCCGGGTATTTAAAGAAGGATATTCAATCTTATTACGAAGTGATAGAGTTGAAATTAGTGTAATTGTTTCACATTAGGTATGAAGTTAGTTAGAGTAGCAGTAAAAACGGACGACAATAAAATGGTTGCGTTTTTAAGGAGAAAATGCAAGCGCCTTTTGTGGGGAGTAGGGTGACCGTGCTCGAGGTTGTTTAGAGGGACAGTTTCAATTAAAGAAATAAAATAGTTTACTTATGAACGATAATAGAATATAAATAGACAGGGCTATTATCTGTAGTTGTACCATTAAATCCATATTTCAGTTACACATTGGTTTTTATTTCAATTTATGTAATGAAGACCAATCTTAGTCTAATTTTTGTAATCGTGCTTACAATGTGTTTTAGCATGAGTAATTTACTCCAAAAGGGGGTTATTCTACAAATCTCCGCGTACAACTTTTGTTCTAAGACATTTAGGAATTTAAACTTTTTTCGAAAAATTTGAGGTTATGTATGATGCAATATAACTCCAAGAAACAGCTGATTTTTGACTAAACATAACATAAAAAATTCGCATTAGATTCGAATTTTCAAAAGTTGTGGTTTTCAGAGGTTAAGTTAGGTGAAAGCATTATAGTTAAGAAATACTATGGGGGAAATGCTACTTCTAACTCTCATTACCTCTAAAATATAAATTCGGGGGAAAATTCCACTCCAATTTCCCACTTTAACCAATTTGGGGGATGATAGGATTTTGGTTCCGTGATGCTATATCACGGGGGTATTCCTATCAGCCCCCAGTATGATGGACACCCTACACAGGTAAAGTTATAAAACCCGTAGTGTACACTACACTTTTCCCCGCGACTGTACCGTGGAACTTCCGACCGAGTTACACGAGCAGTTCGTGGTGGCGCCACCGTCTTCGTACTTACATTATAATATTATATTTAGTTCACACAAAGTCCGCACGCAATAATAAGTTTGTTACGTACACTTTTACAGGTTATAAAATAAATAGCGAATTTTTGAAATAGACTTTCACGGTGAATTCCTAAACTATAAGAGATTGCGAAAAATCTCTAATTTTAACAAATTGTAATGACGTAACTTAGATTAACAAAATAATGACGTCACAATTGTGTCGAGTTGAATGACCCTTTCATTAAACTCGTCCCATCGTGGATAGGATGAGTTAAAAGTTTACTCTGTTTTACGTAGGAATTAAATTCTCTTATTTTTAAATAAAATGTGAAAGATCTCTCTATCAAAAATTATAAATAATCAATTTGTCTTTAATTAGGAGAAGATGGAGATTTTGTAAAAAAAAGGTTTTTAGGTTTTTTAATTTTTTTACATCAAATAGCGATAATAAACGACCTGAGATGTTTCTACTTGATACCTCTACCCGTTCCTGAGGAAATGGGTCTCGGCAGACAGACAGACAGACGGAAAACGGAGTGATCCCTTATGGGTCCCGTTTTTTCCTTCTTCAACTAAAGCAGGTGTCTAGAATCTTGGTCGTGTTGAAAACATTCTTATAACAGCCGTTTTGGAGCTCTACGGTGGGTCTGCAATTATGCAGCCGACCGTACTGCCCGTTGGACCCCATATTTTTGACCCCTTAGATGGCGCAAAACCAAGATTCCTTTATTCAGTTGGAATCATTCGCATGATATCTTACGTAATGGGCCGAACGGGAATTAAATATTTTATAATATATTTGTTCCCGCTGGCCCCACTGTGCTGCAAATTGTCTGTCTGTCAGTACATATAGAAACCTACATATATTTATTTCAAAGTTAGATTCAAATCTTGAATTGTCAACACAGGGGTAATGTGAAATGGTATTAGGTTGATGGTACACTGAGCCGGTATGTATAGGTCCCCCGTAACGGCGCTCATTGCATACCACATGCGCCGACTAACGGCGGCACTTAGCACCTATACTTGCTATTTTAAACCAACTACAAAAGTAGAAGAGGTTACAAATTCGTTGCGCATATTTTTATGAACCGATGATCCTTTTTTGCTGTCAAAATTAAATAAATATTACAGGACGTTTCACACACAGCCACCTGGCCTAAAGCTAAGTTGGCTTGTGTTAATGTGACCAGATAAATAAGACAAATGTCTGTATATAGATTAGCTTTAAGTCGGGAATCGAACTTGCAACCTTGTACAAATCGTCGCGTTCGTTACAAAGTGGCTCGGTCTCGTTGTGGCTTCACCCGACACTCGCATACAGCCACGGGGCTCGAACACCATTAGGAAGGTATACATCTTCAAACGTATATCAGTACAAATATGTACAGACAATCATTACAAGACGATTATATTCCTCTACGAGCTACGGTGCTACGAGCTATGTGCTATGGTGCTACGAACTAAGTGCTACGAGCTACGGTGCTACGAGCAACGAGCTACGTCATCTTGATGTTAAGGTAACCACCCATTGTAACTGGATTCAATAAATACAAAAATATGATGTATAGTCAATAAAGCGCTTTAAATAGCTTTAGTACTTAAGTCATGTGCTTAAGTACTGAAAATTTAAGAGTTCAATACATTTGGCTCCACTAAAAAACTTGTCCCATTCACATTTGGTCCCACTCACAAAAATGGCCCGATTCGCAATTAATTCTATTCGCATTTCACATTCGTACATAATTTCAAAAAAGGACATTTTACGCGGGTGATACCGCGGAGCGCAGCTAGTCTTCAGATTTTAAATAAGTATTTTTCCACATTTAACTAAATAGGTATTTACATAGAGAAACACAAAACCAATAGTTGTAAGAAGTTCATACAAATATTAATTCCCCGACGGGAATCGAACCTGCTCTAACTTGCGACGCAGCTGTAGGCTACAGCGGCACAGAATCGATATGTATTAATGAATCAAACATTAATAAAACCATTTGGAATTTACCTAACTTGTTATTTCATCCCGGGAGAGTGCTTCGTTACTTGTTTATAATATTAATAACCTGGCATTATTTAAAGGGACTTCTCGATAAATACCTACCTATCTACCTAGACCCACGTAGGGAGAGTGGACGCCATATTTGTGAAACATTGTTTTAAAATCTACCGTCAAATAAGAAATGATTTTATTTTTTTACTATTTTTATTAAAAATAAAAGCGATTGTGCCGACATATCCCTTCAAGTTTCTAATGGGAGACATCTGGCCCGTACCCATACACATTTTAAAATTATTTATTTATTTATTGATACATGATATACACCAAAAGAAAGAGAAATATGTAGAGATAGTGTTAAAATTAAAATTAATAATTTATATTAATATACTTTAAAATAAAAACGAAAAATTTACATATGCTTAGTAATTATTATCAGTGTAAAATGGTCATCCTAAGAATAAGTGCAGCAAGTACCATAGTTGCTGCACTTTTGGTTAGTTTTTTAGAAGCATTAAGGTAAGTTAAATAAAATGTAAGGGAACTTTTTACTAGAATTTACTAATTAAAGGTACATGATATCAAACTCGGTGTAACAATTATTTGTGGAAATATTTTATATTTCACCAAATCTTTATGTACTTATTTTTACGTTGTAGTCTTTGCATGCACGTCTTTATGTTTGTAAAATCAATCTAAGAATTATTGAATATCTAATAAAAAACTAACGAATTAAAGTAAGGAGGTAGTCCTAAAAGTCTTTCAGTTACTTTGAGGTACAATATATTGAGCATATCTATTTGACTTAAACTTTTTTAAAACCAATTTCTATAAAATAGAAAAGAAAAAAACTTAACCCAGAACGTCCCGACTGCTTTTTACTATAAGATAAGATAATTTTTATTCAGAAATACAGTAGGTACAATGTTAAACATTGGCACAATTTTTTCTTCAATCTATGTCCACGTGTGCCTGAACGAGGTGATCCTGTGTTTCAGGCGACATGTGCTGATATTTTAATTAAAACTAAAAATTACCACTTATTAGATTATTAGACACGAAAATTGGATGTATTGAAATGCATGTTTATGTATAGGTAAACAGAGTTAATAATATTAATCATCGAATGTAAGTCATCGAATCTAAGAATCACCTATTTACTTACTTTAAAAGTATAAGTTTAAAAGTAATTCCTCATAGGACAAATTTTGAAGTGCTTTCTCGAAGGCTTTTTTACAATTTATGTAGTTAACTGGAAAAATATTTGTTATAGCATTTAGGTTATTATATAGTAACGGCCCTAGGAACATATCACTCCTTCTTATATTAGCAATATCAGTGGTGTAGGGAAGGGCTGCATGCTGATTTAGTACAATGCTCGCTACAAATAACTGTCGAACTGTGAGTATTTTACATGATTTGTACAGGAGGTCAGTAGGGAAAAGGAATGGACGGAAGGAAGACACCTTGAGAATTGCTCTCTGAGCTCTCTCAATTGTTAGAAGCAATGTTTTGCCCGCACCACCCCATGAGCTAATACAGTAGGTTAGTATTGATTGACATAGAGCAAAATAAACTTGCCTGATTACTTTTGTGTCTGCAATATGCCGTAATTTTTAAAGACATATTAGCTTACGAGTTCTTTTACATGAAGCTTCAATATGAGATTTAAACGAAAGAGTTTCGTCTATTATAATACCCAGGTATTTTATATTGCTACCAATTTTGATAGCCGAACACGCACATTGGCTTTGGCTTTTTTGGTGTGGTGTACCTCATTTGAAAGGTCGTAATGAGTACTTCATTTAATTCTATAGAACAAAAAGATCCCACTCAGTGGAGCGGAGATATTTTGGTGTCAATCATACTTAGTTTCATAGTAAGAAATAATGAACCTCAAATAGTCATAACTACTTTATAAAACGCTGCACACGTTTATGCGGTACTTCGGATGAAAGGTTTTAATTAGCATAACATTTTTGTACTACATCATAAAAAATCCTACCCGGCGGAACTGAAATATTTCGTCTTCAATGCAATATTCGTACTAAGTAATGAAACTCCCACTGTCATAATTACTTTATAAATGTTGCACACCTTCATGCGGTACCTCAAACGAAAGGTCTTAACTAGGGCCACAATTTTGTACTACACCACAAAAAAAAATCTACCCTGAGGAACCGAGATATTTCATCATCAATACTACGTCTCATACTTTGGTAACAAAGCTCCCATAGTTATAACTACTTGATAAATTGTTTTGAACCCTTATGCGGTTTTAAATGAAAGATCTTAACGAGTACCATTGATTAATATGAAAATTTGTGATTACTATAGATTTTTTTCAAGTACCTAATTTTTTAAATATTTTTTTTTATTTTAGATCTGAATCGTGCAAATAATAATCAAAAAATGAATTCCACATCCCCAATTCATACAAATATAATACCAAACTTGGCAGCTACCAAGATTTGGTCTCAAATTGTAGTAATTTGTTTGAAATTCGCTCAGCTCACACGCTTTTTAATATTTTTAACATACTTTTACTACAAGAATATTGTCAAAGTTGATGTATATCTAAACTAGGTAAGTGCTACTCCCTGAAAACATTTATTATCCACTAAAATTATAGAAAATGGAAGTTACAGATAGTAAAAAGTGCAAAATATTTGAAATATATACCACTATTTTTTGAATTTCGCTTGTTTTTCCTATGTACTGCCCCAAATATAATTCCAGAATTGAAATCCAGACATTCGATTTATACGAAAATGATACCAAACTTGACTTAGTACCTAAACTTACGCAGTTATTTACCAAGAACTTCGTTAAAGCTAAATCCCCCCTCTCCCCACCCACATCAAAAATTCCTTCGAAAATCTATCTTAAGAACACAAAAAACAATCCTGCCGAAGGAAATCGTTGGTTTAGCAATAGCCGTATTTGACTCTTTTTTGTCTTGTAGCGACGCAACTAAGTAATAGGATATAATATTACTTAACAATACTGCAGTATCTATTTAGATACTGCACATAAGATTAGTAGAGTTCTGATAGTAGGTTTCTTAATGCGTAGCTGAAGTGTAGTAATTATAGTTGCTGCATTTATGTTAGGGAAAAAGTATTTTGATTATGTTGTTTACATTATAATAAGTGCAGTATGTAGGAGTTACTGCAGTTATGTCTAGAAATAATATTATATGAGCTAATTAATGATATTTCAGGTTTCTTATGGAATTTCGACACATGAGTCAGTTTACAAAGAAGGATTTTTTCTGCTGATTCCGATTCTGTATATAACTCAATTTTGCCAAAAATACGAGTTACTGCACTCTCATTATGCAGGGCAGAATTCTGACCGTAGAAATCAAAAGCAGTTCCGATTAGACAGACGTGCGAATGGGATCAAATGTGTATGGGACCAAACACTTAGAACCCTTGCAATATGTGTGTCAGGTGTTCCGTGTTTCCATTCATTTTTGATGTGAAACATCTATAGCCGCACGTAAAACGATTTCTGCCGTGGCGACGCACAGTGGGGAAAAAGTCGAAATTTTGAATTTAATTACAATTAATGTAATTAAATTCAAATAGGCTTGTGTTATGGTCACTAGACACGATTAGGCTTGTGTTATGGTCACTAGACACGATTAGGCTTGTGTTATGGTGACTAGACGCAATTAGGCTTGTGTTAGGGTGACTGGACACAACTAGGCTTGTGTTATGGTGACTAGACCCAACTAGGTTTGTGTTATGGTGACTAGACCCAACTAGGCTTGTGTTTTGGTGACTACTGACTAGACACAACTAGACTTGTGTTATGGTGACTAGACGCAACTAGGCTTGTGTTATGGTGACTAGACCTAACTAGGCTTGTGTTATGGTGACTAGACCTAACTAGGCTTGTGTTATGGTGACTATATGCAACTAGGCTTGTGTTATGGTGACTAGACGCAACTAGGCTTGTGTTATGGTGACTAGACACAACTAGGCTTGTGTTTTGGTGACTACTGACTAGACAACTAGGCTTGTGTTATGGTGACTAGATGTAACTTTGCTTGTGTTATGGTGACTAGGCGCAACTAGGCTTGTGTTATGGTGACTAGACACAACTAGGCTTGTGTTTTGGTGACTACTGACTAGACAACTAGGCTTGTGTTATGGTGACTAGATGTAACTTTGCTTGTGTTATGGTGACTAGGCGCAACTAGGCTTGTGTTATGGTGACTAGACACAACTAGGCTTGTGTTTTGGTGACTACTGACTAGACAACTAGGCTTGTGTTATGGTGACTAGATGTAACTTTGCTTGTGTTATGGTGACTAGGCGCAACTAGGCTTGTGTTATGGTGACTAGACACAACTAGGCTTGTGTTATGGTGACTAGGCGCAACTAGGCTTGTGTTATGGTGACTAGACCCAACTAGGCTTGTGTTATGGTGACTAGACCCAACTAGGCTTGTGTTATGGTGACTAGACGGATCTAGGCTTGTGTTATGGTAACTGGACACAACTAGGCTTGTATTATGGTGACTAGACACAACTAGGCTTGTGTTATGGTGACTAGACGGATCTAGGCTTGTGTTATGGTGACTAGACGATACTAGGCTTGTGTTATGGTGACTAGACCCAACTAGGCTTGTGTTATGGTGACTAAGCGCAACTAGGCTTGTGTTATGGTGACTAGACCCAACTAGGCTTGTGTTATGGTGACTAGGCGCAACTAGGCTTATGTTATGGTGACTAGGCGCAACTAGGCTTGTGTTATGGTGACTAGACGCAACTAGGCTTGTGTTATGGTGACTAGATGCAACTATTTCGATGTTTATGTATATATACATATTATATCACTTTGAATCGTCTTAAAAACCAAAAGCTGTAACGACACTTTTTGCATAGAAAGCAAGCCAGTTATTTTCGTTTCGTCTTTCTATTTCGCATTGAACAGTGTGGTGTCGCGACGATTATTTGCAAAATAATAATAATAATAAGATGTGAAACATCTATAGCCGCACGTAAAACCGATTTCTGGCGTGGCGCTGCGTCGCCACGCTATATGATGGTAAGTATATATTATATACAGTCTATATGCAGTAGTGTTTACGGTGTGCACACCGTAATCGACTGTGCGATTCTATCACAATCTGTTCTTTTCTGCATATTACTTTTTCAAAATAATGTCGATGTTTCACATCTGCCAGGCGTCCCGTGTTTTCATGTTAAAAGTAATTATAAAAAGCAATTATAAAATCGCTATCACCTCTGTGGCACGCTCGGGCGTCCTCTGCCTACCAATGTTGTCTAAATCATAGACAAAGCACGAACTAAAACAGTTATGCAAATAATATTCACAAACTAACACAAAAGCAATAACAAAGACGAATAATTCATAGCATCGTTAAAGCTAATATAACCAATAAAACTGTATAACAATATTCGTGTGATAACACTAATATCACGTGTGTAAATCTAATAACACGACATAATATGCAAATAGCCTGCAGTTGAGCGCACGCACGCAGCTCCGCGGCGCGTTGCTGTTGCAGTAATGGCAGGCGC
The DNA here is from genome assembly GCA_907269075.1 of Idaea aversata. Classification (NCBI taxonomy): domain Eukaryota; kingdom Metazoa; phylum Arthropoda; class Insecta; order Lepidoptera; family Geometridae; genus Idaea; species Idaea aversata. The sequence continues at coordinate 264,843 of OU026109.1, forward strand.
TAATTATCCCTCAGCGGTTTTATGACAGAGATGTTGATATTACAGTGTAATAGAGAATACATCGCGAGTTCCAACATCGTATACAATTTGGGTTTTATTTATTTCGTGTGTGATATTATATTCAAATCGGATCGCATTGCGACCATCGCGATTTGTATTGTAAGCAAATTGAAAAAATCGTGTCGCGAATTTGAAAAGTTTTCCATAGAAACCAAAACATATTTATAGGGGAGTTACGGTTTTGTACCACTGACCTTTGCTCTCGAAGGGTTCTGGTCGATGGAGACGTGTCCGTTTACGATCCTTGTTCATCAAGTCCACAGGGCGCTGGTAATCAATTTCCACCTCAGACGATGTGTCGAGGGTAAGGGGACCGAAGGCTAGCCACTTTCAGATCCGCACAAATGTCCACAAGAATATAATTATAGAACTTGATACGTAGTCCAATATTACGAGACAAAAGTCCACACGGACCGGTACTACAACGGAGGTCGATGGATGTGCTCGCTCGAAGGTAGCGAGACGAAGACTGACGGTGTCGGTCGTGGTACATTCTTTATTCAAATGTATGAAATCTACCCACAAGTTGTGGTTTCTTTCAAAGACCTACCCTCAACTATAGATACAAAACAATCGAACGAATATACTCTGTTCCACTACGGAACAACATGAAAAATATAATTTTCATTACTCATACTCCGAAAGTAGGTCTAAATATGCCTGAAGAGCGTGTAGAAAATAAAATTTCCAGCCCTAGGGCTTTTCGCTTTCACTGACAGCTGTCATGTCAAATTATGGCTTCGCACGACTTGTGCAATCTGCATGTAGCCAGTATCAGTATCATTACGCATTAGGAACTTCAAAAACCTAACCTCCTTGCTTTTTTTTTACACCAAAGAATAATAATTATGGCTTGGCACGGCTCATGCATACTGCCAGAGTTTAGTACTAAGTAACTTTTTTCTCAGTAATCAAATTCAAGTAGGTACCTATATTTAGTTAATAAAATAAATGTAAAGACGAAAATGGTCAAAGCAACCTATGACCATGCCGCGCCGCCCGCCCGTGCCCTGTCGATGTTGCTGATGTCGTACGTTGAGTAAAAAAAAAACTGGTGGGAAATGCTAGCATTTCCAAATTATTTTAAACGTTTTAATTAGTACTATTTTTTCTTATTTTATTATGTTTTTGTGTTAAGTTTAATCTGGTTTTTCATTTATGATTGTGTATTTTGTGTAAATAACATTTTCTAGACAAACCGTGTTACAAAAACTGTAAGTTAAATCTACGGACTTCGCGTCATTTCCCAATGTTGGATTACCTCATTAATAAAAACTTTTTCGGTAAGTACCGCCGTATTTAAGTATTGAATACAAATAGCAGAAACCTAAAAAAAACACTAGGTACATAATTTATAACCTCTTTGGTCCCAACCTTGTAAGAGGATCAGGTAGTATGGACACATGAGTCATGTGGTATGGAGTCTCATAGTCTCATTCACTCTCGTTGTTATGAAGAATTGTATGTACTATTCGTAATGAAAAGCACAGTGTTTACCTCGGGTGAAAGACTCATTAAGTCCCTCGAACTATTAGCGCCCTCGCTACGCTCGGGCGCCAAACTCCGTCTCGGGACTTGTAATGAGTGACTTTCACACCTTGGATAACAATGTACTATTAAAAATGAAAGTGTCGCGGGACACGCGTTTGGAACGAAGTTCCATTTTTTTTGAAGTTACACTTCTTTAGGTGGAGGGTAAATGTAATGGGGTGGGATGGGGTGGGAAGGGGTGGGATGGGATGGGATGGGGTGGGATGGGATGGGATGGGATGGAATGGAATGGGATGGAATGGAATGGAATGGAATGGAATGGAATGGAATGGGATGGGATGGGATGGGATGGGATGGGATGGGATGGGATGGGATGGGATGGGATGGGATGGGATGGGATGGGATGGGATGGGATGGGATGGGATGGGATGGGATGGGATGGGATGGGATGGGATGGGATGGGATGGGATGGGATTCACGTTTTCGTAACACGTAACATTAACCCTTAAAACCCTTAAAGTATATCTATCTATACCTCAACTGGATCAAAGTTTTACTCTATGTCCAAATGTTTCCTCTATTCTATAAATATGGAATATCTTTGCTTAATGTTAATATTGGCAATTATGTGGTTACCATTGATTTTATTATCGACGCGACGGTCGTTGCCAATAATATATGCTCTGTTCATTGTTATAGTTGCTAATTTCATATTTTTGACGTGATAACGTTTTATAAATTGGTGAACACCTGCCAGTTCAGTCAGTGTGACGTCACACGTCGTTACTGGAACGCCTCATCGACCCCCGCCGCCCCCTCCACCGCCACCGCCCGCGCCCACCCCTCATGTATTCTGTCTCTGAGCCAACGATACTTTGATAGTTGACAAGGTAACTATAGCAACGTTTTATCGTTGCCATGGTTACCATCAATGTTTTCTTATGACGTTATCACGTAAAATTATCGTCCGGAAACAGACTTTACAGACAACCATTTTTTATAAAATCTTTAGTTTAGGTGCAAGAGTGATATCCACACTATGGATGGACTATCATTATACAAATTTTTATTTAAATTGGTCAGGTCGTTTTGCCGCGAGAGGGAATAAAATAAACTAATCTAAGCATTTACAATTTTGAATTATATGAAACATTTCGTTCCTTTTTTGTCGTATTATTTTGTTGGTATTGTAAAGATCTGAGCCCACATAACTTTTGATACATAAAAGACAAACTAATTAAGTTACTTCGTTAATCGGGCCTTTTTCCCGCGAACTTTTTATAATTAATATTTCATCTTTCTTAATTCGACATTTGGACCATGTTGCAATAGCAGTGATCACGAAGGATGAACGGGAAAATAAGTACTAAATCGTGAGATAAAAAAATGTGACAATTTCCTACAGATCTATTAGATGCTATTAGATGGTAAAGGAGAAGAGTAGGTATGTAGATACCTACCTACAAAGCTAACACCTCGACGAAGTAATCGCTTGCTAACAGAGAGACGAACAATCGCACACCGCTTCGTCAGCTCAACTCTTAATTACCCACATTTCGGTGAGATTGTGTGGCACAGTGTCTGAGAATACAGTAGGAGATGACAAATGAGATTAACTTACATATTTATAAAAACCGACTTAAAAAAACCTGAAAACAAAAACTAAAAAAACTTGAAAAAAAAATCCTGGTAGCAAAAACTAAAAAGAAACCTTAAAAGAAAAACTAGAAAAAAACTGAAAAAAAAAAACTAAAAAGTGAAAAATAATCCATCCCAAAACAGCAGATAACTTAAACATACTTGGAAGTCGGACTGGGTTAGATTGAATGTTGAGAGATATAATATAGGAAACAGTCATGGTGTCACCCAGTCCGACTTCCAAGTATGTTTAAGTTATCTGCTGTTTTGGGATGGATTATTTTTCACTTTTTAGTTTTTTTTTTTCAGTTTTTTTCTAGTTTTTCTTTTAAGGTTTCTTTTTAGTTTTTGCTACCAGGATTTTTTTTTTCAAGTTTTTTTAGTTTTAGTTTCAAGTTTTTTGAAGTCGGTTTTTAAAATTTTAATTTATTTATTTATTTAACCATTTTTAGTGCCGCTGACACTGAAAATTCTACTCCATGAGGCGAAAGCGATTTTTTCTTAAAATTGCAACCTGTACCTAAGCGTAACTCATTGAAGAGTTTGGTGATGAGAAGGTTCAGATGCTCCATTCGTCGATAGGTACCTATTAGTGTATGGGCCAATTCTACTAGTGGTAATGGAAAATTGAGCAATTTGCTGAACCTCGCTGTGCAGATCTGTTCATCACTCCCAAGACCCTCATCAGATCTTCATTTAGGATAGGGTTCTCTATCAACATTCATACAAGCCCAGTCCGGCGACTAAATTCGACAAAATTCTTCAAATTGTAAACTGTGATCGTAACCGATTCAAGAGTTGTCTGATGAGAAGGTGGTTTTAGATATTCCATTTATCGGTAACTATTAGTTTATGGCCCAATTCTACTGGTGGAAATCGAAAATAGAGCAATTTGCTGCACTCTCGAGGTGCAATGCTGTTCATCACTCCGAAGATCCTCATCAGATCTTCATTCAATTTTTATGGGACCACCTCTGAGTTATCTCCTTTCATACAAAAAAAGATTTTTCCAAATCGGTCCAGGCGTTTTCGAGTAATCGGCGAACATACATAAAAAAAATATATATATACGCGACGAATTGAGAACCTCCTCCTTTTTTGAAGTCGGTTAAAAAGGACCTTTAGACAACGGAGCGGTGTTGGCTTAGTATTAGATACCTCGACATTCATTCTAAAGGTCGTGGGTTCGAATCCCGGCCGGCCGTGCACCAATGGATTTTTCTAGAGAAAAAATTATGTACGCTAATTGACATTGCTCTCACGGTGAAAGAAAACATCGTGATGAAACCCGCAGCTTAGTTGGCTCCAGAAGTATTGACAAGTTCTCTCCTCTGGACATGGTCGACTAAGCTGAGAGGGTAGTAGGTGCTGGGAAGCCTACTACATCCTCAAGCAAAAAGGACCCAATTTAAGGATCTAATTATACAAGTACAAGGACCAATAGACTTATTATTTAGTAAACTATGTTATTATCTACGAGTACTACATATCCGTCCCACTTTTGTGATTTATTTCTGTCTGATTTACGTCTGCTGTATGTATAAGTATGTTTAATCCCGCCCTTTCACCCTCTTAGAGGTGGAATTTAGACAAACATTTTTTAGTGGACAAACCTACACGTCTTCACAAAAGTACACACCTCACAAATTTCACGTGTCTGAGACATTTCTAAAAGTTTTCGTCGATATAACAGTCAGCTAGTCAATCAGTTTCTTTTATCTTCCTATACTAATAATATACTAGCGACCCGCCCCGGCTTCGCACGGCTATATTATGCATGTACTTATGTATTATACATATAAACCTTTCTTTCGAATCACTCCATCTATTAAAAAAACCGCATCAAAATCCGTTGCGTAGTTTTAAAGATTTAAGCATACATAGGGATATAATATGGATTAGGGACATAGGGACAGAGAAAGCGACTTTGTTTTATACTAAGTAGTGATTATTTATAGGATTTTTTTGTTTTTGTTTGTAACGAATACGGTCCGAAACTACTAAACCGATTTAAATGAAAGGTATGAGGATACATTGATTCATTGGGAACAACATAGGCTACTTTTAATCCCGATATTCCCACTGTATCAGGAGTTAAGCGACTAAAACCGCAGAGCGCTGCTAGTCTTTCACAACTGAAATGTATCGTTATCCCACTGTAACACGTCGAACTGTGGCCACTCCGGTCACAATGTGCCATTACAACTGTCGTGGGACACTTTCACAACTGAAATGTATCGTTATCCCACTGTAACACGTCGAACTGTGGCCACTCCGGTCACAATGTGCCATTACAACTGTCGTGGGACACTTTCACAACTGAAATGTATCGTTATCCCACTGTAACACGTCGAACTGTGGCCACTCCGGTCACAATGTGCCATTACAACTGTCGTGGGACACTTTCACAACTGAAATGTATCGTTATCCCACTGTAACACGTCGAACTGTGGCCACTCCGGTCACAATGTGCCATTACAACTGTCGTGGGACACTTTCACAACTGAAATGTATCGTTATCCCACTGTAACACGTCGAACTGTGGCCACTCCGGTCACAATGTGCCATTACAACTGTCGTGGGACACTTTCACAACTGAAATGTATCGTTATCCCACTGTAACACGTCGAACTGTGGCCACTCCGGTCACAATGTGCCATTACAACTGTCGTGGGACACTTTCACAACTGAAATGTATCGTTATCCCACTGTAACACGTCGAACTGTGGCCACTCCGGTCACAATGTGCCATTACAACTGTCGTGGGACACTTTCACAACTGAAATGTATCGTTATCCCACTGTAACACGTCGAACTGTGGCCACTCCGGTCACAATGTGCCATTACAACTGTCGTGGGACACTTTCACAACTGAAATGTATCGTTATCCCACTGTAACACGTCGAACTGTGGCCACTCCGGTCACAATGTGCCATTACAACTGTCGTGGGACACTTTCACAACTGAAATGTATCGTTATCCCACTGTAACACGTCGAACTGTGGCCACTCCGGTCACAATGTGCCATTACAACTGTCGTGGGACACTTTCACAACTGAAATGTATCGTTATCCCACTGTAACACGTCGAACTGTGGCCACTCCGGTCACAATGTGCCATTACAACTGTCGTGGGACACTTTCACAACTGAAATGTATCGTTATCCCACTGTAACACGTCGAACTGTGGCCACTCCGGTCACAATGTGCCATTACAACTGTCGTGGGACACTTTCACAACTGAAATGTATCGTTATCCCACTGTAACACGTCGAACTGTGGCCACTCCGGTCACAATGTGCCATTACAACTGTCGTGGGACACTTTCACAACTGAAATGTATCGTTATCCCACTGTAACACGTCGAACTGTGGCCACTCCGGTCACAATGTGCCATTACAACTGTCGTGGGACACTTTCACAACTGAAATGTATCGTTATCCCACTGTAACACGTCGAACTGTGGCCACTCCGGTCACAATGTGCCATTACAACTGTCGTGGGACACTTTCACAACTGAAATGTATCGTTATCCCACTGTAACACGTCGAACTGTGGCCACTCCGGTCACAATGTGCCATTACAACTGTCGTGGGACACTTTATCAAAAGAAACGTAATTCCTGCAGATAACAGACTCATTTCTAATTCGCTTTCTTTCTACTTACTTATAGTTAGATTATTTTTAACGTGATCGTCTTTTATCTTCTATCTATCTATACTTTACTCAATCTATACCTACTTAATATTATATATATGAAGAGTTTGTTTGTTTGAACGCGATAATCTCAGGAACTACTCTGGTTCGAATTGAAAACATATTTTTGTGTTGGATAGTCCATTTGTCGAGAAAGGCTATTTTATATTTCGATATTCCCACGGAATCGGGAGTTACGCAGGTGAAACCGCGGAGTGCTGCTTGTATCTATCTTTGTCCTGACTGACTAACCGCTGATCGTAGAGACCTGAAACTTGTAGGGTGTGTTCTTTGTATGACGTAGGCATCCGATAAGAAAGGATTTTACGAAATTCTACCCCTTAGGTGATGAAAAAGGTGGGTAAAGTTTGTATGGGACATACAACGTGATTCCTTGGTCCATTTTCGATTATTACGCGGACGAAGTCGCGGGCAAAAGCTGGTTTACAATAAAATTATACATACGCCTGATCATTGTTTCATACTTAGCAAAACTTTTGTGCGTGTTTTGCACAGATTAAAAAAATCGTAAAAATAATAAGTAGAACTTATTTAATAAAAACTGAATCAAAACAGACAAGACACACAAACACACGCCTGTTTTATATATTCAACAATTTAATTGTTTCTTTATTAGTTTATCTATTGTTGAAACTATAAAACAGGAAGAACACAAATTATTTGATTTTCCATCGGCCGATCGTTCGTCGGCAACCTGTCGTCCTATCGAAAAGTCTGTGTGTCTGTGTCATATGAGTGCGATCGACATAAAACTATTTTAAAAAACAGATTTATTTCAATAAATCAGTGCAAAAGCAGCCGCCATGAAAGAGATCTCGTTAAAATAAACGCTCCGAATGTAAAATAGATTTAAAAGAATTAAAAAGTGCATTTCCCCAAAATGGCTGCCATCAGGGTCCAATATTGGAGAGTAGCTGTAAAGATAATTAACATTATAGCGGAGTAGGGAATACATCAGATAATTTGACGACCCAGTTGGCACAATGGTATGGTGACCATTGGTCACCATGCCGGACTGCCAAACATAGGGTTGCGGGTTCGATTCCCGCCACAGACAAGTATTTATGCTTAGATATTTGTCTGTGGTCTGGTTGTTACTATGTATTATAAGTTATAATTTAATTTAATTTAATATTATAATTTACAAAAGTTTGTATTAGTATATGTAGGTTTTTATTAAATTAATTGTTTTCTTTTCTTTGTGCTTTTTGATTTTATTTTAACTTTGTGTTTATGGGTTATTAAATTGTATTTTACAAAAGAAAAGTTTATTATAAGTATAGTACTTATATCCGTTATCTAGCACCCATAACACAAGTCTAGTTACTTAGCTTGGGGTTAGATGGCGATGTGTGAAATGTCCTGCAATATTTATTTGGGACAAACTGTTTGAAGTCATAATAAGAAAGAAAGAAATCAAGTATTGGGGCTGTATTGGGGACGCAGTCTCAGCGAAGTTCGTAAAACATCTGATTTTACAAGTCGTCTGCAGTCGTCAAAATTCTTATGAATGTAGCTAATTCAACCTCTTTATTAGAAGGTACCTACGGTAGGTACGTAGGTACTTGCAACAAGGCAATTTCATTGTAATTTAAATATCTTTGATCTCCCAAAAGAGACAATTATTTGCGGACTGTGCGTATATTAAACTTTTAATCCGGATCGGGCCGGATATAACCGGCACAGGGACGGATTAAGGGTGATTTCAGGGGCCGGAATTGGGTGGGATTTGTTTATATTACGTCTGGGGAAACGGTCTTGAAATGAGGGTTTGGTTTAGAGAATTATGCCTTCAAGAAAATAACATCTTTACTTTTTAGCTGTTTCTTTAGCTTCTTAATATCCTTTTTAACTACTTAATTATAATTTCAATAATTCTGTGTACTTATAAACTGGCAATAATATGTGATAATTAAGTAAATTCGACAATACTTAAAAACTGTCAACAAAAACATGTTCATATTCTTATTTCTATTTTATTTCAAAATACCCAATTTACCATGAATGATCGAATGTTTATTTTCCGCATAGTTTCAGAAGTTGTTAGAAAAAGATATTTAGGGTAAGTACAATAAAAGTTAATAGCTTAAAACTGTAATAAAAAACGGCCAAGTGTGATTGAGATACAGCCTGGTGACAGACAGACGGACAGACAGATAGCAGAGCCTTAGTAATAAAATTCCATTTTTACCCTTTGGGTACGGAACCCTAAAAAAGCGTCAAGCACCCAACGAGTAAACTAAATTAATAGACGATTAGAGTCGAAATTGCTAACACAGAATGTCACTGCCTCTAATTATGTCATTTATGAGCCGATTTATTATTGTATTCAGTTTCCCAATTTTGCCCACATCCCCATCGCCTTAACTCCCTCCCTGCCTACCTATAACTAGTACACCCCGCCCCGCCCCGGGCCCCAGGGCGCGACAGTTTAATTGCATTCCATTGTGAAAGAAAGGGCATCCTTTGCCACAGATTGTCCAGTGTTTTAACACGAAAAGGTTACGTGGGAAAGGAAAGAAAACTTAGCAAAGTGGGTAGATTTACAAGAAAAAAATGTATTAAGTTACGTGAATGCTAACCGGATGTCCGCGGAAATAACTTTATTTCGACATAAAAAAAATAGTTATTTTGATGTGACTATAAAACATAATATTCCAACTTCTTACTGATCAGAGACGAAATCTGACTAGATTTTGAAACTATTCTAACCTAAATTCATACAAAAAAAATGATAGTTTTCGATTTCTAAGCAGATTTTTGAGAAAACCGTTTTTTTTACCGGCTTTAGCGGGCTAGATGTTAAAAATCCCGTGCCCATAAGCTCTTATATTAGAATCTAAAGTCTTACCTAAACTTAAATAACATCTAACCCAAGTACCTACTCTAACCCTCAATACAATCCTGTATAAATGAATCACAACACAACCCCTCCTTTTTGTAGTTAACATTCCATATAGTTACGTTACGTAACATACAAGGAGATACCTAAATAATATTCTCATTGTTTAGACTTTAGGAAGGAGTTGCGAACAGCTGTGTCACCGAGTGTGGAGCTGGCGGTGACGTAGCGGAACACGGAGTGACACAGCAGAGGAGGGTGAAACCGACGGCAAATTATATATGTACAGTTTGTGGAAGTTACAGCTAAGTTATTTTGACTATGTATTATATATTAGTAAATGTATTCAAAGTATAAAAATATGCGTAAGAGAACAATTATTTACAAACTAGCGACCATTATGCATGTATTATACATATAAACCTTCCTCTTGGATCACTCTATCTATTAAAACAAACCGCATCAAAATCCGTTGCGTAGATTTAAAGTTTTAAGCATACATAGGGATATAGGGACATAGTGTTATGAATTTTTTGTTAAGTCATATACCAGCGACAATTGTAATATCAATTTAATACAAACCAACTATATTTTTATTGTTCGATGAAATTATGTAAAAGTTTAGGGCGAAGTACACAATCCCTCAATGTTTCTATGCAAGTAATACTATGTTTTTATCCGGGCGCCACCTATGTATACCTAGAGTTATCATAGGAAATATACCAAAGAAAATAAATTAACCTCAGATAGTCAAGTCGTAGGCTTAAACCTTTAATCTTCAGGGAGGTGCTACTAATTGAGAAAAACCAGCTGTAATTTAATTAGTTTATTGCCCTTCAGCGAATGTACAACAGTGCTTTTATATATTTAAGTTTAAACCCCTAATATTACTTAAGTAAATACTATTCATATAAGATTCTAACTTGATGATTAATATACATTTAAAGTTGAAGTTATGTTTTATTCGGTTATTCCAATAAGAGTACTAACATCTTAACCGAAATGTGAAAGAATACCTATTTATTTAACATCCATTTAAGCTAATGCTATTTGCAATTGACCTACCAATTTATTTACTATAAGATAAACATAATTTTAGGTGTGACACCTATCTATTTCTATTTGAAATAAAAGTAACTAAACGTGACAAAAAAAAAGGTAAAAAATAGGTGAAAAATAGCTAGAACCAGACGAAAAAGGTGAAAAATATAGGTGACCCAAAATGTTTTGAAATTCAATTTAATTTTACCATTTTCTCATAGTGAGAATGTATTATAAAAATGGAAAGCTCTGACCTTGGCCATTATTCGGTTTATGAGTCCATATCTTCCAATAGTGATCCCTGAAGGCTATGACAATGTTCCCATGTGAAAGCAAAACGTCAACCAGAAAAATAAAGGTAAAACTGAAGTTAAAGTAGAAAGTAGAAACCAAAGTAGAAACGCCGAGGCTGAAATTAGAATACAATTCATTTTAGTACGATTTCTTATAAGATCCAAATTCGAAAGAAAAACCAACTGACGATTATACGTACCGTTTCTATTAAAATTTTATCGATCCATTCTATAATCGGTCATTATCATTAATATACTCCCTCCGCAACACATTTCTGAAACAATTCATTCAAAAGAAACTGTAACGACGCGACATCACAAAATCACATTGCTTCCATTAAACTTTTTAGCAACAAAAACTTACCAAATTTATCAAATAACAACGTCCAGATCCCTTAACACAGAGAATCCACCGATTGCCGACATTTTCCAGTAGAAATATCAACTGATAATAAAAATTGATTTGGATTCAAAAAATCCGATGGTCAATCAACAACCCTTGGTCATGGAATGAAGAAAAAATGGCTGATGACCACACCCAAAACAGAACGACTTTGACAAGCGAACCATCTGTCACTGTCAGAAAAAGCGAATACATCACTCCCTAACCACAGAGTAAAGTTAAATCTATAAATTTTGAAGAAATTAAAACGCGGGAAAAGCAAAAATTGAAACTCAAATCCAATATTCTAAACAAATTTCTAAATTCTTTATTTAAGTGTGCGGTGTTTCAAATACAACGTCACAATAGGGACAGAGAAAGCGACTTTGTTTTATACTATGTAGTGATGATAATAATATAAAATATTAAAATTATCGTATCTATTAAAAAATATACAGTTTGAATTTTTTACATGGGCCTCCAGGGCTTTATCCTAAACTTTAAGGAAAAGAGATACATGCAAAAAGGAGTTGCGTGCCCGATTTTGACAAAAACTAAAACGGCATCATTAGATTTTTGAAAAGGTCATTATTCTAGCCAGGATTTGAACCTGTTGATTTATTTTTATACCAATCGATAGTATTGCTGATAGAGTTTAATTCCTGGAAAGAAACATAGTATAGCAAATCAAAAGGAATAGCTCGTTTTTGTAGTTTTCTACAATTTTCATCTTTCCGTCTCCGGTAAAATAATAGCATATGAAGCCTAGAGAGGGGGAAGTAATATTTTTATACTTAAATGTTTTAAATATGTTCAGAAGTCTCTACATCTATAATATAAAAATCAATTGCTGTTCGTTAGTCTGGCTAAAACTCGAGAACGGCTGAACGGATTTATCTTATCTTGGTCTTGAATTATTCGTGGAGGTCTAGGGAAGGTTTAAAAGGTGAGAAAGATCGGACTTACGCGGGTGAAACCGCGGGGCGCAGCTAGTCTATATATATAAAAATCAATTGCTGTTCGTTAGTCTCGCTAAAACTCGAGAATAGCTGAACCGATTTATATGATTTTGGTTTCGACATGTTTGTCGTAGTCCAGGGAAGGTTTAAACGGTGAGAAACATCGGACTTAAGCGGGTGAAACCGCGGGGCGCAGCTATCTATAATATAAAAATGAATCGCAAAATGTGTTGGTAAGCGCATAACTCAACAACGCCTGGACCAATTTGGCCAATTCTTTTTTTGTTGTGTTTGTTATTGTCAGGAGAAGGTTCTTATGAAAGAAAATATTAAGAAAATTGCGTAGAAAATTATTACGCGGGTGAAACCGCGGGGCGCAGCTAGTTACATATAATTTGTTTATATTTGTTGTGCAGCAGTTTGTTACGTCATTAGCCATACTTTCACACTACATTTTTCAGGGAAAACCGTATAAAAAAATACAGAAGACTTTAAAAATAAGCTATATCCTTTGGTTTGCCATACTATGTTTGTTTCCAAGATTTGATCTCTATCGGTAACACTATCAATTGGTATAAAAATATATAATATCAACAGGTTCAATTCAGGGCTAGGATAATGACATTTTTAAAATCGGATGATGCCGTTAATACTTTTTGTCAAATCGGGCAAGCAAAGCAACTCCTTTTTTCGCTATCACTATCACTACATAGTATAAAACAAAATCGCTTTTTCTGTCCCTATATCCCTTTGTACGCTTAAATCTTTAAAACTACGCAACGGATTTTGATGTGGTTTTTTTTAATAGATAGAGTGATTCAAGAGGAAGGTTTATATGTATAATAGTCGCTAGTCTCTTATAATTTAGAATATAGCCCTTAAGGCCCACGTAAAAAAATCATGCTGTATACGTAAAAAAATAAAGTAGGTACTTATTTGTATTTTCTATTTTTATGTTATAATTATAGTAACATTTCCGCCCGTTAAAGGTAGTATTTAATTGGTGAACCATACAAATAAAAAAAATGCTTAGTGTTTGCTCGCAGCCCCAATATAACTCCATGAAAATACCACAAGGCGCAAATCTGCATAGATCACTATTGTAAGAAATTTAGTTTAATGCTAACAGATGGCGCTAGTAGTCCCATAAATACACCTACAAAGGCATTGTACAAAGGTAAATAATAATTACACCACAGATAAGAATCAAGAATCGACAACTAATTCTCTACCTAAACTATTTACCTATTTAATTACCAAAGATTCAATATAGCTTCATACTTACCAAGGTTCATTAAAATCGGTCCAACAGTCTCAAACTAACTATCATTATAACTCCCGATCCCGTGGAAATATCGGAATATAACCCTCCCTTTTGGCTTCGCCGTAGTCGGGTAAAAAAGTAGCCTATTCTACTTCCAAATACTCCCAGTGAATCAATGTATCCTCTAAAATCGGTCCAGTAGTTTTGGAACCAATTTGTTTAAAAAAAAAAAAAATCCTTCATCTTATTAATATTCAAGTAGGTATTCATACTTATACATTGAAAACAAAAACAAAAATATAAAAATACACCTTTTATATCTATTAATGTTAGTATAAATTGGTTTAATTTAAGATGTATATTTACATAATTAAATACTTTTAATATTATTATCATTTGGTCAATAAACTCAAACCTAGTTGCTTAACCATCAAACTAGATGGCGGTGTGTGTAGATTTTTAAACAAATATTTTTTAAATATTTACCTTTAGTCATTTGTACATAACACTACATCGTATCTCCTACAATACGTTGTAGTGTCACTTATGTGTCACTTTATGGTGATGTCGTAATAACGGCGCGCCAAATTTAACTTCCATAAAAATTACCAAATAAGAAATCTTAATTGACAGCATTTTGTATTCCACACATCTAAAACATAATTTTCCAACTACTATATTCTTGGGTGCATCCCATCGACCCCGGTGGTCCCGCCCCGGTAACGGGGCCGTTGGGAAAAATTGTTTCATCGACCCCGGTAGTGCCGGCCCCGTCGTTTACCGGGGTAGATGGCACAAATCAAGTGTCATCTACCCCGGTGTGTTTTAAATGAAAAGCGCTTTAAAACGTAGTAATGTTTAAAGCGGGGAGAATAGAGTATTATTGTGTGACCAAAAAATACGTTTTATAATTAAAAAAGGTATTCAACGTGAAAATGTCTTATTACCAGACCGATAACAACGTGAGCAAAGCTAACGTAATAATAAAACATCAAAATATTTTTAGTAGTTCGTCCATCACTCAATATTTATGACATATCAAACAACAATAGGCACTTAGACGAGTCAAGTTTGAAACGGTACCTAACGAACAAAATAAAATAGTCTATCCATAACTATCTTTCAACCAATAGAAAGCGATTCACAAATGCATTGTCCAGTGACGTCAGGCAGTCAGTCGCTTTAAAGCGATCAAAGTCGTGTGGTGTCTTAATGTGATTAGGTAAGTGAAGTGATTTAAATACTATTCTTATTAAATGTGAGACAATGTATTTTGAACACGATTTTATTAGTTTCACCTGTATATTTGCTTGCTTGTATGTAACCGACTCTTTCAGGCTCGATTTTGCTCTACTTAGAACGATCAGATTTTATTCAAACTTTGCACACCCGTCAAAGACCGATGACAATTTAATGCAATTATTCGATTAAACAATCCGATTATCCTGATTAGTTTCGCCAAGATTCATCAATTTCTTTCCGTATCCTTTGCATACGTAGCGCACAGTTCCAGACTCAGGCGCAGAACAGACGATTGTAAACCGTAAATCCATTGGGATAGAGTCTATATCTGTATACGCCCGCGTCACATTTATACAAATATAGACTCTATCACAATGTTCTTACTAAAAAGCGAAAAATAAACTCTTTAAAAACTAAAACACGATTTTATAGAAAATTCAACTAAAAAATGAAAAATAAGTAATAGTTTAAAAAATAGAAATAATAAATAAACTGAGAATAGTGTAAATTAGAAATAAATGTATATTATTGTAAAAAAAAAGCGTAGGTGCATAGTGTCAATAGTTATAAATGTTTTATTGACAGATATGAGTAAAAGGCTTATCATTTTAAAAATATTAAAAAAATATATATATAAAAAGCACGCTTTTTTTACAATAATATACATTTATTTCTAATTTACACTATTCTCAATTCAAATTTATTAAATTTTATTTTCTATTTTTTAGTTTTTTTATTAAAGCGTGTTTTTATAGTTTTTTTAAACTATTATTTTATTATTAGTAGATGTGAGTGATTCTAAACATGTGTAGGAATTCTAAATTTTTGAGTTGCAGGATAAAAAATGGATGAAGAATTCCAAGTTGCTCTACCGGCCGGGCCTACCATCTCTATCATTTATAATGAGTTATCCCATTTCAAACTAATAAATAATTTTCTAAATCGGTCCAGGTGTTTTCGAGTAATCGGCGAACATACCATAAAATATGGCTCACGATCAGAAAGTCTAAGTAGCAAAACGTCAAACAAAGCGAAAAGTCTAGTGAGCAATCTGCCTAGTTAGCTAATCGCCCATGTAGCAAAACGTCTAACTATCAAGAGGTCTATATATCAAAACGTCTATATAGGAAATCGTCAGTTTTTTATCATGTACACTTATGAACATAATTAAAATATACATAATATATTATGCTTGTGTATGCGACGAATTGAGAACCTAATCCTTTTTTGAAGTCGGTTAAAAACAGAGTTGGGCAATATGTAATCTAACTACTGATTACTAACTACGATTACTTTAAGTAGTTAGTAATCAAAATGTTTAACTACCTAAAATAATCGTAAAAAGTAGTTAAACAATTTGATTACTAACTAATAATTGTAGTTGCAATCACGATTACTCGATTACTTTTTAACTACATTTACAATAATGTTGAGTATTAAAAAACCCGGCCAAGTGCGAGTCGGACTAGCACACGAAGGGTTCCGTACCATGTTGTGGGAGATCCACTTAACTTTTTTTAATTTTTTTATACCTGTCTGTCTGTCTGTCCGTCCGCCCGTCTGGAACTGTCTGGTACTGTCTGGAACTGTCTGGCACTGTCTGTCAATGTCTGTCACTGTCTGGAATTGTCTGGCACTGGTTGAAAGATAGTTATGGATAGACTATTTTATTTTGTTCGTTAGGTACCGTTTCAAACTTGACTCGTCTAAGTGCCTATTGTTGTTTGATATGTCATAAATATTGAGTGATGGACGAACTACTAAAAATATTTTGATGTTTTATTATTACGTTAGCTTTGCTCACGTTGTTATCGGTCTGGTAATAAGACATTTTCACGTTGAATACCTTTTTTAATTATAAAACGTATTTTTTGGTCACACAATAATACTCTATTCTCCCCGCTTTAAACATTACTACGTTTTAAAGCGCTTTTCATTTAAAACACACCGGGGTAGATGACACTTGATTTGTGCCATCTACCCCGGTAAACGACGGGGCCGGCACTACCGGGGTCGATGAAACAATTTTTCCCAACGGCCCCGTTACCGGGGCGGGACCACCGGGGTCGATGGGATGCACCCATATTCTTTTCCTGTTCCAAATGAAAGTGTAATTTATAAATTCAAGTCGCGATCGAATAGATAAATATCTTCTAGGAAAGCGTGCTACATCTTAGGCCGCATCGTCACCTGCCATCAGTTGGCGGGTGTGATAGTGGACAAACAGTGACCAGTGAGTGAGTAATATTATGTAAAAAAAGAAAAGTTTCAATGAATAAAAAGAATTACAGTTTTCAAATTATGTTCTAGATGCGTAGTTTTTACAATACTTTTTAATATACCATGTGTTTCAGCGAAGGGGTTTTAATACAAAAGGGGATTGTTGACGTCTAGGCAAACAACTTTTGTTCTACGACTTTTGGAAATTCGAACATTTCGTTCGAAGTTTTTGTATGAAATAGCTAATTTTCAAGTAAAAATTCACTCAGAGTTATCGAAAAAGAAGTTCGAATTTTCAAAAGTCGTGGAACAAAAGTTGTTTGCCTAGGCGTCTAGAACAACTCCCTTTCGTATTAAAACCTCTTCGTTGAAACACATTGTATAACTCGATAATATAGTACATATTATAATCTCAATTTAGCGTACTTCCTGTAAGCAACACCTTCAACAGACGACGTCGTCAGCGGCTCGGGCGCCCATGTTCGCGACGCGACGTTACAGTCCGTCACGCTTCGTTGCTCCCGTACACAACACGGTGCACTCACCACAAAGGACGCTGACTAACATACATACACTTTGAAATGTTGTTTGTATACAGATACTTATATAAGGACCCGTTTATCAAAAAATAGCATTATAGGGTACCTACCCAAAGGGTAAAAACGGCACCCTATTACTAAGGCTTTACTGTCCGAACGTCCGCCCGTATGTATATCACTAAGCTGTAGAGATACAGCTTGGTGACAGACACACGGACTCTCTAGCTCGTGATAGCTAGAGAGTTGAACTCTTCGTGCGCGAGTTCGACTCGCACTTAGCCGGTTTTTATTTTAATTGACTTCAAAAAAGCATGCAATAAAGTTGCTGGCGGTGTACAAAATATCATCTAAATTAGATGTAATGATCACTCTAATGAATATAAGGTGTGCCTGTCTGTCTGTATGTCATTGTAAACAATACATTGTAAAGTATGTCGTAATAGGTCAAGGCGATGCACGTTGCACGTGGAGTAGGGTGCGCACGTGAGTGTATAGAGTAGGTACTTACGCGACTATAGTGCCGCTTTACTTGTGCGTTTTGTTTATTGTTCATTACATTTAAATTACTCTTAACTTGATAATCACTACATAGTATAAAATAAAGTCACTTTTCGCCGTCCCCATATCCCTATGTCCTTTTATATGCTTAGATCTTTAAAACGAGTGCTTCCCGTTTGCCCCACCAAGCTGCCCCACAGTGGGGCAAAGTGGAATCGTTAAAATTTTGTAGTCTCGTTTGCCCCACTAATATGATTCTGCCCATCAGGGTTGGCACCTTGTTTAGAGTTTGAGAATTTTCGTGTCATCTCCAAAGTTATGAACCATCACGGTATACAAATACACAATTCAAATTTCAGTTGTGATAAATGTAACTGGGTTGGTAACCTATGTAGTGTGTTAAAATAAAAGTACAAAATGATTATTTGAAACGTTTACTTCTGAAGGAATCTGGTTATAAATCACAAAATAAATTACACGACTCATTACAAATAAAATCTTTGCCAAACTCAACACACAATAATTAGTCACTTTTACTACTAACTGTGAAAAATAAAATATCAGATTAATTGACATTTGACTACGCTAACTGTATTTAGCGTAGTCAAATGTTTTTACTGCTACCGGAATGGGAACCACGTATTTTTCAGTCATATTTGAATCATATTTCAATTATGTATATGAGCTCATAGCAGCATATTTGGAGATTGATTAACATTTGACTCAGCTAACTACATTTTTACTGCTACCAAAGCTTACATCGCTCTTTTCTCTGTAGTAAAATGACAGATTCCGGAATGGGAACCACGTATTTTAAACTTTTATTTAACTTGTTTCAATAATATTTGAAGACAGCGAGCTATGTAAGCTTTGGTTGACATTTAACTCATAATAGCGTACACTAATATTTGTTGTTTCTCGAAAGCTACCTAAATCACCATGTTATGTAGACACTTGCAAAAACGGATGTGGGCAACTTTAAAAACGTACCGTCACATAACAACAAAACCGGCGAGACCGTTACCTACGAATATGCTTACCAAATAAAACTGGTTTGGTCTTTCTAAAATTTTTCATATTTTGCGTGACTGTTTGTATGTTCTGCATGATGTTTTTTTATTATTTAATCAGTAAAACTGTATTTAACTTAGTCAAGTGTTAATCAATCTGAGATTTTTTTATTTTACAGTTAGTAGTGACTAATTATTGTGTGTTAAGATTGGCAAAGATTTTATTTGTAACGAGTCCTGTAATTTATTTTATGATTTATAACCAGATTCTTTCAGAAGTTAACGTTTCAAATAATCATTTTCTTTATTTCTTTTCTTTCTTTCATTTTGTACTTTTATTTAAACACACTCCATAGGTTACCAACCCAGTTACATTTATCACAACTGACATTTGAAATGGAGATCTTGTCAATATTATTTAATGTCTCGTATTATACATAGCTCGTATTTCGAGATTATGGCACTACAAGTAACTTAAGTCTGCAAGTTTTAGTGTAATTTGTAACATACCGTGATGGTTCATAACTTTAGAGATGACACGAAAATTCTCAAACTCTCAACAAGGTGCCAACCTTGATGGGCAGAATCATAATAGTGGGGCAAACGAGACTACAAAATTTTAACGATTCCACTTTGCCCCACTGTGGGGCAGCTTGGTGGGGCAAACAGGAAGCACTCCTTTAAAACTACGCAACGGATTTTGATGCGGTTTTTTAATAGATAGAGTGATTGAAGAGGAAGGTTTATATTATGTACAATACAATACATAATATAGCCGTGCGAAGCCGGGGCGGGTCGCTAGTGACACATATATAAACAGAAAAAACTTATTAACACCTCACACATATTCAACACGTGACGTAAGAAAAGAAAAGGAAAAATGCATCCCCTAATTTTAGAAATTAAAAATAAATCAATCTACTTAGATAATTAGCCAAGTTGGCTTTATCCCATGCCTCCAAAAATAATGGTTTCATGCCTCCACAGAAAAAATATATTATTTATTTAATATTTAATGTTCTATGTTGTCGTACCTACCTACCTACCTACCAGCCTAACCAGACCGCGGTGCGCAGCGGGAAGAGCCCCCCCCCTAGGGCTCCGCTGACTACCGTTAGACAGCTGTCACACGCACAACCAGAGAACTACTGTCAACCCCCCCCCTCCCGGGGCGGGCGGTTGTAATGTACCGATATTACAAAGACTTACAATTTAATATACTCTATCGTAGACCCGCCACTGTTGGCCTACTGGTAGTTACTTCGACTTTCATACCGAAAGTCGTGGGTTTGTTACCCGGCCGGTGGTATAAGGTACCAATTTATTCTTACGGATAAATTTTCGCTAATTGGCACAATGGTCACCATGCCGGCCTGCCAAACATAGGGTTGCGGGTTGGATTCCCGCCTCAGACAAGTATTTATGCTTAGATATTTGTCTGTGGTCTGGTTGTTTTTATGTATTATATGTAAAAGTATATATTAACAAAAGAAAAGTATATAAGTAGTATATCCGTTGTCTAGCACCCATAACACAAGTGTAGTTACTTAGCTTAGGGTTAGATAGCGATGTGTGGAATGTCCTGCAATATTTATTTATTTAATTACAATGCTCTCACGGTGCGCGGAAAACATCAAGATGACACCCGCAGCTTAATCGTCTCCACACGTATTGACTGAGCTGCGACTAAGCTGAGAGGGTAGTTGGCGCTGGGCAAGCCACTCCATCCTTACACAAAAAAGACTCAATTAAAAAAGGGTCTAATTGCGGAAAACACATAGATAGATAAACTCTTTATTGTACCACATTAAACCTTAATTCTAACATACATTCTGCTACAAAAAAAATAATACCTTACAATATGGCACAATGGGCGGCCTTATCGCTAAAAGCGATCTCTTCCAGGCAACCTTTGAATGAACAGCCCGTATACAAGTACAAGAACAAAGTAAGGTTCAAAGAAGAGCTAACTGAACACGCGCCTGAGACTTCTGAAGTCTGTATTAAATAGATCGACATCATCAATCCCCCTACAGATCCTATGTAAACCTACTGCTCGCTCGGTAGAGATACTCAAAATATTGGTATACAGGATTATTGGTAATTATACTAGCAAGCCGTTGAGGGCTACTTCTGTGCACCTAAACAAACATCTTTTGTTCTACGACATTTGGAAATTCGAAAAAAAATTGTTAATTTTGAGGTTATGTAAATTCGAAAAACAGCTGATTTTTTTAAAACAAATGTCATTCAGGCTAAGAAAAGTAGATAAAACTTAAAAAATAAGTGAAATTTGAAGGCACAGCTGATTTTCAGGTAAACCTAACCTCTAAATTTTCATATTTTTTTTTCGAATATCCAAAAGTCGTAGAACAAAAGTTGTTTGTTTAGGTGCACAGAAGTAGCCCTCAACGGCTTGCTAGTATAATTACCATAAACCCTGTATAAGCACACGTATACTCTACCTATACAAACATAGGTACGTTTGTTTCAATGTCGTACTTTAGCTTAAATTTACTCATTACTCATGTACAGCTGTGGAAAAAAACGAAGAACAAAGTTTTGAAGATTGTCCCAAAGCTGACTATAATAATTCTGAAATGGCCACTCTATGAATAGGTTTTGATCTCTTTGAGCGCGAGCTGTGAAAAATGGACTGTTTTATTGAATGCTAGCTACGGCCCGCGGTTCGACACGTGTCTAACTCAACCCGTAGGAATATCGGGGAATCGGGGCGGTTTTGAATTCCCAATGGACGATTTAGGCCCCACTGATGGTCCCATTGGTCTCAGTACACCTTATACCCACGAGTATAATTGGCCGAAATATCCCCTTGAGTTTTTAATAGGAGACATCTGGCCCGCTACTGTAAACTGGTTCGGACGAATCTACCCTTACACAAGTTTAAAAGTGGACGTTTGGCCCGCAGACCAGTTTTTCTGTGGGCGAGATGTACCATAACCCGAGTGTCCTATAGTCTGCAGCTATCTACGTCGCAAAGTTTCATGACAATCGATTCAGTAGATTATCCGCGAAGAGGTAACTAACTAAGGTCATAATAAACAAATCTGAACTTACACACATTTTATAAAACAAAAAGTGTCGTAATTCCTACGGATTATAAAGTTTATAATGAACGTTAGATGAAAATACGACGAGGCGAGCGACGCGCGACGTGTTGATTGATAGATAACACATCGACAGATTGTCAGCTTGTTGTTGTTGTTAGTCTCACGTCTTTCCTTCATTAGGGTAATTATAGGTAGGTACAGTCCGAGACAGAATTGCATAACCATCGTAGAGGGGTTCAAGTCGAAACACGTTTGCTAGAGTTCTAAAATTATTATTGGAATGTTTTAATTTTAATAATTAAATGCTTTGTCCTGACTGACTGACTGGCGGATCAACGCACAGCCTAAACCCCTGATTGTAAAAACCTGAAACTTCGAGAGTGTGGTTTTTGTATGACGTCTCTCTCTATAGTCGGCCCCTCATGACTGAGGATCGTGGTCATCATCGGGAAGTCTGATGATCTGTCTCCAACGGCTTCTATTCATTATGGAACTTGACGGCTGATGAGTCCTTAATCTGATCCGTCCATCTGGTTGGGGATCGGCCTCGAGAGCGTTTTCCATCTGTGTTCCCAACCACGATGAGTTTCTCCAGGTTCTCATCGCCCTTCCGTATCACGTGACCGAAAAATGCCAGTATGCGTTGGTGGCAAATCGTGGACAAGCGCGTCTTCACTCCGAGCTGTGAGAGGATCGACACGTTGGTGCGTTTGGCGGTCCACGGTATTCTCAACATTCACCTCCAGCACCACATCTCAAACGCATCGATCTTTGCTCTGTATGACGTAGGCATCCGATAAGAAAGGATTTTCCGATTTTATACCCCTTAGGAGGTGAAAAAGGGGGGCAAAGTTTGTACGGGACAACGTGATTCCTTAGTCCAATCTACGGCGAGCAAAAGCTAGTGTTTGTCTAATAAACTAAAGAGATGAAAGACTTTCTAATGTTAGCTGTTTTAGAGCTCTACAATGGGTCCGCACAGCACTTAGGATATTGAGACGCTATCTAATAACTAACCAACTAATTTTCTAAGGATTTCTTCTCAGACCTATTCGAATAAAATAAAAATAAATAAATAAATAAATATTTCAGGACATATTACACATCGCCATCCAGCCCCAAGCTAAGCAACTTAATGCTTGTGTTATGGGTGCCAGATAACGGATAAACTACTTATATACTTTTTTTTTTGTAAATATATACATATTATACATATAGGAAACACCCAGAACCAGAAACAAGAATTTATGGTCAGCATAAATACTTGTTCCCGGCGGGAATCGAACCCGCAACCTTCTGCGTCGCAGTCGGGTGTTCGCCCAAATCCAAGAGTCTGCA
This sequence comes from Idaea aversata, assembly GCA_907269075.1. Lineage (NCBI taxonomy): Eukaryota > Metazoa > Arthropoda > Insecta > Lepidoptera > Geometridae > Idaea > Idaea aversata. The sequence continues at coordinate 288,447 of OU026109.1, forward strand.
ATTTTACTAAGCATTGCTTCTCAAACAATTCAACGCAAAATTCACTAATTAAGTACAATAAAAATTCAATAAAATCTTTCTAACCGCGCCCGCAGTTCAGGAAAACACAGAATAAACTTTATTTGAAAAATCGTCGTTCCGCCATTAATTCTCGAAAAAAACAAGTGACTGAAACAAAACAAGCTTTGGAAACACCAATACGAGTGATTGGTCGACATTCGCTTTTGTACGAGCGAAAACACAAATCAAATATACACTTTATAAACGAGAATAAGCCAGGTTCAACCTTAAACCATAACACATAAGGTTTATATAAAAAATTAGAAGACGTAATGAAAAGTTGGTAAAATTAGAAGATCCGAAAAATATTTTTCAGTTTTTGTTTCTAAATTGCGACTCTTAGCGGCCAGTTGTTCAGATTAATATATAATATGAATTTTTACTTTGAATTTTTAGTAAAGTTTTTTTGAAAACTAAGAGAATATAACACAATTAATTTTAGTACTAAGTATAGGTATTTTAAGGACCCGCATTCTTAAGTTTACGGCTTGGTGATTTTTACCATTAAAATTATCAATACTTTTAATAAAGGAAGAGAGGACAAAAAGTCTATACTAGGAAGCACATTTAAAAAATGAGTCTTGGGGACTTAGAGAAAGTAGTAGAATTTTTGAAGTTATACTTCTTTAGGCGCGTTATGAAAAAATGATGAGAGTGAAATTTTACAAAAGCGTCACACAAAATTCTCACGTCACACAAAATTCTCACGTCACACAAAATTCTCACGGGAGAAGTTGTTTAAATCTAAATTGAACTTTATTGATTGTGTTGACAATCCTTTTCCAGTCCAGAGTTTTTTGTCGGACGAGTTTTTTGTCGGACGAGTTTTTTGCCGGACGAGTTTTTTGTCGGACGAGTTTTTTGTCGGACGAGTTTTTTGTCGGACGAGTTTTTTGTCGGACGAGTTTTTTGTCGGACGAGTTTTTTGCCGGACGAGTTTTTTGTCGGACGAGTTTTTTGTCGAACGAGTTTTTTGTCGGACGAGTCTTTTGTCGGACGAGTTTTTTGTCGGACGAGTTTTTTGTCGGACGAGTTTTTTGCCGGACGAGTTTTTTTTTTTTTTTTTTTTTTTTAATAATGCCAAAGAAGTATAACTTCTCACGCGCGTACATAAGTACACGCACCCATTTTTTTTTTTTATAAATCGTCAGTAGGTACCTAACTCATACTAATACAAACGGGCGAGCTTATAGCGCTGAGCGAACTACCCAATAACCCAGCCCAATCTGTTTTAACACGTAAATACGTGTTTTTTGTACCGAATAGGCTTTAAAACTACTAAACCGATTTTTATTCATTTTTTTCATTTCATTAAGAGTAACTTATAATATTTTTATCCCTAAATGCCCTCGGTATCGGGACTTATAAATACAAGTGAAACCGCGCGACGCTACTACTACACAGATACAAACAAACACAACCCTCCTTTTCGTAGTAGTTAAGTAAGTTGTTAAGTTAAAACATTACTATAATCCTAAATAGCATTTCCCGCCATCTCGTAGACTTCGTCTTATTAAATAAAGTGCCGTTCATTTGGTTAGCGATCCGCCATTTTCTTTTACAGCCTCCATTTTGTGACGAGTTAATATTGGCGCGAAAATGACATGAATGGTGCTCTCATTTGTAGTTTATTTTAGGTTTGGACTTTAGTTTCAGAAAATAATACTTACCTATCCTACCTATGCGTAGAAATAATTTTATTAAAATATTCAAATCTACTCGGTCCTGCTGTAATATTTTTTACTAATATTATAAACAAGCTGAAACCCGTGGTTTCACCCACCACGTATGTCCCGATATCTTGGGAATATCATAAAACCTATAAGTACGGTATTCTAGGATCTATATAAAAACTTTTATCGCAATCGGTGTGATAGTTGGAGTGTGTGTTTATAACTCTGTCACCTTTATAACTCTTTCACCTTTATAACTCTTTCACCTTTATAACTCTTTCACGTTTATAACTCTGTCACGTTTATAACTCTTTCACGTTTATAACTCTTTCACGTTTATAACTCTTTCACGTTTATAACTCTTTCACGTTTATAACTCTTTCACGTTATAACTCTTTCACGTTTATAACTCTTTCACGTTTATAACTCTTTCACGTTTATAACTCTTTCACGTTTATAACTTTTTCACGTTTATAACTCTTTCACGTTTATAACTCTTTCACGTTTATAACTCTTTCACGTTTATAACTCTTTCACGTTTATAACTCTTTCACGTTTATAACTCTTTCACGTTTATAACTCTTTCACGTTTATAACTCTTTCACGTTTATAACTCTTTCACGTTTATAACTCTTTCACGTTTATAACTCTTTCACGTTTATAACTCTTTCACGTTTATAACTCTTTCACGTTTATAACTTTTTCACGTTTATAACTTTTTCACGTTTATAACTCTTTCACGTTTATAACTCTTTCACGTTTATAACTCTTTCACGTTTATAACTCTTTCACGTTTATAACTCTTTCACGTTATAACTCTTTCACGTTTATAACTCTTTCACGTTTATAACTCTTTCACGCACTGCACCGATTGCAATAAAAGTCTTTATATAGATAGATAGATGGAAATCTGGGCTACTTTTAATCCCGATATTCCCACAGAGTCGAAACTCACGCGTGTTAAAAACCGCAGGGCTCTGCTTAATCAAATAAAAAGTTGTCCAGTTAAAGTAAAATTGTTAGCCAAGCAACCAGTTCTGCAACTGAACATAGTCCAAACTCTGAAGAAACCATTACGACTAGTCGTGCGACGCAAGCGACGCAACGCGACAACGTGCCTTCATTAACATAAAGATTGTTCCGGTCCTGTAGGTTTGTGGAAAGCTTTAAATACCACTTAAAACTCCCAAAAAGATCCAGATAAATACACAAAGTGGGTAAAACCTTAATTCGCTTTCAAAAGCAATCTCCTTACAACGTAGACATTTAACTGTTATAGAGGGAACATTTCGGTTATACCTATATATTGACCCCCACTTATCGGCCCCCGCGGGAGCACTAGAATTTTTTACCTTTAAATCAGCAAAACTAGCGATACTGAAAACAATAAATAAATATTACAGGACATTCCACACATCGCCATCTAGCTCCAAGCTAAGTAACTACACTTGTGTTATGGGTACTAGACAACTCATATACTACGTTTATCTACTTTTTATTTGTAAATATAATTATACTTACTTATAATACATAGAAACAACATTCTAATTCTCGTAAATAACATTTCAATATCATCCCGATTGCATTTCGATTGCAAAAGATACACTCAAAGTCAGTCAAAGTCACTCAAACTCAAAGTTTGAGGGTATTTTTAGCTACTTTCACGCTATTTTTTATGATCGAAATGCTATCGAAATGATATTGACATGTAATTTGAACAATTTTATTTACGAGAATTGGCCTTCAGACCACAGACAAATACCAAAGCATAAATACTTGTCTGAGGCGGGAATCGAACCCGCCACCCCGTCTTTGGCAGTCCGGTATGGTGACCATTGTGCCAACTGGGTCGTCAATAAATTTGCTTTTGTAAAAAAAGTAATGAAACCAAAAAAAAACACAGAAATAAAAAACATTTAACGTTAAAACGACACGACACAAGTCTGAGTTGTCGAGGGTCGCTTGCAAAAACTACATGTAAGTAATGTAACATTCATGAAAATGTTTGACCGTGTGACACGTAAGGCAGGTTGCTTGGCTTTACATAATGAAGGCCTAGATGACCTCTCTAATATGCAGTTATATTAAACCTCTTTGTCAAGTCTTAAAGTAAACAAGATAAAGTGATATTTTAGTATAAAACGTACAGAATCGAGATGAAAATCTAATTTGTTACAATTTATATAAACATAATAGAATTGAACAGTATACAAGTAGGCTTCCCGTGTCACTACTGGACCGGTTGGTAGAGACACGGGCAATAATGACGAATGTAGGTTTCTGTGTATAGAGATACCCGCTACACAAAAGGTTGCAGGTTCGATTCCCGCTGTTCGAAAAGTATTTAGGTTTGAGTTTGAGTTTATACATCAGTCAGTCAGACAGGACTTAAAATTTTATTATTTATGGATCTATTCATGTATTCTATCCGTTATCTGGCCACCATAACACAAGCTTCGTTGCTTAGCTTAGGGCTAAATGTGCCAGTTCAGAGCAGTTCTTGTATTTGTATACAGACTTTTTTCCGCAACTAAACCACTTTAGTTGAGTCCTTTTTCGTGAGGATAGAGTAGGCTTGCGCAGCACCTATACTACCCTCTCAGCTTAGTCGACGTATTCGTGAATTCAGAGGGAAGAATTCACGAATACGTCTGGGAACAACTAAGCCGCAGGTGTCATCACGATGTTTTCCTCCGCTGTAAAAGCACTGTCAATTAGCACACTTAAACTCCTAAGAAAAACCAAAATATGCTGATTGCCCCTTGCACTCTCTAGCACGGGGACAAGACACATTCCACTCTATTCTCTCCATGTTGTCATCTCTACTTTATGACATTAACTATCTTGTTATAAAGTTAACAATGCCGCCGAAATAACAGCCCGCATAATGACGGAAATACCATATTTTTTTGTAGTTATATTGTTTTATACGACGACGTTATCTCACGGTTTGTCACAGGCGATAGGTATTCAAGGAGGCGTTTACCTAAACATGAGTCAAGGAACTTTGACAACAACTATCTACGTCTTTAAGTATGTACTCCAATTTCCGCACATAGGCAATCATTCTGGCCATAATACGAGTACATCTATTATATATGCATCCGTCTATACTTGCTAGAAGAGTGATGAGTATGAATGTAGAGGGATGGAGAGGAAGAGGACGACCGAAGAAAAGATGGATGGAGTGCGTGAGACAAGACATGAGAGAGATGAATGTGAACGATGAGATGACGACTAATAGGAGTGAATGGTAGAAAAAGACTTACTGCGCCGACCCCAAATAAATTGGGATAAGGGCAGGAAGGTGATGATGATACTTGTTATAAAACAAATTCCCCTCGCCGAGTCTGTCTGTCTGTCTGTCTGAACTGAACGAATATACCTCTTGAATCTGTGCGAAGCCAGGTCGTACCACTACTTATAAACAATGCCTGGTCAAACCACAGGTCATATTTTTACACCGAAGAAATACAGAATAAAACTTTGCCTTTGACTTACCAATAGGACTACGTAGTAGGTCCACGGGCAAAGAAGGATACATTAGTCTATTTAAGATCGCAGAAAGTAAATTATTGTACCTACCAATTGATGGTGTTGCCAGGCGATATGAAATCCTGAAAACGAACATAGTATGGCGAATCAAAGAAAACAGCAATTTGTATAGTTTTCCGTAATTTTCCAGAGAGGAAAGGGCAAAATTAAACACCCAATTTATCTCGGCCTTTACTTGTATCGAGTGCGACCTTTTTCTTAACATGTTTTATATATAAATACCTATAAAGGAAGAAAAGACAAATAGTCTGAACAGAAGTCAAATAATTTCAGACAAATAGTCTGAAATTAAAAAAATTCATCCTATCTTAAGTTGATTTTAGAACAAGAAGTTGAACAAGAATTCATTCTTTAAAAAAATCACGTTTGTCCATCTGCTTGCTATGCAATTAAAACTACCCGATTGCAATATGGTTTTTACCAATGGATAGCTAAATTTTTTGAGAAGGTATGCTTTGTAAATTGAATTGTGAACGGGTAAAGCCGCGGCACGTAGCTAGTGATGTCCTTTGAAATGTTTCCTTTGAAGAAATCACTTGATTAAATTACTTAAATATTATTGTAGAATTGAGATGGAAGTTGTTTGAACTGGTATAAAAGGACGAAACACTAGGTATTGTGTACGAAATGTCTAGCTTAAGTTGCCACTCTAGTGTGATTAGAACACGACGGCGGTAGGCGAGCTTGTACAGGGCCGGACTATAGGATCCCCCTTGGGCCTTTTAGTATGGCCGCCGCGCCGCCCCTTTCAGACGATTTACGAAGAAAATTAATGCAGTTTGCCCTGCCAAAATTTACGAACTTTATCATCTTTTTTAAAGGTTTTATTTTCAGAAAATATTTCTTAGTCTACGTCCTAAAGGAGCCCCTATGCGAAGTTTGAAGCAAGTAATTATTTGTAATTTCAGAGATTTCGGTATAAGTATTTTTATCTTTTAATAGAGATTAGTTAAGTTTTATGAATCCATACTTACTGTCAGAATCACATCACATGGTTTGTATTCTTAGTACTTAATTATTTTTATCAGGTCTGATCTTTTTTTTTTCTTTTTTTTATGCTCCATTATTTACTGAACTTACCTTTAAGAAGTTTTTGGTTGAGGGTGCAAAAGGCGAGCAGTTTGTTTTACTAGAGAAGTAGTCGGATAGGATTGCAGCCGTTAACGCCTATTGTGCCGCCCTAGTACAAGCATTAGCCCTCGTACTGAATCCACCCCTGCACTAAGGTACCTGTGTGGTACCTGTATCTCCGTGTAATTTGTATAACAATAGCCCCTTGTCGTCGTCGAAGCAATTAACCGAATTTCAAGGGCGGAGTTCTGCGCTAAATTGTAGCAAATACACATAAACACACGTAGGTACCAATTATTCTTTCCATTAGGTAAGGTATTTCTCAAAATATTGCAATCGCAAAAAAATAACCTTAAGATTTTCGAAAAAAGTTTAAGTTTCATAAGTTGTAAAACAAAAATCGTCAAGACGTCTGGAAAATAAAAACCCTTTCATATTAGAAATCTTTCGTAGAAACACAATTCATATTATAATTCCAGAAAATTTTTAGCTCTCTACTTATTAAACATCGCAATCGGTTAAGCAGTTTTTGCGTAAAAAGTTACAAATCTTCATCATCACTACATAGTATAAAACAAAGTCGCTTTCTCTGTCCCTATATCCCTTTATATGCTTAAATCTTTAAAACTACGCAACGGATTTTGATGCGGTTTTTTTTAATAGATAGAGTGATTCAAGAGGAAGGTTTATATTATGTATAATACATGCATAACATAGCCGTGCGAAGCCGGAGCGGGTCGCTAGTATATAATAAAGTGTGATTTTAAGAGACGTTCACAATATATAAATTTCTCAAAATTATGTTAAAAAAAAAATTGTTCAATAAGAATCATTCAGTGCTTCACTTTGAAGCGTTTTAAAAATTACGATAGGATGTGTGCCTTCGGAACTTTCTTCAACGTACTACCTCCCTATCGAAGTGGGTTATCAAGCTAACCCAGTTACAACTTTATACACTTACAACATAGAATATGTAATAGTTACTATAAACTTAAGTATGTCGTAAACCTAGATGTAAAAAATCTAGACCCCGAGTAATATCTAGACAGGTTGAACGGCTTACAATCGTGTTGTAAGATGTCTACGTTAGTAGTCCCAATTTAAGCTTGTGTTATGGAGACCGTACAAATAATTTATTTATACATATACTTTACTTTCGTAAATGCATCCTTGATGTGTAATTTACTAAATATTCAAGGACTTTTCAATATGTGGCAACATTTTATCGGTAGTGGATAGTTCGTAAAAAAACCCTAATTTGAGTAATTTTCCCATATTTAAAACAATAAAATCCTTAACCATTTATTTTATGTAAGATCTGGGAGTACCTAAGAGGAGTTTTTTTTATATATTGTGTATGTACATTACTAAAGTATTATTTCCATTATCTTTTCAGATATTACAAGCTTAGTTGTTCAGTTTGTCACTAGATGGCACTTTGTACAAAGTCGAATTTTTTAAAGTATTTTTTTTTGTGCTAATCTAACAACCATCACAATCGTAAGTTAAAATATTCCAGTACCTTATTGACCTCAATTTTTCAAAAATGGTCGTAGTACTTAGTTGTGCGGTGCGCTCGCGCATCCCATTGTGTCGAGGTAATTATGCGAACAAAGGGCACCATCATGTTGGGACGCAAGTACCTATACCTTCATGGTTCGCTGTAAGGGTTTCGAAATGGCTGTGTTTGTATTTTGTGTACCTTTTGAACACAAACTGGAGACTAAACGGTCGCCCGATAAAGGCAAACAGAAATTTCGGTAACGGTGCTGTTTCATACTAACAACCATCGGCCGATTTTAAGTCGGTATTCTAAGTTCATTATTATTTGAAAACTGCTGCTAAACGTTTTTTGACAAGTATGATGAAACTGCACATTATACTTAGTGGTTCACACAATATTAAAACTACATTCTCAAAATATTAAAAATAGTTTGGTTGAACTTTCTCTTTTAATTTATATTTTCAGTATACATACGCTTTTTTTTAGTGACCTAATTTAAAATAAAATCTTCATAGTAACTATTTTTTTTTAATTTGACTTAACAACATAAAGTCCTAGATGTCGCTAGTGGTCACAAACCTACAATTTCTCTCTTTTCAAGTTTTTGTTTGTTTACCCCGAATCGTTATGTATTTATGTATATGTCCTATAGGTAGCTAGGTTGGTAGGTAGATATATAAAAGGTACCCTCGGCTAATCTGTATGCAGCCCGGGAACGGGACCGAGGGCTTCTAAACGACTGTTTAAGATATGCCAGAAATGTTAGTTTAATATTATCTCGGGGCACCAATATGGTATGTTTACTTATGATGCTCGAGATATTGGAAATCGATACTCACTACTGTTTGTTGATGCCTTTTTGTGGATTAAACGTCTACTTTGTATCTACCGGTTGTCGCAAAACATCTCTTTCTCAAAATATTCGCATAATAAATTCATTTTTTAATCTGACACGTCCTAATTATATTGAAAATCGATATGGTGTAGTATTTCTAGATGCCTTTTTGTGGATTGAAGGTTTCTATATGTACAGGCTGTCGCAAAACTTCTAATTCTCAAATCATTTGCAAAATATATCTAAACATTTTAATATTTAGACCAAAATTCATCAAAATATGTTTAGTAGTTTAGGCGTAAAAACGTATATAGACAGACAGTTACGTCATACGATATAAGCACTGACCCAGGTCTTAATCGCGTATTTTTATTTTTCTTGTTATGTTTCAATAGCTGTGATCACGAGAGTATTGTAGGTCGCAGATTCCAATCCTGCCATTGAGAAAAGTTTTGGGAAAACTTTTTGAATTTAGATAAGTCAGCAAGTGTTTAACGAATGTTGTAGTTTTACTCAATTTTCAACAAATTCATATAATTTCATTCATGAATGAAACTAAATTGGAACATCGAACAGGAAACTCCATCCTTTAAGGTGATTACTTGTTAATCAAAACCGGTTTAGCTTCTACAAGGTAACGTATAGGTTCCTATATCACGATCGTATTGTTATTGAAAACGTTGGTACAAAATAAATAAAAAACATTTTTCTTCCTTGTGATACAAAATTAAGCATACAGTTTGTAATATAAACTCTGTAATACCTTGTAGGTACCTAGTAGGTCGAAAAAATAAATAATAATTATGAAAATAAAATAAAATTTAAATGATATAAATATGATATAAGTACGTACGTACTGAAATTTTTAGAAATTTCTAATAAATAGGAACTTCATTATTGGCAGTGAGCCCTTAGATAAAGAATAGTGTTGGCACATTTGAAAATTCCCCAAACTCTGGGTAAATTAGGGTATTTTTCCAAATCTAAAAAAAAAACATTAGTTTTCATTTTTTGGGTAAGGTCCATGCGTAACTACAAGTACCTAGGAGAGATTACAGGATTTTGATACACATTGTATGTTCAGGAATTATTTTCTCGGGTTTTAATTGTTTATTTATTAAGATATTCTACGCCCCGCGATTTCAACCTCGTAAGTCCCGATTCTGAGTGAATTTCAGGATGAAAAGTCCTATTATCTAATAGGTATTTTAAACCCCAAGCTAAGAAACGTGTAAAAAAACCCGAGCTGATAATTCTATTATTGCAAGGAAAATGTTTTTTAAAAGTCACTCAAACCACAAACATATGAGTAAGTAAGTTAGACGACTCTGAGTAAAGTGGTTGGTATGTCCGATTGCATAATTATTATTAACAGTGTTCATTAGTTTTCATTAGATATTCTGTTAGTTTATAATTAACTATCTCCACCTTGCGGTTAAACCCGTGTAAGTCCCGTTCCTGTGGGAATAACGGGATAAAAAGTCTATGTGTTATTCCAGGACTCTAGCTATCTACATATAAACCAAGTGTCATTATTTTCTCCATAAACAGACACACAAACTTTCACATTAACAATTACCAGAACTTGGATACGAATAGGAATATGCCTAATTCCAGACTATAAAATAACACTTGCAGTTTTTTAATGTACATTTTGAGAACTCTATATTTTGCGAAATTATCTAAGACATCAGTTTTTTTTTCAAAGCAGTATTGAAATCTAGGTATGTGTTTTTACATTGTATGGTAGATATAGCCCTGTTGATACTATTATATATTCTGTGGTAAATTACTGGACACCGTTATATAGAAGACTTCCGATCCTTAAAAGTCTTAATAAAAACTTTTACGACTCCTCCTGCGTCAAGTCAACACAATTCCGATGGATGTAGCTAATCCAACCTTCTATTTCACGTGAAAAGCGTTAAATTGTAAGTTAATTGAGTGAACTGCATATAATAATCGGTTGTACCTAAGTAAGTATATAATATTGAGATAGCTCGAAGGTCAGTCACATTCTTTGCCAATCAGAATGGAAGGTATGCTGTACAACTGAGGGAACTGAATTGTGATCGCGTCGCGCGAGGTGCGGTGCGATACGCTTGCGCAGTAGATAATTGTGCACTGAGTTCTCATGATGAGAAAAAAAAGCCATTACAAGAAGCAGCCGTGGCTTCATTTTCCTTATAAATAACTTATAAGTAATTTTTGTTTGAAATTTTGCCATTTTTTTTTATTTTATAATTTTCTTCACGCTCAGAACCACTCATAACTTTAACAAAATAGTATAGTTTTTAGTACAGTTACGATAAAAAGCGTTTTTGCCACGAGCCTAGTTAAATCACTTCCTGTATTTTTTTGAGTGTACGTGTCAGATAATTTGGTCTGTAGTGTAAACTGTAAAGTTTGTTTTCGTTACTACATTAGTATTTTGGACCTTGAGAACCAGTTCTCCTACATCGAGCTCACGTTTACATCACCACGAGACGCGCGGTGCGCCTGCGCCCGCGCCGGTCGGCGGCGTGCCTTGCGGTATTTATTGGTACTTACTTTACGTCTTATAAACTTTTTAGATAGAGATAACATCTCAAACTTATTGCGCTTTCAAAGTGTTTAAAACTGTGTCAAAGCTGAACCAATTTTGATGATTATTAACCACAACTGAGACGTCATAGATCGCCTCAGTCTGTCTGAGATATACAATCTAGAAAATGATAATGATGAAAATGACGCTTTGATTACGAATCCATTGCCAGTAACACCTGACAATAAATAAATGTCACACAAATGATACTCTAGGGTTAGGGTTAAGAAAATATTCAAAAAGTCTGTCTGTCACTGTAGGTACTAGTGATGGAGGGACAGATGGAACAATTACAATATTTTTTCAAAATTACTTTTATAACACCAATTCTATTTACCCTTATTCCCAATACCTACATGAATTATGTAGAGTTTCATTTATCCCTTTATAATATGGGGGATAAATGAGCTATCTGGCCTCCTAATACGGACAAAGCATGGAGACAAATGGCCATATCCTTTAAAAGTAAGTTGGTACCTACATGAAATGAGATGTTATCTTTATGCCAGTGTAAAGCTAAATATTTTCACTCACAGCCACGTAAGTACCTACCTGCCTATTGAATGTTTTCGATGATTTAACGAGATATATGTCATTGTGGTTACGTAATGGTGTGTGCGTATTTATACGATTTCACCTGAACGTACATAATATCGTTAAATTATATGTTTATGTTTACATATTACTACTTTTTTTAATACGAATAAATATATACTTTTTAAATCATCATGGCCACACCTTAATGATGACGTCAATTTATGCTATCAATATTTACCTACTAAAAAATATAATTTAGAAAAACGTGACTGACTGACTGAGTGACTGATGTCAGTCACCGTACAACTCAAACCAACGGATCGGGCTAAAATCGTCTTTTATTGCTATTTCGATCGTTTTTTGTTTTTGTTTCGATTGTCCTTTGCTTCTGGTTTGGACCCTTACGCATTAAATGGCGGTGAAAAGGAAAAAATGATTTACACCCCTATATAGGGGTCTTAATGGAATAACCCTAAAAGGTATAACTATTATAAGGTAGGCATCCGCTAAGTAAAGATTTTCGGAAATTCAACGTGGTAAGTGTTACATTTTCTAATATCATTTCTTAGCAGATACGTCTACGTTATAAGAAATCTAGCCCGATCTGTTTATTGGGTTGATTTGTGTGTTTATATATACAGTCAGTCAGTCAGTCAGTTAGGACTTTCAATATTACATTTATAGATTGCTTTAGTATGAGAGAGAGGGGAATAGAGTCGTGATAATTTCTATCAATTTTTCCATTTCTGAAATCTATTTAGAAAACATTCTCAAAATAATTTTGTAAAGGAGTCTATGTTTCATTCTTTATTATTTATTCGTATTAAAAATCGCAAAAGCTTAAAAAAACATGAAATAATGTTGATGGAACTTTTTTTTTACAAATATAATCATAATAAACATAATATCGAAACAAACATTCTCCAATTCTGGCGATAAGTCTTGTTTTTTATATTTTTCAACGGACAAATTCTTACGCAAACAACTGGTTTTGCTGTTACATTACTTTATATTATTATTTTAGTTTGTCCGTTGACCTCGTGCACGGGAATATGTACCCTATAACAAAGGAATAGAGTTCATTTGTGGTGTTGTCTAGTTAGAAAGTTATTAGGTATGAGATGAGCAGAAATTGTTTATAATAATAAGCTGCTTTTCATCTAAGAACATAACGACTTTTATATTTTAACGTTTTGAGAATTCAATCTTTTGAGAATAACTTTAGGAAAGTTTTAGTTTTTGGGAATTACTTACTCTAAATCTTTACGAGAGGTTGCTTACTTTAAGGTTTACGCAGTGGCGTAATGCAGTTTCTAAGTAAAGGATATTCCCAAAAAATGTGCCTAAGTCTCAAAACGTTATACCTAATATAAAAAATATGTTTAAAATAAAGAAACAGACGGACAAGAAAGTGATCTTATAAGAGTTATTTTATCTTTTGAGGTACGGAACCATAAAAACAGCTTTTATGCAAATATTATTATGTTTATTTCCAAATATATGAAATTCAACCTCTAAAGGGAGTTATAGAGACACCGCGGCCGGGTGACACCCCAAGATGAAACTAGTAATATAATAAATAAATAGCACTTAACCTTATTATTGTAAACCTAAATAAATGCTAAGTTATTATATGGCTGTTTATAATTCGAGAATGCAAATTAAGATATTTCTAAGTAGGTATAGAAAACGTAAGTACCTACTTATCCCAATAATTAGATAATATTATGTTTAACATTTGTTAGGTCAGTCTACAAATTTAAAATAAATAATACCTAGATAATACTTATCCTATAGGATAAGTACAAGTGGGGTCAGTCTACTAAAGAGAAAGAATTAAAAACACGTATATACTTATCCCATATTTTAATTAATTCCCATATTATTTAATAATTATATACTTCATTCAGTTTATTATGTACTAACTACCTACCTCTGCAAAATACATGAATACAAAATAAAGACTCGCATCCGCTCATAACGTAATTTGTACTAAACCATTTATGATGTGATTCAATTAAATGAGTAATACAGTAATTGAGACCTTTAATAAGTGCATTACCCTCTGTTGACCTGTCATATATCATCGTATGAACGAACTGGACAAGACGATCTTGGTTCGTTGTAGCTATTTACGAAGCTTTAGAAACACTTGGTAAGTAAGTGTTATGTTAACTAATCGAGCTCAAAAGAGTCGTTTACATACAAGTAAACATACAGGTGAAACTAATAAAAGCGTGTTAAAAACCTTTTCATTACTCATACTCCGAAAGTAGGTCTAAAGATGCTTGAAGAGCGTGTAGAAAATAAAACTTTCAGCCCTAGGGAAAATCGCTTTCACTGACAGCTGTCATGTCAAATTATGGCTTCGCACGGCTTGTGCAATGTGCATGTAGCCAGTATCCGTATCATTACGCATTATGAACTTCAAAAACCTAACCTCCTTGCTTTAAGTAACACCAAAGAAGAACACTACATGTTTATAACCTCTTTGATCCCAACCTTGTAAGAGGATCAGGTAGTATGGAGTCTCTCATTCACTCTCGTTGTTAGGAAGAATTTTATGTATTATTCGTAATGAAAAGTACAGTGTTTACCTCGGGTGAAAGACTCATTAAGTCCCTCAAACTATTAGCGCCCTCGCTACGCTCGGGCGCCAAACTCCGTCTCGGGACTTGTAATGAGTGACTTTCACACCTAGGATAACGATGTACTATTGCATTTTCAATTAAAACAAGATTTTTAAATTTTTTTGCAAGCCTTAAAAACTTACTTGGAGTTTATTTTGAGATTTCAAAGTTTAATTATGCAAAAGTTATTTAATTTCATGTTCACGAGAAAATGATGCTTCACTACATAGTATAAAACAAAGTCGCTTTCTCTGTCCCTATGTCCCTGTATCCCTCCCTATGTATGCTTAAATCTTTAAAACTACGCAACGGATTTTGATGCGGTTTTTTTAATTGATAGAGTGATTTAAGAGGAAGGTTTCTATGTATAATACATGCAAAATATAGCCGCGCGAAGCCGGGGCGGGTCGCTAGTGTAATATAATCTAAATATCGAGCTCCACAAAATAATTTATTCACCATGTTTTTTGTTTTTATTTTAAATAAAACCAAAAACATGGTAAATATAGCGTTTTTTGACGTGACAACGTTTTATAAATTGGTTTGCCGGGTGACACTTCAAGAAACTGCGTTACGCTCCGCTGACGTTATGCGCTCACAATGAGAGCGAGTGAGAGGCACGCGGGCATGGTTAGCCCGCCTAAGAGCGAGAGAGACAGACATAAAAAGTGAAAGGCACGCGTCCCTTCCACTCGAGCACAGTTGTTGTCACGTAAAACTTTCGCCCGTATACCGACTTTACAGGCAACCAGTTTTTTTTTTAAATAATTTTAGTACCTAGTTAGTGAAAATAACCATGATAGTTTCAAATTCTTTCATAATGCAGCTTTGGTTATCGTCCCCGTAGTTATCTAATTAATATCTATCCAGTAGACCACCCTCATAGTAGAAAGAGTAGAATTGATCCCTGATCCCAGTTTTGGAATGGGACGATTTGCCCCCTAAGCCAGCCCTGAAACCTGAAAGCCCATTTGCAAATAGGTACTCGCGATATTTTATTCTTCTTGAATGTTGGCTTATCCAACATCTTTGGGTTACGTTTTCTGCATTAAAATGTCTCTGCAATCGAGTCTCAGAATCAGCCAAACAATTTTTATTTATTAAAAATTCTATTTAAGTTTCCGCACATCCTTACTTGGTTTGGTGTGTTTATTGTAAACAATAAGTAATTGTTGTGTTAAACGCTAAGTGTTGAATAAGTAACGTCGTGTCGTGTCCGAGTCTGACATAGGTAGGTATAGGTACGACACGTGACGGTGTGGGACTTTTAAATGTGACTCAAGATATGTTTTAAAAAACATTGGTTTCCGGTGGACGCAAGGTTCTTTTAAATACTAGTTAACAAATGCAACTTACCTAAGTTAGAAGAAAAAATGCATTGAACTGATGGAATAAGTTTCAAGAAATCAATTAAATTAGTTAAACTTTATCATTTTCCAAACAACATAACCTTAAAAGCATTTATAAAAGAAATATAAGTCAAGTTTCGTATGAAATTAAGTATTACGTCAAATTAAAGATTTATTCTAACTTATCTTTTTCTCATTTAATTGTATCAAATTTTTTTAGAGGTTTTGGGCGGGTTTGTTTGTTACTTGCACGTTAGGCTGAAGAATTAATTCGTCAAAATATACGTTTCGTCAAAACCTCGTATTGTCATGGGTGTATTTAGTCAAACTACACGTTTGTAAGTACCTTTAACTTCTCAGTTCAAAGTTAGTTTTTATAAATATTGCACTATTAAGTATTTAATGTGTAAAATTAAATGCAGTACAAGTACAGTATAAAACAAAGTCATTTTCCGCTGTCTGTCCCTATGTATGCTTTGATCTTTAAATCGGATTTTGGATGCGGTTTTTTTAATAGATAGAGTGTTTCATGAGAAAGGTTTATAATGTATTATACATGCATAATATAGACAAGCAAAGCCGGGGCGGGTCGCTAGTTAAAAATAAAATCGGGCTAGTCAGACAATGGGATGAATTACTTAAGTGACTTTGATGTGAAATTAAATACTATGAGATGAGTTGGGTGGGACTAAATCGTGGTAGGATAATATTACTATGGACAAAGTTTAGGTAATAATACCATTTCAAAAGTCATGAACATACACCCATTCATGTTTAAAAGTAATATATTTAACGCAAACATACCACTATTATTGTTATAGGTATTATTTACATAGATATACCTAGATTACTCACCACCTAAACAAAGTTACTAGAAACTTAACAATGGCGCTAGTGTCTACGTAAACAACATCAAATCTCTTACGAAACTTATAGTTCCACAGAAATCCGTCGGCAAGCTTTAAAGCCACCTGCATGACTAATAAATTGAAGTTTAATAAGGGCTGATGCAGACTGTAGATTAGAAATCGAAAGACAGTTGATAGTTGTAGATTTTTGGTCGAAATCTGATAGCTATCGATCAGCTACCAAGGTTTTAACTAAGGAAAATGAAATGCTTTCTAAATAAATTTAACCACGGTGGGATTTGAACCCACCGTTCGCGTTGCTTTAATTTCCACCTGAATTTTGGGAAACATTTCAATTAATTTTAATTTTCCAAGTATTAATTGCCACTTTAAAAATAACATTTATGAGTTGATTACTTGTTTCTTTTTGTTTGTTTCAAAATGTAGTCCGTACTCACTCATCCCACAGCCAAAACTATGAATTTATCCCAAAACAGTTTTCAATTCCACCTGAATTATTTAAAAAAAATATCTCAAGTCATTTCATTAGAATGTTTGTTTGTAACAAACTCGTCCATGAATCGGCCGACTATTGTGCCTCTAGTCTATGGTTTACCCTTAAGATAATGACGTAATCCGAAGGTCATATGACCTGAATGTAGCCGCTGCATTCCTGACAAATTGCAATAACTTCGAACAAAACATACTCTGTGCTAAATTAAGATAAATACTTTACAAGCATACCTACTAACTTCATACATACCTATGTACTTTTTTGACATTTCAGGAACTCCAGTGCAGCTGCGTCCCCCAAGCCCGGCCAATTGTTTTAACCACTACATTGTCGTGTGCCAGCCGTAGATCACTTGTACTGCTGTGAATGAAACTGTTCTATAAGTAGATCTTATTTGGCCTACACGCCTGTTTATATTTTGTGAATATTATTTTTTAAGAACTAGCCGATTAAAGTATAAAATATTATGATTTATTAATTTAATACACGTGAAAAAAATAAGATAAAAATAGGATTTTTAACTTTTTAACGTATTAAATTGATAAAATTGAATGAATTGTTTCCTTAGCTTACATCAAAGTTTATTTTAGTACGTATGTTTGTTACCTCTTCACGTAAAAACTACTTGATCGATTGCGATGAAATTTAATATGTAGATAGCTAAAGTCATGGAATAAGACATATTTTACTTTCTATTCTGATACTTCCACAGGATCGGAACTTATGGGGGTAAAAAAAAAACAAGTAATTACTGCAATAGTTTAATAGCCAGCTGAAAACCAGTGATTGGTCCCTGACCAATATAGCACTGAGCCTATGGCCTATTCGGGCCGCTTCAGCACGCTTATTTTTACAAGTATTTATTGTTTTGTTGAATGTACATCATTGTCGATTATTATGTGTATTTTTCGTACGAATTAACGTTTTATCTATATCTATAGTTCTATAGTAATATTATAAAGAAAAAAGAGTTCTTTTTGTTAGTTTGTAACGAATAGGCTCCGAAACTACTATACCGATTTTGATGAAACTTGATACGAAGATACATTGATTCATTGGAAGTAACATAGACTACTTTTTATCCCGATATGCCTACGGGATCGGGACTTATGCGGATAAAAAAAACCACAAAATCAAAAACAAAAGCTGTTAAACCCCTAGACAGCGCTAAAATGTTTCATTTACAACAGATTTAAAACTTGTTTCAATATTTTTATGAATAAATCTGATAGTATTTAATTATTGATCAAAGTTTGATGTTTTATTCAGATAGTTAACACAAAATATGACCAGTTTAGTTGAACAATGTGCGGTAAGACCTATTATAATTAACATCACGTCATTATTGAAGCCTCTAATTACATACAAATGGACAATTCTATTGTCTTATCTATTTACAGTTACCATCTGCAACAGTATTACCACAACATTTTATAAGTTTATTCCATTATATTAATCAGGCACTACTACTCATTCAACAATTACTGACTGCATCACTCCCATGGAGTCTGCAATTTTTTCGAGGAGGTTGGTACGTTTTAAGGTTGTACTTTCTATCATTCATATTAATTTTTATCGAGATCTAAAAATGAGAAGGTTCTCAAAAAAATGCCATTTCAAATTTTATTTATTACCTGTCGATCGATCGAGTAATTTCATAAGATATTCGTGACAAAAAAAATCTTTCACTATTTCTGAATTTCAGAATATCGCTAGTAAAATTTCTTATTTTAAGAAAATTAAACCACTTGGTACCTTTATAAAATAAATTTTCAAAATTGAACTATCATCATCCTGCACACAATTTTATATTCAATAATATATTGAGACGACCTCATTAATCCATGTACTTACGGTCAAGCTTTTGAAAACATTGCCTTATCTCGAATAGTCAGTGAAAGGGCACCTCTGTGTTGAAACATTAGTTGCGCAAGAGTTGATCATCTACCTACCTACCAGCAATCGATCCATTCTTTTATACATTGCATTTTTGAAATAGCGTGATGAATAATACCATTTTATAATTACTAAGACCTACTTACTTGCCCGCCAAAATTGAAAAAAAATATCCTAATTTTTGAAAACGAAAAAAATAACAAGTAAGTTATAATCGGAATGTCACATTATTTTGTCAAACGCAAATATTTTTGTACCATAAAACTTATACTTAACTGCCATGACCATGCCCCTATCTTATTTTTATATATATTTTGTTTTTTTTTAATAATATATAAATAATATGAAAAAAATCAAGACATAGGGGTATAGTCATGGCAGTTATAGGTTTTACGCAACAAAAATATTTGTGCTGGTGTCATTATCCAGGGAGGAAACAGTCGACTACGTTTGTATGGAGAGAGCTCCGGGTACCTTTCTTCTTAACGTTTGATTTTACAACCCATTATTATACCGAGGGGATGAAATTTATTCTAAAAAGTAAAGTTGAAAAATTCAGAAAATTTAATTTTCAGTGTTCTGTAAGTGGTACGTAGATAAGCACAACGTAAGTTGCCCGTTAAAGGACAGCTTCTTGTGATATTAAATGGTTCAAAACATTATCGGAGGCATCAGTTCGGAGTTGGGGGGCCCTACGCCTTACGCCCCACTCGCCCTACGCCCGCTGCTCTACTATGGGAATAAGGTCAGGGTCAGATGGAAACTTTCTACTTTTTGTTCTATATTATCTAAAATGGCATCGCAACGTTGTTGTTAACAAATAGATTAGAGTGCGTAGTGCGTTACGTTTGTTAGTAACTCGTTTAAGTTTAATTAAATGTAGACAATGCTTAATTGTTTACAGTTTTAAATTGTTTCTCTCTTACACTCTTCTAAAAGACTATATTGAAAGCTACCTGCACTACACCCTGCTGTTACACGATAGTGGCTGTATCAGGAACTTAGCCTGTATTCGTGAAACATCTCCACTCTCATCTTAAGTCAAGTCAAAATTGGTGTATTTGTTCATATCGATACCGATTTATGCCAATTCGAAATTCGTCTCCATAAACTCATCCCTTAAGGTAAGTGCTAGTAAGGTGACTCTACCAAAGAGTCTACAATCGTATCGGTTTTTTTAAACCCGAATAGATGCTGCGGTAAATTTTTCTTCATCTGTTAGTTCACAATTTCTAAGAAACTTTAATATCTGAAATGAAATGTCTAAAGTCGGTTGTAAAATCCAGTTTGAACGATGACGCGGTCGACACTAAAGATAATATGTTTCAAACTGCCATATATAGACAAGTTGAAGTAGGTAGGTACCTAATTCATTATAACTATCACCTAGTCCAATAAAATCCACCATGTTTTATGCAAAGTAGTTTTTTCTTCTTTTTCAATCGTCTTTTATTAATCATTAAAAGACGATCGATTGAACGAATTTCTATATACTAACCGAACTACGGGGCCAAAAAAGTTGCAACACTTCGTTCAACAAAACTACTGAGACAAAGCCGTACTAACGTGTTTTTGAAGAAGGACAAAAGACGTAGTTATGCAAAATAGATCCAACAGCAAATACGTAGTTTTGAGAAAATGAAGTTTGACACAATTTGACTAAGAAGGATTTTCAGACATACGATAATTCAAATAAATCACTTTGACAAGAAAACATAGATCAATAAAGATTTATCAATAGATTTTAGTGGATATATACGGTGATATAATATGAGTCATATACAAAGGTATGTGAGATTTTTACCGCCAAAACTTTTCCTTAAAAACATTAGTCATTAACATTTCCTATTTTGTATGCGTCGGGTAACGAATCGACGACCGACGCCCTTCCATAGACGCGTCTTTGCTCACTTTCAAGGAGACAGGAAAAACTTCAAACAATTCTGTCAGAATAATGTTAAATTTTTTATTATAATTAGTCTACAGTTTTACGAGTCTATTGGGATTGGTTTTTAAATGGAATGGATTTTAGGGCTCTGATTTGGGTCTATATCGTCCCAATCCAAGTCATGGCGTTATTCCTGGGCACGAACTATCTTGTCTTACAATGTTTTATAAGAATCGGTTCATTAGTTTACACGTTAAAATATAACAAACACACAAAGGTCTGCACAAATATATATGTGAGTTTGTGTGATATATTTTGCAGTTTGAAACTCTATCGATAGAGGGCATAAAGAGGGCAAACACAAAGGCGAAGGATTTGTGGCATCGCACAAATCCTAGAGCGTCTAGGAAACGGGTGATTTGAAATC
This sequence comes from Idaea aversata, assembly GCA_907269075.1. NCBI lineage: Eukaryota > Metazoa > Arthropoda > Insecta > Lepidoptera > Geometridae > Idaea > Idaea aversata. The sequence continues at coordinate 309,818 of OU026109.1, forward strand.
ACGGATATCGTTTCTTCGAATATCCGGTTTCAGACACAGGGTTTTGTGCAAAGGGATTATTTATTCGTCGTAATGCCCCGGTCTGCACCGTGGCATATTAAGTTACTATAACTATTTCATCCAAAGACCTTTCACAATCATATTCGAAATAGATCTAAAAGATAATAATAGTTTTTCTTAAAACGTCGCTAAGTTACCAGAGTAACATTTTCTCTAAACAGTTTCTCACGTGTTTTCCCATTGTTTATAGCATATGTTACAATATAACCAACCTATATACCTACCTAGGTGTAAACTATAAGTACCTATACAACATTTGTTATCGCTTACACAATTTTACATTGAATATTTAAGACAGAGACGCTAAAATAATTTCAAAAAGGGCTGTTATGTGTTAAAATAGTCTACTACATTTAGTAGGTAGGTATATAAAATATTATTGCCTCGTTATTTTCCCACGATACTAAATTTTTCCTTGATTTCTACTCTTTGGATTTTGATGTAAAGTATACCACAATATTCCCGGAAAATAGAGCTATCCAATTGTGAAAAACAGATTTCCATCGGTTCAGTAGATTATTTATCTAGCTAACAAAGTGTAAGTAAATAATGAATTCTTTAAATTCTGCTTTTTCTTGATTCAGAAATCAAGATCAGCCTATTTAAAAAATTGTTCCTATTTTTTACAACTTTCTTGTATTAGGTACAGACGACAGACAAAAATTCATACAGCCCTAAGTATTATATCTGCCTAATAAATGCCTGTTCGCCGTCCTTTTTTCCTAAATAAAAATATTTGATCAAAAAAAGTACCTAGGTAAATAATTTTCTTGGCATCATTATCCTCATGAAGCAGATAACCAGGTTATCCCTAAAACTGCCCAAAATTGTCTACGACAGCTTGCTAAAAGCTTTCACTTCACCTATATATTACTACTTAGATATGCAATACCAAAACGAATACAGTTTCTATTCGCGAAATGAATTGCAAACTTGTGACTCACTACATTTCTAGAAACATGTACCTTTGATATTTAAGTACCTTATAGAGAAAGTAGACCGTGGTATATAAACCGATAACGGAAATAGGAGGTGCTGTGATTTGACCAGTTACATGTACTTCTACATAACCAACTGGTTAGAACTAGATTTATAATTCTACCAGCACTCTTAGAGGCACTCGCGTATTTCAAAATCCCGTGGGAATATCTATACTAAATAATAAAGAAGAAAGATTTGATTGTTTGTTTGTTTGCATTGAATATTCTCCGAAACTACTGGACTGGTTTTGATGAAGCTTAGTATGAGGATACATTGATTCATTGGGAGTTTTATATGCTACTTTTTATTCCAATATTCCCACGGGATCCGGAATTACGCGTGTGAACCTGCGGAGCGCTGCTAGTCGAAAAATAAATTAGCTCAATGTTACTCCCAAAGAAAATATAATGTAATGTCTTATTTCATCTTCATACCAAGCTTCATCAAAATGGATACAGTAGTTTCATAACTTATTACGAACAAGCAAAAACACAATTAGAATAGTTTTTTTTAATCCTAATAATTCAAGTTTTATTGATTGGAAAATTAGGTATCTTTACGCGAAACACCAACTCGAGTTCTAGTCACAGAAACTGCAACAAAATGACGTAAGTTTTTTGTGAGTTTAGCGCCTCGTAAACTCGCTTGTATAACTTATCAACTAAGTATAGATATTCTTAACACCTGCCAACTTTTATCTATGAGCAAAACTTTCTCCAAAATAAACTTAAGTAATATCAAATAAGGTCCAAGTTACATAACTAAACAAGTTACCATATTGGTAAACCTTAACAAAGGGTGTCGCAACTTAAGTCAGCTACTACTTCTTGTAAAGTAGGTTAAGCGAGTCTTCAATACTACGAGCCGAGCGACCTTCCACTACAAATGGTTTTTGTCAACACAAACAGACCGTTTTTTGTCATTTTGTTTGAATGAATGACACTATTTTTTTTGGTATTTGACTTTGAATTACTGTTATTTAGTACTTGAGTATGAATTGAGCAATATGTTTGTAGGATCTTTTCTGTAAATAAATGTCAAAGTTTGTTACCTTCTCACGTAAAAACTACTGAACCGACTTTATTGAAACTTGGTATGTACATAGATAGATTCATGGGAAACGCATATAAGCTAGTTTTTATCCCAATATCTCTACTGATTAGCATTTTATGCGAATGCAACTGTGAAGCGATAGTAGTTAAAGTGACGCTAAAACAATTGAAAATTATGACTTCAAGTTTCAGGAAATAAAATTTATATTATGATTTTAATTACTTCAGCCTTAAAATGTTATAAAATTAACGAGATACGAAATATAAAAAGAAATCTCAGGTATTTAGAGATAAAATTCTTGGTTCACAAGGAAATTACGTGATAATCAAATATTTGAGATTAACATTCTAAATGTATGCAAATTGTGTCACGTCACGTACAGTGGGGGACAAAAGTAGAGGTCCACCGTAGAGTTCTAAAATTACTATTACTAGAAAGTTTTCTTTAACTTTGATCTTCAATAATAGTGTAAATAGTAACTAAAATAATAAGTAGTAATTTAAAACTCTACTTTGATCCTGCAATTTTGTTATCTGATGGTATTTTCACAAGCTTAGCTATTAGGTATGTAGGTATGTTTGCTTTAGTTAGAAGTACCTGTTATATTGTGTAATAATTTATATGAATTTTACTTTATAAATATATTTATAAGTGAGGTATTTTATAAATATAATTTTACAAAAACAAGCAGGTAGGTACTAAGAATATTTTGTTATTTATTACATAATATAAATTACTTACTTAAAATGTATAGGTTTTGTCTGGGAAAAGACGTAAATGAAAATATTTTTAAATTTTACAATATTTATTTATTACAAACGAAACGTCTTAAGACTAGTATCGAAAAAAATATATAGAAAAATTATTTATTTTTATAAAAAAATAACTTACGAATTATTAGCTACCAAATAAATCAGTATTTTCTTAAATTAAAATAATAAAGATTACAATATAATATGAACTTTTTGCATGCAAAATGTTTTTTCATTATTCGATATATATTTTTGTACCCATACATTTCTTTGGCATATGGAGGCACGGTAACATTTCATTAAAATACAAAATTTATTATAAAAAATATGGCTTATAAAAGTTATAAAGGACGGAGATTCAATACTTATATAATAATAATGTGATGTCATAAAGGTGTGACTATCTATTGGCACAGATTCATCTATTTAATTCGTTATGAAACTATATTTCGTAACAGTTTTCCATGGTGTGTACGGTAAGCATACGTGATTGGTTGGATGGAAGCGTTGGTTGCGCAAGCGCCGCGCCGCGTGTTCCCTACATGGACCATACAGTAGGTGGGGGCACAAACACTATGACAACTTTCTCTCTACACACAAAATAAAACCAAGGACGAGATTCATCCACGCGATAGCCCCTCGCAAAATAAACACAACAAAGTTTGCTTTATGTTTTCCAAAGCTTGTTTGTTTACAATGTATACTTAAACTAAACTTTACTAATACTTAGACTTAACTTACTTAGTCAACTATTACACAATCGACCTCCTAAATCTGGCACATGCAAGTAGCTAAACGAGAATGCATTGAGGTCAAATTTTTCTCATAAACGGCCTTCGGGGCGGCGCAACTTAACCATCGCAGCTTATTCACACAGGCACAACTTACTTACGCAACGTTACAAGCGATGTACTACGAACTAATGTGTCGTGACGAGACGACTTGGTGGGGGGCGAGCGAGGCCAGATTCACAGAACGCCTGCGCGTGCGCCTGAACCAAACAACAATATATACTTCTATTGTGAGTCAGGTAGCTCTACTAGCCACTAAGTGAATCATTGACATAGAAGTAAGTAGGAAAGAACTTATTAACCCACACATTAGACTGACCTGACGATGACGGCTGGACACTCGACTCGCTGGAGGTAAAGACCTGTCTCTATACAAGAGACGGCCTTATATCGTTCGAATTAAATAATCGTAAATCGTTTAACACTCTGTCTCACCTTCCTTCCTCTCATGGATGTAATGTTCGACTTCTCGCAACGAATGGAACAGTCTCCACGCAATGATAACACTAACTATTTCCACAAGCATGATGATGAGAGTCGCTCCGGCTATCGACGAGCTGATGATCTTCGTGTACACTGACGCCACTTTAGCACACCCCAGTCTCTCGTTGGCTTCCTTGTCGGTGAACTCGCATGTCGCTCTGTAGTAGCTGTCCAGGCAGCAGGTCAACGGCAGGTCGTTCCTCCAACTCCTGTAGTCTCTCGCGTCGTTCGCTCCGCAGCACTTCAACTTCCTTTCGATCCTTCCGAAGGCTGCGTACACGTCGGGATTCGATTGTGAATTGTAGTATCCATCGTACACTGTGTCCTTGATGAACTTGTCCGTATGCTCTCCATCGACAAACACGAAGATCAGCACCGCGGAGATGATTTGCAGGAAGATGATGAGCACCAGGAAGAGGCCGTACATGCCGAGGAATCCTCGGCTTTCCCTGTTAGCGCCGCACCAGCCGCAGAACGAGACACAGATGATGAACAATCCCAAGAGTATGAAGAGCCATGGCGCCGCCTGAGGCCAGTACACTCTGTAGTCCAAGAGATAGTGGTTACTATTCCTGAGTGCCACAAACTCCTGTAGTTGCACGAAGAACCATATCCCGACGGCCGCGGTAACTAGCCCGAACACTGCGAATATTATATTGACGATGTATAGCACACCTTTCAGTAACTCGTCTCTCGCCATCGTGCAAGCGTGCGCGCGAGTCGATCGTTGTCAATGGAATGAGCGGCAAGCTCGTGATGTAATTACATTTATAAACTTCGCCGCGCCTTAAAAGTTGATTTTAAGGCTGCGTATATATCATCAAACGTGACTGATTAGCGGCTTGACGGACTGATACGAGGTGCTGGACGTGTTTCATTTGCTATTGTTTTTAGGTCGTTGACGCTTTGCAAATTAGTTTTATGGTCGACTTAACCCACTATGGTGTAGTATTGTTGATTTATTACCTACTAGTTTCACCTCAATAAATAGGTACACAGTTTACCCATACTGTAGTATTTACTAATAAATTATTTTCTCTTATTGTAATATAGGTACTAAAGATGTCAGTTTTGGATAAATGCATATAGGTAGGTATGTTTGTAATGGGTAATCTTCGCAACTACCAAACTGATTTTATTAAAATTTGGTATGAGTATACAATTAAACCTGAAAATTACCGTTTTTATCCTGAAACAACCACGGAATTGGAATCTACAGTGAGTAAAACCGGGCGTAACTAATCTTTTTATATAAAGATACACATAAACCTAACAATTAAACTGAAATTATGAGTAATCTGGTTTATTATTAAAAGAGCAATTAGTAAAGTAATAATTATAAAATGTTTTACCTCATAACGAGGTTGTTAGCGGAAATAATTACGATTTAGGTAAATTAATTTGAGGACTTGTTAACAACCTACTTCAGAATTTATATTAGTCATATTTCTAAATGAATTAACTGTTAAATTTTGTAATTATATGAGAGAAATTACTGAGCTTAGTTAACTTTCACTTTGAATTTTCTAGCTATTGTCGATTTAATTTTTGTTGGCTGACTAATATCATGAGTTACAACTAGATGGACTTGATCATTGATATCCTGTAATACTAGAACGCTAGGTTTTATATTTCATGCAAAACATCAGTTACATATTGTGCCTAATCAAAGCGTCTCTTTTAACTTTTTCTATATTTCAAAAGTCTATGGTTAATATCACTAGTATACGTTCAAAATATCTTCACTCTGCTCTCAACGTCAGAATGGCGAAAATCAAATTGAATCATTTTATAGATAACAGTTGACTGTCCAGCGTAGTTGTAGTAGGCAGGTCAGTGAGCTTGATAGAACAGTTGGATAGTCTGTACATGGCATTAATCTGTCATTTTCTCGGTCGAGTAATTTTCGCGGCTCGTCTGTGACATACCTTAGTATATCTTAGTACAGTAAACATGTAGGTTTTTATAGGCGATGATCTTATATATTCGTTATTTGCTAAGCAAATTCATATAAAAATATGTAATCAAAAGAGAGATCGTTATTCGAATTTGATCCTTGACACTCTTATCATTGGATTTAAGTTGAACTATCATGAATCATTTAATTTAATAATCTCTTAACTTAAAGGAAAATAAGTCTTATCACGTCGAAAATAAAGCCTTTATTTGTGAGAACTTGGGCTTAGATGAAATGATTAAGACAAGTCGATTTTCTGGTTTTATTCTTAATTTATTATGATGTAGTCACGAAATAATCTTTGAATATTTAATTAATAAATATAAAATATTTTATATTGACGTCATATTTATTGTATTGTTACTATAACGTAACAAAATATACATAATACATACATACATTTATTTATATAAACTTAATAATATTTAGGTAAAGTAACTTACAAACATATTTTTCTTACAATATATTTGGTAACTTGTCAGTTTTCATTTCATCTAAACTATTTACATTTATAATTTACAATTAAAATAATAATTATTCGAATAATTATTAACACGCGCACAAACACAACTTATATTAATAAAATTTGTAACATTTATAGAAACTTATATTTATAATTATTATATAAACACTTATTATTGTTCCAAATTTAAATACGGAAGTACAATTCTTATAGCAAACAATTTCTATAATTTACATTAATGAATTGACTGGATTCAATTTGGATTAATTAATCGATTCAATTCAAATGAAAACAAGAGATTCACTTTTACAAAAACATAGAGCTATCTTATACTTACATAAAAAGTTATTTGACATTCAAAATTATGTAAAGACAAAAATTTACAACGCAGATACAGACTTTTTAATCGGTCGATATCTTACCGACTATTTAATTGGAAGGCAAACACTTCACGTGATTTTCTGTTTACTTTCCAAATAAACAACCGAAGACATCCCTCGATGGTTTTTTTAAGACTAAATCCCCACTTAAGGAATTTTCAAATTCAATAAGCTGGCTATCGTGGGTTTAATCCCAGATAAATATTTTGGAAATGCAATTTTCCTTAAAATTATTTCTATAGAGCTATCGACCGATAGAAAAGTCTCTATGCCGCGTCCCAAACGGACACAAGCGTGTAGGTGTAAACAAAGAGGTATATAATCCACATGACATCATCCGTAAATACCTATATAGCAACTACTGTAGATATATAGGTATCTATCCAATCATGAGTTAAAGCGGGCCTTGAATTGTCCTACAATCGACCTGGTCACTGGTCATTGCGAACATTCTTTACAAAAAACTACTTATTGACGTTACAACATTTTTATAATCATAATTATAGACATATCTTTTAACTTTTTATATTTATGTTTATAAATTTTCAAATAAATAAAACATTATTAGATTACAACGCTAAACTTGTGATATTTAAGTCAGAATGTCAGAATTGAGACAAAATGTCAAAGTAAAAATATCAACCTAACATGATTGATTGATAATTGACAGTTTAAACAATAATAGATTTCTATTCTATTGTTATTGTAATATTGTAACGTCATAGTTATTTATAACAAAGACAAACGTACAATAAATAAGTATTCAACTCTAGGAGCGCGGAAACAACAGCTTTTATATAGTTTCTGCCTTCAATCAAAACAATTATACATGCCATTTTGTTCCGTACTCGTTACTACACACATACGTAACCAAGTAACCATGTAACACACACACATACAAACCAACAAGCATTACAACATTGTGTGACATTTTTACGCTCGAACTCGACAAGTTATATCCATTTTCTACGTTCTTAAAACGGAAAACTCTTGCCTAATCACATGACAAAGAAATGCATTCGAAATACTACTTTAAAACGGTGAGATAGAGTTGAGATTCGAGGAATCACCATCAAAATATTGCGACACAGTAACTCCCTTCACAAAAAGATGTTGATCAAAATATTACTGCATTCAATACTATTCACTGTATGAATAGATTAAAGCACTTTTACACACAAATAGGTACCTTAGTACCTACACTACACTCTCTCAATTGACTCTAATTAACTTAAAGTCATGTCGCTTTGTGATGTATTAAAATTGAACCTTAAGATCTAAGATACAGAGCTTACAATAAAACCTTCTCTGATTCGTTGGTGGCAAGAGAGACAGGTGCCCTTGGTCGTTTCTTGAGACTCCGAGACAAAGTCAGAGCAAAAACGAGATTTAAAATGCCGATGAACGCGGCAAATATGGCCGCCGCTGAGAAAACCTTGATGAATATTCTCGCATATTGAGAAGCAACTTCGGTACAACCGAGTCGTTCGTTAGGTAACCTGTTGGTGATGTCGCAGTCGATCATGTACTCGCCTGTACTCCAACTGTGGTAGAAGGTATCACAGCACGACATCGGGAAGCTCGGTCTCCAGTTCTTGTAGTCTCTAGGGCTTCCGGCGCCGCAGCATTGGTACCTCTTCTCGATCACACCGAACGCACTCTCCAGGTCTCTATTCCCTTTCATGTTGTTGAAGGCATCCCATATTGCGTCGTGGATGAACGTGTTCGACGATTCCGTGTCGGCGCAGACGAGCGACACGATGGCAGCGATCAGAAGCAACACAATAGCGACCCCTTGGAACGTGGCGAACACTGCAACCAAACCCTTGCTCTTCTTCCTCGCTCCGGCGAATCCACAGCACGACACGATCAAGATGAAAATTCCGGCCAACATAAATATCCAGGGTATCGCTTGGGGCCAGTACACTCTGTAGTCCAGCAGATAATGATTTTGATTCCTTAAATTCGTCACATATTGGACTTCGATGCAGAACCATATCGAAACCGCGGTGAGAGCGAGCCCTAACACCACATTCACAATATTCAGTATCACTAGGAACGCGGACGAGAAGCTTGCGGTACTCATTTTGTTTTATTTTATACACAGTGCGCGTGCGTTTCTATCGAAGGCTTGTGATTAAATGGCGTCGGCTACAGCCATACTACGTTTTATAATGTCGGCAAATCGCGAAGGCTATGACTCCAATACTGGATATACTCCTATAATAATTCCTATAAAAACGATGATTCATTCATAACCTGAGTCCGATGCGGTTTAACTACTTAAGCTACTTGGATTAATCGGAAGTATAGTTTAATTGAAATATAATATTGTTAAGTATTTTGTATGATTTACGTAAGTAAACCGATTAGCAATTGTTGTTATTCAGAGGAATATTACAGTTTATTACGAACTATGATTTGTTATAATTTATCAATGTTTTAGTACAAAACCTTATATTTGTGTAAACATTGAACACAGACATTATAATTAAAAAAATCTCATATCACGGTGTTATAGTTACCAAACTCCACCTAAACCGATTTATATGAAATTTGAGTATATTCGTTAGGTCTGAGAATCGAACAACATCAATTTTTTTTGTATAAGTATTGCAAAACAACGTTTGCCGGGACAGCTATAGTTTTTAGTATATGTATGTATGTTGGTGTACCCAATAAATATAAATAAACTAAGTATGATTAATTATAGTTAGTTGCAATTAATTTAATCCATTTTCAACCCCCAATTTCAACCCACGGCATAATTTTAATTAAAATACCTCCATATTCAACCCCCTGCAAATCAATAGTCCATTGTCTACCCAAATACGGAGTGGGTACCTAACTACCTACCCAATTTTTACTCAAGTAACGTCAACAGAAAAAATAGATTCATAGTTTCGGTAAAAGTGTTAATTATAATACCTAGTAGTTAAAATACGACTTTAAAATATTAAATTATTTTTCTGTCTGTACAAAAAAACATCATATTAAGTATTATAATCACTTGGGTTGAAAATGGAATACATTTTAGGTAGAAATTGGAAAAAATAATCAATTAAATTGTTGGGGGTAGAAAATGGAACACATTTTAGGTAGAACATGGAAAAAATATTTTCGGGTTGAAAATGGGGGTTCAAAATGGATGCCACCAATTTAATCAGTTCTAAGCACTGTTCTAAAACCTTACATTTTAAACATCATTTTCTATGCGTCATCATTTTAAAAACCTTCCTAAAACATAGTTCTAAATGACTAATAATAATTTGTCAAACTTATTTTTTAATTTTTTTCTTTATAATTATTATAATTACTTACTTACGCAGTCGTAGTTGCGGGTAAAAGTTAATATATACTGTAATGCTATGCGATTTTAAGGCAAATATGGTTATGCGAAAAGAAGGCGAAAAGTGGAAATCCCTATTATTTACAGTAAAAAGTATTAAGTAGTCATAATGTCAAAATTTTGTCAAAAATATCAAAGCCAAAAGGAAACGGGATGATTCAATTACCAGTGTTGCAATTAATGTCAATTAATGTAGCCATGACAGGAAACGACATCTAGATCTTGACACAATGACCCTAGACTTTGTTAATTACTGGACTATTTTTATAAAACTATAAAAATAATTCCTTAAAAGTTTTTAAACTATCATAGTTAGCCACTACTAGGCAGTCTGGAAACTTTTTCAAAGAGTAAAATGCATCTCAATTGAGCACCGCGGTGTTATATTAACTCGCATCGCAAACTCCTGCTATTTTCACTGTTAAGTTATTCAAAACAATGCTGAAAAAAGTATCAAGATCCACAAAGCAAAAAACTTGGTAAAATTCTAGTGTAAAAGAAATATTCCGCGTCAAACGTTTTAAAAATATCATCAGTTTTTTGTTAATATTACCCACTCAAACTCATTCAAATTCAAAAATAAAAAAAACTAAATCAAAATCTATTCAACACGTTTTTGCGTCGGGGGTTAAAAAAACCTATTAATAGGGATCATTATTAAAGAAAAATAATTAAAGGAGATGCATGGAAAGATTTTAAGACCTAAGAAAGGAGGCCATTGCCCAGCTTTGCAACAATAGGTACCTATAAGTTAACAAAAAAATAAAAGAGAAAAACTAAACCAACTAAGTTTCTTACAACTTTAGTGTCAATTCCAGTCAAAATTTCAAAATTGAAATACCTATTCAATTTAGTTTAACGACGTTGCAAATAGATTACATCACAATGGCTATACCTAACATTTAGTTCTCAACACAACCATCTCTAGTAGTTTAGGTAGGTAGGTAACCTAGTGACTGACTAACCTTACTTACTATACCTGCCTTCTAATCTATGGGTTTTTCATGACTTCAAACTTCGTAAACATACCTATTATTTTTCACAAATGTACACTTACCACTAACTAGATATTGGCTTATAAACTTTCCTATTTATATATGACTAGCGCTTTCTCCCGCGTAACTCCCGATCCTGTGGGAATATGGGGATTTAAAGTAGCCTATATTACTATCACTGAACCAATGTATTCTCAAAACAAGTTTCATCAAAATCCGTTCAGTTTTTTTCGTTGCATATTCGTCAAAAATACAAAAATATTTTCTCTTAATAAGTTTACTAGCAGCGCCCTGCACTTTTCACTCCCATAAGTCCCAATCCCTTGGGAATATCGGAATTAATAGTAGCCTATGTTACTATCAATGAATCAATGTAACCTTATACGAAGTTTCATCAAAATCGGTCCAGTAGTTTCGGAGTCTATTAACAATAATAAAGTATAATAAAGTATATTTTTTCCTCGTTATAAAATTAGTACAGATTTGAAAAGATGTGGTTTATAACTATAATTTTACTTACCTGTTATTTTAACCTACAACTTATTGATTTAAAGGTAAAAATAATTGGAAAAAACCCCTGCTTTTGCGGTTAAAAGTTGTAATAACTTGTAATGAATATTGCAACTAACATAACAACAATGTAAACACTTCAATGACAATGTAACGTAGGTAAACAATACCTAGACTTATCTGAAATACCTAAACATGGTTTTATGAATGAAATGAAACACTCATATAATTGTTTACTCGTAGTTTTCATTGACTCAATCTATCTACCTTTAGGTACCTAACTTACATAGTATTTTGTAAAAATCTACTAGAATGACTGCGTTGGCAGTTAACCCTACCTTCAAACGTGACATTTACCATGCTTTTTCTTTTGTTTTATGAATCTCAATATTTCGGCATTGTTGCAATCACAATGTTTACGAGATTGGGTGAATTATTGTTACTTGAATTGTAATAATAATTAAATTAGTTTAAAATAAACTAAGTACATTATCTTTATTTTGGTCATAAATATTTTTACTTTGTTGTATTTCTTTCTTTTTAATTAATGTTCCTATGGAAGTTTAACAAATGTATTCTTCTATACATCAAATGTTTAAAATATATTTGAAATTAGAGCCCAGCTATTCCCTAGTAAAAACTACTGAACCGATTGTAATTAAACTTAGTAAATAAATAAAAAGACGACGACGACCATAAGACTGATCATGCCAAGTTGTATCCGTTATCAGCGGATACAACTTGGCATGATTAGTGGCTAATTCTAACTGATCACTATACCCATGGATACAAACCCCTTACCACCGGATCAACGGGCTCGGTCTCTTCAATCGCCGGCATCTCTTCCGGAGGGCTGTAGCAATCTGAAGAGGCTGCTAGCCTTCTGGGAGGACCTGGGGTGGTTGGAGTGACAAGTAGGATATTCTCACAAGCACAATGTCCCAAATGGAGAGGCTTAGTACGGAAACAGCCCATAAAACTCAATTAAACTAAACCCCTTAAGGTGAAAGGGTACCGGGGGCTCTCTCCATACAAACGTAGTCGACTGTTTACTCCCTGGATAATGACACTAGCACAAAAAAAATTCTGCCATAAAACCTATAACTGCAATGACTGTGCCCCTATGTTTTGGTTTTTTTCATTTTCTAATTATCATAGAAATTGCGATTAACAAAATAAAAAAATAAAAAAAAACCAAAAAATAGGGGCAAGGTCAATGGTCATGGCAGTTATAAGTTTTATGCACCAAAAATATTTGCTCTAGTGTCATTATCCAGGGAGAAAACAGTCGACTACGTTTGTATGGAGAGAGCCCCCGGTACCGTTTAGTCTTAACATATAGATGAAACCGCAGGACACAGATATTTTATAATATTAATGGAATAAGCGGATGGGACAACCACAAAATGTGGTAATCAATTCACTGTCAAGGTCATTCTTCTACTCATCTGTGCAGCTGATCAGTAAGCAGAGAAGACTCATACATTTCCACTGAGAAAATGACTCTATAAAGGTAGGTGACCATACAACAAGGAAGTACCCCTGGTATTGAATGAATGGCAGCCTCACTCAATGACTCAACCAAGAGTACTACGAGGTACTAAAGACCAACGTCTCATTTCTTGGAATGATGCGATTTAGTCCCTTTACTAACGTAATATTGTAAATGTGACTTGAGTCATCTCTATCTGATAAAGGTCACATATTTCTGTATATCTTAATTACCTACACTAATTAAGTATATTCATTCGCATATTTCCAGTGGCAACGATAATGTATGAAATTTTATGGATTAAAAGATGATGTTGCAAATATTTAAATTTTTTGGAAAATTTTACGATTATTACAAACAGTGGATGACGTCACTGGTCGCATCTCCAATACAATTAACCGAAAAAATACAAAACCTTCACGGAGTGAGCCTACTAGTGACATCATCGACATTCGACGAAGATTTTTTACAAATAACGCTTTTTCGGATAAAAATGATAATTTTTAGAGTTTGCCCATAAAAATACCAGTCGTGCTACTAGTAATGAAAAATCTTGCCGTGTCGACCAACCGGTCTAGTGACAAATGGGAAACGTTTTTCTGTTCGTGTCACTACTAAATATATAAATGAAAAGAAGAGACGATCTACATAAAAACAAAACACGATTGAAACGGAAATAAAAGACGATCCTCCAATAACGTAACATTGCCAGCATTAGTGGACTAAAGACTTTTTAAAATCATAAGACTATCATCATCATTAAATGAAACATCTTCAATGTATTCTAAATAGTTACCTAAAGTGTGAGTGAAAGGCGTATTTGTTATTGACAGAGTTACCTATAGGTGTACATTTTCTCACGTATGTAAGTAGGTAGGTAGGTAAATACAGTCATATTGTGCATTAGGTTAGGTATCTAGGCTGATTATATTATACTTGAATTTATTCATTTCAATTATACCTTCAAAAATAGTAGTAATCATGAACTTTGTGAGAATGATCACAAAAAAACCTTCTTCTCATTGGTGGGCGCGTTCTGAAGACACACATCCTAACTTAGTTTTTAAGACGCTTCAATATGATTTCATACATACATGATTTTTTAATTGAATAGATAAATTTTGTCTTTAACTTTATTCTGAAAACGAGTTGGTGATTTTACTACTTTACTAAAGGATTCCGAAGTGTTAGTGATTTCTAGCAAAATAACCACACCCTAATTGAATCGTTATGGAAAATAAACTTATAAAAATGGCGTCTGTAAAGTCGGTTTACGGACGATAATTTTACGTGATGACGTCATAAGAACTCTTTTGTATCGTCAATACGTTGCTATGGTTACCTTGTCAATAACGGTAACGTGACATGACGTCGCACTTATTTGTGAGTGCATGTTTTCATCGATTTACAAGACGTCAAAAAATGTACCTAGATACATAATCAGTAAGGTGACTAAAATAGGAAATAACTCCGATACTTCTAGAGACAACTAAGCTACGGACTTTTTCACGGTCAACTAAGCTAAGATATTATGAGCTAGACAAGCCTCCTCTAGACAAAGATTATCATTAATACTAGCGACCCGCCCCAGCTTCACACGGCTATATTTTGCATGTATTATACGTATAAACCTTACTCTTGAATCACTCTATCTATTAAAAAACCGCATCAAAATCCGTTGCGTAGTTTTAAAGATCTAAGCATACAATGGGACATAGGGACGGCGAAAAGTGACTTTATTTTATACTAGCGACCCGCCCCGGCTTCGCACGGCTATATTATGCATGTATTATACATATAAACCTTACTCTTGAATTACTCTATCTATTAAAAAAACCCGCATCAAAATCCGTTGCATAGTTTTAAAGATCTAAGCATACAAAGGGACATAAGGACGGCGAAAAGTGACTTTATTTTATACTAGCGACCCGCCTCGGCTTCGCACGCCTATATTTTGCATGTATTATACATATAAACCTTACTCTTGAATCACTCTATCTATTAAAAAAAACCGCATCAAAATCCGTTGCGTAATTTTAAAGATCTAAGCATACAAAGGGACATAGGGACGGCGAAAAGTGACTTTATTTTATACTATGTAGTGACTATGTAGTGATGAGTGTATTCGCATACCCTTTCATAAAGGTAGTAAAATCAACAGGGTACTCTATGAGTCACCATGTATCAGTCATCTCGTAAATATTATGAATCATATTACTGAGAATTAACCTGTTATTTACTAGAACTGGTTTGTATTTAGATATTCCAACGATGTAGGCGCTTCGATGTGCGTACATCTAGCGCGCTAGTGCGTTACGTATCTTATCTTGGTTCTCTGACTAATATTGTACATAGAACCTTTGGAAGATCGAGGGCACTGACATCTCTTGATCTTGATTATGGCGGCAAGGGTGGAGACAGACTCGTTAAACGTTTCACTATCTCTCTCTTGAATATCTGATCATTCTAGGCGATTTCATACTAACTATTGATTAAATTATCGGCTGATTTGTAGTCTGTTCTGAGAACGGGTACTAAATGTATCGGTGTCAGAATGTCAATGTAGTTTTATTTTCAAAATGTACAAAAGTGGGATTTTCTCATTATCCCCCAACTGAGGGAGGGGGATTGAGCAATAGGGGTGACATCATCCCCATCGTTTGGGGGAGGTTGGGGCATGATTGTATTAATGGGAGTTAAAAGTTATATTTTTCCCCAAAGTATTTCTTAACTAGACTTTTTCCCCAAATGAGGGATAATGGGTTTTTTGTGCCATCTTCCCCCGAACTTAAACCGAAGAAAGACCCGAAGGTAATAGTTCCGTGTCAAAAGGCACAAAAGATAAAACATCTCTGATATAATCTAATGAGATAAAACCATCTCTCTCCTGTATTCAATTTAAATATAGTTAAGGTTTTATAATATTGTATACTAGCGACCCGCCCCGGCTTCGCACGGCTATATTATGCATGTATTATATCTAAAAACCTTCCTCTTGAATCACTCTATCTATTTAAAAAAACCGCATCAAAATCCGTTGCGTAGTTTTAAAGATCTAAGCAAACTAAGCATACAAAGGGAAATAGGGACAGATAAAGCGACTTTGTTTTATACTATGTAGTGATGATAGTGATGATTAGGTAGGTATACAGTCTGTGGTACAGTGGACGGAGACATTAGGTAGGTATACAGTCTGTGGTACAGTGGACGGAGACATTAGGTAGGTATACAGTCTGTGGTACAGTGGACGGAGACATTAGGTAGGTATACAGTCTGTGGTACAGTGGACGGAGACATTAAAGCTATAAATCTTAGACAAGACCTCGCTCCATTCAACAAAAACTACGTTAATATACCAAAAATAAAGAGTTATTGTCGCGGCTGTCCGGCTGAAGGGAACGTGAGCAACACAATTGATACGACCTTGCCCATTTGTGGAACACTTCCTGATACTTCGACCGAACTAACTCATTCCCAATTGTCGCCGCTCTGTCTACGTGCACAGTGGTGACAACTGGGATTTTTATTTTAAAATATTTCCAGTTGTTTTTACCAGTGATTCATAAAATGAGTGTGATGTGAAAATAATACATAAGTACCCCAATTTTAAGTCTAAATAAATGAAGATCAAAGAATAACATCAATTAGAGTGGTACAGCACTACCTTGCAAATTAAATTCTTTAAGTATTTTGTAAATTAAGAATAAGGCCGACTAGCTTCAATGGCGGTTGCGATAGTGGCGCCACGTTGCTCTTTCATTATCTGTGCATATCCCCCGTCATTTTACACCAGTGACCTATTACTTTTAGTACATTCCCAACAATGTCAGAGTCAAGTGTGTCGTGTAGTTCTGGGTGGTTCTGGTGCTTTGTCTCCACAGTAATGTCATCTAGGAATTTTTTTGAAATAAAAGGATCAGTTGTCACCGCTGGGGATGTAGACACCGGCGGCAAACGGGAATGACCCGACCAAAGTGGGTAATGTTGTCTTGCAATTATTTCATTAGTTCGTCTCTGTGGTTTCAGACTCAGACGTTTTGGCCTTTCACGTTGAATTGATGGGTTTTGGTTCAATCACACAATCACTAACATATTGAGCCTCTAAGGGCCTTGATTACGTCAATCGTCAAATGCCTGCCGCCTAATAGTCGAAATCAATAACTTATCTATCAGCTACTAATTCAATTCAATACATTTATTTCAGATAATTAAAATCTATACAATACACATAAATCACAATATTTGACATTATTTGACAGTTAACCCAATGAGGTTTTTAACACTAATGGAGGCTCTCAATTATACTTGCTTCGTCCTCAACATTAGTGTTAACATGCAGCAACGCGGCTTGTACCCAGTCATAGACACTATAGTTTAGATAATTGTATAAAAATAATATTTTTTAAATTTGACACTGGGTATATGCTATCTTGTGGCAACCCCAGTTGGTACTGACATCTTCATTCGCGTTTTAGTGCGCAGTCAGTGTACACCATATTTATCACTTTCTAGAATTTTATTTTAAATACATCAATAGTTATGTCTAAACAAAAATCTAGTTTTTTTCAGTGATGAATACCTATTTCGAAAAATCAAGAAGTTGGAAATGAAGCTAATATATCTTGGTCGAAATAGTCGCGCAGTTTGTCTTTTGAAAACCATAATCAAAAGTTGTCATGACAACAAGGAAAAAATGGTGTGACAGCATCGTGACATCGTGACAGCGTCTTTCACGTCTATTTACATTATTATGTTATATTATTAAATAAAGGTATATTAATTATGTGTTGAGTGCACGTCCAAAGAGAGTGATACCTTCACAATGTAATTACATGTGTATAATACCCTGAGTCTATCGCCTTGTATAACGTGATTGAGTGTGCTTACACGAGAGTACTACCTTCCCTATACACGAGGTTAGTTCCTTGAGTCTATTACCTTGTAATATATACACAAGAAACAAATAAAATAAATAAACTAAAGTGTTGAGTGCATATCCAATGAGAATGCTACCTTCACAATGCAATTACATGAGTATAGTACCCTGAGTCTATCGCCTTGTATAACGTGATTGAGTGTACTTCCACGAGAGTACTACCTTCCCTATACATGAGGTTAGTTCCTTGAGGCTATTACCTTGTAATATATACACAAGAAACAAATAAAGTAAATAAACTAAAGTGTTGAGTGCATATCCAATGAGAATGCTACCTTCACTATCGCCTTGTAAAACGTGAGTTGAGTATACTTCCATGTAAGTACCACCTTCACCATACATGAGGGTAGTTCCTTGAGTCTATCACCTTGTAAAATATACACAAGAAACAAATACAAATTGTTGCACATCCAATGACAGTGCAACCTTCACCATGAGTGTATCACCTAGTAAAATATACCTATATTAACAAATAGAAAGTGTTGAGTTCACATCCAATGAGAGTGGTACCTTCACAATACAAAATGTGTGTGGTTCCTTGAGACTATCACCTAGTAAATTATACTTATATCAACAAATACAAAGTGTTGAGTGCACATCCAAAGAGCGTGCCACCTTCACGACGCAACATGAGGATAGTTCTTTGAGACTATCACCTATTTTGGTTAGAAAAACGTAGATTAAATAATTACACTTTATCAAAAGTGCTACTTTTACAAAAATATTGAAAACACAGGTTTATGACAACCAACCAGAGGAGGATTCAGGTTGACGTCGAAGAAAACAAACCTGACCAACCCTCAAATATGGATATGCAAATATTACTGTACGTACAACCGTCAACTACCTACTTTATACCACACGAACAAGATATCGTTCTACATGAGAGTCTTCTAGAACTACTCGGCAAAATTCCTTTAATAAATAAGAAGTTATTATGGCCGCATTGTCGAATATTTTAGTAAAAGAAAACAAAGCTTTTGAAAGCAATCAAATCAACTAGCTCTTGCCCTATCGGGTGTAGACCAAGCGCAAACGAAAATCTCTGCAAATCAGTACAAGTATGCAGATACAAGTTATTAGGAGCAGGAAAATTGTTGTGCGACTCTAAATACGATGAGTCGATGTGTTGCTGCAGCTTTGTAGCTTCAACTTCAAGCTTCAACAAAGCATGAAATTCGGCAAAAGCCAAGTCATCTGAGATGTAAAACATTTTGCAATCTGAACGGACGACGTTCCTACTAACAAAATTTAATCTATCGTCTCGTCTCGTTCTTAATACTGGAGAGCTCCGCTCCCCCTGGCAAGGCAAGCGGCGCAAGTTGGAAGAAGAACAGTCGACCCAAGCGTCTACAGGTCAACTTTGACCGTCGCAAATAGCGTTGTCCTCGCAGCGCTCACGCAGGCGCACACCAGGTATGCCGATAAATGAGGTATGTCCCGCCGCTGCCGCCACCATGTAAGGTAAGCTTTGATTTACAACAAAATGCTTCTTATTACCAATGACAAATGTCGTGGATCATAGACGGGTATGAAATACCGTTTTAAACCATACATTTTGTATACCTTTTATTTCTATTTATTCTAAAAATGGAATTTAATTATTCTCATTTCACAATTAATGAACTTAAAAACTCGAGAACTATAATTGAATGTTAACAATGAATGAATTATTCAATTATTTACAAGTATTTTTTAATACCAAAACCCAGTGACGACAACGTTTCATTATAAATCTTTAATCCCTCAACAAGTCAGTAAAACCACATAATTTTCAAATGGTAGATTTAAAATCGACTATAAAGTTGATTTAAACATACTTAAACTTAAAAAAAAAAAAAAAAAAACCTATTTAAACATGAAGTATCCAAGTTTTTTTGTTACAAATTGCATGATACACTGTTTAAGAGTTCATTCGTCTGACAAGTTAGCATACTACTAGTCTACTACTGTCCCGCTATTCAATACGGTTAGATTTATACCGAATATTGAACGTTGTTAATATATTGCCTTCAAAAACCTGACGATTACGATACCTAGTTATAATATGTCAGTACTGAAACTTTAGACATTCCGGCCTGCTCTTTGCGCACCGTTAGCTGCTATTACAGACGATCCGAACGAGCTAAATGGCGGCAATCAAATGTTGTTACATCTGTTAACCCATTGAAAGTTGACTAACTTGTTTATACTATTCTCTGAAGCTAGTACAACAGAAAAGGGGGGGCCGTATTTGGGGGCAGGAAAGTTAACGGCAAATGGAGTAATAATGAATAAACTAAGAACCCAACATTTTTGGACTTTAAATATTATTTTATTTTAGTAAGCAATTTAGACAACCCGAACTCTTTGGACTTATTGGCAACTTAGAATAAATACAAAGACATGAAATGGTTGTTCCTCTCTGGCCAATTTTCAAAAGCTGTGTGTTGTAGTAGAAACTAAAACAATTGTTTTATTATCTGTAACTAACAGACAACTTCAGGGCAAAGTGACCCTAGTAGCCGCGAATTATCCGCACGGCACTCTTGAGAAGATGTATCTCTGCAAGTTTTTATTTTAGACTAGCTGCGCCCCGCGGTTTCACCTGCGTAAGTCCCATGTTTCTCACCGTTTAAACCTTCCCTGGACTACGACAAACATATCAAAACCGAAATCATCTAAATCGGTTCAGCCATTCTCGAGTTTTAGCGAGACTAACGAACAGCAATTGATTTTTATTTATATAGATAATATATGATGTGTGCATCTTTGTCTTTGTCTGATGTTCAAGTTTTACAAAAACTTGACTATTAAGAAGCATCAATCTCTACGATTAATACTCTCTTTTTAGTCTTTGTCCTATATCCGTATATGTGACAGAGTAGTGCACAATTTAGTTTGTTACACTTAAAGATCCGCATTGTCCTTAATTGTCAATATTAAGATAAGGTCTGATGACAGAGTAATTAGACTTTTCAAAGGTTTTTATAAGCTCTACCTTTACGGAAATATGATGTGGCATGAAACCCTGAAATTGTTCTTAACTTCTTAAAAATTTCGTATCCTTACAATGAAACTAATACTAAGAAAGTTGCAACTTTATTAGCGCTTATTACAACACAGTGCAAACTATAAATAAAATTAAAGTTCAAAATATCGAAGTAATTGTAAATGATAAAGGGAAGTAATTGTAGATGCTTTGAACAAAATTGAGTAAGGTTAAAACAACTAAATCACTATCTTATAGTGTTATTTTCCTTCACGTACGCAATAAGAGAACGTACACCAAATTTCATTTAAAAAAAAAAAAAAAAAACAGTAGTTTTTATCTTTCCTGAGTGTATGTGTGTATACTAGGTGGCTCTGCTAGAGAGAACACTCCACAGCAGTGCCACAAACAAATTTTTTTCCTATTACCTTATTTTCTAGTATACCTACACACAGCTGTAATGGGCAACGTACATCATGCATACGTTCCAAATACATCATTTTAAGATATATTTTTTTTAGATATTTATTATGGTAGCCCTGCTACAGAGCACGACATAATTAATGATTAAACGAACTTACCTTAAGTGAAGTTCTATCGTAATTATACGAGGCTTCGTCTGAAACATTAGTGTTAACATGCAGCAACGCGGCTTGTACCCAGTCATAGACACTATAGTTTAGATAATTGTATAAAAATAATATTTTTTAAATTTGACACTGGGTATATGCTATCTTGTGGCAACCCCAGTTGGTACTGACATCTTCATTTAGTTCAGAGAATAGATAATTCCTTTTTTGGTTAAACAATTTTTATGGGTTTTTTGGGTGGGAGGGACCCTAATGTTTTAGACGAAGCCTCGTATAATTACGATAGAACTTCACTTAAGGTAAGTTCGTTTAATCATTAATTATACTTGCTTCGTCCTCAACATTAGTGTTAACATGCAGATCTTTAGAGTTGTATAAAATTGTTTTATATAAGCAAAAAAGGAATTATACATACATAGGTATATGTATTAAGAAAATATGTGAACTGTAAACAAAACAAGTTCTTTTATTATAAGTAAATAAAAGATGCTGAAGGAAAGTAACGAAATAACATTACTTATTTGAAACAATGAAACTCATTGTAATTAACTTATAAATATATATATATATAAATATATATTTTTTTATTTTTATTTTTTTTTATGTAATCTTTAGTAACTAAAACCAAAGATTCTAATATTAAATTGATATACCAAAAATAGCTTTCAATATTAGTTTGATTAACCAAAAAGTAAACAAAATCAGCAGGAGATTCTGCGGCAGGCCCAGAAGGAGATGGGGCGTGACAAGTTTGACTCGCATCATAGGGACTGTACCCAGCTGGCAGCTGGCACTAGACAGGGAACATTGGGAGGCCTTTAGCCTGCAGTGGGGCAGAATAGGCTTAAAAATAATAAAATAAATGTTTGTTGATTAAAATACCTAGTCATTCTAGGTAATCTGATTTAAAATGTGTAGCGCCAAGCTATTCTGTATATCAGTAATAACAGATTGTGATAGAATCTAGCGAATACGCAAGAGTATTTCAATCAATCAGCCGTTTTTCTAACTACTTCTAGACAAACAGCGTTCGTATATGCTTTAGAAGTGAGTAGAATGAGAATTAAATATATTTGAATCTATATAAAGTTACCACTTTAATGTAAACCCTCTTTTATCCCACGGCTTATGGACTAAGGAGAAAAGTTGTTTATTTCTTCTTATGCAATTAGTTTTTATTAGTTTTTCTTTTGACATCATTTGGGATTTTCAAGGAATAATACGAGGATGTTTTTTACAAATCTGTTTACTTTTTTTTTTTTTTTTTTTTTATCATGATTATATTATTATGTCGTGCTCTGTAGCAGAGCTACCATAATAAATATCTAAAAAAAATATATCTTAAAATGATGTATTTGGAACGTATGCATGATGTACGTTGCCCATTACAGCTGTGTGTAGGTATACTAGAAAATAAGGTAATAGGAAAAAAATTTGTTTGTGGCACTGCTGTGGAGTGTTCTCTCTAGCAGAGCCACCTAGTATACACACATACACTCAGGAAAGATAAAAACTACTGTTTTTTTTTTTTTTTTTTTAAATGAAATTTGGTGTACGTTCTCTTATTGCGTACGTGAAGGAAAATAACACTATAAGATAGTGATTTAGTTGTTTTAACCTTACTCAATTTTGTTCAAAGCATCTACAATTACTTCCCTTTATCATTTACAATTACTTCGATATTTTGAACTTTAATTTTATTTATAGTTTGCACTGTGTTGTAATAAGCGCTAATAAAGTTGCAACTTTCTTAGTATTAGTTTCATTGTAAGGATACGAAATTTTTAAGAAGTTAAGAACAATTTCAGGGTTTCATGCCACATCATATTTCCGTAAAGGTAGAGCTTATAAAAACCTTTGAAAAGTCTAATTACTCTGTCATCAGACCTTATCTTAATATTGACAATTAAGGACAATGCGGATCTTTAAGTGTAACAAACTAAATTGTGCACTACTCTGTCACATATACGGATATAGGACAAAGACTAAAAAGAGAGTATTAATCGTAGAGATTGATGCTTCTTAATAGTCAAGTTTTTGTAAAACTTGAACATCAGACAAAGACAAAGATGCACACATCATATATCTATATATATAAAAATCAATTGCTGTTCGCTAGCCTCGCTAAAACTCGAGAATGGCTGAACCGATTTGGCTAATTTTGGTTTTGAATTATTTGTGAAAGTCCAGGGAAGGTTTAAACGGTGAGAAAGACCAGACTTACGCGGGTGAAACCGCGGGGCGCAGCTAGTCTAAAATAAAAACTTGCAGAGATACATCTTCTCAAGAGTGCCGTGCGGATAATTCGCGGCTACTAGGGTCACTTTGCCCTGAAGTTGTCTGTTAGTTACAGATAATAAAACAATTGTTTTAGTTTCTACTACAACACACAGCTTTTGAAAATTGGCCAGAGAGGAACAACCATTTCATGTCTTTGTATTTATTCTAAGTTGCCAATAAGTCCAAAGAGTTCGGGTTGTCTAAATTGCTTACTAAAATAAAATAATATTTAAAGTCCAAAAATGTTGGGTTCTTAGTTTATTCATTATTACTCCATTTGCCGTTAACTTTCCTGCCCCCAAATACGGCCCCCCCTTTTCTGTTGTACTAGCTTCAGAGAATAGTATAAACAAGTTAGTCAACTTTCAATGGGTTAACAGATGTAACAACATTTGATTGCCGCCATTTAGCTCGTCCGGATCGTCTGTAATAGCAGCTAACGGTGCGCAAAGAGCAGGCCGGAATGTCTAAAGTTTCAGTACTGACATATTATAACTAGGTATCGTAATCGTCAGGTTTTTGAAGGCAATATATTAACAACGTTCAATATTCGGTATAAATCTAACCGTATTGAATAGCGGGACAGTAGTAGACTAGTAGTAAGCTAACTTGTCAGACGAATGAACTCTTAAACAGTGTATCATGCAATTTGTAACAAAAAAACTTGGATACTTCATGTTTAATTAGGTTTTTTTTTTTTTTTTTTTTTAGTTTAAGTATGTTTAAATCAACTTTATAGTCGATTTTAAATCTACCATTTGAAAATTATGTGGTTTTACTGACTTGTTGAGGGATTAAAGATTTATAATGAAACGTTGTCGTCATTGGGTTTTGGTATTAAAAAATACTTGTAAATAATTGAATAATTCATTCATTGTTAACATTCAATTATAGTTCTCGAGTTTTTAAGTTCATTAATTGTGAAATGAGAATAATTAAATTCCATTTTTAGAATAAATAGAAATAAAAGGTATACAAAATGTATGGTTTAAAACGGTATTTCATACCCGTCTATGATCCACGACATTTGTCATTGGTAATAAGAAGCATTTTGTTGTAAAACAAAGCTTACCTTACATGGTGGCGGCAGCGGCGGGACATACCTCATTTATCGGCATACCTGGTGTGCGCCTGCGTGAGCGCTGCGAGGACAACGCTATTTGCGACGGTCAAAGTTGACCTGTAGACGCTTGGGTCGACTGTTCTTCTTCCAACTTGCGACGCTTGCCTTGCCAGGGGGAGCGGAGCTCTCCAGTATTAAGAACGAGACGAGACGATAGATTAAATTTTGTTAGTAGGAACGTCGTCCGTTCAGATTGCAAAATGTTTTACATCTCAGATGACTTGGCTTTTGCCGAATTTCATGCTTTGTTGAAGCTTGAAGTTGAAGCTACAAAGCTGCAGCAACACATCGACTCATCGTATTTAGAGTCGCACAACAATTTTCCTGCTCCTAATAACTTGTATCTGCATACTTGTACTGATTTGCAAAGATTTTCGTTTGCGCTTGGTCTACACCCGATAGGGCAAGAGCTAGTTGATTTGATTGCTTTCAAAAGCTTTGTTTTCTTTTACTAAAATATTCGACAATGTGGCCATAATAACTTCTTATTTATTAAAGGAATTTTGCCGAGTAGTTCTAGAAGACTCTCATGTAGAACGATATCTTGTTCGTGTGGTATAAAGTAGGTAGTTGACGGTTGTACGTACAGTAATATTTGCATATCCATATTTGAGGGTTGGTCAGGTTTGTTTTCTTCGACGTCAACCTGAATCCTCCTCTGGTTGGTTGTCATAAACCTGTGTTTTCAATATTTTTGTAAAAGTAGCACTTTTGATCAAGTGTAATTATTTAATCTACGTTTTTCTAACCAAAATAGGTGATAGTCTCAAAGAACTATCCTCATGTTGCGTCGTGAAGGTGGCACGCTCTTTGGATGTGCACTCAACACTTTGTATTTGTTGATATAAGTATAATTTACTAGGTGATAGTCTCAAGGAACCACACGCATTTTGTATTGTGAAGGTACCACTCTCATTGGATGTGAACTCAACACTTTCTATTTGTTAAATATAGGTATATTTTACTAGGTGATACACTCATGGTGAAGGTTGCACTGTCATTGGATGTGCAACAATTTGTATTTGTTTCTTGTGTATATTTTACAAGGTGATAGACTCAAGGAACTACCCTCATGTATGGTGAAGGTGGTACTTACATGGAAGTATACTCAACTCACGTTTTACAAGGCGATAGTGAAGGTAGCATTCTCATTGGATATGCACTCAACACTTTAGTTTATTTACTTTATTTGTTTCTTGTGTATATATTACAAGGTAATAGCCTCAAGGAACTAACCTCATGTATAGGGAAGGTAGTACTCTCGTGGAAGTACACTCAATCACGTTATACAAGGCGATAGACTCAGGGTACTATACTCATGTAATTGCATTGTGAAGGTAGCATTCTCATTGGATATGCACTCAACACTTTAGTTTATTTATTTTATTTGTTTCTTGTGTATATATTACAAGGTAATAGACTCAAGGAACTAACCTCGTGTATAGGGAAGGTAGTACTCTCGTGTAAGCACACTCAATCACGTTATACAAGGCGATAGACTCAGGGTATTATACACATGTAATTACATTGTGAAGGTATCACTCTCTTTGGACGTGCACTCAACACATAATTAATATACCTTTATTTAATAATATAACATAATAATGTAAATAGACGTGAAAGACGCTGTCACGATGTCACGATGCTGTCACACCATTTTTTCCTTGTTGTCATGACAACTTTTGATTATGGTTTTCAAAAGACAAACTGCGCGACTATTTCGACCAAGATATATTAGCTTCATTTCCAACTTCTTGATTTTTCGAAATAGGTATTCATCACTGAAAAAAAACTAGATTTTTGTTTAGACATAACTATTGATGTATTTAAAATAAAATTCTAGAAAGTGAT
Organism: Idaea aversata; assembly: GCA_907269075.1. Taxonomy (NCBI): domain Eukaryota; kingdom Metazoa; phylum Arthropoda; class Insecta; order Lepidoptera; family Geometridae; genus Idaea; species Idaea aversata. The sequence goes on from OU026109.1 coordinate 336,835, forward strand.
AAATATGGTGTACACTGACTGCGCACTAAAACGCGAATGAAGATGTCAGTACCAACTGGGGTTGCCACAAGATAGCATATACCCAGTGTCAAATTTAAAAAATATTATTTTTATACAATTATCTAAACTATAGTGTCTATGACTGGGTACAAGCCGCGTTGCTGCATGTTAACACTAATGTTGAGGACGAAGCAAGTATAATAATATAATCATGATAAAAAAAAAAAAAAAAAAAAAAAAAAAAAAGTAAACAGATTTGTAAAAAACATCCTCGTATTATTCCTTGAAAATCCCAAATGATGTCAAAAGAAAAACTAATAAAAACTAATTGCATAAGAAGAAATAAACAACTTTTCTCCTTAGTCCATAAGCCGTGGGATAAAAGAGGGTTTACATTAAAGTGGTAACTTTATATAGATTCAAATATATTTAATTCTCATTCTACTCACTTCTAAAGCATATACGAACGCTGTTTGTCTAGAAGTAGTTAGAAAAACGGCTGATTGATTGAAATACTCTTGCGTATTCGCTAGATTCTATCACAATCTGTTATTACTGATATACAGAATAGCTTGGCGCTACACATTTTAAATCAGATTACCTAGAATGACTAGGTATTTTAATCAACAAACATTTATTTTATTATTTTTAAGGCTATTCTGCCCCACTGCAGGCTAAAGGCCTCCCAATGTTCCCTGTCTAGTGCCAGCTGCCAGCTGGGTACAGTCCCTATGATGCGAGTCAAACTTGTCACGCCCCATCTCCTTCTGGGCCTGCCGCAGAATCTCCTGCTGATTTTGTTTACTTTTTGGTTAATCAAACTAATATTGAAAGCTATTTTTGGTATATCAATTTAATATTAGAATCTTTGGTTTTAGTTACTAAAGATTACATAAAAAAAAAAAATATATATATATTTATATATATATATTTAAAGTTAATTACAATGAGTTTCATTGTTTCAAATAAGTAATGTTATTTCGTTACTTTCCTTCAGCATCTTTTATTTACTTATAATAAAAGAACTTGTTTTGTTTACAGTTCACATATTTTCTTAATACATATACCTATGTATGTATAATTCCTTTTTTGCTTATATAAAACAATTTTATACAACTCTAAAGATCTGCATGTTAACACTAATGTTGAGGACGAAGCAAGTATAATTAATGATTAAACGAACTTACCTTAAGTGAAGTTCTATCGTAATTATACGAGGCTTCGTCTGAAACATTAGGGTCCCTCCCACCCAAAAAACCCATAAAAATTGTTTAACCAAAAAAGGAATTATCTATTCTCTGAACTAAATGAAGATGTCAGTACCAACTGGGGTTGCCACAAGATAGCATATACCCAGTGTCAAATTTAAAAAATATTATTTTTATACAATTATCTAAACTATAGTGTGTATGACTGGGTACAAGCCGCGTTGCTGCATGTTAACACTAATGTTTCAGACGAAGCCTCGTATAATTACGATAGAACTTCACTTAAGGTAAGTTCGTTTAATCATTAATTCTACAATTTACATGAAACCTTTCGCGATCAATTCGTCATCATCACTACATAGTCACTATCACTACATAGTATAAAACAAAGTCACTTTATCTGTCTCTATATAGGGATATATTGAATCACTCTATCTATTAGGATTTTGATGCGGTTTTTTTTAATAGATAGAGTGATTCAAGAGGAAGGTTTATATGTATTATAATACATGCATAATATAGCCGTGCGAAGCCGGGACGGGTCGCTAGTTAAAAATATATAACAAAATAATAAAATTCAATGTCATGTTTTACTTTATGAAAGATATTTGACAGTTACCCCAATGAGGTTTTAAACACTAATGGAGGCTCTTAATTCTACAATTATTTACATGAAACCTTTCGCGATCAATTCGCCATTTTATATAAACAAGTTTTTGAAGTTTCGGTGCTGTCAATAGGCTGTCAAACGTTGAATATTTAAGAGCAACATGCTCAACACTATTAAAAGTCGCCATTTCAAAGGAGAGAGATTTAAAAAGTTTCCTTGCTTTTCTGTAAGTTTAAAAGGTCCTTTTTCCGTAAGGTCATTTGTTCCTATGTCAGTGGTTGAACCCTTAGTAGCTGACGTTTCAGGTTTTTTTTTACAAGAAAAATTAAGAGGTTGAAGTAACCCAGAGAGGTTAAACTTTTTTCATTATAAAGTAGATAGAAAGGTCAATTATTCTTACAAAAACATCTTTCAAAGTTATTTAAAAAATTCACAAGACCGAAAACAACAAAAGGAGCCACTTAATTAATTATCTCATAACAAAAATATGTTAATATATTTCTAAAGGAAATTAATTTAAAATAAGTAAAATACTTATCTACAATTTCAAAACAAACTTTTGGACTTTTCAATACTTTAACCGGGTTATTTTCTTCCGCGGCATAACATGGAACTAAATTATCACCAAAGATATTTCTAAAGAAAATATAAATTAGAAGGACAGTGGCGCCGTCAGCAAGTGTACGGATATTTTGTATATAGAAGTTTGATGGACCTCTGTAATTAATTTAAACTGAATTATACTGATTTCCTTTGGACAAAAGAGCGTAATACTTGTCGTATAATTATGTTGTGAATTTGTTTTGAATGCGTTGCTTTTGAGTGGAGTTGCGGAACTCTAGAATTAATGTAAAGTTGATTTATTATATTTTACGTGTAAAACTTTGCTTTTCAAAACACCCTCTATGGCCAAAGACATTTAAATTGACAAATAATTTTATGGAAATGACAGAGAAGTCCTAAATAACATTTTGTACCAACAAGGCTTACTGAAGGAAGTACTTTATTTATAGTACACGCGACGAATTGAGAACCTCCTCCTTTTTTAAGTCGGTTAAAAAGGACTAGTTCCAGAAGTCTTTAAAAAAGTATACCTAAATAGGTACAAGCCTAGTTGCTAAAGCTAGATGGGGCTGTCTGCAATGTCCTGCAATGTTTATTTTTATGCGTCGACCCACTTTTCTACAGGATACAAAAATCTGAAAGATGTGTATGGCCAGTAAATGTATGGGCTGTATGGGTGAATAATTATACCGCTTTACTTTCCCTGAAAAAAATAAGAAATAGCTATTTGACGCTGAAATTCGGAACTAGTTTAGACTAAAAATGTGTATTTACAAAGCTTTTAAATAAAATTATTCCAATAAATTTATTTCAGTTGAAATTTGGCGACCTCTGCGATGGGGAAGGTTGTGGATTAATTTCCCGCCAAGAAATAAATATTTATGTCCAAATCTATTTCTTGTTTGAGTATTTCTGTAATACCTATTTATCTGATTCTGGATCATTATCCATACTTTTATTCTACGACTGGAATCGAACCCCTTTCTGTAAGTTGGTCGAATATGTACGTACAGTATGACTTATTTACTTATTTATATGTATTTGTTATTCAATAGACGTTTGTAACAAACAGTGGTCATTGTTTGTGACCACCGCCGTTAGCGTGTCGCATGCTCCACCGCAGCCGCAACTACTGAATCACGGTACTTAACCGTCATTTATTTACTACCTAATATACTATATAGGAGTAGGTACCTTAAGTACCATAAGTATATGGGAAGATTCTCTTTGTTAGGTATTTTATGTATTTAAATTTGATTTAAGAAAATAATGTTTATTTTAATATTTTGGTTTAATTACCCGAATTTAATCAGAGTTTAGGGAACTTTCAAAATGTGACAACACTATTATTTACCTAAAAGCTATCAGTTAGTAATCTAGCCCATAAATTACTACCTTACAAATTCACTAAAAGAGGTCATTATAAAAAAACATAAATAAGTTTTCTAAAACGGTAAATCAGCTTTCTTTTGGCTGTGCGTCGATATTCAGACAAACAATTTTATAATTTAAAACTATACTTTGGCATTCTATAACAATAATAAATTAACATAAACCAAAACGGTCAGGTAGTCGGTGTGGTAGTGATTACTGAGTCACTTCGTTACTCATTCTATAGCCATGGTGAGTGTAGTGTCACAGTAAAGCTACCTACACGGTGCGCATGCGACGCGACTTGCCTTGCGGTGTGCTGTGTAGGTACTGCTGCTGTAGTCGAAGATATACAGCTTATAGATACGACATACCTACTATCCAACTACATTATAAATATTGCTGCCCTATAACACATTATGTGCGGAGTCATCACTACATAGTATAAAATAAAGTCACTTTTCGCCGTCCCAATGTCCCTATGTATGCGTATGGGTTTGTTTTTAATAGATAGAGTTATTAAAGAGGAAGGTTTTTATATATAAAACATGCATAATACCGCCGTGCGAAGCCAGGGCGGGTCGCTAGTTTAGAATATGCGTCTCAAATTTGGAATCCCTGTTGAAATATTTATTCAGACAAGTTAGAGAATATTCAAAAACGGTTCATAAAATATCTTTGTTATAAGTTGGGGTTACCATAACATTCTGATGATTATCATAGGTTGTGTAGGAAGTTTCATATTTTACCACTTGGGCAACGCGTTTCTTATTATTTTTGTAAAGCTGTTGGTTTTCCAAATAGATAAATAGTAGTTTACCACACAAGGTATGTAAGCGAGCTATTACAGAACAAGATCCAATATGGCGCCCTTTGCGAGCGCAGCTCGCAAAGGGCGCTATGGATCGAGTGCACCCGAGATATTTAGACGCACGCACGAGCGAGCGAAGCGAGCGAAGGCGAATATAGTTCGAGGATGTAATAGCTACTTACAACCGAGGTAGGTATACTACTTTATATCATTCATGCGAGGTAAATAAAACATTTTTGTACGACATCTTCGGCTTCAAGATGACAGAAATCAGGCGTGCCGACCACTTACTCATCAGACGAAGTACTTGACATGATGAACTAACACTTTTAACTATCATAAACTTGTATGTTCTTTTTTTAAATTTTAATACAGTCGTCGCAACGCAAGTGAACAAACATTTAGTTCAAAATCATGTTCAAATGAAATGCCGCCAAATAATTTTATGTAAAAAAAAAATGTTTGACCAAAGAGTTTTGCATAACTTGAACTGAAATGAAATGCCACCATTTTGATCGTTTTTTTTTTAAGTAAAAAGTTTCCGTCATTTTATAAGAAAAGAGATTGGTTAACCAAGGAGTTTGACATAGCTTGAATGGTAAAGTGAACTTTACAGTTCAAGCATTCACCCTGTGCTTGAATGGTAAAGTGATTTGAAAATGGAACGTTCTATCTAAACAATGCACTGTGTTGTAAATGACAACTTACACAGCCTCTTACCATACTAGTAAATCCTACTTACCGAGCAGTATGATGTAAATAAAATAACTATCCAATAAAAAATATGTCTAAATCGGTTTATAAACAAAGATATGCCAGAAGGCCCGAACTTTATAAAAATACGATCGAAGTTGAGAACCTGTTTTTAACGTGAAAAGTATTTCACTTACAAAAACCAAATGTAACGAAATTAATGTTTTATGATACGATCGCTTATTACTTCGGATATATAACACCTTACTGGCTATATTTTTAATATAAGCAATATTTGTCCGAGGATAAAAAACAGATGAGCGCTGTGTCTTGGTCAAAATCAATAACGTACTTAACAGTTATACCAAGGGTAAAAATGATATTTTTCTTATACCTTTCACTTTACTTAACTGACAAAAAAAAGAGTTAAATAAAAAAAAAGCGAAAATGCAAATCATCAATAGTATAAAACAAAGTCGCTTTCTCTATCCCTATGTCCCTATATCCCTATGTATGCTTAAATCTTTAAAACTACGCAACGGATTTTGATGCGGTTTTTTTAAATAGATAGAGTGATTCAAGAGGAAGGTTTATATGTATAATATACATTAATAATACAGCCGTGCGAAGCCGGGGCGGGTCGCTAGTATCTTATAGATACTTTTCACTATACTTAACTGACAAAAAATAAGAGTTCAACCCTTGATAACTGATCCGTCCAATGCGTAGACATGCCATTATTCTCGCGGTAGTGCACAGTTAGCAGGCACGAGATACGCCTCTGCGCGTGCTATAGGTACAACCTTCACGTTAGAGTCACATCCAGTCCCCTGGCTACAGAAGGTACTAACTCTACAACAATATTGTGAACACGTTCACTGCGGAATGAATCACCACCAACACGTGCGTTCTAGCACACCAGGCAGCTCACAGGCAGCTCGCAGCTCGTAGCACACCTGCATATCACGTTACTTGGACTTTCACGAGTTTAACACTATGTTTGTTTCCATATTACGTGCTTTTACATAACTTAGACATACTATAGATACATATTATCTATAACTGTCACTATGGTTCCGCATTACATTGTATAAACTCACACGATTTGGTTTCATAGATGAGATCTTTTTACTTTTGTAAAGTGACCATCGATCTATAATTAATAGTTTCTGAAATGTGACGTTTTAAGTTTGACAGCTGTCACTTTGACACCTGTCATTTTGACAGTTACCTCCCATCATGTCGCTGTTTTCGATCGTCTTTTTTTTTTTTGATCGTCTTTTGTATATTTTTTGATCATGTTTTGTTTTTAAGATCAACCAGTAATTTTACCTAATAGTAGTTACATGGTTAAACCACCAATTTAAATAATAATTATTTTTTGTAACTGACAGTACTTAGTAGTACTCGATAGGGATAGGTGAAACTTTTTTCCACCTATCCCCACTAGTAAGTAGTACTACTGATCCGGTGCGAGTAACTCAACGGTAGGGATAGGTGGAAAAAAAATCCACTTATCCCTACCGGGGGGATACGCTGGTAGGGATTAGGACACTAGGCCATTATTTCTTAGTTCGACCAACTGAACTACACCGGTACAAAAGTTTCAACAGTTCGGTTATCTTCCTCACTCGCACTACTGGAATTAAAAAGTCACAACAGTCCAGTTACTAGCAACCAAACTATACTGTGACAAAGCCATTTTCCGGGTCATATACGAGAGTTTTTTATCCGACTACAGTGAAGCCAAAGGGCAGGTAACAGCTGAAAATGGACTATTTTATATTTTTGTCTGTTATGAATTGAGTAACATGTGAAAATGTACACTTGTAAGTTTTGACAAACTACTAGCCAACATACACACTTGTCCAAACAATTAATGTTGTCAATTACGATAGACCTACAAGGTGATACTCAATCATCATTTATTTTTATTACTTAGAGCTGACTTCTTGTCGGTCAGGAGACACTTCATACTCTGCACATTGTACTGTGGACTTTATACTGAATTTTAACTATTATTGGCTTCAAAAATTGTAGTAGGAACTTAGTTAAAATTACAAAGAAAATTTACAAGAAATAAAAACCTCTTCAGACTTATTTTTTACAGACACTATCGATGTATATTTCTTAAGAAAAATTAATTTACGGTAAATTTGCTATTACGGTAAATGAAAAACATCGTAATGAAACTCGCGGCTTAGTTGACTCCTGAAGTGTTGACAAGTTCTCTCCTCTGGACATGGTCGACTAAGCTGAGAGGGTGGTAGCTTAGGTGCTGGGCAAGCCTACTCTATCCTCACGCAAAAAGGGTCAGTTAAAACTAGTTCAGTTCATCCGTTCGGGAACTACGATACTGCAAACGGCAAACCGTCATACATACGATCTTTTTCTATATTTTTGTGTTTGTAAGACTCGGGAGAAAATACATTTCCCTTGTATGCAGCGCAGACTCGGGAATCACAATATTTACCGCCCAGTGACACAATGTACCCTATACTATTGCAGTAGATGTAGGTAAATGAGTAAATAAGTAGGTATAAGATAACATGTAATTGGTACGTGCGAATTACCACAAACACCAGTAGGTAAGTTATCGAATAAATTGCATTATTATGAATTTTCTCACGGTTACATTGTGTTCAAAAGGAAAATGCAATTAAATAGGTAGTGACTCATCTGATACCTACCTACTACGTGGTGGTTTAAAAAAAATTACAATGCACGGTAATAAATATAATTAGATAAAGAAAATGGTTAGACATTACACACGAAGTCATTTAACCCTAAACTATAAGCAACAAGGCTTGTAACCGTTATCCGACGACCTACTCGACTGCTTGCCGACAGGATGAATCATTAATTTCCAATTTCCCAGCAGAATATTTCACGGACATTTCGTCGACAGAACCTTTCACTTACGTCACTTTTATCCAAGGAGAATTCGGCGCCAATCATAAGACAAGCGACAATGTTACAAATAATATCTAAACGTAAATAGATTCTTCTTCTTCTCGTATAGTGGTGTGGCTCACCTATTGTTAGAGTTTTCAGATCGCCTTAAGGCCTCTAACTTGACCTAACGACTGCTACTAGAGGTAGCAACCGGGACCGACGGCTTAACGTGCCTTCCGAAGCACGGAGGGGCTCACGGAAACACATTTTTGGCACACTACTAATTGGCCACCCATCGAAGTAATGACCGCACCGACCGTAAACGATCAGCGAGCGTCGCTTAGCTGTGAGCCTCCTCACGTAAATAGATAGAATACTAATAAACTTTTCTTTTATAAATTTCATATTATTATACAAACAAAACACCCAGACTAGGTATACTATTTGTTCGACGGCAGATATCAAACCCACAACCTTCTGTCCACAACCTTTCTGTTCAGGTATAAAGGCATAATAACAATTTGTATTGCTTTTGGCAGACAAGTGACAAATAGGCCTCTAAATTATTGTTGATTCAACCGAATATAGTGTTTCCAGTAAAATCATTTAGTTCTCATTAAATAAGACATTAAGTAAATAATGAATCATTTTACCTGTTGACAATGACTTATTATTACATAGTACGTAGTTATGTGTTTGAACGTGACTCGAATGACACTTGGGGGCTAAATGACGCACCTTTTCACACGGGTGATATAATTTAATTAATGAAAAGTCTATAAGTTGCACCAAGACATTAGTTAATAGTTTTGTCATATTTTAGCTGATGTTGAATGTGACTCACAACAGTGAGAGAAAAGTTTTGATTAACTAAAGTTTGACTAAGAAACGTGGTCCTTAGAGTTCTGAGTTCCAAAAAATCAATCATATTTTTCCTTGTGTCTTTCTAAAATCAGCCGGTTTCGGTTTTCAATCCCTGAATAAAAGTGATAAGTACTTATGTTAGATTTTTTTATATGTAGGAAATCATTTTGTGTTTTGTTTTTATAGTGTAATAAAGTGTTTATTTATCTTTCTAACCAAAGCCGGCGGTTTTTTTGCAGTTACACGCTGATATTGTTAAAAATGTAGATTTAGTTAGAGTTCTTACAAAAAACATTTTAAAACTTATTAAACAGTTAAGAAAAATTTGACAACTAGCGATCTCTCACTTTGCTTTCTCTCATTTTCTTCTAAAGTCTGTAATGTTAGAAGAAGATATATCGCCAGCAAAACGTTACAATCGACGGACACCTCAAATACCGAATCCCACACACGTAAGGTCAAAATACTTCGACTAATATACATGAATCATAATATAATTGATTACATACGTAGATAGATATGTATGTATGTAATGTAGAATCCTTCACATTGATATACTAAATAGAATAAATTAATAGAGTCATCAATTATTTTAACAATTCTCTGACGTAAAGCAAAGTTTGTGTGTATCGAACATAGACCATAGAGGAATAGAATACTGGAGAGAGGACAATCTGATCATTGGATATCCAAAGGGCCATAATGATCCTAGTCACATAGAGCAGTCACCTACACGGAGTGTGTTTATAATATGTTAACTACCTGCGTCCCGCGGTTCCACCCGCGTAAGTCCCGATCATTTGGGAATATCGGGATAAAAAGTAGCCTATGTGTTAATCCAGGGGAGACCTGGATAAATATCCTGGTCCTGATAGCTGGAGAAGCTATCTAGAGTTTCATCGCAATCAGTCCAGTAGTTTAAACGTGAAGGAGTAACAAACATACATACACACAAACTTTCACATTTTGAATATTAACCAATAATAAATATCAATAGTAAATATTAACAATACCAAGAAAAGTGAATATCTTGTTTTCAGAGCCAAAGGTAAAAATTGTCAATATACACCTTCACTTATTCTTAATGGTGTTGAACTAGACAGGGTGACTCGGTTTAAGTACCTTGGCCATTGGCTCACAGAGGACCTTAATGACCAGGAGGACATGGAACGGGAGCGGAGGGCTTTGTCGGTCCGGTGCAATATGCTTGCTCGTAGGTTTGCACGGTGTAGTAAACAAGTAAAGGTGACACTCTTTAGAGCATACTGCCAGTCCTTTTATACTTGCAGCCTATGGGTGAGTTATACGCAGTTGGCATACAGAGCTCTTCGAGTCCATTATAACAATGCATTCAGGGTGTTGTTAGTGGGGGAGCCCAGATACTGCAGTCAGTCAGCCATGTTTGCAGAGGCAGGAGTCGATGGCTTTGACGCGATTATCAGAAAGCGCTGCGCTTCACTGCTTAGGCGAGTGAGGGGCTCCGATAATGTCATTCTGGGTGCACTGTGTGACAGGTGGGACTCCACGATACTGGGGCACTGGTTGCATCTCCATGCCACTCCTAAGAGGAGAGTCAGATTGTGGTGATCATGTCATGTAATGTAATTTCTTTATAATTTAATTTTAATTTTATAATTTAATATATTATGTATCTATGGAATGTAATTTCTGAAATAAATGATTTATTATTATTATTTTTAATATTAGTAGGATTTGTGCAAATATCTCGCAGAATTCATTATTTTTTACAGATTCTGTTAAAAATCGAAATCTATAATATTATATGCGACTCTGTAACGTAGGTATTCTTCCAAATTCTTAAATCTTTATAACGCTTTGTAGCTACCTCAAAATAAAGGTGGTAATTTATGAATCACTGTTATTTAAAAAAAGGTGTTCTTAAGTTGCGGTTTACAAAAAACACTTATACTCGGGACTTACGCGAGTGAAACTACGGCACACAGCTAGTTTATAATATCGAATAACTTCGACTGAATTTAAGATTTTTTGAAACCTCATCATTAGTAATTAAAAAGTGTGTAATTAGATACCAAAGTATTGGAATTTAGTGAACAAAACCATCCTATTTGAAACAGTGTTACAATTTAGCCGTTAATTTTAATTATTCGGTGTCCACGCGTCACACATAAATTAGGACATAATCTCGTGACGTATGTCCGAGTCGGACGTGAATTATGGTCACATGAGTGGATTATTTCAATTATTTTGATGGAAAATGCGTTCTGTTTTGTTTTGTTTTATAATTAGGATTAAAATAGTTAATAAATTATTTTTAACTCCGGAACAGTTTACCGGATTCTCAATTCACCAGATTAACAATTTACCAGATTCCAGAAGTTTTTTGTTACCCTAAACACCTCGATTCCGTTCAGGTAATGTAAAATTACACAACATTACATGCAAAAGACTGACGGATGGACAAATAGACCTACTCGCCACTGGGGGTTATAGAACTGGGTATTATGCATGAGTCGTTCGAAGCCATTACTAAAACAATGGATTCAAGTGAAACACTCGCTGTGTGTATGTGAGTGCGTTTTGATCAGAGTGCTTTCCACTTTAAGATTACTGGGTCAAATACAGTGTGAAAAAAAGCCTATATGTAGTCCTTCTTAGGCGCCATCTGACTTTACCCAAAAAAATGTAAAACTAGGTAAAAAAAAAATTTTTGTTTACGAAAATTATTGAAATTTATGTGTGGTTAAAGAAAGTTCTCGAACAAACAGGTTAACAGGTTCCCTGTCCAAGTTTTATTTTCAATCTTTTATTTTCCCGCAAAAATACTATTAGTTATTTACATTAGTTACCTACAATGTAACTAATAGTACGAGATCCCTTTAAGGACGACCGTCATCGAGCTGTTTAATGGATGAAAAGTATTTTATTAACCGACTTCAAAAAAGGAGGAGGTTCTCAATTCGTCTGTATGTTGTTTTATATCAAATTAAATAGGTCAATAAATATATTGAAAATGGGTTGCCTATAAAATTTCAGTTCAGAATGATTAATGTATTATTTTTTAGTTTTTAGACTTTTCACTGGTTTGGTCAATAGACTAACTCCGTACCAATGAAATACATAATCTTTATTTTAACTTAACCTTAGTTAATTAACCAAATGACTAGTATCCTGCCTACCCATGAGTTATGACGGGAAAAGTTGGCAACCTAACGTTTGCATATTCTATAGGCTTCATACTTTCTATTGGTATGAAATTTGTCTCTTAAACAAGCCAGCAGGTTAAAAAAACAAAACAAAAAATGAAATTGTTAATTTATCATATTCTAGACTTAATTTTTTTAAGCAATCCATTTGCAATATGTTTATTGACCAATGTATTTGATATCAAAACTTTTCATCCATTGAACAGCTCGATGAAGGGATCTCCGACTATAAGAGAGATTACAGTGTCTTTTGTAATACACTGTAGGTTGGTTGGTATTTAAATAATCTTGATTAATCAAAGAATTAGTGTTCCCAAACGATTAATGTTATCAATAATATAAAGTATGTTAGATAAATGAGATAATGATAGAGTTTTGTATAACATTGTGATTATTGTGATAGTTTACATTTAGTTTGCTTGCGATAGTGTAGTTTTGTATAATGGATAGATTTATTTGTAAGTTAATATTGTATATGTGACAATTCAACCTTAAAATTTCATTCTATTGTCTCAATTCATCCCATTTTAAAAATTAATTCCGAATTCAAGCCAAATTCTAAAGTTATACAGATAATAAATACGATGTATAATAAACGTGTCTCTTGCAAATTACTGAACCGATTGTGATGTTCGGTATGTAGATAGCTGGAGACCTGGAAAATAACAATAAGTAGACTTTTTAATCTAGATATTCCCACGGGATCAAATTTAAAGATAAAATTCAATTTTTTTTTATTCATTTAAAATCATATTCAGTGCATTGATTCACTTTGAATAGTCTTAAAAACTAAGTTAGGATGTGTGCCTTCGGAATGCGCCCACCAATGAGAAGAAGGCACAATAAACTCTCGGAGGGGGGGGGGGTTTGTTTCACTTACAAATAATTTAGGATGGTATTTCACATCATCAACGTTCGACTAACGTCCAGGGACAAACTAACAAACAAACTTTTACAATTGTCTTGAAAACTTGAAATAAAATCATAATCGAATGTATTTATTGAACTTCAGACTGTCTCCTTCTCCTACCATGTGCCCTCGGTCTCCTGACGCACGAACCTCCAGTGCCTAGCGCCACAAGTCGCAGCACACCCGAGGTACACTGGTTCAATGCTCGACTGAATCAATTCGATGCCTCGAACACTGACACTTTTCCTATGGTAAGTTTTTAAGATTTCATGTTTGATCAGATTCGGGTTTGGACATATTTAATTTTTTTTTTTAATCATAATAAAATCTTAGGTATTTTGGTAGAGTTTAGGTAAGTGTATCGGATGTTAATAATGTTTTGTTGGTTAAAATATTATTGTTTTTAATGACGACCTGTCAAATTATATCATCCGATGTGAAATATATTATGTTAGAAATAAGTCATGTCTGCCAAATGTGACATAAAATATCTTGAGCATTAATAATTGCATGCTTTTCGATTCAAGCTGGATCCAAACAGCTGACTTATGAGGCATTTTTCCTAAAACGACCAAACCAATTATAATAATTCATTATAATTAATCTTCCAGCGTTTCTACTACAACAACGAATTCACGAGCTCCAACAGCAGTTCCATCGTGATCTTCGTGGGAGGAGAGTGGGAGATATCAGCGGGATGGCTCCAAGCAGGACTGGCACACGAGCTGGCGAGTCAGATCCAAGCAGGACTCTTCTATACTGAGCATCGGTACTACGGAGCGACCAGGCCTACTGAGTAAGACGGGGTTTTATTCATATGGTGTGGAACAAAAATTAAACAAAAGGAAGTAATATCCTTTACTAATTAAAAAACCGGTCAAGTGCGAGTCGGGCTCGCGTACGAAGGTTAACGTACCATTATTTTCTGTTTTTAGTATTTGTTGTGTATAGCAGCAACAGAAATACATCTATATAAAATTCTCGTATAATAGAAAGAAGAAAGAAAGATCGCAAAACAACGTTTGCCGGGACAGTTAGTAATCTGTAATTTTAACTGTTCAGGTACCACAGTGTATGAGATATAGCCTAGTGACAGCCAAACGGACTGTAGAGTCACAGTAAAAGGCCATGTGGACAGAAATCCAGGGTTTTAAGTAAAAAAATGCTCTAGGACGCATTATTCCGAAAGAAAATAGCGGAATACATTTGTATGGATATAGCAATACCCACGTACCGGATTAAATAGAGTTAAAAACAAACAGAATCCAAGTGAAACAACTAGTTAGTAGAGTATTAGTATGCTAAATGAAGGGTACGCTTCGTGTCGGGACATACAGACTGATGATTACATCTCTCACACTCTCACACTGTATCTACTTGTTATGTCAATGAACGTGCTTTTACACGGGATTTCTTCCACGTAGGGGTTAAATTTTCCAAAATCCTTTCTTCGGATACCTACGTTATTAGCTATCCATGATCCATTTAGCCCGATTCGTTGTTTAGTTTGAGCTGTGCATTGTCAGTCAGTCAGTCAGGATTACAGATTCTGAATTGGACAGAGTTACAAAAATCTTTTTTATGTAATAAAATACGGCACTTTAACATGACAATTTAAAACATTGCTAAGTATTTGATTTACTTAAGGAAATCCTACTAATTAATTATTATAAATTCACTCAGAAACCACTGAACCGATTAAATAGATTAAATTCTGGAATTACACACAAATCACTTTATATCCCAATCTCGGACTTACTCGAATAAACCTGCGTGGGGCAACTAGTCATTAACAATTTTATTTTAATTAAATTACGCTCCAGTGTAAATGCGGCCAACATTTGCCAGTATGTAATACAAACCTGGCTGGACCGCAGTTACACCGTGATATAATCCACACACCGCTCGGACAACCGATTACACGTCACAGCATACTGCATACATTTCTGTCGGCCGATAGATCGAACACTATTTACATTTCAAAAAGGTTACCTTTATTTTTTTCGGAGCGTCGTCGTTAAAATACTCGCTTAAATCTGCTTAACTAAAATACCTCTCTTAACTTTGAACGTTCATAAATGTTGTTCAAATCTTCCTGAAACAAGTATAAGTATTATTAAAATTATATTATGTAGAATATGTACTTATTTTATCGTCGTCGTTTAGTTTATTAGTTCAGGATATGAAGCTTAAAAAGGCTGAGACCTTTTTAGGTAAGGAAATTAAAATTTTATGATTTTAATTAAATAGTACCTACGTTAAGTGAGTTTGCACCCTTTCACACTTTTGTCCTTGAAATATATTTTTACGATTAGTCCCGATTCAACCCCTATCCCAGTTTCCAAAGTCATCACATTTAAAAACCAATTCCTTATCTACCTAAGATAGCAATCATACACAATCTTCCTGTTAGAATAATACCATGACTTGTTGAACTAGAGACAACAGACCATCGAAATAGAGACAAAAGATGAATCACCTACAATGTAGAGTCGACATTCTATGTTTTCACTACCCGTCGGCCGTCAAACAGTGTCGGCTGATCATAAAGTCTGCCGTCTACGTCGTTCGCCATAGTTAGTGTGGGGGTTTGTTGTGGGACACTTTGTCTAATTCGGTTTAGTTTTAGGTATTTTGTTAGATGAGTAGGTAGGTATACTAATTATGTTTAGCAGATTTAAGACATATTTTGGAAAAAACATGCCAAAACTTTGACTATGAAAAACTTTAAAGATACTAAGTTTGAATTCCTGTTTTAAATAATATTAAAAATAATAAATAAAATAAATAAATAACCAAACCACCAGAAATAACTGTAGATAAAATGAAAAAAAAAAAGCTTTTAATACATGCGAATCGTGGAAGTTTTAAAAAGTAAGGTGGAATGTATCAAGCATGTATCCTTCAGAATTGTATCGACGACGACGTGTCAAGATCTCCACTGCGGCTGCGTCCGTTTTTTTTTATCCCAATACAAGACTGCGCAGGTAATAATTTGGCGGGAAAGAACTTTTAGCTTTATAATATCCTTCGTTCCCGCCGCTCGATCCTTTTTCATACTTTAAATAAAAACAAGGACAAAGTTTTCGTGCGATTAAAGTTTTTAAATTCAATAATTAATAATTGTACCTAATTTTAAATTAGGATAAGTAGTTATGTAGGTAGCAAAATAATCAAAAAACAATCAAATAAAACCCATTTTCAAAATAATAATGTAGGTATAATACCTACCAAATACCTATTGTAACCATTTCTCACGACCGTACTCCCTTTAATCCTTACTAATTAACTACTTAAATCATTACAAACTTATTTAAACATATAAACAAGCGAAAATGACTCCTAAAACAAGGTAATAAAGTCTGAATCAAATACCGAATTAAGTTAGCCGAGTTAATTTATTACAAAGTTTTTGCTACATCTGTGTTAAACGATACTTGATCTTATTGCGAAGAGGTAAGGTTCTACGTTTGGTTTGTAGAGTGTATATTTAGCGTGGTAATTGCATTGTTAGTATGCATGAGAAGATTCTTCAATACGATTTTTTCGGAACGAAAATCGTTTTTGTAACCAAAATCGTTCTCTCGAGCTTTTGGTAGAAAAAATAGGCAATTTGTGAGAGATCATTAATTAGGTGAAATATATTGATGTGTTTTTGGTTTTCCGTAGGTACAACACACCTATTTGTTCAATTTTATCTTGTTTTCATATTCACAAGTAGGTATATAGATTTGTTTTCGAGATTAAAAGAGTACGCTATTATTCTTTCGCTTGCTTTCTCCCTATAAATGTATTCCCCTATACCTAATAGGGGAATTTAATATTTAATTTCCTTTACCTTCCTGAATAATCTCTAGTTAGAATCATTTTAAAATAAAATTTAGGTTTGCTGTAAGTACACATTTTATTAGAATAAAACTATATTTTACCCTCAGGACATTAATAAAAAATATAAAAAAAACAAACGCATGTAAGTATTTTCTAAGATTTGAGCGACTTGAACTCAAGTTTGACAGCATTTCACATGTTTTTTGTAAGACGAATTTGTCATCTCATAGTCTGCCTGTGAAAATGAGATCTGCAGGTTTAAACAAATTAATTAAAAACGTAATTATATCCGTTAAAATAAATATAATATAAAATGCATTAAATAAAAGAAAAAATTTAATGCCTAAAAAATTCATTTACTTAAAAAAGGATTTTGAAAATGACACCACCATTTTATTATTGGGGTGTCAAATTCCGGGTAAATTAGGGTAGGTACAAAAGTCCCATTTTTTTAGGGTAACATCCTACGTGTACTTAATTAAGAGCGATTACGAAATTGTCTGTATAACATATAAACCCGATCCATCAGCATCTTGCAGCCAGTCGTCGGCGTCTGCCGGCGCCGGCGCAGGAAACGACAATTATGTGATTAGGTACTCGAGCTGAGTTATGAATCAGTTGTAATGCAATTATTTACATCCAGTAAGACGCCCTCCGGTGTTGTTGAGTCACCCCGGCTTCTCGTGTCATCGGGCCAATAGACAATTAACCTACGACGAGTGACGACGATTTAATATTATTTTGTAATCTCCTTGCTTTATGAGAATTTATGTGTGTTCACCCGCGTAACTCCCGATCCCATGGGAATATCAGGATATAAAGTAGCTTAAGTTACTCCTAATGAATCAATGTATCCTCATACCAAGTTTCATCAAAATCGGTCCAGTAGTTTCGGAGCCTATCCGTTTTAAACAATAAAATATGTTTATGAAATTGGTTTAGATCCGAAACTTCTACTGCAGCTGCTGACCCGATTTTAACTAGGTAGGCCGAATGTGTCACAATAACAATAAACAATGAACAACGGCTCATTAGCACCATTTTTGGCCACGTTCGTATCATAGTCCCTAACGATCCTCGCCATTGTCCCCAGAGAGACACGTCCCGAAGACCTGAGATACCTGACTGTAGACCAGGCTCTCGCAGACTTGGCGCAGTTCATTCAGTATATCAAGAGTGATCTGTTTGCTGATGGAATTTACAAGTAAGTTATTCAAGTTTGTTACAAGCAATTTCATAATATTTGCCTTGCTTTTCAAAAATAGGAAGGCGCTGTTTCCCTATTTGAATTTGCCTGTTTTTGTTTTATAATAACTTGAGTTTTTTTGTAGATGTTTAACGACTTTACTATGACTACGTCCTTGTACTACTTACCTAATTTTTTTTACAAAAGCCTCCGTTCTAAAGAACTTACTTTTTGCCTACAGGGCAAGTAAAGTGGCCTTAGTAGGGTGCTCGTACGCTGGCAGCATGGCTACCTGGATGCGGTTGGCTTACCCTCACCTAGTGGACGTAGCGTTCAGTGACAGCGGACCTTTGCATGCTCAGGAGGACTTCCCTGGTGAGTTCCATCGACCACCATATAACGTGGCGGAGACATGAAGTTAGCATAGCAAAGGAATGCTGAGCATGGCCATACTTGAGGACATACAGAAATAGAAAAAATATGATAAAATTCTCCGTTTTTCTAGGTTACAATGAAATTGATAGTATTTCGAGAAGTAGATGTGGAAAAAAATATATAAGCATTTGAAATCACGTGTTTTTCATTATCTTCTTCAGCATCTGACGCCATAATACGTAATAGGAACTTTAAGAACCTAATAACCTCCTTGAAAACAAGGAATTTTTGTGCGAAATTTTGTCTTCTATCACCTAAACTCGTTTGTTCATAAGTTATTCGTAATCTTTCAGAATATCTGGAAGTGATATCGGAGGCGCTCGCGGTCCAAGGCGGTGAGTCCTGCCTGCAAGCTGTACAGGAGAGCATGGAGGCCCTCGAACAGCTGATCCATTCTAATGGTGGTGCGGAGATCGTGTCGCAGCTCTTCCGGTAAGGAACTGCACTATTCTGACAACTTACTCAGATATTTTGTCTCTGTAGTTCCTTTACAAAAATGCTAAAAAACAACTAGACTTATTTGTTCTCATTGGTCCTAAGCAGTAAACCGCCCTAAATCGGTGGAGGGCTGTTTATTTAGGATAATTTAGCAGGCGAAATCGCTTAAAAACCTAATTGCAACACGGAGTAAGCCATGTAGATTTTGAGAGAAGCTGAGCCTAAAAAAAAATAACGTTAACTTTTAAAAGAAGAGGACAGAAATAAAATTGATTTTAATGAAGACTTTTATATCTTGTGATACTTCTCCAACATTTCAAATTTAAAACAGCAACGCCCAATTACAGAATCTTTATTTATCCCTCCCCTCCAGTACATGCAGCCCCCTCCAAGCCACCCCCCTCGACCTGGCGACGTTCTTCTGGTTCGGCATCACGGACACGTTCGCCTACCTCGTCCAATACGCCACACCCGGAGACATACCTGCTGCATGCGTGGTGCTTACAGACACCAATTCTGGTAAGGCATAGTCAAAGTCAAAGTAAAAAAAAATATTTCTTTGGATGCATAATACCTTAAAAGTATATAGACCACATAAAAACTAAGTTAGGATGTGTGCCTTCGGAACGCGCCCACCAATGAGAAGAATGCACAACAAACTCATGGGGTTTTTTTTCATGTGATCACGCTCACAGTGGTCAATATTACAAATATTTGAAAGTATTATTTGAAATGGAGCAACTAAAGTCACGTCCATGGGTTCTTATCATTAAGGTAAGACGAAGTATCATAGTACGCCTTACTGCACAATCTATGCTTTTTAAAAGTTTTGAACCTGTTAATGGACATGTCATATACATCTTTAGGTAATTTATTATAATAGAGCACACATGTACTGTTTATTTTCCGGAGCCTACTACCGGGCACGGTCAGTTCATCCTTATTTCTTAAGTTGAAATTATGAATATCGCATATAGGTAATACAGAAAGTAGAAGGAAATGGTACTAATAAGAAGAGCAGATAACAAATGAAAGACTTAGCTGTTGTCTGCTTTGCGCTGTTTTTCTGTACCTAGAAATCTAATACAAATCTAATCCTTCACTCTGATTAGTTTTGTTTCTAAACTAGTTCTGAACCATTCGAAGAACAGCGCTGAGTTCTAATTCCAGAAACAAATAACTATCTCGGATAATGTTATTTCAAACGTAGCATTTGTATATTCCCAATTATCTCTAAGAATGGATTTCAATGAGACTTTTCCATTAGTAAGCTCAATACCAAGAAAGACACCTCCCTACTTTGATCAGCGGTTCTCAATGATCAGAACATCGTTTTCCAACCTAACTCCGTGTTCAAAATCTATACAGCAAATCTAATTAACGCCTTCGTATTTTCGAATAGCAAAGTAAATTCCGGATATTTCGTTTCGCAAAGGATTGCTATATCCATCCATACAGAGCAATGCTGCAATGCAAGCATTCTTGGATCCTTTGCGCCAGGAGCGGTTAGGGGTGGGTTTAAATTGATTTTGCTTCCAGCTTTTACCAGTGACGTCGTCCGCGAAGGGGTTCAATTTTCCAAAATTATTTGTTATTTGTTTGTTAATTATTTGTTTGTTTACATAATCGATCAAAAGACTAAAGACAAAAGATAAATTGTAACAGATGTAAGAAAAGTGGACGAATCTAACCTTAAGCCACATCCGGCTAGCTTCGTGCTTAAAAAGGATACCAGATTTTTTTATAATTATAAATGTTGACCTATACAAGTAAGTATAATACTCCCACAGAGCCAGTGTCCCGACTCGCCAACTGGATAACGAGCCAACCCTGGACATACCCCTGTATAGAGTCGCGATACTCGGAGATGGTCATAGCCCACACCAACACAAGCTACGATGCACAGCAGGCTGTCAGTAAGTTGATGTTACCACTATACATCACTGTATTGAGTATTTATTGTTACCATTAAACTTTTAAGACTAGAATCGGTAATAGATAGCTTAAAACAGTATAATATCTATCTCTCTTGCTACGTCTATTTTAGCTATCTACACACAATAATATTTGTCACCTTAAAAATAAAGATAAGAACTGTTTTAAGCTATATATAATTATCTTGGGTTTCGATTTATACTCGTAGTTGTAGTTGCTTAGCTTGAGGTTAGATGGCGGTGTGTGCAATGTCTTACAATATTTATTTATTTGGCCATCGGAAATTCAAATTAAAAACTTTACTTACATAAGCAAAACTTCTGGTACAGGGTGTTTGGCTTTCTGGTCTATAGACGGTAAATTAACACGTAGTTAATAATTCCATGAGTTATTTTTGTCAATAAGATAAATGCAGTGAACGATATCTGCTGCTTATTTCTTAGCCTACCAATCCAAAGTCAAAGTTAAAATTATTTATTCATTTGAAATCATACGTTTTGCATGAAAACACATTGAAACGTCTTTAAAACGAATACCCAAACTAAACAAACCAAGAATTAACTTTACTGGGTAAAAACTAAATAAACTAAAAGAAATAATAATTATTTACAATAAAACTGGATGATATTCTAACTAAGAAAATCTTAATAGAAAATCTCACACAAAATTCGAATTTATAACACGCCTTTTTCTATAAAAAGAAAATTAAAATAAGAAAGAAGCTGTTTTTTAAATATTGTCTGTGAAAAACGCTGCGTTTTTCCTAAATGAAAGAAAGAGATAGATATCAATGTGTGTAGTCGAGTGCGAGTGAGACAACGAATGCTATGAATAGGTTATTATTTAGGTAGTGTATTTGCAATGTAAATGCGATGCTAATTGACGACGTCAGGCTATAGAGACACACGGACAATGCGGAAAATAACTCATAGCTTTTATAACTAATATCTGCACCCAAAGGTTTTACCCGCGTAAGTTCCAATCCCGTGGGAATATCGTGGTAAAATTAGTATGTTTGTAATTGCAAAATTCCAGCAACAAAGCTATTCCAACATACAAAGTTTCATCTTAATCGGTTCAGTAGCTTTTGTGTGATGAGGTAACCAAGTAAACACAACATTCTACGCAAAATAACACGTGTTAGGAGGTATTATATTATTAATACTACATTTTCTCCCCTAAACCCAACTTTTACATTTGCTTCAAGTACAGACCTTTTGATCCTCTCTTCCTTTATTATTTTACTAGCTGCGGCCCGCGGTTTCACCCGCGTAAGTCCCGATTCAGAGGGAATATCGGGATAAAAATTAGCCTATGTGTTAATCCAGGTCTACAGCTATCTACATACCGAGTTTCATCGCAATCGGTCCAGTGGTTTTAGCGTGAAGGAGTAACAAACATACATACACACACAAACTTTCACATTCATAATATTAGTAGGATTATAGACTAGCTTTTGCCCGCGACTTCGTCCGCGTAGAAGTCAAAAATGGACCATGGAATCACGTTGTCCCATACAAACTTTGCCCCCCTTTTTCATCCTCTAAGGGGCAGAATTTCAGAAAATCCTTTCTTATCGGATGCCTACGTCATGCAAAGAACATACCCTCCAAGTTTCAGGTCTCTACGATCAGCGGTTTAGGCTGTGCGTTGATCCGTCAGTCAGTCAGTCAGTCAGCAGTCAGTCAGGACAAAGGATTTTATATGTATAGATTGTGGTCCGTGTGTCAGTGTTACGTACAGAAGCCACACAGAACAGATGCCGTTTGACATTTGATTTGCAGATGTTCCTTGAGAACGGTAATGTACCGTCACTTGTGTAATTAATGTTCTGCCAAACACCCTGTACGTACATATGTTGTACAGTACGTAGCTAGGTAGGTAGCCGATCTCAATGTACAGATAATATGAGTTATTTTATTCAATAATCAATCCATAATCAAGAAAGTTAAGCCCGAATAGCCATATTGAAAAATTTACAATTGAATTAAGAATCTCCTCCTTGTTGAAGTCTGTTAAAAATATATTTAAGATGAGCTTGATATGGCAGCCCAATATATTGTTTTGTATTTAGTATAAATTAAAGTGAAAGGGTACCTGCGCTCTCTCCATACAAACGTAGTCGACTGTTTCCTCCCTGGATAATGCCACTAGCACAAATATTTTTGTGCCATAAAACCTATAACTGCCATGACTATGCCCCTATTTTTTTTTTTTTTTCATTTTCTAATTATCATAGAAATTAAGATTATAAAAATAACAAGGATACGGGCATGTTCATGGCAGTTATAAGTTTTACGCACCAAAAATATTTGCTCTAGCTCCAGGAAGAAAACAGTCGACTACGTTTGTAATAGTTTGTATTGTATGGAGAAAACCCCCGGTACCCTTTGTCCATACGCCAATGACCTTGGTACACAGACTACTAAATAGTTACTACCGGCACCGGTCGCCTTCGTTGGTGAAAATTGTTGATTGTTACAAATGTGTTTTGTTTTTCTCAAAAGTGCTGAGATGGAATTGTAGATGAGATTTTTACCGACATTTTGGTGGGATTTTCGCCTCAAAATTACCCTAAAATATCGGTAAAAATTTCGCCTACAATTCCATCTCAGCACTTTTGAGAAAAACAAAACACATTTCTTACAATCAACAATACAAGTTGTAAGCGACGCACACTGGGGCAGGCTGTATGAAGTCAATACCCAAAACCTAGTACTGATTCCAAAATAGCTTAGGACGATTTATTATGCTTAACTAATGATGTTTTAAATAAAAAACGTCCATTACTAGTAGTTCGCCCCGAACTGAGACCTCACGAGTTTTTTTCAGCGTTTATTATATTTCAGCGTAAAGTACTAAAATGTATAATATAACGACGAAAGACTCCAAATACGACAGGTGTATCTTATTTGAATGATAGCTAGGCACCTATCATTCTATCGCTATTATCTGACATTGGATGATTTAGAGAATCCAAACACGATAGGCATAGCTTGTTGTTGTTGTTAAGTTCTAAAAGCATAGGCCAGCTCAATCATCACACCCTGGACATCCGTTGACTCTTTATTTTTACTCAAGACATTTTGAATGTGTCCAACATAATATCCAGAAGATAGTAATTCCTTTCCTTCCTTCCTTATGTATCTACTTATCATAATGTTACGTAAGAGGAAACGAGAAGACAAGCTCGAGAACGAGAATATATTAGAGAAGTTTGAGGCCAATATGTCCTGTAATAAGTCCCTAAACTAAAATATAACAAGTCAATAAAAATTATAAAAAAATGAGTCACAAATTTTATAATTATCAGAGTCTCTAGATCGGCTAGAACCGAACATTCCTACTATTTAATACTATCCACCACTATTATTGTAAAACAGCCCATGATTATGAAATAAATAATTATAGGAAATGAAGCAAAGAGAGTTCGGACGATTTGGGGCAAAGTAATAAATTTCTATAAATTTTAAATTTAAATAAATTTGGATTAAGAATATTGTAAATAGTAAGCGTGTTACATTGTGAATTTGTGATGCTACACCTTCGTTATTTTTCTTTTGCAATCACAATGTAACACGCTTACTATTTAAGTACAATATTCTTAATCCAAATTTATTAGATTTTATTTTCTATTTTTTAGTTGGACTTTTATTATTAAAGCGTGTTTTTTTTAGTTTTTTATTCTATTAATTTATTTTATACTTTTTGGTCTTTGATAACTTAATATGTTAGATCGGACCCTGGTTACTATTGAAAGACAAACTACTCGTCAAGACGATTCTAACGAGCCTAAACTCGATGAGGTTGTGTCGTTTCATTGCGAAGTTCCTATGACCACCTTCCAGTTCCATCATCAGACCCTGGTTACCATTGAAAGACAAACTACCCGTCAAGGCGATTCTAACGAGCCCAAACTCGATGGGGTTGTGTCGTTTCATTGCGAAGTTCCTATGACCACCTTCCAGTTCCATCATCAGACCCTGGTCACCATTGAAAGACAAACTACTCGTCAAGACGATTCTAACGAGCCCAAACTCGATGGGGTTGTGTCGTTTCATTGCGAAGTTCCTATGACAACCTTCCAGTTCCATCATCAGACCCTAGTCACCATTGAAAGACAAACTACTCGTCAAGACGATTCTAACGAGCCTAAACTCGATGAGGTTGTGTCGTTTCATTGCGAAGTTCCTATGACCACCTTCCAGTTCCATCATCAGACCCTGGTTACCATTGAAAGACAAACTACCCGTCAAGGCGATTCTAACGAGCCCAAACTCGATGGGATTGCGTCGTTTCATTGCGAAGTTCCTATGACCACCTTCCAGTTCCATCATCAGACCCTGGTCACCATTGAAAGACAAACTACTCGTCAAGACGATTCTAACGAGCCCAAACTCGATGAGGTTGTGTCGTTTCATTGCGAAGTTCCTATGACAACCTTCCAGTTCCATCATCAGACCCTGGTAACCATTGAAAGACAAACTACTTGTCAAGACGATTCTAACGAGCCCAAACTCGATGTGGTTGTGTCGTTTCATTGCGAAGTTCCTATGACCACCTTCCAGTTCCATCATCAGACCCTGGTTATTATTGAAAGACAAATTACTCGTCAAGGCGATTCTTGACGAGTAGTTTGAATGAATGAACTATGAAGTATGGATAATGAGATAATTCCTGCAGATTCCCTCCAGCTCTATCATCAGATCAGTTCCATGGTACCATATTATTGTCACCGAAGTTACGCCCTTTCATTTGATACCCCACTCGGGTATATTTGCAGTATAGTTTGTGTGCCATATAGGTAGATCCCCTTTTGGACCCCTATCTCCGTAACCCCCTGACCGATCCTGCTCATGTTCGAACTTAAAAATTCTATGGACCTCAACTACTTGTATACCAAAAATCATGAAGATCAGAGCAACGGTACTCAAGTTATCGTCGAACAAACATACAAACATACAAACATACAAACATACGAGCGACCGACCCTTCTCAACACTAGACCTCTCTCGCTTCGCTCGTTCGGTCAATTACAATAATACTAGCACCGCCCCCCGGTTTCACTTGCGTAAGTCCCGATCTCATGAGAATATCGGGATTAAAAGTGGCCTATGTCATTAATTCTGTGTATTCAGGTCTGCAGCTATCTACATACTGAGTTTCATCGCAACCGGTTCAGTAGTTTTTGCGAGAAAATGTAAGAAATATACTTACAAACAACCCAACAAACTTTCGCCTAATTTATAATATTATACTAATATTAGAAGTAGTTATTTACTAATATTAGTAGGACGAATATTTTATATTATAAAAATAAACAATTAGTTATTCTTAAAACTTCTTCTGAAAGTAACATATCAATCACTTCGGGGTCAAATGGACTTCTTTTTAAGCTATCAGGTAAATTGAGCCTTAAACTTATTAGAGGGTCTGACGATTGATATCGATATATTCAAAAATTTACAAGCTTAGTCCGGTTTATCTACTACTTGTTTTATTTAATGACTTGAGTTTCAGTAGTTTTTCCAGATGCTCTTAATTTCATCAGGGCAGCATAAACTAAAACATCCACTTCCAAACCCACGTGTAATTAAACTGTTTTTCTGCGTTTTGAATGATCACTACACTCGCCGAAATCCAATGATGGTCTACCAACTTTTACCAAAGATTTATCAGAAGATAAAAATGATGTAAACTCACATTTAAAATCTAGCCGAGGAAGTACTGTCATTAGATAAAAACATTACTTTATGTCGATTTTGTGATAACCATTTATTTTGAAATTGTCATTTAAAGTTACGCAGTTCACCTGACAAAATAGTTATTCCGATTCCTTAGGGCAAGAGATTTTTTTGCTACAAAATCCGCAACAACTTCGAATTTCTTCTCAAATATACTAAATTTACTATTTAAAACAATATCCGAAAGAGTTCTTCATGTAATTTGAACTTTAGAAGACGGTCCTGAAAGTTATGTGCAAAAAAAGTCACAATAATTGAAAAATGATTTTTTTAGTTTTGGACATTACAACATTAAAACATTATTTTTTAAAATTTGCGCAACACGCTTTTACTTTTCGACTCGGTTTCATAACAAGGAAGGTGTAGTGCAATATAGGGCACAAAGAATTTCAAAAACTCTTTGCGCGAATTAGAGATATCATGATTTGATTAAAATTTTCGAAAAAAATTATAAATATTGTTTTAAAAAAAATGCTATTAAATACAATCTAATAATCATGTAGGTTAAATAGTACCAACCTTGTTCTCCACCTGACATGTTTTAGGTTTGAAAAATCTTTAATAATAACAGAGTTATTAATTATCAAACAGCTCAATAAAATGTTACGCAATAGCAAAAGAAAGAAAAACAATAACTTTGCAGATGTCTCCTGGCAAACTGATAACCTTTTAGTAGATGTAACGGTCAACAATACACGCGACAGGGTTTCTAATATCATAATATTACAGTGTATTTTCAACTTCCTTCATTTTAAAAATTGAGTTTTGGGCATTCACCTCATATAGCCTGCCCCTGTGTGCGACGGATATTTGGCTAAGTTACTTAAGTAACTCATTATTAACTACCTACCTACCTACTATAATTTAACATCTTATGTACACAGTTTTGAATAAATATTCTCGATTCTTGATTGTTGCCACCGTACTTGCTTTGTTCCAGTGCGGCTATGGACGTACCAAACGTGTGTTGAGTACGGCTGGTATCAGACCACGACTAGCGACCGCCATCCGTTCCTGTCGACCATACCGCTTGAATACTTCCATCAGATGTGTAAGGACTTCTTCGGGAACAGGTATATAATTATTATACTTACTTTTTTTTAACTACAATTAAATTAAACATACCTACTTACCTACAAAAGACAAATTAAATTCAATAGAATAAAATTACAACTATGTACTTACTTAGTTCATAGGATAGATATGAAAATATCAATAGAAAGGAATTGGAATCAAAGTTCTATAAAACTTAAAATGTCTTTTGAATTATTATGTAGTTAATTCCCAGTTTTTTACTTATTATCAATTTGATCACAACAGAAAAAAGTTAACGAGCAAATCACCCTCGATAAAGTCGTTAATGCAAATTCCTTTTTTATTTCAAAGCCTAATAAATAATTAGAAAATTATGTTGTAAAGCTCGTTACACTAAATGATGTGAGATTTTGATTTGTGGTCATTTTAATGAATAACTGAAAAATAATAATTTGGAGGGCTTTTACTTCGACATCACCTTAACAAAAAAAAGTATGGAGAATTAATAACATAGTTTACAGGTAATTACTTTCTTTTAAAAATTGTTTATCCTTCTAAAAATTGTCTATCTTTCTTTTAAAAGTGTACCCATGGGTAGGTTCTTTTTAATAGTCCAAAGGTATGGGGAACAATTCATTGACGAAGTTTTATAATAAGTTTATTTCTTCTAGTTTCGACGAAGAGTTCCTCCGGTACGGCATCGAACGGACGAACACATTGTTCGGTGGTCTCCACCTCCCGGACCACGTGGTGTCAGTAGCCGGGGGGCACGACCCGTGGGCCCCCATGGGACCCACCACGGAGCACGGGCACGCCCTGGCGCCCGTCTACGTCGTGCCTCATGTCTCACACTGTAGGGCTATTCAGTAAGTTGTCTTTAATATCACGTGATGTCAGTAGCCAGGGGGCACGACCCTTAAGACCCTATAGGACCAAAATAACTTGGGTGCATTCCCAGTGTCCCCATTGATGCTGTCCCCATTTAATGGGGACAACGGAATTCAATAAAAAAAAGAACGTGTGGCACTCGGAGACTGCCGCAGTAAAGCTATTGCATTGTACAGTCGTACCATATACATACACGTTAAGTGAACGCTCGGCCGAGCTACATGGTAGGCGGAGTGTTAGGTTAGGTGTTAGGTTTTATTTTCGTTACGGAATTTCTTGATTCGGTCGCCGCGCTCAAATACCGCGATAAAAGCTATGCAATAGCTAAATAAAATGTATGCCTTTTGTGACGTCCAATTGACGTTTTTGCTCATGATTTGTCCCCGGTCCATTAACGGTCACGATTTTTAATGATTTCCCGTTGTCCCCATAATGGGGACTGCGTTTATGGGGACAACGGGAACACACCATAACGTGTATGTTTCAGGCCGTTAGGAAGCAGTGAGAGCGAAGAGCTGTCCCGTACCAAGCGGCTCGTGGCCAACTTCGTGTCGGAACACCTCACTGGAGAGCCTGTTTACGAGATCGTGGAAGACGCAGAGTCTCCAGGGAACCAGGCTGTTGCCTCCATTGCTGTTGTTGCACTTGGATTGTATTTAGCATTGTGAAGTCAATTTATCGAAATATAAGTCAAATAAACCGTGTTCCGTCTTTTCTATATGTAAATACTAGCGACCCGCCCCGGCTTCGCACGGCTATTTTATGCATGTACTATACATATAAACCTTAACCTCTTGAATCACTCTACCTATTAAAAAACCGCATCAAAATCCGTTTTAAAGATCTAAGCATACATAGGGACAGACAGCGGGAAGTGACTTTGTTTTATACTATGTGTGAAGGAAGTGAAAAATTGGACTAGAAGATTTGTCAATTATCAGAAAAACAGTTAGTTATAAATTAAAAATACACAGTGTAGGTACATAGGTTTTTATTATTATTTCAAAGACATCTTACAATATTATATTAGCTTTAGAATTATTAATATGTAACCCATACGCCATGTTTTAATCGTGGTTTACCATTGATGTAGTCGTATCAATAATTCGGGTACTCGGGGACACTGGAACAAAAGATTTATTTCAGTTTAAAATGTGAAAGAGGCTTAATATATTAGTAGGCAATTTGCTCAGTATGCTTTTTGCTTCTGAGGCAAATTACTGTTTAGGCATTCAAAATTGTAGGTAGTTTGCATAAAGCCGGGTTTTCACAGTACGAGTACGCTCGGATGATTACTCGGACGCTAATCGTATTGTATAAACACCTAATCCGAGCTGCAAGTTTCGACTAAAGTTAGGACGTGGTTGCAGCCGATGAGGGATAGGGAAGGGTTGCCTTTTGTTCTAATGTCTGATCATCTTTGACCGTTAGCTGTTATTTTTTTTTACCTGCTTTGAGTTTTTTTTTTATTATTTTTAACCGGCTAGATTGCCAGAGACCTTCTTAGTGCGCAGTGAACTCGTAACGTGAAAACGACGATCTAAGTACACTTCTATAGGATCTAGCTCGTACGAGTACTGTGAAACCCGGCTTAATAGGGATTCAGTTTTTTATACATGACCTGTGTGCATTTTGCTTCGTAGTAACGTTTTCGTTACGATTGAATTTATAAATAAATAAATCATTTTTTATACAAAATAAAATGACATTGTACAGAACATTCGGTTCATTCGACGACCCAGTTGGCACAATTTTCACCATGCCGGACTGCCAAACACACGGTTGCGGGTTCGATTCTCGCCTCAGACAAGTACCTATTTATGCTTAGATATTTGTCTGTGGTCTGGTTGTCTCTATGTATTATAAGTATATATTTACAAAAGTAAAGTTTATATGTAGTAGGTATATCAATTGTCTAGCACCTATAACACAAGTCAAGTTACCTACTTAGCTTGGGGCTAGATGGCGAATGTCCTGCAATATTTGTATATTTATCTAAATTATGTTTACGATACTTTTTTTACTCCTTATTTTACTGAACCTTTAGGTAAATATAACTTACGTAATGAGTACATACCTATATACCTACCACCTAGTTTTATACAAAACAACATTATATACATACTGTAATATTAATGCGATTCCTTCCTTCCTTATTTTGATTGAACTAAGTACGCATCTAACTAATATAGATAAATGCGAAAGACAATTTATTTCTCTTCTCTTTACAATCAAACTGCTGCTGCTGACCAAATATAGATCGATAGAAGGGGCAGTAACATATTATGTAGGTATACCATAATATTATAAAGCTGAAGAGTTTGTTTGAACACCCTAAACTCGGGAACTACTGGTTCGAATAGAAAAATTCTTTTAGTGTTGGATAGTCCATTTATCGAGGAAGGCTATAGGTTATTTTAAATTTCGATATTCCCACGAGATTGGGACTTACGCGGGTGAGACCGCAGGGCGAAGCTAGTCTATACAAATATTATAAAGTTGAAGAGTTTGTTTGTTTGAACGCGCCAATCTCAGGAACTACTGGTTCGAATTGATTTCTTTTTTGTGTTAGATAGGCCATTTGTCGAAGAAGGCTATAGGCTATTTTATATTTTAATATTTCCACGGGATCGGGAGTTACGCGGGTGAAACCGCGGAGCGCTGCCTAATCTGTGAAAATTTCCACTGCCTAGCTATCACGGTTCATAAAACACAGCCTGGTTGCAGACAGACGGACGGACAGAAAAGTCGTAATAGGATCCCGTAAAAATGAAGTCAAAAGACAGAAATTCAGGCTAACATTATAAAATGCGAAGGTAGAATAGAATAGTAGTACCTAACTCTGTCTGTAACGTTTTCACGCCGAAACTGTTGAACCTATTTTGATAGATTTTGGTATAGAGATAGATGGGACCATGGAGCTTCCTTCACTGTCCCTTCCTAAGTCCCAAAGTTTATCAAATTGGTTCGTCACAACGTGAAAACGTAACAGACAGAGTTACTTGGTAAAGACATAAGTTAGTTTGTATCTAGCCCCCCAATCGCCTTAACTTATGACGCATTAGTCGAGTGCACGTCCAGTTGACACATACGTCACGTGCACGCAAACAATAATCCGTATTGCGTATTGCGTAACCGTTACTTTAACTGCACGTCTACTTCACCTACGCGCATTCTACGCGTGAAACAAGTTGTCGTACGAAATTTTAGACTAATCTTCCTAAGTGACAACTAATTTGTAATTTATGTCACGTTAAAATTTACCGCGATACGGCGAGCGCGCGACGTTTAGGTCTGCGTGACGTGTACGTCTTAAGAATTTAGGGCAATACGAAATCTATAGTTAAGACGCAAACGCAGTCAAGACGCGCTACATAAGAATACGGCGATCGGCCCGCAGGTCCCAGCAGGATGCTAGTGGTTTAAGTAAATAAGTAAGTACTTACTGCCTATAGCACCTGTTGAATATACGGTAAGTGCCGGAGGGACATCGGTTCGTCAGGAACCGCTTCTCTCTCTTCAACTCCTTGTGTTCGGGGTTAGCGAACACCCCGACCAAACACAATACTAACAAAAGCAAGTGGAAAAACTTCATTTTTATTATTTGTGTAGAAACAATATAATGGAACACTTGGAGTATGGTTGTGGAATGCAGCTAAGTATGTCACGTATACCACTTTTATACAACGTTACAAACCAAAACCACAATAATTCCTATAAATAATGATGAACACCTATTATTTTTCCTGTGACTAAATAAAGTATTCAAAAGTTCTCTTCGTTTATGCCATATCCACCCACGACGACCTATTTGGCACAATGGTAACCATGCCGGACTGCCAAACACAGTGCGGGTTCGATACCCGCCTCAGACATGTATTTATGCTTAGATATTTGTCTGTGGTCTAGTTGTTTCTATATATTTTAAGTATATATTTACAAATGAAAAGTATAATATATACTATAAGTAGTATATTGTCTGTCCGTTGTCTAGCACTCATAACACAAGTCTAGTTACTTAGCTTGGGGCTAGATGGTGATTTGTGGAATGTCCTGCAATATATGAGAGGGTGGTTACCTGGACATTGGACAAGCCTACTCCAAGTAATGCATGTCCCAGGAACTACAGGAACTAGTCATAAACGATTAAAGTTGCTGGGGGTGTAATCATCTAGATACTAGATTAAAGTTATTAATATAAGTAGGTACCTAAAACATGAGTTTGGCAAACAACTAATGATTTTGATGACGCAAAATTATTAAAATTAATTCCGTCATAAATAGGTAATTCCATTTTATATACGCAGGGTTATTGGTAACTGTATCAGCAAGCCGTTGTTGGCTACTTCTGTGCATCATATAACCTCGGATCATAACGATCAGTTTTCTTTCTACAACTTTTGGAAATTCAAACATAAATTTGAAAATTTTGAGTTTATGTTTACCTGAAAATCAGCTGTTCCTAAAGCTGGGAACATATTATTGGACGCGGCTTACCGACGAGTCCTATAGGTCGCAGCTGTCGGACGCGTCCGAGCAATGTGTCCCCAGCTTTACACACAGAGAGAGGTCATTAACATTAAGACTATACTTTTTTTTAAAGTTTTATCTACCTACTGTTCTAAGTATGAATGACCTCCTTCCACGTATGATCCGACCTTTGTTTTAAAAAACCTGCTAATTTGTTTTCAAATTTTCAGTCGTAGAACAAAAGTTGTTTGTTAAGGTGCACAGAAATAGCCTTCAGCGCCTTGCTAATATAGTTACCAATAACCCTGTATATTTTTGGACGCAACTTACCAAATGCCTAAAAAAGACTAAAATAAATTGTTTTGTTTATAGACTAGGTACCAACAAATTATAAAAGAGGCTACCTACCGTATCCGGTGGACCTACCATGGAACTACTACCTACCGGTCTCTACCGACATTTTTGTATCATTTTAAAACAAAAATTCTTAGTCTTTTCAAAGGTTTATAGCCCAATCATGGGAAACAGGTGTATCAT
This sequence comes from Idaea aversata, assembly GCA_907269075.1. Lineage (NCBI taxonomy): Eukaryota > Metazoa > Arthropoda > Insecta > Lepidoptera > Geometridae > Idaea > Idaea aversata. The sequence continues at coordinate 370,442 of OU026109.1, forward strand.
ACTTTCATAGCTTATGATTATGATTCAAGTTGTTAAACCATGTTGTTGCTAACTGTACTTGAAACCACCGATCAGCAGGTATAAAATAAATTCGTGCGAAACGACCATCAATAATTTATTTTTTAATAAAAAGGGTCGTTTCGCACTTTCGTGCGAACTTCTTGCGGGCGAAACGACCACCTACTCATCAAAATAAGCCAAAATTGACATCAGGCGAAATAATTCCAATTTTTATTTTTTTATTAGGTAGGTACACGTACCGTAACACACACGAATATTAAGAATAAAGAAAAACATTACTGAAATAATATTCAAGTGTACCAATAATAATGGCACTCGTCCATAAAGCCGAGAACGTAAGCAATCGCTACAAATCGTATTTTCTTAAAGAATTATGATTAAATGTCTCAGGTCATACAGAACTTTGCCTTAACAGATTCTTGTTTCTAGTTAAAATGACAAATTCTAAAGGCTTAACTTAGGGACTAAATTAAATTAAATCAATTTGAAGACTAGGACTAACCAAAGCTTTGTATTACTTCACTTCTGTAACCAGCCATTGAGTCATTGAAGATGTCAATGTTGGAATTTCTCGAGTCAATTTCGTTATATTTTGAGCAAGCACTTGTGATAAAATGATGACGCCCAAGATTGGTTCTGGACCGAGGCAGGGAAAAAGTGCTTGTTATTGCTTAGTTAATTTTTCGTTTATATGAATTCCTATTTTCCTTTCCTATATTATAATTTATATGAATTCCTAATTCAATTCGTTTATATGAAGTACTATTTTCCTTCGTCATCAGTAGGTACTAAGAAATTGACATGGTGTTAGTTAGCAACACCACGTCAATGTTCTGGGAATCGACATACTGAGAAAAATAAATTATTCAATAATTCAAATAGTTTCGTAAATTGGTAGGTACCTACCTATAGTATTATACAACGAGGATTCCTGATGAATGTACATAAAGGTCCTTCTTTAATACTCATGAGCTAAAAGTCCTCAAGGGGGCGGGGCGTGTGCTGAGGGTTTGAACATACCTTTTTGAAGGTTTTTGCTCTCGATTTTTTTTTTGAGATAAGTACCTACTTCCCTAAGCTTCATCACTATCACTACATAGTATAAAACAAAGTCGCTTTCTCTGTCCCTATGTCCCTATATCCCTATGTATGCTTAAATCTTTAAAACTACGCAACGGATTTTTATGCGGTTTTTTTTAATAGATAGAGTGATTCAAGAGGATGGTTTATATGTATAATACATGCATAATATAGCCGTGCGAAGCCGGGACGGGTCGCTAGTTTACATTAAATTAAGATTTCCTTCAAAAACATTTTGACTACAGCATCGAAACGATAAGGGTTTTCGTTTTAAATTTTTTAAGGTTCAGATGTTCCTATTAATAAAATTGGGATATTTACATCTAATTTATGATTTATCAGCGTCAGTAATTTAACTAAATGTTATGCAGGGCGTTCTAGTGCCTAGGACCTATGATCTATTAGATGGAGTAAGCCTGCGATGCAGAAGTGAGGGGGTTCAATTCCAGCCTCAAACAATTTTGTAAACAAACCGACTGTACTTCTAAAATATTTGTTTCCTGTCGTTGTGTTTCGATATATGTATAATAGGTACGTATTTACAAAAGAAAAGAAGATAATAAAGTATTCTATCCGTCTGGCCACCATAGCACATGCCTAGTTGCTTAGCATTGAGTTTATTTATTAGCTTTTGGTCTTTTTGGATTGAGTTTTATTAGCTTTAGGGCTTTGTTGTGCCTACCTGTAATAGGAAGTATCAAAATGAATAAATATTTTTGAAATAATACAGTACTTTATCTACTATGATTTATTCAGACTTTGGATACTTTTATTAACCAAAAGAGACGAAATGAACCAAGTCTACCTGTAGTCATGAGAGCTGTAAAGCTTCGAGAGCTTTAAAGTTTTAGCAAACAAAAATAAACGCTATTATTTTTATGTCCTATTTGAGGTCAGGTTTATATATATAAACAAATATTATATTTTATAATTTTATTTATTTATTGCAATAAAGGTAGGTACATATCTATACATACAATATGTGTCAACGCATCGCTTTGTTACACGCACGTGGTATATATTGTTTACAAAAAGCCATTTCATATATAAATATACAAATATATTAGTTGGAACATATTGGATCGGGTCTCCGTTTGGTCTAAATCTAGCCTATAATATATATAACAGTAAGTAATCGTATATATGCATTCTACATAAGCAATATATTAGAAAAAATGTGCTAACTTTTTATATTAAGGTGCCCCTTCACGAAGTAGGTAAAATTCTGTACGTAATTATAATAATTTCTCTCTTTTTGCTAAAATGTAATATTTTTAATTCAAATCAAAATTAAGTATCCTGTACCTATTTAAATTAAATTTAACTTTTAAGGATGTTTTTTTGTTAAAATATAATATTTTCCTTTCATATGAGAGGAAAAAATATCATTAAATACGCACTCGCGCGGTTTTGTTGATGTAACCCTTATTTTTAGTTTGTTAGTTTTAAATTTATAGGTATTTTGTGTATTTTTAGTTAAGATTTTGTATTTAATTGAATATTATTCAATTGCTAGACGGAATTTGTTGTTAAATTTTGTCCAACGTGTAAAGGGGCACCTTAACAGCTTAATTATAAAAAGCTCGTTAAAGCTTTAGAAGCTAACAACGGCTTTATATCGCGTAAAGCGCTTTATATGGCTTTTATAACAAGGTACATCGTGAGGGCACTTTTTGGGTATATATTCTATATATCAAAACTACTCGGAATTTGATTCTAAAAATCCTAAAAACGACTATAGGGGAGCGGCGGGGTTGGTACTTGTGGAACACTTAATATTTTTTTATTTCTGATTATTATTCATAATTTGATATTATTATCACTTACTTTTTTATTATTAAGAGAAAAAATTACATACTTGAAACTTATTTTTATATTTATTGATTATTGTACATTTTTTTAATTCAAAATACTTTAAATATTGTTTTTTAAGGTTTTTAGAATCAAATTCAAACAATGGGTAAAAATGTTCAACAATACATTTTGTGCTTACAATACAATACATAACTGCTTATATCAAAATTGATTTAAATATTATTATACCAAAAGTCATGTTCGGGCGTTGAAATTATGTATAACTCGCTCCGCGGTTTCACCCGCGTAACTCCCGATCCCGTGGGAATATCGGGATAAAAATACCCTATATTATTGTTAATGAATCAACGTATTCTTATACGAAGTTTCATCAAAATCGGTCCAGCCTGCCTAGCATGAAGACCAAAACACGATACGATAGAGCGATAGGCTTTATCTATCATATTTTGAGAGTTGATGTAGTTATATCGCTTTGTCGTATCGTGTTTGGTCTTCATGCTAGGCAGCCAGTAGTTTCGGAGTCTATTCAACCAAATCTTTCCTCTTTAATTAAGTAAGATAAGATTTATGGCTTAATTCATTTAAATCTCTGTCACAAGATGAGGCTCATATATTTCGATATAGGACTAGATAAATGAAAACTATTTTGGCACAAAATATCCTAAACTGTCACATTTTGAAGATAATTATGAGCCACTAAAGCTACTCATATTCTTTGAATTGTAATAATTTAGGACATTATGTGACAGATATCCTAAACCGTCACGTTTTGCAGAAATGAGCCGCTAAAGCAGCCCTTATTATCTTTGAAAATTGATATTATGTGATAGAATATTTTTTTAAATATCTTCTATAAAAAAAACCAGAGATTTAAAAAAATGTTTACATTTATCAAGGATGTCCTATTGAACTTTCTGATATACCTACTTCTGTTTGATTTATTTGAATGTAGTTATTTAATTTAATACGCTTTAGATCATGCAATTTGTAGTAGAAATATGTTTTAAGAATAAAATAAGTAGATTCTTGGAACTATTTTAAAATAACCCCTCAAAAAGTACAGTTTTTTTTTATCATTTTTCAAATTCATGCAGAATGTTACGGATTTTTTATTTCCATAATCATCTAATAAATGTGTAATGTCATATTTTAGTCAAACATTGTTATTATGAAAACACCCTGTATAAAGCACTACTGCATTCAATTTTTTATTATACAAAATTGATTTAATGTTTTTTTGTCATTTTTAACAATTAGGTAGTAGTTGCATCCCTCGGTGTTACCCGATCCCGTGTAAATATTTGCATTAAAGAAACATATGTATGCTATTCTACAGTTCAATCTATCTAGTGCTAAAGTTTCAACGAAATCTATTCAGTAGTTTTCAAAGCATACATTACTTTCCCATGTTATTAGTTGGGGAAAGTAGGACCAAGAAAAATATATAATTCAATAATTTACCAATTTTCTTAAGAAATAAAAATATATATATATTGTCAAATTTAATACTCGAAAGCTAGGTATATACGTACAACATTAATATACAGGACGATCTAAAAATTAACAATTACAAATTATTTACAAAAAAAAACTGAAACCTTACAAAAAACAACGTGGTTTTTTTTAATGTCACAATCGAAGCATCACATAAAATACGTATGGAATAATCGGACTAACTCTAACATTAAAAATATACAAAAAAAAACAAACAAAATTACAAAATATACAATTATTCGATTTGAAACGATTTGATATAAAAAAATAAAAAAGTTTTGGAAAGTTAAATGGTATTATTTATAAACTGATTTAAACCAACACTTACAAGTTAAACTAGAAATATTTTCCAAAAATTCTCTGCGGCGGGATTCGAATTTGCAACAGTGATGCGGGGGTCACGAATTCGAATTCCACCAAAAAGAATTTTTGGAAAATTATATCAAAAAGATTGGAAAGTGAATCGAACCGGGTAGACGTAGCTCGACCAGGAGCTCCCTAGGTTCAGTGGTTAGAAGTGCGGTTCGCAACGGCGGTAGTCAGTTCAGGTTTTGTCTTGTCGTTTGTTGAATCAACCACCATTACTTGGTTGGTCCTGTAACAGAAATATAAATTAATCTATAATCCGTTGAAAAAATCCAAGCCGAGGTTTCTTTAATAATTGTCTCACCAGCTTAACCAAACTTATGAAGAAACACAATGAGGCTGTGTGGGCGAAATAAAATATTTTGCGTGCCCTTTCGAGAAAACGACAAAAAAACTGCATGCACTTAGTTAATTTGAGGGGCTTCGAAAATATATGTATAAATATTATTAAACCAATAATTACCGGTATAAAAGGATCGATCGCTGATTTCGTAAGGGATATATTTTCTTCCATTTTCTCGTTTTCTGAAACAAAGGAAAAGAAAATACGTACATTAAAATTAAATAATTAACGATTACTTGTCTATTCTTTGACTTGTCTATTCTTTGTTCACGATAAAATTTTGTATTAATAAAAAAATGTTTTAAAAACATACCCAATCTGATCAAATGGTTCCGTAGCGCGTGGTTTTCCTCCCGCAGTATAGGGACCACGTCGCGGGCGGGGAACTCCGCCGACAGCAGGGCGGAAAGGGCAGATTGTAGCCCCGACGCGGGACCTGCCAGGCGGGCCGCAAGGAGAGACGCGCCTATTGACGATTCTAAAACAAATATCGATATTATTATTATAAATGTACAAGTTTGTGTGTGTGTTACTCCTTTACGTAAAACTACTGAACAGATTGTGATGAAATTCGTTATGTAGACAGCTGGAGACCTGGATAACATTTATAGGCTTCTTTTGTCCCGATATTCCCACGGGATCAGGACTTACGCGCTTATAGGCATGTATGAATATTACGAGAAAAAAAATCCTGTTTTTAATAACTTTAGTAATGACTAGCTTTCGCCCGCGACTTTGTCAGCGTAGGGTTTGAATTTTTTAAAATCCTTTCTTATCGGATGCCTACATCATACAAAGAAGACCTTCCAAGTTTCAGATCTCTACGATCAGCGGTTTAGGCTGTGCGTTGATCCGTCAGTCAGTCAGTCGTTCAGGACAAAGCATTTTAAATGTATAGATAGATGCAACTCACCGACAACATCGTCGTTACCCTCGCAACTAGTGGCCTCGATATCCGACAACGTATCGTAGGACGCGTCGTCGACACGTGTCGATGTCGTACTCTTCACATCTGATGTTACGTCCGCGGGTGAGAGGGGGGACCGAGCTGGGGGGAAAAAGGGGGGGTTAGATATTTTACTTTCATTTCAATCTCAATCTTCTGTAAAATACGCTAAAAATTCGTGAACTTTTAAGTTTGTAAGACCACATTGCGGGTTTTTGCCCATGGTCTCATTATAAGCCTTCTTGCACCGTGCTCATCCCAGCGGAAGTCTTCCGCACTGCAGCCAGTCAAAGGTCCACTTCGCGGAACGGTCAAATTCTGCTAGCCTATCTTGAATGTGATTTTTTGCGGACGAATTGAGAATTATCCGAATCCTTTCTTATCGGATGCCTACGTCATACGCCGTCGTTAGTCGTTAAAGACAAAGCATTTTATATATATAGACATAGATGTCGGTATGTTTGTGGTAATGCAAGGGATGCATCTCACCATGACAGTGCCTGCAGCGTCCAGCGCGCGCGACGACCGCGCTGGCCGAGGGAGCGACGAGTGCGGCGCGGACTGCTTGCGTTATCTGTTCCGCTTGAGTGTATGCAGCTAGCACTAGCTGCTGGAAGTCGTTGCCGAATGTACCTGAATCTATATACAAACAAACAACTCTGATAAATTAATCAAGAAAATAAAATAGATACTTTAACATCTCCAAAACGTTAAACATAAAAGACCAGATAAGGTAGTATACGTACCAACTTGTCCCAAGGTCTCAGCGACAGCCATCTCGGCGACTTGGTGCTGGTGGTCGCTGGGCACCCCGAGCGCCGCGCTCACCAGTGACGCCTTCGCCAGCAGGGACCGGTTTATTATCTCGTCCAAACGACGGAGGCGTTCTGGAGACATACATCAATACTTTCATTTGAAAAATAAGTGTGATCAATCTTGGAGAATGTGATATTTAATTTCATAAGTTCTTCGACTTCGCAGCCTCAGCCGCTCTACCTCGAACTGCTGTCTATGTATTGTTACACAAAGGCGGAGAGGCTGTTCTTCAGAAAATAATGATTTTAAATCTTGCTTTTCTTATTTTTGTCCTCCAGGAAAATGTGTGGTTTAGCAGCTATTGCAAACAGGTTGAAGAGAAGTAAACTAGCGTGAATTGGTCACATCATGCGGAGATAGGATACTCAAGACACTAGCAGAGTACAGGACTTAAAAGTTAATGGTCATAGAGCAATAGGAAGGACAAAGGAGAAGTGGAGGGATTGGGTTAGACAGGATATGGGGGAAATGAAAGTGAACGCGGACTTGACGAGGAATACAGAGTTGTGCTGAAACCACATAGTGAGAAACGAGGAAGATGAAAGATCCTTGGGTAACTTCCCAACTTTATACTGACCTTGCGTAGAGAGTGCAATCTCTGCTACCATGACGTCCTTCGGTGGTTCAGTGACGGTGACAGCTGCGTGCGTCTCCAGCGGCGGAGGGGAGGAGCCATGCGTGCTGATGCGGCCCACGGTCGGCCGCCGGATCCTAAAGGACCAATTTAGGAAAAAACAATACTATTAAAACAGCGGAACCAACTCTCATCAAACATAAGTCATTTTGAACCTGGATATGGAGTGGAGTGGAAAACACGACAATTAGACATTTACTAGTTTAACCCATGACTTAGTCGTTGAAGCTGAATTTAATGCCCCGTTCACAGGTAGATGAACAGACATACATAAAATTAAACACTCCTCTTTGATCATTGATAAGTGTTACTTCTGGTCGCCACCGACAGATGTCATCAACCGACCGGATCAACCGGTGTGTGATGTGTGGTGGTGTGTGTGTGTGATTCATATAACCATTGCCTGAATCGCAAAAGATAGATTTCTAAAATATGTATTAATAAAATGAATGAAATACTTTTTTCCAGCATGTTTCTTAGTCAAATTGTAAACGCAAAAATCCCAGAAACTACTAAACCAATTTCAACGAAACTTCCACCGATAGATAGCTAAAACATCGGGCTACGAACAATACAACTAATATCACCAGTACTCACTTATGTTTCTCTTCTTTCTCCTCCTCCTTGTCCGGCGAATGCACGACTCTCTCCTCTTCCTTGCTATCTCTATCCCTGTCCCTCTCGCTCGAGCTCCGTTCCACCGATGTCCTGTCCCTTTCGCACTCATCGCTGATGACGTCACCCGTAGACGTCGTCGACTTGTCTGATTTCTCGGATGCGTCGGATGGATTCCGGGATACGTTTATACCTGGGGAATAAAGGATAGATAATGTAGAACGAGCGAGATATTTGGGAAGCATTTTATGAAATTAGTGTTATGTGACTTCTAAGCAAGTGTTTGCATAAATTTATGTTCCAAGGCGGAAATCGAAGTTGCAACCTCCGGCTACTCCTAGCAGGACATTGCACACAGCGCCATCTAGCCACAACAAGCTACGTAACTAGGCTTGTGTTATACAGCCCAGATAACTTATAGAATCTTCTTATCTTATATATTGGGGGCTGACAGATAGCCAGCAACACTTCGACCCATGGGATCTTTTGTGTTTACCTTAATGTTTCTTACTCTTTGAAGAAGTGGTCGATTAACGCGGTGATCTCACTGAGAGGAAGAAACCTATATTCCTCCGGTTTGGGATACGCATTCCCAAGGAGGCTCATACGCTTCGCTGCTATGACGTCGCATTCACACAGTATGTGCTCCATAGTTTCCCTGACATCACCGCAGGCTCTGCAGTCATTATTTGAAGTTATCTTCATTTTTAAAAGCATGTCATTGGTTCCGTAATGTCCTGTCAAGGCACCAACCTTATACTTATAGAATACTCATACACTTTTCTATTAAAAACCTATAGAAAAACACCCAGACCAGAAATAAGTCTACAGATCATAAAAATGTGTTGTAAGGCGGGAATCGAACCCCGAACCTCGTTTAAAGAATGTAATAACATACCAGAATCGTCAGTAGATCGAGTAGCGTGATGTGAAGGTGTTATATTCGGTTTGAGTTCCGTCAGTTTCGCCAGGGGAGCCTCTTGGATGTGTTTCACCCAACTGGAAACAGAAAATATCGTGAAGGTTTTATCAGTCAAAGCATTTTGCAAAAGCTGTTACACGTGCAACTTATGGGTCGATAGAGAGATGGATAATTTGAATAATATATAATACAGTTATACACAGTAATAACACAGTGGATAATAAATAACACGATATATACAAAGCAAAGTAATAGCTAGAAATCGTAAGTAGATCATACGAAGCAGTCGCTAAGTACTGTGGTACTAACCAAAGACTTCTTCTCATTTGTTTGTAATACATTTGATAACGCATAGAGGTTGGCTTAGTTATGACGTCATATTTATATCGTTACATCCATCATTTGGTTTTTGCAAGTTACTTATACTCTTTAGACATATTTAAAAGCCATTGTCATGTCAAATGTATGGTTTTGAAAAATCTGCATGCATTCTTGCAGGGCTGTAGTTAAAGTGTAATGTACTTACGTGGCGTATTCGGAGGCAGAGTTGGCTGAGAGTTCGTGCATCTGTACACCGTTGATGTTCATCAGGAAGAACGTGTTGCGCACGGCGGCGTTCGGCCGGAACAGGACCTTATCCCTGGAGGACAGATGCGAAATGTTTGACTTAGGGGGAAGATATAGAGGGGGGTTTGAAACCCAATGCTGACCGTAGCATGCACACACATGATCTTACGGTGAAAGAGGAATCCACAATACCCAAGAATTCACCATGGTTCGACTTTCACCAATCTGGAGTAAGCATCCGTGGCGTCTTAACACCGACACACTGAGAGCCTGCTCTCTGCAGTTGGCTGATTCTTTACAGTTTCTCCAAACTCGAGTGGATGTAATTTTTTAAAATAGAACTTCAAAATGTAAGGCTATTTTACTGTTTGATGGTATTTCAAATTGATGTGAACTGAGTATGTCAATCTGGTTAAGATGATTTTATTTAAAAATGTTACTTTTTTAAGTGATATTGACTTAGAAATAGTTGAGGTAAACTTTCCCCTGGTGACAACGGTAACTTACCATCTTACAAGCGGTGAGAGCGGTAACTGCGGCGAGGGTTGCGGTATCGGCTTCAACACGAACTTGTCACCTTCGCGGTGGAACAACACCAGGCAGTCTTCCAACATCAGAGCCTGCAAGGACATATACCATTACGATTTCATAGATGGCGCTGAACATAAACGGAAAATAGACTAAAAGATGTTAATGACCAGAACTGGCGATGAGTAGTTTAGTCGTTGTAGATTTGCCAATAATTAGAACATAGCAGGCAATATCCTAACTAATACTATAAATCTTAAAGTTCGTTTATTTGTTTGTTCCCTCTTCGCAATCAAACGACTGTGCGGTGTGATTTTCATCCAAATCGGTAGTCGTTTGATTGCGGGTAAACCCCGGGGTGCAGCTAATGTTTTTATAATGTACTGACCAGCATATGCGTCTTCTTATTAGCGTCATGTCTAACAGCCAACTCTCCCTCATGGTGTAAGGTCCTCGTGGGGAGTTCCAGTTTCCTTAGTTCGTCCCATTCGTTCCCGGCTGCTCGGATTTCGAGCTTATTTTGGATACCACGTAGTCTGAATTAAAGTATAGAATCAGTTAGAATATAAAGCACAAAATTTATTTAGACTGAATTATCTCAATAACTACTAAACTGATTGTAACAGAACTCTCGCCAGGAGATGGCTAAAATATCTAGCTAAGAAAAGAACCAAATAGCGTCAAGTGTTCGTTTTCAATCGTTCCTATAAAAATAACAAGAGTATGAACTACAACTACAGCTACTTTCAAAGCTTGGTTTAGTTTTAAACGCCATTATCTTGGAAACTACTAAACCGACTTGAATGAAACTTTCACTGGCGGATAGCTAAAACATGCAACAATAAAATACACTAGTTGCCTCACCTGTGTTCGTTCTCCGTCGTCCGTATAGCGGTATCAACAGTATGTAACACATCTTTAGCTACGTTCAACGCTTGGTTTAGTCTTGTCAGATCATCTTCGCAGTCACCTTCTTCGAATGATATCGTTTTTATCATCCCTTCTAAGAGGAGTTGGTATTTTGTTAATCTAGAAATAAAAACGGAATTGTTTTAACGGAAAATCTAAAAGAAAAAACTAAATGCTAAAGTAAAATACATGTAAAAAATTGTGTATATTATTGACTAGCGACCCGCCCCGGCTTCGCACGGCTGTATTATGCATGCATTATATCTAAAAACTTTCCTCTTGAATCACTCTATCTATTAAAAAACTCCATCAAAATCCGTTGCGTAGTTTTAAAGATTTAAGCGTACAAAGGGATATAGGGACATATGGACATAGGGTCGGCAAAAAGTGAACCTATAGTGAAATGTTTAGTGCATATTTATAAATACTATTAGTGGCACTATTCCGCACTATAAGGTGTCGTAGTATAGTGTAATTACCTCTGCCATACAGTAGCCAACAAGTCCCGGAGCTGCAGCCGGCCGCACGACGGCAATTGTTCCCTCACAGCCAGGAACTGATGCAGCTCCTTGTTCTTGCGACGTCTCTCCCGCAGCGTGTCTAACGCAAGCCGTTGTCCGCGACAGAAGCGCGCCACTGTGCCCGCGTAGCCTGACTCCCCGAGCTAAGATATAAGATTTAACAATTAAAACTTGTTATTTCTTTAAGCATCTTTTCAAAACCAAAACGCTGTTATCTTTCATCCCAAACTTACCACATCAAGCAAGACTTTAGCGACGTCAATGACAGCGACGATGGGTTCATTCCTCAAGGCTCTCAACTCGGTCAGTAATCGGACATGTTTCTCCTTAACAGCCGGTAGGTTGGGGAAGAGGGCCCGCAGATCCTCGGTAGGAAGCAGCGCGGCCGTCGTCAGCGGCCGGTGGAACACCCTACCCAGGACACGCAGCCAGCGGACGTGGGACGACTCTGATACTATTAACTCTGGAAGATTTAATGAAAGTTGACCCATTAATTTATGGCTTCTCCCAGAAATTCCCTGCTGTAATCTTCAGTGTCGAAAACGGAACTTCTTGTCTAGAAATTGTATCAACAACTTTTGCTACTGATTACTGACTTCGCTAATGCTAATGTCTTCGAAGTATGAAAAGACTCCCTCTACTCATGATCTGCAGTGGTATACAAGGAAATAGCTTAATAACTCCGGAGTAGGCGGCTGCAGACGAAATGAGAGTAGATATGGTTTCACTTCGTTTAGCATTGCGAGTGTGGGGCCCTAACAGTCTACAGATCACCCTACCCAATGTTCCCCAACACTTCCACATAGAACGCTAAGGATGCTACAGTTGCTGTTTTAAGCCGATAATAGGTTGAACGACACGACAAGTAGATGTCATCGAATCATAAAGGAAGGTGTACAGAATGCTTACCATGTATAAGTTCCTGTCGTTTCCTGAGCCTGGCCGAGAGAGTCAACGACGCAAGGACATGCGGCGGGACGCTGTCCGCCCACTGCGCCGCTAGGGGCTCCTCCTCATCTGATAACTCCGATTGGGAAGCTGTAAGATAATACATAACAAATAAAAAGCCGTGACTAGTGGGTCCGTGGTTCCGATCTGCAATGGCCTACGTGGCAGTCACTTAATCGACTCCGGACTCAAGTAGGCCGTTGCAGACAAAATTTGAGCAAATGGGGATATATTATTGCACCGACTGAGGAGCAATGCGAGTGTGGAGTCCCGTCGTAGTCCATGGTGCACTTACTCCAATGCCCATTGTGCCCTAATTCCTGCACATTGGAGGACCTGGTAGAGGCCAACGCTGCTGCAGTTGCAGTGGCTAGCTACTGGGCAGGAAAAATTTGACTGGTCGAACGTCACTGACTCGAAAAGAAGAAGAAGTGGGTTCGTGTAATTAATAGCGCAGAAAATGATAAAAATGGAACATTGTAAGTTAAAAAATCGGCAGCAAAAATTTTGTTGGTGATGGCAAATTTAGTTTTCCAGTAGTTCACAAAGGCTCCTCTGAGCAGATCCCTTGGAACGAGTGGATGACACCAAGTGAACCCTGCAGTATAAATGACTCCGAGGAAGATCCAGCAAGCAGATAGACTGCGTTGAGGAATATTTAAGGAGAAGGGAAGCCAGAGGTAGAGCGAAAAGGTAGAGTATTGTTAAGAAGGTCAACGTCCATAAAGGGTTGCAGCGCCTCAGTAAGTAAGTTATTCCATCAGTAAGACCTGGTATCAACTCACCATGCTGTTCAGCAGCTACAGTATTGCTCTCGTTGCTCCTGGACGACAGGCTGGAACTGCTCGAGCTGCCGGACGGCGCTGTCGCTGCTCCCGGCTCCAAATCACTGGAGGGGAAACAAATATATATTAAAGATTGTTATCTTGCGATATCTCGCACCAAAGATATTATGTTTCTTAAAGTAACATTTAGTATTAGAACATCACAGAATAAAAATGTACAGCACTGCAATTCTTGTTTCATTTTTGTATTACATATACTTACTTTCAATAAAAAAATATATGGGCATATCTGTATAGATAAATGCTCTTCTCAAATACTTTCAAATAAATAGACAATGTCCAATCCAATAACCGCCCTTGTAAATACCGTTAAACTCACATAATCCGAGTTAATATCAATAAATCAGCTTATTTTAAACAATTATGATGGATTTACGTCAGAATCGTTAAATTCAATGGCGTGTCCTATCAAAACAACTGTCTCGTTATAATCGAGCTTTAAAATTGTAGTAAAGGGGATTACAGGAGCTAATGGTTGGTCACTGTCAGACTACATTGATATAAGCGAGATGGAGCCCAATTAGCAATGTTTTTATAATATACAGATTAATCTCAAATAATAGAACAGTATTTCGGTAGTATCTATCGAAAAATATATTTTGTTTTTAGTTTGAATCACTGAATTAACTCATACTTTTAAGCGGTTCTCGTTACATCTCAATCAATGGTTAGTAGTCCATACATATTGCAATGTGTTTTCGTGAGCCCCTTTGTGCTTCGGAAGGCAGGTCAAGCCATTGGTCCCAGTTGCTACTTCTAATAGCAATCGTTATGTCAAGTTAGAGTAGAGGCCTTAAGGCGATCTGAAAACTCTAACAATAGGTGAGCCACACCACTATACGAGAAAATTGGCATTTACATAGATGTTTCATGATTAATACAGCGAGCGCCTGCTTTATTCAGAACGGTGTAATGCCTGGAACATTAGACGTCGAAGGCTTGATCCCGATCCCGTGGGAACATCTGTATTAAAAGTACCTACTCTATGTTACTCCCAAGAATTGAATGTGGTTGTAATGAAAATCGGTTCAGTAATATCAAAACATTTAACAAACAAAAAACAGATCTTATATACCTATTTATAGTATAACTAACTATATCGATGAATTAAGACGTAATTAATATCTTTATATTTTTTACATAATATTTGAAAGATATGTCTCTAGTTTCCGCATTCAGTTCGGCTCGATAGATTTGTTACAATCTCAGGCAAATATTATTTGTTCTAATAATACAGCCGATATAAACAAACACGACTACTTGCAGATATTTTGGAAAGTTCTCGTAAACACTTCGGTTATGTAAGACTCGGATATTACTTGCGTGGGATGAGCAAATGATTGAGAACCTCCTCTTTTTTTGTAAAATAGTCCATTCTAGGGATTCAATTCTCAAATCCTTTACTTCGCTCAAAATAGCGCCATAGCCGTAAATATATTATTTTGCTTCAATATGGTACGAACTATTTTTTTTTTACTGTTACTCTTTCTTTAGGATATCATTATCTTGCAATTATCCCTGTATATTTAAAAACCAATCATTTAAAAAGTTACATAACGTACCAAAAAGATTAAAAGAATGAACGTCGTATAAGGTTCTCAACTTCGTTTTATCTCTTCTCAAAAAGCTACTGCTTGCTATAAATTAGTGTAATTTCATAATGTTTATAGTATAAAGTTTTCAGTAATAAGTTCCGTCCAGATTTAGACATAGACTTCCTGTAAATGTTTGCAGTTTCACATCCTGTTGTAATGACCCTACAGGGACACGTGTGTTTACATCATTCTTGTACATTTTGACTGAAAAAGTGAACTTCTTATCCGCAACGGAACGGAAGAAGGTATTGTTTGTTTGTGCGCTCAAATGTTCTAAATCTTCAAATCGGCAGGACCGATTTACGGTTTCCTATAAAATGTTTGTGATTCATTGGTAATGATTCGTAGATAGTTCTTACGGTGATTACTTATTAAGTACTAACAAGTCCGTAAAGTAAATTGCGCGTATTGTTCGACAATTCGGGCAAAATATTGCGCGAAATTCGTGATATTTGCGCCAAAACAACCATCAAAATATTCCCCAATAAATACTTCAGGTTTATACATGAAAGCACTCAGTTTGCCGCGTGTGGGCGAAAAGTCATTATAATCAAGTATTAAGTAAAAAATATTCCACCGTTTTAATGTATTATGGAATTGACGGTCGAAGGTCGAGCCCGGCTTCCAGGAATGCAATGTCAAGTGGTAGGTATATACCTAGATATTAGTGGAGGCTTCATTAACATACTGTTCTCTCGAGGGATGCTCGGTTATGACTGGAATTCTAAGTTCTCATTGACATTTACAATATAGGGGTTATAGTTCAAGGTTAAATCCTGGTAAAGTGAGGAATTATAAATAAATTATTCAAATATTTGATTAGTTTGTACTTGATCTAGGAATTATTTAAGAATATTCGTTTGTAAAGAATAAGCTCTGAAACTACTGGATCGATTTCGATGATATTTGGTATGAGGGTAGATTGATTCATTGGGAGTACTACTACTACTTATTATCCCAATGTTTCCACGGGATCGGGACTTACGGTTAAAACCGCGCGGTGCTGCTACTTTATAAATAAATAAACACAATGATTTAAAAACTCAAACCTAAGGTTTTTTTTGTTTCTACACAAAAAAATGGATATTAATTGTACAAAAACTTGTAGAAACATTTTCATTTTTAAGTTTTTACAGTAAATAATATTTTTGTATTCTATTTACAGATTTTTATGAAAAAAAGAAAAAGAAAACTAATTATGTGAATACAACTCTTGTGTTTTGTTAAACAGATGGCAAAAACACATCTTTCCACATGGGTACTACAAAAATCTCTATAATCATTAGAGTTAAGGCGTCAGAATGTCTATCAGTCCATGTGTCTGTCTGTCAGCTATGTTTGTGTGTGAACAAACATTGTTATCGTTGCATACCGCGACATCGCTCGCGACAACAGATAACAATTTAGGTGCCGTATCCTTCCTGACGTTTATTTGATGCACTTGTTATTTTGGACAACGAACGGTATTAGCCACACACACTAAGAGAAAATCTCAAATCTTTTAAGTTTTATCTAATCATAGCTTATAGATATAATATTCGTAATTTCGAATGTACGTACACTACGACAATATAGTCAACACTAACATTACAATGAGAAAAGATTGTTTTGTTCGTAACGAATTGGTTCCGAAACTATTGGACCGATTTTGGTAAAGCTTGGAATGAAAATACATTGAAACCTTGGCAGTAGATAACGATACTTTTAATTCTCATATTTAACACGAAAGCGGGAATGTAACGTGGTAAAGCTGAGGACAGCTGCTGGTTTTAAATACAATAAACTTACAATGTTAAACAATACCAAATTAAATGAAGTACTTTAAAACACATATTACAAGTAAAAAAACGTAGGTTTGCACTTAATGTAGTACAAAGGTAGGTGGGCAACTGACAAATTATCACGTATGTAAAGACACTAAGGAACTAATACGCGTAAATATACACTAATACCGACCACACTAAGTAATATTCCTAACATAAGTAATGCTTTATCACATTTTTGCTGACGATTAATGTCGCTGCTCACAAAAGCGAGGCATATCCTTAATTTAGCACTAAGTGCAGTAGACAAGACACATGACAAGACACTAAGGAACATAAAGCAGAAATAACCACTTTAGCAAATATACACTAATTACCTTTCCGAGAGCGTTCTCCTAGCCAGCATGGCGACCGTGGGCGGCTGCCTGCCAGCCGGCAGGGATATGTTCCGAGACACGCGCGGTGGCGCAGCCATAGCGCACTATACACTACGCACTTAGTGTCACTAAGGAACAAATACACTAGTTTTGCGATTCTATTGCACTAAGTTTATTTGTTACGCAGTTCGCTTTACAACTTGTTATTTAAACACTTTGAATATTTAATGTCATATTCACAATGTACTGGTAAATAAAACAAAGAAATAGGTATTGAGTTGGTACAAAATATCATTAATTATATTTACTTGCGATCCGCCCCGGCTTCACACGGGTAGTAGAGCATATACGTCTGCATTTTCTGTTATATTTAAGCCATATTTCAGCGACATTTTCTGTGATATTTACACAAAATATTAATGAATTATACACGTAAATCTTCCTTATGAATCACTCCATCCATTGGCGAAAACCATATGAAAATACAATCAGTATTTTTTGACTTTATTGCGTTCAGTCAGACGCAGCGCGAAGTAGTTTGTTTTATAATAAGTAGGTACGTACGGTTTTTGTAGTAATTTTCATTTTTAGGTAGTAATTATATTTTATTTTTTATCTCACTCATTTGTTTTTACTAAGATATTTTATTTAACCTAGAAGAACATTTATTCAGGTAAATATCTTTAGAAAAAACTAAATGATATGGATTAATTCCATTCCAAAAATTGTTTTTTTTTATTTTTTTTTATGAAAAGTTTCAAGTTTTTATTCTATCGAGAGAACTTTCTCTAATCGTGTAGTACTAACTTTGAAAATAGTGTTATGTGATAATTCACAAGATATACAGTTTTATAGTAATTTACGCGGTTTAAAGGTGTCTTTTTTTAAAAAACAGTAAACTCGAAATGTCAAAGTCAAGACAAGACTAAGAGCGGTTTGCATGACATTGTGCTTAAACAAATTTAGCTAAAACTAAATGCATTTAACAGATAAACTAAAATTCAATTATATTTCGACGGATTTGAGGACGGGGTTTTTTGTTTTTGATGTTTGCGTGTTTAAATTTTTACCTTAAAAAATAACTGCTGCAAAACAGATCAGTAAACATTTTGTATTATATTTCGATAACTACAAGGTTGATATTATATTTAATGAGTTAGACAGTTTGACAGATGGTTAATCATGTTTAAGGTCTTAAATCTATTTATTTTTTTTGTTGTCCAAGTCTACCTAAGAAACTCTATATAAATCTATCAAACAACAAACAATTGACAGACAAGTACACGAGTCTAATAAAGTACTAAATAATTATATATGTAACAGATTGACCATGTAAGTACTAAACCAGTACATTTAGTACCAAAACATGATGCTAATAAACTAAGTAGGTACATGTACTATAGGCTTCCGGTAGGCCTTGTTGTACCTAAACTAGGGCCGTTTCGTCTAGGTACTATAAATTATATCTTCGTAAATAGTGTGTTATTGTAATAAATGTTGTTTCTATCTGTTTCAAGTCTCGAAAATCGAAAATTACTAAATTAATTTGAATCCGGTTTTACCAAAGGAATGAGTGATTCATGAAGTTTAGTTAAGTGTATATTAGTGTATAATTCGTTAAAGGTTTTGTGTATATTGGATTAATTTTACAGAAAAAAACAATAAGGCGCGTCACTAGTTAAAATATAATGGATAAGGAGCGACATAACTCCAATCCCATTAGAATATCATGAAAGTAGCCTGTGGTATTCCAGGACTCTAGCTACCAAGTATCATCGCAATTGGCTCAATAGGTTTTGCAAGCGAAAGTAACAAACTTACATATTTATAACATTAACTAAGATTTCTGAAATTACTTGGTATGAGGATATATCGAATCCTGGTAATCTTGGTATCTTGATATTCCCACGGGATCGGGACTTACGCGGGGTGACCGTGGAACGCCGAAAACCTAACTTCGAACTGTGTATAAATAATCTGAAGCCTCTATTAGAAAAACTGCCTCCTTCATTAATTTCAAACTTCCCACAAATACATTAATTAAAATTTCACCAATATTGTTTTACATTTGGCTAAATGTCTTCTTTTTTACAAGGTCTAGACTAAATAAATATCCAGGTATTTTTAAGTTTGATTTTTTTCGACGGTTCAGTAATATTTGGTTTTATTGCAAGAAATCACTAAAACACCAGAAGATTTTCAAAATCACAAACTATTGTTAACCAGATTTGAGGGAAAATTTGCCTGGTTTTACAGCGTCAGAAACTTCTATTCATACTTATTCTCGGCACCGTAGTCCCTGGGACATAATGTATTAGATGGAGTGGGCACTTCTTGTAAAATTTCACTATTATTATGAACAGTTGAGTGAAGAGTTAAGTAGAAGAGAGAAGACGACCGTCCGCGTCGACGTCCGCGATATGACTAGCCAACGGAACTCCACGCTGATATGATAACTAATTACTTCTAATACATATACTTACAGAGTTTATGTTCAACATTTCTAATTATCATTTACTAATTATTCGTCCGCGACTTCGTACGCGAGACATTTTGAAAAGATATTTCATAGAGAAAGTTATCATATTTTAGAGACAAAAGTCGCGTAGGAATTATTGTTATTGTTGTTGTTGCATTAATATTAAAAATGTAAAGGTTTGTGTCGTCTATATTTGATACTCATTCAAAATTACTTTGCAATTAAACTCAAGATCTGTAAAAAATAGGCTAATACCGATACTCTCACGGGATTATGGATGAAATTAAAGACAGTAATTTCTGAAAGGTTTACGGTTTACGCACCGATCCCGTGGAAAATTTTATATTGGACCAAAAGGCTAAGCCCAACTGATAAAGTGGAACGTTGTCATAAGCTTCACTAATTTAAATAAAGAAGATATGAATCAAATAATATTTCAGTAAAACCCAACGACATTATTAAGTGGATTTCAGAGACAGGTGTACCTATGTAGATTATTCCTAAGAGAACAGTTCGACCTCAATGGGTTATTCTGAGGACTTTTTATCTTAACACTGAGATACTCGTACCTAACCAAAATCGCGACATCTTCGACGACAACATCGAAACGTTGTTGATGCAATAGCACCGCAAAAACTTTTGTTTGACATGTCACCTCTAGTAGAAACATAGGAACTCGTATTGTCAGTGGATTTGGAAATCCTTACCAACTATTATTTTTGGTAAAAAAAAGTAATTTTGCAAGTGTAATCCTAATCCTAACAAATCCTATCCTTTTTAATATTTGGTATAAATCTGAAAGTTTGTTTTCTTTTCACGGACAAACGATCGGATCGGGATCAAAGGGATCGGGACTTACACGAGAGAACCGCGGGGCGCAGCTAGTGTGGCGCGTCACTCTTGACATCTAAAGTTGTACCTACACTATCTTCCAAGATATTAGTATTACCTACCTACAACCTGACCTAATTAAAAGCCGTCCATTAGTTGAAGAAACCAGGCAGTCGTCAACGGCTGGCTATATCAACCTAGGAAAGCTTGCGGTGTGTTGAGACTCGTGGCGGAAAATAACTGTCTGACATTACGTCTACGAGTATATGCATTCGTATGATGATAGGGCTGATATAGGTTACTGGGGAATTTAGATTGCAAGGGTTGCGTCAACCATAACTTGATGGGAACTAAATAAAAGCTTTTCAAAATATTTTAAATTAGTAATTCACCCCGAACTTTCGTAAGTTTCCTTTTGACACCTCCTTTATGAAAAAGCAGGTTCAGTCAAGAGATTGGGCGGCTGTCTACAAATCAAAGTCCGGAATGACTGACTGACATAGCAACGTATAGCTCAAATCAATAGACGAACCGGGCTAAAAAATTGTCATACCAGATATAGCTGTTTTAATGTAGGCATCTATGCGCTAAGAAAGGATTTAAAAACTATCTACTCCTTAACAAGTCATTGGTAAAAAGCTATCGCTGATAGAAATTGTAACTCTTCCCAAAAAAAAATTAAAGTTTCTCGAATAGATTCTGCTTTTCAGCCGGGGAAGAGGTTCAGCTCATTAAAGTATGCCTATAGACTGTATTAGGGACCATTGAAGAAGGTGCTCCATACACCGTGTTAGGTTCCATAACAAAAGAAATCCGTATCAACCCTACGGCAGGTATTGCTTGCAAGGTGCTGACGTCACGGGGTGCGGCACATACACATTACCCCCAAGTTACGGTGTTTGATATGTGACAGTGTGACCTCGAAGGTAAGTCTACGATTCTGGTATATTATATATATTTATACGTACCTACATATAGCTAGCTAGCTTGTAGAGGTAAGGTGTGGTCAGTTGATAAGGAAGAATAAGGCAACCTTGTAAGGCTTCTCACTTTTGTCGCTTATTAATATGTGAAAATATGTCAAGCTTTTATATTGATTCATAGTATTTACAGTGCTGCTTGTAATGCTCTGTTTTTTGAGATAGACGTTTTCCATTTTTCAGTATGTAACAAGATAGGTGGAGTGGAAACTTTTCAGTATGTAGGTAGCTAGACACCTATTCGACCTTTCGGTATGTAGGTAGCTAGACACCTATTCGACCTTTCGGTATGTAGGTAGCTAGACACCTATTCGACCTTTCGGTATGTAGGTAGCTAGACACCTATTCGACCTTTCGGTATGTAGGTAGCTAGACACCTATTCGACCTTTCGGTATGTAGGTAGCTAGACACCTATTCGACCTTTCGGTATGTAGGTAGCTAGACACCTATTCGACCTTTCGGTATGTAGGTAGCTAGACACCTATTCGACCTTTCGGTATGTAGGTAGCTAGACACCTATTCGACCTTTCGGTATGTAGGTAGCTAGACACCTATTCGACCTTTCGGTATGTAGGTAGCTAGACACCTATTCGACCTTTCGGTATGTAGGTAGCTAGACACCTATTCGACCTTTCGGTATGTAGGTAGCTAGACACCTATTCGACCTTTCGGTATGTAGGTAGCTAGACACCTATTCGACCTTTCGGTATGTAGGTAGCTAGACACCTATTCGACCTTTCGGTATGTAGGTAGCTAGACACCTATTCGACCTTTCGGTATGTAGGTAGCTAGACACCTATTCGACCTTTCGGTATGTAGGTAGCTAGACACCTATTCGACCTTTCGGTATGTAGGTAGCTAGACACCTATTCGACCTTTCGGTATGTAGGTAGCTAGACACCTATTCGACCTTTCGGTATGTAGGTAGCTAGACACCTATTCGACCTTTCGGTATGTAGGTAGCTAGACACCTATTCGACCTTTCGGTATGTAGGTAGCTAGACACCTATTCGACCTTTCGGTATGTAGGTAGCTAGACACCTATTCGACCTTTCGGTATGTAGGTAGCTAGACACCTATTCGACCTTTCGGTATGTAGGTAGCTAGACACCTATTCGACCTTTCGGTATGTAGGTAGCTAGACACCTATTCGACCTTTCGGTATGTAGGTAGCTAGACACCTATTCGACCTTTCGGTATGTAGGTAGCTAGACACCTATTCGACCTTTCGGTATGTAGGTAGCTAGACACCTATTCGACCTTTCGGTATGTAGGTAGCTAGACACCTATTCGACCTTTCGGTATGTAGGTAGCTAGACACCTATTCGACCTTTCGGTATGTAGGTAGCTAGACACCTATTCGACCTTTCGGTATGTAGGTAGCTAGACACCTATTCGACCTTTCGGTATGTAGGTAGCTAGACACCTATTCGACCTTTCGGTATGTAGGTAGCTAGACACCTATTCGACCTTTCGGTATGTAGGTAGCTAGACACCTATTCGACCTTTCGGTATGTAGGTAGCTAGACACCTATTCGACCTTTCGGTATGTAGGTAGCTAGACACCTATTCGACCTTTCGGTATGTAGGTAGCTAGACACCTATTCGACCTTTCGGTATGTAGGTAGCTAGACACCTATTCGACCTTTCGGTATGTAGGTAGCTAGACACCTATTCGACCTTTCGGTATGTAGGTAGCTAGACACCTATTCGACCTTTCGGTATGAACCTTGATAAATTGGAGAACTTTTCGACTTTTTCGGTATGTAGATAATTTGAGTATTTTTCGAATTTTGCAATATAGATACCTAGATGAACCCATAGGCTTTAATCTCAATATTCCCACGGAATCAGAACATACCGAGGCGCACTAGCCTACCCATATAAAGAGGTATAATCATCTACTTTAACACAAGACATAACACAAGCCTAGTTGCGTAGCTGGGGCTAGACGGCGCTGTGTAAAGTTCCCTACAATTGATTTAATTACTTTAAGAAACCTAAACCTAAGAAAGCTGTACCCTGACACGAAAAGAAGATCATCTACTTTGGTCCACAGATACTAATATATTTGTTAAAATACAAGAAAACAAAGCACAAAAGAGCAATGGTTCTCCAACGACGACGCTACCAGGAAACGAGGTAGATCGACACTACAAGTCACTTACCATGGTACGTGGTTTATTGTAAACATTACATTCCTTTGATAAATCTACAGCATATACTGATACAAAACGGGATTTTGTTCATTGTTCATAAAATAACGTTCGAATTACTGATTTCACATTTCAAGCGATATTAGGGCGGTAAAACTCTAAATACTGTAACATATCGCCTGGGCTGACCTTTTCTACTTTGATTGATAAAGTTACAGATCGAATTTGTTTTGTTGTCGAATTGTTATACTGATTTTAAGCGGTATTATATGAATATCTAAAACGCAGTCTGCCAATTTCGCGTTTTGCCTAGACCTAACGAGAGACCGGCATATTGATATTTAGATTTATTTAGATTGGGTTCATGAGCGACGAACTTGAACGGTAGGTATTAAGCTGCAAAACTCTACTTGTACTTGTATACGGGCTGTTTTCCGCAATTAGACCCGTTTTTAATTGGGTCCTCTTTGGGTGAAGATGGAGTAGGCTTGCCCATGCCCAGCACCTACTACCCTCTCAGCTTAGTCGACCATGTCCAGAGGAGAAAACTTGTCAATACTTCTGGAGCCAACTAAGCCGCGGGTTTCATCATGATATTTTCCTTCACCGTAAGATCAATATCAATTAGCGCACATAAATTTTTCTTAAGAAATATGCATTGGTGTTTGCCGACCTTCAGAATGAAAGTCGAGGTATCTACCACTAAGCCAACACCGCTCTCAGCAAACCCCTAAATACTGGCCACTGTAACACATCGCCTGGGCCGGCTAGCGCGGCCTGAGCAAGAGAGTCGTTGCCCGGACCCGCTCGGACCAATGTACCCTCAATTTAAACAATATTGCAACGAATGGCGTCGTTAAATACCTATTTAGTTAATAAGCTTTATTATCATCGCATTTGTATTGATTTATTGCTATTGTTACATTATTAGGTTGATCAACATCCTACAATGTTAGACTATTTCTTGTGCAAACTTTTATCAAAAATCGGTCAAGTCGTCTGTAAAAAAAACGAGCAAACTGGCTTATCCAAAAGAAAAATATAAAAGTATTTTAAATTATTTTAGCCACCATAGCACAAGTCTAACTGCGTAGCTCGGAGCTAGCAGATGGCGTTATGTGCAATGTTCTGCACTATCTTAATTATTAACCGAAAAAAATATACTTATCACGTTCATTAAGAACATATTAAAAATTCATTCATACATTCATTCATTCAAGAATGAACTTCTCTCATTCATTATCACTCTGCAATAAGAAAATGAATGAAAGATTATTTATTTATCAAACGCATCCCTTTTCCATGTGAATGTGGAGATAAAAAAGTAAACAAGTTTCAATGTATCTTCATACCTACCAAGTTTCATCAAAAACGGTCCAGCAGTTTCAGAGCCGATCGATAAAAACCTAAGTGTAGACTGTATTATACAAATATGACCAGTAGGTATAGCCATGAAACCTATATAATATTCTGTATATAGCTTAGTAACAGAATCAATTAGTTATCTCGTAGTTGGTCGATAAGGTTTGTGTTAAAACGTTCCACCTCTCGACTCAACTCTACCTAATGCTAATGGAATGGAACTTTTTCAAACATAAAGCTTACCACACGTTTCACAGTATACATCATTTTATTGTTTTTGCAAAATAAAGAGACGCATGGCAAAAGAAAAGAGATGAATAGAAAATACTCTCCATCCTCTACAATGTAGAAGAATAAGGGGAATGAGGAATAGGAGAGAAGGACGACTAGCGACTTAAGACTACTTTAGACCTGTTCCGGAACTAGACCTTTTTAATAAGGTCCTTTTTGCGTGATGAAAGAAGTCGTCAAAACGTCTGAAGCCAACTTAACCGCGGGTTTCATCACGAATGTATTCCTTCACCGTAAGAACAATGTTAGCGTATATAAATTAGGTCCATTAGTGCACGGCCGGTCAGGATTTAAACCAACGACCTTCGGAAAGAAAGTCGAGATATCTACCACTAGACCAACACTCTCCAGAATATATGGATGGAGTGGGTGAGACAGGATGTCAGAGAGATTAGTGTGAACGATGATCAGAAGTGAATGGAAGAATAAGACATAAACAGACAGAAGAATACCAGGGTATACTATAGAATATTCCACAACGAACGGTTAAGAAGAAAACGTACCGACGTTCTCTCCATACAAACGTAGTCGACTGTTTCCTCCCTGGATAATAACACTATAGCAAATATTTTTGTTGCATAAAACTTATAACTGCAATGACTATGTCGGTCAAAGTCATGGCAGTTATATGACACAAAAATATTTGCTTAGTGTTATTATCCAGGGATGAAACAGTCGACTACGTCTGTATGGAGAGCGCGCCGGTACAGTATTACATTTTCCATCGCGTTTAAAGAAACAGAATTTCAATTTTCATCTGACACAAAGTAAATAAAATGTAGAGTTTGAATAAAACCATAACCTCCTCAAGTAGCTGGGTAGATATGTAGGTACCTACTCGGGTACTCGTATGTATATTCATTCAATAACAGTGGTAGTTTCCATACAGCGAGCGTCGGAGTTTATGTTTACGTCTGCTTCTAGAGGTATACTACGCAATTTGTAAATCTTAAACGTATAAATATATCTGCTGAATTATAAATATATTTAAAATATAGTCGGTAAAGAAATAATCTTGTAGGCATCAGAGACGATCGCAGTGGGGTTGTTGAAACGTCGAGTGCTGCGTGTGATTATATAGAGGCCGCCATTTACGCCAGCTTTTACATTTGCACTACCGAGTAGTGACTTCTTTTTCCTTATTTTATTATCCTACCTGTCCAATCTAATGTAATGCACAAGTAATACGTTTATATATAAGTGTTAGCTTGTTAAACAATCTAATTTATTTATGTTCCTTGTACTGCTAGGATTAAACTTACACTAGATTGTACATAGGTTAACCATTATTATTTAATAAAGATATTTTGAAATTGAAGACATTGAGTTACTTCTTTAGTCAAACTTTATCAGCCCTATTTCCCCTACGATTTAAACTTCGCACGAGGGTTCCTTTTTGGGACGTAGGGATGCACTAAGAAAGGATTCTAAGAAATTTCACCTTTAAATGGGGATGTAGTAACTATTATGTATTATGTGTTTGTAGGATATCGATATCACTTTAAAGACGATCGCTGGTACAACCGCGGGGTGCAGCTAGTAATATTATATGTGATATGTCCTGGATTAATACAAGACTATCCGATATTTCCACGGGTTTGGGAGTTACATGAGTATGGTAATCAAATAATGCGAGTATGTCCTATATTTCAAAGTAAATATCGATCGTGTTAAAATATTTAGTTACATATCGTTTATGCAAGTGACGTCAAAAATATCTTTAACGCCTCCGTAGAGTCACTTTGTCATATTTCGAAGAGAGTGGAAGTTGTTGAGAATATAGAGATGTACTCTCTATTCGAGTGTAATGTTATATATCTCTCGGAAAGTGAGCAACGTGTTTGGATTCACTAATAACTGGCCTTTTTCACATTATATAAATAAAACAAACGTGTCCTTTCAATGGTATTACATTAGCGGAGTTTGAACTAAACCTTTATTTACCTTTTAGGTATATGTTTATGAATCGCGGGTCAAATCTCGCTCTTAATTCATACATTACTGGCTTTCACCCGCGACTTTGTTCACGTAGATGTTTACTTAATTCATACATTACTGGCTTTCACCCGCGACTTTGTTCACGTAGATGTTTACTTTTCCAAAATTCTTTCTTAGCGGATGCTTACGTCATAATCTGTATGTCAAAAAGCCCGATCCGTCCATTGGTTTGAGGTGTACGTTGATGTATCAGTCAGTTAGTCACGTTTTCTTTTTATATATTTAGATTTTTCTCTCATTCATTTAAATAAAAAAATACAAACGAATTAAGAACTTCCTCCTTTTGAAGTCGGTTTAAAACGAAATGCTGTTAGATTGGTGAACTGATTTGGCTGTTTTAGTTCTATAACGATCTGAATTCTCCGAATTAAGTTTTTACAGACC
The DNA here is from genome assembly GCA_907269075.1 of Idaea aversata. NCBI lineage: Eukaryota > Metazoa > Arthropoda > Insecta > Lepidoptera > Geometridae > Idaea > Idaea aversata. The sequence continues at coordinate 398,029 of OU026109.1, forward strand.
GAATTTTGAAAAAGTTTAATGGAAAATTTTCAAAGAGAATAATTGTACCATTTTTTCTTTGTATTCAAGACGATTGAAACGATGAATCTACAGGCTAAATTAATTGAGTTAAATTGACAAAATATGCAACAGAAATACCATTTCGTGTGAAAGCTATAAAGATTTACCTTCGAATGGAATGATTCATTCAACCTCAACGTGGAGGAAGTATATTTCGAGATGCATGCCATCTATTCTAGTAAGGGTAAATATATACATACGACTAGTCGATCACACGACACAGCAAATCGTTGGAAAAGTCTGTCGTTTACGGTCGTCTTAACTGTGATCTACTGACATTGGTTCAGTTTAAAGATCAGTTGCAACTTTAGGTGACTTTTTAATGTCTCACAAACAGTTAAACTTTAGGTGCGTTGCTATTAAATACGTCATCAGGGACATTTGATTTTATTGCCACAGAACAGAAGAAATATAATGATTATTTAGGAAGAGATGCGCCTGAATTTGCATATAAAAATTTAACTCTATATTTTTTTTCTAGATTGATTTTATATTCTACTAGCGACCAATCCCGGCTTCGCACGGCTATATTATGCGTTTATGCGACTATATTATATTACTAGCGACCCGCCCCGGCTTCGCACGGCTATATTATGCATGTATTATACATATAAACCTTCCTCTTGAATCACTCTATCTATTAAAAAAACCGCATCAAAATCCGTTGCGTAGTTTTAAAGATTTAAGTATGCATACATAGGAATATAGGGACAGAGAAAGCGACTTTGTTTTATACTATGTAGTGATGTATGAATCACTCTATCTATTAAAAACCGCATCAAAATACGTTGCGTAGTTTTAAAAATCTAAGCATACAGAGACACAGACAGCGGAAAGTTGACGACCTCTGTGGCGCGTCGGGCGAACACCCGACTGCGACGCAGAAGGTTGCGGGTTCGATTCCCGCCGGGAACAAGTATTTATGCTGACCATAAATTCTTGTTTCTGGTTCTGGGTGTTTCCTATATGTATATTATGTATATATTTACAAAAAAAAAAGTATATAAGTAGTTTATCCGTTATCTGGCACCCATAACACAAGCATTAAGTTGCTTAGCTTGGGGCTGGATGGCGATGTGTAATATGTCCTGAAATATTTATTTATTTTAACAAAAAAAAAAAAAGTGACTTTGTTATAAACTATGTTATGATGTTATCGTGTCAAAAGTAGTACAACTAAAACACGCCTCGCGTGAACGCAGCCTTACGTAAACTACATTATTTTGATTGGCAATACATCAGAAAAAACTTTATTCATCGCTTTTTTATAGTTGTTCAGACTATCGAAGTTTGTGTGTGTGCTTTGGCGGGAATTTTATTGTTTTTCTTAAGTTATTTGGAAAAAATAACAGACGATAACAATCTATATTTTAGTATCTTTGTTTACGTAAAAACTACTCGAAAGATTGCAATTAAACTTGGTATGAGGATACACTGAATCGTTGAGAGTAATATAGGCTACTCTTTTATCCCGATATTCCTACGGGAATGGGACTTACACAGGTGAAACTGCGAAGTGCTAACGGATTGACAGACATCGCAGACTAACCGCTATAGGCCAAAAAACGCGAAATATTGCAAAATAGGTCCAATATTGTATCGTTAGTGAACTATAATAAAGGATTTTTGGAAAATCCACTTTGAAAAGGTAACAATTTGTATGAAACTTCGACATTTTATAAAATAGAATAATGAAAATTGTAAGTGTCTAAAAAGTATTAAATATTCTTTTAGTCCCGAAAAGTAATAAAGCGGCAGTAAATCACACCGCAGAAGCACCGCAGAGAAGTAAAGTTCCTTGTTTGACAGCTGTCAGTTTGACGTTTGACACGTATTTGCGCGGGAAACTAGCGCGAGCGCGCTCGCCATTACGGTCACGATGGGATTGATTTACAACGCGGTCGGATTTGTTTATTTTGTGAATACCTAAATAATATTATATTATTTGGGACATACATACATATAAATAAACTCTTATGTGTTTAGTGATTTATTTCCCGTGGTATCCGTGATAATATGGTCGATAAAAACTTATATTTTGGTTTAATTTACAGCGTTGCTTGGTTACTTTTGATCGACTTCAAAAAAAGCAGGAGCTTCTCATTTCCAACAAAAAATACTGGTTCGATTGTAATGAAAATTGGTATGAAATGTAGATAGCTGCAGTCCTAAAATTATACAAATATTTTTTTATTTCTATATTTCCGCGGAATCGAGAACCACTTTTGCGAGTGAAACCTCGGGGCGTAACTAATACTAGTTCTAATTTTAGAGCGACAAAAATAATATGTCGTTTTCAATTATATACGTACTCCACACGAAATTACTAAAAGTAATGAATCGTATCATGTCCAAAACCAGACCACCTTATGGTGACAGTCGTGTTTCAATAATATGTTTGAAAAGGTATCTTAAGGTAATTATTTAGTATCCAGTGGCCTGAAACTTCCAAGAAAATGGACATTCTTCTTTAATAGGGACATTAAACATTCAAATCGTATTGCTTTCGTTCACTCGATTCAATTTCAACGATTCGAGTTAAAGTGGCGCCAACTTTTCCCGCCAAAAATACATAAATATAAAAATAAAAAGTTGTACAAGAAGCGGAAATCAAAGGACTGAATCACAGTGACATAAAGAAACATCGTTAGATTTATTACAACTTTACGTTACAGAAGAAACACAATATGACAAATATCACTGAAAAATAGTACTGAAATATATTTCTGAAAAATTGTTTTAATATAAAGGTAGTAGTACATTAGATTCATTGGGATTAAAGTGTGAATAGGTAATTTTATACTAAAATGTATTAGCTTTTAGTGGTTTCGAACTTACCGATTTTAAAAAAGACCAAATGCATTATTTACTCACGATTTTTGAGTACGGAATTTCAAAATCTGCTTGGGCTAATAAACTTCGTCGATTTTTACTAGTCATAGACTTTCAGTTTTTTTTTTAATTCAATTTGATAGTGCTGCCGCCTGTCGAGGCATAATAGAACTGTAGGTAGGTATGTGATAAGTATACATACTAAGTTTTGAACGAACAACCCGAACCCTTTCAGATCTTCTCACTACAATTGTGTGGTTTTTAAGATTTCATTTTGTACAAATATTAAAAGTCTTACCGCGACGGGCTCACCGTCACTCGATTGTGCGTGAACCGAACTATAACCTCCCATTCAAACTTTGCGCGGCAGTTTGTCGCAAGACAAGTGCAAACGCGTCTAAAAGTAAAGGTTTTTTGATTTTCCACCTTTCGACACAGTAAGTATTAAAATTCCTAAATTTTTATAATTTGAAAATTTCACTGTGTTATACACGTAATTATAGTAAAATTATCTACCTAGCGTGACTTTTTTTGATGAAAAAAATCACGCAAAACTGTTTGTTTAGCCAGAAAATTTTGTAACGGATTTATTTCGCACAATTGTATCGACTTGTGCCTTTAGGTATCGTAATCAGTGTTTAGGTACTATTAAAATCTAGCTGTTTTTTTAGGTTTTTTGCATACATAACAACAATGTCATTCAATTTAATGGATGCCGACATCGAACGGCTGTTCACCAGCTCGGGCAAGTAAGAATTCGATGATGAATGATCAATTTGAGGCCCAAACGTCGGCTTCGGGGTCGCCCTCTTCATCGTCAGAGACCGACCCTGAAGACAACGTACTGCTGCGTTATCTTCGCTAGATGAAGAATAAATTGAACAGTAAGGAAGTTCCAGCTGTTAAACCCATGCCAGAGCCTACACCAGATGTAAAGACCCCAGCCGAATATTATGAGTGTTATTTTACTGTTTTACTGTAATATGCCATTTTACTGTTTTTAATACTTTTAAATTGCATGTAATGCAAAGCTCTATGTTAATTTACATTAAGACTGCCGAATAAAGGTTATTCCTCATTATTTGCATTGTTTTATTTTTAACAAATTCTACCCCTTGCTATATTTGTGCGGGAACATTGATCGGGTAAGGCTCTGCTTTATACAATTGTGCGCCCACACAATTGAAGCTTGCACATGAAAGGCCTACACTCATACAATTGTACGCCCACTAATTTTCCAAGATGGCGGCCGGAAAATGGGAAACAGACCTCAAATTCGTCATCTCCGACCCCATTTTACTCTAGTCCATGCATTTTTTTTGACGAAAATGCTGTTTTTGGCTCAGGTCTGAAAGGGATAATTGCTTAGTTTTAAGCTAGATGTCGTGGTATGCCATGTCACACAATATCCATTAATTTACTAGCGTTCACTTTGTATACTTTCCTAAATTTTATTTGTATCGCAAATTGTAGCCCGATGCTTCTATTGATTTGATTCTGATCAGTCAGTGAGTCAGCCCAGTCAGTCCTATCAAGATTATGTGGCCTAATGTAGTACCACCTTAAACATAAATCCGATGATATAACGCTATGTGTCTGGCAATAAAACATAAAGTGTGCAATAAGTCCAAACATTATGACTACATAATATTTATATGTTGGTGGAATATTTCAAATATTTATACCCTATGTACAATTGTGAATTTACCTACTCGTTTTATTTTATTCTATAGTTTTATTGAGTTCTTTGGACGATTTATTGTTCAGGTGTTTTAGTGATGTTTCACTGTGGTATTATTTTATGAACAGTTTATTGGATATTTTTTTCGTACTTATATTTTATGTATTCAAAGACATAATATGTATATAATATGTATTTTGTATTTAATAAAAGGAGTTAGTGAATTTGCCAATGAAAGTGGAACTTTTCATTTATGGCCGACCATACCTTGTGGTTGGATTGAACATACAAGAACCCATGTCTGTCGACCTCAATGAACAGTAAACATTGTTTATATCAGATTTAATATATTTATAGTTTTCAAATTATCTTATTCCCATAACCTCTCAACCGATACCGCACGCTAAAAACTGTTTCAAAATTTTTAGAAAATATACTTATGCGTAAAATAATAATAAAAAGTTAATACATAGTTTCTATATACTATGTCAACCGCCTGTTGTTCTTAATAAAACAATTCACTTACGTAAATAGAAAATAAATACTAAAAGAAACAACTAAATAAACATTTGTACCAACCAACCAGTACCTTCTTATTTAAAACATCACTTTCAAAAAGGTTTGACCAAAAAAAAAACAAGTTTTATTTATAAAAATCCACTGTTTTTACAATAAAAAAAACCCGAGCAGTAAAACTACAACTGCAATGCGGTTTGAATCGCGTCCTGAATTACACTGAAACACTGAAAGCACGGAACCCCGTCTGCAACCACCTGACCAGTTTAACTTGAACCCCTGAAGGCATACTCTAACTAACAAACGAGATATCTTCATATACTGGTTACATTGGACGAGACAGATTGTACCTTAAGAACATGATGATACGGTTTATAATAAATCTACAATCTTCGTTTAGTAATACCAGATTTTTTTACAGTTTAATTTTATTAGATAAAGGAAATTGAACTTAAGCGTATCATAATATGGTTCAATTTAAGTTTAGAATGTATTATAAACAACTATTTGACTACGAAATTCGGGTTATTTGCATTATCCCCAAAATGGGGGTAAATGGAAATTTTCGTGACGTTTAGACAATCAAGTTCATCAAAATGCATTTTAAAATAACCCCTATCTTTAGAAGCCCAAAGTCAATTTTACAGTAAATAAAACGGACTGGAAAAGCTATTATATTTAAATCAAACTTTAATTTTCGTTTCAAAACGTTACAACTTTCGCTAACTATTTAAGCAAAATATCACCCTATTGCTAAGAAATTAGAGTTCATAATCGTATAGTTTAAAATGTAGATAGGATGTTTTAATGTCTCCGAGGTAGAGATGCGTCTAGATTGCATAGAGTGATGAAAATAGATACGCTACTTCGGAGAAAATAAAAACTTACTTTTTATAGTATTAAATTGAGACGATAAATTTCGGGTTCGATCCCACCGTTAAATATTTTTTCAAATAATTTGAAGATATTTATTTAAATAGGTGTTTATTTAAATAAAACAGTTTTCTCATTAAATAAATAACAAAAAAATAAACATCAAAATTGGTTAATAAACTAAGTTATGAACGAACTGCCAAAATTAAATTATAAACCTCCTCTTTTAAAAAAAAATCGGTTATGAAGGGTATAAATCGACTTACTTTTTTTAATTACGACTTAGTTTTTTAAAAAGTTTCATCAAAATCGATCCAGCCAGTCAGACTATAAAAAGGAAATAAACATACCAAAAAATTCTCATATAAAGTATGCGGTTAGTCCACAGTGCACAATTCCCTGGTGTATATTTGATGAGGAATCCACGAATGTATATCTCCCTAATACATAGTGGATCGATTCTATTTCCGTGTAGCAGATTCAGTTCTCGCGTTGTAAAACAATAGTGTTTACTGTCGCTAACAATGGACAAGGATGTAACTGAGACACGATCGATACAAGCTTGACATTATATTGCTTACAGAGTGTGTAGGTACAGTCACACGACAACAGTGCAGGGCCAACGTAGAGTTCTAACATTCAAAATAAGGTACGGTCGACTGTATAATTGCAGACCCACCGTAGAGCTCCAAAACGGCTGTTATAACAATGTTAATAAGGGTCACTAAAAGGTTTGGCTTATTCCCAAAGGTCCATGATTCAATTGTTCTTAATTTCCTAAAAGTCATCATTTTTAATGTTCTTACATTTTTTTAAAACCTCGATATAGTGTCAAAATAACAAGAAAGTAAACAAATGAATTGTTTTTCACATTGATAAATAAAGCAACTAATTATTATCTAATGTTTTTTTATGTATTTTTCATATTTTTAATCTTTCCAATGCAATTTGAACCTTATGCTATGACAAGCATTGGCAACATCGCTACGTTAAAAAATTGCCAAAAGTGATATAATATAATCAATTTAGGCTGTATTTAAATTCTATTAAATCCAGATATTTAAAATCAAGATTGTAGGATCCTAAAATATTGAATTCGCTAAAAATGTTGAGGGCTTAAATTCCGGTACCTGTAAAACTTAAAGCTACAACAGAAAAAAACATTTCTTAAAAAGATCAGCTGTATTCTTAATTTAAAAACAATGTCTTAAATTAAGATTACTGCGTATTATTTGCAAGAACACTTACTAAAGGCAAGAGATTATTCTCTAGCGTCCATGAGATGAATATTTCTCACTTAAAGAAATGTTTTTAGTCTGTGATACCTATGTATATATAATGTATGTATGTACAATGTACTCACGTATGGTTGTGTGCAGCAGCAGTGAGCCGGTTGGGATCGCTAGCGTTCCGATGTTTACCGCGCCTGGGAGCGTCACGCTCGCGGCATGACTCTGCGCGGTTGACGCCGCGACCGCCGCCAGCAGCTCCGCCTGCAGCCGGACCACCGGCACCACCGGGACCCGTGCGGAAACTACAAGGACAATACGACTCAGTTGGCACAATGGTCACAATGCCGGACTGCCAAACACAGGGTTGCGGTTTCGATTCCCGCCTCAGACATGTATTTATGCTTAGATATTTATCTGTGGTCTGGTTGTTTCTATGTATTATAAGTATATATTTACAAAAGAAAAAGTAGTATATCTATTGTCTAGCACCCATAACACAAGTGTAGTTACTTAGCTTGGGGCTAGATGGCGATGTGTGGAATGTCCTGCAATATTATTTATTATTATTATTTATTTATATAAAACTGCATACGATACTTGCTTGCGTCTGTCTTTCTACCATCAGCCAGTTGTGATAGTGGTCAAACACCCACTCAAAAAATATTCTCAAACGTCATCGATTTTAACAGATTTCATCACTGAAGGTATCAAAAACTGGCAAAAGTTGCTAATTAGCTGTAAAATGCTGTAATTTAACTACTTAAATTACAGCATTTTACAGCTAATTAGCAACTTTACTACTAAAGAAAAGAAAAGTGAAAGATTTAACAGAAAATAAATGGAAACAAACGCGATAACTAAGCTTCTTTAGCACTGATATCAAGTGAAATAATTTTGAAAATAATATTTTACAAAATTATGATTTCAACTATCAGATAATATTTTCATAATATCGGCCCTTAGACGCCTTCTAACACAACAATAACAAGTTTCCCATCATACTACTAACGCCATCTAGTATCTAGTAGCGGAACTACAACAAGCTTTTACGAGCACCATTAGGCAAAGAACCTTGAATTTTCCAAGTCGATTGCAGAATGAACTTTTCAATTTTCTTAGTTTTTATCCTGACAAATTGTTGACAGTTGGGTCTTGTATGGGGCCATAATTAACTAGACGTGTCTTACGAGAAGGCCAATTCTCGTAAATAAAATTGTTCAAATTATATTGCAATATCATTCCGATTATAAAAAAAACCCTCAAAGTAGCTCAAAATATAATTAATAAAATAAATAAATATTGCAGGACATTCCACACATCGCCATCTAGCCCCAAGCTTAGTGACTAGACTTGTGTTATGGTTGCTAGACAACGGATATACTACTTATATACTCTTCTTTTGTAAATATATACTTATAATACATAGAAACAACTAGACCACAGACAAATATCTAAGCATAAATACATATTATCTGTGGCGGGAATCGAACCCGCAACCCTATGTTTGGCAGTCCGGCATAGTAACCATTGTGCCAACTGGGTCGTCAGTCGTCAAATACCGTTAAAGTTAGCTTTTATTATTCTCAAGAATATTTTATGTTATCGAAATACAATCGCAATGAAATTGCAATGTCATTTCAACAATTTTACTAACGAGAATTGATCTTCAGAACTCCTGACTGGATTTACCTTTCAACTCGTCCTACATCCCTACGGCCCACGATGGGACTAGTTTCGAGGTAAGTAACCTTGGACCCGGCCCAATGGTTTAGGAAGGTACACGAACCTGTTCTCCTTCTCAGCCTCCTTGTTGTTGAGATCGGCAGCATCACCTTCACCATCCCGGTCGGCCGCGGTCGACTCCTCATTGGAACCCTCGCGTTTTGTCTCGCCTGTACATATAAACATACATTTATATTAGAATATATAAATATAACTTTTTTTTACTTCAAATAAAATTTAAAACACGTTAAAAACAGCTTTAATAAATATTAAAAAGTACAACGCCATCTGAATTCGTGTATTCAGAATTATTAAATTACATGCCCCCTTGAAACTTCCTGCTCTTGTCATTTTGTTGGTTTGTTGACCTAATGTGAATTTGACCTTCCACGTATGATCCTTTAGAACGTTTAGCGAGTTTTTAATGAAGGAGCATATAAATACAAACTTTAATAAAAAAAGGGACTTTATATTAGAAAAATATTACGATGAATAGAAACATTTTTCTAATTTATCAGTTGGGTAACGCTAAGCTTCTCAGTGTATTAAAATTTGAAATAATCTTAAAACACAAACAGCGCCATCTGTATTCGAGTAGCTGGAACTAAAAACAATGTAAATGCAGAAAATTACCAGCCAAAAATTGAAAAAGTAGTCCGTAAAGTTCTATGAGTCAAATCTACTAGTAGTTCAAACCTGAGAAGCATTATTGCACTATTTATTGTTACAATAATCTATTTCTTTTTTCCGTTCCCGCCAAACACGGTCGGAACAGCCATAATAAAATGCACACGTATTCTGCTCACATACGAATAAAAGTATTAAAAACCAGACTTCCGATCATCCAGAACATTTGGCAACTCATAAACCCATATGATACGGACAGACTGCCAAATTAAACTGAAAAAATAATACAGGAATCAAACTCTATCAATCAAAAATCGATCTTATTCAGTTAATTTTGGGTAGATTTTTGTGCTAATTTTTGCCAACGATCATATTAATAAAAAATGGACTGTATTTACTTAGCATTTAGGTTCCAAATTGAGGTAGATTGAATGACGTCATGGCTAAAACGGTCAGTGATCCCGTATACGAATGCAGTATAAAATTGATAAATCAGATGTTGAATTGGGTTCCACTGTTCGAAGGTGAAGATATTCAAATTACAGTATAATAAAGAGAACATTTGTGTCTTTTCTTTATGCTCTAAATCAATAACGTATCTTTACTTGCTCTAAATCGGCCATGCTGCGATCCAAAATGGACATGTAACGCGCTTTATGCGTTACCATTACTGATTGCAACAAGCAAGTAACGTTAAAGATATCGACTGTTAGTAAAACTTTGATCCATATTCAAGTGATACTAATGGCTCTGCAGTGCCACACTTTGACGTATTTCAAAACTACTACTGGGACTGATAATAATACTTATTATCGTTTCTTTGACAACCCAGTTGGCACAATGGTCACCATGCCGGACTGCCAAACACAGGGTTGCGGGTTCGATTCCCGCCTCAGACATGTATTTGTGCTTAGATATTTGTCTGTGGTCTGGTTGTTTCTATGTATTATATGTATATATTTACAAAAGAAAAGTAATATAAGTAGTATATCCGTTGTCTAGCACCCATAACACAAGTCTAGTTACTTAGCTTGGGGCTAGATGGCGATGTGTGGAATGTCCTGCAATATTTCTTTATTTATTTATTTATTTCTTTTGTTAATAAATCACCAAGACCGGTAACAAATACCTATCTGTACACAAATATAAATAAATATTGCAGGATATTTCATACAGCGCCATCTAGCCACAAGCACAAATACTTATATACTTTTCTTTTGTAAATATATTATTATACTTTTTATACATACAGAAACACAAAGACCAGAAACAAATAACTGTATAAACATTTGTTTGAGGCGGGAACCGAACCCGCAACCTCCACCGCGTCACAGAAACACTGACATCACAGTCTCCAAATAGTAGACATAACTTCGCAACACATTACAATAGAAATGAAGGTGTTGTAATGTATGTTTATATGACAAGTGATTGTCATTCAGCTAGTCTACCACTGGTGACACAGGATGTCTATATTATAAAAAACAGTTGCGTATCCTCGTACACTTTCGACCACTCAACTTAGGTCGGTCGTTAAATAGTATAAAAAGAATGTAAAATAAATACGAAGATAAAATAAATTTAAAAAAATTGGCATCTTTATTATCATAATATTTATTAATTGCAACTAACACTAGATCTAAGTTTAACTAAACAAATGTTATTGTATTGATCCGAAATAAGTGACGATTTAATTTAATTTATTCAAAAGCTCCGTCTACTATGAAGCTTCAGTATTGACGCGTTCGCTGCGGAAATCGGCTAATTCGCGATATATAGCCTAAAACAGTACCTCAGTTTAAAGTAATCAAATTTTAATATTATTTAGTGTAAAAAGCTCAAATATCTGGCGTGGTAGAGACAGAGATACTATTTTAAATTATCCATTTCGCGGCTTGTGTTTTAGTCGATTCTGGTCTTGATGTTTTAGAGTCGTCAGGACGCCCATTTGTGCCATTTATACTTTCTAACTATTACTTTACTGTGTATATATATCTTGTTCTGTTTCTTCATGTGTTATACAAATAAAGTTATCTATCTACGTTTGATTGAATCCGTAAAGTGCATCTTTGTAGTACTGGTAGTTTATTTCAAAATATATTATATTTTCTTTTGAATTTTCTTCCATCATGTTACTTTTTTCTTCATCTTCAATACGACCTGGATATTATATTCCCAAGTGTAAAGGTTGAGTCACATCACCGAATAGAAAGAACAGCATTGTGTGCTATCCCCGGCCCCACCGCGGGCTATTTCGGAGGTGTTTAGTCTAGCTTTATGTTATTGGAAGCCATTCGTTTCATTGGAAAATTTCAATTATTTATTCAAACAATTATTAATGAGTTTTTATTGATAACGTAAGTACCTACCTATTCGTGATTGGTTCGTAAGAAAATTGATTTTGTGTTCTGTAGTTCTTATTAAATTGGACCAATGCAACAATGGAACCATAGTGATTTCTTGACTATTTGCAATTTGAGACTAATCGCAAAGGTTTGGTCCCGACATGGTCACGATCCTAAATTCTCAGAATGCTTGACCATTTACAATCTAGGACCTATTGCGAATGGGGCCATATGATCTGTTTATATTATTTAACTTTTTTAACTAGAGAATTAAAATGATATTACGGTATAGGTGCTCTAATTATTTCAATGAATTAATTTCATTGATTTGCATGAAATATATTATGGTACAAAGATGTCAAAAATATTATAGTTCAACATATTTCACCAGTACTTTGCTTGACATGCAAATATTATAAATGAATTTAATAATTATGTATGTATAATAATTAAAGGCGGCTTGCATAAGATTATGCTTAAACAAATATAGCTAAATTCATTAGACGGGTAATCCAAAAATAAATTCTATTTCAATAACAACAAGATTGATATTATATAATCAGTTTGAAACTTTGAGAGTTGGAGTTAATCACGTTTAAGGTTTTAAACGTTTTGAATTTTTGTTGCGCAAGTTAACCTTAGAACTTGATTATTATTTTCACAAATACTCGTATCAATCTTGCGACTTGCGAAAGGTGCAAACAGCGTAATAATGAGGAGTTGCGTGTAAGACAAATAGTAAACGTGACCGATGCATGTCGGAAGGAAACTTCTCAACGACGACAATAGAGACGTACGTCAAAGGAAAACTCCCCGATAAACAGGATATCATCCACGTAGGTAGGTACGTCGTATGTTGGATACGTCTATACATGCATGCTATTTGTACTGACACTCGAACCAAGACATTCATCATTATAGTGGTATAGAGAACATCATAATCTTTACTCATTGAAACGTCAATCAACTCTATGACTTAAGGTGATGACGAAGTAACGGCCCGCCAAATATTTTTTTTAGTTTGTTTGTCAGTAAAGGTCGCTGCATACGTAACGGGAAAACCTCTGACGGGACGAAAACGTGACGTGCATAGTTCATAAAGTGTTCGTCCACTTTAAACATACGTAACGTGATTTTACTCGTGTCGGACGGGATGTGACAATTTCTTGACAGCGTTTCATATAAAAATATCGTTACGTATGTGGCGACCTTTAAACAGCTATAGTTGTCCATATAAAATAATATTTAGTCACCCTTAATAGAAATACAATTTTAAGCATTTTGGCGACTTAGGTCTATCAGGAACAATAACTATAGGCTATTATATCTATCTCGGTTCATGTATTTGCCGATTCCAATTTTTTAACTTACACGTTTTTTGTTCATTTATAGTAATTATTTTCCCGGGTCTTAATCGTGTTTATTTACTCTTGTCTCTTACCTCGACGTTTCGTTTCGTTTTGCCGATTCCAGTTTTGAAGTTTCGTGGGAAATAGTAATTACTTTCAGGTTTTCACCGATTAAAGTTCGGTGGAAGGTGAATGTACTATAGTTACGAAATACTTCGGTACAAAATGAAACTTTAGAATCCCATTATCAGTGGATATATTTTTAGTGAAAAATGCCACGCGAAATTACGATTATCCCCCATTTTGAGGATTTCATTCGGGGAATAATAGGATCAGATATTCCCATACGGTACTCCTGAGACGTTACCACGGTAACACTCGAACTCAGTAACAGTGGTAGAAATAATGGAGGAATGCGACAACTTGTTCTTGCCTGTGAGTGATTAGACGTGGTTTGAATGTAAACTATACATAGTACGGACTGGAGGAACTTGCTGTTTGTTTACCAATGTATTGTTGATTTGAACGGGATCTCTGGCGCGCTGGACGAACAAGTGACAGCGACGTAGAAGGTTGTAGGTTCGATTCCCGTCTCAAACAAATATTTATTTACGGATATTTGTCTCTGGTCTGTAATATGTATTTAAAAAAGAAAAGTATAATTTCTATTCGTTGTCTGGCTACCATAACACAAGCCTAGTTACTTCGCTTGGGGCTTGATGGCGCTAAGTGTATTATTTAATGTGCCCGATTTTAATGTCAATTTTTAGATAATTTGAGCACTTCCTCCTTGAAAAGACTTGAAGATATGTCATGTGTCTGTTACTGCATAAACACTAACTACTACCGCTTTAAATATGGAGTATCTTGAACTCGTCCTACATAACGCTGGACAAAGAGAGATAAAGGAAATTCCAATGGCGTACCTCGGTAATTTTCATATTCAATGTATTTTTTAATGAATAAAAGACGTAGTAAAACATTTAGCGTTACATACACACATAAAATCGATACATTTATAGTGTAAAATAATATAAACGAAGGAAGGAAGGCATGCGTGTCCGATGTAATGTACGTAAACCTCTACGTTAAGATATGTAAATAACAATAAATAGAGGAAACATCTCTTTATTTTTCTAATGGCGAACGAACTTTTCATTTTATTGAAGCAGCTAGGTACAAATTTTCAGTATAATGGCAAACAATTCTTGCTAAATTTTTATTCAAATGACATTTAAATGGTAACTTCCTTGAGTTATTTCCTTTCGAACAAGGAAATAATCATCTAAATCGGTTCATACACAAAGCAGTTATAAACACAGGTTATAAATAATAAAGCATAGGTACTCGAAGACGGCTCGGCAGATCGAAATGATTCTTTGATGATACCTCTCAGGGTCCAATACTTTTATTTCATATTTGTGTCACAAGTTCACAATTTTGACAGGAAAGGTTAAGATGTTCTCTCTATGTATTAAGTAAGTGTTGAATATCTCTGAGGTGTCGCGTAATATACATACTCGTAAATATTTTATAGTTAACATAACATCGCAAGTTTATGTCGGTCCGTTCGCATTCGTGTTAAATATATATTGTTGTGTTAGAAAACTGCGTTACTTTCTACTGAACATGTCAAGAAAGTCCTCTAACATAGCGCGTCCAGAAACGCGTAATGCTCGTTGTTTCAAACAAGCTTTAGCTTCACACTTGTGCAGCTTTTTGTTTGGAACAGCAGCTTTTAAGTTGGAGACAACCGTCGTCGGTCGCGTTGCTTAAGGGGCGGGTTATGTTTAATGGTGTAAAGTGCTTAACATTATGGGGATGGCTTCTGGGGTTATCTCTTAGGAATTCAGTACCTACTTAATACATAAATCATCCTTACCTCTATGTCCGCTGAAGAGCCAAGAGTTCTGCTTCATAGATTCCACATGTTTCTTCTTGACTATCGGAGTCTGTTCCACGAGGCTGGTCTGTCGACTCCTGCCTATCGTAGGCGTCGTCTTAACACCCTTCTTCTTTCCTTTCTTTAACGTTCCACTGTGAGATTTCCTCAGAGTATTCACTTTGAGGGACTGACTCTTGCCTCTGGCCTTGCTTTTACTTCTAGATGTCTGTCGGCTTAGTCGTCTCCTGTGTTCGGATAGAGGTTTGGGCGCAGGAGGTTCGTCTTCCGAGTCGCTTTCCACTGGTGGTTTCACCTCTATGGAAGAATGTCGTTTCTCTCCTTCGAGGAAAAGCTTCGTGTAGTTTAGAACTTCCTCCGTAGACAAGACTTTAGGGTCTTCTGTGACTACTTCGACTGGTTTAAGCAAAGTGGGAGTCTTCTTTCGTCTTAAGAAGTTAAGAGCGCTTACCGAAGATCCTTTACTGGTCTTTCTAGTTTTAGGAGCATCAGTAGTGCTACTCTTTCGGCTATTATTCTGACTTTTATCTTCCTTTTTACTATTTTTTCGTATTTGGTCCAGCAAATTAGTAGAACCATGGATCGAATCTCTATCTTCTTCGCTCCAGAGACTTTCTCTCGACTTTTTCTTATCGAAATTTTTATCATGCTCTTTTTTAGCAGCTTCTATCCATTCGTCTCCAAGGTTTTTGACCATTTCGAGTGGATTGGAGAGGGATACAGCCTTTCTGTGTCCCTTTTTGAACTTCATTTCTGCTTCCTCGTCAGTGACTGCTAGTTTCAAAGACTCCTTGCTTATTGTTGGTGTTTTGAGCCTCGGTAGGGCATCATCACTGGCTGATACTGCATCACTGTGTCCATCAGCAGATTCGTAAAGAGATTCATCGCTTTCATCTCGTCGTTCTGTTAAATAAATACGAACTATAAGTATTTGCTGAACGTTACGAAGTCCTTGTTAATACTTGCCATACAGATTAATGAATTTGTTACACATCAAATAAATTACTTTTGGTTACAACTTTTTGACTTTTTCTAGATACAAAACTGATCAAAGTTCGCAAATTTAAACTCGGTCGAGGTGTTTTTGTAAGAACATCTATTATAACTGTATTAAATAATTATGCCACTTCCAACATCTTGTAATTCTACAAACAAACTGAATTAATGAATACGAAAGCTTCTACCAACCACAGAAAAAAACTTAATGATAATTAAAATCATTTAAGAGAACCTTGTGTGGTGTCATTAAATGCAATCATCATACAATTGTAAAGATGATTGTTGGAAAAAAGTAGCAAATGATTGATAACGGAGAGAATGAGTCATACAAACCGAGAGGGAACGTTTTGCAAAAAATGTATGGACTGTAGGGCGACTATGTATAAGGAAAACACGGTACAAATTAGAACAATTATTTAAAAAATCTTAAAAAAGGTTTGTCTTCTTTTTTATTTTTACATTTTGAGCGTTTAGAAATAGTTGATATGATTGATATTTATAACCAACAAAAGATATGAAAGGGTTTTGTAAAAGATAAACAAAACAATTTCCCAAAAAGTGTCTATAAAACTTGTTAATTTCTTTTAACTTTTATTAAACCGGTCAAAAGTATGTTAACAAGTGACACTAAAATTGTGATGACACCTGTCAACGACTTATCATCAAGAATCCGAAATCGTGCCCACCCTACAATCGAAGTTGAATGGACAAAAACGTAAAGCAAAGAACAATTAAGTGAACAACAATGGTATGTGTCGTAAGTTTCACACGACGACGAGTAGCCAAGAGCGAGTCGGGCCAGCGAAAGTGACCGCACTTTCCAATGTTATTGTTGGTGTTATGTAAGATATACATACATATAAAATACAAAGTCCTTACTGATATATCAAGGCACTTAAACCACTGGTCGTAGAAACATGAAATTTGAAGGTGTGTTCTTTGTGGATCCGAATCAGAAGGTCTTTATGGGAAAATGTCATCGTTTGTACCAAGTTCACATGTTAAATCGTCTATTAGGTGCCAATGTCCAGAGTTGCAAAATGACTAGCTAATAAAACGTCAAAAATAATAACCTTTGTGAAGTGTAAAAAGGTTTTTCGAAATTCCACCTCTGAGAGGGTGAAATAGAGGGCAGAAGCTAGTATGACATAACACGTATATTGAAACCTGTGTTTTTTAACCAACAGTTTACAAACAAAGATAATCTTGAATTTATAATCTTTGATAAGAGTAACTCGGTCGTGGTTTAGTAACAAAAGTAAACAAACAAACTTACACAACTTTGATAACAAACTTTTTGGAAAAATGTCAGGGAAGCCTTTGCCTGCCAGTAGCACATAGACAACATGACAACATGATGTGACTTGACAATATAGGATTATAATAAAAAAGTCGTACATATGTACTCGTATCATATTTAATTCATGTATTTTTTAATTTAGATACTGGACAACGATAACTTTGTTCCCACGGTACCGATGTAAAATGATATAATTTGCAGTATTTTTACTTAGCAACACGCGGGTTTTACTCTCTCCATACAAATTAATTACTCTATTTCCTTCTTAAATAATGCCTCAAAAGCACTCTTTTCTTTTATAAACCCAATCGCAAACTAAATGTTTAGACATTTTGTAGAGTTGACATTTTGCCACTGATCCCATATGAACTACCGAGCCTGATACCAAAGAAAAGGAAAAAAATGTATATCTAGAGAAAAGGACATTTTGCATTTTGCAAATGGAAATTATGCGACTAACGTAAACTATCGAGGGATCGAGGTATGCTGTGCCTGAGTCATTCATATATTTTATTCAAATTAGTCTCCTCCAGACTACTTATAGTTTGCAAAAAATATGTTGGCGGTTATTAACCGTTGAATGACGTCACTATTATAGTTTAGTTATGAACAGAATGATGAATATGAATGTATTATTATATTGAATGTCTCAGAAATGAATGAATGAACAAATGTTAGGTTAGAGTTAGAGATTACGGGATGACATATTCAATGACAAATCCGCTAGACTCCAAAATAAATGTTTGCTATAATTAATTCGTTATATGTTTTCAAACTACCATAGTTATTTTTACTATTAAATACAAACAATAGCATGGTAAATATCCTATTTAACAACTTTAATAATTAATCTGTTATCTTTATTTTGATTTATCAATACGTTTGAAGGTATGTTTTTAATCCTCCGGAATCCTACGTCATAAGAGCTAAGTTTAAGCCCGATTCGTCAATTGGCTCAAATTGTTAATATACCAGTCAGTCAGGACTTTCTGTTTAATATTTATAGATGAATTTACAATGAAGTTTGGCAGCATGGTACCGTATTTCCACCCTAAAAAGTAACACGTTTTTTTGTTTGATGTTAGTTGCGATACAACGTTATCGGCTTAGAACATGCAACACGCATTTACTTGATGACTGGGGATGGTCCTTGACCTAAATAATTTTCACTTGTTTTGTTATATGAACTTAAATACGAAAATTTGTTGACTATTTTAATGCTTTGAACTTTAGTACAAAGTAGTTGTTATAGAAATAACTTATGTAACATTAACACTTTGACAGTCCCGGGTACCACATATGGGTCCCGGTAGACAAACCGAACAAGTCCGGGTAAACATATGGCCAGCTTCACTTTGTTGCAAAACCGAAATAAAAACATTCAGAGTCCACATAATATATCAATGTTAGTCTTTGCAATAGTAATAATTATGCGACAAAACTATTTTTAATCACTTTCTGTAGGTACACAAAAAAGTTGTAACCAAATCTGTAACCTAATCTAAATTCTGTCCTGATTTAAAAAAATCGACAGTAATAATGTTTGTCGTATTTCGTGAATCAAAAAAGTTGTAACAAAATCTGTATGGCAAGTGAAATATTCAGAAGCTACATACCCAAAGAGACCTTCATATCAAGTATATCAGAGTACCGTCTCCTCTCCTTGTCGCTCTCTGTAGACGTCTCCCTCTCGCTCGACTCACGCGTCGGCTTCAGAAGGCTCGCCTTCTTCTTACGAAGTTTCCCGACGACTCCATTTTCTTTTTCAGCATTTTTCTCCGAAACAGGTTTCGGATCTCTCTTAAACCACATCATTTGGACCATCGATGTTTTTAACACACTTTTCGGGGAAAATCGGTGACACTTTTATAATAAAAGTGTAACTTTATATTTGTTCACTTCGCTTCACTTTCATGTCACTTCACACGTTTTACAATATTGTAACAACGTCACTTTTATTTTATATTTTGTGTCACAAAACTGACATATTATTTTACAATCTGTAATGTCGCATGTTACGGACACTTTAGTGATTTATTTGCACATCCTATAATTAAAATAATTTATTTATAGTAATGTTTTTGGCATAAGACGTGGTTCCACATGGACTGTCGTACTAAAACTCGAGATAAATAATATTAAATAGATATAATAGGTAATAATATAATTATTATAAGTAAGTGACTAATGGATAAACGATAAAATATGTCGTGTCGATGATAAAAATTACGACTTTGTTGTTTTTATTCTTGATTGATAAGAAAAATCTATGTTGTTTGTAATAAATTCTTTTTAATTGATATGTTATTGTGATAGTTTTCAATAAGGTAGGTAATCTAAACTAATATTATAAAGAGGAAAGATTTTTTTGTGTTTTTGTTTACAAACGAATAGGCTCCGAAACTGGACAGATTTTGATGAAACTTTGTATGAGAATACATGAATTTATGGGGAATAACATAGGCTACTTTTTATCCCGATATTCCCACGGGATCGGGAGTGAAACCTCAGACCGCTGCTAGGGAGTGATAAAATTACGATGATTTTGAAACAAAAACTTGAAACGGAATAACCTCTCTAAACAATAAGATAAGAAACCCAACCGAAGCCAAACTTAAAAGCTAGTATAAGATTAAACTAATCTAAATGGTGATGCACAGACGGACACCTCAATGTCAGCCATATATTACTAATAAATGTTTTTATCAGGCTTCTATTTTTATTCGTTACTTAAAATTTTAAATACAACCGATTAAAAGCTCAGAAAAAGTGTAGGTAACAGTAAAATCTTTTAATCCTGAGTCAGGAATGACACTTTAGCGACGATTACAAAGTTTAATTCTTGACTCAGGAAAATTAAAGCCCTTAGACGCTTTTTAAGACGCTTCAATATCAAAATGTGTAATTTCAAATTAATAAAGACTTTCAAGTTTTGAGCTTAGGAATCCTGGGCTATTTTTTCTAAATTGTACTCAACCAGTTTGTAACCTTGATATGAAATACCTAACGTGTCCTACTAACGCATTAACATTATAAAGTGATTAGGTACCTACGCCCTATATAAAACAATGAAACTACGATATTAGTTAACACCGTCACCGCGCGATAGAGGGCGTAGAGCTTCCGCGACCGGATATGAGGGGGTCTACTTCCTGAGTGTGAGCGGTAAGCGATTCATTGATCACGATTAGTTTAGTACTCGATTTAGTTTTTATATGTACACCTAGCTCACTATATAATCTACTAGCGACCCACTCCGGCTTCGCACGGCTATATTATGCATGTATTATACATATAAACCTTCCTCTTGAATCACTCTATCTATTATAAAAACCGCACAAAATCCGTTGCGTAGTTTTAAAGATCTAAGCATACAAAGGGAAATAGGGACAGAGAAAGCGACTTTATTATATACTATGTAGTGATTATCTTATTAAAAGTTGGAGAAGCAGCGTTAGTTCGAGGCTTCGAAGATAAAGACTGGTTGCTGGAGGAGGAACAGAAAGAAGTGAGCATAGGTCGAGATGTCGTATGACGAAAAGTACTAAAAAATAAGTTTTATTAAGTTTCATTAAAATCGATCAGTAGTTTCGGAGTTCATTCTTCAATAATTAAAAAAATTCAAAGTCGTGACTGACTAATATATTAACTCAAAGCTCAAACCAATCGACGAATCTGGGAAAAATTGTGCATACAGATAGCTATTATGACGTAGGCATCCACTAAGAAATTATTTTGGAATAATATACAATACCTGGACGAAGTTGAGGGTGAAAGTCCTATCCCCTTTGGTATCCTGATATTCCCAAGGAATCAGAACCGCAAGACATAACTCTCTCGCAATTAACAAAATCAACAAAATGTTTGCTTCAGTGAAAACATTTCCTCTGCAGAGAGAGGCACAGGTTACGTGGTAGTTGGTTGGTAAAATTAAATGAATTCAATTGCAGACGGTTTCCACTCTCTGGTGTAGGGGGGTGGGGTTGAACGACCTCGCTTCCGGGGTGGATGTACCACTTAGGGTTGGAGTAGACTATCATACATAACGATCAGCAGAGTATTTGCCCCACCTTTCAATTTTAAAGTTAGTATACGCTTTAGGTTTCCGTAGCTCAAATGGAAATCAACGTGACCAAACATTGACTAAGGTTTAAAAAATCTGTTTCTAATGCACGAATACTGCAACGACTTTCAAATATTTAAGGGTCCAATAAATATTTAAGAAGCTCCTATGCCATTGAAGCGTACACTTAAATGTCAATTTGAGCGCCACTTAAGATAGTAGCCTCTCAGTATTCAGGCGTTAGTCACTAAAATATATGGAATTGTCTAGTTTAAAAAAAATTGTAAATACAAATAAATTAAGGTTTTTGAAGTGAAAAAATGTTTATAACACGTCTTTGTAAAGGAATAGTGTAAGCGTTCTGTTTGCCTTCAATTGAACGATCGGCAAACAATCGGCCGATCGAATCTCCAGTCTGTGTTCGCCCTTAGGGGTGGGTCTGGTAACTTTTATTTAGATTTGTTTATGAAAGCTTTTTAAATGCGTTTTTGAGTTGAAGTTGCTTGAGTGGGGGTGGTATTTTTAGTTTTAGAGAAGTGGTGTTTTTAATTTATTTTTTTAGCTTCCTCACCGAAAGAAGCCACACTACACTGTTTCTAATTTTGTTTTTAAGTTAGGTACCTCAACTTAAGGTAAGTACGTAAATATTAAAATAAGTAAACAAATAAGTCAGACTCAAAAACTACTGATTTTAATTCGTTTTTTCAAGATCTTTCTGCTGAAAACAATTGCATATTGGAAATTTTTAATTGATCATTTCGTAAACCTTTTTGGTCGATTTAAGGGTGAGAAAGTAATTTCCAAAATCTAGTATAAAGTGTATTGGAGTTCAAGGACCGATTGAAAAACGATGCTGGCAGCCGTTCAGTACGTGATTATATGCAACCTATGTATCTATTTCCGAGAACAACACTAATGTATGGAGCTGTTTTATCTATACTATACTTCTTATAATATACTTGGTTTAGTTGACAAGTTTACTAGCAGTGCCCCGCGGTGTCACCCGCGTAAATTTTATGAGAATATCTGGATTTAAAGTTTGCCTCATTAATTCAATTTTTTAAGTGTAAACTTTCATTTAGCGCGGTACGCATATTTTTAGATGAGATAAAATCTCTGAACTCGTTACGAGACGCAATGTGACAGCTACGTCATTATCGGCTTCAAACAGTACTATATTTTCGTTGCTCGGTAATAAGACTTTGTGGGTTGGTGGTTTTGAGCGCTACTTAACACTTGTATGAATGTTTAGCCCCTGGTTCGAATCTCACCAAACAATTCAGTTATTGCTTGAATATTTTTTTTTCTTTATTTGTTTTTTTTTATATATTTTTTTGGCCCAATTAAAAAAATATCCAAAATTCAGATTCCACAGTTGAAAGATTCGTCCCGTTTAAAGCCCGGTGCGATAGACTAGTATAGTATTAGTTCTATAAACGTCCCGACGCAGGCGCACGACGCGAGCTACTATGTCCCTAATCAGTGGGGCCACGTGACATGTGACATACAGAACAGGATGCGTTTCCGTATTTATATATAGATATAATGAAGCTGTAACATATACTCTACAGTTTTAGATGCTAGTTTCGACACAAAGTATACTAATTGATTGAGTCACGCTTTACTTTTTAGGGTTCCATACTCAAATGGTAAAACGGGACCCTTTTACTAAGACTCTACTGCACTGTCCGTCTGTCTGTCTGTCACCAGGCTGTATTTCAGCAACCGTGAAATTGTATTACTGTAGCGGCTAAAACAACAAATACTAAAAACATAATATACTTAATGGTACGGAATCCTTGCAAAAGTGCCGAAATATCGATATTTACAAAACTATAATTTTATTCAAAAACTCTGTTTGATATACTCTCCTGACTGAGCTACGCGGCAACCGACATCGACAGGCGAATTTATGGCTACATGCGTTTAATATTTCATAGTATTTTCAATCAAAAAGAAGCATCATGGCAAAACAGCTCTAATTAAAAATCAATATTACACCCCAAACTATTTTAATCCAGTCATCCTCGTCATATTCTATCATTTTTCATACAAAGTATAGGAATTATAATACTGTCTGTCTGTCTGTCAATCAATAGCCGAGTTGGTTGAAGTAATTAATGATGTCATAGAGTCATAGAGAAAAACACAGATGTTTACCTAGTGTTTGTTGCCATTGAATCTGGCTATCTTTTTACAGATAGCAACGGTCTGCAGTTTCACCTACAAAGTGCCGAAACCAAGGAAATATCGGGATAAAAAATAACCTATGTAACTCCTAATGAATCAATGTATCTTTATATCAAGTTTCATCAAAATCGGTAAAGTAGTTTGGGAGCCTATTCGTTACAAAGAAAACATTCCTCTATAAATTCACACATAGAAACGCGCGCCGACATGAAGTTAAATATCTGTAAAAAGCTTTGAAATTTTCCAGTTTCAATCAAAGTAAGTTTATTTAAACGCAGTGATTAAAACATCTCAATAAAATATAAAAGAAAGAAATAACCTTGCATTTGAAACAATTTGTATACGTTTCCTCTAATAAACAAATCTTCATCAACACAACGTACATTTTACATACTAAACTACGAAACAAAGCGTATACGTATCGACTAGATACCTTGCGTATAACAGAGAATAGCAATAACAGCAAGATTATTACAAATGATACATCACTATTTGACCACTATCACACTTGCCGATGTAGCACCTCTAATAAACAAATCTTCATCAACACAACGTACATTTTACATACTAAACTACGAAACAAAGCGTATACGTATCGACTAGATACCTTGCGTATAACAGAGAATAGCAATAACAGCAAGATTATTACAAATGATACATCACTATTTGACCACTATCACACTTGCCGATGTAGCACGCTTTTCTACTATCATTTTTTTTTTACTGTAATATCCGCGGTTTTGTCCGCATTGATTCGTTTTTAGTTAGTATATTTTTTAAAGATTTTCTAGATTTTTTGAAGCATTTCTGGTTTTTTTAAGAGCAATATGCATCTCCGAAACTTTTCACCGGTGCGAGATTTGAACTCGCGCTTATTTACAGTGCTGGTGCGATAACCACAACGCAACGCGACCAAGCAAGCCCGGGTCGGAATCAGGATATGCATTCCACTTTTTAATAAATAAAGGTTCGTTAGCGAATTCAATTTCTCCGTGATCAATTTTAATAAAGTATACTACGATCTTCTCAGAAGGTTCAACAAAGACAAACAGAGACAGACATTCATTAAAAAATATGAAACTGCTTATTCTAAGAGCCCTAGACACGATTAAATTAAATCTTCCATATTTGATTTTTGTTCTTTCTTACTGTTCTGCGCGTAATGTCTAGTTACAATGGACGGATGGTAGGTAACTAATAATAAAGCGAAGGTCGAATGTGCGTCTGTTTTACATCATTCGAGAGTGCTGATAAGGCAACGCACCGACTTTGAAGTCGGGTGAAGTCGAGCGAAGTCGGGTGTTACTACTTGATTGATTGTTTATATATTATACTTGTTTACTACGACGAGACGTATTGCTAATTGAAGTGCATTTATTTTGTTAAATCTGATGTTGATCAATATTACATACAAATTCTAAGTAAAGCTCGAACCCGAAGGAATATCCGGATAAAAATTCTATGGTTTCTATCCTCATACCAAGTTTCATCAAATTCAATCCAGTATTAATTTTAGATCCTATTAATTACAAACAAAAATCCCAAACTTTTCTCTTATTATAATAATTACGCTCGCGACGTTAGTCCCGATTCTGTGGGAAAATCAGGATAAATAGTAGCCGCAGACCGCCTTTTCGTAAGGAGGACGCAGTTTTTCTATGATAATTCAGTTTCCACTTGGTGGATCTTGATGTAAACCTTCACAGAAAATAGATCTATTCAATAGTGACCAGATTTCAATATATTGCATACGTACAGACGTACCCGAAGGAAAAAAGACAAACATGTATTTTTAAAAACTATGATTTTTTTTCGGATATTCACTAAAATATAAATATTCAATCATGAATAGATTGCCCTTGATTATTATTCTAAGACTGATCATTAGAGAGGTTTTTAATTTGATAAACTACTAGCTTATGCCCACGGCTATGCCCACGGCTTGTCATTTAACCTTATAGCCTGCTGACCACAGGAGCGTAACGCGGTAGCGGAGTGGCGTTTCCACCATTAGAATTCTAAGAAAACTTCGTGGAATTTCGGAAAATCTTTTCGTAGATACCTCCACATTCACAAATAATATTACAAGTAATATTACAATTATACAAGTATTTATGCTTAGATATTTTTCTGTGGTCTGGTTGTTTCTATGTATTATAAGTATATATTTACAAAAGAAAAGTATGTATAAGAGTAGTATATCCTTTATCTAGCACCCATAACACAAGTCTAGTTACTTAGCTTGGGGCTAGATGGCGATGTGTGGAATGTCCTGCAATATTTATTTATTTATTTAATTCCTCCATCACGTCTCTAGGATTAGCGGTCTGAGATGTGCGTTGATAAATCAGTCAGTCAGGTCTTTGTATTTTATATTTATTGAATTTCAATGTCAATAATCCGATATTAATGTGAAATTAATAAATCTCAACAAAAACTACGATAGCGTCATCTCTTATTCAAATTAATGTTTACATTAGAATTAGTTGTGTACTTATTAGCACCTTTTTTGTTAGCTGTTAGCTCGTTTTGATGTAAGTTTCTAATGATTTCGTAATTTGTAAAAAAAATAATAAAAATCTATTGAATAGACACGAAGATAGATTAGTATTAGGTTTGATAATGTATTTACATTTAATGTTAAAACATATAAGATGTATCACATCCTGTTTCAAACGTTGACTTTATAATGTATCAACAGAATGAACGAGTTTTTGCAATAAAATCAGTTATAAATCTAGTTTTTTTGCAATCAATAAAATGAATTGATAATTGAGATTTTTTTGCAAATATTTTAAGAAAATTGGTTTTAGGTACTTAGTTAATTTAGTTTAATTTCAAATACTTATCATCACAAAACATACATTTTGTTTTAGCAAGTCTTCTTCTTTAAAAAATGATTGTCCAGGAAATGTGGAGAACTTTCTATACATTTGTTTGCAAAGGGTAGACAACGTATAATTTTTTCATTTGTCTAATCCAAATAAAAAAAATGTGTTCTTCATTACTTTTTGGTACACCATTATTAGTTTTGATAGTATTTTGTGATATCATTTTTTATCACCGCTTATAACTCGTAAACTAAAAGACTCTGAAAAATGTTGTGTATGAGAAAATTATTGGAAATTAGGTCATAATTTTACCTCTCATAGAAATTTTCATAATTTCAACTGTTAGGTATGTTATTTTATGTCAGGAAGTATTAATTAAGTAATTCAATTCAAAATGGCGACGAAAGCTCAAAAAACGTTGCGTTTTGTAAGGTAAAAACTCCGTCTAAGATAAGCGAGTGGTATTCCCGCATCCGTACAATTACCACAATTTGTATATCTACGCTAGTTCGTTACAGTTGAGAGAGTGGACGACTCGATGATGGGAGGATTTATTGAAGTTTGTATGTACAGACAGACAGACGGAGAATACTTCTCACGGACTTTAACACAACTATTTCTTTAAATTTAATATCTTTACAGCAACTTGATAAGTCTGAATGCATATGAAAAAGTCATAGTTATTTCATCACACTGGCCTACAATATTTGGGCATTACTTAGAAGAATATTTTAGTAAGGCTTCCCAAAACAGGTAAATTTTTTTGTAGGTTACAGTTTTTTTTAGAAATTAATAATTCAAATGAATATAGAAGGAAGGAAAACGCTCATTTTGATAAAAGCATTTATGACACAGTGAACATTCTACGAGTAAGTAATTACAGAAGGATCCGTTAAAACTACCACACAGACATAAATAACCTAAAAATAGCAAACGTTTTAGGTTAACGTCGCTAGGTTAAGCTAGAGTTTAACATACCAGAACCAATGTATCCGAGAAAGGCAAATAAACTACAACAATATAAACACCATGCCACGACCGAGACCGCCTAAATTAGCACCACGGCGCAAATCTAAGGGGGGCTAGGGTCACCACTTGGCAGAAAGAAAACGAAACTCTTTTTTGCTAAGAAATGATAATGTATACTCGCCATAAGATTAAATGCCCCATAAAATTTAATACTTAAGTTATTGTTTTAATATCAATAATTTTAATAGACGTAACATATGAGACCACACAAAGAGTAATGGCTACATTAACTATACATTCATGCCAGAACAAATGAAAATATATTTCCTATCTATAAAATCTTTAATTGACTTTTTATTGCACTATTTTTGTACTGCATTATAGATGATGGTCAAATGGTTAGTTAATGAATTAATACATAGACATTTTTGTCCCAGCAGTGGGATAAAAATGACAAAGGCCTCCGTTTTGTTCAACAGACCTCGGTCAATCGCGATATCTGGCCAGTCTATTGAATAGGTAGTTCATCGTTATAAATAAACAAAATTAAAATATTAAATACTTTAAGCTAAAAAAACCTTTAAAAAGAACTTTATCTATTAATCCGAAAAACAAAAAAACAACTAAACTGGAATGAATGCATTGAAAGTAAATACACCCGACCAATAAAAAGATGACATGCTAAAAGCGTTGAATAACTAATTGAATGAATAACCAATACAGAATACTTAGGTATGTAGGTGTCAACCCTAGATGAGATGGAGGTGCGCTCGCGCAGCGGGAGTGACCTCATCAGCCGTGACACATCGTACCACGGAATTAGACATCCCTAGCGACTGCTATCGCTACCAAAATGAGAGACAGAAGCTTCTTTTAGGAAGATATTCTAAATTGGGAATGATTCCAATGAAGCTTTAATCTTGTTGGAAAACTTATAAAGCGCCCCGCGGCTTTGCGATACTGTGGGAATATCGGAATAAAAAGTAACTCTAAATTATCAATATATCCTCATATTAAGATTCACCAAAATAGATTTAGTAATTTCAGGGGGTAAAAAACATATGTTTGCTAAAATAGCATAAATATGTATGTTAAATTAAAGTTTATTTAAGTTAATTAAAATTAAAGTAAGAAAAAGTGATAAACAATGACGAAAGAAGAAGTTGCCCCTAAAGAATTTTTAAAAACCGGAATAGTAAAATTTGACGTAAATAATGAATTGAACAACAATTCCCTACCATTCGGTCTCTAAAAGCTAACACAGAACAATAAAAGCCACTTAATACAACGTCCCCTGCCAATCCTTATAACAGCTTTACTGCGAAAGTCTTACCATAAAACAATGATAATAAACAAGTGTTTATTATAGTTTTTACTGGTTATGCCACTTTGGTCCAAAGCTATTAACAAGGCAAGTACCTATCTAAGCGGATAAGCGTGCTTTGACAGGACAGTCACGTGGTTTATAATACTATATTATAATAGGGTTAATGAGATGATGTATATATTATTCAGCACAATCGACAACAAAGTCACCCACCGTAGAGTTTTAAAATTGCTACCATTAGAAGCTGGGCTTAAGTCTTGCTTGAGTTAAAGACTTTTATCTTTTACTAGCTGTCCCGGCAAACGTTGTTTTGCCATTTAAAAAAAAAAAAAAAAAAAAAAACCTAAAGGAACCAAAATAAAAAATAGATGTTGGCCGATTCTCAGACCTACTGAATATGCTCACAAAATTTCATGAGAATCGGTCGAGCCGTTTCGGAGGAGTTCAACTTCGAACCCCGTGACACGAGAATTTTATATCATCATCATCCGAGCGATGTTCCCGGTTGCATCCCTCTCGGGAGCCCAGGGTCCGCTTTCCTACTTTTACGCCTCCACTTCGCACGATCTTCGGCATCCTGGGTTGTAAGGCCATTTGCACGCATATCACCCTTTACGACGTCAAGCCAGCACTTCTTGGGTCTACCCAGTCTGCCACGACCCGGCGGAGGCGCCATGGCAAGACATTTGTTCCCCACGTAACTAGCCGGTTTTCGCAAGACGTGGCCGTACCAGCGTAAGCGACACTCTTGCAATTTATCTGCAATGTCTCGGACATGAAGGCTGCCCCGGATGCGGGAGTTTCTGACGCGATCCTTTCGCGTCACTCCACACATCCAGCGCAACATCTTCATCTCCGTGACACGCAGCTCCTGCTTATGTCGCTCAAGCACCGGCCACGCCTCACTACCATACAAAAGGACAGGTCTAATGATGGTTTTATAGACCTGTCCCTTTAGTTTAATCGGCATTTTGGGGACACGAGAATTTTATATATATAGGGATAATAGCTTAAAATAATATTTCTAAATATTTGATGTCACATATTCGCTGTAGGTTGTTTCAATTACGACTGCCTAATAATAATCGAACACACAATGATTAAAGGTTTACGTTCATATCACATCCGTCTAAAACTTCGGTTAACTGAAATCTAAAAAATCTGCGGTGAGACTGTTTTGTTACTGTGACTTACTTTTGTTGCCTGATGATCACTCTAAAAAAATACTGAACCGATTTCGATTTTGGTATGAAGATTGACTTTTGGAAAGCTTCTTTTCTTCTTCTTTCTTTTACACGTTGTTGGGATGGAAATGTTGAGCACAAATAGTTTAATGTGCGATTAAAACGATGACATATTGGTAAAATAATTATTGCAAACATAACTAATACGGACGAGTGATGATATCACTATGTTTGTACAATGAAACACCTAGAAGGCTGGACAGTAGATAACCTATCCTATACCTACATACATATTTACAATAATATTAAATGAACCGCATTCTAATGATAAAACTTTCATATAAGATTTCGATTTATTTTTAAACTATTATGGAAACAAACACTAATTACAGAAATTGTGTTCAAAGAATTGGGAACCGAATGTTCAATTATTCTAGGGAATGATAATCATGAGAGCTTTATCAAAAAACAAACACCCACGTGTTCAGGAAATATTGCATATAAAAAAACAGTGATAATTACTAGGAAATTCTCATAGAATAGTGACCAATAAATCCAACTTAGCTATTGCTGTTAACATTTAAGTTCAAGTGTTCTATAGAAACATAAATAACCATGAGATCATGCCCGCATCGAGCTGAACCAGCGTATTTTGGTCTCTGCCATTGTTGTGTACAAAACAAAAATAAACGAAGATTATTGGTTGACAGAGGCCAGGGGAACCGGTCGGCGATCACGTGTTGAATTATTGGGAACCGAGTTGTGGTAATAGTGCGTCATTTAGTGCGAAATTTAGATGAAAATATTGCAACTAACTACGATTACGTACGTCTGTCTATCTTTTTGACACACGACTTTAAATGACTTGAACAATCAATCATACTTGGGGTTTTTTTAGACGCGCGTGCTACGTCTGACCTTAGTGCCACTGAACCGTCAAGTGAGATAGTGGTCAAATGCTTTCAACGAATCAAAACACAATTTCACTAGAAATCCTGAACAAAAAGTAGCTGTTGTTGATGAAATAAAAACTGACGATTTACGAATGAGACACTGCTATTTGTTGTTATATTTTTCGTGAATGAAACATAAAGAAACAAAACTACAGAATTTCATTTAATCAAAGTCCCGATGTTCCCCTAAATTCTCAACCTACGTCACTGGCATGAAACTATGCCAATGACGTAGAGAATTCGTATTTTGACGTATCCGTAAAGAAAATTGCAAACATAGAATATAGGTCAGTAAATTCAGCAATATAAACATTGAAACCAGGGTACATATTTTACTGAAATAGAATTAGTATACAAATTAAAGAGTAATGAGCTCACAGTATCATATGTCCTATGCTAGGCTACCCTTGTGCAAATTTCCAGCAAATCCAGAAGGAACACAAAGAAAACGGTTCAGACATCAAAGAAACGTTTAGCCTATAGAAACCTTCCTGCTATTTTCGCGTTGCCTACAATTTTTGCAATTACTATCAATTTAGGGAATTAAAAGTCAATTGAATGAGATGTGAATATTAGATAGGAAGCACTTATGCTGGTTATCGACGAAAGGTGTATATGATCGGCGAATATGATCAATTTATATTGGGATCAATACTAATTACAAAAGGGTTACTTACTGCAACTAGTACATTTTAAGTTTGATAGGATACATTTAATGAGTAATAGCATGGACGAAACAGCGGATAAATAGGTATCTAGTATAGGTACAGTTTATTTTGTCAAATGATTTCATGAGGACTCATCGTAAATATAATTTTAATGTTAAATAAATAATTATTATACAGTATATTACGTCAGTTTTAAATCAAACGTGACTTGTATTGAATATTGTATTTTCCTTGAAGTGTAATAAAAATACTGCTTCAAGTTATACTGCTTATATATTTATTATATTACCTATATGTTAGAAGATGTCTATAGTTCAATATTATTCAAGAGCCTTGTCGGTCTGTCTGTTTAATTTCTATGTAAGATAATCTAAGACGTCTTGCGTAATGCAACGTATTTAGATTTGATAGATGAATGTTGATCTCAAGTGAAATTAATATTTTGATGTCCATTGCGAAATATTGAATCGAATATGAATTAATTGGTATCAAATATCATATATTTTGATAATAAAGATATGCATTGATTGTGAATTTGAAATAAATGAATAAAATTAGAGTTGATAATATAAGGAAAAGTAATTTTGGGTTTCCAAAAACGTTGGGAAAACCATATTAAGCTGGTTTTATTAAAAAAGTCCAGAATATAGATTTATCAGTTATTATTTGAAATGTGACAGGACATAAACTTCATATAATATACGATTATTATGTGAAATATGTGACCTTAAAGGTAGTATGTGGTGATGTTAATGCTATTGGTATGGTTACAATGAGTACATTTATCCTTGTTAGCTTTACAATATCATCAATTATATACTTATCTAAGGTATTAAATTAAACTGTGACTGACAGGTAGACAATGCACACCCTAAATTAGGCTAGACATAAGAACGCTAAGAGAGTACGTATAGCAGAGACTTTTGGACAATCATGCTTTAATTAAGAGTTATAAATAAGCCATGAAAAGGGTTGAAATTTGGATGAAGATTCCTAAAATAAAATATATCAAATATACCAAAGTTTAAGGTTCGTTCAAAAACTTGAACAAAAATCCTCAAGTACGACAATCCATGTTCCTAAACAATGCGAAACGCCATAAACACAAGCCTTACTCAGACAAAAGGACATCCAGACACTAGCATTATGCCAAAAACATCACAATCACTGTATAATCTAACCACCACGTCATTGCCACTGTTCACAAAAAACAGAAACTTTTCAATTTTCATAAACACAAAACTTTTTGAATTTTAAATTTAGATCACGAAAATTCTTTCAACACGTCTGTCTCTCACGATTCCGAACTTCAACTGACCCGCGATTTACAATAAACAATGCGTTAGAAAGAGACGACAATACCGTGCACCTGTGCACTTAAAATTGAATGTACGACGAAAAGAAACAGAAATAAAACATTACACTAATTAGAGGGAGACGGAAGATACTACGAACCTCATCTCGTTAAACTATGAACAGTCGTAAAAGATGTTGATGTGTTGTTTAATATTAGTCTTTAGTACATTGAATTTAAAGTTTTTTAGGTTGTGTTCAAGTTGTGAGTCAGCCGGTTGATTGCCAGGGTCAACATATGGCAAAAAGGTACGTACAGACTGTCAAAGATCTTTTTGAATGTGGCATAACAGGGAACTAACTTGGTACTATATTGCATACGGTTCAAATTCGGTTGGATTGTTTGGATCAGTGAGGATGCTAGCGCCCTCACCAAATTTAAAAAAAAAACCTCGTCGGGTTGTTGGTACGTCTGTTCGCTTAGCCAAATTCCTTTGCATATGGTTTATTTTCATTTTGGTTTATTGAACGCTATTGATATTAAACAATAAATCAAGATATTTTTCAAAAAATTAAAATAAAATTCAGGATTTACTTAGCCTTTGGGCAAGATTTGATAATTTTGGACCAAAATGTAGGTTTAACATGGAAGTTCTTTGGACTAAAGTGGAAGAAACATTATATTTTACAGGACGTGCTGAAAGCTGAGTATTCCATAAGCATTCTTAGCAGTTTCATGCAAATCAGTTAAGCCTTGTAAACATTTTGGGCGTTTATGGCTTTTTTTTGTATGACAAAGAATTTGATGTGATTGGGCGAATTGTCAAAGTCTTTTCTTTATTATTTTTATTTTCTTTCAAAACATTCATCGTTAACCGTAATTGTTTGAAGTCGAATCGAATTCGAAGTTACCTATAACTTCGATGAGAAACTATGATAACTATGATGGGAAATTCGAAGTTACCTATAACTTCGATGAGAAACTATGATAACTATGATGGGAAATTCGAAGTTACCTATAACTTCGATGAGAAACTATGATAACTATGATGGGAAATTCGAAGTTACCTATAACTTCGAATTTCCCATCAAACAATTACGATTTCCACGTCAATGATGAATTTTCTCAAAAAACAAAATTCCTCGCGGTGTGATGTTAAACAATCAAACATCCCACACCTTACTGAGAACACTGAAATTAACTTCCTACGATTCAAACTCTTAGTAAATACTAAGAAACCGTTCACCTTAAGGACTAAAGCAGACTGCATACTTTCTAACCGACCGATAGAAATCCCACTGTGCAATTTAGAGGCAGAATTTGTGTGAAAACAAGATATTTTCCTCAATCGTTAATGAGTTATTCAGAAAATCTATCATTCCAAGATAGCGGCGAAATCCACACACAAACTTGGATTTACCTTAATTAGAACATACTTTCGCAGTACAAATTAAAAAATTGCGTACTGGACCTTTTGCAAACCATTGTATGGACAGTCCTATTTTTACTTCGACTACCTATTTATAAGTAGATGCAAATATTATTGTCACTGGCTATTATGCATAAATCTTTCAAATTAAGAGAAAACCTTGATTATCTTAAAATTACATATTTAGTTACATACGGGTCGACCTTATAAAAGCGTGGTAAAAAAAAGAACAGTACACAGATTTTTTGATTGGTCGATCAAGAAGTCTATAGTCTAAGTGAAAACATCAAAATGTTTACATTTGAGCAGATTTAGAAATATCCGTAACTGCTGTTAATGTGTTTTATTTGTAGGTGTTCAGATCTAAGGGATATGTAAATGTGATCCATATTGTATTTTTATTATTAATGTAAAAAAAAGTTTAGCTGAACGTTAATGTGGATGAAATTAATAGTATTTTGTGAACTAGATGTGGAAAAAAGATTTAATACCAGCCTTATTATTATAGATTCGCTAGGTATAGCCCACAGCATAGAATATGGATTACTAACCCATTCCCTTCAGTGGGACATTGTAAGATTTACATTGTCAGCTTCGACTTACAATAAAATTGAATTTATACCTTATTACTTTTACTACTTTTTTGCTACTTTTATTACTTTATTTCTTTTTTTTACGTAAAGAAGATTGAATTCAAAGCCCTAGCCAAAGCTAAATTCAAAACCAAAGTCTGGCCATTTATTTTACTAACACTGCTCTTACGGTGCGCGGAAAACATCGTGCCGAGACCCGCGGTGTAGTAGTCTCCAGACATATTGGATTATATCCTATACACACGGTCGATTGAGCTGAGAAGGTGGTAAAGGTGATTGGCAAGCCATGTGCTACATGTACAGTGCCCTGATTATGCATGGAAGTAAAATATAATGTCTTATAAAAACTTCTTAATGCTTCCAATATAGCGTTTCATATCTATACTAAACTGAAGAGTTTGTTTGTTTGAACGCGGTAATCTCTATCAATGTATTGTTAGAGTCGGACTTAAAATAAATATTTCTTTGATAGCTCAATTCATAAGGAAGGCTATAGTTCTATAACCAGATCCTGCAGAATTTCTCAGATGAAACCGCGTGCAGCTACTATGCCTACATCTGGTTCATCTAACAATTCCCTTATGGGGTTATATATTATTTATTGTTTTCCGTACTTTGATAGACGGCTTGCAGTAAGTTCTGCTCATTTTCTTGTGATATCAGACATTGATTGATGTGGAGATGGTAATCGTGAGGTTAACGCGTTTTTCTTTGTGTTTGATAATTATTGTTAGCATTTTCTTAACACATATAAGGTCAGCATATTATTATGGTCAGATAGCCTTTTTTTCTAAATTAGAATTGCCAATTGAGTTAGTATTGCCATTATATGTAGCAATGTTGCCAGCATTTAGGGCAGAACCTAGAACAAATATTTAGATTCGCCTCACAAAGGTCTTATGTAGAGCAAGAAACAGAATTTTTATATATATAAGAAGCGGACGTTATAGTTATAGCAACAGACAGACAGAATGAAACAACAGAAGATGATAATAATAAAATATTATAACAACAAACAAGGTATATTGTTACTGGCGGATGCATTCGACGTCGATCGTCTTCGTGTCGTTGGATTCATTCTACAAACAATGACACCATTTCATTGTATATCATATTTTGTTTCTTTGTGCATTAGCTCATTCATTTTTGATGGAATTTTGCTTTGATTTAGTCTCGATCAATGTTAAATACAACCTTGCTTCTACAATTAAGTACCAGGCAAGCATGCTATATACATCCTCGACCTCATCTTCGGTTCCCATCAGATAAGGTACAATGGAAGCCTTGGAAATGGAAGAAAAAATTAAAGGTATTCCTAGGGTAGGTAGGTTTTTGACTCTGTTGCCATCTGGCTCCTTACATATTATGGCATTTAGTACCTCTGCGTGGTAAGTTTTGAAGTAGGATTAAAGGTACATATAGATAGAAGCCAAACGCAAAATGCTTGTCATCAAAAAATAAAATTATTATTGTAAATTATTGAATGGAAGTTAAGTATTGTTGCGTGTACCGTTTGTAGGTGAGTCCTTGTATTATTTTTCTGCGTTTTGGTATAATTGAAGAAGAAAAAAGGCTTGTCGTTTTAAATTATATTCAAAG
This sequence comes from Idaea aversata, assembly GCA_907269075.1. Taxonomy (NCBI): domain Eukaryota; kingdom Metazoa; phylum Arthropoda; class Insecta; order Lepidoptera; family Geometridae; genus Idaea; species Idaea aversata. The sequence continues at coordinate 434,568 of OU026109.1, forward strand.
AATCAACAGACACCTATGCAGTCTTTTTTGACTTAATTTTGTATAAGCTTAGAAATAACAAGGAATTTTCGTCTTTATATTAAGTATATCAAAATGTAGGAAAAGATTTCACATATAAACAGTGAACACAGCAACAACTTTTACATATAGGCGACAGTCATTTTGCGTTTGGCGGCTATTTGCACCAATAATATTTACTTAATTTAATGTGCCATTTCGATCACTTTGAAGTGATGTTTCTAAATATTTCATTGCAAATAAATGATTTAATTCAAACTCTGATGTGGTTCACGTAAAACTTTGTTTTCACAATCTTATACCGCGAATTGATCTGTTTTTCATCGTTCCCATCTATAACTGAGAATTCTGTGGAAATTCAAGTAGCAATCATTTGAAATTGACGGGATTTTCATGGTCAAACCCTGAAATTTTACTGGTAATTACTGAAATTGAAATACTATGAAATGTTAGAAGTTTACTTGTCTTCTTGGTATTGAGTGACTGACTTATAACGCGTTAAGCATACAGGGTGTACCATAATTAATGGATAAGCTGGCACCTACGGATAGAGGACAAGTTATAGACAAGAAAAGATATGCTCTATGAAAGACTGTCGGTTTCCGAGAAATGCGTCATTTAAAAAAAATAACTCCTCTCTCTTTGGTTTTGGTGCCAAGATTGCAAATGAAGGAATTATTCCCATATATATATTATATAGTATTTGAGGATAAGTGTGCTACTCGTATAATATTAAATTTAAAAAAATCACTATGGCAAGCTCCCATAGTACTTGACATAGGGGACACTTACTTTGGCAGCTTGGTATAATAAAATAAATAAAATAATAAATAAATATTGCAGGACATTCCACACATCGCCATCTAGCCCCAAGCAAGCCAAGTAACTAGACTTGTGCTATGGGTACTAGACAACGGATTACTACTTATACACTTTTCTTTTGTAAATATATACTTATAATACATAGAAACAACCAGACCACAGACAAATATCAAAGCATAAATACTTGTCTGTGGCGGGAATCGAACCCGCAACCCTGTGTTTGGCAGTCCGGCATGGTAACCATTGTGCCAACTGGGTCGTCAAATGACATGAGAGACATGTGATGATGAGATGAAATGATGGGTAATGATTTAAAATTGCGCGGTGCACTTTAAGACATATAGGTAAGATGCTTTAGGGGTTTGGTATAAAATCATTATCTGTTAGGCGTAATGTCCTCTATCGATAGGTATGGGTATCAAAGTGCACCACGATATATTTAAGTTACTATATAATGTGTCTACGACAGGCTTTAAGAAGGTGTGTTCTTAATGAAGTGTGTGTTTTTTCTGTACATGTCAGTGTTTTTATGTTTGTTTGTCAACATCTCTCAACTTTTCTAAATATGTATTTTTGTCGTGTGCTTGGCCAAATAAATGTTATTCTATTCTAAGTGTGGGTCTTAAAATCCATGCTTGAATTGAAAGCATTAATTACTTTAACTAGAGCTGTGTGCCTCTACGTTTGTTACCGTTTATACCTACACGAATGTTTTCAAACTAAGTTGTTTTTATGGATGACATCATTATCCATGATAAGTGTGACTTAAGTATGCTTGTGAGAGATCAGACATGACGTCTGCAGCTTCAGGGAAATATATCGGCTTATTGCATTATTATTTACTTTAAAACTTACGAATGAACAGAGAAGGGGGTCAAGTCTTAGATTTCTCCATACATTTTTGACACAATTTAAAACTAGATTTTAGTTTTTAAAATGTATTTAGTAGAATCGAGATTTTGCTGCAAGAGACCCACCTTTAAATAGGACCGTCAACAAAACTTGATATTTATGTAAAACTTAAGATCTTTGACCTTTCCCTGTGTACTTAACATTTGATTTCGGGGAAATCTCATAAATGTTGTTGTTCTTTATTGTAAAATCCTATAGAACTTCGAAATATTCTGATGCTTTGCGAGTTCCTAGATGAGAAAAGTGCAGATATTCTCAAAATTAACCCAAAATAACTTTGCTCCACGGGATTACCCACGTAAGTCCCGATCCCGTGGGGTTTTTTCTTTCCCTGCTTTTTCTTATCTGCTACTCTTAGTATTTTTAAACACCTTTAAAAACCAACGAATCAAATCAAATATAAGACCTAGGTCACAGCAATGCATAATCCTTAAGAAACGTGCCGTTGAATATTGATACTTAAACCGAAGACATTAAAGTAGAACATTAAATGATTGTTAAAACACGATGATCTCACAAATCTGTAGGAGAGTCTAGGTCGTACCTATACTCATGTCTTTAATTTAAACTCATTGTTTATTCATAATTTGTATGTATCACAAGGTTGCGGGTTCGATTCCCGCCCTCGAACAAGTATTTGTGTACAGATATTTCTTTGTCGTCTGGGTGTTTCTATATGTATTTACAAAGTATTCTATTCCGTTATCCGGTCACCATAACATAAGCCTAGTTTCTTAGCTTTAAGGTAGATGGCGCTGCGTGAAATGTCCTGGAATATTTATATTTTCTATGTGATGTGATATTTATTTTTAAAACAGGCTATTTTATTAAATACTAGCGTCTGCGCTTTAGCCGCGTAACTCCCGATCCCGTGGGAATATCGGGATAAAAAGTAACTTATGCTACTCGCAATGAATCAATGTATCCTAATACCAAATTATAACAAAATCAGTTTAGTTACGTTTCGGAGCCTATTCGTTACAAACAAAAAAAACTTTCCTCTTTTTATTAGTATAGATTCTATCCGTTGTCTGGTCACCACATTACAAGCTGAGTTTAGAGCTAGAAGGAATCTGTGTTTTATTGAATTGAATCATGCTTTTCACAAAAAATACTTTGATTCAATTATATAATTAGCACATCCATCCCACGGTCAATGCATTTCAAGTATTTATTACAACTATGATGTCATCTTCAAACTTGTTTAAATTCATAGTGACGAATAGATCCTGACCGCGATAGTATTGTCAATTCGATTCCCGCTACGGAACAAAATATTCACCTATTTCCAAGGTATAAAATTTTGCCTACATGTTTGCAACAGAAACGATATCGTAAAACTAACAATAAAAATGCGCTAAAATCCGCCAAAATATACACACTGTAGGTAACTAAGCCAACGCGATGCGTGCGCACACCAAAAATACATGTTTTACGGGAACGTGTATAGAGATTTAACATTATAACGCGAATAGAGAGAACATCTTAAAGTTTTAATTAAGGTCCATATATGGACTGCACTTAGAAACGACAGGGCTTACTTTGTGCCTTGATAGATCCGATTCGCTAGATGGATGACGCTAAGATCTAGTTTCAGGATCAAACAACCCTATATTGCTTTGTTATTGCCCGTTCAGGGAAGGCAAAAGTTAGTAGCTAATACAGCATCGTCTTTATACACTTCGTCGATTTATACATTAGAGTCTTAAGATCGAAAATTAAGTAATTTTGCCCCCGAACCAGAAACTTTCCTTAGGCACGGCCTGTAGTACTATATGGAAGTCACTCAACTGACTCCGGGCCCAAATAGGCCGCTGCAGACAAAATATGACCTTGTGGGGTTTCAGTTCAAAGGACCGTTGTGACTGTGTTGCCCCGACAGATGGGGCACCTACACTACACAATCGATGGAACTGCTCCTCCAATGTCCACTAACCCCAAGACCCACACGTTGGACGACCTAAATGAGGCCAACAATGCTGCCATATCTGAGACGTCATATTGCTCAGACAGAATTTAAAGGCTGTACCCTGACAAATGAGAAGTTGCTTTTTACTGATCGACATCTCTTTCTATCTGTCACCAGGCTGTATCTCATGAACCATGATAGCTAGACAATTAAAAATTTTACAGATTATGTATTTCTCTGGTTTATATAAATATTAAATAAAAATAGAAAAAAAATAAGTAGAGCTCCCATACAACATGGTACGGAACCCTCCGTGCGTGAGTCAGACTCGCACTTGGCCAGTTTTTAACCTGTAACAAAGTAATGCTGCCATCTATCGAGGACTAAATGGAACTACTGTTTTTAATTAAGTAAGTAACCCTTACTACTAGCAGAAAAATACAACAACAGGAGTGCGAGCGGTCAACACATTAAATGCGGCAAGGTTTTCAATAATCCATCACAATCGGTCCACATTTGGCCCGTGTCCAACACACGATATGTTTTCCTACACACCTCCGCTAATTCAATCGAGTTGACAAATCATTGAGTAACTGCAACTTTATTTATAAGTCTTGTGTTTCTTTTGTCGAGTTATTTTTATCTCTAGAATGACTAAAGTGTTATAATAAGATTGACCCCTAGGTCTGTCTGTGTATTTAGTGTTAAGGCGAAGGTAGTCGCTTATTAATTGACCGAACGAGCGAAGCGAGAGAGGTCTAGTGGCGAGACGGTCGGTCGGTTGTACCTATGTATCTATGTATCTATCTATATATCTATGTATCTATGTATGTTTGTTCGACGATAACTTGAGTACCGTTGCTCTGATCTTAATGACTTTTGGTATACGGGTAGTTGAGGTCCATAGAATTTTAAGTTCGAACATGAGAGGGATCGGTTAGGGGGCTTCGATGATAGGGGGTGCAGTAGGGGATCTACCTATATGACAGGCGAACTATATGGCAAATATACCCAAGTGGGGTATCAAATGAAAGGGCGTAACTTCGGTGACAATAATATGGTACCATGGAAATGATCTGATGATGGAGCTGGAAGGAATCCACAGGAATGTATCGTCTCAGCGGTCATTTTTATATCAAACTCATTTGTATCACAAAGGAAAAAAACGCTTTGACCTTCATGATTAAAAAATGACAATGTCAAAAATCAAAATGACATGTTCTCTTTCTGTCATTGTCGTAAAAAATATGATTTCCAGATAATTTCAAAACCATTACATATTAACTTAGCTTTGATATTATGATTAAAATTGATAAAAAAAGGTACCTATCTATATAATAATACGGTCATCCTAAATAAAATTCAAATAATTCGTAAAAGTTTAGAGTGCAAAGTCATGCACTCTTGTGTTCGTTCTCGATGGTCTTCGAAGGATCAGTAGCTGCTTGAACCAGCTATTGATCAGCTAAATGGAAGCCGAAGCGAAAATTGGACAATCCTTCTATAGTTGTTGTCGTCGGGGCCACTCAGGATGTACCTACTTACCTACCTTGGGTGAAGACTGTAGATTAAAAGCGTCTACTTAATCTACTTTCCTATAAATCGTCAGACCTCTCTTTTTGTTTCATATTCATAATTATTCATTTATTTCATAATCAAGGGTTGGTTTGGTTAATAATTGTGGTGAATAATATTAAATAGTATTGCTAGCTGATCTAGAGATTTTAATTAAAAAAACTGGTGACTAATCTTTTTATTATTTTTATTTAATAATAGGTTAGGACTTATTATAGGACATATAGGTCCACCAATAATATAGGTCTCAAACTTCTCTAATATATTTGTATCGAGGGAGGAGCCTCTCTCCTCTTTACCTCTTTCGTTAGATTAAGATGAGTACATACTTACTACATAGGTACTAAAATTTTTAGTGTTAAGTCTGATGATAAAGACCCGATGAGAAAGGTGACAATAAGAACTTAACGATCTTGAGAAGTCTAAGATAGTCATATCCATGTTTGTACTCGTTCAAAGCACCTTGATAAGTAGGTATTCTATAGCTTCTGAAGAATCAGCTGACATCTGGGATCTGGTGATAGAGGTGGAAGAAGGCACTCAACTTCAAAGAAATATGAACTCATCTTCTAGACAAGATAAGTCTACCGTTAATGTTCGTTAAAGTTGTCTTGATAAGGAGGCACTCTAGGCACATGAGTGTGCTCTAGGTGTTAAACAAGCAACTGATATCTGGGGTTTGGTAATATAGCCGAGTAATATATAGAAAGCTATATGAACTCATCTCTAGATAAGTTAGGTCTATCGTATTCACTTAATGAGTAGCTAAGTACTCTAGCTACTGACGATATGGTGGAATATAGAAGGAAGAAGGCTATAGGAGTTTTTAATCACACACGATTTACTTTCATTGTAGGTACTTATTCTCTCGAGTATCAATAAAACGCGAAATAAATAAATACGTGATTGAGACCAAGAAAATTAGGCTATGGAATTCATTTTCTAGACAAGATACCTAGTCTTGTTCTGTATTCTGAGCCTATGCCTAACGCGTTTGGATTCGTTAAAAGTATAATAGAGTCAGCGATGTCCAGTGTCTGATGATAGTGATACTAGGCACCTATCATTTAAACAAGATAGACCGAAGTATTTGAAGTATTTCGCCGTTATATCATACTTTACGCTGAAAAGTAAAAATCGGTACAAAAAACTCGTGAGGTCTCAGTTCGGGGCGAACTACTAGTTCAAATTATTTTTAATGCTTAAAAAAATGTTGGTTTTATCCAAACTTTTTATATAATATTTTGTAGGTTGTATGAAGATTCCTATTCGTTTTGTTTTTTAAATATAATCGATCAAAAAAGTATTTTAATTGATTTTAATTGCAAAAACGACCTGTAACGGATATTCGTCATTAATGCGTCATACATGTAACGAATGTAAGGAAATAGGAAGTAGCTAATATAACTAACCACATATTTATATATATTTTTATATAAATAAATAAATATTGCAGGACATTCCACACATCGCGATCTAGCCCCAAGCTAAGTAACTAGACTTGTGTTATGGGTGCTAGACAACGGATATACTACTTATATACTTTTCTTTTGTAAATATATACTTATAATACATAGAAACAACCAGACCACAGACTAATATCTAAGCATAAATACTTGTCTGAGTTGTATTTGGTTGGTAAGTTGGATTAGCTACATCTATCAGATTCCGTCGACTTAACGTAAGAGGAGACGTTTTACGAACTCCACCGCAGCTGCTTCCCCAAACCAGTATTTTCGTTTATATTTATGTTATGTATGACAAAAATAAGTAAATATGTTTAACAAAGTCCCAAATTGTATTTGCATCGTAAATAAAATCAGGCAAAGGATGTTAAGGAAGGCAGGTGCTCGTTCTAAATATAGAGTTAAAATAACATATGTCTCGCTCGGGACAGGTGGAGATTTTCATACATTTTGACTTGTTTCAGACATTATTACTTACTACTGTTCGTTTCATTTAGAGGTTGAATTATATGGACTGTCTTTGTTTATATGTATGTTTGTTTATTTGGATCGTTTTATTATTATAACAAGCGACCCGTCCCGGCTTCGCACGGCTATTTTATGCATGTATTATACATATAAACCTTCCTCTTGAATCACTCTATCTATTAAAAAAACCGCATCAAAATCCGTTGCGTAGTTTTAAAGCTTTAAGCATACATAGGGATATAGGGACATAAGCACCTCTAGTGGAGGGACATAAGGACATCTCCAATGGCAGTCGTTAGGTCAAGTTAGAGGCCTTAAGGCGATCTGAAAACTCTAACAATAGGTGAGCCACACCACTATACGAGAAGAAGAAGAAGATCAGACCTTTATTTATTTATTCTGCTGAAAGACAGTTTCAGTTGGCTGACTTGAAAGCAATATATCCGATCAGCAGAGAGTCAGCTAGACGACATAAAAGCAGAATGAGTAAAACTTATGTTCTTTGTTTTTACAAGCTTTTCTTTAGCTTCACCTGTCTCGATCCCGATGTTTGTCATCAAATGTGGAGATCGACATTTTGATGCTGATTCAAACAACATTTTCACGAGACTACCTCATAAACATGGTGCTTAGATTAACAAAAAACATTAAAAAAACAGCGCACTCCGGGAGTGCAGGCAGAAGTGAAAACTGTATATCTGTGTAAAATCTCATCTGTCGCGAGAACGGCTGAAAATGCTCACCCACAAAAGTGCCCAACGCGCCATAAGAAGTTTTCACTTCAAAAATATTCCGTTTTAACTAACCTTAGTAGAGAATGAGCAAGTAGTTAGCGTCCAAATATCAAGTGGTCGCAATGGTTATAATACCTTAATATACGGAAGTCAAATTAGTCTTAGATGCAGTATGGACATTGTAGTCCCGGACCTTAATAGTTGGTTAGAGGTCAATTTCATTGCAAACAGATAATATATTCATAAACTTCATCGCAAGGCAGTCCACTAAATATAAGTAAACTGACAACCCGCCCCGGCTTCACATGGGTAGCACTATCACTACATAGTATAAAATAAAGTCACTGTTCGCCGTCCCTATGTCCCAATGTATGCTTAGATCTTTAAAACTACGCAACGGATTTTGATGCGGGTTTTTTTAATAGATAGAGTGATAGAGGAAGGTTTTTAGATATCATACATGCATAATACAGCCGTGCGAAGCCGGGGCGGGTCGCTAGTAGTTAATACGTTTAGACAATCTCCCATTCAACCTTCAAAACCTTAATGAATTATACACCTAAATCTTCCTCATTGTCATTGGTGAAAACCGTGTGAAAATCCATTTAGTATTTTCTTGTGTTATCTGGGGATTATCGAGTCTTATATTAGTACCTACATTTATCTATATAAAAAAAACAAATGTGAAAATCGATTTACCTAAAAAATACTCAGACAGACAAACAGATAGATACGGCGTGGCGGTAGGACTTCTAGTATTCTACCAAACAGACTCACACAAAGACGTTTTAAATTTTTAAATGGTCTAATAACCCCTTAAGGCTTGATAGGATAAAATGCCATTTTTCTAACCAAAGCTAAAATCTCTGTTAACCCTTGGTAATTGATAGATAGGCTAATGATTTCGATTATAAGTGACACTTTAGCTAGTCAATAGTAGAGTAGGTACTCATAAAATGATACCAAATATTATGTAGTTCATGTTACCAAATATAGAATATCAAACAAGTATGATATAATATATATCCTTCTAAATGACATTTAATAAAATTAAATACCAATATTAAATTTCAAACAAATGTTTTTCCTCTTCCAATATGATTTATGTGTATTTGTAATACAAAGACAATGTTACTACTAACGCCATCTAGCGTCGAGTAGAAACATCATGAAAGGAAGGACAACCTGTGGCGCGTAGAGCGAACACCCACCTACGACGCAGATGGTTGCGGGTTCGATTACCGCCTCGAACAAGTATTTATATATTGGTTTCTGGTCTAGGTATTTTTATATGTGTATAAAATATGTACAAGGGGCAATTCTGTGGACCTAAATAAGAATTCTACCCGTTATCTGGCTACCATAACACAAGCCTCGTTGCTTAGCTTGGGCTTAGATGGCGCTGTGTGGATTGTTATGCAATATTTATTTAAATTATTAATTTTGTTCTAAAATAATTTAACGCAGTATAATAATATAATAATGCTACATCCATGCCTACACAATAATAAATACCGTAGAATAAAACAAACTATACAAAATACAAGTTACGCCATCTAACGGCGAATAGTAAAACTACAATCACGCTAATATCATCGTAGTACTTGTTTAACGAAACAGATGGCGTTGTAGTTAATATATTACTTACCTTAGAATTAGATTCTTACGTTTACGGCGATTTTGTTGGAACTTACCTGAAACAGAAAATATTTCGATTAGACCATGTTTTAGTATGAAAAAAATAATATTTCGATTATATATTGACCTACATAAGTGAAGAACAAATTATAAAACCTTTCATTAAAACGAAAGAGTTTCAAAAATAAGATCTATGCAAAGTGATGTTTGATATATTTTTTACCGTGACCAAAGGTACTTTGGCCAACGGATTGGCATTGGCCATCTAAAGAGGGAATGCAGCGAGTCTTTTGGGCACCCTACCTAGGGAAACTTTTTTAGATTATTAATTTTGTTTTATTTTTTTCTACTTATTTAATTAATGTAGGTACCTAGTTAGAAAATTATATTTCTAAATAATAATTTTTTTTATTAAATTAGCAGACTGCTTAAAGTTGAGCTAATTATCTCTCAAATTGCTCCCATTAATGCGGCATAATTGCGATTGCGAGTTACTATTATTGGAATGTTTACATTCTAATAATTTTTGTTTGATTAATGGTTGAGTTAGAAGACTTTAAACTTCACCTAAAGCAGGTGTCTAGAATCTTGGTCGTGTTGAAAACATTCATATTATAAGTCGTTTTGGAGCTCTACGGTAGGTCTGAAAAAAGGACGCCTTGCCCAGAAGGCTGGCAACATTTCCTGTATGACCAAACTGAGCGAAAAGCTACCCCCACCGGTGACAAGAAGCCTCTTCCATCTAAACACATAGGACCCTATTCTATAGACAAAGAACAAAGGCCCCCCATTCTGTACCCATCAACTGTACATCTCACAACACGACGACGACGTAGAGGCGATACGACCAGATATCGTGACAACTCCGGTGTACAAGACAAACAACAACGTTCCTATTGTCTGCTATGATTGTGTGATGCGCTTCACTGAGCACTGAGGTGAACTACTACGGGAACTAGATCGAGATGACTTTACAAAGACAGATTTTTAAAAACTTTGTAACTTCAACATTAAACACCACTTGCAGCAAATCTCGTTTTACTAAACCTAGATTTAGTCCATACGCTTCTGATAGAAAGCTAAAATTGTGTCAAAAATGTATGAACCAGTGGTAGATTTCATAAACTCCAGATTTTACTGCAAGTGCACTCTGATTTGAAGGATAATTTGGGGCATAGTCATGGCAGTTATAGGTTTTATGGCACAAAAACATTTGTGTTAGTGTCATTATCCAGGGAGGAAACAGTCGAATACGTTTGTATGGAGAGAGCGCAGGTACCCTTTCACCTTAAGTAGAGTTAAAAATGTATGAGCTAATCCTATTTGGTTTTTCGATTTTACTGCAGGCCTATTTTACTAAATATAAACTTTTACAAGCAATATTAGAAATCGACGACTGGCCTCCATTTTTCTTGCCAACTGTAAAAATACAGTCCAGATTGAATAGAATAGTTTTATTTTTATTTTTTGGTGCTAGTAAGTAGACCTTTTGAACTTACAATGGGATTTATTGTACAGCAGCTTAAATCTTATTTAAGTGTACTTCTTGGTACTAAAAATTGGCATAATCTAACCGAAAACTAACATCACAGAGTTAGATATATTTAGCAAAATCTTAGAGCCAGTTTCCCAAACTTAAAACGAAAAAGATAAAGCATTTTCTTATTCGAAATTACTCCGAATTATTTCTAAGTAACGTAACAACTAAGTCAAAAAGTCTTACCAAGCCAAATTACGTAAAAAGAACCTATCCCCTTTTTCATACAATTAATCAAAAAGCTACAACCTACACAAATGATTGATATACAACGTTACCGTACCTACTGGTAGCCAACTCGTGAACGATTCGCAGTGATTTGACAAAATATACTCATTTCAGATTCGACGAGAACACCAACCTCTCAGAATATAGATCTCTACACTAATATTATAGAAAAGGATATATTTTAGTTTGTTTGTAACGAATAGACTCCAAAACTATACTGGATTGATTTTAATGCAACTAGGTATTTGGCATGGATTTATTGAAAGCAACATATGCTACTTTTTATAAAATATTCCCACGGGATCGGGACTTGCGCGGGTGGTTGTTACTGGAGGTAACTAATAAATGTAGAACTATATGTATGTCTGTTATATAGCATAATTTCTTATCAGATATGCATAATATAACGTTCTGACACTTGCAAGATTCGAAGAAGACTTTAGTAGTGTATTTAAACTACAAAAATCAACTTGGTTGTGGTTCTGTCTTGACCCAAACCTTTCAAACCGGCACACAGCAGCACAGTAAGCAGTGCAAACAGACATTAAGACAGTACTTCCGCAGACTGACACTGGTAGGTTATAGCAGTGGTAAATTTATATATTTACCACTGCTAAACCTATAAACTCTACCCCAAATATTCCCACGGGATAGCCGTTTAAATGTTACAGCCCCAGATATTCCCACGGGATCGTCCGTCGTTCAGATGGTAGATAAAGTCCCGGGACGCAGGTAGTAAATCATAAATATTCGAGGGCGATAAAACTTTTACAAGGTTACGAGAATATCGAGGAAAAAAGGAAGGGAACTAAGTTGATACACCTACTTACTTTGTCGTAAATATTTACCAATGAATATTAAAGAGATAACATTAATAATACAAAAGGTATGTAAGTACCTTAGTACTAAGATAGGTACTTGGTAAAAGCAAGTCATGACTGACTAAACTAATATATTTCAACTTAAAGCTCAAACCAATGCCAATGGGCGAATCGGGCTATTTGGCATACGGATAGTTATTATTTATGACGCGAAGTCGCGGATAAAAGCTAGTTATTTCTATATCACATTATATCACCATAGCGCAAGCCTAGTTACTTAGCTGGGGCTAAATAGCGCTATGTAAAATGTTCTACAACATTTATTTATTTTATAACCACGAAACTTAAACAAGGTAACATTTTGGAATTAAGTATCTTAGATTTCAAATTTCTTAAAAAAAAAACCAGTCAGTAAAGATAAATGGACCAATAAGAGCGCAAGGCCTACGACTCTGCGCGCTCATTGGTCTATTTCATGATCACGTGCACAATCAGCTGTTTCGTGATGCGAATTACCAATTGAGTTAAAGATATTGATTTTAGAATATTTTCAGCTGTCCCTGTTTAATTATTGTAAAAAAAAAAAAAAAACTCGTTCGGCAAAAAACTCGTCCGACAAAAAACTCGTCCGACAAAAAACTCGTCCGACAAAAAACTCGTCCGGCAAAAAACTCGTCCGACAAAAAACTCGTCCGACAAAAGACTCGTCCGACAAAAGACTCGTCCGACAAAAAACTCGTCCGACAAAAAACTCATCCGGCAAAAAACTCGTCCGACAAAAAACTCGTCCGACAAAATACTCGTCCGACGAAATACTCGTCCGACAAAATACTCGTCCGACAAATATAAATAATTAATTACATTAAAATAATTATGTAGTAGTAGTACCGCACGGACAATTGCGGACAACTTCAACATGGTTTTATGACAGCTGTCATCTTGCGGTTTGCGGACAACTTCATGGTGAGAATTTTGTGTGACGCTTTTGTAAAATTTCACTCTCATCATTTTTTCATAACGCGCCTAAAGAAGTATAACTTCAAAAAGGCAAAGAAACTCGATTTAGTAACAAATCGAGAACCATTAGTAAAAGCTCAGGTAAAAGCCTCACAACACAATAGACACCTGTGCCCGTCCGTCTCTACCAACGTTTAATTAAAATCCATCCAGGCGACACCTAACTCAAATCGTTTACGATTGTACTATTCGATTTTGAATCGATTACGAGTGTTTTATTCGTATTTGAATCGATTAAATGGAGAATAATTTTTTTTTATATAAATTCTTTAGGATTTTACTGATATTCATTTTTTAGAACATTCTAGAACCGTTTAAGAACACTTTGATAAGAGTTTTATTTTTGTATTAGCGGATTTTACGTTGGGTTTTGTCTTTCAAATGTAAATTGTGATGGATTTTAATTATTTATTTGTTTGCTTTGATCTTAGGAAAGTGTTCTATTTCGATTGAAGAGATCACTTCACGATTATCTAAAGGACAACCCTAACAACTGTCCCAAATACAAAGTAAAATATTCAAATTTATAAATATAAAATTCTAAGTCTGACAGTAACTGACTGTTAAATCAACTGATAGGTATGATAGGTATTATTATGTCGTGGGCCATCCGCTAAGAAAAGATTTTTTAAAATTCAACCCGTATACGTTGCCGAAAGCTAATTTAATCAAAAAAAGCCCACGTATTCAATAAGCTTGATGAAAAACAATATGTTACCCTACATCTCCCTCATTCACCCGAAGCAGTATTACATTTCGTGATACAACACGCCTCGCAAGGAAACACGGTTACATATGTTTATTAAATCGTAATATAATAAAGAAATAACAAGGTCAAATTATATTAGAAAACAACAGTAGGTATTTTTAAGGTTCTTTTTATCCGACGGATGGAATAATAACAAAGGTTGCCTGGAAGACATTTGAGCGACAAGGCCGCCCTTTGTAACACTTTTACTTAAAATATGTTTCTTTTTAAATATTTAATGCAATTTAAAAATGGTGTTTATAATAAAGAATTTATCTATCTATCTAAAGCCTGATTGCCTGTGATGATTTTAAACACTTAAATAAATTTTTAAAAAATACATTCAAAACTGTTTTTCTCTTGACTGTACTAACCTGTCAAAAAGAGTAAGGGGATTGGACCGGCATGATAAAGTTTATAGTACTATATTATTTCCAATAACCTTGTATAAAACCCACCTGTTTGTAGTTTATCCGAGGTAAGACTCCTCAGTAACCGCTTGATGCTGCGCCGGCGCCGGACGCCTGCGCCGTTACCCTCGTCACCACCGCTCATCACTCACAGAAACGCACACATTTTACACAAGTACACCACTGATCGCCTACTATTTCACGTTATAGAAAAACCTTGAATAATGACGGAATGAGCCTTCAAAGCATGAACAATGACGTCATCGATTTGTTACATCACGTAGTGCGAACAATTCAATTAAATAATTCGAATAAAATACAATTAAATATAATGAGGTATAAAATAAACATTAACTTTGTAATTAGTCGAAAACTTGTAAAATGAGCATATTATGTCTGTATGTCAAAAGATGTGGCTTGGACCATCTGCTCATTCTGACACTTGTTTTTTAAACTTAAGAAAAACCTAAAAAAAAAATCTGTTAAACTTTCTATTATTCTAAGTCAGTGTTTCTCAAATTGTATGAAAGTTGGACCCTCTCCGAGTCAAAGTTGTACTAAACTTTCGGTTTGTTCATTCGAAATAAACTCCTTGAAAGTGATTAACTTTCACGCCTGAAAAATAAGCTCAAGTCGAAATTTCTAAACTGTTGAAATATTAAAGCCTTGGCACTTGGAAAATTTTAGACAGTAAAATACAACCGCCAAGTGGTTTCATCAATGTAAATCCCGTGGGAATATTAGGACGGATTCAATATAAAAAAATATACTCCCATAATATAAGTATTGATAACTTTGCGAAAATAAAAAAGAACTCGCTGAGATTAAAATCTTTTATACATATTAAATGCTTTGTCCTGAACGACTGACTGACGGATCAACGCACAGCCTAAACCGCTGATCGTGGAGGCCCTGAAACTTGGAGGGTGTGTTCTTTGTATGACGTAAGCATCCGATAAGAAAGGACTTTCCGAAATTCTACCCCAAAGGGGGCAAAATTTGTATGGGACAACGTGATTCCTTGGTCCTTTTCGACTTCTACGCGGAAAAAGTCGCGGGCAAAAGCTAGTAATTCTATAAATATAAAATTTAAAGTCCTAACTGACTGATAGACAGATCGGACTTAAATTTGCAAACATATATCTATTATAACGTAGCCATTCGCTAAAGATTTTGGAAAATTCAAACCCTACGCGAACGTAGTCGCGGGCAAAAGCTGGTGAAAAATAATATGTGGTCTTACTTTAAAATGCAAATCCTCAAATACGAAACCTCATATGAATATCAGACACAGTATCCCAAACTGTAGACCCTTTACAGGGACATAATCCCCCCATGATTGGTGTTTGCCCGATGCAATACCTGCCTTGACGCGTGATGGATCAAACGGCATGAAATTACAATTTCATACTGACATTTGGATTTATGTAAGGGTGAAAGCCTACATCTCGAGGTAATATTATTATCTATCCATGCATCGTTTGAAATTACCAAAGAAAATGGTCGTTTAGTTTTTCTTGAGTTTGGTAAAAATAAAAGGTCTTTTTTACGCGATTACAGCGACATAATTATGCATAATCTAGTAACGGCTTATATCCTATAAATAATTGTAACAAAATAATGCCGATAGGTGCTATACTTCCAAAGTAATAAGCGATCATATCATACTCGTAACATGTTTTGTTACAAACGGATTTCGCCAGTGAACAAAATGAAAGAAGTTTCACGTCAAAAAGGAACCACTAAGAAACTACGGAATAATAAAAACGATACCGCCCAATAAATCTAGGCTTAGAGGGTGATTCGGCCGTGTTTATACCATTTCAAATATCTACACTAATATGTAAAAGTAAGGTTTTTAAGCTATTGCATAGCTTTTATCGCGGGCTTTGAGCGCTGTGACCGAATCGAGAAATTCCTAAACAAAATAAAACCTAACACCCCCCACTCCGCCTACCATGTAGCTCGGCCGAGCGTTCGCTTAACGTGTATGTATATGGTACGACTGTACGAAGCTCGCACGATGCAATAGCTTTACCGCGGCAGTCTCTGAGTGCCACACGTTTTTTTGTTTTGTTTGTAATGAATATGCTCTGAATCTACTAAACCTTTAGTAAAACTTAGTATGATGATACATTTAGTCCTTGGGAATAACATTACTTTATATTCCGATGTTCCCACGTGTTAGCGACTTACACGGGTGAAACAGCGGACCGCTACAAGTCTTGTAATAAGTTGTTTGTAAAATCACAAAGTGTGTTGTCATTAAAGCTAACGTTGTGTCGTTGGAGCAACGCCAGAGCTTTGTTCTACAGACTACGTGTAGGTAGGCGGATACTGAATTCAGTTTATACTATTTACTACATTAGTGTACTGTTTCAGATGTTTTTAGTGCATAAAAAGTGACGGAGAGCAGCCCCCTATTGTATCTTTTAGCTGTTAACGATAAGTATGCGGACTGTTAACGAACGGAAGGTTTGGACCTATGCTATGGTCAGATTTGAAAATTAAACGAATTGATAACCTCCTCCTTTTTTTGAAGTCGGTTGAAAAGATACAGGAAATGGACATAGAGAATATGTTACTCTACCGAGAAACTAGAACTATTGAACTCAATACAAAATTATCTTTATTTTAAAAAGACCGAAAAGTTGTTTGGGACATTTTATTTAATCAAAAGTTGTTACTTCGTACTAAGAAACATTTTGACGTGACAACGTTTTATAAATTGGTTTGCCGGGTGACACTTCAAGAAACTGCGTTACGCTCCGCTGACGTTATGCGCTCACAATGAGAGCGAGTGAGAGGCACGCGGGCATGGTTAGCCCGCCTAAGAGCGAGAGAGACAGACATAAAAAGTGAAAGGCACGCGTCCCTTCCACTCGAGCACAGTTGTTGTCACGTAAAACTTTCGCCCGTATACCGACTTTACAGGCAACCAGTTTTTTTGGAACTTCTAACTGTAAGGGAATGGGAGATGAAAGTTTTTATGGGAGTCAGATTTTTTGAAGGTTTGAACTTGAAAATAGAAATTGTATTCTTTTGTAAACACATACTTAATAGTATCACATAGACCACAAACAAGTATGATTAATTTATTTCTATGAAATAATCAAGTAATTTATTGAATCCCTTGGTATCTACCCCCTATATAAACAAACCTACCCAACCCTACCTAGGTTGCCTGGAAGAGATCGCTTTGAGCGATAAGGCCGCCCTTTGTAACACTTAGACTTAAGCTTTGTTTTTTTATATTTTATGTAATTTAAAAATGGTGTTTGCAATAAAGAATTTATCTATCTATCTAACCTACCCATAGCACAAACCAAGGTTAATGTCCGAGGCAAGGCAAGGGTGCATTCTGGCGTGAGATCAAAGCATTATTCGCCAGGTGGAAAACATTACACCCTTAAATTACCACCCCCACCCCCCCCTCGTACTTTATAATATTATCTCGCTATTGATTGGTTATTTTAACTCCTTAATTCTAGTTATAGGTTGTTTACCTAAAGGTGCAAATTAAAAGCTAAAAAGATGTCTTTTGTCTATTAATATTTTTTAATGATTGCATGGAAAATTGTTGTAAAGTATTTGAAAAAAGATAATATTCGTAATACACATAGGCCATGTGTATTACCAGATATCACAAGATTTTAATTAATATAATTATTACTTTGAACATTATTTTATGATAATCAAGATAGCTAAGCAAAACTTTACTAACTTATAAGTCCAAAGAATTTAGTCCAGTAGTTTCAGAGCCTATTCGTAAAAAACAAAAAAAAACATTGTTTATCTTTAAAAAAGATTACTGTATTTTTTTTTCTTTTTTTTTATATGTGTCTAGCGACCCGCCCCGGCTTCGCATGGCTATGTTATGCATGTATTATACATATAAACTTTCCTATTTAAACACACTATCTATTAAAAAAAACCCGCATCAAAATCCGTTGCGTAGTTTAAAGATCTAAGCATACAAAGGGACAGACAGCAGAAAGTGAATTTGTTTTATACTATGTAATGATGGGTCAGTATTTGACCACTATAGTCACCACGTGGTAAGTGAGGCTGCGATCTAAGATATAACACGCGCCCCTAGAAGATACCCATTCACTCGCAACTTTAATTTATTACATGTTTCGGTTAAAATAAACGAATTTCCTTTTTATCTTTTCCTTGTACAAGAAAGTATAATCTATCCGAAGACATTTTGTCAACATCTAAATGTCAGCTAAAGGTTAAATTCCCTATTTAGAACCGGGGCGGGCGGATATTTTACTTGTTTCATCCGTTATCTGGTTTTATAAGATTTACTATCTACGCCCTGCGGTAGCTCCCACGTACCTCCCGATCCCGTGGGAGTATTGAATTAAAAAGTGGTATTTGTATTATTTCAGGACTTCAGCTACGTATTATTATAGGTATACTAAGTTTCATCGTAATCGGTACAGTTTTTTATGCGTGAAAGGTAATAAATATACTAACACAAGCTTTTACATTTATAATAATAGATGATATAGATTTCCTACTACTCGTAACTTAAAAGCTTTTTTACACCTTTAGAGAATAAAATTCCTGAAATAGTTTCTTAATGCGTGCCTATCACTTCACTATCACTATATAGTATAAAACAAAGTCGGTTTCTTTGTCCCTATATCCCTTTGTATGCTTAAATCTTTAAAACTACGCAACGGATTTTGATGCTGTTTTTTTTTAATAGATAGAGGGATTCAAGAGGAAGGTTTATATGTATAATACATGCATAATATAGCCGTGCGAAGCCGGGGCGGGTCGCTAGTACGAATCCCCATGAGAAGTTTCAGAGTCGTCGCTCTTGTATTTTCAGAGATTTCTTAACGATTCTTTTTCTCTTTTCTATATGAATTCTTAGAAAATAGAGCTATCTAATAGTGAAAACCAGATTTCAATAGGTTGATTGCATAGAGGAAAAACAGACAGACCTACAAGAATTTTCATTTACTTTGAAGTACAGACTTTTTGGCCCTTCTTCCTTAATTGTAAGTATAGATAGGATTTCTTTGGACAAGCAATTACATAAAACATACCATGTTCAAGATTGAGAATTACTATATCAATTTAGTGAGGAAAGTCATAAAAAAATCTCCCACAGTGTTAAAACAAAGAAAATGTAAAAAATACAAAATACTAGAGAGAATTATTAGAATAAACAAACAAACATTAATGTGACCAAAATGTTGGCAACTATTTCATTTGACGAACATTCTCTATCCAAAGATCTTAAGATTACACTGGACTAGAGATAACAAATTAAATTAATAAAAACCGACATCAACAAAGTTCAAGTTGTAAATACCACATTTGAGATAGGTAGTAATTAGAAAGACAAAAAGACAAAAAATCACAGGAAGGCAAATCACAAAACTTCGTTTGCTTGAATGACGTATTTTTTAAGTTATTTTGATTTTATTACAAACTACTTTATACAGATTTTTTTTTAATTTTAGATGGGACCAATCTGAAAATGTCCAAACGCTTCTCTAGCAAGTTTGTGTAAACGAGAAAAATGTATGGAAAGTTGAAAAGTGCCCCTAGCGGACGTATTGCGAAGCTTTAGCTTCCGACACAATTTGCCGAATGTGATAGTAACGTTTTTTATACGAAAAAACTCGCACTACGGGTTCTGTTGACAAATGACAAGGTTCTGAGAAAAATTTACATTTAAAAAATAAAACCGAATTGCAAGGTTTCGATGCATAAGACCAAAACGCGCAATCCCTTAAACGCAAAAGACGTAATAAACAATTAACCAAATTTTTATTACGTGTTAAACCTCCCTAAGAAAAATGCCACTCTGTATATCTTATAGACATTTAATATCTTTGCCTATACCGCATACCCTGGCCTTCGTCAACAATTTCATGTGTTTCTAATACATAATTTAAAATATCTTGTTTGTTGATGCGTAACAAAGTTCCTAACATTTGACAAAATATGAGAAATTAGGCCTAACATCCTATCCTATCCTACTACTGTATGTATGTTTGTTACTCCTTCACGCAAAAACTACAGGACCGATTGCTATTAAACTCGGTATGTAGATAGCTGGAGACCTGGATTAACACATAAGCATAAGCATAACTTTTTATCCCGATATTCCCACAGGAACGGGACTTACGCGGGTGAAACCGCGGGGCGCAGCTATTAATACATAAATGCGAAAGTTTTCCCTCTTATTTTGGGCAGAAATAGAAATAAAGTTTTTTCTTTATTTTGAACTCGTACAACTTGTGGATATACCTAGTCAATGTCAAGTAGGTAGCCATTTTTTTTCTAAATGTCAAATCTGTTTTAAGAGTTTGGTAAATAGATGTTGACTTCTTCACTTTCCGTGCATTATTAACCTCCCTTCATTGAAATAAATTAAATAAAATTAATTTTCAAATTCAATTTAATTCAAATGATCATCACTAATATAGCGAAAATAAAAAAGACTGCGCGTCGTATTTTTTAGAATATTCGCAGCACAAAGTTATCTTGATACCTTCAGAATTTCCGTAAACATATTTCACGATCTTCCGCTATATAAAATAAATATTATCCGTAAAACTCCTGTGTTATAAGCATTGTTTTCACGATTCTATACGATAAATTCTCTTTGTTCAGGACTACAAAGGAAATTTTTTAATTACTTTGCGGAATTAAGAATGTAATTTAAAACCTTTAAAAAAATTAACTGCGGTTGTAAGTTATTAAAAAGTATCAAACGAGTTTAGTTTTCTTTTATTAAGCTGTTTAATAAATATATTTAATCTTGCTAATAGGTATTTTATGTCTCAGTAGGTACGTATATGTCTGTTTCTCCTTCACGCAACGCAAAAACTACTATTATCTCTCTCTAATCTATCAACTACAAAAGGTTAAATATGACATTTTTATGACAGTTTTGCTATGGGAAAAATGTCAAAAAATGTTAATTTTACCCTTGATCGTCGATAGAAAGGTTTTTGAGTTTGACCATAATATTTCGTATGTAAATAGATTAAGTCCTAGAATAACTCAAAGATTTTTTATCTCGATATTCCTACGAGATCAGGACACGATTAACGTGGGTAAAACCGCGGCACGCAGCTAGTAAGTACTGTCGGTAACAAAAGTAGAGCCCACCCGTAGAGTTCTAAAATTGCTATGATTAAAATGTCCTGAAAAGTCCTTGGAGGACTTAAATTTTAAATCACTACATAGTATAAAATAAAGTCGCTTTCTCTGTCCCTATCTGCCTTTGTATGCTTATATCTTTAAAACTACGCAACGTATTTTGATGCGGTTTTTTTTAATAGATAGAGTGATTCAAGAGGAAGGTTTATATGTATAATACATGCATAATATAGCCGTGCGAAGCCGGAGCGAGTCGCTAGTAATAACTAAAATAAACAGATGAACGATGAGCCAAAATAACAACAGAATAGACACGACCAAGCAGCACTCCAGGACGACTATAGGAATGACTAGTGTGCAATAGCTATAGATGGCGATCAATGGAAGAAAGGTAGAGAGACCTTTGCCTTACAGTGTATCCTCCTCAATAAAAATGCAATTTTCGCAATTGTTGACATGTATTGATTATTTACCAATAAATGAGTATTAAGTATACAAAAAGTCAGCGGTGGTGGTATGTCTACCTCGTATCGTATGCATCAAATGTGGCATGCATCAGTCAGTCAGGAGAGGTAACATAGAATCGATAGTCCACAGTTTGTCGGTGGGAGTTACTGGCGCGATGCCAAACGGTCAAGGTTACATACAGACTTACTCACTTTACGGACTCACTTTTCGACTTACAACGGGAATGGTTACAATCACTATTGAAACTTGAAAGTTTGTTACAATCTTTCATGTAACACACAGAAAAAAGGTTTCTTTGAAGTTAGCAATAGACGCTAGAGAATAATTTCTTGGTTAAAAGTAATATTCTTAAATAAGGAATACTGTTCCAACAGATACCGCTGCTGCTTTTGCTATTTTCAAAATTTACTAAAATATGGAGAGACGATTATTTCTCATTTCAAGAAACCTTTTTTATGTGCAAGTACTATGTTCGCTATTTATCGTCACGAAATGGGTGCCAGAAGATAGACTTCGTAATCGAGAGAGGGAGACCCTGGTAGAGACTGACGGAGACTAGCTTGGCCCAGCATAGCAGCACCGAGATGCTAGGAACGGTGGGAGACTTTGACGCTAGACGCGCATGTTTTCATAATTTCCGTCAAGTTAGAGTATAGTTAAAATAAACAAAAGGTGATCGAAATGAAAACAAAAGGCGATTGAAACAGGAACAAATGTCGATCAAAGCAGGAACAAAAAACAGGTTATACGGTGTGTAATGTTTATAGACACAGAATAGATAATAGTCCTATGCAAAGGATAGGGCTATGTTCAGTAGTCCTCTATACAGGGTGAATGTTTACAGTAGGCCGGCCGGGGGTCTAGACGTGGGGGTGTGATACAATGAACGTATCAACACTGGTTACACACATACTGTTTACATTATGACGTATACTTAGGGGTTGGAAAGATGACTAGACTACCTATGTGGTAAGGCTGCAATCTCCACATTAAAAAGACGCGAAGTTTACGCAAACGTTTTCTGAAACATACTTTCAATTTGACGGATAACTGTAAAAAATTTAAAAATATATTTTTGTATAAAATACAAAAAAAAACAAGAAAAGTTATTTTAATTAATAATTCTGAAAAGTTGGAATTTAATAAATTTTGCATAACACGGGGAACAACATTATTGGAACTAATTCGCAGAAAGTAATCCCTTTGGCAAGTAATGGTGCTTGTCGCATTTAAAATTCACAAACTCTTGGTTTTTCCAGACTATTATTTTTGGGTTATGATACCTTTAGTAGAGATAACATAGTATTCAATACACATTGCATATTAGTGTATTTAAGTAAGTGATTCAAGTGCAAAGTTTATTGTCACGCGGAGGAGATGGATC
This sequence comes from Idaea aversata, assembly GCA_907269075.1. Classification (NCBI taxonomy): domain Eukaryota; kingdom Metazoa; phylum Arthropoda; class Insecta; order Lepidoptera; family Geometridae; genus Idaea; species Idaea aversata. Next base: position 457,860 of record OU026109.1, read on the forward strand.
GATGCCAAGTGACTCAACCAGGGAACCCTGGCTGACTGCTGACTCATTGAGATGGACTCAGGAAACTTGGAGCAGCTGAATGACTGTTCAGACATCTAGGACCTAATTGAGCAAACTTTAATATTACATCTACGTATACAGACAGGGTGGTTAATTCGATAAATGATAATTATTTCAAAAATTCGGGTCTCCTTATACATTTTCTTAGCTAAAGCTGTACTAGGACCTGCCCATACTGACCCATTTAAATTAATCACACTGTACGTACACGTCTTTTTCAAATATTAGCTGACCCAAATTGTATTTTGGGTCTTAATGTGAATCTAAACAATCCACTCAAACACACATAAACCAGGGGGATCCGTAGAAAGTAAACCGAAATTTCATCACAATCGGTTGAGCTATTAGAGTTGCGAGACTAAAGCTGGGGACACATTGCTGCAGTCGCACATTTCATAAGTCGCGGCTGTCGGCTGTCGGCTGGGCCGCTGGATGCCAAACGACCGTGCATACAAATTAGTCGCAGCTCGGAGGTCAGTCACACGCGTCCGTAAGCCGCGTCCGATAATATGTCCCCAGCTTAACGCACGGTAATTGATTTTTAAGTATGTATGTAGGTATAGATTATATAGAGACTATAAGCGGCCGTCGCGTCGAATAAAACCTCAAATTACGCGCCTGAACTGTTGTCGATTATCCGACCGAATAATGGCTAAGCCGAAAATAGTGATGTTTGTAATCTCAGAGTCGCCTGCGCCCGCGCAACGCCGCGCGCCGGTATTCACCCGAATATAGGGAGCTATTGTGAAACAATCAGTGATATATTGTGGTACGGTTAGCAGATTCAACGATATTTAATTAATTATGACATTTTTTACTCAAAAGTTGCTATTCTAAATATGTAAAAATATCTCATTTTACACAATTTAAGTAGTTATAAAATTCTCGGAAATTAAAACTTCTTAGGCCGCATCGTCACCTACCATCACGCAGGTGTGATAGTTGTGTAACGCTGACCTATCATATGTATTAAAAAAAACTAGGCAGCTGGTTTGCTATATCGCTTCAACATCAAATCTAGATATGACTACATCGCGTTAAGGCTACGTTATTTTGGACTAGATCGCCAAAAAACCAAAGATTGTAACAATTTTACAGGCACCCCAAATCGGAACAGTATTGACAGTGTTAAAGAAAAAATCACAAACATCTCTTTAATAAAATTCACAAATAGATTTTTGTGCTATCGCTACCTTTCAGTAAAAACACGTGGCGATATATATTTACATTATAAAACATCTGAATGAAGACATATGAGGCAATGTTATTGCTTTTCAATACATATATTATGTAGGTTACAGGCAGACTTTAACTGACACTAATTTAATGGTGAAAAGCTTTCAACTTTCGACATAATATCGATTGCGCGATCTAGGTATTCAGTTTTATTGGATTGTAAGTATGTATGGATACGAGTTTGGGTTAGATATTTGTTAGAAAGAAATATACCTATTGTGTGTGGTAGGAAACGATATGTTTTTCACCCGCGTGACACGTAGTAGCTATAAGGAAAAAGGTACACAAATCTTGCAAAACGCTTAGAAAACAAAAAAATGATGATAAAATGTGGCCTACTTGATTTATTTTTTTAAGACAGGTTCGTTGTTTAGTGTTCGTTTTGAATTCTGAAACCGTAGAACTTTTAAATTAAAGAAAAGAAAAAAAAAAGTAAAGATTTAAAAACTCCAAATCTATAAGTACCTAATTTAATTATATGTCAATTGTCCATATCCAACATAGATTTGTCAAACAATGTTCCCTCTTCACAGTCCAACGACTGGACTGATTTGGATAAACATCGGCACAGTGGTCGTTTAAGAGATGGAGAAGAACATAAGCTACATTTGATCCCGAAATTCCCGCGAGATCGTGACTTACGCGGGTGAAACCGAAAGTCGCAGCTAATTAATATTATGTCCATTGCGCCACTTGTATAGGTACCATTACCCATACCTAATACAATAACAACACTAGGAAAGTGTTTAGTTGTTAGTGACAGCTATTGGATGTGAATGTCAGGGACGTTGTAACGACAGTACCAGAGCAGCCAGCTGACGCGGACCGGGGCGGGTACTTGTCGAATATTGCCTTCGTTATTATTACCTATCGTTAAGGGAATAGTGATACTATTGTAGGATTGAAAATTATTTAGAAAGAGGCCACACATGTAGAGCATTCAATTGAACTGGTGCATTGTAAAATGACATTTTCGAACGTAGGGCAACAATCCTTATAAAGGCGAAAGTAATAAGTACGTTTGTTACCTCTTCAAGCAATAACTACTAAACCGATTGCGATGAAACTTCGCTGTAGAACAACTATTAACTGTTCTAAATATGTATTTGTCGTGTGCTTGTCCAAATAAATGTTTTTCTATTCTATTCTATTCTATTCTGTAGTTTTAGAATAGAAATCAAAGGCATCAATTTAATATTTTTATTATCTCATACCGCGTCTAAGCCGCACGTTGTTATAATTACGACTGCTTAATAGTTGACGAGCACTTAGAGAATAGGTTAAGGGTCTACGTCCATATTCCCTTACCCTAGACAGCGACCTTTAGTAAAAGGGTCCCTTTTTTGCCCTTTGGGTGTGGAACCCTAAAAAATACTTATTGTTATTTAATTACTTGTATAAAGTCCCTGTGAAAATGACGCAAGTTCATAATGTGTAAAAAATTAAAAAACCAATACCTAATGAAATAACACATAAGTAGTTTATTTTGAGCCCGGATCGGGTAAAATTCCGAGTTGCAGATATCAATGAAATGAACGCTAGAAACTCTCAAAATAGGGTATAATATCCCTGAATCTACATTAAAATTCGCCCGGGTATGTAATCCACGTCCGACGGTTCGCCCTTGACTCCAAAACCCAATAGCTGTCGTGTATATCGACGTTATTCGCTACATCCTACTTCCAAACGGAAAATTAGGATGTCACATTGATTGGTACTGTGTCGGAATTCCGGCTTTCCGGACCCAATTCCGGGACGCGTTAATTCTACGTGAACCACGTCTGTCTAGCTTTATTTGACCGTCGACGCTATGCCTCTCTGGTTATCGATTGCTTTTTCACAAGCTTTCCAATCTATACTAATATTATTAAGCTGAGGAGTTTGTTTGTTTGAACGCGCTAATCTCAGGAACTAATAGCTCGAATTGAAAAATTATTATTGTGTTGGATACTCCATTTATCGAGGAAGGCTATAGGCTACTTTTCATTTTGTTATTCCCACGGGATCGGGACTTACGCGGGTGAAACCGCGGAGGGCAGCGTAGCGTAGTCAGAATATAAATGTGAAAGTGTGTGTGTTAAAACTTGACTACTTTACGCTAAAACTACTTGTTGAAACTTAGTATACAGACAGCTGGAGTCCTAAAACGACACATAGGCTACTTTTTATCTAGTTCCCAGACTTGCGCTGGACTATCTGGACACAGATAGTTATTTCATACTAGCAGGAGCTGAGAATTTCAGGATAAAAAAAATTGCTGATATATCTGGGATCCAACTTTACCTAGCGACTTTCATTACAAAGGCCATGGGTTCGAATCCCAATTGATTTTTCTCATGAGAACTTTATGTGCGCTAATTGACATTGCTCTTACGGTGCGCGGAAAAAATCGTGATGAAATCCGTGGCTTAGTTGTCTTTAGAAGTATTGAAGAGTTATTTCCTTTGGACACGGTCGACTAAGTTGAGAGGGTAGTATAGATGCTGGTCAAGTCTACTAATTAAAGAGGTATAGTTTGCGTAAAAAACATCCCGTATACAAGTACCGCACAAATGATACCTTTAAGAGACAAGGGTACCGGGGGCTCTTTCCATACAAACTATTACATACGTAGTCGACTGTTTTCTCCCTGGATAATGACACTAGAGCAAATATTTTTGATGCATAAAACTTATAACTAACTGCCATGGCCATGCACCTATTTTTTGTTTTAATTTCTATAATAGAAACCAAAACATAGGGGCATAGTCATGGTAGTTATAGGTTTTAAGGTACGGTGGGCTGTATAATTGCTGACGGCGGTTATATGAATGTTTTCAACACGAGCAAAATTCTAGACACCTGCTTTAGGTGAAGTTTAAAGTCTTCTAACTCAACCATTAATCAAACAAAAATTATTAGAATGCAAACATTCCAATAATAGTTATTTTAAAACTCTACCGAGGGCTGCAATTATGCAGCCGACTGTACAAAAATATTAGTGCTAGCGTCATTATCCAGGGAGGAAACAGTCGACTACGTTTGTATGGAGAGAGCGCAGGTACCCTTTCACCTTAAAGCAAGTATTTACAAGCGCACCCATCATTAAGGTAGCTACGACGATGTCTTACGTAACGAAGTGATGATTGAAACATATCAGATATATTCCGTGTTTTATTCCGAACATCGCCTCGTAAATGGGATTTAATGTTCAACCTGACCTGAATACCTATCGGGGTATTATGCGTCTAACTAACAATCATCATGTTTTCCAACCAATAAGTAAGGTACTATGGTACTGTAAATACGAAAATCTTAGGTGAGTATAGTTTTTTATTATATATTTACGAACTAAAGATAGAAAAGACGTTTATTAAGATACTCTAGGCCCCGCGATTTCTACCTCGTAAGTCCCGATTCTGAGGGAATTTCAGGATGAAAAGTCCTTCTTCGTTTACTTTACTATCACTACGCCCATTTTCATTCAAATCGGGTCAGTAGTTTGATCGTGAAAGAGGGAACAAACAAACAAACAAACTTTCGGATTAATAATATAAATAAAAATAAATCAAACAAATAACAAAAGTAAAATTAAAATTCAAAGTCAACATTGACTGACTAATAGGTATACAAAGGACGTAGGTAAGCAAAGATTTTGAAAAATTCAGCACGTACGCGGACACAGTCGCGTGTAAAAGCTAGTATATGTATAAAATCGTAGGATACAAGAAAAAAAACACAAGAAAACAAAGACAGCAGAATTCCTAAATTGGAAACAGTCCAATGGATCCAATCTCCAAAACAGTCATAATTAATTCAATATAATAGTCTTGCTCTTTGTGACTTTTACAAAGTTATTTACATAAAGGTTTAGGCAAATTGTTAGCTTTCAAACAAACTCATACTGAAACTGAAAGGAGTTTGAGATGATACACATACCACTGACATTTTTTGATGGAAATTTCGTTTCGGGGCATTCCTTGTTCTCATGTCTTAAATTGCTACGAAATGCTATGTTATGATGTCAATTGTTTTTATTCCAGGCTTATGTATATTATATGTTTTTTTTGTTTAAAAAAATTAACTTTTATATAACTTAAAAAAAAAGGAAAAATAAATTAATTTTACAAAAAAAGAAACACCGAAATCGGACAATATATGTTATCCATACAAAAAGAATATATAGCTCTATAGGATGTGGTATGTTACCCTCTTTACACATTTTCACTCCAAATCGAGAAAAGTCTCTAAAAACAGTTTGAAAAAGCTTTGTAGTAAATAGAAGACAATTTGGTGAAGCTCTGGGCTCTGGAGCTTTCAACAATGTCAAACCACAGGGGCATTATGAAGTGAAGCTTTTAAACGCGAATTCACCATTTATGTGTAATTTGAAGGGAAAATTTGTACCGCTCCGGCCTGCTGGGCAGAAACTTGAAATTAGTGGTAATTGTAGTTTTCGACGAAAATGTGCACAAAAAAAAACTATATATTACTAGTTTCTGCCCGCGGTTTTTACCCTTTTGGGGATGGAATTTCGATAAATCCGAACTGTTTCTAGGCCCAATGGTTTGAGCTAAGCGTTGATCTATCAGACGGTCATGACTTTTAATTTTTATATTTATAGGTACACGAGCGAAGAACGGAAGTAGACAAATTCCGACAATGTTTACCCGACTGAAACCGCGGCGTGTAGATAGTTATATAAACGTGAACATCTATTTGAGTCATCATTTGTTGTGGCAAAAAAACTGGCGATATAAGAAGTCTGCATTGGTGTTTGAACGAGGTAATCTTCGGAACTACTGGACCAATTTTGATAATTCCTTTACAGATAGAAAGCTACATTATAAATGCAGAAATACCCGAGCATCCTCGTTCGTTCACCATAATGAATTTTGAAAAATTATCCAAATATTAACCTTGAAGGAGGATTGTGTTTAGCCAATAGGAGAGTAGAGAGTAGCGCCAGGTGTAGATTTAAGGAACTAGATTTGATAAAGCACACATCCTAGCTAAGTTTTTCAGACGTTTTTAAGTGATCTTTGTAAAAAATGTATTAGGCATCCAAATGAATAAAAAAAATTGACTTTGACTTTGTCTTATATTAAAGAAAATGGAGAAAGATGTGCCAGTCAAGTTGAAAAGTATTTTCAATAAAATTTCATGAATATAAGGAAATAAAATAAAAATAAATAAATAATATCTTTATTGTTAAACTAAGTCTCAGTAGGTGGAACTGTGACTCTTAAAACTAAGAAAACTTGTGTTTTAAAAGCCAGCGTCTTCCCATCATATTATTCGTGTTTTCACTGGGTCCCCTACAAATTAATAAGTCTCATAGACTACTATGAATTCTCACGGTATCTGCAGTAATGCAAGTAAACCATGGGGCATTACATTCCTTAAAGTACGAACATGTTTTATATGTGACATACCGCAAGCATACGGAACAGCGTTCGTTCACAATACGTTCGTTATTTCAATACTTCCGCGAACTACACATGTTACTGACTTCTATTTCAGGAGATTTTCATATAGGAAAATTCTATTACTTTCTGTTAAGGAACTAGGTTAGTTTGGTTACTAACAACTGAACGAATTTTTATGAGGTTTTCACAAATGAACGGATTGGTTCATGAGGAAGGGGTAGGTGTTTGATTTATTAAAGGTTTGTGTGACTGAAATAAAACAGAAAAAAATATGTAGGCGTATATCATCATCATATTATTTTATTCCTATTTGTTTTTTATTTTATATGTATTAGTTAAGGATATGGGTATTTTAGCCTGAAATAAACGATCATTCATTTATTCATATACTCTATCCGTGCAAAGTCGGGGGGGCATAAGGCATGAAGGTTTTGTATTTTTTCCGGCAAAAAACAGGACAGGTTGTGTGGTCACTTGTTCATCTTGTAATCAACAGACAAAAATCGCAAAATATTGCAAAAATAAAATATTTGCAACATATTTTAACGCAAAAAATTTTTTGTTTTTATAAGTTGTTATTTTTAACCTATCAGCTACCATTTGCAACATATTCCATATTTAACAACAACTTGGAAACAACAAAAAGTCTGTGTGATACAGCGCTATCACAATCTGTGAAAAAAGCAATCCATTTGAAAAGGAACTGTTTTTGGCAATGGTTTTTGGTCAACCATTCTATTGTAAAAGCGTGGAAACGTTTCAGACATGTAAATTAACGAGTTTGTAATAAAAATTTGTATGAAAATATAGTACCAAGCCGCGATAGAAGCGCAGGCGGCGGGCGTCTGTATTATATCACTACATAGTATAAAACAAAGTCGCTTCTCGCTGTCTGTCCCTATGTATGCTTAGTTAGATCTACGCAACGGATTTTGATGCGGTTTTATCAATAGATAGAATGATTCAAGAGACAGGTTTTAGTATATAAAACAAATTACCACACGTACGAAGTCGCGGGCAACAGCTATAATCTACAAAATAAAGATTGTTTCTAATGTTTGTAACATTTCAGGATTATGTTCAATAAAAGTCGAAACGAAGTAAACATTATATTTTTATGATCTTCTATACAAGCTATACTGTTCTCTACCAACCTATATACCTACCTACCTATACAGGGTCATTGGTATAACAAAACGGTTGAAAGCTATTTCTGAGCACCATAACAATAATTTTTTGTCGTACAACTTTTGGAAATTCGAACATTTTTTGGAAAATCTTGAGGCTAATTCCTGAATTAGGTTTTTTTTAAAATATAGGTCAATAAGACTTATTTAACAGTTGATTCCTTAAATAAATAAATAAATATAATCTTAAGGTTCCCATATAATTAAAAGCTGTTTTGCGGGTAAACAAAACCTAGAAATTTTCAAAAAATGTTTGGAAATTGTCTTTAAATGTGCACAGAAATAGCCCTTAACCATTTTCTTATTTAATTACCAATAACCCTGTACCTACATATACCTACCTATCGTTTGTTTTTGCATTTATTTTCGTACGTTCCAATGGGTATTGTCAGACTTTACGTAAATATGATATACACAAGAGGATTGTGGCAAAGACATTTACTGCTAAACGTATTAAAGTTTAGATATTTATCATGATTTTTGTTTTTAGGGTTCCGCAGTCCTAACAAGGAACCCGTTGAACCCGTGGTGTGAGATTTATTTATTTATTTATTTATTTTACTTTAATTATAACGTTTTACAAAAACATTTACAATAATTAAAGAACTAATGAAAGGGACACTCAGATATCGCTGGATAGGTCTTTTAAAACTATTACTGGTATAGGAAATCTAATTAATCCAATCACAGGGTTGCGGGTTCGATTCCCGCCTCAGACATATATTTTATGCTTAGATATTTGTCTGTGGTCTGGTTGTTTCTATGTATTATAAGTATATATTTACAAAATAAAAGTAGATAAGTAGTATATTCGTTGTTTAGCACCCATAATACAAGTCTAGTTACTTAGCTTGGGGCTAGATGGCGATGTGTGGAATGTCCTGCAATATTTATTTATTTATTTATTATTTATTAATTGTTATTTTGAGGAGCTTGATATTTCGATACTGTATAATTTTCCAGAATTATTCGCAACACAGATAAAATTATATAATTTCCATTGTAATTTGAATATCTTTGGTTGTACGTAAATAACAAATACACAAGGGGTTTGACAAAGAACATAATAACTAAGTGGTGATTCAATATATATTTTAATATCCACCCAATTTGCGAACATTTTGCTTTGAAAACTTCCGTCTGATGGATTTATGACATTTGTCAACACCTACATTTTATATTTCTTGTTATTTTAACACGTTGAATAATATACCGTTGTTGCTATAAGCTCATTACGTTGGTAAGGGATTAGGGAATGAATTGAGAGAAATAAAATTCAGATTTCTGACCAATGGACGTATTAGCTGTTAAATAAAACGTACGTATCCGCAAAGAAAATATTTTGTAAAATTAAGGTAAAATTCAACTTCTACGCAGACGATCGATGGCGCGAATAAAAGCTATAGTTCATTGAAATTACGCTATTTTTTGGTATATGAATAAATTGCCTACATATTATTTAAGTTCAATTTATTTATTTTATTGTAGCTATACGCTTTAAAATGAAAAAAAAATCGACTTAAATGTTTATAAATCTACACAAATTATATAAGGAAAGATTTTTTGTTCGTAATGAATAGGCTCCTTTCTGAAGCGATTTTGATAAAGCTTGGTATGAGGATACATTGATTCATTGGGAATAACATAAGCTACCTTTTATCCTGATGTTCCCACGGGATCACAATTTACGTGTGTAAAACCTTGGGGCGCAGCTAATACGTAATACATTGATTTTCCTTTGTAAATCCAAATCATCTAAGCCACTTTGATTTCCCCACTAAATATAAAAGTTAAACTTTGATCAGTAAAAGAACAATGTTAAACAAATAATGTAGTGTTACTAATGATAGCCATTATAAACTACAATTATAACAACACACTCGTGTTAAAATTGACCTTGCTTTGAATTCGCACTAGCGAGAGAAACTTAGCGTAGGCAGCTTTATATCACACTGGCAGCTGTCCGCGGTTTCACCCGCGCAATTCCCGATTCCGTGGGAAAACCCTGATAAAAAATAGCCTATAGTACTATCAATGAATCAATGTATCTTCATACCAAGTTTCATCAAAAGCGGTTCGGTAGCTTCCGAGCCTATTAACAAACAAAAAAATATATCTTTTCTCTATTTATTACTAGTAGTGCACTGCGATTTCGCCCGCGTAAATCCCGATCCCGTGGAAATTCCTGGATAAAAAAGCCAATCACACTCAGCTACCTCCAAACTATCTCTAAGCAAAATTTCATCCAAATTGTTCCAGTAATTTCGGAACCTATTCAATGCAAACAAACAAATCTTTCCTCTTTATAATCCTATCCTACTATCCTACTTCCTATCCTACTAATATTATTAATGTGAAAGTTTGTGTGTGTATGTATGTATATTTGTTACTCCTTCACGCAAAAACTACTGGACCGATTGCAATGAAACTCGGTATCTAGATAGCTGGAGACCTGGATTAACACATAGGCTACTTTTTATCCCGGGCGCAGCTAGTATTAGTATAAATAGTAGATTATCAGAGCCCCGTGATTTTACCCGTGTAAGTCCCGATCCCGTGGGAATATCGGAATAAAAAGTAGCCTATGTACCTTAAAAAAAGCTACTGTCGCTGATGTAGCGCTTCAGCCTACTTTAAAATAACCTTATTGGACCTTTTGGTAATTGTACAGTATAAAGTTCTAACACGTGGAAAGGGTACGAGTGAGAGTATAAAACGTATCATAGTAGGTATAACATAAGGGTTGATAGTTAGCGAGGCACCCTTGACCCCGACATGTACCTAGGTGGAGCCCTCCAGCTCTCACTGGATGAAGGCTAGGTAGCTAATATGTATGCTTTGTAGTCCATGCCGGTGCGCCGCGCGCCGTTTCTCTGATTGAATGAACACTAACTCTCTTCTATTGTTATTAGATTTTATCCTAACCTAAACGCATTTCTAGGTGAGAGGGTTTTTCTTGTCCGTCTGTCCTCCTGTTTTACACTAAGAGAACAATACAAATATTTTTTGATAATTCGACCGGCTCGAAGGCTAATAAAGTATGTGGTTGGTAGTTACTATTATGTATCATCAAGCTTTCAAGCAAGGTTTCACCCGCGTAACTCTCGATCCCATGAGAATATCAAAATGAAAAGTAGCCTATAGCCTTCCTCGATAAATAGACTATCCAACACAAAAATAATTTTTCAATACGAACGAGTAGTTCCTGAGATTCGCGCGTTCAAACAAACAAACAAACTCAAGCAACGCTGGTAACACTGCGGGGCACAGCTATTTGTGTATATAGTAAGTAGGTAGGTGTATATAATATATTGTAATATACCTAATGATGTAGACCAGAGCTTGGCTATATCAGGACAGGATGAGATATAGACTCACGGACATTTCACTGTACCTACGTACTTATCTAGCTTTTAATATTTCAATGTTAGCTTTTCAAATCACTACATAGTATAAAACAAAGCCACTTCCCGCTGTCTGTCTGTCCCTATGTATACTTAGATCTGTAATTTAATACTATGCAACGGATTTTGATGCGGATTTTTATTGAGTGATTCAAGAGGAAAGTTTTAGTATATAAAACAATATTTGTAATAATTAGTATATGTAAATAAATGCCCTTCACAAATCTCTCAGTTAACTCCAGGTCAATATTCATTACAATATTATATTTCGTCACGACTTAATGTTAAAAAAACAACAAATAAAAAACTTAAGTATTTAATATGATATTCGAGTTGAACCATGAGGGGCATTAAAAGACAACTACATTTTTAGATATTAAACCTATTCATAGAGTGGGCACTATGACAATTTTCAAAAGAAAACTCTGCTTTTATTTTCTGAACACAAACGTCACTGGACTTAGCGATTTGTACTAGAATGTACAGTATGGGTCATAAGTAAATGATCAGTTAATACATGCATAAAATTGCCGTGCGAAGCCGGGGCGGGTCGCTAGTATTATATTTAAAAGATATAGATAATGTAAGTACTTTGAAAGACCGAGGAGCTTTGTAAGCCTACACTTCGATTAATCAATTAAATAACCTTAAACATACAACGGGCTGTATATATATACCAATAAACTAACACCAAACCAATAGAAAATACATAAAAACCCAAGGGAAGTCAAACGCGCTGTGTCAACAAACAAACAAACATACTTAGGTACCTATAGAGAAGTTATCAAAGTCCCGGCCATGAAAGAAGCAAGAGTACACTTTGGCTAAGGGAAAAGATCTGTTTTTTGTTTGTCAAGTAATTGCTCTGAAACTAGCCCGCTCAAGTAGTAACATTTAAACATTATTTGCCAACTATTTTAACCATTTAAAACTATACTTATTTAAAAAGTGCTTTATGGTAATGTTAGTACCGATATTTCCTAAGGATCTGGACTCAAACGAGTGAAACCTGGGGGCGCTCCTAGTTCGTCAAAGTTTTCTGTTTTATTTTTTAACAAGCTTGAATTCTCTAACTTTGCACATGAATGCTGTTTAAAATGTTTTATAGTGTTATTGCGTGCAAAATACCGTAATGTTATCGAAGATAGCACGAGACGCTATCACCGTAGCCCTACGACTGACGACCTACGACCTTGTGGGGGACACTCCCTAAATCTTTGGATGTACGTCGTCGCCTCGTCACCGCCACAGCCCCGTTTTAACTTAATGATGCTTCGCAAACATTCGCCTTTGCCACGGATTTGGTACATTAAGGTAGATTCTTTTATATCTTGTATACGGGGTGTTTTTCACAACTAGACATATTTAGGGCCAAAACTGCGTAACGCGCGGGCGTCCCCGCGCGGTTTCATAATAATCGCTCCGCGACGAGGCGATTTTGTATGAAACGCCAGCGCGGGCGTCCGCGTTACCCAGTTTTGGGCCTTAGTTGGACGCGTATTGCTTGGGGATGGAGTAGACATAGACAATGCACAGCACATATACCCTCTACTGGCCTCTCTACATGATGGGCCATCATGCTGGCCCACTATAATGGGCCGGTATGTAGAGGGCGTAGTAATGTCGGATGGCTTATGGTTTGTGGGATGGCGACTGGATAGCCACGGTGTCGATTTTCGGTCGCACATCAAAAGAAGTGGGCAACGATAGCTGAATGTGGCCATCGTGTAGGTCCGTTTCAACCATCGCATGGTCATCTCGCTGTACCAGTGCTGGGCCATCATGTAGAGGGGTCATTAGTCGTAGTGTCCACTAAGCCGCCGGTTTCATCACGATGTTCTCCGCGCACCGTAAGAGCAATGTCAATTAGCGCACATACATTTTTCGTAACAATTTAGTGCACGACCGGCTTCAGCTTCAGTAAGAGACTCCTTAAAGCGTTAACGTTCACTAATAGTTCGATGTATGATGTCATCGTCGGCTCTAAATGACGAATCTATGAAGTAATACTCGAAAACTATTCTACTACTCTATTGTTACACATTTTCACTAGCTTTTCATTGGTCTGGAATAGTTCTGCGCCCGCGCGGCTCTGAGATCGGGGTAACCTATGTCCTTCTCTAAGGTTCCGCTGTTTAGTCAACATATTACAAGCCAAGTTCTTTAGTTCAGGGCTTGATGGCGCTGTGTGCATTGTCATACAATATTTTTTTGTTCTATAATGGATAACTCCCGATCCCGTGGGAATATCGGGATAAAAAGCCAAGTCTCATCAAAATCGGTCCAGTTACTGAGCCTATTCGTTACAGACATAAAATCTTTCCTTTTTATAATATTAGTGTAGATTAACACGCATTAAAAAACTAAAATGTGACTTTTTTCCAGATTTTTTTTTATTTTGCTCTTGTCTGTTTGTTAGTAAAGTAACCTTTACATTGTAAGCATTAATACTGATTGCAACAGACGACCTTAGAATACCTTCGTAAGTCCAAAATGGACAAGTATTGGAATGAAACCTGACAATTTTCACAAGGGTGTCAAACTATTAAGTCATTATAAACCATAATCCGTTGATATTAAGGTTGAATTGCATTGTATCTTTAACGATGCAACCCCCATGGGCTAGTTCAATACAAGATACGGATAATTTTAGAGTTTATGTAAAGGGGTTAGAGTGTAATTTTCAATGGCAAATAGAATCGATTTATTTGAAACAGATTTTGTTCAAATGGAAAGCAATGGAAAGGAAAAATGTGGCAATTTTCGTTTTTGTTTTTAGAAAAAGTAAAACGAGTCAATTCTGCTATGAAACAAAATATAAGTGAATATAATAAAAGCGGCATTTGGTTAGGTGTTTTTTGTTACCTCATCGGTAAAAATCCAAACAACAAAGTTTTTCCAAAAAAGAAAATTCCAAAAACAAAACAAAAAAACTATTCACTCCACTATCCACCAATCACAATTTTCAAATTTAATACGAGACACGACACAAAAAAAAACTTGTTTTTAATTTCAAAAACTAATTTTCACTTAAAAAATAAATAATTCCAATCAAATTGCGAAATTTTAAGTATTCACGAAACGTATTCTTTCGTCAAAACCCAAAAAAAAACTGTTTTTTTTTTCGTAAGTAAATGAGTAGGTATAATACGTACGATACTAATTAGTTTAGACAATTAACGATACGTATGTATCATATTTACGCGCGTATCTCTGTATGTTTGTTTATAATTAGAGATGGTGTATAGAGAGGCGTCCGTTTCGCGCGGGAACGCGGCGCGCACTTGCGAACTTTCAGCTTTCAGGGGCGTATTGTGAACGCTGTAAACTGGGTTTTATTCACTTCATGACTGACGCTCTACTCTTTAATACTTTTAGTTGATTTCAGATATTTTACAAGGCAATTATAACTGAACTAAGGTTTTAAAAATCTATAAGGTATTGCTGTTGTTTATATAATCACTACATAGTATAAAATAAAGTCACTTTTCGACGTCTCTATGTCCCTATGTCCCTTTGTATGCTTAGATCTTTAAAACTACGCAACGGATTTTGATGCGGTTTTTTTTAATAGATCCTTTAATAGGTTTTTTTTAATAGACCTTTGTGAGGACGACTGAGTACATATTCATTGGGATAAGGGCAGGAAGAAGACTTGGAAGGGGATTGTAACCGTAGTACCCGGTAGAGTCGCAGATCTCAAGTAAATATATATGTATGTAGGCGTAAACATTGCAAGCAAATACTTGGGTGTTTCAGTTCAGGAGGAAATTCTTAGCGAGAGTTGAACAACTGAACAATTTGAGTAGGTAAGCTACGTAAGTACGGTGGGAGAGATGGAAATGTCTTTTATAAAGGTAAGTTGCGTAAATAATCGGATTTACACAGTTGTTGTCGTTATAGATATACCTACGTATAAGCTTATAGTATAAGTCTATAGTCTATAGTATGTATTTGGTAACGTAACTTTTGTATAACATTTTAAACTTAACATGGTTATTTTCACTACTGGAATAATTTGAAACGGTAAATAAAAGTGGTATAATTACTCTAACTTACTGAACTTTTATGTTTTTTTTTTCATATGTGGCAACACTGTTGTCAGCAGCGAGCCTTTTGGCAAATAATGGTGTTACTACTATTGAAAATTCCCCAAACTTTAAGTAAATTTCCCATCATCAACGTATACTGCTTAACATCAGCCAGAGCGTTCGGCCGATCAGTCGCATGCCTATTGCGTCTAACGACTTTCCGCGACCTTCATTAAGTCAGTCCAGGTAGTTGAAGACTGTCCCAAGCTATGTTTTCCCATACACCAAAAAGTTCTAGTTTTTGGGAATTCGCAGTGCTCGCGTCCGATCACAGGTAACCCCTGGTTAGTGCTTAAGGAGCAATGTCCTGGCTTCGGCCGGGGCTTTATACCACCCCCTGGTATAAGTCGTATCGCCAAGCGGACTTGTCCGTATTCCGATACGTAGGCCGGTGTAGCCACAAACGGAAGACGGGTTGGAAATTTGGTATTCGACATGTACCTCATAAAAGGGATTAAAGGTTATATTTACACATAATTTTGTTTTTATAAATTCAAGGTAGGAATAATCTAGATTAAAACAAGTACGTAACTAGAACATTTCCCTTCAATTGGAGTAAATATTGCAAACAATCGATCGATACTTCACAGGAATAGATTGAATCGATACAATAGTATAGGTACATTGCGGACGGAGCAACGGACAGAATGATAGACAAATCATTTATGTTATGCAGTGGGTTGCTGGCAGGCTGATCAAACGGGAGTTATTTACAATTTTTACAATCTTACTTTATTTATTATTCATGTACAGAGGTATTATTGAACTGATTTTGGTAAAGTTTTTTATGGAAAAATCTGTACTTATATCTAATCAAATATAGCCTATATATCACCCCGTTCCCTCTAACTTCGTCCCACTTGCAGAACATCTGGCCCCAGGTTCCTGTCTGCAGTGCCGTATCTGGCGGACGCTCAATCGGGTTTGCTCAGGGGTGAACGCTGCAGATCGAACCTGGGGCCTATTCTGCTATTTCGCATTAATTGATTTACCATTGTCATTATATTGAAACTCTATTAATTTTATATCGAGACTGTGATTTTATTTGGTATTCAGCTAAAGTTTTAATAACATCGCAATAGAATTGCTATGGAGTGTCAATGGAATGGTAATAGATAGGTACGTCTCTGGTGTTGCCTAGCAACATGGTATATGTTATTAAGCGATATACCGTTTTGACAACTATCGAGATTCCATTGGGACACGATTGTACGAGGCTTTAACATGACGCGTCTAATTACCTGCCCATCGTGCCCTACCATCTGCATAAGGAAAAACCTTATGGAGGCTACAGACATCGCGGTGAATGTGGACCGTTTACAGGACCACAAAAATTAATCTGTTTTTTCCACACCCAGTAATTATCTCTACAGAAAAACATAGCATAAGCCATTGACACGAAAGAAGAAGAAGCACTGTCGACCGTGTGTAGAGGAGAGAACTCGTCAAAGTTTTCCGCGTACCGCCCGCCGTTCGGTAGTTTTTGTTTAACATCAAATAACAGGCAAACCTGACACTTTACGAGAGTTTGTTACATGCCATTTGTTTGTATTAATATCCTCTATACATTGACATGCGTCTGAAAGATGTGTGCGCAAAAAAAAAGACTAATATGGCAGTCTTTATACTTATAAAATATATGAATACCCTTTTGCAGAAGTAATGTGAAAATATTATGTAAGTAGTAAGTACCTAGCTAACTCCCGATACCGTCGGAATATCGAGATAAAAAGAAGCCTATAAACCAAGTTACATCGAAATCGCTTCAGTAGTTTAGGACTCTATTCAAACGAACAAATCATTCCTCTTTATAATTATTAGTATAGATGAAAATTATTATAACAACCGCAACTCGTTACATAGTAAGTGGGTGGGTGTATGTAAAGTATATAATAACAGGTTTATATAGTAAAGTTATTACAAACATAATGTTT
The DNA here is from genome assembly GCA_907269075.1 of Idaea aversata. Lineage (NCBI taxonomy): Eukaryota > Metazoa > Arthropoda > Insecta > Lepidoptera > Geometridae > Idaea > Idaea aversata. Next base: position 475,180 of record OU026109.1, read on the forward strand.
GATAGGTGATTCGTTTCATAGTTGCTTCAATGTGTAATGCCTACAACACGGTTAATGGTTTCTCTAACTATTTGCTATTTCAGTAAATGGATATTATTCAGGCATTGGAGCATACATACATTGCTGGTTACACTGTTTGGAGTTGCTCATTTAGAATATATTAAAAGAAAGAAAGCATTTATTGAGTACAAACACACGACAGACACAGGAAGGAAGAAATAAACATGGTAATAAAAAAAATTACGAAAAAAAAGAAGAAAAACCTATTAAGAGGAAAGGGTACCGGGGGCTCTTTCCATACAAACTATTACAAACGTAGTCGACTGTTTTGTCCCTGGATAATGACACTTGAGCAAATATTTTTGGCGTATATAACTTATAACTGCCATGACCAATGACCTTGCCCCTATTTTTTTTTTTTTTTTTTTTTTTTTTATCTTAATTTCTATAATTAGAAAATGAAAAAAACCAAAACATAGGGGCATAGTCATGGCAGTTGTAGGTTTTATGGCACAAAAATATTTGTGCTAGTGTCATTATCCAGGGAGGAAACAATCGACTACGTTTGTATTGAGAGAGCGCAGGTACCCTTTCACCTTAAAAGAGGAGACGTGTGCTGACCCAAATGGGTCGACCTCAAGTAAAAGCTGCAACCAAGCATGCTCGGCTGCAGCGCTTGTCTTCCGGCCAGACCCAGAATAACAGGCTCGAACTGACTTCGAAAGGATATATTTTTTTAATTTCAATGGCACGAAGAAATGTTGCACTTTAGGATAATAAGACATAAAATATTTTGCCATACATTACCAAGATTTTTTCTCTATTAGCAATACTATCGATTGATATTGTTAAAAAATAGGATGATTATTCTTTTGCGAATTTAACAGGTTTGATTCCTGGGTCGCCACCAACAGTTGGCGCTGAGCCGTTCTAGATCGCGCTAACGAAGTTCCAACGAAACATCGTCGGTGGGCGGCCTACAGGGTATACCACCTAACCGGTGGAAGATCTTCCCTCTGGAGGTACAGTCAGAAAAAGACTGAGGGTACCAGGTGCATATTTTAAAGTTTTAATTATTACCCTACCCTAGTACCCTATGTACAACAATCAGAAAAGGTCTGATTGTACATAACACCTTCCAAAAAATGTTTTGTCAATATCGACACATGACTCCTTCTAACATTATTAGCTAATTCCTTGTAGTTTAGCAATTGGCCCGGAAGGCCTATGTAAATAATTCACGTTGAAAGTTTTTGGTCTAAAAATAAATGTTTTAATTTTATTTTACATAAACTTGGATATTTCATCAAGTGCAAGTGGAAAGTGGTAGCTACCTAATCCTTTAATTAAAAGATGGTTACACAGCCAGTGATCGAGATTGTATAGCCAAGTGGCCACCCACCTCAGCCAATGCTTTAGTGTAGACAATACATTTAGTGTACACTATCACAGGACCTACATTGATATTTCCACTTAAAGGTGGTCGCAGATTGATCAGAGCCGAACGAATCGAATTTTTGCCGTCCACGGGAAAAAGTACCTTATATTAATAGAGATAAGGACGACCTAGTTGGCACAATGGTCACCATGCCGGACTGCCAAACACAGGGTTGCGGGTTTGATTCCCGTCTCAGGCAAGTATTTATACTTAGATATTTCTCTGTGGTCTGGTAGTTTCTATGTAAATATACACTTATAATAGTATATTTACAAAAGAAAAGTGTATAAGTAGTATATCCGTTGTCTAGCACCCATAACACAAGTCTAGTTACTTAGCGTGGGGCTACATGGCGATGTGTGGAATGTCCTGCAATATTTATTTTATATTTATTTATTTATATTTCAGAGTGCCGACTCTGACGATGCGGTCGACTCTGATGATGTCATCGGAAATATAAATGTAGGTACCTTATCTCTATTACAATAAGGTACCTTTTCCCGTGGACGGGAAAAATTCGGGAAAAATTCGATTCGTTTGGCTCTGATCAATCTGCGACCACCTTAAGGCTATAGTTTGTCTTTTGTTAGTTTGACTATTTGTCTTCAAGTCAACAATTGACAGGGAGCGATGGAAGACTCTCGTTTCGGATGCCAAGACCCACTTTCGGTCGCTGAGCTAGAGGAGTAAGTAGTAAGACTATTTATATTAAAACACTTTGCATAGACCTTTCTAGATAGAAATATATCAACTAAAAATCCGTGTAAAAATGTGTAAGAATGTACTTACCGATAGGTGTTGATGTCAGGTTCGATTCCGGCAGTTGATCGTCTTCAGCTTTACGGAAACTGCGTTCCACTGTTCACAAATACAACAATTAAAATATAGCACATTATAAAATATGTTTTTACGAGGGTATAGTAATACGAGAGGGAGGTATTCTACACGTTGTCTTCATCGAGGCGAACAACTTTGTTTTACGACTTTTGGAAATTATATTCATCTACTGGTAAATCAACTGTTTTCGGAAATAAAGATGTTTTATATAGTATTTTTAGTAACGCGATACTTGGAATCGAATTAAAAGATTTTTTGTGTTAAAAAGGTGGTAGCTTTTAGTTGGTACCATATAAATGAGACGATGATCTGATAAACATCTTCGGAGTGATGAACGGAATATGTAATAATACTTACTGTTAAGAAAGTGACTCGACGCCTTCCTCGACTTCTTGTCTCCTGAATCCAGACCTATTTCGTAACAAAATTACATAGGTATAGTAAATTATATAACAAAAGAAAAAAAGGTAATTTAATTCGAGGGACTAAGTTGGATCCCGAGAACAGCGAAGGATTCTAGAGTAGAATCCTGAGCGGAACGATAGATACAAGGACCGAGATGTATTACTTTTTTCACGAGTTGTGTATTTTTCTTTTAACCATTGACTGCGAGTGACCGCAAACAGCGCCATCTAGCCCATAGAAAACTCTGATTATAGGTGCACTTAATGTTTTATTTGTAAGACCAATTGTAAGCTATATCTATACATATAAAATGCTTTGTCCTGAATGTCTGACTGACTGGCGGATCAACGCACAGTCTAAGGGGGTGTTCTTTGTATGACGTAGGCATCCGATAAGAAAGGATTTTCCGAAATTCTACTTTTAAGGGGGTGAAAAAGGGGGGGTGGGAATTTGTATGGGACAACGTGATTCTTTGATCCAATCCCATTAGAACCATTTTAGACTTCTACGCTGACGAAGTCGCGAGCAAAAGCTAGTTCTCAATAAATATATGAATGAATTTATTCGAGTGAACGTTTTGTCGTAACTACAGCGGTTCCAAGACCTGCCCCCTAGCTAAGCCACTCCAACTACCCACCCTGCAATAATGTATAGTTATAATAATGTAGGTACCGTTGTTAGGGTTGTGTATCCTCTCCATGAACCTGGATATCCTGGTGGGTTGATGCTCTCCATCCAGGCAGCACGCCTCCTCCACGTGCCGCGCGCAGCCGCGGTGCACGCGTAGCTTACAATCTATAACATACGACACATACATAATAACAATATAAATAACTAGCGACCCGCTCCGGCTTCGCACGGCTATATTAAGCATGTATTATACATATAAACCTTCCTTTTGAATCACTCTATCTATTAAAAAAAACCGCATCAAAATCCGTTGCGTAGTTTTAAAGATTTAAGCATACATAGGGATATAGGGACATAGGGACAGAGAAAACGACTTTGTTTTATACTATGTAATGATAGTGATGATTTAAAGGCGTTTTTGAAAGTGCTTTCTTCGCGTCTTTGCGAGGCCACTGGGGACCGTAGGGCCGGTAGTTTCCTTTCCCAGCGTATTAGCATAACGATCCAGAAGGGGAACGCTGCCTTGGAGGACGGGGTTTTTGTTATTAATTTTTGAGTGTTTAGAATTTTTCTTGTTTGTGCCTGTGTTTATGTTTAAATTTTGTTTAATGTGGGACTTTTGTATAGTTTTTTTTTTCATATTTTTGTTAATTTCGTTTTTTTTATTTAGATATAAGTAAGTAAGTACCCTTGTAATTTTGTCATTTAATTTTGTGTTTTAAATTAGGATATATAAATAATATGCTTATTGCCTACATAATACACTTAAGGACATCTTAACAATGTGTCCTTAAGAGAATCACATACACAAGAGAGGGTTACTTTGTCAAATAAGTATGGTCGAAGTCAAAATTACAAACCCAACGTAGAGATCTAAAACTACTATTATTGGAATGTTTTTATTTATTTATTTATTTTAGCCTATTCCGTCCCACTGCAGGGCAAAGGCCTCCCTCCCCTCCATCCACTGTTCCCTGTCCTGTCTAGAGCCAGCTGGGTCCAGTCCCTACGATACTAGTTTATGTAAATAATATTAATCTAATAAATTAATGAGTTGAAAGACTTTAAACTTGCAACTCGAGCAAGACCTTAGAATCTGGCTTTAGTAAAAACATTGTAATAGCTGGTTTGGAGCACTACGGTGGGTCTCGGTGGGCGGCCTACCGGGTATAACACCTGCCCGGTGGAAGATCTTGCCTTTGGAGGTACGGTCGGCTGCATAATTGCAGACCCACCGTAGAGATCCAGAACGGCTGTTATAAGAATGTTTTCAACACGACCAAGATTCTAGACACCTGCTTTAGTTGAAGTTTAAAGTCTTCTAACTCATCAATTTATCAAACAAAAATTATTAGAATGCAAACATTCCAATAATAGAAATTTTCGAACTCTACCGGGGGCTGCAATTATGCAGCCGACTGTTACATACCACCTCGTACCTCCAAATCATTCCGATAGCGTTAGAGTATAGAACGATCACCTGTTTTTATTAGCACCACTTTTACATGTCTGGTAATTGAAATGTAAGTAATATGTAAATATATGTTAATGGTAGGTATATGTGTGACTTACCATTGCATACGTATGCCTGTGGCGCGAGTCCGCTGACGACATGGTCGCAGTAGTGGCAGTGAGCTACCGACGTCAGCGCCATCAGCGACAAGTGGTGACCGCGTACCACGAACTAAGGATCAAACAAATACAACATTAGGTTTAGTCTATGGACTAACTTAATCTATACTCAAGGGGGTTCCATACGCCAACGACCTTGGTACACAGCCTACTAAATAGTTACTACTGGCACCGGTCGCCTTCGTTGGTGAACATTGTTGATTGTTACGTATGTGTTTTGTTTTTTTCTCAAAAGTGCTGAGATGGAATTGTAGGTGAGATTTTTATCGGCATTTTGGTGGGATTTATTGGTGTGAACGTTATTGACAAGTAACCATAGAAACGTTATTGACAAGGTACCCATAGCAACGTTATTGACAAGTAACCATAGAAACGTTATTGACAAGTAACCATAGAAACGTTATTGACAAGGTACCCATAGCAACGTTATTGACAAGTAACCATAGAAACGTTATTGACAAGTAACCATAGAAACGTTATTGACAAGTTACCATAGAAACGTTATTGACAAGGTACCCATAGCAACGTTATTGACAAGTAACCATAGAAACGTTATTGACAAGTAACCATAGAAACGTTATTGACAAGTAACCATAGAAACGTTATTGTCAAGTAACCATAGAAACGTTATTGACAAGGTAACCATAGCAACGTTATTGACTAGTAACCATAGAAACGTTATTGACAAGTTACCATAGAAACGTTATTGTCAAGTAACCATAGCAACGTTATTGACAAGGTACCCATAGCAACGTTATTGACAAGTAACCATAGAAACGTTATTGTCAAGTAACCATAGCAACGTTATTGACAAGGTACCCATAGCAACGTTATTGACAAGTAACCATAGAAACGTTATTGACAAGTAACCATAGAAACGTTATTGACAAGGTACCCATAGCAACGTTATTGACAAGGTACCCATAGTAACGCAAGTAACCATAGAAACGTTATTGACAAGTTACCATAGAAACGTTATTGACAAGTAACCATAGAAACGTTATTGACAAGTTACCATAGAAACGTTATTGACAAGTAACCATAGAAACGTCATTGACAAGGTAACCATAGCAACGTATTGAAATTAGCAAAATGATAATGTCAACAATACAAAAGAGTTCTTATCACGTTATCACGTAAAATTATCGTCCGTAAAACCGACTTAACAGACAACCATTGTTTTTTTTTATTAAAAAGCTGTCTTTGATGTTATTTAGATCAAGTTTGAGCTTTACGTACCGGCTGTGGGTTCTGCTTGGTGATCTGTTTGACACGTTGCTTGTAGAACTTGTCCTTTTGGAGGAAAATGGGTCGTTGACCGCCGATTGCCGCAGCCACTGACGCCGGCCTGTGACATCACAACCACACCAGATATTATGACAAGTTATGACTAGTCGTATCACGCCACGGGGGTCTAGTGTCTACTCCGGATTCCCATGAATTCGAACCGTCGTTGTGTCAGTAACAAAACGAAAACGACTGAAGGAAATCAACAATACAGTGCTCCATTTGATGTATACGTCAGGGCGCCGTCATCTTGACTACTGTTTTGTGTCTATAATAAAATGACGGAACGTGGTTCATTCTGTCGCAGTAGCTTCATGATGCCTGAACCTTTTCATGGTCGCACAATTTATTGAGTTAATTAGTTTAATACCTTTTAGTGAGTGGATTAGGCGTTGTGGTAAAATAATGCTCATACTCAAAGGGTAAAACCGGAGCCCTTCACTAAGACTCCACACCACAGTCCGTCCGTCTGTCTGTCGCCAGACTGTATCTCATGCACCGTGATACCTAGACAGTTGAAATTTTCACAGATGATGGATTTCTGTTGCCGCTATAACAATTACTAAAAACAAGGCACAGAACCCTTCGTGGGCGAGTCCAACTCGTACTTGGCCGGTTTTTGTAAAAGATCGTCTTAAAAAAACATGATCCAACTTAGCCATAGCCTGTTTCATTTTCTTCTTCTTGGCAAACTTGGGTGACTGCCACCATCGCTTCCTCACTTCTAGAGCTTTCACTTCACATAAATTCTCTATTATATTCACCATATTTGTTAACTACATACAGAATATTTACTTATATTTAAAAAAAGAAACAAAATAACTAAGTACAATAAAGACCAAATAAAACTTCACATATTTTTTTCTCTAGATTTAAGTAAATCTGTGATTTTGTATGGTCGAATTAAATTAATTATAATATAGTTAGTTATATGGCTCGAATACGTCGATTGATTGTTGGAATGACTGTGATGTACAAAAATAATAACAACAGGAAAATTAAAAGGAAATTATACAAAAATTTACCTTGTTTGTACTTAGCTATAGTTTTCCTTGTCACTTTGATAGAGAAAAATCATACAATGAAACATAATTGTCTTATTATTTTCTAAGCTAAGCCCGAATCGCTCGAAAGATCGAAAGAACGCTGGCCATAACGGCGGTCTTTATGGCTACCGTTGTTTGTGGTCAAGATATTGATATAACTTTTTAAATTCTACCCGGTCAGGGAAGGCAAAGACTGACAATTTACATTGTCATAGTCATCTTTCAGTTTTTTTTACCTTCCTCAATGTAAAGAACGAGGTATCTGGCATCAGTCCTATTTTAGAGTTCTGTACCCAAATAGTAAAAACGGGGCTGTCTGTCCGTCACCAGACTATACACGATAGCTAGACAGTTTATATTTTCACAGATTATGTATTTCTGATATAATAAATACTAAAAACATTAAAAAAAATAAGTGGGGATCATACAACCTAAATAAATAAATAATAAACGTTGCAGGACATTCCACACATCGCCATCTAGCCCCAAGCTAAGTAACTAGACTTGTGTTATGGGTCCTAGACAACTCATATACTACGTATATACTTTTCTTTTGTAAATATATTATACTTAAAATACATAGAAACAACCATACCACAAACAAATATCCAAGCATAAATCGCTATTGAGATAGCTCTTAGCGATAAGACCGCCCATTGTGCCATATTGTTTGTTTATTATTGTTTTTATAGCAGGAGTTTATGTTAGAATTAAGGTTTAATGTGGTACAATAAAGAGTTTATCTATCTATCTATCATAAATACATGTCTGAGGCGAGAATCGAACCCGCAACCCTATGTTTGGCAGTCCGGCATGGTGACCATTGTGCTTTCTGGCTCGCCAAACATGGTTTCTGTACCATGTTTGGCGAGCCACGTACTCGAGTCCAAATCGCACTTGGCCGAGTTTTTTTGAGTAAGCTAAACTATAAAGATGTTCGAACCCCAGCGCAAACAAAACATAGAATCTACTACCAACATATGATATAGAAGGTACCTGCAATGTAAACACAAAGCGGCGGCAACTAGGGCCGCCAACAGCATGTTGTGTGCCTCGTGCTGTTCGTGCTGCGTGTTGCCCTTCGTGCAGGACACGACCCCTCCGCCTGCGATGTTCCTCAGTTGAGCGCACAGCAACTGTTCCACTACGGCTTGCTCCTGCGAAGCGGATAATACAATATTACACACAAACTCTGTCGTATGCGATCGCGGTGTAACTACTACTAGTGAATAATACTTTTAATTTCTTAGGTGGTTATTGTCAACTATACTAGCGAGCCGTTGAGGGCTACTTCTGTACACCTTAACGATCAACGTTTGTTCTACGACTTTTGTCAGAACCTAATACATATCACAAAAAAAATATTTAAGTGTTTCTAGTTCTGTATAGTCAGTCTGAATAGTCTAACCCTTTATAGTCAGTCAATATCAATCATAGTCATGGCCAATCTCACCTGAGTTTTAACTAAGATTGGCTATGACTATGCTCAGATGAGCTCTATCAACTTTACACTTGTCAAAGAAATCCTTACTGGCCGTAAAGCGGGATTAAACCAAGCTCACATTAACTATTTGACATACCATAGTCAGTCAGTCATACCTATAGCCATTGTCAACCTTGTCCATAGTCAGCAGTTGCAGTCACTCACTAGTTATAGTCGTAACCATTGGCAGTGGCCAAAGTCAGTCATAATCATAGAAATAACCGTGGTCATTATTAGTCATACTCATACATAACCATGTTCATAGCCAACAGTTGCAGTCAATCATAGTCTTAATCATAGCCATGGCCAAAGTCATATACAGTCTATAACCATATTTAGTCATATTTAGACAGAGCCACATTCAAGTCACCCCAAAGGCCATAGACAGTAGTTATTCTTACCTGAGCCTTATCAACATCACACTTGTCTATGACATCGTCACTGGGCGCATAGAGCGTCGCCAAACCGAGCTGCCTCTTTAGTTGAAAGTCAGCTAGCTGTATCGATAGCTCTTCTTTCGCTTTGGCTCGAGCTTTACGGAACACGCTACGGATTAACTCTTCTTTTTCGTATTCTGGGGGGTAGTAAGAAATTAGTTAGTATTACACATACTAACTTAGTTTTTAAAACGTTTCTATGTGGTCTTCGTACAAAATGTACCTATGCATCCAAATAAATAAAATAAAAATTGACATTTGAGTGTTTATAAAGTTAATTTCGAAAAACTAGGGTTTACTAATTTACTATTTTAGAATTTTTTTACTTTTGAGTGTTTAAAAAGATTTCCGAAAAACTAAACTCAAATGGTTTATTTCATTAATTTCAAGCACGAATTAAAACCATCTGAATTTAACTCCATAAAAGTTTGCAACAGCAGGATTTGATCCTGCTACTAGATCATTACTAATTAATCAAAATTGCAAGACACACAGCGCCATCTATACCCAAGCTAAGAAATACTTTAAGCTTACCGTTTACTAAAACATGTTCAATTTCATTGGCCATGTTTTCGTCCACACCATTTAATTGTAATACCTGAAAGCATTAATAAGGATTATTTGAATATACTAAATCTAAGTAATTTTCGGAAAAATCGCACTAATTTCGGAGAAAATCTCATTAACATAGAAGAAAATCTTGTTAATGTCGGTGAATATCTCATTAACGTCGGGAAATATTGCTAATGTCAGATAAAATCCATCTAATGTCAAGACAAACTTCACTAATATCGGGGAAAATCTCGGTAATGTAAATGAAAATTCATCATTAGCTTACCGCATGAGGCGTTAGAAATGTAGAATGTATTTCATACGCCCACCGTCGCAACGTCGACACTGGAACACCGTCCGTAGTCCGGTACCCGTCCGTTAATACTAACAACAGACATGCGCAAGCACATCTATGGGAAAACAGACAAAATATATATGCTTTAATTAAACAATCAAACAAGTCTTTAGTGATTAATTGCAAAGCCTAATTAAGGTTTAAGTTGTTGAAAAAGTCGCAGATTACAAAATAAATAACGTAATATTTTCGAGATTGCTCTACTTATTATCTTAAAAACGAACATAAATAAGCCTATAGTAACGAATATTTCTTTAGTAAGTATTTAAAAAAGAAGACGACTTGGCATAGAGCCTTGTGGTGCTCCGAACAAAAATATTACCTTCTTTCTCCTAATAACCAGTTGAGTAAAACTGCTGTTCTCGCTTTAGATTCTCTCACGGATCGTAGGTTTGAGAACAGACCGGAGTAAGATGAATTATCCTGAAAATAAAACATTTTTCTTTGAATATTCAGACGCAATAAAGCCTATCTTACGCCTGCCTTGAGTCAAAGACAAAGTAATTTTTTTTTATTTCTTTGGATGCTTAATACATTAAAGTCGTAAAGAGTCGGAGAGGGCTGGCCATATATGCCTAATACATACAGAGATATGGGCGAACAAACGTGTGTCACCTTCTGGATCCCTTAAAATTTTAAACGGCATACGTGACTAGAAATTGCTGGAGATCAGAACGCATGAAAGGAAATAGGGAAGGCTTTTGCCCAGCTATGGATCAAAGAAGGCTAGTTAAAAATACCCATCTAGAGAGTAGTTATTGTAGGTAAAGAATGTGTCAAAAACGGAGTTATAGTTACAGAAGCAGGTGAATCATCTTCCTCCATAGATATGATAGCTCTCTGCGGGTCGGAACACGGCTGTGTATTCGTGTGGTAGGGAGGGGGCGGAGTCCCCGGAGGTGGTGTATCTCTGACACTCTCCGGTTGTAACGAGTGTGACAGAGACGAAGATATACTTACAGAAGCAGGAGAATCATCTTCCTCCATAGATATGATAGCTCTCTGCGGGTCGGAACACGGCTGTGTATTCGTGTGGTAGGGAGGGGGCGGAGTCCCCGGAGGTGGTGTATCTCTGACACTCTCCGGTTGTAACGAGTGTGACAGACACGGAGAACATGTTCCTCGGTTATTTGGTTCTGAGAATGTTGCTGTAAATAGAGAAAAAACGGAATTAAAAGGCATTAAAAAAGAACCAGTGTACCAGTTAATGTTTGACCTCTTTATCCACCTTGCGATTCTGATTAACGTTCGGAGCACGAACGAAATTCAAACCTCATAAAAACCTGCATACATCCCGCACCACGCATGAAAAGGAACGAATTTATATCGGCCGGTACCGGTTCAGCACTCCTTAAAGCCAACCGTTAAAATCGTAAGGACGACACCGATACGAAATTTTTATGTATTCAGGCCCTTTCCAGTTCTATTTTGGTGTGAGTTTACAACTTGAAAAATGTAATAGGTAAATAAATAGGTGAGCGTTTAACCACTATCTCACACGATGGTAAGTGACGATGCGGTGCAAGATGTAACACGCGGTGTCTAGAAGATACCTATACGCTCGTCACTCAAATAATTGGGGCCTCTTCGAGGGACGTGAGCGAAGGTAGGAAAAACTCCCTTTTGTTCATCAATCCTAACTTAAGATTCGATCCAGCAGTGTGCTTGATAAGCAACTGAGTTAATATTAATATGAATGAAACTTACATTTATTTAAATCATGGTCTAGTTGTTCGGGCGATGATCTGCTCCTGACGTGCAGGACCGGCACTCCTGTCCTATTGTCTGTCTGTATGTACAGAATTATAATTATTTACATTTATATACGGAAAGCATTCGCTTCAGCAGGGTTCGAACCTGCGACCTTGGCCTTGTGTACTTATGCCATACAGAGACCAAATATATTTCGATTTTTTTTAATTTTATCCACTACTGATATTTCTTTCATTACTATCTCACCCCCAAAGAAAGAGAAAGTAAGATTTAAAATTCTTTACAAATTGAAGCAACATTCAATATTAAACTGTAACACGTAACAAATAAGGTTGAAAATCGTACAGATTGTTAGTTCTAGTTGAAATTGTTAGTCACAAACATATTTGTAGATAAGCAATAAACATAACTTTTCCAGTAACTTTTTTCTTTTCATTTGGTGAATTTTGAACGCACATCGAATTTTCTAACATTTTTTTTTCAATTGGATCAGATGGCGCCACCAGAAAAGGGAAGGAAACCAATGTGTGTTCAATATCAAGGTTTTTGTTCTAACAGCATTGTTAAAGCGATTTTATACCTTAACCATTAATAAATAAGGTTTAATATTATAAGGGTTTTAAGTGGATGATTCAAAAATAAATTAAACCAAGCTACAAGCAAACTAAATATACTACAACGATTATACATGGCTATAGTACTATTCGAGTTGACTAAATACTAGAATATTTAGATCAAAAATTAGACAATAGAACAACTTTAGTCCAACTTTTGGTCGAAATAATCTAGTTGGAAGTGGTGTGATTGAATATTTTTCGTTTAAGAAGTTATTTAAAACATGCTCTAACTGCCTGTCGTATTTAAAAACACTGCTTAGCTGGTGTTTAATTATCAGTTGATAAATAAATAATCAGCTAAGCAGCGTTATATGGTACTTTAAACGAATAAAATACCTCAGTCACAGAATGACTTACTTGTAGCGGCGGTGGTGGGGCGTTAACCAACGGGTAACTCATCTGCAACGCGATCGAATTCGGTTGCGGCCCTTCCAGTTCCCCGTCCAAGGAATGACTCGACCTTCTAAACATATTCTCTTCCTTGTACGGCGACGGCATACTCTGGTGCATAACGCACGGCTTCTCCGGTAGCCTCTTGTAGTACTTCGATGGGTTCCCCTTCGCCATCGGGTTCATGGGAGGGGGACTGATCGGGGACCGCTTGGAACGTTCCATCGACCTGGGGGGTAGAGGAGGGGGAGCGACGTTGTCCAGGCAAGTGGTCGGCACCATCGGGACGGTGTTGTTGTGGATGTGCCGGCGTTTGTTGTTCGACTCGTCGGAGTTCTGTCGCACCAGGAGCGGCGGGTCCTTCTGGCGCGCTTGCCGCAGGTTCCTGAGACTCTGTCCGGTCAGATTGCTCAGTGACCGCGGTAGGCCGGATAGGAAGCCCGTGTTTTGGATCGGACTCGGTTTGTCGCTCTTCATTCTGCTTCGTGGCGTCGTCGGTAATGGTCGAGACATTTCCGCCAGCTATGGGAATAGTTAGGTAAGCGTGCGGCGGCGGTGCTCGAGGCGATATATTTTATTGGAATTTTATTTGATGTTGTGGAGTCTGGTTTTGTGCATTTTTGTTTGTTGGTGTTTTTTTTGGATCGGAGGATTAATAGTTTTGATGTAGTTTTCTTGGTTTTACTATTTTAATCTTAAAAAACGTACCTTGAATATTTTTATTAATCAGCCAATTGGATTTGATTCACTAAAATATTTTAATTCTGAAAATATAAGTTCCATAAAATCTTGTTTGTTCAAAGTTTATTAAGATTTTTTTTATAATTATATTTTGAGTTTGCCTCAATCCATACAAAAACTCAGAATTTTCACAAAAAAATAAAAAAGGTAGAGGTACAGAATATTCAACAAATCTGTAAAAGGTGTACACTGCAGTGCAAAAAAAATAGAACCTATACTTATAATAAATTCAATTTAAAAAAAACAAGAACAGAACCCAAAGTGTGACGTCACAATGACAAACAAACATGCACAAAAGCAGACAGTACGCGGTAACAACATGTAGTATTAAACCCACTGTCCCGAATTAGCCAGTGTTAGTGTGACAATTATTTACGTTATAATGTGGACACAAGTGTGATATGATAAGACATAATTTATGGTCACTTTCGCCTCTATTAGATACAAAAATGCGGTCGAGAAAATGTATATAAACAAAACTTATATTTTTAGCTTGTATTTTATTAATATTATTATGTAAAAGTACTTAACTTTGTAATTGATATCAAAAATATTTATTTTAGACGGTGTCAGTAAAAATATTAAATAAGAACTACAAAAACTACGACTACTTCTTACTAAACTACTACTTACTATTTCACTAAAAAAATTATCTATACTAATATCACTACATAGTATAAAACAAAGTCACTTTCTCTGTCCCTATATCCCTTTGTATGCTTAAATCTTTAAAACTTCGCAACGGATTTTGATGCGGTTTTTTTAAATACATAAAGTGATTCAAGAGGAAGGTTTATATGTATAATACATGCATAATATAGCCGTGCGAAGTCGGGACGGGTCGCTAGTGTATTATAAAGCTGAAGAGTTTGTTTGTGTGTTTGAACGCGCTAGTCTCAGAAATTACGCGTTCGAATTGAAAAAACGTTATTGTGTTGGATAGTCCATTTATCAAGGAAGGCTACTACTACGCGGGTGAAACCGCAGAGCACAGCTAGTAAATAATAAAAGTTATTAACCGATGTGAAACTTCCCCTATTGACTTAGCATAGGGGGAATCCCACTGAGTCCTTGAAAACATTCTTATGCATTCATTAAGCATACATAAAAATATAAATATTGTGTACGAAATAAACCACAAATGTGTCAAGTATAATTATTAATGTCATATTATTATTTGTGGTTAGGTTTTGATTTCAATGTCAGTTATATAACTTATACATCATATTGATAGAGTACATACTTTACACAAATAATCAAATGATTTTGAAAAATTCAACTACATCACCTAAATATTATAGTTGTTTTTCAATGAAAATATTAAATAAATAACTAATTTAACATTTTTCTATGGAAAAATAATAATTAGTTACTTATTTTGACTTGCAAAAAAAAATATACCTAAGTATTTAAATTATTTAAAAAATGTAGGTAAAAGTATATTGACGAGTAGGTCACTAGGTGAGAACAAATTATGTATTCTATACGAGAAGCGTATTTGTCTAGCCATTAAATTGTACCAAATATAGTTGCGGACAATTTATTGGTCTCATTATAATATTGGCATTTGAATACCAATATACATACGTGTCTAATTTTTATAGACAGACTAGCTTTTTCCCGCGACTTTGTTTGCGTAAAAGTCGAAAATGGACCAAGGAATCACGTTGTCCAATCGCCAGGAAAATTTGCTTCCCTTTTTCCTAAGGGGTATTAAATCGGAAAATCTTATCGGATGCCTACGTCATACAAAGAACACAAACTCCAAGTTTCAGGTCTCTACGATCAGCGGTTTAGGCTGTGCGTTGATCCGTCAATCAGTAAGGACAAAGATTTTATATGTACATATATAGATTATAATGCAATAAAGAAATCAGGAGTAAATAGTTATAGGTATAAGCCTAAGTAGACTCGATTATATTCTGTTAGAACCTAACTACCTTCTTACTTCTATGCTATAATAATATTCTAAAGAGGAAAGATTTGTTTGTTTGTTGGTTGGCTTGAATTGAATGGGCTCCGAAACTACTGGACCTATTTTCATGAAACTTGGTGTAACTTGGTACATACGTTAGAATTTATTTTATTTATTTATTTTTTGTGTACTTAATAATTTTGTGTTTTGTTTTTATGGTGCAATAAAGTTTTTATCTATCTATCTATCTATGAGGATGCATTGATTAATTGGGCATTACACAGGCTATTTTTTTATCTCGATATTCCCACGGGATCGGGAGTTACGCGGAGTTACGTGAAACTGCGACGCTAGTAATTCATAAAATGTTTAGGACCTTCTTACCAATTTCAAAAAAGGAGGAGTCTCTAAATTCTGATGTTTCTATTTTTTTTTTAAATTTTGTGTTTTATACATTTTCTCGGCCGCAAGTGTAAACTCAAAAATTACAAAAAATACAGGGTGATCAAATAAATCTTGCAAACTGCAACATAGTAAAACTGATGATACTATGTGAACTAATTTGAACTATGTGATGGTAGAAATACGTGTGAAAATCGATTGACAACTAGCAACGGTAACGAAGAGATTGTTTCCATGGCAACGAGTGACAGTTGCTATGGAAACAATCACCTCACACATCTAACACGTAAATCAAACTACAGACTAAATTCAGACCCTAACCTCATAATGATAAGGTTCAAATCTCAACGTGATTGTTTCCATGGCAACCAGTGACAGTCGCTATAGCAACAGTCACTTGAGACATCCGACATGAGTATTCAGACTAAATTCAGACCTTACCCTTATAAGAATAAAGTTCAAATTCACCTGTCCTAGTTTATTTCTACACGTATTTGAAATATGAACCTAATGTCTTAGTTTATAAGGTTTATATTTACCTGTGCTTCAATGATAAGGTCTATTTCGTGTTGCAAAGTCGTACATCTTTGTTCTGCTGATTCTAGTTCCGCTTGTTTTCTTACATCGGGCACTTTGAGGAGTTCATCTGTTTAATAAAAATAAAAACAATAAGTTAGGACACTTAATACAGCGCCATCTATAACGAAACTAATCAACTCTTGTAATTTTATTTCTCACACACTCGGCAATCATATGTTGTACTCACTGGTGACACAATGTACTATTTAGTAGTATAGTAATAGTAGATATGCAAAGGTAATAAATCAGGGTATGTTTGTTGGTCAACTATGCGAAAACTACTGGACCGTTTTTGATGAAACTTGGTATGAGGATACAATAAATCCTGGAGAGTAACATAGGCTAGTTTTCATCCGTATATACCAACGACATCGGGACTTATGAGTGTAGAAGCTACTAACTCCTCAAATCCCTGTGGTATTTCTGTTCCTTCTCCAGCATCAACCTCATAGTCTTTATCTTCGAAGCCTCGAACTGACGCTGCTTCTCCAACTGAAAACAATTACATAAGGAATGGTTATTTTCGTACGGTCATATTCACTTACGTATTTAGATTACAAAAAAAATGTTCTAAAAGTTTTTTCTCTTTTTTTTTAGTTATATGTATCGTTAACAAAAAGGGTTACGACAGTGGATTTAGATAATCTAACCTGTTTATTAGTAGTTACTTTTCGCTCTTTCCTTGCCTGGATTGAAGGGTTTTGATTAGCTACTTCGACTTGACGTAAGACGAGACATTCGCACATCAAACGCATATTTCATTCACTAATTGATGACAACGCTCAGCCTAAACAGCTAGGTCTACAACCTAGGAATTTTGCACAGAAGTTCCTAATAGATCCTAAGCCTGAGTGAGCACTGAGAAGTATTTTTTGTGAATTCCCACAGGATGGGATTTACATGGATTTACCATAGTCACTATCACTTCACTATCACTACATAGTATAAAACAAAGTCGCTTTCTCTGTCCCTATTTCCCTTTGTACGCTTAGATCTTTAAAACTACGCAACGGATTTTGATGCGGTTTTTTTTAATAGATAGAGTGATTCAAGAGGAAGGTTTTTATGTATAATACATGCATAATAATGCCGTGCGAAGCCAGGGCGGGTCGCTAGTAAAGAATAAACTTCAATCGTGCGTCGGAGCATCTGAATGATCACCATCTGAATAATCTAAAACGTCGCTTGCATTATATCAAGACGTAAAGGCTACAATTCGCTAACATTTGTACAAACATACAATAAATAAAGGTCATTTCACTATACTCGTAGTAAAGTCAGTTCTCACGTCTCACGTAGGTACTAGCAATCTCGTACCATACCTACTTGGCTTTGTTAAGTAAGATTCACTTGTAAACTAAGCTTGTTATATACAGATATTAATCTAACTAGGTTTGGGAAATACCTCATTAAAATTATATTGGTGTGAGATACCAAATTTTTAACTTGTAAAAACCATAGTATTTTCTAAGGTTTTCGCGACTTGAACTCATAATTATAAATATATTTGAACGGATTCGCGTTTTTTATTTTTATTTTAAACCTGACGTTTCGGGAACTTTGCAGATCCCATGGTTACATGCAGACTGAGATGACATTCGTCGTCAAACGCGAATATATCCGTTCAAATATATTTATATTTGTAAAAACCATTTTTAGGGTTCCGTATCCAGAGGGTAAAAACGGGACTCTATTGTCCGTCTGTCTGTCACCGGCTGTATCTTATGAACTGTGATAGCTAGACAGTTGAAATTTTCACATGATGGATTTCTGTTGCCGACATAATAACAAATAAGTACTAAAAACAGAATCAGAACAGTCTGACTCTCACTTGGCCGGTTTTGAGGGTTCCGTACCTCAAAAGGTAAAAAAAAGAATCCTTATAAGATCACTCTCTAATCCATCTCTCTGTCCGTGTGTCACCACCTATTTTCTCAGGAACGGGTGGCCCTAGCAAGTTAAAATTTCAGATTCCGAGGTCTATTTTTTATCTAGCCTGTTGTTTCCCACAGCTGGGCTACGGCCTCTTGAGCTGCTGCTCCATCTCCAGCTATTTCTGGCCACTTTCAAATCGTCGTTTGTCCCATCATATATCCCTATCTTCCTACTAATGGTCGCTCCTGAACAGTAAAAAAAGGAAAACTTTCGTGGGACCTCTCCTAAACTCCTAATCGTAACGTTATCTTAGTTGTAGGATTTCGACCTAAAAGCCCTGATTATAGGAAATAGGTTCTTCTTTTGGCACAATAAAGTTCAAATTGCAAAATCCTTTAGGTGGAAGTCGGTAGTAATATTTGTCACGGCACACAGTGGTTCGACCCCATACATTGGGTTGGACATAGAGACCGAAATGACAATTTGAAAAAAATAAGTATGCCCTTCGATACCTCTACTCAATAGCAACGATTATTTCTATGAACGTTTTTCGATAAGACTTATATCTTGGCTGTAAATACGGAAAAACTGTTTTTAATGTATGGGAAGCCACCTTTAAAAGCTCATAGCAGGTTATTTTCGTTCATTTTCGTGTTGCCGCTTTTATAGCTGTTTCGTATCGTCATTTCACACATTTTCTCCAAAGAAGCATTTTGCTCTTTCGTGCACTTTTTGAGTTTGGGGGGGGGGTGAGAGTTAAACTTCAAAATTGGCTTAAACTTAACTTTTTCACGGTCCTAAGCTACAATACATTTACATAATACATTTATAGTGAGTTTCTTATAAACACTGCAATAAAATACAGGTTGAAGTAGTCATTTAAAAAAAGTACAGGGAGATAAGTATCTCGATTTGTCTCCCTGGAGGGGAAGTCTTATGCTATGGGAAATATGTACAAATATTTAAGGAAACCATGATCTCGATTTTGATAAAAACAAAGGCGGCATCATAACAATTTTGAAAAACTCAATACCCCAGCCGGGAATCGAACCAGTTAATTTTAATTAAAAAAAATGTTAATTGTTTTATTGCATATACCGAAAGTGTTGCTAATAAGGATCAAATGCTGGAAATAAACATAATATGGCGAATTAAAGGAAGTAGCTTGTTTGTTGAGTTTTTGAAATTTTCATATTTTCGCGTTATAAATGCTTATAATCTTTGAGATCGTTATGCTGAGCTAAGACAACATACTCGTAGATATCTATATTCGCGACAACACCAGAGAAAGACATTATGATGACTACACTCAACGAGATTGTAATTATAACTGATTTTTCAACCTCATTCAGATAGATAAAACACTTTTTCGTAGACACAAAGATTCATAATGAAAAAAAAAAAGAAACAAACTTAAACATAGAGTGGCACAATAGACGGCCTTACCGCTGAAAGCGATTTCTTCCAGGCAACCTTAGGATGGAGAGGATTCTGCGAAAGATTAAGAGCGAGATGCGTGTAGAAGAATATAGTAATAAGTTAAAAAAATATACCAACAAACACAGTTCAACAATAAATATATGAAAACTTAAATACATTAATACAGGTATTTTTCAATCGACCTAATCTATTATCTTCCGGGAATCACTAATGGGTGTGCAGTGCAATAAATCATTTTAGTTGACAACGCATAATCCATTTTTATTGGTGGTGCTCAAACTAAACCTATTGTTTGTCTTGATGATGAATAAGTACAAAGCTACCTGTAATTGATTTCCATTCAATTTGTAAAGTAGCTACACAGATAATCCTTTTAGGGATAATTAACTTTACCATTGTAAAAGGATTATGCGTTGTCAACTAAAATGATTTATTGCCCACTCATTAGTGATTCTCGGAAGATTATAGATAAGGTCTAGTGAAATATACCCGTCCTTTTTCCACGTCTTAAGGTAAATGGGGTTGAAAAATCAGTTATAATTACAATCTCGTTGAGTGTAGTCATAATGTCTTTCCCTGGTGTTGTTGCAAATATAGATCTGTATGTTGTCTTAGCTCAGCATAACGATCTCAAAGATTATAAGCATTTATTCGAAGAGCAGTGTTGAACTAAGTGAAAGTATAGAAGAAGATTTAAAATCCTGGTGTCGTCAATTTTGTTATCGTCTTAATACGAGATGGAATAAATCAAAGAGATTGGCTGACAAATTCAGGCAACAAAATACTGAATGGTTAAGTTCGGTAAATGCAATAAAACAATTAACATTTTTTTTTATTAAAATCAACTGGTTCGATTCCCGGCTGGGGTATTGAGTTTTTCAAAATTGTAATGATGCCGCCTTTGTTTTTATCAAAATCGAGATCATGGTTTCCTTAAATATTTGTACATATTTGCCATAGCTTAAGACTTCCCCGCCAGGGAGACAAATCGAGATATCTCCCTGTACTTTTTTAAATGACTACTTCAACCTGTATTTTATTGCAGTATTTATAAGAAACTCACTATAAATGTATATATTTTAGCTTATAACCGTGAAAAAGTTAAGTTTAAGCCAATTTTGAAGTTTAACTCTCACCCCCCCCCAAACTCAAAAAGTGCACGAAAGAGCAAAATGCTTCTTTGGAGAAAATGTGAGAATTGACGATACGAAACAGCTATAGAAGCGGCAACACGAAAATGAACGAAAATAACCTGCTATGAGCATTTAAAGGTGGCTTCCCATACATTAAAAACAGTTTTTCCGTATTTACAGCCAAGATATAAGTCTTATCGAAAAACGTTCATAGAAATAATCGTTGCTATTGATTAGAGGTATCGAAGGGCATACTTATTTTTTTCAAATTGTCATTTCGGTCTCTATGTCCAACCCAATGTATGGGGTCGAACCACTGTGCGGCAGCGACATAGGCCCGGCACTGCGCTAGGTCAGGATTAGCTACATCTTCGGCTGTAGTTCGTATGGCGAAGTATGCAAGTGTTACAATATATTTATTGACTACCCAGTTGGCCCAATAGTCACCATGCCGGCCTGCCAAACACAGGGTTGCGGGTTCTATTCCCGTCTCAGACATGTATTTATGCTTTGATATTTGTCTGTGGTCTGGTAGTTTCTATGTATTCTAAGTATATATTTACAAAATTTAAGTATATAAGTAGTATATCAGTTGTCTAGCACCCATAACACAAGTGTAGTTACTTAGCTTAGGGTTAGATAGCGATGTGTGGAATGTCCTGCAATTTTTTTTTATTTTATGTTATGTTATAAACTTACATTAGCCGGTACGGGTGCCGTGATCGGTGTTTTTAATCTGGATGTGTTCTGCTGAACTGTGAGCACTGTCGTCGGATTCGCTGAAACATTACATACATTCATTGAAAACTGAAGAATAAAATATAAGATCTCGTATGTGTTTAGGAGGAATTTGTATAGAGGTACCGGACATTATAGACAAGTTGAATAATAGTGGAGTAGCATGGTTTGATCATGTCATGCCGAGAGATGATCCTCATGTCGTCAGGGGTGAGTATAGGACTTGGAAGTTAATATGGGGAAAGGGGAGTGAACGTAGTCGTGGTAATACTCACACGCATAACACATTTAGTGGAGAGAGGGATAGAAGAATAACGTTTTTAAGATCCAACGGAGTGTTGGGATTATACTCTAATCCTAGAGACCATGTCGTCCATTGTTGGGTCGAAGGTTTCCTTAACAATTTTCCAGTTGTGGGCTCAAATAGCTCAGTTTCTATCGAAGGCATCGCGTCATATTTGATAGGGTGCCCAAATTTGGAAAACTACCCAGGGACATGTCAAAGACGTCCAAAATGTACAGAAAGTTGTGTCACACGTTGGTCCTAAATTGCTGTACATTGATGATTTTAGTTGTATGTATAACTTACTCCGTATCAAATGCACGACCTGCTGGTGCGAGTGGTGCTGGACCGGTACGTTGTCGACGCGTAGGATCCGATCCCCGGCCCGGAGACCGGCGCGCCATGCCGCACCGTGTTCCTTTACCGATTGTACGTACACTGGGTTGTCACCTGACGAATTATAGGGGAAAATGGGTTAAACCTTGAAGCCCAGCAGCACTTGTCACACTGATTGCTTTCTGCGATCAGCGGTCCGGTTAAATTGGACACAGCCAAATGATGTCACACTTTGTTCAGAATGTTCGATTTGAGCAGACCCCTGACCGCAGAAGGCATCTCCAGTGTGAAAGTCCATAAAGCAACGAAAAGCGGTCACTACAGCTTCTATGTTTTAAGCTCCTCCATGTTTCGGAAGGCACGATAAGATAAAATGATCCCAGCTGCTATTTCAAGGCGCAGTCTTCAAGATAAGTTAAAGTTTCAGGAGGCCTTACTTTAGGACACCACGTTAAAAAAAGAAGACTTTAGAAGTCTTAGGACGTTCAAAAACACGAGAAGAAGATCTTATTTGGTAAAACTGAAGTGATAGAGCCATATTTACCTGACACCTTCATGCCATATCCATGCTCGTCTCTGACGACGGTGACGGTGAGCAGATCGTCGCCGCCGGGCGAACCTGCCCCGCCCAGCATCACCTGGAACATCAGAACAATAATATTTATATACTGGATCAAAGATTTATTTCATTCATACCGACCTTAAATAAGTAAATTGGATGCATGTCGCATGACATCAGCGTCTTAAAACTAAGTTAGGATGTGTGGCTTAGGGAATCGGAACGGGCCTCTTAATGTGAAGAAGCCACAAGCAGCCCCTCATGGAGATGCGTCATTAGTCTCTGGGACAAGAATTCGATGGAATATCAAGTTCAAGAAAGAGAGAGTCAATTCCGGATTATGCAAATCTCACTTATGAATTGGAGATAAATCTTGATAATCTGTCCACAATTCTACATAACGTATAAGTAAATAAGGTTTTAAGCGGCTTATTTTAGCGTAATTACCCTTGACCTTTCCTCATTTATAAAGGTGCAGGCAGGGGAGATTAATCAAATCAGTCTTAGAGACCATTAAGGTTTAAAAGTAAGACAAAGAAACAATTGATTTTATCTACTGAATTAAACGCTCAATCAATTAACATAAGCTAAAATAACTAGGTCGTTTAAAACGTAGCTTTGTATCAACTATCTAGGAACTATATATAGATCAAGTCATTGTAGGCGATTGAATTGAATCAGCAATTTACATAGAACTATAGAATCCGCGACCTTCCGCAGATCAAAGTCCATAAAACTATCAACAAAGCCATTAGACATTTGGAGCATTCCAAATAGAGTAAAAAGATCAGACAGATTTTTATTTGAACGTCTTCAAATTAAATCTATGTCTATAACTGTTGAAAACTATATCCTTTTTTTGGGAGAAGTATCGCTCAAATCAAAGTATTGTAAAATACAATCTATGAAGAAGTACAAAAAAAAATACTGACAGAGAAAAGCAAATTTTGCCAGACCAGAAGAAGAGACCCTACGCTCGCTCGATGAATTATGTTCTTCTGGTATTTTATGCCAAAAAAGTTCGAGATCGTCAGGCCCTTACTCCTGACGATCCAGAAGGAGGATCCATTAGCAAAGCCGACGACGGGCATGAACCAAAAATGAACATAACGTGATTTGAAACCACTACCTTCGAATTAAAAATCTAGTTACAAACTTAATTTCCACTAAATCAACAGTGTTCTAATAAACACTTATAAAGGACCAGCTATTTTAAGCAAATCTGAGCGTAAGGTTACGTAAATATAAAGGCACTTATCATCAGAACATATTTTAATCATATAAATTACATACCCATCGGCATTATTTTACCACAACGCTTAATCCACTCACTGAACGGTATTAAACTAATTAACTCAAATAAATGGTACGACCATAAAAAGGTTCGGACATCATGAAGCTACTGCGACAGACTGAACCACGTTCCGTCATTTTATTCCTATTTATAGACACAAAACAGTAGTCAAGATGGCGGCGCCCTGACGTATCCATCAAATGAAGCACTGTATTGTTGACTTCCTTCAGTCGTTTTCGTTTTGTTACTGACACGGCCGTCCTGCGATCGTGTTCGCCCTCGAACACCCTTGTAGTCGAATGCAGAAACTGAGAACAACACAATAAATTCAGATTCTACAACTTTTGATCGTTTTGATATAGAAGAGCAAACAGAATTTTGGAGGAGTTGGCTATTCCATCGCCGGCCAACCAACCCAACCAAAAGACATCAAATGATTGCAATACTTCTACATTCATACACCAGAACAAAAAGAACAGAATCTTGGAAGAGCTAGCTATCCCATCGCCGGCCAACTAACTCGACCAAAAGACATCTACAGTTCGCAATACTTCCACATCCACACACCAGAGCAAAAGGGACAGAATCTTGGAAGAGCTAGCTATCCCATCGCCGGCCAACCAACTCAACCAAATGGCTTAAACCAAGTGATGTTCAATATCAGCTTAGTTGTGTATCGCCATGTATTTAAAGTACCAGTGTTCACCATGGATATCTGTTACTATACACAATTCTGTCACTCTACTTCTGTTGGAAAAATGTTTGAAGTGACTGCAACTGCATGGGAATCTCTAATTTGAGTTTTATTTCTTTTTCCTGCCATTAGAACCCATATTGCAACGCCATTTCTTTTTTACATTTACAGATCTCTTCATTCTAGATTTCTCGCTACACATCTCACAAAGAACATTTCGCTTCACTTGTGAGAGAGAGACACCCATATCTGAATGATTTATATTATCGGTTTAAGAATGACTTGCGTTCACAGCGTATCGAGTTTATTTCACAACATCTTATAGCATGTACACCTTTACTAAAATAAATTCATCTGCAAATTCACACTCTCGACTAATTGGTCAAAAATATGAATCTACCCATGAATCCACTTTTTGCGGCAATTATCTACTCTGACCAAAACTGTTCAAAAACTAAAATATTTCTATGCAACATATAAAATATCTGAATTTAATCCATTTCCATCGCTAATTATAATATGGCATATTTCCTTGGTATATCCATACTAGCGACCATTACTAATTCAAAACTTTCATAAAAACAACATTTCAGACAACCATGTAAAAGTCTAGATTTAATCTACTTGCATCACCAATTTTGATAAAATATTTCAGAACTTAATTGACTTCATAGGCCTCTCCTGGCTCTTAACTTTTTTTAATCTAGCCTTAATTGTAATTATACTTTACAACAGAAATATTCAGCTCATTATACAAATTATAAACGATACAGCTTTAAAAAATCTGAATTTAATCCATTTGCATCGCTAATTATATGGCATATTTCTTTGTTATATCCATACTAGCGACCATTACTAATTCAAAACTTTTCAGAAACAATATTTCAGACAACCATGTAAAAGTCTAGATTTAATCTACTTGCATCACCAATTTTGATAAGATATTTTAGCACTTTATTGATTGCATCGGCCACTCCTGGCTCTAAATTTTTCAAACCTAGCGATATTTTTGTAATTATACTTTTTTACGAAAGTATTCAGCTCATTATACAAATTATAAACGATACAGCTCACCATTTTCCACCACAGTCATTTTACTACATCCTCGTGCTGTTTTCACGCTGCATTTGAGCCCAGCATTTGCGCCCATCATTTACGCCTGTCCATAGGCCAACTATATATAACAAAAATGAACACATTAAATAAAAAATCTTTAGCTCATTATTTTATACAAAATGCTTACGAAACATTTCTGCTAAACACGTGTTGTCCACGTGCTGTCTTTGCGTTTTGCACCATCTACGAGTCATCTACATTCACTCGTCATTAAATCTGCAAAATTACTAAAACATCTTCGAATAAACAGATGAAGAAGGAGTAATATGGCTCTCTATTCGGTAATTCAATTTAAAATAATATTTTATGGACCCTCTCACTGTTTACACTGTATAATTTTTATCACAATAAAATATTTAGGCTATTAACCGTTATTTTGATTATTGTTTTACCCACAAATTTCAACATTAGGTTTGCGTTTTTATATTTATTTCAACACAATATTTCATATTTAACACAATTTTCACAATATTATACACGCTCCTTTCTTATAAAACATTTAAATTAAAACCATAAAACACTTATTGTCAGCAAGACCGAAAACGTGCCACGTGAAAGTTCGATTTTCACTATGTCATCGCACTTCTGATATAAAGGACCAGCTATTTTAAGCAAATCTGAGCGTAAGGTTACGTAAATATAAAGGCACTTATCATCAGAACATATTTTAATCATATAAATTACATACCCATCGGCATTATTTTACCACAACGCTTAATCCACTCACTGAACGGTATTAAACTAATTAACTCAAATAAATGGTACGACCATAAAAAGGTTCGGACATCATGAAGCTACTGCGACAGACTGAACCACGTTCCGTCATTTTATTCCTATTTATAGACACAAAACAGTAGTCAAGATGGCGGCGCCCTGACGTATCCATCAAATGAAGCACTGTATTGTTGACTTCCTTCAGTCGTTTTCGTTTTGTTACTGACACACTAGCTTTAATCAGCTGCTTCACCCGTGTGAAAACACTTTACGAACAGCTGTACAACAGGAAAGCGTAATTTTACGTTGTAATTCGTTTAATAGACGTTTTATAAATATTTCAGACGCAATTCTTCGATATTATTTTAGATGTAGTTGTCATCGGTATTCCTGTATGTCGTCGGTAAATATAATTCTCACTTAAAATTATTCCGAATCCCAGCCCGTCTGGCAATCGAGTCGGGAGTAATTACGCGAGCAAAGCATATGAAAAAGCTAGTTTTCGCTATTTATGTTTTTATTTTGTACTTTTAGCGACTCCACTCTAAAATCATAATCAGCAGATAGCAAATTTAATAAAACAACCGGCTTTGGAATCTGTTAATATTATAAATACAGATATAGGTACATAAAGAAACGGTACATGTAATTAAGGCACATTGCTATCACCTGATGCATAGGGCACACGAGGCACATCGGATGATCGAGAGAATGACTCACAGCTCCTAACTAGTGACCATATAATTTATACAGGGCTTTGACTTCTAATCATCTTGTGCAGCAGTACACGTCAAAAAGAACATTGTTTTATCACTTTTTTAACGACCCTGCTATACCCCTGTTGGACAATGACCTTCCCCATTTTCTTCAATGCATCTCAATAAAATTTCCAGCAATTTCTGGCCAAACTTTTTAAATTCAGACGATTTGTATTCATAGTAATTATATTTTCCCTCTCGCATATTTTTGTTTCTCTTATCTCGACGTTTTGACTATGTTACAATTACAATAGTCATGGTCGCAAGGAAACACAAAAAATACAGGGAAAAAAACAGGCAAGGGGAAAATTACGCTATTATGACCCGGTATAATAATTACTATTTCTGTATTGTATGGAACAACTTTTCTTCAAGTTCGTTGAGCACACGTATCGTCTAGTTTTAGCATAAATAGTTCGGCATAGTAGGAAACCGGTTCTCGTGTGTGAAATGCCATGTCATAGAACCCATTATTTAGTAAAATACTACCGAGGTGGACTATTAAGTTCGAATACAAACTACACTGGGGGAGTCGCCAATGCTGCCTACTTGGAACGTTAAAACAATTAAGGACTTCTGTTTACCCGTTAAACTGAAGTGGGTTTTATACTTTGTTTGTTTTATTGTTGCTAGTGGATGTGATAAATATGTTTACTTCTATTTAACTAAATCAACAAATTCTTAGCTAATAGTTACGGAACGCTTGAAGGAAATGAAACGAATGTCATCAGAGATATTAGAGCAGAACCTTACTGGATTCAGATAAATAAGACGTCCCAAGACATTACCGTATCCATTTAAGCAGGTATACCTAGACAATTAAGATTATATGTAAAAGGCTATCAAAATAAACAAACGTAGATTCGTATGAAGTATCCAATGACAGATTTGAAGTCTATGTTCCCCGAATCTATTTTAGATCATCCTCGTGTAAATCGAGAAGGATGTTTTCCGCTAACAAATGAAACCTTGTTTCTCAATGGGAAACCTGTCAATACAATGGCCACGCCACGTGGCTGTCGCCTCAGTGATATTGACAGAGCTAGCGAAGACAGCGTCTCTACTTCAAGTCTAGCAAAATATTGGGATTTTTAATTGGAGGGATCTTTCCCCAAAAAAGCTCTCTTAAAAATTTGATGAAGATCTGATGATTAACTTCGGAGTGATAAGCAGAATTTAATTTAATGCATTTACGATGCTAACTATTAGATTCTATTCTGCTAACTACTAGATTTTAGGTCCAAGGTTCCACAAGTGTCGCATCAATCCCCATGCAACATTTGGAGCCATCTTCCCACACAAAAATCCTCAAAGTGTGCAAGGTCTACTGTTCGCAGAACTGCTAGGTCCGTATTAATAAACCGAACTCAATATCGATTTCAATCTTGAGTTTGCTCTTGAGTTGTTGCACTGATTAATAAACCTATCTTAAGACGCGATTAAAGAGCGACGTATCACTTGAGTAATACCGTATTAATAAATCAAACTCAGCTCTCAAGATATGTCTCAAGATGTAGTTTCGTGAACTCAAGTCTGATTGCGGGTCATACATGACATAAGTTAGCTGTTTCGTTAGTTTTGTAGTTCAGGAACATGGAGCTAGAACAAATTTTGTCAGAAATCAATTATTATGATGATATTTTATGCTAATGACTTTTTGAACAAATCATTCAGAATCAGAATCAGAATCAGAATATTTTATTTGTCTAGAATGTAGTTTACATATGTATGATGTTAGTATGGTTAGTACGTGCTTACATTCTACCAGTCATCTGGTGTACAAATATTATGTGGGTAGGATATGACTTTTAAAATACATTAATCATAAATTTTAAATAAGATTTACAATAATTGAGCACTGCACCAGGTCCGATTCAATATATAATGTCAAAAAAGAATGGAATCACTATTAATATAAATGTCAAATAAAATTAAAAATTATTATGTCAGTTTTAGATTCATTTTTCATTTAAAAATTCATTTACACTGTAAAAACATTTGTCTAAAAGCCATTTAGTTAGCTTTTTTTTGAAAAGCAGGCAAGGAAGGCTCTTTATCGTGTCTGGTAATTTATTGTATACTTTTATTGCTTGTATATGTACATTTTTTGTGTAAATTTGAAGACGACCGCTGGGTCGGTACAGATTGTTAGGTCGTCTAGAAATGTGATTCCTTTTCACGGTATTTGTGTGCAGTGTAAAGTACTGTGAATGTTCCCTCACAAACAGACACAACTCCTTAATATACATACAGGGAAGTGGCAGTACATTAAGTTTTTGAAACAAAGGCTTGCAACTTTCGCATTTAGATAATTATTTAGTAGTAAAATCTTACATTTTGTAAAAAAATTCACATTAAAAACAAATTGACAGCAAAATATGACGACACTACCTACCATAGGGTAAAAACATACCATTCAAGGTAAGAACAAAGCGTTACTGTCATTCAATGTCGCTCTCAAGATCAGTTTCAAATCTCAAGAGCGATATCAGCCTGGTTAGAACTTGAGTTTTATCTATTAATTAACGCCTAACTTAAGATAGTGACCGCATCTCAAGACTCACTCAATTGATACGCACTCAAGATCGATATTGAGAGCGATTTATTAATACGGGCCCTAGAGTAGAGCTGCATTAGGCCGATTCAGACGTAACACGTCCAAAATGTACGAGAAGTTGTCTCGTATGGCGTGGATCCAATGTACATGTGTCCAGGTTATATGGATCTAGTGTAGTTGTAGGTTAGTTGATAACGATCCAGCTCCGAGTCTCGAACGGTGCCAACTGCCAAACCTTCCCGGAATCATTATTTGTTATGTAAACGTCTCGTTTGTGTTCAATTTAATGGACGCCATAAAAATAATGCGGTTCGAAAATTGTCCGTGAATTCTGAGAGTCGTAAATTATTTCAACTGAATGCGCCTGGTCTTGTTGAAATATCGGGATAAAACAACTTATAATTATGTATCTATCTCAGTTCGAAGTCGCTTTATGCTTATGTCTTCTGTCTATAGATAATCTTTCCGCGTATTATAAAGGAAGAAAAGACAAAAAGTCTGTACTAGGAAGTAAATTAAAGATAGAGTCTAGGGATTTTAGAATAATTATGCAGTAGAAAACGAATTAATCGTTTTTAACATTCGTCAGTCTTTACCTATGCAATTAAAAACTACTGAACCTATTGAAATCTGGTTTTAGGTAGTCTATTTTCTGGAAAAGTGGTAAATAAAAGTATGCTTTAATGTAATCAAGCAAAAGGCCGCCTGCGTTCTCGCGAGCAGGTGCTTCCAGAATGTACTCTGAGGCTACTATTTATGCCAATTTTCTCATCGAGACGTAACGCGGGTACAACCGCAGGGCGCCGATAGTATAGGATATAGAACGTTGTCGTTGTCCCTCCTGTTTATATCAGAATTATAGTAATGACGTATTTTAGCTGGCAAGCTTCACCATCGCCAAAACCTGTCAATCTCCATCTTTTTTACACTTTATAATCCGTCATAGCTGCTCCTATTTATGAAGCAATAAAAGTTTTAAATAGTTTTAAGACGCGATGCATATGCATTATAATGTTTATATGGTCAGTTTTATTGAAGCTTTATCAAAAACCATTCCCCGGTATAAAAACATGAGAATTTTATAGTTTGATCCATATAGTAGACTAGCTTTTGCCCGCGACTTCGTCCGCGTAAAAGTCGGAAAAAGGTTTTTCTTTGTTTCTACCCGTTTTTAACCCCGTTAGGGAATGAATTTAAATTTCAATAAAATACGAAGCACGTCTTCCATCAAGTCTATTAAAGAATGTTTATGCAAAAGAAGTAGATTGGACCAAGAAATCCCGTTGTCCCATACAAACTTTGCCCCCTTTTTTCACCCCCTAAGAGGTAGAATTTCGAATAATCCTTTTTTATCGGATGCGGATCATACAAAGAATACGCCCTTCAAATCCGTCAGTCAGTCAGTCAGTCGTTCAGTACAGAGCATTTAATAGTATAGATAGAAGATAGGTAGATAAGGTGTGTGTTCACTGAAGACTTTATTCGTTCAGAGTTACATATTACGTTTCCTGTTTACGATATAAAAACGTTTGAACTGGTTAGCCATTAGCCAGAAGCCGAGTTGTATTTGATTCACGCACCGTTCATTCATGTCAGAGTATTGTTCTCTTAGATGTATACGTATCTTAACTTTAGTTTGTAAAGAGAGGAATGTCTTTGTGTTTCAAATGGTAATTCCACGTTTTCATGAATGAATTAGAGAGGATGAGTTTTTTTCAAATGCGATTTAGTCATTTGTTGTTTAAACTTATTAATTCGAGGACAAGGTCGCGAATCCAAGTCTCGTCGAAGCGCTATTGTTTTGCAATTTTTTTGGAAAATATTTCTCTGTCTCTCCCGAATCTGTTATTTAACTTCTGAAATAAAAATGTACTTTACTTGTTTTTTCAGATAGCGTAATTTTAGGCTGGATTAGGTACTAGAGATAGGAGCCAGAGTCAACGTCTCCGGGTCCCGAAAAAAGTAATCAACGAAGGTTATTTCGCAAACTTCATACTGCCCCAATTTTTTAAGTTTGTAGTGTGAAGTTCGCGAATATCTATACTAATATTATAAAGAGATTATTTCTATTTTATTTTTTGTTTGTATGTAACGAATAGGCTCCGAAACTACTGGACCGATTTTAACGAAACTTGGTATGAGGATACATTTTAATGAATTAGGAGTAACATACTTTTTTTCCTTAATAAACAGCAAATGGCTGTTACACTAATAAATTAATAATTACAGTTACATGTTAATATGAAGAAATTATTTTTCCTTCCAAATAAAGCAAATTGTTATATTTGGAAGGAAAAATAATTTCTTTCCTATTAGCAATACAAAAAGAAATAAAATAACACCCAGCAATTTAACTCTACATAAAAAACAACATCAGTCGAAGCAAAAAGAAACTATAGCAGATCACTTTTACTTAACATTAGCCTAAATATTAGACAGTAATAGACAAAAACCTCGTACTTTCATCAATGCCGTAATCCATAGTCAGCCACTGAACTATTTCATCCGAACATTCGATTCACAAAGCGGTTAATTACTATTTATTACTCGCTACTCCATTGTCTAGTTTATGTGGCTTCGTATATTGGTATTGTTTGACTGTCTCTCATAGTTTTTAGTTTTTAATCGATAGCTAAGTATATTTGAATTTAAATCGAATAGAAAGACCATTAGTCTCTCGATTATGGAGTAAGCTAGTTTCGTTTAGCAGTTAACCATCAAGGAAAACGGTATGCGGCGGTGTTCATACCGATGATTTTGCGGTGTGAACATCGCAGCATACCGTTCTTGATAGATGAAGAGGTGTAGCGATTGCGAGAGAATGCGCGATCAACACCTAAAGCTTAGGGCTAAGGACAAGGTTCAGGGCATAAACCTTATGTAATATTTAATTGTCTGTAGCGCCTCAGACATATTTAAGGCGTTATTCCAAAGTCGATGTTTGACAATTATCAGATTGTTTAGCACAAATGGTCAGAGCGTTTGCCCACTATCACACACGCCCTATGCACCCGCATGATATGTAGGTGACGATGCGGTCTAAGATGTAGCAATTGCCCTTATAAGGTACCGGTTCACTCGCGACTTGAAGACCCCAAATTGTAAGTCAGGAAAAACAGACGCAGGCGCACAGATGCTGTTCTCTCTAATGTTTAAATATCTTATATCGATAGCTAACCTTATTCGGTCTGATGATCGAGAAACGTAATGGGAAAGTAATTTTAAAAGGGAGTGCAGTGTGCAGCGTGCGGTGCGTGTGATAAATGATACAATTCTATACTTGTCTCGCATCGACGATTCAATCATAATTTACTTATATCATCTCGATTTCAATCAAACGTCGCTACTGTTTTTGTTGAACTTGTCTTATTCGCTTGGTGTAAGAGTTTACAAATCGTAGTAATTATGAGCGTAGTACCTCTAAGATGCTACTGCTGCAATAATATCTCACATCAATTAACTGAATCAGATTGCCTAACCGTCAATGCCTAGACATTGTAATTGCTTAAATTAGTTATGTTGTTTGGTCGAAATTCGTAAATCTTCTTCGTTGACAGCAATCTGCTCCAATGCCTCCATTGTGCTCCACCTACACATTGGAGACCATAACGTAGACCAACGCTGCTTCAATTGCAGTAGTCAACTATCGGCCAAGAAGAAAGGAACGTTTAACTTATACAGCTGGCGATTTTGACAAAAAGGCTACCAAGGCCCTACCGTCAGAAAACATACGTGCAAAACAACTTTTGTGACAAAATTCGTACTGTAAGGAAGTAGAATCAGTTGCTTGTGTCTGTCTTTTCTTTCCTGACGTGTATAATTTGGGAGTGTTCAAGTCGCGAGTGAATAGGTATCTTATAGAGAAGCGTGCTACATCTTAGGCCGCATCGTCACCTACCATCAGGCAAGTCAAGCTTTGACCTATCATTTGTAAAAAAAAATGTGAAACGCTAGGCTGGTGCTACCCCTAACAAGTACAACCTCTCGCAAAAATGACCCAAACAAAGAGATCTAGTTGGGGAAAATTAATCCATGAACATGCAAACTTTACAAAACATACGCGGAGTGTATACTCTATTAGTCAAAACGGGTCAAGTCACGTTAGCACGAGCGTGATGGAATTCAAAATAATACAGTTCTAACAACAAATTCACACCATCGCGTTATATTGCACCATTATATCGATCATAATTCGACCGTTACCTAACCGCCTAAAGTTTCTCATTCTTGGCACAAGTTTTTAAATTATAAAAAAATTGGTACGTCTCGTCTTGAATCTCGGAAATATCCCATGACATTGAATAAATTGGTCATGTCGTCGCTTGTGACCATTTTAATAAGTAATGAGGGATACTCGATTGGGCTTATTTTTATCTAAGCTAGTTTCGAATCTAGCTCGATAGGTAACTGGTTGAATACCCATCCTAGTCTCTGGTCAAGAGAATGGTAAAGAAATAATTATTTGACCCGGTCAAGGAAAGCAAAGACTGCTGAGTGAGCCCATGCAGCCTCGTCTTTATTTCGTTGATTTTTACTGGTCATAGACAATATCTTTCAGGATAAATGAGAACGATGAGATGACGACTTATAGGAGTGAATGGAAGAAGAAAATATACTGCGCCGACCCCAAATAAATTGGGATAAGGGCAGGAAGATGACGATGAGACATCATCAGTTTTTTTACCTTCCTTAATGTAAAAACGCTGCTACCATATATCGAGGCACCTGGAAGTAATCCAGCGATGGCGTCCTCACTAGATCGACTCTCAATTCAATATGAAATGTATTCTTGGTTCTTTTTTTGACCAAGTTCATTGATAGCAGCATTAAAATAATCGTGTATACAGTATACGACAACATGTAAATAATGCGCGAGAATAACGTGCCGAGCGAGTATAGCAGTCCGCCTGCGAGTGTTACCGAAGTAGGAAGTTGAAACGTCGTGTATTGTGTCGGATGGAAGTAAAGATAACATCTCTATTTGAGCCGGGAACGTTACTTGGCGCGCGGCGTCCGCCTGTCTGGCGCATTGCAGGCGATCGATGCAGTCGCATACGCTTCAACAAACTGCACTTAATTCACGTTTTCTACTTGATTGTGCCAATGTTAGTCTATTATGTATGTTGCATTCCCACTGTTGTTACTTTTACAACACGGTAACATTGAGAACGATCTATTACATTTGTGACAACTTGTTCCTAACCATACCAGTAACAAAATAAAAGTTACAATTTTTAGTTTTGGCAATACCTTGAATTTTAATCCGAAGGTCGTGAGTGCGAATCTTGGTCAAAAGATTTGTCACAGACGTGTGTGCCGTGCCGTGTGAGATTGGTCCTTCGAGCCGGATTCGAACCACCTATCCGGCTCGAAGGACCAACATCACACGGCACCGTAGCGCATTTGCACCGCACGGACGCCTGTGATAAGGTTTGTCTTATATTGATCAAATATGTTTCCGGCGACATCGCATTGCATTCAGATAGAGTTCAAATATTTATAAACCCTACTAGAAGCAGACTAAACAAAGTACAGTCATTTCAACATACATACGCTACGATGATATCAAGGCGTAGACGATTGCAAAAGCCAAAAAACGCAATCGAAACGGTCTATCAGATGTAAAATAAGTTTAAGTAGATAAACATTTATTGCGTTCTTATCTAAATGTGGTTCTTACTCAGAATACTCAGCCCTATACATCCTCACCGAATATATCGTCTTAGGTACCTAGACCTACTAAGTAGTTATACGGGATGTTTGTCTACCGAATTGATAGACTTTTTACGTCATAGCTAAAGAACGTAACCCAATCTCCTTAAAATAGCATCTATAGGTACATTTTATTCTTTTGCCAATTTTTATTCATCTTTTCTAGGAACAAGGCTTTTAACTTATACCTAATTCCGCTGTTTATTGTACTGTCCTTGAATTTGCGCTGGGTCCCTTTTGCGTGAGGAATTGGGGATGGAGTATAGGTTTACACAACACCAATACCACCCCCTCAGCTTAGTCATTTATGTACGAGTATGTATGCTTGTTTATCTGTTCCCGCATATCTTCTAAACTACTGATCATAATTTGACAAATAAAGTATCGTTAGAAGCGTCTTGATGGTCCGCTATGTGACGTCGCAATAAATTCATATGGCGATGGCGCCCACAGGACAAGCAGTCATGATTTTTTATTTTATTTTTTGATAGACCATTGGTAGGTCTAGGTATCAAATGATGAATACCTGTCAAAGTGATCATGATCCTAATGATTATAGAAGTTATAACTTTGACATTGTGCCAATAAAATAATGTAAGAGAAAGTGAAACGACCTGTAGAGTAGCGCAATATAGTATTATATCACCGGTAGGTAGATAGGTAGGTACGATACTTGTATCACCATCTATTCTCATCTACCGCGTCATTTGAAAGGACATCTCGTCTAGATTAGTACCTACTTATTCTACAGCTTCCTCATTTGTATTTCCTTGTTAAACTTTGTCTAATTGTTTAGGACAGGTAACACTTATGTAATTGTAGGTATTCCATTACTAGCTCCATTCTTCGGGAATACTTGCGTCAGGTTAAAGTTTAAAAACTTTGAATTCTTGTTCTAATGCTGTTTCGTAGTTATTTAAATAATACATAGGTAGGTACGGTCGGCTGCATAATTACCGACCCACCGAAGAGCTCCAAAACGGCTGTTATAAGAATGTTACCAACACAAGCAAGATTCTAGGCACCTGCTTTAGTTGAAGTTTAAAGTCTTTAAACTAAAAAAAAAAATTCAAACAAAAAATATTAGGATGAAAACATTCTAATAAAGTAATTTTAGATCTCTAAGGTGGGTCTATAATTATGCAGCCGACTGTATCTATAAATAATTTAAATTAATTTTTATTACATGTACAGGTATTAAATAATTATAATCTTAACGCCCTTGATCTTTCGTAAAATTCGCTCCATCCCAAGTTTGCCCAGAAGAGACCGCTTCTAGCGGTAAGGCTACAGAATGGACTGAATCTATTACCTAGGCGACATGGATTCATGGTGGAAAACCTCCAACTAAGCGTTTTGCTTCGTCACTCCTAAATCGTACATAAGGAATTGGAATCAGTTGATCGCGTCTGCCTTTTCTGACGTGCACGTGTGTAACTTGGGGTCTACAAGTCGCGAGTGAAAAGTGACTGAAGTGGTATCTTCTATCAATCGTCACCTACCATCAAGCGGGTGTGATAGTGGTCAAACAATGACCTATCATTTGTAAAAAAAAAACCATTCAAATACATCCATCTCTAGGTAGGTACTAAATTGAATTGGTAGGTACCTATACCTACTTACTCAACTTTATAGTACATAGATTGGACATTGTACGTATACAATTTTTATAGCATGTTTGATTGCATTCTACAACCGTTATCTGATTGTACAGTGTTTACTTTATTATAAGTAAATATCTAACTAAGATTATAATGCATATTTCAACGATGAGTCTTATACCTTGTCCAAGCAGGAAGGCAGTAGAACCCATCAAAACTTAATTAAAAAATATTCGAAACAAAACAAAACTAAAATCCAATCATGAGGTAACATGTTCCACTGGAGATGATAAGAAGGAAAAGTTTCCATCGAACCGGTAGCGCATACCTGCGCGCGCGCATGTTCAACGCAAAAGTATCTGGAAACATTAGCTCCGTCGTGGCACCGTCAGTGAAACACAGGAACTCAGCGGCCATGTATGAGTCACTTGTCTCACCTCATCCCATGCAATCATCACGGTCCATTCTCCGCATACTTTCACATTTACCTCCAACATACGGGACTTTGAGCACAATCCTGATTGTTTTGCAGATAATAAACCCTAAACGAACTATTGGCTATTACTTGCCGCTTCATCTATCCCGGAAATGAAGCTATAGGTAATAAAAAATAAATAAAATATTGTATTACATTTCACACAACGAGCACCATCTTAAATACTAGCCCGATTCATCCATTGGTTAAATTTTATAAATATTAGTATAAATCGGGTACCTATAAGTACCTACTACACAATAATTTATTGCAGAAATATACGTAATTAAATAGTCTTTATCTAGCCGTATCGCTTTCCGCGACATTCTCTCAATAACAAACAATCGGCGCAGGAGTCTGTCTACAAAGCTTAGATATAACAAATCATTATACCGCGATAACCCGGTAAACCCAGCCGGAGTGGAACTAATAACTTGATATAGTTCTTGCATCTCGAACTACGGTCGCTGGCTCTACATGTACGCAATACACTCTCGCTGTTCATGTTCGCAGTTTACAAAAAAAACTATGAATGCATGTGCGAGAAGCGTCAGGATTGGGTCTGGAGACAGGACAGTGATTTACGTATAGAGTGCATTTCATCACATACCTAATTCCTAGCACATTCAAGGTAATGCTTATTTGGCACGGCTGCCAACATAACGGCATAGGAGCTATTTGATAAAACAAAAGCAAAATAAAAGCACTCTACTTACATTCGCACTTCATTAAGAGCGTAGACAGGCATTTCTTTCTCTATACAAATGCCTATATTCTGCATGAATAATGCATCTAGATTTTAGCAATCATTTCGTATTTTTTCTAATAAATTTTCATTTATTTGGATCGGAGGAGCATGCAACATGGTCATTAGAGGAGCATGTGTACAGAACTGACCCTCGCGATCTATCTGAGATGCAAGAACTATAGAACACGCGACGTCCAACATCTCTGAGTCAACGTGTTAAAATGATAACAGCTTGAATTTAGCTACAATTCTTTTTGTAGTACATTTGTCAGCAAGGTCGAGTCGAAACTGTACGTAAATCTGACGTAACACTTCTCTGTACGAAATGTAGATATGTGTAAGACTATTATCAAAAAGTTTACATGTCCGTAGCTAGCTGCATTTTGCGGTTTCACCCGAATAAGTGTCGATTCAATATCGTAATAAAAAGTAACTCCTGTGATAATCCAGGTCTTTATCTATCTACATACACAGTAGCATCGCAATCGGTTCAGTAGTTTAGGTGTAACATATATCTTCTAGACGTGGTACATCTTAAACCGCATCGTAGGCAGGTGTGATAGTGGTCAAACGCTGACCTATCATTTGTAAAACACAAAAAAAAACAAAGAATAATAAAACTATACATACATATGAATAAACTTTAGATTTTATATAAGTATGATTTGATTGCGTTTGTAGAGTTAATTGATTATAACGAGTTAGGGGTCGAAAGGGTTAACTTACAACGCTTTTGATTGCTAAATAATAATAGATAGGATAATTATAAAAATATGATACAACTACATTTGACCCGTGGATTCACTCACGATTTAAACCGGTATAAAACATCCTTCTAGCTTTAACCGGCGACTTTGTCCGCGTAGAAGTTGAATTTTCGCAAATCCTTTCTTAGATGCCTACTACGTCATTATAGCTATCTGTACATGGCAAAGGGATCCGGACGTTTAGTATGGGAGCTTGGCATACTGTTGCATTTTATTTACTATGCCAAAATGTCTAAATGCTTTTTAGCCCGATCCGTCCATTGGCTTCAACTGTGCGTTGATACATCAGTCAGTCAGGACTAAATATTAAATATAGATATCATATTCCACAGTAATGGCTATCTATGTACATTTTCCCAATTAAATCGATAGAGCCGGTTTCATAGCAAGAAGAGGAAATAAAAACCGGTCAAGTGCGAGTCGGACTCACGTACGAATGATTCCGTGGGAGCCCCACTTAAATATTTTTTCCTGTTTTTAATTGGTTAGGTAATTATTTGTTGTTATAGCGGCAACATAAATACATAATCTGTAAAAATTTCAACTCTCCAACTGTCACGGTTCATGAGATACAGCCTAGTGACAGACAGACGGACGGACGAACGGACAGTGAAATGTTAGTAATAGGATCCCGTTTTTACCCTTTGGGTTACGGAACTCTAAAAACAAACTAACGGGTCTTAGCAATTAATTTCGCTTAGTATAATATACGTTGAAGCAAGATTAGTTTTTTTGGTTTCCTTCCTCCTTTTAAAAATTGTTCAATGCGGTTAGAATGGTATAACAGGATAGAGTTAGCGCCATTTTGTGACGCCAAAACTAACTTCATACAGGTCAGATTTGTGACCTGAACTTAGTTCGCTTCGAACTCAGCTCTGTTCAGTAGCAGTTTAATTGCAAATATTCGTACTGCACTGCAACGTTTCGGACCGTTACGTTTGTTTTCTAAACTCGTCCATAAAATAGAGAATTTCAATCATCTGTAATTAGTACCATCTGTCAATCTGTAACGATACAGGTTTATTGCTCAACTACAAACGTAATGCAAACACAAGCCATTCTAATTTCTGCTATAGAAACTTGGTTATTTCTGAATTCCATTCTCTCATTATGAAGTTTGATTGAACATTTTGACCATAAAAATAATCACAACAACTCCTGGTTCTCTGCACCAGGAGTTGTTGCTGTTGAAATACTCATGCATAAGTGCAGTACTGCTGGATACCCTGGATAGTGTAGTGCTGGCGGAAATTAGACTTAGAACTATTGGTGACTTCCAGGTTCAACAGCCATCGACAAATTTCATGAAATCTTATGGCAAAGTTTGTGAAAGAGTTGGGCTTGTTTTCCTCGTAACAAATAAAACCTCACGCAAAAAGGACCTCACTAAAGAGTAGCCGAAGATACTTCATATGGAGCAATAAATTAAAAAAATATAAAGTTTTTCTGATCAATAATGTTCTAAAAACTTATCAAACGAGTATTGAACCTTTACCAGCAAGTATTAGTCGATAAAGGTCACCTCCACCCGCAACACAACAAACATCTCAAATATCAAAGACATGTCAATGAATCGGTAGTGATCAAGTGACGTCAGCACAACGGCTCTGGTAGCTAACCTCATGCAGTCATCACGTCGGCTATTCGCCGACTGGTTTCCATGGTTGTTTACTAGCGTTTGTATCGGACGGAACTATACTCGCCTGCCTAATTGTTAGATCATACTACAACTGTTAGTATTGAAGCCAGCTGATATTTGTATACCAATGGCCGTGAAATGTTTCATTGTGATTGGTCAAATGATTAGAACTATTCGATTTGGTTCTATCTAGATTTTTTTATTGTTGATTGGAGTCGCAGCTGCACCAAAACATAACGAAGACTAAATTAATCAATTGAGCTACGTTTAACATTTATTATGTTGCAAGGTTATTTACACTATCACAGATGAAAACGTGCTGCTAATTACACCTCCGTCCGCCCCAATTAAGTTAGTTAAAAACTGCAAAGGATCGGTCGGACGGCTGCAGGCATCTGTGGTCCGACAGAGGTCAAGTTAATTGACACGATTACCGCAACTGGAATCGACTCCATCATGAGCTCGGTGTTGGCTGGCTTATTTGGGTCGATCGTGCATACTTCATTGTCGGATTTCACATTTCCTTGTGAAATGGCACGGGGTGACGCTGGACATTCATATTACTAGTGGTAGGTATGTCATGTCTGGTATATTTCTAGCGATTTATCGCTATGTTTATAGCTGTGTAGGTATTCTTTAAGAATAACTGTAGTTGATGATAGGTCTATTTATCTCTTGTCACTCTTTATTATTAACCGTTTTCATTTATGAAGTTTTTTTATTTAAAATAAAAATATTTTAATACTATATAGATTTTTTGTATTTGCATTTATAATTGATTTATTTATAATGCCTATTTCAATGCAGTAATTTTATCACAAGCACGTAGAGACACATTGGTCAGTAAGGTTGGATGACTTCACCTAAAACACGATTTCGCCTGTCGGGTGCCGGGTGCAAAAATAAGTTTGTTTACCAATTTGTACCTATGTATATTGCTTTATAATGATAAATTATAAATATCATATGCTCACCCAAGTGAAAGGATTTAGCAATATGGGACGTTTTTTAAAATAGCATCAAAAATATCTTCAAAACGCACATGTTCCTAATTTTTATTCAGACGCGGTCGTACTTCGATTGGGTGAGCGATTAATAACGTTATGGAAAATATGAATTTTGAACCCTTCCATGCTTCGTTCAAGAGTCGGAATGAACTTTAAGCAGTTGATCCCGGTTGCTATCTCTGGCAGAGGCCAGATATCAATATGTGAGTTATACGAGAAGACGAGAAGAAAACATTTTATATAACTACTAACCTACTTGGTAATTGCCGCAGCTAATTTTATACATTGCAAATTTGAGTGGCTCATAGAGTTTACAAGTGATTAGTCTTCAAATTCCTTGCCGTTATTCGGTCAGACTATCACTTTAAGTTAATTGTACATGTGGTCTAGTTGTAACATATAAACATTAATTTATCTAATAGGTAGGTAGGTACTCAATCGTTCAAAGATCTTGATTCTGTATTCCAAAGTCGTTTGAAATATTGAAACGGGATATACCTACGAGACGTCCTCCCATATTATTTTATGACATTCCTCCCAAAATAAATAAAAACAAACTTCCAGTGTCCATGTTACGACTGTATTGACAGTCTGGAAGAAATCTTGGCCTGACAAAACATCTAGAAAATATTTTAGTTTCATACATCAAAATGTCTCAGGAATTTTGTCCGTCTGCCGCAATGTTATTTTTGGAGGATGACAGTAAAATTAGCTATAACGGATATTATAATTATAGACGTGGCTTAATTGCCAGGCTTCGGCTTTTACCAGAAACTTGAAATCTTGTTCGGCAATCGCAATCCTACGTTTCTTGACTTTGAAATACTGTTATTTTGTTGTCATTAGCATTTTCTATTTCAATATAGGTGTTTATAATGTAGGTAAATTGTAAATTAAATAGTGCCCTTCACATTTATTATTTATGTTCTGTGATGATCTCAGAACCAAACTCCGTCACCACATCAATGCTATTCGCTGTTTTTATTACATTTTTACGAGTTTCAAATTCAATTACAATAACAACGTATTCTAATTCTGTTTGCCTTGTATAAAAACCAAGTAGAATTATGCACACGGGCTACAAGGTACAGTACAAGACCGTTAAACGTTGCCGCGTTGTCGTGCGTAAGTTGACTCGTAACCCACTTTCGCGCATATTCGACTTTAATAAATTGTAGTCTTATAAAGGTGTCTGTCATATTAGTGGGCGTGCCGGCTTTTGTAAACGATTACTAACGGATTGTGGAATATATAAATTCCTAAAAACCTTATCTCCCCCGGCCTAAGGTCCGAAGTAGACAAGTCAAATGTCGAGATAAACTTTACCTCGATGACATAATACCAAGTTGTCTCTGCGAACCTATTCACAGTAAATTCTAATCATTTGATTGATCACCTTGACAAAACAAACATAAAATAGTAATGTTTATTTAATTATTATTCGTATCGCATAGTTTATTTGACCCATATGTTAGTTCCTTTAGCAATAGTTACACGTTTTGCTTGTTAGTTATTTAAATGTTGATTATTATGATTACAATATTATGTTTACGTAATTAGGTGTGGAGTTGTTTTCGTCTTGCCTAATGCTATGACCGTCTGTTTATTTTCATTACTCGTGGATATAATAAAATAAAACGTTTGCCA
Organism: Idaea aversata; assembly: GCA_907269075.1. NCBI lineage: Eukaryota > Metazoa > Arthropoda > Insecta > Lepidoptera > Geometridae > Idaea > Idaea aversata. The sequence goes on from OU026109.1 coordinate 518,732, forward strand.
CAGGGCTTTAACCTCTTGCAAAATAATACCTACCAAATCCTGTCTAACTACAAACTATGTTTAATTCTCAAATAAAAAACTCTACGAAAACGAAATATTAAAGAATAATAATATATACTGGCTAAATACCTACTACATAGATATGTCATCTAACCTGTTGCACAATCAAAGCAAATATAAATATCTATGCATGAAAAGACCCTTTTATAATATTTGCGTCGAACGTTCACGCAATAGCATAGAAAACACGATGCAGCGAACAACAAAAACCCTTTGTTCGATTCAAAGATTCTACGTCCAACTTGTTATTATAATGTGCAAACCAAAATATTAACATTTAGGGTTTTGAAAACATGTATTGTGGCAATGACATCCATTGTTATTATATTTAAAAACCGGGCAGCAGTTTTTTATACGCCTACGTAATCTAAGCCAGAATTTTAAATTAAGGGATTTAGATTCAATAGGGATATACCTACTCCATTTATTTACAGAGGTTTTAGATGTTTCAAAAGGCGTATAATGCTTTTGGACTTTTACGTGCTAAAATATATCCTGTTAAATCCTGTGCCCACAACAATTCACTTCATAATTAGATATTTGCAAGAAAAGCAAAATAATAATCATTTTATTTTTAATAGTTGATGATATTTCGTTCGATAGTTTTAACTCTGTAATTAGCATTTTCCATCCATTTTAAAATATAATTTGCAAAACATCCGGTGAAGTAAAAACATTTCGTAATTTCGTTACATTTTCTTCGCTTTCATTACTATTGGTACATCAATTTGCACGATTTCATAAAATTTTTGGCATCTATTTGTTTGCGTTAGGTATTTAATTATCATAACGTAGTAAGTTACGCTTTTAATTGTTGGGAAAATAGTCAAAAAAGTTCCGGGGCGATTACGACATCTTAAGCAAAAGCACTATAATTTCAATATTTTTCCATTTGGATCAGAATCTATTTTTATAAGGACTTTTTTAATCGCTGAAGTCGCCCGGCAAATCACCGTCCAATTTCATTCGTAATTAATGAAATGTATTTTTCTCATAATCATTTCGAAATTATACGCCATAATAGACCATGAATGAACCGAATGTACCTATCAGTCTCATCCAACAAATCTGGGCTACCCCTGCAAATGTTTATCATATAGTTTGACCGTGAAGCAGGGAACAAACAAATAAACACACTTTCGCTTTTAACTTTGTCCAAAAGAACACTTCCGATTTTATGATGCGTAAAGTAGGTATGTTTTCTAGTCGTTTTGTACATTAACGACGATATTACAGCTATGTTACTAATATTGTCCAAACTTTCATTGTCTTTTCACTATCACTTCACTACATAGTATAAAACAAAGTCGCTTTCTCTGTCCCTATGTCCCTATATCCCTTTGTAAGCTTAAATCTTTAAAACTACGCAACTGATTTTGATGCGGTTTTTTTAATAGATAGAGTGATTCAAGAGGAAGGTTTATATGTATAATACATGCATAATATAGCCGTGCGAAGGCGGGGCGGGTCGCTAGTTCCATATAAAAAATACCTTTTGGGTACACGTTCCTTTGTTTAATTTTAAACTGTTACTTTAGAATAGTCTCGATATCCACCAGCTCGGTCTTACCGCTTACCAAACAGTTCCATGGTATGAACACTTGCGTGTTTTAAGACTGTATTCGTGTTAAACGTACCAATTGTGTTTAATTTCAAATGGGATTGACCAGCAAATATTGTTGAGCGCCGGCACTGACCGTGGTATTGTGTGACGGTATAAGAAAGTGGCACGCACATACGCCCGATCGTCGAGCATTTACCCAGTAGCGACGAAATGTCGTTTATTTTGTTTAGCAAACATTTCGCTAAATCAATGATGCGATCGCGGCGTTCCAATTGACTGATCAACGATGCCGGTTAAGATTGTCAACATAACACTAGACGTTGGGCTAGTAAATTCTTACTATAGATATTCAGTCTACGCGTCCCGTGTTCATAGTATGAATGTTAAGTGGCAGACATCCAGGCATTTCTTGGAAATAAGATATTGAATCCATCAACTGGGCGACAGATGGCGTTGCTTGGAAAAATAACCACGAGAGGTAACATTACAAATTGATCAATTGTTGATTTTCTGTCTTACAGTTCGTTAAAATAAAATATGTAAAATACATATTACTTATTAAGTTCTTCCTTTGCTTGAATAAGCGCTACACTAGCTGTTCTGTGCCAAGATTAATTAATTAACTAAGGTTTAAGTCGTCGGGATTGTGTGATTAAGGCGCGATAACTCCAGTTTCGCAATGGCGCCCTAATCACACACGCCCGACGACTTAACTAAATAGTCTTAAAAACATCAGTTGAAAATCACTGATCAGTTTCGGAATGTTATGGCAGACATTACGCCTCTAATGAGTGTGTATGTACTCGATGCGCGACGCGACGGACTAGAAGTCCACAACCGCACAACGCCAGTCGCCGAGACGTCATTGTTACATGTTGTTCGGCTGTGTGCGTGCCATGAATGAAATCTGACACTGGCCCGGTCTGGCATTGTACGATACCACCAGGATATTGACGCTTTGTTATGCTTAAGTGCTTATCCATTAAGCACTTGCTCTAGCTTTACGTTTTCGGTGTCGTTCCCCTCTGTTTATACGAAGGATGATGAAAGTTCGTTAGAACAGGTCGTTTGGGGTTGCGGTAACCTCAACAGACATTTAGGGGGTTATTTGTATCCAGTGTTGATAATTTAAGTTCTATTTTTATTTCATGAACAACAGTTTCTTGCCTATTAATTGAATTAACACCAGAAATAATTTAATTTAAAAAATTTAATTTAAATTTTAAAAATTTAAAAAATTTAATTTAATTTATTTAAGAGATTTAAAACTATTCATAGAGGTTTGGTTTAGATTGGAACAGTTTCATCATAAAAAGTATAATAAATAGGTATGACATTTCAGAATGTTGGATAGTTAATGCCATGTCATAACATACATCACGGTCGCAATAAAAGGAATGTTTTGTTAAATCTCGAAAAGGGGGCAATATCGTCTGCCAAATTGTCTGCGTTTGTCCAATTTCATTACCCTAAATACGCTACTGCCTGTTTGCGAATCACGATTTGTTACCCTGAGGGGAATATTTGACATCTGAAGTTGATATTACACGAGATTTTGTCCACGTAATTCCTGAATTCTGCAGTCAATCTGGAGTCGATATCGAGATACCTATGCTACCGGGAACAATTAAACGAACAGACTTTCGCATTAATAATATTAGCAGGGAATGAGACAAAACACCAGCCAGTGAGTAGATCGACAGGTTTCCACGCTGCCCTTCACGGACTATACACACGGTCCATGTGTGGGTGACTCGTACAATATCTGCACTTGTAAGGGTAGAGAACATTATGGACATCGATAACTATGTGTTTAGAGCTGCGCCGGAGTTGTGAGTCTTACTTTCGTTAATGATGGTAGTTTCATGCTGTAAAGACCCATGGGAAATTGGTGATTTTTTACAAGTGATTGGTCTGCGGTTTTAACTATCACACCAGCCTGGATGGCGTGTGGTCTAAAATGAAACACTAGCGGTACTTGAAGACCCATAAATTGTGCACTTCCAGAAAGAAAGAAAGACGCAGGCAACTGATTCCATACTCTGTTATTTATCTTAGGTATCTGTAGCTGTAGCAGTTAGATCGAATGATACTTTTCGGCAGTTAGACTTCGCATAGAATTGTAAAACGTGAAAGTTTCGTAACCAACGATGATGATCAGTATATTTCTGGTATGAGACTTGTGCAATATGTGCAACTCATCAGTAAAGAGAACCTCGTAAATGGAACATGTTAAATAAATAAACACGTTAACGCGAACGCGTTACTGATGCACCTATGTTATAGTACATAGTCTACTTCATCTAATACGTATGTTCCGGGCACTACAGCGCCTTGAATATCATGGATTGAAGAAGAGCTGTAGAAGTCATGCCTTCCTCGATAAATGGACTATCCAACACAAAAATTATTTTTTCTTTTCGAACCAGTAGTTCCTGAGATTAGCGCGTTCAAACAAACAAACTCTTCAGCTTTATAATATTAGTATAGATTGGGTCATTTTTGTATCTTGGGGTTGATAAAATACATTAGAATCAGCTAAGTGCATAAACTTTGGCTTTGTAATTAGAATCAGTTTAGTTAGACTTACTCAACTGCCTAAGTTCTGATCCCGTAAAAGTATGCTTAGATCACTAAAAATCAGGATTCAACCGCATAAGTTCTGATCCCAATAGAATGTGCTTAGATAATTGAGGATCGGGAATTCGGGACTTACCCGCGTAAGTTCTGATCCCGTAAAAGTACAATTCCTTCTCAGTGCTAAATTACTTTACAAAGAACATTCGGCAAAACACAAGCTATTAAGTTAATTCCAAGAAATTATTTGAGGACAGGTAGAGTTCGGCGACTAACTCACAATGGAATCTTAAAAGAAAAGATCCGCAGCGATGATCTTTGGAACGACAGGAAACGATTTTTTTTAAATTAGTAGTTCTGGGAACAGTGAACCTCGCGAGCACAAACTTTATTTTACTTTTTGCATTTTGAGGAGCTATCATTTTAAAGATAATCATATCTTCATAATTTTTTAAAAGACTAACATGTGAAGTTACTGCCTTTAAAGTAAAAAATGAAAATAATTACTTATCTAAATCGACAAGAAATTATATAAAGTCAAATGTATATCTAATTTTGTCCAAATCGGTTGTAAATACAACCTGTAGAGTACCAACAAAAATACATACTGACAGTGGAAAGAAAATTCCAGACTTGAAGCAAAGACGCTTCGCTCGCTCGGTCCGTTCAAAATTATCGTCTCATCTCATAATGCCAACTTCGCAAAATGCCAACCGCTCGCACAATGCTAACTTCTGAGAATGCCAACTACTCAAAATATGTGCAAATATGTGTGTGTATGTGTAAATATGTGTGTGTATACTTCTTTCTTAGCAGTGTAACAGACGCCAGTAAAATAACCTATTTTTTAAGCTGTAATCTATATTTATAAATACATACATACGGGTCAAAAACTACCCTTTCTTTTGGCTTCGCCGTAGTCGGGTTAAAATGAATCCCTATTTTCCTTGGTCTCGGCTGGATTTCGATAATTCTTCTTTTGTTGTATTTGTTATTGTCGGGAGAAGGTACTTATAAAAAAAAAAAATCGAAATCGGGTGAAACCGCGGGGCGCAGCTAAGTAGTTTTAATTTAATTATAATTTTATATTATTAGTATTATTTTTTTAGTACTTATGTACCTACGCATTATTACTTTTGTTTTTATATTCCCACCGCGGCGGCGGGGATAAACTGCGGGGTCCAATTCATTAGGAATATGTAACAAACCATACTAAGTAAAAACTAGAGTTTATTGCTAAATCCAAGTAAGTTATTCAGTCTGGGTAAGTCTGGTATGAATTAGTAATAGGTCTGGTATTTAGGTCTATGTCGACCAGGTAATTATCAGGTGCTTGCTCTGATATAGTTCTTGTATCTCTATTTGTGGCCTTCCAAGCAAAAAAAGGTAAGAGTATTAAGTTTGGATTACATTTAGAAAGTACTTCCAAGGTCCCAACTGTTCTATCTCTACATCGAAATATAAACATATTCAGCGGTTTAGGTGTGAAAACGTAACAGACAGAGATACTTTCGCATTTATAATATTAGTAGGAAGTAGGAATATAGGTAGGGAAGTAAAGAGAGGGATAAAAAAAATTTAAACAAGAAAATTTTTGCAGACTGGTCCATTTTTGCTTAGAACACTACATGCAAACAACACGAACGAAAGTGTACTTGAATGAAATCACAGTCCAGGGGCCTAAGTCTGCTAACACAATCGTGTTTCAATAGTGTGTCGATATAATCGTAATAGAAATTTAATGTCAAAAATATGACATTACATGTCAAATTGGTATTCTCCTAACGTTGACTATTCTATCGAGACACCACTGACCCACTTTTGTGTTCTGCTCTACAATCGTGGCATAATGGAATCTCGATAGTTGTCAAACGGTATATTGCTTAGCAACATATACTATGTTGCTAGGCAACACCTGCAAGGTAAATATTACCATACCATTGAGACTCCATAGTGATTATATTGCGATGTTATTAAAACTTTAGCAGAATCCTACTAATCATAATATTATAAATGTGAAAGTTTGTGTGTGTGTGTGTGTGTATGTTTGTTACTCCTTCACGCAAAAACTACTGGACCGATTGCGATGAAACTCGGTATATAGATAGCTGGAAACCTGGATTAACACATAGGCTACTTTTTATCTCGATATTCCCACGGGATCGGGACCTACGCGGGTGAAACCGCGGGGAGCAGCTAGTACCAAATAAAGTCACAATCTCGATATAATATCAATAGAGTCTCGATATAATGACAATGGTTGGCCAAATAGCAGAATAAGGCCCCTGATCAATGCAGACGTTACTCGCCTTCCGTAGGAACTTAAGAACTACACCTAAATACCATCATTTAGTATTAGCACATGAGTAAAGAATACAACCAGAGACTAATGTGTCATACAAAGCTCTCTGACAAGTCCACTACTACAAGCTTGACGCGCGTGTGTGCGTGGGCACTGGCGGCACGTCACGTACGGAGAGAAACCGGTCTATACTGGCTCGGCCAGTGCCCAAGTTCAGGGCTGTCACACTCGCATGCGAGCGGTAAACATCACGCGTCGCATGTTTGTTTCATATTGTTTAATAAAATATAGTGTTATTAATTTGATCTTAAGTAGGGAGGGAGTGAGTGTGGACCATTCTTGTGTTATGGTGACGAGTGACGAAATAGAAGACTTCAATAATTTTCTTTCTTTCGAAGGAAGGGTGGGAACGATTGAGTGAGTGAGTGAGTGAGCGTGTGCTCCAGTCTAAGCAACTAGGCTTGTGTTATAGTGACTAGACGCGACGGATATAAGACGCGACGGATATAATAGGTATAAATATGTACCTTTACTGGGTGGGAATTGAGTGCGTGAGTGCCCTAACCTAAGCAGCTAGGCTTGTGCTATCGTTACCAGACCACGGATAGAAGATTTTCTTTTATAGAGAGGGAGGGAGGAAGGATGAAAACGATTTAGTGAGTGAGTGCTCCAGTCTAAGCAACTAGGCTTGTGTTATAGTGACTAGACACGACGGAAAGCATAGTTATATGTATGTATAACAAACTACTTGTGAATTCTAGTATGTCAACGTTTATCTATTTAACGTTCGATTCTGTGTCATCAAAGTTTCCCGGAAAGCCATAAAAATTTCTGATTTAGGTATTAAGTTCATCATTCATTTATTTACCTACTAGCTGCACCCCGCGGTTTTACTCGCGTAAGTCTCGATCCCGTGGAAATATTAAAATAAAAAGTAGCCTTCTAGAAAAATGGACTGACCAACACAAAAATATTTTTTCAATTCGAACCAGTAGTTCCTGAGTTCAAACAAACAAACAAACTCTTCAGCTTTATAATATTAGTATAGATTAATCATCAAAATTCAGATTACATTGTTACCGCGTTAAAATAAACGCCCATAATAAAAGACACTGAAACACATTTTTTTTGGAACGAAGTTCCTTACCGCTCGTTGCGAAAAAAGAGACGGAGAAAATTAAGACCAAAAGATGTAACGACACTTTTTGCATAGAAAGCAAGCCAGTTATTTTCGTTTCGTCTTTCTATTTCGCATTGAACAGTGTGGTGTCGCGACGATTATTTACAAAAAGAAAGTAGATATAAAAAAAAATTAAAAAAACAAAAAACTTTATTTTATTACAACTCCTTAACTAATTAATCGAAAGGAACCTCGTTCTATCCGGGTGTCCCTTGACACCTCTCAAGTTTTTTTTATTTAATACTAGCTGCGCCCCGCGGTTTCACCCGCGTAAGTACTCACCGTTTAAACCTTCCCTGGACTACAACAAACACAACAAAAAAAGAATTGGCCAAATCGGTCCAGCCGTTCTCGAGTTTTAGCCAGACTAACGAACAGCAATTGATTTTTATATTATAGACTAGTTGCGCCCCGCGGTTTCACCCGCGTAAGTCCGATCTTTAAATTCTCACCGTTTAAACCTTCCCTGGACTACGACAAACACAACAAAAAAAGAATTGGCCAAATCGGTCCAGCCGTTCTCGAGTTTTAGCCAGACTAACGAACAGCAATTGATTTTTATATATAAGATAATCCACCTGTGCCAACCCTACATGATTATGTCACAATAACGTATTCATTTTGACAGCTCCGAACAACCTTAGCCTCTGGTCATCTCTACTCATGTGGTATTAGTATTTTCACGTACACCACAAGTAAAACCCGTTTCGCATCGTGAGATGCAAAAACTATAAGTTGGTGACTGTAGTAATTTAATTTATTTTAGATAGATAAAACTGTAACAATTTATTCAGACAAAAAATATTTTTACTTTTTACTATCCTCTGGATGCTGCCCACTGAATTCAGCAGTTAAGAGATGAAATAACTTGTACTTGTAAACGGGCTTAGTTGAGTCCTTTTTACGTGAGGATGGAGTAGGCTTGCCTAGCACCTATACCACCCTCCCAGCTTAGTCGACCATGTCCAGAGGAAAGAACTCGTCTGGAGACACGTAAGCCGCGGCTTTCATCACAATGTTTTCCACGCAACGTTGGAGCAATGTCAATTAGCTAATAAGTATACATTTTTCGAAAGAAAAATCTAACGGTTCACGGCCGGCCGGGATTCGAACCCACGACCTTCGAAATGAAAGTCGAGATATCTACCACTAGCCAACAACTTGCTCTAAGATGGAATAACATTATAGGTAATTTTGATGTCCATCGATTTCTAATCTAGGTATACTTAACTATAACTATAACTACATAGTATAAAACAAAGTCGCTTTCTCTGTCCCTATGTCCTTTATCCCTTTATATGCTTAAATCTTTAAAACTGTTTATTTTAATAGATAGAGTGATTTAAGAGGAAGGTTTATAAATGTATATACATGCATAATATAGCCGTGCGAAGCCGGGGCGGGTCGCTAGTAATATTATAAAGCTGAAGAGTTTGGTTGTTTGTTTGTTTGAACGCGCTAATCTCAGGAACTACTAGTTCGAATTGAAAAATTATTTTTGTGTTCGATAGTCCATTTATCGAGGAAGGCTATAGGGTACTTTTTATTTGTGATATTCCCACGGGATCAGAACTTACGCGGGTGAAACCGCAGTGAATACCTATATTGTAAAAAAATCCCACACAAATACCCACCTATAAGTCATTTTACTCTATTCCTTTGTTTTTGCATGAATGGACGCGTCACGATGCTTACCAGTAATTGATGATAGTAAACGTAATATTTTTTATACAAAACATCATCATTTAGATATTCAATAAACAATACGATCACGGTATTGAAGACTACCAAGAGAGATATGGTTTCCTTCAATATAGATCACTGAAACTGGGAAGAACTCGCTGATGAGAGGCGCCCGAGTGGAGGAAGTGTTCGCGGGAGGGTAAGGAACACCACGACCATGATCTGGCAGACAGACTTGCAAGGAGACGTGCAACTGCCACTAACCAACCAACTACTTGCACCTCATTGTTTACCTGCTCGAAGCTGTGCGATTGCGCATGGGGCTATTTAGCCATAAAAGAGCTGCCGCAGAGCTACTTAAATCGTCTGGTTATAGACGTAATATACCGATGATGATGATTGAAGACTTCTGTAGCGCGGTGCGACGTGGGTTCGACTACTACCATGGCGAAATATTTTTATGATCTACTTTTGTTTCTGGTTTGGGTGGTTTTGTATGTATAACACGCCACTGTCTTTCTTATTTCCAAAAAAAGTATTTAAGTATTATATCCATTGTCATATTGTAAGTGTAGTTGCTTAGTTTGAGCCTAGATGAAGCTGTGTGCAATGTCAGCAACACAGTGTCAGAGGGTTGTATGTATATGCCTGCCTCTATATTAGCCTTAGCTAATCAAGCTAATGTGAAGAGTAAATGGTTAAAATGCTACAAGATGAATTTCATAATCACTACATAGTCTATAAGAAGTCGGTTATTAAAGGCACTTTTCGCCGTCCCTATGTCCGTATGTATGCTTAGATCTTTAAAACTACGCAACGGATTTTGATGTTGTTTTTTTGATAGATAGAGTGATTAAAGAGGGAGGTTTTTAGATATAATACATGCATAATACAGCAGTGCGAAGCCGGGGCGGGTCGCTAGTGAGTCAATATAATTTCCCTATAAAATAATGGCCTTGTCTTAATATAATTTCACCAGAGGTGAAGTAGTATACTTAAGCTTTTAAGTTTAGTTTTTTGTTATCTTTAGTCAGTCTAAAATATACCATTGAAGTGAAAGAAAATCTTTCATTTATGACTACAATAATGTGGTATATTCTAAAACATTTTTTGATAAAGGATTGAGAACCGAAGGCCTCTCTTGCAGCAAAATTACAAAATCTTAATTTTACTATAAACCCAGAGAGTCCATTCATTTTTGATAGAAAGCTGAAATCTTACTTTTATGCCCATCCCTATATACATAAAATTCTCGTGTCGCGGTGTTAGTTACCTATATCCACCTAAACGGCTAAACCCATTTGTATGAATTTTTTTGTGTATATTCGTTAGGTCTGGGAATCGAAGAACATAAATTCTTTTGTCCCTTATTTTTGTAAATGGTAAAACGTTTGCCTGAACAGCTACCTAGTATTGTATAATCTACACTAATATTATAAAGAGGAAAACTTTGTTTGTATGTTTGTTTGTTTGTACTGAATAGGCTCAAAAACTACTGGACCGATTTTAAAAATTCTTTCACCATTCGAAAGCTACATTATCCACGAGTAACATAGGCTATATTTTATTTTGGAAAAAAATAGGGTTCCGTAAGATATTTGGGTTTTTCGGACACAAGGTGTAAAAAATCAACCAGAAAAGTTACTTATTTTGCGTACGCTGCCTAAACTATAAAAGATAGAACCATAAAATGTTCTAATTAATTGTAGATCTTATAAATATCTACAAAAAGTCTGCGACACACTATACCCATCTATGTCGAGTGAGGCACAGCAACCATTTTTTTATTTAAAAATCTTGAATTTTTTTTGGACTACATTTAAACGCGTTTATTTTACTCATGCTATTAATCCTTATCAAAATAAATGATTTCATCACTAAGAACAGTTTATGGAGATAATATTTGGTCTTTGAATGATTAAAATTGGACGTTTGGTTTTGAAGTTATGGCGAAATTAAAATATTATCTACTATATAAAAATAAGTCGGGTTTTCCTTCCTGACGCTATAACTCGAGAACGGCTGAACCGATTTAGATGATTTCGGTTTTGAAATGTTTGTTGTAGTCCAGGGAAGGTTTAAACGGTGAGAATTTAAAGATCGGACTTACGCGGGTGAAACCGCGGGGCGCAGCTAGTATATTATAAAGAGACAATGACAAGACTAATAAAATCAAGATTTTGCAATAACACAGTGAGTGACTCTTCCTCACTAAACCAAAACAAAAATTACAACACTACAAAGTAAATAGAATTACAAACAAAGGCCAGTTAATTGATAAGATAACATTATAGTACTTAGTTGAACATTTACTGATAGATTTCACATCCTTTGATCAAGATATCAGCTGTTTAAGTGTTGGTAAATTTAATTTATTTTAGGCTCATTAACTCAATAAAGAAATCAAATTGTAATACAATAGAGCTGTACTTGTAAACGGGCTGTTTTCCGCGATTAGACCCTTTTTAATTGGGTCCTTTTTGCGTGAAGATGGAGTAGGCTTGCCCAGTACCTACTACCCTCTCAGTCCAGAGGAGAGAACTTGTCAATACTTCTGGAGCCAACTAAGCTGCGGGTTTCATCACGATGTTTTCCTTCACCATAAAAGCAATGTCAATTAGCGCACATAAATTTTTCTTAAGAAAAATACATTGGTGCATGGCTGACCTGGACCAATAATAAATACAATAGAGCTATGCGTTGATATAACAGTCATTCAGTCAGTCAGGAGTTTGAATTTTATATATTATGTGACATATTATAAACCTTCATCTTGAATCACTCTATCTATAAGAAAACCGCATCAAAATCCGTTGCGTAGTTTTAAAGGTCTAAGCATACATAGGGACAGACAGAGAAGCAACTTAGTTTTATACTATATAAGTATGTAATGATAATGATAATCAACATTATTATACTAAATCAAATGTTTATTAGTTTCTTATGGATATTTTCTTTTACCAATGATAGGTCAGCATTTGACCACCATCACACCTGCCTGTTGGTAGTTGACGATGCAAGCTAAGATGTAGCATACGCCCCTGGAAGATGCCTGTTCGCTTGCAACTTGAAGATGCCCCAATGGTAATAATTTCTTATAAAGAATGTATAAAGACAGAGGCTTTCCGTGGAACTTCCAACATCTTGATCCCGTTGCAGGAATCATGGTCAATAAAGGTCGACGAAGAACAGGTTTCAATGTCATTATAGAGTCTAGGTAAGATGGAACTAAAGAGTTTGTGTTTCATAACAAACTCTTTAGTTCCACCTAACATGTATAATGTATAATGCTCATATAACTAAGGCTTTTACACCACTGAGTAAAATTTCAATAATAAATATTTAATTAAAACTATTATGTATCGGTTCATAATCATAAAATATAATAAAATAAATATGTCTTGCAATGTAAACATTATTTCAAATGTTTATATGAAAGAAATTTAGAGCACATTACTATGAAATTAAACGTAACTGTTCAAGCCAATGTGTTGTATGGTCTTGATAATTTGAGTCAGCAAGTGATAGCGAAAATACATATTGTAAAAATAATCGTAAAATGATGTCACTCGTGCATCCTACGCGATCTGTGGCTCCAGGGCTCCAGCATGGCCAAGGATCTTGGGCTCCAGCATGGCCAGCTACATATTTATTATTGTTCCTGTAGTACCTACATACATTACAACTGGCTAACAAACCGACATTTCGTAATAGGTCACCATCAAAACACACGGCACACTTTCAAAGGGCCAAGGAATTACTATTTAGCGTGTCCGAAACATCGCTACCTCTTTCCCACTCGCTTCAAAATACGACCAATGACAGAGATAGGGAACACAAAACTTCACGAAAAAGTATTATTTACACGCATCACAAAACTTACAAACTATGTTTTAAGCTTTTATCTATAACAATGAATCGTTACTGAAGTTTACTTACCGTAATCAAATGTGCATAAATCCGAAAAGTAACTCAGAATGGTATTGTTAGAATAAACAAGACACAAACACACACAAAACACCTTTTTATCGTAAACTTATGGTTGGAACGTTAGCACTTCGATAAACACTACATGCACTAACACAGTACACTGAAGGGAACTCGACACGAACACTAAATTATTTATTTACAAGTATTCGCACGCGACATTTCACAAAATAGCCAAGACGTCCGTCGTATCATAATGAAATTCGGCCATTTTGGTTGATGTCGAAATAAAAAGAGATGCATTCACTTTTTTAACCAATCAGAAGAAGGCAAACCATTCATTGGCTCTTCATTTTTGAACTTTTATTTACGTTCCGTTTCACGAAGTTTTTTAGTCCAATCTGACTGTTCTTTGACATAAATCTGTCAGATTACAAAAATGAAAATTAACTTTCCTTAATTTTTTATTTCAAATATTAGAAATAAATCTAAATTCTATTAATATGGGACTCACAACAATATCAATAATTTACACCAGTATTGCATTTGTAAGTACCTAAGTACATACAACGGCCTACCATCTAGTTATTCGCCGCCTATTTTCATGTATTGTAATTTGGAGGCTGGTACTACTACTAACTAGTACACCTGTATGATCAATTTATTTTAAGTTGATTGTTTATGTACCTACTTTGTAAATAAATAATATCTTTTTACTCATTAATTATTTTTTATTTCAGCTATGTATTGTAAATTCTCATCCAATTGAATACGACGAAACTCAACAGCATACTAATAACAGTTCACATGGGTTCCAAGGTATGCATTTCCTTTGGTTCACGCCCGTTGGCTCCCCTACTCCCGACGCGACGGTTCGTCCCCCCTGTTGTCGAGAACTTTTTCACGCCCGTCAGTCCCCTTGAACTAAGGGGGACCACTCCGCTAGGAGTAGTGTTCTGTGACCACGAGACGGGCGCTTTCTCTCACATAATGTACCTAGTTGAATATGTCGCTTCTAATTCTACCTAGGTGTTCTTTCCTGTGAGTTTCCTAAGGTAAATATATTCCCCACAAATAACAGAATAAATAATTCAATAGAATATATAATTCAATAGAATATATAATTCAATAATTCAATAAAATATATAATTCAATAGAATATATAATTCAATAAATTATATAATTCAATTCTTTTTTGACACTAGTCGTGCAAATCATAATTTTGTCCGATTTTAATTTTGTTGTAGGGCTCCGTTGGACTATCTATCTATATCTATACTGATTTATGAAGCTGAAGAGTTTGTTTGTTTGTATGCGCTCATCTCAGGAGCTACTTGTTTTGAGTTGAAAAAATATTTTTGTGTTGGATAGTCCATTTAGCGAGAAGGCTATACTACTTTTTATTGCAATATTCCCACGAGATCGCGACTTACGCGGGTGAAAGAAACCGCGGTTAGAATCTAACCCCCCTGTATGTTCTGCAAAAATTAGTGGTTCAAAAGATATTTAGATTTTAGTGAAATTTTAGTCAAAATCAGATTTCACTCTGAATTTCGCTATTACAGCCAAACTAAGGTCTGCGACTCTGCCTTTTTTTATGAAACAAGTTCAATAGTGGACTTTTTGTACCACTACACCAACCAGAGACTTAGATTTATAAAACTCAAAATAAAACCATTAAAGTAATATTTTTTCTTTATATGGTTCTAAAAAAATATTTCACAGATTATTTTTTTCTGCAACCTATCCTTAAAACTACTGGCTTCATGAAGAAAAAACCCTGTAATTGATAGATTAAGTGAACGGTCTGCCGAGCTACATGGTAGGCGGAGTGGGGGGTGTTATTAGGTTTTATTTTCGTTACGGAATTTCTTGATTCGGTCGCCGCGCTCAAAGCCCGCGATAAAAGCTATGCAATAGCTTAAAAGCAGAATTGCAGACCTGATAGTTTGGCTGTAATTGCGGGAATTGCGATGTTTAGGCTAAAATCTGATTTTGACTAAAATTTTACAAACTTCCAAATAACTTTTGAAGCACTAAATATTGGAGAACATACAAGGGGGTTAAAACAATAGGCACTGAGGTCCCCCACCCCCCAGCAACCGATGATCCACCCCCCTTGTTACACCGTGTATATTTATTTACGTAGCTACCTATTTTATTTAGAAAAAATATACCTTTTTCCTACAAATCACAGATTAAAAAATAAAATACTTACTTATATTTTGTTTGGCGTCTACTTACAAGTTTTCATTTTTACAGATTTTCCTTTAGAATTTACACAAGTAGTAAGTGAAGCAGGCGGGATATTCAGCAAATTGCTGGGCAAAATGTTCGCTAATAAAAAAATTGTGGGCATGGATTCTGGGTGGATTGGTGGATGGTGATTGAAACAAAAAACAATAAATATTGTTTTATTCTTTACAGAATAGCATTTTTATCACAAATAATCTTGTTATTTTTAACTAGAAATTATAATGGTGAAACGGTGAAAGAAACTAATTTAGTTATCAACAAGCAAGAAACTTACGAGTCAAATTATTATTACGAACGTCAAATTCTATGGTTATCAAAGACTTTGACAATAGAAGCATCGATTTCTATTAACTACGTTTATATTAAATAATATTTCTCTCAATGAATCTTCAATGAATAGAAGCTGTTTGGTCATGGTTTGGTCATAGTTTGGTAAAGTTTTTTGAAAGTTCCCCCGCATAATAATGTCGTTTCGTTTTACGTAAGTTTTGTTTGACGACAGTCGTCAAAGACGTCAACTTCAACGTCACCAAGACAATGTCAAAATAATTTTAATCGCACCTTCCCCGTAATCTATTAGCTCCGCCACACTATGCTTCTAGCGGAATTATTCGCTCTGCCGCGATGTTGCCCTGTCTGCCTGTGCTCTGCCCTTGCTCTGCCCACACACTGCTCTACTCGCGCAACAATGAATCGTGCTATTAATCGCGCCGCTCCGCACTTGTCATTAGAGTTGCCGAACTATCGATAGTTTTTCACCGGAAAAAGTATCGATAGTATATCGATAGCTCAAAATGAGGCAAAACTATAGATACTATCGATAGTATTATTACAACAAATAAAAACTATCGATAGATTCGATAGTTTTCTATTTACGAGCAACAATACCATCAATAGTTTTGACTCATTTTGAGCTATCGATACTATCGGTTTTTAATGAACTATCGATGGACTATCCATTATTCAGCGATAGTCGACTATCGATCGGCAGCACTACTTGTCATTTGCTGTACAATGGACATAGAAACTGGCAGCTTGTGCGCTATGCAGAGGCTATGCATTTTTGGTATAGCTAATTATATTAATGTTATGCAATAGTAGGTACATTACGATACAAGTGTGGTAAATTGATCATTGCATAGAGGCAAGTAATAAATGCGAAGCGAAAAAATGTTCAAAATGCAGAGATGCAATGATAAATATCCACACGCGTATCGTAGGACGTTTTTATCACAGTTGTGAATTAAAAAAAGGCTTGTTAAAATAATAAAAAATTTACAAAAATTGTGTTTAACATTAATATTTTTTTTGAGTAGGTTTAGGTTATGTTTACTATTTTGACGTGACAACGTTTTATAAATTGGTTTGCCGGGTGACACTTCAAGAAACTGCGTTACGCTCCGCTGACGTTATGCGCTCACAATGAGAGCGAGTGAGAGGCACGCGGGCATGGTTAGCCCGCCTAAGAGCGAGAGAGACAGACATAAAAAGTGAAAGGCACGCGTCCCTTCCACTCGAGCACAGTTGTTGTCACGTAAAACTTTCGCCCGTATACCGACTTTACAGGCAACCAGTTTTTTTTAAACAATATATTAAACAATACAATATACAATTTAAAAATATAACAAAATTGGTAAATACTATATTTTTTACAGATATGCGAATGATCTCTGGGTCACGTGGGGTTCAGCAAATTGGTAATGTGACTGTACATTACGGTATTAGTGTGGTAAATTGATCATTGCATAGAGGCGGTTTATGACGCGCAAGTGGAACGCGAGCGTGTTTAAAATGCTGAGAGGTAATGATCAATATCCACACGAGTATTTGAACATTTTTTTTTGTCTAGGTGCACAGAAGTGTCAACCGCTTGCTAATAATGATAACTAATAACCCTGTACTCTTACTTACCATTAACCATCATCATTTTATTGTGAAGAGCAATTTTAATTTCCTCTGCCGTATCCGTGAGCATTCCGCCACAAATTGCAGGAGAGAGCACCATTGTCAAAACTGCATCGATCATATAACCGAATAGATACAACATCGCTTCGTTTTAGCTTAGGACGTAGTTCACCAAACCATGAGGTAGCGGGGGGCGAAACTGCCGACGTCTAGTGTTGGTAATAAGCAATTATTAAATATCGATACTATAGATTTTATCGATGTTTGTATTATAAAATTATTGAAAAAAAATACTGCAACGAATGTATTATTTTTAAATAAATATAAATAATTAACCACTGAGCCGACTTACATAATTTATTTATGGACCCCACCTTATCCTCAAGCTGTCTTCGATTAATCGACGAATAAATATACGCAAGTCGTAAACTCTTTCTTTTTAAAGTCAGTTAAAATACTTTTTTACTTTTTGACAAATAAATTCATTAATGTAAAATACAAAACATGTCAGTTCTAAGTTTTATCGAATCGATATTAATTTTTCATTTATACCCCACCACTACTTACACGTGCTTATAAAATAGCACAATTAGTTTTCCATTGAGTGAGGGCGCTGTATCGATATTTCAAACAAATTTGTTCCTTGCCAATTAGTTTGCCTGTATACCGCATCAAAAAAATAAAATTGTTTTAAAACCAACTTATTTGTGCAGTTGAGTGGAGGCGCTAGTGTCTGTACTAAAACCGAATTTTCGCACCGAAATTTGGTTAGTTTTTGTTTTGTTACACGCAAAAAATTCTTGGTTTTACTGCAAAAAGACTTCAACGCGAGCCTGTTTTTTTAGACGAACAAATTCTACCAAGATATCTTTTGCAGTTGGGACAGTCAAAATGAAAGTTTAAATCACTTACTGATGGAAAGTTATCCCATCTTTCTAGTAGCTGGATGTTTTTTTATTTTCCCCACACCATTTTATAGAACAATACACCATTTCTGAACCGATTCTCGCGACGACAACAGCAAAAAATAATAAAAAACTGCGAGTAATCGACTGCACCACTCCTTGGTTCCCACTAAAGTTGTATTCGAAAGGACCCTTTGATATAGAAGCTAAAACTACTATGCGTGGTGAACATTACAGACCCTTCATTAGGAGTCTATTGGTAGTGGTCGATGTCAAAACTGATATGGCAGTATATGAATTTAGACTGACTATATATGACAACTGTTAACAAATAGAGTAAGTAAGTATTATTTATGTACTTGGAGCTGATAGTTCCACAATCAATTATGAATATACTTAAATTTTAATTTATTAGCGAAAATCAATTGCCCGCTTGCAAGCGTCTTCAAACTAAGTTTGGACGTGTATTTTTTTTAGGTGTAGAAATGCGCCTTTTGCGTTTCCGGGGGGGAGCAGCAGGGTAAGTGGGGCTCCCACTAGTCCCACTGGCCTACAGGTGGGCGGCCAGAGGTTTACCCACTGAAACTCCACCGGTTCCTCTCTAGCCTTGATGTCGGGGCTGCGGGAACGTGGTGCGATTCTACGCGATCATTTCTGATATCCAGCTTTTTTTGTTAATTATACTCCCGAAAGGCCAGGCAAAAGACTTTTAACCTACACAACTTCTTCTGACATACAATATTTTTTAGGGTTTTTTTCCATTTGTTTTTGCGTCGGGGGTTAAAAACAGAATAAAGGTAGGTACGGAAAAAAAAAAATTAAGTACTTACTTATAGAAAATAACAAAACTCAATTTTCAATCGTTTCTTCTTAGAAATAACGTAAAATTATCGTTCGTAAACCGACTTTACAGACAACAATTTTTGTTGGCTTAAAAACTCTTTGTTGGTACCTACCTTTTTTTATACATCAAAACAGTATTACCCAGTTAAATAAAGAATAATATGTACTTAAGTAATTAGCAGTAAGATACGAATTTAACTTATCGGGATAACTTATTAGGTACAGCACTAGTGTATCAAGGTAATGTAGAACGCACACGTGCATAATACGTTGGATTATGAGTAAGGCTGTTTAATAAGATCCACTTTCTATGCAACTGTAATGAAAATGACGCGTGCGTCTTGCGTGAGCGCTTGATGCGGACTGCGACCACGCGAATATGTGGCCAACCATGGGCAGCCACTCGCGCTCACATTGCCGGTCCTTTGACTCGCGCCCAAATACCGACAAGGTGGGCGAGACCAGGAGCTAGACTTGCGGCATAGCGAGTAACGTTGCCACACTACGTCTCTGCCTTCTGTTTTCGCTACTTCCCACGCCACTCGTCGAGTGTGTGGCGGGGCCATATTAGCATGGCAATCCACCATTACGTAGTATTTAACCCTTTACCAGGCCTCGGATAAATTTTATAGTAATAGTAATTTTTGTATAGATTGATATGAGTAATAACGTTAAGTTTGAGAAATTATGAATTATATTTAGAAAATTAGCCATAAACCTTAAAAAACCATGTGGGAAAACATAATCCCATTGCATGTAAAATTACATTGTAATGTAAAATGACCGTGAGCAAAACTAAAAATGAAACCCGCGGCGAAAATTAATATTTCGATTCACCGGGTAATGGGCATATGACTCCCACAATAATTTAGGTCTTCACAGGCTAAGGTCATATGGTTCCCCACATGTTTTATTTCGTTATATCGTGATATTTTTTAAGTATTTACGTACGATGTATGCACATATCGCTAGAAAAACTCAAATTCTATAACATATCAAAAAATTGTACGACTTATATTTCTCCGATTCGCCGTTACGAACAAAAAACGGTGCACTTTTCACAAAAACAACTGCTCAACGGACGATCAAAGATAAAATGGCCAATAAAGTGACATTACGTTTCGTTGCAGGTTTTTTTTTTTCAATATTTCTATTTTGACGTTTCTGACAGTTTGTGGGAGATTCTTCACCAAAACCTGGTAAAAATCGCCAAAAATATATGTGGGAGAAGGTCAATCCATAGCCTGGTAAAGGGTTAAATTCTCTTTGTCCACCATTTTTCAACTGAACATTCGCTTCTTGTGTGATGTAAAATTCTTGAACGAAAATAATTTAGGCGCGTAGTTCAGACTTTTGTGTTGTGTTTATCAAAATAAAAACTTGCAATGAACGAAGATTCCGAGCTAGGAGTTTTAATAACTAATATCTTGGAAGAGAAATGTTACAGTAATTGCAGGTTATGTCTGCAAAACATTCAGAACGATTATCATGGACGATTCGAGGACGAAATCGCAATCATTGATGAGGATTGTATAAAATACTTACCCTTAGCTGAATTACTTACTATACTATTTGGAAAACAGGTACCAATTAAAGTTTTATCCTTGCGGATTCAACCCCAATAACTTACCTTGGGAACATCAAGTAGCCAATGTGTTGGAAATAAAATGGGTGCGTGTATGTACGCGCGTGAGAAGTTTTCCTTCTAAAAGATATACGTTCGTCTGTCTGTCTGTCCGTCCGTCCGTCTGAAATGTACAGGTCTCCAGCTATCTACGTACCGAGTTTAAAAGCAATCGGTTCAGTAATTTATGCACAAACTTTCGAATTCATTACAATGGTCCTTAGTTTTATTTACCTCTAGTAGCAGTCGTTAGGTCAAGTTAGAGGCCATAAGACGATCTGCAAACTCTAACAATAGGTGAGCCACACCATTAAACGAGAAGAAGTTTTATTTGATAAAAATCAGTCCTTTCCAGAGCCAACAAATTTAAAAGTTATCGCATGAGCATGAGTATCGGAAGTTTTTCATGAAATTTCTTAAATTTAAATTTACTTACCTATCTAGTATCTGTTTTATATTTTGTAGAATGAACACCTATGAGTACCTATTTGTGACTGATTACAGGTTTTAGAAGAAATCCCCGCCATAGACGCTGTATGTAACACTTGCATAGACAAAGCTGTCGAATCATTTAAATTCAGCAAACTCTTCCAAAAATCAACCCTAACTCTTCACAAACTCATTGACGATTTGAACTCAAAGTTACCAACCAATATTCAAACTAATGAGGACTTGTTTATAGTATGTGGAGAAGAAAATTCACAAATTATTTTAAAGGAGAAAATTAATGATGATGATGACGACAATGTCTCAGAGTATGATTGCACAGAAAGCAACGAATCGTCAGACTATATCAGTAATTTGAAAGTAAATAACAGTAATACACCAAATTCCTACACTTGTGACAAATGTAAATTCACTACTTACAATAAAAATGACTTTAATGCCCACAATATTAGTACAGAGATGTACAAATGCCACGAATGTCCAACCATTAGATGTACCAAGGAAAGTCTCAATGAACATATAGATAATGACCATGATGTACACGTTTGTAAGGAATGCGGGAAATCTTACAATGTTTTGAAGAAGTTAAGAACTCATGAACAGAAACATTTAGTGAAACATGAATGTCCAAAGTGCGGGAAGACTTATTCAACAAAAGATTTCTATATTAAACATATGAACTTATGTATAAAAGGCTTGATAGATCCACATCCTTTTAGATGTAAAATGGATAAACCATATTTCTGTGAGAAATGTGGGAAAGGATACAGCACTCAAGGGGGCCTTCGAGTCCATGAAAGATTTACACATGAAAATGCTCAACCTCATATTTGTTCCAAGTGTGGCAAAAGTTTTACTGCACCTAGTGCCTTAAAAGCTCACTTAATAACACATTCAGGGGTAAAAAAATTCCCCTGCAACATTTGTGGAGGGAAATTCGTTAGTAAAGGTGCACTGTTGTATCACACAAGAAGGCATACGGGTGAAAAGCCATATTCATGTGACAAGTGCGACGAAAAATTCGTCAACGCTTCAGCACGAGCTGACCATATCAAACATAAACACATCGGGCCAACGCTAAGCTGTGAATTTTGTACAAGAAAGTTTGTTACAAGAAACTTCTTGCGGTTGCATTTGAAAAAACACCATGATCCAAGTAATAAGATTTATATCGGCCGTTCAGAAATACCTCCAAATGTACCTGGTGAACAAAATATGAAAGTCCAAAAACCTATTGAAATGGACAATATTCTATGATTATGAAAAATTTCCACTAAAACCCATGTATTTTGAATAATAATTAATATATTGTATTTTATACTTTTAAACTGTTTTACATAAGTTATTCCAAATATAAATAATTTATTAAAAAACCTACTTAACAAGATTATAATTATTTATGTTTATCGAAAGGCACCCATCCTTATCCTTAACATAGAGTCTGCTTTGTGGGTTATTATGCCTTGACATGTGCTGTTTTAACTGATGACTAGTCACATATTTATTATGGCATATAGTACATTCTTTCATCGGTCCAATATGCTTTCTTTTCTTATGTTCGACCCTTCGAGACGCAGAGAGGAAACTTTCACCGCAGATATCACAAGGAAATGGTTTCTCGCCAGTGTGTAATCTAACATGATATTGTAATGATGCTTTTGTGACAAACTTATTTCCACACTGTTCACAGTGGTAGTTCTTTTCCTTAGTATGTTTTACAATATGAAGCTTTAGTTTACTCTTGGCATCAAACTTTTTGTTACACCAATTACAGTTGAGCACTTCTCCAAACCCATGATCAGTCTTCAAATGTGTTCGTAAACCATTTTTTCTAAGATAACCTCTATTGCATAAGTCGCAGAAGAACTGTGGTACTTTTTCTTTATCATTACATATTTTTAAATGAAGTTTGAATGTCTGTTTGTTTAGGAAAGATTTATCACAGCGAGGGCATTTGTTCTCATCATGCTTATCCATGTGTAGCCTTAGACTATTTCTTGAAGGGAATTGTACAAAACATACTTTGCAGATAGCTGCAACATGATGTGCTCTATCGTGGCATTTGAGCATTTTTTGAGTTGGGAACATTTTAGAGCATTTGGAACACATGACTTTCTTAGGTTTATGTAGTCTTTCGATATGACCATTGACTTGCATTTGAGACGCGAACACTTTGTGGCATTGCAAGCATGGATACCGTTGATTACGATGACTTCTCATATGCTTTGCTAAGTGATAATTACTAGGTAAAGTGACTCCACATTGTTCACATATAATTTGAGATTGGTTTTTTGTTATTTCATAAGTTTTTCGGCCCCGTACTAAGCTATTTACTTTAGTTACTACAGTTTTTTTACATTTATCAACAGTTCTCTTGCTTGTAAATAATAATTTGTTTTTCATCATGATATAAACTGTTTGTATGTTGTAGTTTACATCGTTGGTTAGATCTATTGAGTTCTTTATGTTGTCTAAACAATGATTCCATCGTTTGTTGGAATATTCACAACTCATAATGAATAGATATGAGTTCTTGATATTGTCACCACATTTTGTGCACACCATGTACGGTAACTCATCTTCTAAGGTATTCTGTAACAAGATTTAATCTATTATTAGTTAATGGATATAAAAATAAACTTAATTACAAACAACTTTGCTCATAACTTCCAAACAACTATAATCAAAAACAGAAATTTTGCATAGGGGTGTCAGACAGAGACTTATTTCGTACCGATCGAGGTCTATAGTTGACATAATATTAAGAAAATACTATACTTACGGTCAGTATTAATAACATGTTTTTGTAAGAGATAGTTTCATCAACAATATTGCTTTTTAATTGAACACAATCGTCTAGAAAGAGTCCATTGTTTTCAGTAGAAGCAAAACATAACCTGCAAATTCTTTCAGTTTTGCCAGCGACAAACTCCAGTACTGTATATAGAATATCGTTGTGTGAATCCATTGCTTAAGTTTTATTGAGAAAATTCAACGATTTTCAGAGAAAATGTTAATAATAAGAACAGGAAACAAACTGTCAACAAAAATTCGTAAACCATAGAGTCCATACAGTAAAAAATGTGAATGAGTGAATGACTCTCAAACAAAAGAGAAATCGTTTGATTGGTTGCATTTGTTATCTGTGTAGAATCAAACAGCAATTATTATTGTACTCTATGGATAAGATGGAAATTAATTGGCGATGTACAGGGTTCTATGCTCATTATATTTTAACAAACATCGCAGCCTTGAAGCTTGCAGCTGGTTTCGACGTAATCTGGGTCGTGTTGTAAAGGAAATGTTTAGGATCGGGTAGGTATTTATTATGCACACATGCTATTTACAATTTAATAAAATATTCTGAGCAATACATAGTGTATACGAAATAAAACGTCAATTTAATATAATCAAAATCATAACTTAACTTAATCTTAACTTAGGTGCAGTTTTACACATAATAATAATTATGCAAATTATGCCCATCAGGTAAAATAGATTTTTGTAAATACGTCCCATGCAATAGGAATAATTAACTACTTATTACTAAGGTAATTTGTTATGGCATACACCTTGGTACCATGGGCGTGCCCACAGTGGGGCAAGGTGGGGCATTTGCCCCACCCTGACTCGGAGCTTATAATAAAAAAAATAGGTTTTTAATATAAGTAACAAATTTCAATATCCATTATGTTACTTTCAAAATTAAAATTACCGCGTAAAACAATGCAATATGCATGGATCGGTCGCGCATGCACAAAGCCCGCTATTTTAAAGTTTATCCGCCCGCACGTTCCTGACAAATTTAATGGGCCATCATGCTGGCCCACTGGCTTATGGTTCGTGGTGTGAAGACTAGATGGCCACGGAGTCAGTTTTTCGGTCACACATCAAAGGAAGTGGGCCAGCGATGGCGGTACGCATCTACTCGTGGCCCATTCATCAGTGAGTGCTCGAAAATTGGTACGTGGTGTACAGTAAGGAACATCATCATCATCCGAGCGATGTTCCCGGTTGCATCCCTCTCAGGAGCCCGGGGTCCGCTTTCCTACTTTTACGCCTCCACTTCGCACGATCTTCGGCATCCTGGTTGGTAAGGCCATTTGCACGCATATCACCCTTTACGACGTCAAGCCAGCACTTCTTGGGTCTACCCAGTCTGCCACGGCCCGGCGGAGGCGCCATGGCAAGACATTTGTTCCCCACGTAACTAGCCGGTTTTCGCAAGACGTGACCGTACCAGCGTAGGCGACATTCTTGCAATTTATCTGCAATGTCTCGGACATGAAGGCTGCCCCGGATGCGGGAGTTCCTGACGCGATCCTTTCGCGTCACTCCACACATCCAGCGCAACATCTTCATCTCCGTGACACGCAGCTCCTGCTTATGTCGCTCAAGTACCGGCCACGCCTCACTACCATACAAAAGGACAGGTCTAATGATGGTTTTATACACCTGTCCCTTTAGTTTAACCGGCATTTTGGGGTCGCAAATGACACCAGTCACCTCACGCCACTTGGCCCAAGCCGCTGAAATGCGTGACTTGACGTCGCAATCGATGTCGCCGGACGCGCGATGAACAGATCCCAAGTACTTAAACTGGTCTGTCCGCTCGACCATATGACCGTCTACGCAGACAGGTGTGGGATCTGTGGTATTGCAAGCCAAGTACTCTGTCTTCGCCACATTCAGTTGCAAACCGCCGTTCTCAAGCGACTCCTTCCACGTGTGTACACGTTGGACCAGCCGCCCCTTATCCGAATCCGCCAGCGCAATATCATCAGCGTACATGAGCAGCCATGGAGGCTGCTCGTGTGCATCCCTGATGGCAACGGACAGTGCATCCAATATTAAGCTGAACAGGAACGGGCTTAGGACGGAACCCTGGTGAACTCCAACGGGAACAGGGAAGGGCTTAGTGTCGCCAACAGCAGTTCGCACCACAGAATCAGAATTTCGGTACATGTCTCTGATGATTTCAACATAAGCTTCCGGAACCCCTTTGGACCGCAGCGCCCACCAGATCATCATGCGAGGAACACAGTCGAAGGCCTTCTGCAAATCTAGGAATAGAAAATGCAGAGGCGTATTCTTCGTCCTGTATATCTCCATTACGATCCTTAGGGCGAAAACAGGGTCCATGGTGCCATGCCCGGGGCGGAAACCATATTGACACCCAGAGACAGTGCACTCCTGTCAGATCCGAGAATCCACTATCCGCTCGTAGAGCTTCATGGTGTGGGACATGACCTTTATACCTCGATAACTGCCACACTCCTGCACCGATCCCTTGCCCTTGAAAACTGGGGTAATAACACTCAATCTCCATTGGGCAGGGATCTCACCGGTCTCGAGTATGCGGTTAAAGAGGTTGGTCAAGATGCCCACACCACGAGGACCCATCGCCTTCCACATTTCGATAGGGACTCCATCGGCTCCGACAGCTTTCCGATTCTTCATGCGGCGAAGAGCCTTGCGGACTTCGTCAGGCGTAATCGGTGGCACAAGTCCTTGATTCGGAGGGAGTTCCGGCGGCTGCACCTCTTTGTACTGCTTATTCAGCAGCTCGTGGAAATAAGAGCGCCCTCTCTCCTTCACCGCAAGGTCCTCGCAAAGCAGGTTACCATCGGGGTCTTTTACACAGCGGCACTTGGATATATGCTGCGCCGCTTTTACCCTCGAACGTGCCAACTTATAAATAAGCTTCTGCCCCTCAGACGTTTCCAACTTATCGTATAGTGACTGTAAGTGGTTCTGTCTGGCTCTGGCTACTGCTCTTTTTGTGGCACGTTTGGCGGCTTTATACGAGTCGCGATCTTCAGGAGAGCTGGACGCTTGCCACTTTTTAAAGAGGGCTTTCTTCGCCTTAGTCTCCCTCTGGACTGTGTCGTCCCACCACCAGTGTGTACAGTAAGGAACATATAAATACAAAAAGCAAAGTAAAGTAATAGCTAGAAAGTACAAGTTGCACAAATGGGCGGCCTTATCGCTGAAAGCGATTTCTTCCAGGCAACCTTTGGATGGAAAAGAACTGATTTAGCTTTATATTGCCGCAGCGGCTGCTTGCACGTCCTTCTCCAATTTACAACTGAAGGTGACCATCGTGTAGTTGTGTTTCAACCATCACATTGCCCTATCGCTGCCATCTCGCTGGAGATTAATTAGCCTAAACCCCCCATGACATTATTCAAATAAATACAGTCATTAATAATAACATTTTAAATTTTCTACTACTTATCGAGTTTTATACTTTTGTTTGCTTCTGCCCCACCCTGTACAAAACTCTGGGCACGCCCATGCTTGGTACCTACTTAGTTCACAAGTTAAAAGCAATTTAACAAACAATTTTATTATTTTTAGATCTCATTCTATATTTAATACTTATTAATAGACCGAATTACTAACTTATTTTGACTACTTTATCATGCAGGATACTTACCTACACAATTAGGTAATAAAAAAACGGAACAAAGTACCTTAACCTTTTTAATAATTATTTGATCTATTAAATTGGTATACCAAAAAGATTTATTGAATTTTCATCGTTTTTAACCGACTTCTCAAAAAGGAGGAGGTTGTCAATTCGGTTGTCTTATGTATTTTCTTGTTACCTTATCACGTAAAATTATCGCCCGTAAACCGACTTTACGTACAACAATCTTCTTAGTTGCCTATTTCATCGAGATTCTGAAATGTTATAATACGTGGTATTGACAGCATTTAATTTTGATACAAAATTGATTCGTATTTGAATGTAAGTATTTAAATGAACCATACCATCCATTCACTACGAGCATGGTGTATCGTAGTGAATGGATGGTATGGTTCATTTAAATACTTACATATATCGGAGATAATGTATGAAGCAGATTAGTATCTTTTACTTTTTCGTAACGCGTAACATATTTTCTGGGCTAGCTGGTGCCCTTGCCAACCCGCTATAAATTTTGTTTTTATGATGTAGGTATGTTTAATATTTGTTTTAATATTTAACCTATATTTAACTCAACTTTGAGACATCAACATGCTGTTGTAATAGAAAAATTGCATCTCTTTATTAGAATCCTTAACTAAGTTCCAAACTTTTGTTCTTTCTTCGTCGCTTAAGTCTAGGTAGGGATCATTCAGTAGTCCCACAACTAGTCCTTGTTCAATGCCCTTACTTTCTTCAAGAATTCCTTTCATTAAAGCCATTGAAATTTTAGATCGACTGCTACCAAACAAAGAATGCAAGTATATTTGAAGATTATCTCCATACAACTGAACTATGGAATTAAAATATTTTTTCACCAATTCGTTTGCCTCTCGGGCTATGTATCTTCCTAATATCTCACCGAATATGTCTGTACCTTCTGTATTTCTTTTCTTTTTGTCTGCAAATATTTCTGGATAGTTTTTAACACTTTGTCTCATGGCCTTAAAATGTAGCATGCTAAGATGTACTTTAACATAATAGTTGAAGTGTTTCTCCATGGACAAAACGTTTTGCATCCACTTTACCAACTTTTCCATCACAGGCAAGCATGAAACGTATTTAGTGCTCTTATAAACCTCAACATCAATCAAAGACTCTAAGAATGTCTCAAAGTATTCTAAGCTTTTCTTCTTATTTATTTGGAAATGGAGTTCCATTTTATTTAAAAACACTTGTCCAACACTATCAAATCTTTTCTCTTGATTCTCTACATCTTTACATAGTAGTAAATGTTTACCGATTATTTTTATATACAAATTCACACATTCATCAAATTCCCAGTCATTGCCTTTTTCTCCAACAGAGAATTTTTCTCCACAAAATCTAATCAGAATGGAATTGATAAAATCTTCATTCATTTTCGAAAGAAGCGATAATACATCACGCAAGATAAACAAAGATTGACGTAATTCAATCTTATCTAGTATTGGGAACACTACAGCAACGTATTCTGGTCGGAAATCTGGTGGAATAAAGTTAACTTGTCTTATTTTTGTTTGTAGGTGAGGACTGGATGTAATTGAATGTTCAATGTTTTGAATCAGTGGTTTGAATGCCTCCCACACACGACTGTCAGATTTAGAGCCTTGCTGCTTAAAGTAAAGTAATCCAAACTTCAATGCAGCTGTGGGTCTAGCTTCCGCAACGATTGGAAAGACTTCATGTTCCTTATTAACTCTCTGAGCTAAGAACAATGCTAGTTTAGCAGAACGTTTCCATTTTAACAATTTATCGATGTTTTGATTTATATCTACAGTTTTGCAAACGAGGACTCTGTTCGCAAGTAGCTTCACGCCTGCTGTTTTCCATTCTAGTGAGTTTAAGTCCATTTGTGGTCTTGCTAGATGTGCATTAGCTCTTATATCAGCCGCATATCGCTTAACTTCGACATCGCTGTCACCGTCTATTTCAAGAATATAAGATGCTATACTTCTACCTATGAGCAGAGCTAGAGGTCTCGCTATTTTTTTATCTGGCTTATCTTTCCTAATAGCAGAGAGGAATTTATAGGACAAGCTCCCATCTTCCCCAAAATAAATGCTCACCTTACTGAGGAATCGGTTAAGTCTATCGGATTTTAGTGCTTTTAGGAATTTCTCCTCCGACAAAACCGTTATGTCATGTTTGAGCGCATTAACGTACGATTCATCTGTTTGATACAAGTCGAAATTCTCTCGAAGTAGTTCTTTTCGTCCAATCTTAGATGCAAAGAGTCTATACAGGATATCTTGTGCTACGTCCTTATCCTTTACAAATAATTTTTTAAGAGCCGGTATTAACTGGGTTTGAGAATCGGTTCCAATTTTGTACGCTTCTAGAGTGTCTATCAAGTAAGCCATAGCTTCAGCCGCTGTCTTTGGATCGGTATCATCTGTCGCACTAGTAAGTAACATTTTCTGTAATGCGATTTTAATGCATTGTTTTTCAGCACTACTCATATTGTACTCATCAAGTGTTGAGAATTGTTTCAAATATTTTGTTTTGATAGGCGCTTTGCACGTTTCAGTTCGTATTAGGTCTCTTATGACGACTGCGTGAAGACCTTCATCACAGTCTGCTTCAGACAGAGTTCCGTCCAAACCAAGACCATGTCCGAACGTCAGCAGTTGTGACCACAGATCATCGGTAACGCGCCATACGAAAGCCCGTTTTACTAAACTTCTGATAATGGCAGCCCTGACTTGAGATGGCTCGTTACAGTGTTTCAACAACAAATCAAATAGTGCTTGCAAGTGTTCAGCTTTCCCTCCGCTCTTGCTTATTAGAACCAATATCATGTGCATCCGATTTTGTGATGAACTTTCAGAAGTAATTTTGTTCCGTAGATCAAATAGAGTTTTATCGAAATTCTTAAAACGATATTCATCAAAGAGTTTGTCGAGGAATGTTTTTTGACTCATAAAGCCAGAATGATTAGCCATTTTGAATGAAATACCAAGATTACATTGATATCGTTCCGGCATTGCACATATATCCTCAGCGCAATCCTCAACGCAATCATAATCAATATTATCACATTCAGTTACCCAAATGGAAATTTCATCGTCGAGATTTGATCGGATATCTTTAGGCACAGGATACGGCCAATCTTTTATATCTTCACCAATTTCTTTGCGGATAAATACTTTGTTTTTTAATTCAGAGCGTTTATTTGTATCCAATCGCTTAATAAAAGGTTCAACAGTTTTAAATTCGAACCATTCTTTTAAGAACTCACATCTTGCAAACTGTATCACTAAATTCTCAGATTCTTCCTCACTGAGACAGTCGGCTACTGTTTGAATATGCAAAACCCAACACGTATAGAATTCTGGCTTTTTCAAGAATCTTTCCTTTTTCGAAGATAAAATGAACTTAGTCGCAGTCTTGCCCAGACGTTTATACGTTTCGCTTCTAAAATATTTTTCTACTATACCTAAAAATATTTCTGGATCAGTTTTCAGCGTGCATTTAATACTGTCAAAGTACTTGTTATTGTCATTTACATATTTCAATGCGAATTTTTTATCTTCGTCGATCTTTTCGTAGAACAGTTTAGCGACAATCGGAGTTTTTTCACATAGTATTTTAAGTAAATGGGGAGTTGTGTCGTTTGCGATTTTTGGGAATTCATTAATAACGAATTCCACAGAGCATTTGAGCAGGTACTTCAAAGCAATTTTTCGATCTTTGTCGAAATAATACAAATAGAATGTCTCGCATCTCTTCTCGTCTTTCAAATTCAAATGGATCCAGTGTTTCATTTTGTTCACAGCGGTGGTTGTCATCTCGGGGTAGAGAGAGGTTTCTAAGTTCTTAGGGTTTACAACTTCCTCATATTTCGACTCCAACAACCATTTAGATTTTAGAGCACGGCTGACGTAGAGCATGTCTTCATTTTTTAGAGTACGCAGTATGTAATCAACATTTCTAATCTTAGATGCCAAATCTATTTTAAACAGCTTGTCTATTGAAAAGCTTTCTGGAAGATCGGCAATATTAGTGAAATTAGCTTTTTCGTTTTGTGCTACTAATTTGTTGAGGTATTGATGTCGCTCTCTTAGATTGTTTCCGATTAGAGTGATTGGCACTGGTGGCGGCATTTTTGATAGTTGAATAATACTTATATGATATGCCCAATATATTAATGTCGGCGGGATTCCTGTAAAATAGAGAACGAAGTGACATTATGCTAAACATCTAAGTTTCATTATTATTATTAGAAAAGTATATCAACTATATAGTAAATACCTACGGTTATGGGTAAAAAAGAACGAAGTTGGACGAAGGTGATGTGAAAGTAACCCTGTGTAAGTAGCCAAAAGAAATAATCCTTTTTATCAACCACACTAAATACAAAAATACAATATCGTTTAGATACTTATTTTAATAATAAATACCTCAACTGCACTTACCTGTGTTAATTCAGTTTCCATTTATTGTAATTTACAAGTTCTATTAACATAAACGCAATACCGCAAGAATTTTAAAAATGATGTCATCATTCACTCTTTTCTTAGTTGAAATTGGAAGATTGAATGAAAAATGGTTTGTTTGATTCGAAACCAAAAGGGCGGGATTTGTTTAAACAACTGTTCAACCAAATTAATGTAACACAGCAAAGCCATGGTTTAGCAAAACTCACCTGAGTAAATCAGCGACTTCAATGATAATTAGATTGAGACTGGGACATCATTGTTCCCCTGCCCATCTGGCTAGGTTGGGAATTAGAGACGATGCGGGATGTGAGTGTGGATGTGATGTTGGTGATATTAATCATAATAATATATACCTACTTTTTAGTTGCCCTCAGCACGATAGATCTAATTTTATTGATTCCCTCATCTCCTTGAAGATTCCGTTTCCTACTAATGCAGCGTGTTTATTGTTAAATAAAGATCCCGGTGTGTTTGGCGTTATAGCTACATTTCTCAGTGTAAATAATATTAAATTATAGATTCTCCACTCCACTATGAAAGTATATAAAATGTAAATACTTATTTAACAATAAGTACAAATAATACAATAAGTATTGTATTTTCTCTAACTCTCTTGTAGGTACTCTTTGATTGTTCTAATTTTTGTGTATAATTCTTGCAGATTTTTCCTTTTTCTATTCCTTGACCATTTTTCTCCATCCTTTCCGAGTTAGGTATCCTTTTCCGCGCAGAAATGTTTCCCCGTTTTTGTTAAAACTCTCAGTCATTCCTCCCTCTTCCTGAAATATTACCTAAACTAAAATCCATTCTAAAACCAACAAAAACACAAGAAAAGAGCACAAGAAACAAGAAAAGAATAATTTGAAGGGAGAAGCAAAATACTCGACGCTGACAAGATGCGCAGCATAGAATATGCACAGTCGCATCCGCCATAAGAAAGAAAAAAAATCTCATCTGTCGCGTCAAAATCTGTCGCGAGAACGGCTGAAAATGCTCACCCACAAAAGTGCCCAACGCGCCATAAGAAGTTTTCACTTCAAAAAAAAACTGTTGAACTTTTGTTTTTCGACAAAAAAAAATACTGAACGAGGAAGTGTCTGGCAAAAACTTTCTTGAGTGTGTAGCACATGAGTAGTCCTTCTTTACTCATGTGGTGGTAGTACCTTTCTGCAGGTCTAATTTTACAACCGATCTGGATGAAACTCGGTGAGTAGGTAAAGGTGGAAACACATTTACGTGTCGTGGCGTGTCGTGACGGTGAGTGTGCACACTAATCTGTCGTGTCGTGGCGCGCTCTGACGTTTTTTCTGAACAGAAGGTAGGTATCGAACCTTTGTAGCGTGTAAACGTACATAATGTTAACTTCGGATTCGGAAAGTGATTTTGACGAAGATCTTCAATTTCTCTTAGCAATTAAACTTCTTGAGAGAAAAAAAAGAAAAGAAGGTACTGGGTTCATTCTATAAACCGAGAGAAACAGAACCATGGTGAATTTCATCGTCTCGTTAGAGAACTAGAAATTGACCTTTCGTTGAGGTACAACTTCAATAAGTTCGCGGGTCAATTTTTACAAATACCTACGCAACAAACGTCCGTCCGCTAGTTGTCCGCGTCCTTAATGACGCGCCACGAGCCACGTAGATAGAAACACACTTGCATGTCGCGCCATAACATCTACCACTGCTCTGGCGCAATCGGTTCCGAGCAGTCGGCGTCACGACAGAAGGCGCCACGACACGACACGACCTACAAATGTGTCTCTAATCCTACAAAATATATGAAACCGATATGCTACTGGCGCGACACGACACGCCACGACACGTAAATGTGTTTCCACCTTAATAGGTATACAGGTTTTAAGATTTTAAAGGATTTTCAAATCATCGATGATTTTGATTGGATGGGGCCTACTGGAAATCTCATGAGGTCCTAATTCGATGAAATGGAATCGGTAGGGATTGATGGAGAACTAGGGAACCGAGTGAGTGATATTGGCAGGGCTACAGTTCACCTTCGCATGTTTGGAATGTGTGTGGAAGGCATTTCTTTATTTACCTACTTGTCAAAATGCGTATCGTGTTTTCGTAAACAGAGTAGGGATTCAACTATTTTAAGAAGACTGATATAAAATACAAAATTAGTTTAGGTAATAGGTAGTTTTATTTTTAACATCATACGTGCTTAATAATAAATATAATAAGCCCGCAGGGCACCTTGCGAGGTGACGGGGAGTAACGACCCCGCGGTCCCGAGTTCTCCAGGGGGAAGTCACCGTTCCTCATCTCCGGCTTGCCTTAGTTGACTGGTCGGAGTGAATATTGACGAGAAAGCGGTTTCCCCCCCCCGCCTCTAGCTTGCCTTCACCGGCCGTCCAGAGTGGAGTCACAAGAGCAGAAATACTCGAAGGATGGATGCAGAACGTCAGTGATGAGTTGGCCCGCTTGCTCGGACTACCAGCGATAACTTAAAATCCAGTGAGGCCTCTCCATCCTTCAAGCCACTCACGTTCCTGTTGCCCCCTTGCTGTATTTCATTTTCATTTATTAGACATTGTTACGTCAGGCGCCATAGTATCCATAGTTCCTCAGTATCTAGTCCACTACCATCCCATCACAATAGCTCAAGTAGTTTTGTCCTGTAGATTATCAATAGTTTTATCCAAACCGGAGGTTGTCCTTGGTTGCACTTTATAGTGTAGACAGGGATAATCGCCGGTTTCGAATTCACCCCATTGTTTGCTATTATACTTGTTATTGTAAAGGGCCTCTACATGTTGGCTTCGGCTCCACGCACGCCTTCCAAAGGTCCGGGGCTCCATAGCCCTGTGATACAGGACGTATAACAGACAAATATAATAATACAGTTAAATATAAGTTACTTTCTTAAAACTAGGTACCGTTAATATATTATTATTTTTATAGTAAAAAATAATAATATATCATTATTATTTTTAACAAATAATAATATCTTAGCCAACAGCTTTTATAAGTTCGTTGGGTGGTTAGTTTTAACATTTTATGTTCTTGAGTTGCAATAAGTACCTACCTTCCGATTCTGCCATAAAAGTCTTTTAAATGAACAAATTTCATATAATTATCACTTAGTATCAAAGTGCCCCAAGCTATGTAACAAAGTGCCCCAAAGGTGGGGACCAAAAATTGTATCTTAAAGAAGTTATATTTGTTAATCTTCATAAACATCTAATTTGTTTTACTTTAATCATAACAAAGTTGAAATTAGCTATACCTACATTAAGCTTTAAAAATGTATATACTTAATTATTTTTAAGCAAATGTGTCCCACGTCACCTCGTCAGGTAAACATTTATGTTCTGGAGTTGTATATTGGCGGTACATTGTTTTTTAACTACGAAGGTTTTAGCGGACATCCCACGTCCCATCTTCCGCCTTCGTTTTATATAGCATGGTTAGACAAATTAAGCAGGTAGCCTAAAAAAAGATGTAAGTAGAGTAACAAAAAACATAGGTAAGTAAGTATCTAGTACTAATCTTAATTGGTAGACATCAAAATGCTATTGTAATAGAAGAATTGTGTCTCCTTATCATAACAATCTTTGACTAAATTACAAACTTTTGTTTTTTCTTCGTCGCTTAAATGTAGACGACTGTCCTTAAGAATATTCGCAACGAGTCGCCTCTCAGGACCCTTGTTCCCATCTAAGATTCCTTTAATAATAGCCATTGTAATTTTAGTTCTGCGCCAGCCAAACGAGGATTGCATATAATTATTAAGATTTTTTCCATACAATTCAAGTATGGAATTAAAATATTTAGATACTAATTCGTTTGCCTCTCGGGTTATGTAATTTCCAAAAATCTCACCAAATATTTCTGTAGCTTCTGTGTTTCTTGTCTGTTTATCAGCAAATATTTCTGGATATTGTTTAACACTTTGTCTCATGGCCTTAAAATGTAGCATGCTAAGATGTACTTTGACATAATAATTGAAATGTTTCTCCATGGGCAAAACGTTTTGCATCCACTTTACCAACTTTTCCATCACAGGCAAGCATGAAACGTATTCAGGACTCCTATAAACCTTAACATCAATCAATGACTCCAAGAATGTCTCAAAATATTGTAAGCTTTTCTTCTTATTTTTTCGAAAAAGAGGTTCCATTTTACTTAAAAACACTTGTCCAACACTATCAAATCTTTTCTCTTGATTATCTACATCTTTACATAGTAATAAATATTTACCGATTATTTTAACGTATAGGTTCACACATTTATCAAATTCCCAGTTATAAATCTTTTCTCCAATAGAGAATTTTTCTTCGCAAAATTTAATTAGAATGGAATTGATGAAATCTTCATTCATTTTTGACAAAAGCGATAATACATGATGTAAGACGAATAAAGATTGACGTAACCCAATCTTATCTAGTATTGGGAACACTAAAGCAACGTATTCTGGTCGGAAATCTGGTGGAATAAAGTTAACTTGTCTTATTTTTCTTTGTAGGTGAGGACTGGATGTAATTGAAGGTTCAATGTTTTGAATCAGTGGTTTGAATGCCTCCCACACGCGACTGTCAGATTTAGAGCCTTGCTGCTTAAAGTAAAGTAATCCAAACTTCAATGCAGCTGTGGATCTAGCTTCTGCAACGATTGGAAAGACTTCATGTTCCTTATTAGTTCTCTGAGCTAAGAACAATGCTAGTTTAGCAGAACGTTTCCATTTTAACAATTTATCAATGTTTTGATTTATATCTACAGTTTTGCAAACGAGGACTCTGTTCGCAAGTAGCTTCACGCCTGCTATTTTCCATTCTAGTGAGTTTAAGTCCATCTGTGGTCTTGCTAGATGTGAATTAGCTCTTATGTCAGCCGCATATCGCCTAACTTCGACATCGCTGTCACCGTCTATTTCAAGAATATAAGATGTTATACTTCTACCTATGAGCCGAGCTAGTGGTCTCGCTCTGTTTTTCTCTGGCTTATCTTTCCTCATAGCAGAGAGGAATTTATAGGACAAGCTCCCATCTTCCCCAAAATAAATGCTCACCTTACTGAGGAATCGGTTAAGTCTATCGGATTTAAGTGCTTTTAAGAATTTTTCCTCCGACAGAACCGTGGTATCGTGTTTGAGCGCATTAACGTACGAATCATCTGTTTGAATCAAGTCGAAATTCTCTCGAAGAAGTTCTTTTCGTCCAATCTTGGACCTAAAAAGTCTATGCAGAATATCTTGTGTTACCTCCTTATCTTTCGCGACTAAATTTTTAAGAGCCGGTATTAGCAGGTTTTGGGAATCGGTCCCAGCTTTGTATGCTTCTAGAGTATCTATCAAGTGAGCCATAGCTAATGCCGCTGTTTTTGGATCTGATTCATCTGTCGCACAATTAAGTAACATTTTCTGTAATGCGACTTTAATGCTTTGCTTTTCTGCACTTGTGAAACCGTAATCATCAAGTGTCGAGAATTTTTTTAAATATTTTTTTTTGATAGACGAGTTACATGTTTCGGTTCGTAGTAGGACTCTTATGACTACTGCGTGGAGACCTTCATCACAGTCTGCTTCAGACGGA
This sequence comes from Idaea aversata, assembly GCA_907269075.1. Lineage (NCBI taxonomy): Eukaryota > Metazoa > Arthropoda > Insecta > Lepidoptera > Geometridae > Idaea > Idaea aversata. The sequence continues at coordinate 556,449 of OU026109.1, forward strand.
GTTCCGTCTAGACCGAGGCCATGTCCGAACGTCAGCAGTTGTGACCACAAGTCATCGGTAACGCGCCATACGAAAGCACGTTTCACTAAACTTCTGACAATGGCAGCCCTGACTTGAGATGGCTCGTTATAGTGTTTCAACAACAAATCTAATAGTGCTTGCAAGTGTTCAGCTTGCCCTCCACTCTTGCTTATTAAAACCAATATCATGTGCATCCGATTTTGTGACGAACTTTCAGCGGCAATCTTGTTACGTAGCTCAAACAGAGTTTTATCAAAATTAGTAAATCGGTATTCATCGAAGAGTTTGTCGAGGAATGTTTTCGGTTTAGGCATTCGGAACGCACAATTGTCTGCCATTCTAAGAGCGCAGGGCATAATATCTGCAGCTGCATAACAAGATCTTTTTGCTAGAAATCTTTGACCCGATCCGTATTCATGCACCGAAATGTCTTCTGAAATGTCACTATCACTTTCCCACATATAAGAATCATCATTTTGGTTGAATTGAATATCTTTAGGAACAGGATACGGCCAATCTTTTATTTCTTCACCAACCTCTTTTTGAACAAATACTTTATTCTTAAACTCGGAGCGCTTATTTGTGTCCAATCGTTTTACAAAAGGTTCAACAGTTTTATACTGGAACCATCCTTCTAAGAATTTGCATCGCGCTAATTGTGTGACCAAATTCTTACATTCCTCCTCACTCAGACAGTCAGCTACTGTTTGAATGTGTAAAACCCAAGAAGTGTAGAATTCTGGCTTCTTCCAAAATCTGTCTTGTCTCGAAGATAAAATGAACTTAGTCGCAGTCTTGCCCAGACGTTTATACGTTTCGCTTCTGAAATATTTTTCTACTATACCTAAAAATATTTCTGGATCAGTTTTCAGCGTGTATTTAATACTGTCGAAGTACTTGTTATTGTCATTTACATATTTCAATGCGAATTTTTTATCTTCGTCGATCTTTTCGTAGAACAGTTTAGCGACAATCGGAGTTTTTTCACATAGTATTTTAAGTAAATGGGGAGTTGTGTCGTTTGCGATTTTTGGGAATTCGTTAATAACGAATTCCACAGAGCATTTGAGTAGGTACTTCAAAGCAATTTTTCGATCTTTGTCGAAATAATACGAATAGAATGTCTCGCATCTCTTCTCGTCTTTCAAATTCAAATGGATCCAGTGTTTCATTTTGTTCACAGCAGTTGTTATCATCTCGGGATAGAGAGAGGTTTCTAAGTTCTTAGGGTTAACAACTTCCTCATATTTTGACTCCAACAACCATCTAGATTTTAGAGCACGGCTGACGTAGAGCATGTCTTCATCTTTCAGAGTACGCAGTATGTAATCAACATTTCTAATTTTAGACGCTAAATCAATTTTAAAAAGCCTGTCTATTGTAGAGTGTTCTGGTAGTTCAGCAAAATTATAGGAATTTGCGTTTTCGTTTTGTGTTACTAATTTGTTAAGGTAACGATGTCGCTCTCCTAGATTGTTTCCAATTAGAGTGATCGGCACTTGCGGCGGCATTGTCACTGATGCAATTATAATTGGTGTCAAATTACAACTCGAAGTCGAAGGGATTCCTGTAAAATAGAAAAAGGACCATTATGTTTAATCTATGTTTCAATAATTTTATAGGTAGGTAGGTAGATTTGCCTAGCTGCCTAGGTAATAGTTTGAAAGGGAATACCTACGTAACTGCGAAAAAAAAATTCATTGAATTTTGTTTTTTCAAATACTTTTCATCAATATCTCTATACTGCGACGCCTTATTAAATCGATGTATTGTTACTGCGATATAACGTTACATCGAAAAAATATTCTGCGAAGGATTTTATTGTGAAAATACCATACTGCGAAGACTTGTCTAATCGACATCTTGTTACTGCGACCTTTACAAAAATTAATTAAAATTAAAAATCATCATCATCATCATGTCAGCCCATACACGTCCACTGCTGGACATAGGCCTCCCCCATAAGACGCCACAAACAGCGGTCCTGAGCCGCCTCCATCCATCGACTACACGCGACGGCCACAAATTAATAATATGTCATGAAAAATATAGGGTGGTCGGAGAAGTGACGTAAAAATTAGTTACCTCATACCAAGGGGAAAAACCCATAAAAAACGCAAAAACGAAAAAAAAAACCGCGAAACTTTTGGGGGTGAATTAGATACCCCTCGATATTCGCCGACAACCCTGTATTTTTCACGACATAATTTTTTAATTGTTTTATTATTATGTAAAGTTCGAAAGTAAATAGATGTCGATTAAACAAGTCTTTGCAGTAGGTATGGTATTTTCGCAGTAAAATCCTTCGCAGAATAGTTTTTCGATGTTACGCTAGGTCGCAGTAACAATATATCGATTTAATAAGGCGGCGCAGTATAGAGATATTGATGAAAAGTTTAGTATTCGAAGAAACAAAATTAGACGAAAAGTTTTTCGCAATGACGTAGGTATCCCGTTTGAAAGTACCTAACCCTGTGCCAACTTAGATCATTTACCTACAATGAAATCAATATTTACTTATTTTCTTAAGTATCCGACATTGAAACGGAACTCACCGGTGTTAATTCCGTAGGTATAGATCTCTAAATCCAAGTTATAAACAAAATAAGAATTAAAACACCCCAAACACCAAGTAAACACAAAATCACAACAATAATCTGAAAAATGAGGTCATCATTCACTCTTTACCCACAGTACCACAAACTTGAATGAACTACGATGTTTGATTCGGAATAAAAATACTTCAATTTGTTGTTTTTCTGGCGGGAATTGAAATAAATCTGTGACAAAAACTAATATATTTGGCGATAGGGTAGGGCTAGGGTAGGACCATAACAAGTAGGTAAAAGTGGAACCTAGTATTATTGAGAATTCTGACACTTCAAAACGGAATTTCAAAATGTAATAAAATATTAATAAAATATATATCTATTATTATTTACAAGTAGGTACCTACATAATTAATATTTTTTTAATCACTGATTTATTGTAAAATTAAGTATGTTTATCATCAAATGGGATATACAACTCACGCTAGTTCAAACTTTATTGAAAACGGTAGCACTGCGGACTCGTGGTCACACCGTTTTACTACACCAGTGTAACTACGAGTATTTTCTGGTGTGATTAACATGAAATTATTAAAACATAAGACTAGTAGGTAGGTTACCAATAGGTAACTAAATTAGTAAATAATATTGTAAACTATTTATTTGTGTCCATAGTAAGTAGGTAATAAGTTGAAAACATTCATTATGGATTTATTAGTTATAACTTCTTTCTTAAAACTACAAAAACAAGAACATCTTTGAATTAATTTCATAAAAATATCTAAGTATATAATATAAAATGGCTATAGGCTAGCTTTATCATTTAAGTATGTATTTTATGTCCTAAATTAGCAAACCACTAAAATAACATTATTTAAAATTTTGGATCTTTTAAGAACGAAAACTAATTATTGTCGTTAAAATAGGTCGGAAGAGTAGGGGTCGCTTACAAATACCATATGTAGCGGTTTTATTTTGTGAACATCCGATATCCTATCTCTAATATTTTACTGGTTATACCTACAACAACAAAAAACAATTAAGAATCTAATTAGAACACATCGGAAAGCTATTGTAATAGAAGAATTGTAATTCCTTATCTTTATTGTCCTTGATTAAGTTGCAAACTTTTGTTATTTCTTCGTCGTTAAAATGTGAACGACGTGCCTGAAGAATATCAACAGCAAGTCGTCGTTCAGGGCCTTTGCTCTCTTCTACAATTCCTTTAATAATAGCTATTGTTATGTTACTTCCATCCCAGCCAAACGACGATTTCATATACTTATTAAGATATATCCCATACAATTGAAGTATAGAATTAAAATACTTAGATACTAATTCGTTTGCCTCTCGGGCTATGTATCTTCCTAAAATCTCACCGAATATGTCTGTACCTTCTGTATTTCTTTTCTTTTTGTCTGCAAATATTTCTGGATAGTGTTTAACACTTTGTCTCATGGCCTTAAAATGTAGCATGCTAAGATGTACTTTAACATAATAGTTGAAGTGTTTCTCCATGGGCAAAACGTTTTGCATCCACTTTACCAACTTTTCCATCACAGGCAAGCATGAAACGTATTCAGGGCTCCTATAAACCTTAACATCAATCAATGACTCCAAGAATTTCTCAAAATATTGGAAGCTTTTCTTCTTATTTTTTCGAAAAAGAGGTACCATTTTATTTAAAAACACTTGACCAACTGTATCAAATCTTTTCTCTTGATTCTTTACTTCTTTACATAGTAGTAAATATTTACCGATTATTTTTACGTATAGATTCACATATTTATTATGTTTCCAGTCATTCATATTTTGTCCAGTTGAGAATCTTTCTTTGAAAAATCGAGTTAGGATAGAGTTGATAAAATCTTCGTTCATTTTTGGCAAAAGCCATAATACATGACTTAACACGAACATTGATTGACGAATCCCGATCTTATCTAGTATTGGGAACACTAAAGAAACGTATTCTGGTCGGAAATCTGGTGGAATAAAGTTAACTTGTTCTATTTTTCTTTGTAGGTGAGGCCTGGATGTAATTGAAGGTCCAATGTTTTGAATCAGTGGTTTGAATGCCTCCCACACACGACTGTCAGATTTAAAGCCTTGCTGCTTAAAGTAAAGTAATCCAAACTTCAATGCAGCTGTGGGTTTAGCTTTTGCAATGATTGGGAAAACTTCATGTTCCCTATTAATTCGCTGAGCTAAGAACAATGCAAGTTTGGCAGAACGTTTCCATTTTAACAATTTATCGATGTTGTGATTTATATCTACAGTTTTGCAAACGAGGACTCTGTTGGCAAGTAGCTTCACGCCTGCTGTTTTCCATTCTAGTGAGTTTAAGTCCATCTGTGGTCTTGCTAGATGCGCGTTAGCTCTTATATCAGCCGCATATCGCTTATCTTCGGCATCGCTGTCACCGTCTATTTCAAGAATATAAGACGCCATACTTCTACCAATGAGTCGAACTAGTGGTCTTGCAATTTTTTTATTTGGCTTGTTTTTCCTCATAGCAGACAGGAATTTATAAGCTAAGCTCCCATCTTCCCCAAAATAAATGCTCACCTTGCTGAGGAATCGGTTAAGTCTATCGGATTTTAGTGCTTTAAAGAATTTCTCCTCCGACAGAACCGTTATGTCATGTTTGAGCGCATTAACGTACGATTCATCTGTTTGAATGAAGTCAAAATACTCTCGAATTAGTTCTTTTCGTCTAAACTTGGACCTAAAAAGTCTATGCAGGATATCTTGTGCTATTTCCTTATCTTTTACAACTACATTTTTAAGAGCCGATATTAATAGGGAGTGAGAATCGGTTCCAATTTTGTACGCTTCTAGAGCATACAAGTGACCCATAGCTTTAGCCACTACCTTTGGATCTGATTCGTCTGTTACACAAGATAGCAACATTTTCCGGAATGCGATTTTAATGCATTGCTTTTCTGCACTTGTTAAGCTGTAAAGTGTGTTTCCGCATTTGAAAAAATTCTCGATACTTGAATCATCAAGCGTAGATAATTTTGATAAATACATTTGTTTGATAGCGTCGTTGCATGTATCGCTTCGTAGTAGGGCTCTTATGACTACTGCATGGAAGCCTTCAACACAGTCTGCATCAGATGGAGTTCCGTCTAGACCGAGGCCATGTACAAACGTCAGCAATTGTGACCACAGGTCATCGGTAACGCGCCATACGAAAGCCCGTTTCACTAAACTTCTGATAATGGCAGCCCTGACTTGAGATGGCTCATTACAGTGTTTCAATAACAATTCAAATAGTGCTTGCAAGTGTTCAGCTTTCCCTCCGCTCTTGCTAATTAAAACCAATATCATGTGCATACGATTTTGCGATGAACTTTCAGCACCAATCTTGTTACGAAGCTCAAACAAAGTTTTATTGAAATTCTGAAAGCGATTTTCATCAAAAAGTTTGTCCAGGTATGTTTTTCGTGGCGGCATACCGAGAGCACAGAGATTCATCTCCAACTTGAGAGTGCAGTGATAATAATCTTCAACTCCTGCACACATATTATCACTTCCACACGTAGAATAATCATCGTCTTTTTTGGACCGAATATCTTTAGGAACAGTATACGGCCAATCTATTATTTCTTCGCCAACTTCTTTGCGGACAAAAATTTTATTCTTAAATTCGGAGCGCTTATTAGTATCCAATCGCTTTACAAAAGGTTCAATAGTTTTATACTGGAACCATCCTTCTAAGAATTTGCATCGTGCTAAATGTATTACCAACTTCTCACAATCTTCCTCACTCAGACAGTCGGCTACTGTTTGAATGTGTAAAACCCAAAACGTGTAGAATTCTGGCTTTTTCCAAAATCTGTCTTTTCTTGAAGATAAAATGAATTCAGTCACAGTCTTTCCCAAACGTTTATACGTATATCTGAAATATTTTTCAATTATATCTAAAAATATTTCTGGATCAGTTTTCAGCACGCATTTAATACTTTCTAAGTACTTGATATCGTCATTTATATATTTCAATGCGATTTTTTTATCTTTGTCAACCTTTTCGTAGAACAGTTTAGAAACAATCGGAGTTTTCTCACTTAGTATTTTAAGTAAATAGGGAGTTGTGTCGTTTGCCATTCTCGGGAACTCATTAATAATGAATTCCACAGAGCATTTGGGCAGGTACTTCAAAGCAAGTTTTCGATCTTTGTCGAAATAATACGAATAGAATGTCTCGCATCTCTTCTCGTCTTTCAAATTCAAATGGATCCAGTGTTTCATTTTGTTCACAGCAGTTGTTATCATCTCGGGGTAGAGAGAGGTTTCTAAGTTCTTAGGGTTAACAACTTCCTCATTTTTTGACTCCAACAACCATTTAGATTTTAGAGCACGGCTGACGTAGAGCATGTCTTCATCTTTCAGAGTACGCAGTATGTAGTCAATATTTCTAATCTTAGATGCCAAATCTATTTTGAACAGCCTGTCTATTGCAGAGTTTTCTGGAAGTTCGGCAAAATTATTAAAAATAGCTTTGTCGTTCTGTCCTACTAATTTGTTGAGATAGCGATGGCGCTCTCCTAGATTGTTTCCGATTAGAGTGATTGGCACTTGAGGCGACATTTTCAGTTTAAGCACGAATGAATTTGTTGTCAAAATGTCAAATGGAATCTTGGAGCAGTTCCTGAAAAAACACAAAAATATATTTTATTTCATTTTTTAGATAAACTGATACTTACATTTCTGTCCTAATAAAATGTGACAATAACCCTGTATCATTGAAATAATTATCATAATCGGTTCAAGTTATCTGTTTTAAAATATAAATAGCGGAAGATAGTGGTTACCAATAGATAAGCAAAGAATCCCTTAATTATTTTGTTTCGAATTCCTAGATCCTAAGATATTAAATCACACGTCTTTAAATAATGGTGGTTTTAATTATTAATTATACTCACTTGTTTTTAGTTCGTCTCCTTACACTGTAGTTTCTATTTTCGAAACAAACAAAATAAACTTGTTTACATTACACGATTTGAAAAAGAAAATGATGTAATCATTCACTCTTTACCTACCCCACCTAGTGAATGAACAATAAATAGATTGTTTGATTCGTAACTATTATAGACCGTAACCATAATACTTTTTTTTATCCGAAAATAGCGGGAAATTTTAAAAATCTACTGCCAAATTTTACTTTTAGACGAAAAAAAAACATTCATCCTTAAAAATTACAAATTTACTTGAAAATAAGGCTTATTTCCATAAGTTTAAGCTATATTCACGCTTGTTACGCGATAATATTTTTTCATTACTCATACTCCGAAAGTAGGTCTAAAAATGCGTGAAGAGCGTGTAGAAAATAAAATTTCCAGCCCTAGGGAAAATCGCTTTCACTGACAGCTGTCATGTCAAATTATGGCTTCGCACGAATCGTGCAATGTGCATATAGCCAGTATCAGTATCATTATACATTAGGAACTTCATAACCTAACCTCCTTGCTTTAAGTAACACCAAAGAATAACACTACATGTATACAACCTCTTTGATCCCAACCTTGTAAGAGGATCAGGTAGTATGAAGTCTCTCATTCACTCTCGTTGTTAGGAAGAATTTTATGTATTATTCGTAATGAAAAGCACAGTGTTTACCTCGGGTGAAAGACTCATTAAGTCCCTCGAACTATTAGCGCCCTCGCTACGCTCGGGCGCCAAACTCCGTCTCGGGACTTGTAATGAGTCAAAGTCAAAGTCAAATTTCTTTATTTCTTTCGATACTTATGTTTAAAAATACAATGATCACTTGAAATCGTCATAAAGAACTAAGTTAGGATGTGTGCCTTCGGAACGCGCCCACCAATGAGAAGAAGGCACAAGAAACTCATGGGGTTTTTTTTTATGTGATCACGCTCACAAAGGTCAATATTACAAATATTTGAAGGTATTATTTGAAATGGAGCAATTAAAGTCACATCCATGGATTCTTATCATTAAGGTAGGTACGAAGAGGTATCATAGTATGCCTTACCACATGAGTTTCTTTACTCATGTGGCCTTACCGCACAATTTATGCTTTATAAAAGTTTTGAATTTGTTAATGGACATGTCATATACATCTTTAGGTAATTTATTATAATAGAGCACACATGTACTATTAAACGACCTGCTTATTTTCCGGAGCCTACTACCGGGCAAGGTCAGCTCATCCCTATTTCTTAAGTTGAAATTATGAATATCGCTATTTTTGCGAAAAAATATCAGGATTTTTGTGAACGTAGAGCAAGTTTTCGTAAATATATTGTGAATAGAGCGTTAATATATTTATCTCTTTAAATTTTTCTCTAAGTGATTCCCTGGGGCCCATTTTATAGATAGCTCGGACAGCTCTTTTTTGTAATATAAAAATAGCATCAATATCTGCAGCACACCCCCACAGCAGGATGCCATACGACATGACACTGTGGAAGTAGCTGAAATAGACTAGACGAGCAGTCTCAATGTCCGTGTATTCGCGAATTTTCTTAACGGCGTAAGCGGCAGAACTAAGTCTATTGGACAATGCTTCCACATGCGGGCCCCACTGAAGCTTAGCATCTAAAGTTATACCTAGAAAGACAGCCTTACTGACTAATTCAACTTCCTCATCATAAACTTTACAACAGTTTTTACTTGTTTTACATTTGGAAGTGTGAATCGAATTAATTTAGTTTTGGATCCATTCAGTAATAAATTATTGGAGTTGAACCAATCAACTATTCTAGAGAGAGCATTGTTCACATCGTCAACGTTGGACTGACGCCTTTTAACCTTGAACACCAAGGAGGTGTCATCTGCAAACAACACTATCCCATGGTTGTCCCTTACAAGGTAAGGTAAGTCATTTATATAAACTAAGAACAAGAAAGGTCCTAATATGGATCCTTGAGGAACCCCCATTACTATCGCAGATCCGGGGGATCGTTTTCCGTTAACATCGACACACTGGACCCTACCACTCAGATAAGAAGAGATAAGATCCAGGGCGCCGCACAAACGGGTAACGGGTCAATCTAAGCGGCCATAAATCGAATTCTCAAAACTTAAAGCAGGTAGAAAAACAACTGGTTATTATTATTTTTAAATAACTAGAGAACAATAGACGACCCTTTCCGGTCTGCTGGCGGGTGCGCCAGAGCTTTAACACCAGTGTCAATCTGGCTTTCGCAACAATTGTACACATCTTTCTCGACTTTCTCCGCGCAACTGTCTCAGTTTGAAAGTGAATATCTTTGATAATAGTGGTTTGTTCAAAAATATTGTCATGGATTTGGATCAAGCTGGTAAGTGAGCATATTTTGAAATCATTTAATTGTGTTTATTTGTGAAAATAACATTATTTTTCGTCCATTGAACAAATAGGTTAAAAATGATAGGAGTTTTTGACAAATTTGTGCGTTTAAAAAGATTTTAGTTATATAATCGGGTTCGATAGGGTTATTTTTTTAAATGTACTTGTGAGATAATTGTTTAAGATATATAATAACCTTGAAATCAGCCGCACCAACCCGCACCATTTTCAGCCAGGGGTGATAAACCATAATAGTAAAAAAATATTAAAAATCTAGATTTTGTTAAACTTACAATTAAGTGATAAATATTTTGTTTCAGAGATGTCTGGTAGCTCGGGTGTAAGAGTAGTGACACGTAGATCACTCTTTGATAAAATGCAAAAACAAAATTTGACTACTTTTGACGAAAAATTGAAGTATTTGGAAAATTTTCTTTTGTCTTGCGGAAACTGCTCCGGAGATGAACTGAAGAAGTGGAAGCAAAAAATCGCGACTACTAAGTCTGACTTCAAACAAAGATGGAAGAAAGCAAGTAAATTAGAAACACGATTCCTTCAAAGCAATGATGAATGGTTGAAAAAAACACTTGATATACCTATAGATAAGCATCTTAGCCCAGGTCGACCATCGAAACCGTTTGTCGAATCGAGTGAAAGAAGTAAACGAAGAAAAACTGAAGAAATTCGCAATGTGGTAGAAGATGACGTGTTATTACACGCTACGCAAATAAAATTACGAACATCTGGAAAAAGGGATACTTCAAGCATATTAAAACAAATTATTTCTTCCCCAACGAGAGCTACGAAATTGAAAAAAGCGTATCGAAATGCCCAAAATAAAGAAAAACAGCTAACGCCTTTATTAGCTCTCTCCATATTTGTCGAAGCTGATTTATCGCGGCGACAATATGATATAATCAGAAGTGCCCGTAAAAACGTATATCCCAGTTACAGCATACTACAAAAGGCTAAAAAGGAATGCTATCCATCAAACGATTCCATTGAAATAACTGAAACTTCCGCCGAAGTAAAGCTTCAAGATATACTCAATCACACTTGTTGCAGATTATTAACGTATTTAAAAGATGTAATATCTAATCTTGATGCCGATAAATGCAACTCACTAGAGCTGATCTACAAGTGGGGTTGTGATGGATCCCAACAAGCTCAGTTCAAACAAAAGCTGATGGAAAACGACGCTATTGATTCCAACATTTTTCAAAGCAGCTTTGTGCCTCTTCAACTACTATGTGGTACTAATAAAAAGAAAATAATATGGCAAAATCCTACCCCGTCATCACCACGATATTGTCGTCCTATTCGACTAAGATTTGTAAAGGAAACTGTCGATATTACAAAAGCAGAAATTGAGCACGTAGAAAATGCCATCAAATGCTTACAAAATACGAAATTTATGTTAGACGAAAAATCATATTCTGTAAAGCATACCATGACACTTACAATGGTAGATGCTAAGGTGTGTAATGCCGCCACACAAACCACATCAACAATGAGGTGCTACATTTGTGGCGCAACATCCAAAGAATTCAACAATTTAAATATTAGAAAAGATGTTGACGTGGATGCACTAGCCTTTGGACTATCAACTCTGCATGCCAGAATTCGCCTATTTGAGAGCATTCTACATCTGTCCTATAAACTTCCTGTAAAGAAGTGGCAGTTAAGATCAGATGCTGATAAAGCTATAGTCAACGAAAGAAAAAAGACGATACAAGAAAAATTTAGACGAGAGTCGGGTCTTATAGTAGACGTACCCAAAGCTGGATTTGGAAATACAAATGATGGAAACACGAGCAGGAGATTTTTTTCTGATCCCATATTAGCTGCCGAGATAACAGGCATCGATATTAACCTGATTTACCGGCTCAAAGTAATCTTAGAAGTGATTTCAAGTGGTTAAAAGGTTCACTTGCATAAGTTTGCAGTTTATTGCTTTGATACTGCAAAAATATACATCGAATTATATCCGTGGCATCCTATGACCCCCACGATGCACAAGATTTTAATTCATGGTGCCACCGTTATCAAAAATGCTTTGTTGCCTATAGGATTACTGTCTGAAGAAGCAGCTGAGGCACGAAATAAACATTTCAGACAGTATAGGCAAAACTTTGCCAGGAAAGTCTCAAGAGAAGCTTGTAATCGGGACATCTTGAACAGATTGTTATTAAATTCTGATCCACTTATTACAAGTATGAGACCAATCCCAAAAAAGAAGTCAATGCCGTTCTTGAAGGAATCAATCGATTTGATGATTCCTGCTGAACCCGCCTCTGATGACTCAAATGATTCAGATTCTGAAGACATAGAGAATGAGCAGGACGATGAAGAGCCTTGGTTCTCATCATCTTCTTAGTTGCAGGAGGACGTAAATAGATTAGTTACCTTGAGAACGACAATCAGCTTATATTTCAGGTTCAGCATAACATAGGTAATGGATGGATCAGAATTTAACATACTTGATATACTTATGTAACATGGTAAAATGTTAAATTAATAATTAGTTGGTATGTAATTGTAATTATAAATCGTAGTTACAATGTTTAGAGACAATAAAAGTACCCAATGATTTGATGTTTTTTAAATATTCTTTTTTTATTAGAAAACAATTTTAATAGCTAATTGTTAAACAAATATGCGTTTCAAATAAAAAAAGTATAAAATATATATTTTGGCCGCCTAGATTGACCAAATACCCCTATGTGCGCCGTTCCTAATACCGTAGTGGTGTAGTTTCATGATCAATGTTTTATGTTGAACGCAATCAAATGCCTTGGATAAGTCACAGAATATGCCATACGCATCATGCGACTCCTCCCAAGCATGACTATGACATTGTTATCCTAAGAGTGACTTTCACACCTAGGATAACAATGTACTATTAATTAATAGACGCAGTCTTTGTATGAAAAAGTGAACATTTTGAGAAAATATTTATGTAGGTTAGGTAATCAAAAGTATCAACCAAAGGTTTTTGACTGACATGTTCATTTGGTGATATAACTAAATATATAGATAACGAGGTACATGGTAGGCGGAGTGGGGGGTGTTAGGTTTTATTTTCGTTACGGAATTTCTTGATTCGGTCGCCGCGCTCAAAGCACGCGATAAAAGCTATGCAATAGCTTAATAAAAAAATAAAGGTTTTTGAACATAACAGATAAGAGTTGATTTAATTTTGATGTTTCCATTCCAACGTCTCGGAAACGGGATATTTGAAACATTGATCAAATATTCAGTTTCTGAGAAGCTTAGGGTTTGGTGTAGGTAAAGGCATTATATTTTGTTCGTTTTGATGCCTTCTATCGATAGGTAAGTTTAGTGTCTGCAAGTGCGTTAAAAAATCACTATGCCAAATTTTGTTGCCTTGTTTGAAGCAAAAAGGGGTCCGGACATTTAGTTTCCATACAATTTGCTTCAAAAAGCTGCAAGCTAATTCACAAACCGTTGGAAGGCAACCGAAATGAAAAAAAAAATATTGCTGCTCTTTCACTCCCGCGACTTTTGACGTGAAACCATCCTTGTCATTTCAGTTTCATTCGTTTTGGTAGCCTTCCGATGGTTTGTGAATTTAATGAAAATCAGATAGGTATAAATTAAAATAAAATAATGAATAAATATTTCAGGACATATTACACATCGCCACCCAGCCCCAAGCTAAGCAACTTAATGCTTGTGTTATGGGTGCCAGATAACGGATAAACTACTAATATACTTTTTTTTTTGTAAATATATACATATTATACATATAGGAAACACCCAGAACCAGAAACAAGAATTTATGGTCAACATTCAATTCATCAACATACTTGTTCCCGGCGGGAATCGAACCCGCAACCTTCTGCGTCGCAGTCGGGTGTTCGCCCGACGCGCCACAGAGGTCGTCAAATTATTTTTAAGGTACACCGTAAAATAAAACAACAAGTTTATTCAACATTTTTATTACAAGATAACTTACCTACATCAGTTATATTAATAACAAAATAAATACAACGCATGTCTGCCGCCATATTTGATTTTTCCGCCATTTTATGGCAAAAACAGAAGTTATATCAACATTTCCTACCTAGATAATATTTATTTTTGTAGACAAGTATTGTTTTATATTTATCATTTAACTTTAAAAAACAGCTTTATCTTAAATGCATTTCATAAATAAGCTAATTTTATAATAATGTTCTCGGTCAATATACAATTTTAGCCAAATATTGCATAAAATTGCATTATTTTGCACTTTTTAATACAATTATAATCAAAAAAAGATACAAGTATTTACTAAAATTGCGTTCACACTAAGAAATAATACATTGAATTTACAGGCTTGTTAAATGTAAGTAATATTGAGAGCTAAAATTACTTATTTTAATCTACGCACAAAAATAATTATTTTATGTATATTTATTTATATACATATAATTTCATAAGTTTAATGACTGTTTACCTAGTAAAGTTAGATTAGGTTAGGATAGCATTTTGCTTTTGACTCTTAAGCCTAGTTCGCATTAGGCTAGTATTTTAGTCGAGTAGCGAGTAATGTAGTAGCTAAACGTGTCCGAACACCAAAAATTTAGTCGAGTAGGTTAGTAAGTAATTTAGTCGAGTCGATCCATTTTATTCTATATTTATTAGGCGAGTGGCGAGTAGCCCCCTCCCCCACGCATCCGTGCTCACTCGCTTACCGACTAAACAAGTTCGAAGCTGTCGAATTAGTCGAGTTGATTAGTTGCCGACTCATCGTTGCATTGTTTTGTAGGTTGTTTATCTTGCAATACACTTGTAAACTGTACTCGACAAAAGTGCAAACGTTTTTTGGGCAGTAGCGAGTATTTTAGCTACTAAATTACCAATATACCAAGGTATTTACGAGGGAACGGGACTGTCGCCCTTAATACAGGTTGCTATCCGTAGCCTAGCTAGGGGACAGTTGTGACTTCATACTATGATGCTTAGCCATAACCATAACCTTAGTGTATCATTTTTCATGTTATATTTTACCCTGTATGTTTTGTTGGCAATAAATAAAGATTTATTGTTAATATTAAATTACTCGCTACTCGACTAAAATACTAGCTTAATGTAAACTAGGCTTTAGGGACTTGGATATATACAATGTACTGTCAAAAAATACTGTAATATTGTAATACATTACATTTGAACTAATAATCTTTATGTAATTTATATAATTACATATAAATTAATAGATAAGTACATAGAGATTCCATTTTATTTTTAAATCTACATGGATTTGTTTGTGTGCGCTAATCTAGGGAACTATTAAACCGATTTTGATTGTGTTTATTGAACTATTAAGCTATATTAGGCCTGTTTTGAACGAAAACATGCCTTTTTATGTATCAGATGCCCAGCTGCAGTGGAGCGTGTGTATTTACGATGATGGACTATCGAGTAATGGCTTCTTATACTTCTAAAGAATTAAGTTATTTTCGTCATAACATATTTCGTTACAAATGGATTTTGTAAGTGACCCGACAAAAATTAAATACGTATTTCAAAATACCCAATTAGTCCTTCTAATAAGGTACCTCAGGTTAATAAAAACCACTAAAAGGTTTTTTAAAACCTTGATATTAGTAACAAAATAACGAGAAAAATAAAAAAAGAATTGTTTTTCAGATTGACAAGTAAAGCAAATAATTATCTAATTACCTACTTTTTTAAGTAGTTTTTCCATTCGACACACCATAACACAAGCCCAGATGAGCGATATTATTATTATACTACTCTGTTTCCCAAGTTACCATGACGCGTCTGGTCATATTACCATAACGCATGACGTCACACAATATTACCGTAACACTTATCATCCGCAGGTACCTCATTATAAAATCTAATGTTTGTATATTTGTTATTCACGCAAAAACTACTGAACAGATTGCGATGAAACTCTATATCTAGATAGCTGGAGATCCGGACTACTACATAGGCTACTTTTTATCCCGACATTCCCACGGGATCGTGACGTAACGCGCACGAAACCTCGGCGCGGTGCTAGGCAATCAATATGGCGACAGTAAAGCCCTATAGTACAGTTTGGTTCGATCAAATGAAACATCATTATAGTTTCACTTCTCCTTGTTTAGTGCTTCTATGAATTCTTCTAACCTCTCTTGGACTTGCCGCACTCGTTCTGGAAATTATAATTTTATTTAAATAAAATAAATATAGCAGGACATTCCACACATCGCCATCTTGCCCCAAGCTAAGTAACTAGACTTGTGTTATGGGTGCTAGACAACGTATATATACTACTTATATACTTTTCTTTTGTAAATATATACTTATTATAATACATAGAAACAACCAGACCACACACAAATATCTAAGCATAAATATTTGTCTGAGTCGGGAATCGAACCCGCAACCCTGTGTTTGGCAGTCCGGCATGGTGACCAATGTGCTAACTGGGTCGTCAAACAGGAACAACAATTTTTGAAGTGAAAACTTATTTTAGCGCAGGAGCCGGTACTCATATATTTAGATGAGATAAAATGTCTTAACTCGCGACACCGTTACGAGACGCAACTACAGTGTGTATACAAATAGCAGACCGCGAAAATTTAACAAAGGTGTATATCGTCAAACTTCTTCATACAAAAGTAGTCACCGCGCCATACCGTCAAACCCCGAGCGGTGCCCGGTCGCCGCACTCTCATCACTTGACTTTGAGCTTAATTACAAGTGGTTACGGTCTACTTTTGTATGAAGAAGTTTTACGATATTCTTTGATAAATTTTTGCGGTCTGCTACAATATTAAATGTATTTTAAAGTTTCTAATCACTACATAGTATAAAATAAAGTCACTTTTCGCCGTCCCTATTTCCCTTTGTATGCTTAAATCTTTAAAACTACGCAACGGATTTTGATGCGGTTTTTTTAAATAGTTAGAGTGATTCAAGAGGAAGGCTTATATGTATAATACATGCATAATATAGCCGTGCGAAGCCGGGGCGGGTCGCTAGTAAAATACAATTCATAACTAATGCAATTCATAACCCAATAACCCTAGTAACCATCTAAATAATGTCTAACGCGCCAAAATAAGTTTTCATTTCTGTCGGCACTCCCGGAATGTAACCAGTTTTTTTATTAATACAAACGATATGTAAGTTTAGTCCATTTGATTGGAAACATGCCAATAACGTTAATACTTACTCAATTCTTCGGCTAATTCTATCCTCCTTCCGGATAATAACTTCTTTTTCTGTTCGGGATCCGCTGCGATCTGAAACACCATCACTTTATTTTAGCTTAGACTAATTAAGCCTAACTTTGCCTTCAATTTACTTAAAAACTCCTGTACTAATTTCTATCAAACTTACACCTACAAATAAGCTATATTATGATGTTTCTAAAAATACCCTAATATCACTAAAAATTACTAGTATATCTTGTCCAGCACATTTTAAAGATTTTAGTAAAAATTCACTGAAGCAAAAATAAATAATGCTGAAATTTGACGTTAATTTACACAAAAACTACTGAACAGATTTCGATCAAACTTACAGTCGACTGCATAATTGCAGCCCCCGGTAGAGTTCAAAAATTACTATTATTGGCATGTTTTCATTCTAATATTTTTTTTTGATAAATTCATGAGTTAGAAGACTTTAAACTTCAACTAAAGCAGGTGCCTAGAATCTTGCTTGTGTTGAAAACATTCTTATAACAGCCGTTTTGGAGCTCTACGGTGGGTCTGCAATTATGTAGCCGACCGTAGTTCCAGTGTACTACTTTAAAACCCAAATTTGACGTTAACTTACGCAAAAACTACTGAACCGATTACGATCAAACTTACACCCACGCATAGATTACGACATGTAGTTTTCAAAAATCCCCTAAAATCCCCTTAGTTCCCCACCGTACCTCGTCTAAGACCTCTCTAAGTTCCCGATCGAGCCTCGCAGCCTCCCTATTCGCGATCTGTTGCCGCAGCGCGTTGGCCGTCGTTCTTAGAGTCTGTTGCACTCGCCAGAACATCACCACTTCACAGCATTCCTTCTGGAAGAAATTACGTTAAATTTTGAGTTTTGGCGGGAATGGAAACAAAACATGACACGAATTAATAATAAATATTGCACACACATCGCCATCTAGCCCCAAGCTAAGTAACCAGACTTGTGTTATGGGTGCTAGACAACGGATATACTACTTATATACTTTTTTTTGTAAATATACATATACTTCTAATACATATAAACAACCAGACCACAGACAAATATCTAAACATAAATACATGTCTGAGGCGGGAATCGAACCCGAGGGATCGTCTAGTAATGTGTAGATAAACTTACTCCATTCCCATTCTGTTGACTGTACAAGTAGAAACTCTTGCGACAGTCTCTCGCTCGAGTCAACGCTTTCTCTAGGAAGTTTCTGAAATTAACAAAAATACTTGTATACTATATACTATTTATATACTTGTAAAATACATGTCAAATACTTTTTCTTATAAATATCTCCCAGGTTTTGTTTGTAACGAATAGGCTCCGAAACTACTGGACCGATTTAGATGAAACTTGGTATGAGGATACATTGATTCATTGGGAATAACATAGGCTACTTTATATACCGATATTCCCACCGGATCAGGAGTTTCGCGAGTGAAACCGCCCTGCTAGTGATTATATAAGCAGATTAACTAACTTCAAATAGATAGGTTTCCAAGTTTCCCTGATGTAATCGTTGTCGACTTCGATCCCCTTCCGTCGGAGGTTGTCCCGGACAGCGACGACCTCGTCGTACAGTAACGTAGGTCTCGCAGTGCCGAGCTTCTCGAGCTCCTGCTTTACGTCGTTGCGACGGTGCTGCTCCTCCGTGCTCGACTGCCAGTATAGCCATCTGTCTTTGAACCCGGGACCTATGAACAAGGCAAAGTCGGTGAAACTAACGCAGTTGTTTATTAAACCTGCTAATACGCGAGCTTCGAGATAGATAGCTTAAACAGTATTTTTGTCTCTTTAAGCTACAATTTTATGTTTAGACAGAGTCAGGTATACTGTTTTAAAGCTGTCTCAGCTCGCCTATTGGTCGCTTGTGCACAATTCCAATTGTATTTCTATGTTTCTTAGGAAATAATCTTCTTCTTAATTATTGGCTTTTGCACGCCAAAAAGCCGCAATTTAGTCAAATACTGCAGGTGGTGTGGATGTCCAGGTTTGTGTAGAAATTGTATCGATACGTTTAATTGATAAGTTACAAGGAATCGTGGTAAGGCCTCTGTATACGGACTTAGCCGTTACGCGACGTCTGGATGCGCAGGCGCATCATTACACAAGGGGGGGGGGGAACACTCTGCACTTGCTTCTTTGAGACTGAACTAGAAGTCGAGGTTGAAGATTTCCCACCACGCAGGTGGGACTTCGTTTGCGCGATGTAATCCGTCTTAGCGCCACCTGTCGTCGCCTAGACAAAGCTAGCACATCCTTACCAGTGAGCTGTGTGATCTCCTTGCTCGTCTCCTGCAACCGTTCCTTGAGCGCGGTCTCCATCAAGGAGACGGCCGCGTCCCAGTCGCCGCGGGAGCTCACGCACCGGTCTTGCAGTGCGTTCACTTGGAGTACACGGAGCACCTATACAAGTATTACAGCCAAGTTCAGTTAGGCCAGATAAAATGGTAAGTAAAAATAGATCCATAATACTGTATGCCTAAATAGGCAAATTATAAAAGCCATAACAAATAAAATAAATATTGTAGACCATTTTACACAGTGCCATCTAGCCCCAAGCTAAACAACTAGGCTTGGTTATGGGTGCCAGATAACGGTTGCAATACTTTATACTTTTCATACGTTTCCAGACCAGAAACAAATTATGGTTATTATTATTAATTTAGTTTTACGAGGCTGTTTCCGCACTTAGCCTCATTATTTGGGCCATTGTGCGAGAAACAAATATTATGTACATAAATAAATCTACCACAAGCTAAGTAACTAGACTTGTGGAATAAAAATTAACTTGTAAATATTTTTTCGAGGCGGGAATCGAACCTGCAACCTTCTACGTTACAGGCACGTGTTCGCCCGACCCGCCACAGAGGTCATCAAATAGGCTCATTGAAACTCAATGTAAATAATAGGCAATAAAATTTAAAACTAATAACAATTTATCTCCGGAACTGGTTCAGCAAAAATTACTCGCTGGGTTTAGAAAAGTGCAGCGAGCGAGTAAAGAATAAAATCATGACTTCCCTAGCATAAAGCTATAATTAAAGAATAGCTATTTCAATGGATTTTTTTCCTACTTAAAATACTAGTCTTTTATTTCGATATCATCGGATAATCAATATATTTTGTACTTACTTATTTTGGGCTCCGTACTTGGACCGATTCTGTACACGTTGTTCACGTACGACCTACCCCAGAGCCCTGAAGTTACTTTCGCGACCTTTGCTGATGACACGGCCCTTCTTGCATCAAACAAATGCCCAACTCAAGCCTCTCGCATACTCCAAAAAAGCTTAGATAAAATCGAAGAATGGTTGACCAAATGGAGAATTGCTGCCAGTGTATCTAAATCGGTGCACATCACATTTACTCTCCGAAAGGAAGATTGCGCCCCGGTTACTCTAAATGGCACTCAACTACCTCATCACAATACAGTCAAGTATTTGGGTATGCACTTAGATCGTAGACTTACATGGAGGAGACACGTCGAAGCCAAAAGGGATGAACTCAACTTGAAATACAGGGGCCTATATTGGCTGCTGGGAAGGAATTCAAAGCTGTCTCTTGACAATAAACTACTTCTGTATAAAACAGTGCTTAAACCAGTCTGGGCATATGGCATACAGCTATGGGGATCTGCCAGTGCTACAAACGTAATGATCATACAGAGAGTACAAAACTCCATTCTAAAGCAGATAACAAATGCACCATGGTTTATAAGAACAACAGAGGTCCATGAAATCCTCAATATGCCTATGGTGAAACAGGAAATTGAAACCTATGCAAGCAATTACAGAGAACGACTACAGAGGCACCCAAACCAACTTGCGGGCCAACTTACCATCCCTGAGACAATACATCGGCTGAAAAAGCGGCGTGACATCTTTGACCAGGACCCAGTCATATAAACAAAAGGGCAGAATCCGCTAGGAGTAGCGCCCTAAATGCCATGAAGCACACACCTCATCTGCTTATAGTCAAAATGACTGATCGCATGATAAAAGTACAAAAAAAAAAAAATGTATATCATTTTTAAAGGAAGCCTCGAACTTTAGAATTCCGCAACTGAATTGCTTAATATTGAAACTCAATTCCGGCATTGAAAAATGGTCCAATATTCAAGCCCTAGTTCCCAACTTATGGCCTAAGTGTGTTAATAAAACTGTGTTCCACTTACATCTTGAGCCCTATCCTCCCAAGAGTGCCTATCTAAAGCCTCTTGCACAGCGGCCTGCTTGAGGGGTTCGTGCAAGGAATCCGGGTCCCTCGCTTTGTTCATTAACTCCGCGAACTCTGCGCGCAAAGCTTCACGTCCGGCCAGTATCGAGGCGGTCGGCAGTTCAGATTCCGCCCATTCGCGGAGTTTTATGTCCACTGATGTGTTGAATTTGTCTGGAAATTATGTAAAAAATAATGAACAATCAACTAAAACAAGTTCCATTGTTAATGTAATGGTACGGCCCCCTTTCCAACAAAAAAAGAATCATCTAAATCGATACATAAACAAAGAAAATATGGTCGGACATACATAATTGTTTTTCAATCACTACATAGTATAAAACAAAGTCGCTTCCTGCTATGTATGCTTAAATCTTTAAAACTACGCAACTGATTCTGATACGGTTTTTTTAACAGATAGAGTGATTCAAGCGGAAGGTTTGGTACATTATTATAATAATCATACTGGTATTAGATTAAGTAGATAAATATTTAAAGGAAGTTATAAATCCAAAACGAAAAACAACCTTTTTACAACAAAATACAAATCTAAAATACTATATTTTACAAAAATACCTAAATATTCTTTAAAAAGTTCCTTACTAAAATCAACAATATCAAAGGGATCGATCCATATCGTAGTAGCCGGTTCTTTAGTGCCATTCTGTTCCTTATGTTTGAACTTTATCTGACGTGGGATGTAAAACGCTGTGGGATAAGGAATATAGGTTACGGTATAAGGAATAATGGTTAGGTGTTAAAGAATAATGGTTATGGGTTAGAGGAAACGGTTATGGGACAAGGTAAAATGGTTATGGGATAAGGTATAATGGTTATGGGTTAGAGGTAATGGTTATGGGATAAGAATTAAAGTGATGGGTTAGGGATAATGGTTATAGAAAAGGTACTAAGGCTATGGGATAAAGGATAAATAGATAATTGACTGCAGCATAAAATGCTTAAATTAAAGTAAGAAATAACATGTATAACTGGCTTACTGTGCTTACCAACGTCGTCATGGGCAGTGGCAGCGGCTGGCAGGTAGATATGTGACAGTACTCGAGGCCCGGCCGTGGCCCACAGCGCCGCATTGAGCCGCGACTCCCACGCAGCTGGAGGGACCGCGCTCAACTCGGCACTTTGGTCCAATAGCTCTGCGCGAGCACGCTCGTACGTCTCGTCTCTGTCTAGCTCACGTTGTCTGAAAGAGATAGAATATGTAACTAGTGAAGCGGTGGGGTTAAACATGCGTCCAGAAGGTTGCGGGTTCGATTCCAGCCTTAAACAAATATTTATGTATAGATTTTTGTTTCTGGTCAGGTATGTGTTAACTTGTCCTGGAGTGGAGACCGCGAATTGGCAAACGCAGTGTAGGACGCCCTAGGTGGAGCGACGACATACGCAAAGCGGTGGCCAGTGAATGGAGAAGAAGAGCCGAAGATCGGGCTCAGTGGCGTATCTTGGGAGAGACCTACGTCCAACAGTGGACTGACACCGGCTGATGATGATGTATTTACAAAAGAAAAGTATATAAGTATTGAATCAGATATTTTGCCACCATAACACAATCTTTGTTGATTAATTTGTAGCTAGATGGTGTTGTGTGTTCTATTATTTATGCCTCCTTATCAGAAAGTCTAAGTAGCAAAAAGTCAAACCAAGCGAAAAGTCTACTGAGCAATCTGCCTATTTATTACTAGCTGCGCCCCGCGGTTTCACCAATGTAAGTCCCGATCCCGTGGGAATATCGGGTGAAAGCCCATATTGTGTCAAATTATAAAAGTAAAAAGTCATTTTTTTTAGTCTTTTGGATGCATAGGTACAGTTTGTACAAAGATCACATAGAAATGTCTTAAAAACTAAGTTAGGATGTGTGCCTTCGGAACGCGCCCACCAATGAGAAGAAGGCACAAGAAACTAATGAGGATTTTTTAAAATATTATCATATGTATGTTATTATGTAAGGTATCTATTTTATATGGGTCATAAGGCTGTTACCTGAAATAAACGATTATTATTATAGGAAGTAGGATATGTCAGTATTATGTGTGCCACATGTCACACTGACCTTGGGAAGCTGTTCTTCCACTCCGTCTCCAAGTTGAACCGTTTCGCCTTGAAGACATCAGCCTGCTGTTCCACGGAGGCTCTCACCATGCGCCAGAAACATTCCGCGACGGCGAGCGATAGGTTCCGGGTCGTCACTTGGGACGGGGTCACTAGACCGTCTCTGGAACGATAATTATATCCATACATATAAAATTCTTTGTCCTGACTGAATGACGGATCAACACACAGCCTAAACCGCTGATCATAGAGACCTGAAACCTGGAGGGTGTGTTCTTTTTATGACGTAGGCATTCGATAAGAAAGGATATTCCGAAATTCTACCCCGTTAGGGACTGAAAAAGGGGGGCAAAATTTGTATGGGACAACGTGATTCTTTTGTCAATATTCGACTTTTACGCGGACGAAATCGCGGGCAAAAGCTAGTCTTAAATAAAAATAGAAATAAAACCGGCGAAGTGCGAGTCAGACTCGCGCATAAAGGGTTCCGTATCATGTTTTATGGGAGCCCTAAGTATTTATTGTTATAGCGGCAACAGAAATATATAATCTGTGAAAATTTCAACTGTCTAGCTATCACAGTTTATGAGATACAGATTGGTGACTGACAGACGGACGGACAGTGCAGTTTTAGTAATAGGGTTCCGTAAACGGTAAAAACGGGACCTTATTACTAAGACTTCACTGTCTGTCTGTCACCAGGCTGTAGGTATCTCATGAACCGTGATAGCTAGACAGTTGAAATTTTCACAGATGATGTATATTTCTGTTTCCGCTATAACAACAAATATTAAAACTGAATATAATGGTACAAAACCATTCGTGCGCAAGTCCGACTCGCACTTGTCCAGTTTTTTTTTTAAATTTTATATTTGGAGCTTTGGTATTGAAAATAACCAATTAGTTTAAAATTCATATATTTTTGAGAGTTTCATATTTTTTGAACTATTTGATAGAGTCCACCAAGCAATGGGTTTAAAGTGTATGAAATAAATGTAGATAGTTAAACTGTGAACTTACTTGAACAACCTGGAAGTCCTGAAAAATCGTTCCTCGTAATCCCTGATGGACTGTATGGAGTCATCCTTACGTGACCGGCCTGTCACTACCGCGTAGTATCCTAGCGCCTTCATTGGGAACAACTTGCCTTCTAGGATACGACGGATCTGTGGGGGATGGATACTATTTAACAATGATATTTTAAAATTTTCTCGATAAGGAACGGGCAGATCCTGACGAAAATTTAAATGTTTCACTATGGCAACACTCTTCTTTAGGGTCCCGTACCTCAAAAGGTAAAAAAAGAACCCTTATAAGAGCACTTTCTTGTCTGTCTGTCTATGTGTCACCACCGATTTTCTCAGGAACGGGTAGACCTAGCAAGATATTCATACCAGATACTGAGGTCTATAGTCCCTATTGGGTGTATAAAAATCAAGGTCCTGAGTACACAGGATAAAAAGACATGGGCAAATTTACATTTTCGCGGAAACTTGTAAGTACTAAAATATACCTTAATTTTCAACTTTTTTATATTTCTGAATTTCCCCTTTACTTGTTCTGTAAGACTTTGTTTTGTCTATAGACTTGCAATAATGGCATTGGCATATAGCATTGTTTAGTTTTCACTAGTTCAATAAAAATAAGTGTATTCTCAACTTCTTAAAATCGAACATATAAATAACAAATGCAACTTTTTCTAGATGGAATAGCGTTAAATTTACCTCGCACTACCTTGCCGCTTTTATGTGTGTGTGATCGAGTGTTGCTGGAATGTTCAGATGCCCTTCTAGCTATAAACGTCTTATAAATTGATTTGATGAACACCGTATGCACTCACAAAAAAGTGTCACGTTCTGTTGACATGGTAGGTAACCAAGTATTTTCATCAATGTTTTCTTATGATGTAAAATTATAGTCCGTAAACTGACTTAACAGACAAAAGGTTATTTTTCAACTTGGAACACCTCCAAACACCCTTTAAAGGTTTATATCATAATGTTATTTATAACTATTTACTTGTTATCTTGTTTGTGAGTAAATAACTTAATGTTTTTAAATGTAAGTAAACATTATGAAACTTTAGTTATTATGAGACTTATGGAGGTGTTTTAGCTTGATATTTTGAAAACAAAAACACCCTGGAGGCATCACTCCAGGACTCCCTGACTTACCCTATTAGGATTGGCCAAGTTCTCCTCAGCCAAGTCGACCTTGGTCAGTACAAAGATGGTCCTCTTCCCTTGAGGATCGCACGAAGCCACCAGGTCGGTCACGTTGCTGCGTTCCGCATCCACTGACCCGTCCTTTATTGTCATATAATATACTTTAGGGACAAGAAATTATGTAGGTACAGTCTGCAGCATAATTGCAGACCCACAGTAGCGTTCTAAAATTATTATCATTGGAATGTTTTCATTCTAATAATTTTATTTTCGATAAATTCATGAGTTAAAAGACTGAACATTAAGAGGAAAGGCTACAGGGGGCTCTTTCCATATAAACTATTACAAACGTAGTCGACTGTTTTCTCCCTGGATAATGACACTAGAGCAAATATTTTTGGTGCATAAAACTTATAACTGTCATGACCATGCCCCTATTTATGTTTATAATTTTTTTTTATTCTTAATTTCTATGATAATTAGAAAAGGAAAAGACCAAAACATAGGGGCATAGTCATGGCAGTTACAGGTTTTATGGCACAAAAATATTTGTGTTAGTGTCATTATCCAGGGAGGAAACAGTCGACTACGTTTGTATGGAGAGAGCGCCGGACCCTTTAACAAAAGCAGGTGCCTAGAATCTTGCTTGTGTTGAAAACGTTCTAATAACAGCCGTTTTGGAGCTCTACGGTGGGTCTGCAATTATGCAGCCAATCGTACTTTCGTTGTTGTACGGAAGGTTTAAAAGTTTATGTAAAGTAAGTAGCAAAAATTGTAATCAAACAACTGTAATATTCAGCGTTATAAATAAATTACAAGGCATGGCACGCAGCGCAATCTAGGCTTGTGTTAAGGTGAACCAATAACCAATAGAATACTTATACAACAAGCATTTCCTTAAACAAACATATATCTGTACTTACAATACTTGTCTGACAGCGGGAATCGAACCTGCAACTTTCTTCATTTCAGGCAATATAAAAAGCTAGTATTTATTTATTTAGTATAATATGTATAGTACCTGTATACATAGTATAATGGCGTTGGGGTTGTCCATGTATTTCTTGGTCATCTGTTTGATAGCTTCACGCGTGTCCGCGGCCATGTCAACTGTTTGAGTCTGAACAAACAAACAAACGTAAAATCAACAGTCAAAACTCTCTGCCCACCGCAACGTTTACAATCCTGTGCAGCACTATTAGAACACTATAACAACGTAACCTGTGGATCGAACCCACGTCGGTTGGTGTAGCGGGTGGCCCCTTATACCACTCACACAACTAAACACATAGCTCACATGTTGACAAATAATAATCACACTGAGTACTTTTAATTCAAGTATTTATAAAAAATATTTTAAGGAAAAATGCATCTTCAAAAATGGCGGAATTGGTAACGCATTTGAACGGTATTCAAAGGATGCGAGTTCGAGTCTCGTCTTAGTCGCAATTTTTGAAGATGCATTTTTCCTTAAAATATTTTCAGATAGCCCAGTGCAGGCTTAGCACTTTAAAAAAAATAAAAAATCATTGAGGTCAAGTATTTATGTTTGTGTGTAACGTCTATTAGAAGAAGGTCGTAAGTCCAATACTTGTTGATGGTATTATTTTAGCAAACTGATCATTTACTTATGACCAATACTGTACAACATTACACATTTAGACAACGAAAAACTAACATTTAGACAAATTGACCTATGGACAGAAAGCTCTAATTCACTACATAGTATAAAACAAAGTACTATTTGATAAATTTAAGTTCATATTATTTAACTTAAACTTAAGTATCTATTGTGTTTAATTAGTGAGAATGATATTCTCAAAGACGATGAAAAAAAAATGTGACCTTGAAGATATACATAGGCTACTTTTTATTCCAAGCCCTGGAAAAACGTAAACGCGGATGAAGCCGAAGGGCACAACCAGTTCCATCCTACTAATGATTATAATTGAGAAAGTTTGTAAGCTATTCTATTCCTTCAACCATAAACAACAGAACTACTTAATTCGTACATTTATTTTCTTTTCTTTTATTTGTGTTTATATATTTTTTAGGCTATTGCATAGCTTTTATCGCGGGCTTTGAGCGCGGCGACCGAATCAAGAAATTCCGTAACGAAAATAAAACCTAACACCCTCCCACTCCGCCTACCATGTAGCTCGGCCGAGCGTTCGCTTACGTTAGTGTAGTGCGTGTGTGTAATACTGCATAAATAAATAATTATAATTGCATAAGTTGATAAAAAATGCTAAGCAATAGCTTTACCGCGGCAGTCCCCGAGTGCCACACGTTTTTTTACAGCTAGTTAATATTTGATAAGTTACGTTTAAGTTATGTGTTAATAGAAGTTGATCTAACACACTTTTTTCTATCCTGATTCTTAAACGCTTGGCTTTCCATTATATAAATAAATACAGAACCAATTGCGATAAAACTTCGTATATAGATAGCTGAACACCTGGATTAACATATAGGCTTTTTATCCCGATATTCCCACGGGATCGGGACTTAGCTACACAACTAGTTCAAAGTGTTTACCTACCGATATGACACCAGGCAAGTCCACAAGTACCATCCTATGCAGGCCGGGCCCCTTCACCGTCATCGATATGACGTCCGTGGAGACGGTGCGGCCGCCGCGCACAGAGTTGCGCATGCGCATCTCCACCTCCCTGGTGACAGATACAGGACTTATACTATACAGCCTCGACATTCAGGGTAGATACCCTAAAGATATAGTAGCTGATGTATTAAGGGTACAAGCCCAAAAGCAAAATAATTATTGATGTGTAAAGTTTGTAAGTAAGTAAAAAATTTCAGCTAAATTTTGAAGATGGAACTTTCTTGTGTTTTTTAGGTTATCCAAACTTAAATCCAAAAACCGGCCAAGTGCGAGTCGGATTCGCACCTGCAGGGTTCCGTACCATGTTCAATTTAGTAATTGTCTTCTTGTGTTTTTATTTTTATAGCTTTTATATCGATAACAGAAATACGTTACACAACCCGTGAAAATTTCAACTGTCTAGCTAACACGGTTCGTGAGATACAGCCTGGTGACAGACAGTGAAGTCTTTGTAAAGGGTTCCGTTTTAACCCTTTAGATACGGATACCCTAGAAAAGACGGCATAAAACCCTAGGAAAGACGGTGTTTTTGACTATTTGAATAGGCTTAAAAATGACATGGAGTTTTCCGTCTTCAAATTATACTAATAATAGACATTATAGTAGGTATACATACTTCCTCAAGTCAGCTAGATCGGATTCCTTGTTGAGATCGAACTCCCTCGCAGAGTCCCGGAACGAAGCCACGTGGTACGGACCTTCTGATAGTGTCACTTTTACTGGAGCCCTGGATATTACAGCATTATATCAATATAGCGCCAGCAACTTTATCCTATGCTATTTAAGGCGTTGGTAGTGCCTAAGGCATGGGGCACCTTTCTCTTAGCTTAGGTGACCGTTGTTTTTCATAGAAAATTTGGCAAATTTCAAGGTTACTGAAATTTTTTGAACCCAAAATAATGAAGAATGTTAACTAATTTTGATAATTAGGTCTCCATATTCGTTGTCAAAAATAAAAAATATAGGTAAAATAATTATTTTGATCCGTCAAGTAGTTTCCGATTTATAGAAGTAAACGTGGGACACGGACTTGTACTCGATGCGTTACTAAGTATAGCGATATACATTGACGTCACATGCGGTCACATAAGTTTAATCGCCTGTAAAATCAAAACTATTAGGTATTTTTGACTACAACAAAAACTAGTGTATTTGTATACATACAAGCTTTACTGTAACAAACTTTCAACCGATTTGGCATACCTATTAACATTCTTCTTTTTTTTCTGGTGTTTAGCAAGACTCGCGGTTCCTCTGCACTCTACATCACCCCTGCTAGCAGGGATCATCTCAAGGTCAGCTAGGACCCCCCTGGTCCGGAAGAACATACCAGCTTAAAAGCCTTCTATTTGAAACTCCTTAGAAGCACCTACCTAGTCATCATCTCGCCTGCTCCTCTCGGGAATATCCTGGCCTGCGCCACCATCTCAAGCACGCTGGTCTTCCCTGCGGACTGGTCTCCAACCACCACCACCCTGGGGAGGCTGTCCACGTCAGACTGCCAGCCGGAGAGCTCATCCAGCACTGATGAGTACATGTCTATTAGGGAACGCTGTGGACAAGGAACAGGGCGTTTTATGGAGGTGTGTGGTCTTCCAAAGGGAAGATCTTGGGCAGATGTTGTCCCGTAGGCTGAGACCTAGCCAAAGGGTAAAAACAGGACCATTTTACTAAGATTCCATTGTCCGTCTGTCACCAGGCTGTATCTCATGAACCGTGATAGCTAGACAGTTTAAATTTTCACAGATGACGTATTTTTGTTGCCGCTATAACAATACAAAAAAACAGAATATATTGGCCGGTTTTTTGAATTAATTTCTTATGCGCAATTTAAGATTTTACCATACAGTTCTAATGTATTATTCCAGCAATAACGCCATCTGTTAGTAGTAAAGCACAGGGTGGCCACATGAGTCTCCCTTGAGATTTAAGTCATTTAAAGATGTAATTAACCTTCATTTTCCTAACGGGTGGTTGCCTGCCCTGTTTGAGCAGCATGTTCTGTTGCCGCAACTCCCTGTTCTCCTGTTCTAACCGTTGCAACTCGCGCTGGTAGCGAGCCTGTAACGCTAGCACCTCCTCTTGAAGGGCGTGGACACGTTTCTCTAGAAAAAACATATAGTTTTTATAATCTGTGTATATTTGTAATCAGAAGGCCAATTGTCTTAAATAAAATTGTTGAAATTACATTGCAATATCATTTCGATTGCATTTTTTCGATTGCAAATATTCTTGAGAATACC
The DNA here is from genome assembly GCA_907269075.1 of Idaea aversata. Taxonomy (NCBI): domain Eukaryota; kingdom Metazoa; phylum Arthropoda; class Insecta; order Lepidoptera; family Geometridae; genus Idaea; species Idaea aversata. The sequence goes on from OU026109.1 coordinate 586,838, forward strand.
ACAAGTTGACTTTGAGGGTATTTTAAGCTACTTTTAACCTTAGGGAACATTGTTCGGACGCATACGCGGACGCGACTGATAAGTGTGCACGGTCGTTTGGCATCCAACGGCCTAGATCGCTCTAGGACGACTGCGAACGTGCAAACGCTCAAGGTCGGCCCAAGGTTACTTCCGCGACTTACGTCCGACAGTGTGCACATTTACATTACACAGATGCCTTAAGTCGCGGCTGTCGGACGCAACCGTAAGCCGTGTCCGAAGAATGTGTCCCCGGCTTGAGGGTATTTTTGTAATCAAAATGCAATCGGAATGATATTGCAATGTAATTTGAACTATGTTATTTACGAGAATTGGCCTTCTGGTCTCAGATCCCTCTTTCCCACTGGGTACTATGGACAAGTGTCCAGGGTTCCATGATCGGTCGATCGGGCCCCCTAGTTCCTGCCAGATCACTAAACAATAACCAATATTTATGTATGGTAAAGTCACGCTATTTAGTGAAAATGTAATGATAATCTGTGGTAAAGTCATGCTATTTAGTAAAAATGTCATACAAAAAACGTGGGTTAAGTCATGCTATTAAGTGAAAATGTAATGATAATCTTTGGCAAAGTCATGCTATTTAGTGAAAAAAGTCATGATAATATGTGGTAAAGTCATGCTATTTAGTGAAAATGTAATGTTAATGTGTGAAAAAGTCACACTATTTGTTAAAAAGTCATGCCCACTAAACGAAAGTTATACTAATTCGTGGAAAGTGACCTCTTACAAAATTCCATAGCTTTACTTAGTTTGAAATAAGATGGCGTTGTATGAAAATATTCACCATAATTAGCTGATTCTTCATGATTCTGGTGTTGCTGTTGTGGCTGCGGTCTGCTCTTCAAATTGTTCACTATCGGGGCTGATGATTCTGTAATGTAATGGACAAACATATTATTGTACTAAAAGGAACCCACTAGCAAGGTTTTAGGCTCGTAACTCATGTAGTTTCGGAAATTTCTTGACGAGTCTGTCATCTTAAATCTAATAATAGAGATTACATATTACATTTAAGATGACGTAATAAATAAAACTGGAAATAGAAAAATTCTTGACGTGAAATATTTACAAGGAGTAATCATAATTTTTCTTGTTGCCCCAAAACTTCTTCTTTAATTCAGGTATTAACATTGCTCTTCACTACATAGTATAAAACAAAGTCGCTTTCTCTGTCCCTAAATCCCTATGTATGCTTAAATCTTTAAAACTACGCAACGGATTTTGATGCGGTTTTTTTTAATAGATAGAGTGATTCAAGAGGAAGGTTTATATGTATAATACATGCATAATATAGCCGTGCGAAGCCGGGGCGGGTCGCTAGTATACAATAAAAGGAAACATTGTGATGGAACCCCTGGCTTAGTTGTCAACATGAATTGAAGAGTTATTTCTGGTGGACAAGCATGGATTGAAGCTGCTGATGATGTATTAATGATCTTTTGGTCCTATATTAGACGTTTATGAGGTCTGATATCAAATTTGACTTTTCTTCTATGTTATTGTAATACAGGTGTTTATAAAATGACATTACCGACTTGAGCAGCGTTCTTAGCGGCGGCAGCAGCGACAGCATCTTCATACCGCTGCGAGAGCCACTCCCTGAGTTCAGCAGCTCGAGCCAGCCCAGCCTCGCGGAGTCGTGGATCTGCGCCAAGGTGCAGCACTTCACCTACACCGTGTATGGTGCCTACAGCCCGCGCCGATTGACGAATATAACGGTTTTATACAACTACTAGCTATGCCGGGATAACCTGATCCTGGGATAAAAGTTACCAGAAAGTTAATCCAGGTCTCCAGCTAACTCATGAATCATGACTTTCATCGCTTAAGTGGTTTTTGTGCGAGGTAACAAACATACATACATACCAACATACAAACTTTCACATTTATATTATTAGAAGATAGTTATATGACTGATTGATTGTCTAATTATTCGAGTCAATCGGTGGGAAAATACATTTAATTTTACCTACATTATTCTTAAACAAAGGGGTAATCTTTGCTGTGTAAATCTTTATACACCAGAGATTTTTTTCAATTCCTTCTTAGTCAATGTTAAATTAAATATTTTTGATCAAAGGCCATTGTCTATGAATATCAAAGGTGGCCAGTGCTTGGGTTGAACCAAGAACATAATTACATCATGAGCTTGATATTCAACGGAATGTAACCCATTTAAGGTGAATCCTTGAAGATCTAATTAGATTATGGCAGATAACATGAGAAGAAAAAACAGTAAAATGGCAGTGAGATTTAAAATCTAGCTAAATCTATGTTGAGCACTACACAAGCTAAAATTCTATATATTTTTCTCTCTTATGAATATGCTTCTATCTCTTACCCATATTCAATTGTTCACCAATCTTATCCTTAGCATCGAGGAGGGTAGTTGTGAATCTGCTCCATTGTTCGTTGTCTGGGAGTAGTTCATTGACCCACCCCATGTCGGGGAGGCCATCTTTCCATTCTGCATATTTCTGGAAATTGAGATCATGGTTTTTGTATATAGTAAGTTTCCTCATTCTTCCATGTAAGAGTCTTTCTTATCCTGCCATCATGGTTTGAGCTAGCCTCAGGGGCATCTGCCATTTAGAGTTCCAGCTAGTTTCTTTGAGACTATGGCAGACATGACCAGCCCAGGCTCATTTAGCATAGTTACCATAACTATTGTTTAATTTGATTACCTTATTCAAAGTCATGCCACCTCCGACGGCGCCACCAAGCAACAAGTACCGTATCTTGAGGACACCACGCACTGCTCGGGCCACCAGCATGCCATACTGTCTCCGATTGATGCGCGTGGGGTCCGGTCGATGGAGGAGCATGCCTCGGCCTGTCCATACTGAGAATGCGACTGCTCGAGTATCTACTACTGTCCAGGTTGTTCGTTTAAATGATGATCTGTAATGTAATTATTGGGGGTTTCAAATGTTATAACCACCCGTTTTATGACTGTTTGTCGCTGTGGACATGATGAAAAACAAAATAGAAACCATGCGAGTTTCTTGTTTGTTCCGAAGTGACACATTCTTACTTATTTTTTAAAACATTGGAAAGTGATTTCATGCAAATAAATCTAGTGTCTTTTGGCTTGTTCTAATAGTCCAAGCTCTCCCTCAATATCATCTATAGCTGGTTATAAACCTCTTTCTTTGCTATCCTTTGATCCTGTATTGTCGACAGCCAAGCCTGATGTTAAGTGGTTTCTTTGCTTGTAGCATAAACGTATATAGATAGAATGTCTCAAGTGTAGGATGAAGTAGGTAATAGAAACTTCAAGAAAATTTATAGGAAAGTTCTCTAAAGATTTGACATTCCTATGTGCACATTATTCCTTTGGACTTTGGTTAAGTTCTAGAACCAGATGTACCGCGTTTAACAGCTTACCTCATCCGATTATGGAGTATTCTCGACATCGTTTACGTAATTTCTTCAGTTTAACATGTATTTCATAACCAAAAGATGACTCTGATCAGAAAATAAAATTGGAAAAAAAATATTTCATAACCTCTACCGGTCGACAAAAACAAACGCGTAAAAGCAAAAATTGTGCACGTGTATAATTCAACAGCGAAGAATATTTAAAGAAATACACAATTAACTTGTAAATAAATAAAAATTCAATTCATTTTTTCAAATTCTCTTGACAAAATCAAACCTTCGGACAGGCGTCAATTTGACGTGAATGATGAACGAAAAGGAAATTGATATTGACATAACTGACAGAAAAGATTATTTGCGTTTTGTTTGTCCTACTTTTCACGGATCTGCAGACGAGAAAATGCGATATATTAATTTTACTACCATAAACAAAACAGTAGAAACAGTTATCCATTGTAGTAGCAACACTGAAATTTAAACGTCACTCACAACAAATGTCAAAATTGGATCATTTTTGCTGAAAAAGAAAAATATTCTATTCACAGTGAAAAAAGCCTTCGTCCGATATTTTTCGTACGAAAGCAGTATAAAAATAAACAGTTACATTATTCAGTGCAGTGAAATACAACGAGTGATTACTGAAATGACCCAGTTTCATTGAAATTCAAGTGTCTTGCTGTGTACCTACAGAACAAAATTCGAGTGAGTGATATTCCTTCTTACAATTTTTTGTCAATGTGCGCTCTCAAATTAATTATTTATTAAGTAGGAAGTGATGATATCACAGTTAGTTGTTTGTTGTGTGATGTAAGTGGAGTAACGTAGGGTTTCCTTGCGGTACAAGTAGGTAATTAGTGTTATTTTTAGAATACAAAGTGCGTCCATGTCTGGTCGTTTGTTTGTCTCGGATCTTGCGCATAATTAGTGATAAATGATTGGTTCAAGGCGGGTTGTGGAGTCATTGACGGTCTATGACTCCTCTGTGATCTTTTCTCAAGAACATAAGGCCATTGAAACTGTTTTTATTATCACTTTTTGCATACGGTATTAATTTTATATATAAAAATGACTAATATTTTTCGTAATAACTCCCTACTTAGGCACATGACCGTCATATAATTAAATTATAGCGTCTCTGTATTATTTTATTGTGTTGTTGATATGTTTTTTCAGGTTTTATTTAGACATTTACTCTGTAGAAGGTTTAGAATTTCAGAGAAATGGTTATTGAGCTGTGTTACATATTAAAAATAAGCTCCCTTTCTTGAATAAATTGCTGGACTTGAAATTTAAGAACAACATGTAAATAGTTGTTAATCATCTTGTTTAAAATTACAAGATTTTTCGTATGAGCGAAGGTCCTAGGCCTACAAGGGCCATAACAAATTGCCAATTTTAAACAATAACTTTAAAGATATTTATCACTAGTAATGAAGATAAATCAACAAATAATGTTATTGAAGTTAAAAATAAATGATTATTAACAGTGTTATGTTCAAAGGTTAACTTAACACTATAAAGCATTGTTAAGTAATTAACACTTATAAATAAGTATTCCTTCAATATCTATGTTATTTCTTTACAAAAAATATCTATAAAAAACTTTTATAATTGAATAATAATTCATTACTAGTAGCACCATGTGGTTTCACCCCCTATGTTCCAATTCTGTGGGAATTTATGGATAAAAAGTCTTATGACAAAGTTAAATTTTTGTCTATTCCCAGGATTGATTTCACTTATGCTAATATCAGGCATCCTAATTCTAATATCAGTTGCCTGTGTCTGTAAATACATAAAAGTCTGGAAAGCCTAGAATTTGAAGGTCTTCGAATTGTGAGTGAACAGGCATCTTGTAGACACCGCGTGCATAATCTTAGACTGCATCAGCACTTACCATCAGGCAGGTGTGATAGTAATCAAAACACATTTGTAACAAGCAAAAAAGATTTCATCAAAATAAAAAAATGATACACATATAAGACTAGATCCGATCCCGTGGGAATATCGGGATAAAAAGTAGCCTATGTGTTAATCCAGGTCTTAAGCTATCTAGATACCGAGTTTCATCGCAATCGGTTCAGTAGTTTTTGTGTGAAGGAGTAACAAACATACATACACACACACACACACAAACTTTCACATTTATAATATTAGTAGGATTACTTATTTTGTCTGTCTGTCTAGACCACTTTTCTTATGAATGGGTAGAGAAAGTTAGTTGAAATTTTTGCTGAATGCTATGGTCCCTATTTTTTTGTCACAATAAAACAAGTCTTTAAGTCAACACTAGCAGAAATTTATATGGCCATATATTTTCAAAGTCTTTTTTGCCTTTTATAAGAGTAGGTTTTTTCATATAAATAATGTTTCTGACGTCAATATGAGTTTAATTATTAAGCTTTGTTTTTCTTTTTGAATAAAATAACATTAATTAAAATACATTATAACTTTAGGGGAAATTATTTTTCAAAATACATTGTATGTTGTATAATTATCATGTTCTTCATCAATCTTATTTTTTGATGATGATGATGTTGATGATTTACCTAGCCTATGATACTCCCAATGATCTGATACCAATTTTTATCAAATCGGTCTAGTAGTTTCTGAGCCCATTAAATTACAACCAAAAAAATGCTTATAATATTACTATAGATGATAAAAATAGAATATACAATTTTATTAAAATCAAACTATGTATTTAGAAATTTTATTAATATTACGTAGTTCATTAGTACATAATAATTAAAAAAAATCAAATTAAAACATAAGTACATAATAATCACAAAGTTTAAAATGAATTGATTTTATTTAATATGTTAACATATTAAGTACTTACTAATATTATAAAGAGAAAAGATTTGATAGTTTTTTGCAGCCTATTTAGGCTCCGAAACTACTGGACCCATTTTGATGGGACTTGGCATTGATTCATTGGGAGTGTTTATAGGCTACTTTTTATCCTGATATTCCCACGGGATCGGGAGTTACGCGGGTTTATATACTAATATTATAAAGCTGAAGAAATTGATTGTTTGTTTGAACGCTCTAATCTCAGGAACTACTGGTTCGAATTGAAAAAATATTTTCGTGTTGGATAGTCCATTTATCGAGGAAGGCTTATATGCTACTTTTTATTTTGATATTCCCACAGGATCGGGACTTACGGGGGTGAAACCGCGGGGCGCAGCTAGTAATTAATATTTTCAAATCGTAAACCTAACTTTAAAGTTAAAAGAACCAAATTGTGTAAGTACTAATGTAAAATACATATTAATAAACATCGCAACAGCATCAGAGCTATTTTTATCTTAAACGTTTGACCTCTAGTGCTCAGTGTGGATTTAACTTCAAACATACTTAGTACTTACGTAGCCCTGCGGGTTTACTCGCGTTTGTGGAAATTCCGTGAGAATATAGAGTTAATAAGTAGATGATTTGTTATTCTGGGACTCTAGCTATATACATACCAAGTTTAATAGTAATTGGTTCAGTAGTTTTTGCGTGAAGAAGTAACAAACGTACTAACATAATAATTAATACTGGCTGAGGCCCGCGATAGTCGAAATCCTTTGTGAATATTGGGATAATAAATAAATAAATATTGCAGGACATTCCACACATCGACATCTAGGCCCAAGCTAAGGAACTAGACTTGTGTTATGGGTGCTAGACAACGGATATACTACATACATACTGACTTTAATCGCTTTTGGTTGAGTAGTTTATGCGTGGAGAGGTACCAAACATACTTACACAAAGACAAAATTACATTTATTTACCTACATTTATTAGCACGTTAGTATCGATGGAAAACCGGGATGAAAAGTAGCCGCAAAGTGCAATTCCGTAAGGCCGCAATTTTTCGCGGATAATTTAATTTTATACTTGATGTAAAAATATACCACGACCCTAGGAAATAGACTTAACTAATAATCCAGATTTCAATTATCGAAATCTGGATTATACGAAATCTATACCCATTATTGGTTCAGTGGTTCTTAATTGCATATAGTTAACAACCAGAGAAAATGAATTTTCAAAATTCGTTTCTTACTGCTTATTTTAAGATCCATAGACTCATAGTATTTTCTAAGGTTTTTGCGACTTGAACTCATAATTGACCGAACGAGCGAAGCGAGAGAGGTCTAGTGTTGAGAAGGGTCGGTCGCTCGTATGTTTGTATGTTTGTATGTTTGTATGTTTGTTCGACGATAACTTGAGTACCGTTGCTCTGATCTTCATGATTTTTGGTAAACAAGTAGTTGAGGTCCATAGAATTTTTAAGTTCGAACATGAGCAGGATCGGTCAGGGGGTTACGGAGATAGGGGTCCAAAAGGGGATCTACCTATATGGCACACAAACTATACTGCAAATATACCCGAGTGGGGTATCAAATGAAAGGGCGTAACTTCGGTGACAATAATATGGTACCATGGAACTGATCTGATGATAGAGCTGGAGGGAATCTGCAGGAATTATCTCATTATCCATACTTCATAGTTCATTCATTCAAACTACTCGTCAAGAATCGCCTTGACGAGTAGTTTGTCTTTCAATGGTAACCAGGGTCTGATGATGGAACTGGAAGGTGGTCATAGGAACTTCGCAATGAAACGACACAACCCCATCGAGTTTGGGCTCGTTAGAATCGTCTTGACGAGTAGTTTGTCTTTCAATGGTGACCAGGGTCTGATGATGGAACTGGAAGGTTGTCATAGGAACTTCGCAATGAAACGACACAACCCCATCGAGTTTGGGCTCGTTAGAATCGTCTTGACGAGTAGTTTGTCTTTCAATGGTGACCAGGGTCTGATGATGGAACTGGAAGGTGGTCATAGGAACTTCGCAATGAAACGACACAACCCCATCGAGTTTGGGCTCGTTAGAATCGCCTTGACGGGTAGTTTGTCTTTCAATGGTAACCAGGGTCTGATGATGGAACTGGAAGGTGGTCATAGGAACTTCGCAATGAAACGACACAACCTCTTCGAGTTTAGGCTCGTTAGAATCGTTTTGACGAGTAGTTTGTCTTTCAATAGTAACCAGGGTCCGATCTAACATATTAAGTTATCAAAGACCAAAACGTATAAAATAAATTAATAGAATAAAAAACTAAAAAAAACACGCTTTAATAAAAAAAAGTCCAACTAAAAAATAGAAAATAAAATCTAATAAATTTGGATTAAGAATATTGTACTTAAATAGTAAGCGTGTTACATTGTGATTGCAAAAGAAAAATAACGAAGGTGTAGCATCACAAATTCACAATGTAACACGCTTACTATTTACAATATTCTTAATCCAAATTTATTTAAATTTAAAATTTATAGTAATTTATTACTTTGCCCCAAATCGTCCGAACTCTCTTTGCTTCATTTCCTATAATTATTTATTTCATAATCATGGGCTGTTTTACAATAATAGTGGTGGATAGTATTAAATAGTAGGAATGTTCGGTTCCAGCCGATCTAGAGACTGATAATGATTAAATTTGTGACTATTTTTTTTATAATTTTTATTGACTTGTTATATTTTAGTTTAGGGACTTATTACAGGACATATTGGCCTCAAACTTCTCTAATATATTCTCGTTCTCGAGCTTGTCTTCTCGTTTCCTCTTACGTAACATTATGATAAGTAGATACATAAGGAAGGAAGGAAAGGAATTACTATCTTCTGGATATTATGTTGGACACATTCAAAATGTCTTGAGTAAAAATAAAGAGTCAACGGATGTCCAGGGTGTGATGATTGAGCTGGCCTATGCTTTTAGAACTTAACAACAACAACAAGTTATGCCTATCGTGTTTGGATTCTCTAAATCATCCAATGTCAGATAATAGCGATACTAGGCACCTATCATTCAAATAAGATAGACCTGTCGTATTTGGAGTCTTTCGTCGTTATATTATACATTTTAGTACTTTACGCTGAAATATAATAAACGCTGAAAAAAACTCGTGAGGTCTCAGTTCGGGGCGAACTACTAGTTATAATTATATTTGAACGGATATATTCGCGTTTTTATTTTTGAATAAGTATACCTAATTATAATTATGAATCCATAGACTCGATATTTTTTTTATTTTTTTATTTGTTTGTACAGATAACTACTTACTACAACTATTTTACTACTGGTTATTTTTAACGGACTTCAAAAAGGAGTAGGTTCTCAATTCGATTGTTGATAAATATGACTATTAGGGCACCATAGTGTATAAAAAAATTTTGATAAAAAAAAAAATATATATACGCGACGAATTGAGATCCTCCTCCTTTTTTGAAGTCGGTTAAAAAAATGGGGTTCAATACATGGTACGGATTTGCACTTGTTTTTTTTGTAATTAAAATATCACGTTTTAAAAAACCTTTTATGTACAGACTATTTGTCCTTTCCTTTCTACCTTTATTAGTAGGATAAGGAAGTTAGTTGTTATTCCAACGTTTCGATATAAAACCGCGTAGTTAAGTTCGCAATAATTATTATTTGTTATCATTAAGCACGTTGTATTCAGGAAAATTTAATTCTTGTTATTTGAATGCGTTTTTTTATCAGGAAAAATAATACATATTTCCTTACATACACTAATTTTTTTTTGTAACACAAACGGAAATAAAACACAAAAACTAAAAATGGTACCACCCTTTTCCAACAAAAAAAGAATCGTCTCAATCGACTGAGCTGTCTTCGAGTAATAGTTGAACACATTAAGGTCCGTATTAATAAACCGAACTCAATATCGATTTCAATCTTGAGTTTGCTCTTGAGTTGTTGCGCTGATTAATAAACCTATCTTAAGACGCGATTAAAGAGCGACGTATTACTTGAGTCATACCGTATTAATAAATCAAACTCAGCTCTCAAGATATGTCTCAAGATGTAGTTTCGTGAACTCGAGTCTGATTGCGGGTCATACAAATCTTACATTTTTTTAAATATTTTCACATTAAAAACAAGTTGACAGCAAAATATGACGACACTACCTACCATAGGGTAAGAACATATAATTCAAGGTAAGAACAAAGCGTTACTGTCATTCAAGGTCGCTCTCAAGATCAGTCTCAAATCTCAAGAGCGATATCAGCCTGAGTTTTATCTATTAATTAACGCCTAACTTAAGATAGTGACCACATCTCAAGACTCACTCGATTGATACGCACTCAAGATCGATATTGAGAGCGATTTATTAATACGGGCCTAAAACTAGGTCCACCCGTTTTGAGAAAATGGTGACACACGGACAGACAGACAGACAAGAAAGAAGATCTTATAAGGGTGCCTATTTTTCACCTTTTGACCTCTAAAGGTGAAAAATAGGAACCCTAAAAATATTATAAAGAACTGCGCAAAAAGTGCAAGAACTGCGCAGAACCCGCGTAACTGTTATAATGTAAGCATCTGCTAAGAAAGGGATTGCGGAAGAAGTCGTGGGCAAAAGCTAGTGTACACTAATATAATTAACAGGAAAAATTTTTTTGTTGTTTTTTATTAGTAACGAATATGCTCCGAAAATACTGAACCGATGTTAATGAAACTTGGTATGAGGATACATTGATTCATTGACAGTAACATATGCTAATTTTTATCCCGATATTCCCACGGGATCGGGAGTTACATGGGTGAAACCGCGGAGCGCTGCTAGTTAATAATAACAAGTATTTTACAATAGACTCGTCTAGCCATCCAAGGTATTAAACAACGTAAGATGAGTCATGGACTCGCTCAATACACACGTGTCCAAACATAAAGCCGTCTTTATGAGGGGGTTGGTTACTGTCTTAGAGTATACATTCATGCTAGCTAGTTACAGAGAGCTCATATCACTCATCGCCCAGTAGGCCGACCGCAAGCAGCTGTTTGAAATCGTATTTTCGATGAGGCGTTCCAGTAACGACGTGTGACGTAACACTTTTTTGAACTGGCAGGTGTTCACCAATTTATAAAACGTTATCACGTCAAAAAAGGAAATACATCCTTTTTTATTTAGATAGGTTAGCGTTTGACCATTATCTTACTATATTTTTACCGGTGAAATGTACAGCTTACTTGCCGTGTTCAGAAAGAACTCGTCAATATGTCTGGAGCTAACGAAGCCGCGGGTTTCATCACGATGTTTTCCGCACACCGTAAGAGCAATGTTAATTAGCGCACATCACTACAAAGTATAAAATAAAGTCACTTTTCGCCGTCCCTATGTCCCTTTGTATGCTTAGATCTTTAAAACTACGCAACGGATTTTGATGCGGTTTTTTTTTAATAGATAGAGTGATTAACGAGGAAGGTTTTTAAATATAATACATGCATAATACAGCCGTGCGAAGCCGGGGCGGGTCGCTAGTAAATCATAATACAAATATAATACTTGAATTTGTGAGTGTTCATACTAGTGCAAACTATACCTACTCTGTTACACTTGCTCTCTATATATTCTACCTCAATGTTAAATACTCTATATGAGGGGTTGTTACAATACATTACTCCCCCACGTCTAAATGTTACTTTAATGAGGGGTACTCATTTGAAAGACTTAAAAATGATACTTTAAAATAGATAATTTATATTCATTAAGGTTTATAAAACTAGCTCCGTTCGTCCTGATCCCGTGGGAATATCGGGATAAGAAGTAGCCTATGTTACTCACAAAGATTCAATGTATACTCATACCAAGTTTCATCAGAATCGATCTAGTAGTTTCAGCGCTTATTCATCATCACTACATAGTATAAAACAAAGTCGCTTTCTCTGTCTCTATGTCCCTATATCCCTTTGTATGCTTAAATCTTTAAAACTACGCAACAGATTTTGATGCGGTTTTTTAATAGATAGAGTGATTCAAGAGGAAGGTTTATATATAATACATGCATAATATAGCCGTGCGAAGCCGGAGCGGGTTAGTTACAAATATGACATTAAACAACTTGCTAGGTCCACCCGTACCCGAGAAAACCGGTAATGACACAAAGACAGACAGACGAACATCAAAGTGATCTTATAAGGGTTTCTTTTTTACCTTTTGAGGTGCGGAACCCTAAAAACCTTTGACATCTAGTGTTCTGTGTGGAATTAACTTTTAACATACTTAGTACTTACGTAGCCCCGCGGTTTTTCTCGCGTTAGTCGAAATTCTGTGAGAATATAGAGATAATAGTTACATTTTGTATTATTCCAGGTCTCCAACTGTCTTTATACCAAGTTTAATCGCATTCTGTTTAGTAGCTTTTACGTGAAGATGTAACAAACGTACTAAAATGCTTTGTCCTGAACAACTGACTGACTGACTGACTGGCGGATCAACGCACAGCCTAAACCACTGATCGTAGAGACCTGAAACTTGGAGGGTGTGTTCTTTGTGTGACGTAGGCATCCGATAAGAAAGGATTTTCCGAAATTCTACCCCTTAGGAGGTGAAAAAGGGGGGCAAAGTTTGTATGGAATAACGTGTTTACTTTTTAACACGCTTTTATTAGTTTCACCTGTATGTTTGCTTGCTTGTATGTATGTAACCGACTCTGTTGGGCTCGATTTTGAATTAAGATTACTTAAAAAAAAAAATAAGCCAGACGATTTAGTCGGGGTTTTAACATTGCCAGACGCACCTATCCATAGTATGTTAGATCACCTGGCAGGTAGAAAGTCCCACCAAAATGATCTGTCTTTTTGAGAATATTTTTTTTAAGTTATAAATAATACTCTATTTCAAGAGAAATAGAGTATTATTCAGAGTTTTATTCATTATTTAGAGTTTCTCATTTTACTCTATTTTACTCTATTTTTATTTTCTCTAATTTCAAGCTGCCTCAAATATATTTTTTATAATTTTTTGCAAAATAAATTTGCACGCGTCTGGCAATGTTAAAACCCCGACTAAATCGTCTGGCTTATTTTTTTTTGTATTCATTAGGCATTACACTGCAACATATAAAAATTGCATATTGCCTCAAACATATTTTTGGGAAAAAAAAATTAAAATTTAGGGTTCCATTTAGCCCCGCTACTCACCAGCCAGGTTTGCGATTCCGTATTGGGGTATAATAGAAGAGGTATGTGACAAGGTTTCAGCTTGCCTCAAATACCTACCCTAAAATTGGTGCTAGCTCTCCTACTAAGATCCTTTTTCTTAGGAACGCGTGGAGGTATCAAGCTGGAATTTATGTCAAATACTCAGGTCCACTGTCTCTTGAAGCTGTGAAAAAAACAAACTTAAGACCAACGCAATAAAATAAAATAAATGAATAAATATTGCCGGACATTCCACACATCGCCATCTAGCCCCAAGTTAAGTAACTAGACGTGTGTTATAGGCGCTAGACAACGGATATACTATTTATCCTTTTATTTTGTAAATATAAACTTATAATACATAGAAACAATCAGACCACAGACAAATATCTATGCATAAATACTTGCCTGAGGCGGGAATCGAATCCGCAACCCTGTTTTTAGCAGTCCGGCATGGTGACCATTGTGCCAACAGGGTCGTCCAAAAGATACAGCCGTTTTTTTTCTTTAAAAACTGTATGATACTGATACTGTGACTGGTTGTTTTTTTTGTGTGTTGTTATTTTGCGTTTTGTTTTATGGTGCAATAAAGTGTTTATCTATCTATCTATCTATGATATTTTTACGTAAACTAAAGCTATAAACTTACGAATTTCCTAACAATTTCTAATTAAAAAATAATGCTCTAAATACCTGTTACTTATGCACCAAAACTAGACATTCTTTATGCAATCATAGCACTCAATAACCTACACCTACGCCACTGTGATAATCTCAACTCACAACAAAACAAATGCAGATTAAACTCTATCTACATCAATTTAAAATCAATTTTACTCAATCAAATTTATCTTAAACTAAACCGACACTCACTCACACATTAAACTATCAATAAAAATAAAATTAAAATAAACTTTATCTTCAAGCTTCAAATTACTCAAAAATGTACTTAAAAGTATTAGATTGAGATATGTTTTTGCAATGCAATAGTAAAATTTAAATAATTAAACTAATTTAGACTTTATTGCTGAAGGTTTATGGTATAATTTCGTCAATTTAAACTATAGTTGAGTGCTGTTTGTTTTCTCAAATGTGGTTATGGTAAAAAACTTTAACCATATGCTGCTTCTGAACAAAATATAAGTTCCTTTGATGTTTAAGATTTTTATAGACAAAATCAAAATGGTTTTTGCCTGTAACTAAAATGGTCAACTAAGTACATATGAGGCTGGTTTTCTCTCTCCATACAAACGTAGTCGACTGTTTCCTCCCTGGATAATGACACTAGCACAAATATTTTTGTTACATAAAACTTATAACTGCCATGACAATGCCCCTATGTTTTGTTTTTTAAATCTTAATTTCTATGATAATTAGAAAATGAAAAAAACCAAAACATAGGGGCATAGTCATGGCAGTTATAGGTTTTATGGCACAAAAATATAATTTGTGCTAGTGTCATTATCCAGGGCCATTATTCACTAAGCTTCAAGTCGTTAGGCGCGCGTGATTAGGGGTGGAGGGGGTGGGGTTTTTGTATGGAAATCTCGCCCTAATCACGCGCGCCCGACGACTTGAAGCTTAGTGAATAATGGCCTAGGGAGGAAACAGTCGACTACGTTTGTATGGAGAGAGTGTCGGTACCTTTTCACCTTAAGCATCTAATTTAATCACCAGTGTTATTGTGGTGTTATTGCAGTTGTGTTATTTTCTGTCATATTGCAGTAGTTGCTGATAAATATGTTATCTTATCAATGGACAGTTAAACGGTTGTTTAATTATATTGATTATTGATGATCTCTGCAGCGCGGTGGGCGAACACTTGCCTGCGATACAGAAGGTTGTCAGTTCGATTCCCAATCGCTATAATACAAAGAGGTAAAGTTGCGGAAAACAGCCTTTATAATAATAATCATTTATTTCAGGCTACGAAGGCCCATAGATACATACCTTATAGACTAACATACATATCCCTATATATATAAAATTCTCGTGTCACGGGGTTCGAACTTGAACTCCTCCGAAACGGCTCGACCGATTCTCATGAAATTTTGTGAGCATATTCAGTAGGTCTGAGAATCGGCCAACATCAATTTTTTTTTTTTTTTAAATAACAAAACAACGTTTGCCGGGACAGCTAGTTTTATAATATAAATTGAAAGTAATTTGAATTGATTTATACAAGTACAAGGAATAAAAAGAAATCCCTACATATAAATCTAAAAATAAAGTATGCGTGTACTTACGTACGCGCGTGAGAAAGTTATACGTCCGTCTGTCTGTCTGTCCTTCTGATATTTATTTTGCGGGCAGCTTCAACCTGTTATTTTAGTGGTACAGTGATGCGCGCGCATCTTTAAATGTCAGTTTAATAATTTTTACATACCGCGCCTAAAGAATTACTTACCTATAACTTAAAAATCTACAGAGTTCATCTCAAACTCGCATTTTCGAATTTTGGTCTTAATTATGAAAGCAGTTATTGTTAACCTATAAGCTTATATTTCCAATATATTTCACACTAGCTACGCCTCGTGGTTTCACCCGCATATGTCCCGATCCCGTGGGAATATCAAAATAAAAAGTAGCCTAAAGCCTTCCTCGATAAATGGACTATCCAACACAAAAATATTTTTTCAATTCGAACGAATAGTTCCTGAGATTAGCGCGTTTAAACAAACAAGCAAACTCTTCAGCTTTATAATATTACTAGCTGCGCCCCGCGGTTTCACCCGCGTAGTTCCCGTTCCCGTGGGAGTATTGGGATATAATATAGCCTATGTTACTCGTGGATAATGTAGCTTTCGAATGGTGAAAGAATTTTTAAAATCGGTCCAGTAGTTTTTGAGCCTATTCATTACAACCAAACAAACAAACAAACAAAGTTTTCCTCTTTATAATATTAGTGTAGATTAGTCTATATAGATTTATGTAGCTTAAACTTGTACAGCTAATATATGAATAAACACAGTTATCATATCACAAATAGGGAAGACAGCACATTCCAGCGGAAGCTTCGATCATGCGTGGGTAGTATATTATAGATAGCTAGGTACAATCCACGTTCAAAACTCTCTGCCCACCGTAACGTTTACAATCCTGTGCAGCACTATTTGAACATTAACTACTATATTTATATTTTACTATATTTAACTAAGTAATTTTACTATATTTATATTTAACTACTATATTTATTTATGTAATTATTTCCTCTTTTCTCTTGGTGACCAATATGACAAAACCGTTTCCCTGGGAGCGGAAAAGTCACACACAGGGTGCTGCCGGAAGACCAGCGCTGCAGATGTGCGTGCGTATCTGCAGCACATGCTGAGGCTTTACCCATACGGGCAACACACGACTTCTCAGATACTTATTTTTTACCTATTCTCTGTGTATTTATTGTGTTTTTTTTTTGTTTTTTTTTTTTTGTATTTATTTTTCTCTGTAACTATCTCTTATGTACTGTTTCTCATTTGTTTCACTTTTCTTATTTTTGTGTTTGTTATGTCGTGTGTTTTTCTGAATAAATTATATTCTATTCATTATAACAACGTAACCTGTGGATCGAACCCACGTCGGTTGGTGTAGCGGGTGGCCCCTTATACCACTCACATAACTAAACACATAGCTAACATGTTGAAAATATTAATCACACTGAGTACTTTTAATTCAAGTATTTATATTTGTGTGTTACGTCTATTAGAAGAAGATTGTAACTCCAATACTTGTTGATAGTATTATTGTAGCAAACTGATAGTTGACTTATGACACATACTGTACCTCGACATACAAATACACGCTACTTATCGGGTTTAATATTATATTGGTACTTATGTACACTAATATTATCAACTGGACAGATTTGTTTGTTGGTAACGAATAGGCTCCTGACTGGATAGAATAACTACGCAACGGATCTTGATGCGGAAGGTTTATATGTATAATACATGCATATATGTATAATACATGCATAATATAGCCGCGCGAAGCCGGAGCGGTTCGCTAGTAAAGTGTATACAGGGTTATTGGAAATTAATTGACACGGCGTTAAGGGCTTCTTCTGTGCACCTTAACGATCAACTTTTGTTCTACGACTTTTGTCGAAACTTAATACATATCCCAAAAAAAATATTTAAGTGTTTCTCGTAATGTTTTCTATGTCTATGCGGCAAGTGCGCGTGCGCGATGGGCACGGGGCGCACTGCGTGCGACCCGATCGGGTTGTACCATACCTACTATGATTGATTCTGTGACGTAGACGTAGAGTTGAGTATTATTTGAACTGTTGGATTTAATTTTTTATTTTTGTATGGAATATTTTTATAATGAATTTCCAAAAGTCGTAGAACAAAAGTTGATCGTTAAGGTGCACAGAAGAAGCCCTTAACGCCGTGTCAATTAATTTCCAATAACCCTGTATAATATTAATAATAAGATCCAGAGTAGCGTCCTTCAGGAGTCGTGTCAATGCCTCAGGTAATGGAATTGTTAGGGCGGTTGGAGACAATCTCCAGAGCCCTATGTATAAGCACTGCATATCGGTTCACGTGGAGAAGAATAAGAAAAGTAAAACTAATAATACCTCATATTTGACTTTAGAAATACTTACCTAGATAAAGACAGACGTGTATTAACATTTCATATGTAACTTTTTATCTTTTAAGTTTTTAATTTGTATGTTTTTTGTCTAATGATGTGCCTGCAATAAATCTATTTTATTTTATTATTATTTATTATGTTGTCTTCAGAGTGAACGATGGCATCGGTGTGGAAGCGACTCCAGCGGGTCAACAAACGTGCAGCCAAGTTTCAGTACACAGCGTCGTATCATAGGGTCGACTTGGAGACATCGCCTAAATGGTAACTAACTTCTTCTTCTCGTATAGTGGTGTGACCTATTGTTAGAGATTACCTTTAGGCCTCTAACTTGACCTAACGACTGCAACTAGAGGTAGCAACCGGAACCAACGGTTTAACGTGCCTTCTGAACTAGTTCCGTCAAGACTGTAAATGAAGGAATTATTCCAAACGGTTTTTTGAAGTGAAAACTTCTTTAGCGGCGTTGAGCACTTTTTCTGTAATGGGTATAAAATCTTAAACTCGCGTCAGGACACGTGACCTGATCGAAAAAGCGTAAGACGGATGGAGAGTAGACAGCTATCCCCTCTCTACGGCGCGGCGAAAATGTATGCCTGGGCCTACTGTTTTTAATTTGGCTGTGAGTGTATTAAGACGTACATATGGTATTTTTTAACGGACGACTATTGACGGACGACAAATGTCGGACGACTATTTGTCGGACGACTATTGACGGACGACAAATGTCGGACGACTATTGACGGACGACAAATGTCGGACGACTATTTGTCGGACGACTATTGACGGACGACAAATATCGGACGACAATTTGTTGGACGACAAATGTCAAACGACTATTTGTTGGACGACAAATGTCGGACGACTATTTGTCGTCCGACTATTTTTTTTTTCATCTAAAACTCTTTTTGCGTATGTTCTCGCGACATATGAGATTTTACACAGATATACAGTTTTCACTTCTGCCTGCACTCCCGGAGTGCGCTGTTTTTTTTTTGATAGTATTAGGATAAATGTGCTATCGAATGCCAACCATTATTTTTAGGGCAAAAGTAAAGTTTTTTTAAACTAAGATTTAACTTATACTTCATTTTTTTTAATTTTTAGGGTTCCGTACCTCAAAAGCTAAAAAAAGGAACTCTTATAAGATCACTTTCTTTCCGTCCTTCTGTCTATTTAACCTGAACTTTAAATTTTCGCAGTGTAAAAAAAAATGTATGTATGTCTAGTGCCAAATGTTAAAAAAAATGTTGCCTATTTCATTGAGATTCTGAAATCGTATAAAACGTGGTATTACTAGCATTTAATACCAAATTAATTTCTATGAAAATGAAGTTGAGACTGAGGTTGTTATTTTTAATACTATTTGTTCCAGGCATCCAAATAAATTAAGCGTAGTATGGACTCGACGATCGCGTCGGGTTATCACAGAGCCGCTCGAATGGGAACCTTCACTGAAATATCCACTCAAGTAAGACACGAGTACCATGCATTTACCATAACACCAACTTTCAAACTGGAAGGAATTCACTTTAAACTATTTATAAACATCCTACCTCTTCAAGTATCTTATCTTATATGCTGATATAGCCAGCAACCACCCCATGTTTTGGTTTTTTTCATTTTCTGATTATCATAGAAATTAAATTTAAAAAAATACCAAAAATAGGGGCATGGTCATGGCAGTTATAAGTTTTATTCACCATAAATATTTGCTCTAGTGTCATTATTCAGGGAGGAGACAGTCGACTACGTTTGTAATAGTTTGTATGGAAAAAGCCCCCGGTACCCTTTCCTCTTAAGAGGTAATGTAATTGTTGTAATGTTACAGAGGTAACGTAATATATCCCGTACCAGAGAACCAGACGGTGACAGTCACACTCTTCAAAGATTCCAGGACTAATGAGTTGGAGGATAAGGATTGGACATTCGTACTCGAAGATGTAAGTATACACGGTGACTCCTATGCTACTAATATTGTAAACTAGCTGTTGCCCGCGACTTTGTACGCGTTGTAGTTTTGTTTTATATACTAAAACCTTCCCCTTGAATCACTCTATCTATTAAAAAAAACCGCATCAAAATCCGTTGCGTAGTTTTAAAGATCTAAGCATACATAAGAACAGATAGTATGAAGCATGTGAAAGTTTGTATTCCTTCACGTTAAAACTACTGAACCGATTGCAACGAAACTGTAGATAGCTACCTGGATTAACATATAGGCTACTTTTTATCCCGATATTCCCACGGGATCGGGACTTACGCCAGTTATATCCTAACCTAAACTAGATGAGATAGCGAAAAATGCTGAAAAGAGTTGCGTGCCCGATTTCGAAAAAAAACTAAAATTGCATCATTAAATTTTTGGAAGTCATTACCCCAACCAAGAATCAAAGCTGTTCATTTTGCAAAAAAAAATAATCCTATATTTTTATACTAATCGGTAGTGTTGCTTATAATTCTTGGAAACAAACATAGTATGACAAACCAAAGGAAATAGCTCCTTTTTGTAGTTTTCTATAATTTTTATTTTTATTGCAATGAATTAGAACAATTATTACTTACTAAAATTGACTTTCTTCTTATTTACTAAAATTGACTTTCTAGACGAAACTTGGTACAAGTTATACGATTTTATAGACGACCCAGTTGGCACAATGGTCACCATGCCGGACTGGCAAACACAGGGTTGCGGGTTCGATTCCCGCCTCAGACATGTATTTATGCTTAGATATTTGTCTGTGGTCTGGTTGTTTCTATGTATTATAAGTATATATTTACACAAGAAAAGTATATAAGTAGTATATCCGTTGTCTAGCACCCATAACACAAGTGTAGTTACTTAGCTTGGGGCTAGATGGCGATGTGTGGAATGTCCTGCAATATTTATTTATAGATATTTTTGTTTAATTTCTAGGTATCAGTAACGGGTAAAAGGCGTCGACTAGCAGTGTGTTCAATAAACATGCGAAAGTACGCAAGTTTGGAGCCGTCGCAGCGGCCCCTGAGCCTCAACCTGGAGCCGACGACACACAAGATAGTGTCCGCTAGTGTACACCTCACGCTACATTGTGTCTTATTGAGGGAGGGGCAAGCTACGTGAGTATAATTTACACTATAGTGCAATAAATTACAAACTTATGCCAAATACTCGCAAATTGCCAACCTCTTCTAATGCGAAACACTCGCAAGTACAAACTTCTTACCATACCAACTACTCGCAAATTGCCAACCTCTTACAATGCCAACCTCTCGCAAATTGCCAACCTCGCACAATGACAACTACTCGAAACATTAGCAAATTACAAACTTTTTACAAAGCCAACTACTTGCAAATTGCCAATCTCTCCCAATGCCAACCACTAGCAATTGTCTTACAATGCCAACTACTCGCAAATTCCCAATCTCTCTCCTATTGCCAACCACTAGCAAATTACATACTTCTTACAATGCCAACTACTCCCAACTTGCAAAACTCTCATAATACCACTCTCTGGCATCAATGCCAACTACTCACAAAATGCCAACCTCTCTAAATGCCAACCACTGGCAATTTTTAACTTCTTACAATGCCAATCCGTTGCAAATTACAAACTTCTTACAATGCCAACTACTCACAAATTGCCAACCTCTAACCACACCAACATCCAATAAAGCCAACATCTCATCGTTCCAGAGACGAAGACATGCAATCCCTAGCATCACTGCTATCAGTGAACAACAACTCAGATATCGCCGTGTTAGAAGATTTGGACGAAGACGATTATACATTGTCTGATAATTCTACTAGACAGGTCAGTTTAAAGCTATAAATTCTAACAGAAAAGTCAGGTGAAACTAAAATTCGAGGACACATGAACGACTTTTTATGACGTCGGAAAAAAACCGCTTAATATAAAGGTGATATCGAAATCGCTAACAATTGAAAAAAAAAACCCTATGAATTCCATACAAGACGTCACAGAATAAAGAAAAACCGTTTTATTTTTGGAAATCCTTTCCGTAATAATTATAATATGAAAGAAATATACTTAAGTACTTAAATTTAATTCATTTGACATTTTTCGAAGACTTTCTTCAATTTTAATTATTTTATTCATTTATTATTTAAGTATTTTTAATTCGATTTATTTAATATTGACGCATGAAAATAATTCTTTTTTAAAATTCTAACTTAGTTCAGTCTAGTGGTTTTCAAACTTTAAGCTTAATTTGAATAACATTTCAGATGCTAGACCTCCGGCAACAAATGGAAGAGATGACCCAAAGTTTGACAAACAGCGACATAGCAGCCACCCCGAACAGCGTCCAATCACTGAACTTCGACAACTCCCGCACCCCAACAGCCCCCGTATCCCCTAACTTGCTCCCCAACGATGCTAACACCCCTACGACCCCCACTAACGAATACACCCCAGAAGTAAGGGAGGTAAAGAGAACTGTCAAACAGAAGTATGACGATAAAATGGATAATTTCAAAGAGATCGTGTTCAAACCTAAAGTTATTACTAAAAGGTAAGTTTTTTTATAAATTAAATTGAATTATTCGTTTTTTTTTAGGGATCCTAAGAATCGATTTCATGTTTATGAAAAGATCAGTAATAAAATCAAGTAGGTGTTAACAAAAAGTTTCAAAAAACATTCAACCGTTAAGCAAAGAACAATAAAAAATTAAAAAAACCATTCAACCTTTTTTTAACTTAAAGAGGTTGAATGGATTTTTGGAACTCGCAAATAACAATACAAAGTTCCAAAAACATTAAACTTTGTTAAACTGTGCTAAGAACAACAGAAAAATCCAAAAAAAACATTAAACCATTTCAAATTGGGCAAAGAACGACAAAGAGTTCCAAAAAGTACTCAAATCCTTTTTAAATTGAGCAAAGAACAATAAAAAGTTCCAAAAGTTTCGTCTCAATTTCGGTGTATTTTCTTCCAACGTTTTTTTTCCAGAAACCTAAAACCCCTAGAACTAAAAACAAACCTAAACAGTATTGCGTTGGATCGCAACGAGAACGAGAGCCAAGAAGATGGAGACAGAACACCTACCGCTGATATGGATAAACTTTTCCCTGGGAAATTTGAAAAGGATAAAACACCGGTAAGTGCGCACTGTCCTTTAGTACCTAAGGCTAGTTCGCATTAGGCTAGTATTTTAGTCGAGTAGCGAGTAATTTAGTAGCTAAAATACTCGCTACTGCCCAAAAACCGTTCGCACTTTGGTCGAGTACAGTTTACAAGTGTATTGCAAGATAAACATCCTACAAAACAATGCAACGATGAGGCGGCAACTAATCAACTCGACTAATTCGAGAGGTTCGGACTCGTTTAGCCGGTGAGCCAGTGAGCAGGGACGCGTGGGGGGGGGGGGCTACTCGCCACTCGCCTAATAAATATAGAATAAAATGGATCGACTCGACTAAATTACTTACTAACCAACTCGACTAAATTTTTGGTGTTCGGACACGTTAGGCTACTAAATTATTATACTACTAGCCTAATGTGAACAAAGCTTTAGATGCTAATATGAAATGATGTATGACTTTGAGGTCGTCCCGAAACTTCTGTATTCTTTAGGGATCTAGGGGTGCCATGAAAGGCTGGGAGCTTCTCGTCCAGAGGTATAGCTTCTATGTATGCCTTCAAATATTTGTAAAATTGACCTTTGTGAGCGTGATCACATAAAAAAAAACCCCATGAGTTTCTTGTGCCTTCTTCTCATTGGTGGGCGCGTTCCGAAGGCACACATCCTAACTTAGTTTTTAAGACTATTTCAAGTGATCATGTGTATACCTATACATAAGCATCGAAAGAAATAAAGAAATTTGAATTTGAAATTTGAATTTGAATTTATGAGGTCCTATGTATCTGGTAGAAGAGTCTTCTTGTGACCGGAGGGCTGAAGGGCTGCTAGCTTTTCGCTCAGCCTAACATATAATTTGTCGCTGTCCTATTAATTCATATCCTGGGCTTTCAGGGGATATTTTCAAACTTACCGGGGAGGTTATTGGCTAGCTGAAAAATTTGAACTTGGCTTTGTATTATTAGGGACAGTTTGACTATCTTGAGGGGAATGGTGCCAGCTTTCTGGAGACGAAGACTCGTTGGGAATCTTTCCTATTTATAGTTTCATATTTATATGTCTTGTATTGTAAATCAGGAGTTTTTAGGCCTTTTTAGGAATAGAAACAACACCTACTAAATCTCTAGGTACCTAATTAAGTATGAAAGTAATAGGTAGTTAGGGTTATAAATGAAGGGTTGACAATATAAAACGGTTCCAACATAAACCACTGACGTGGACGGTGAACTGAACCACATTCCAAGTTTTATTATTGAGTGAATGTTGTTACCCTTAGAATACAGGAGAACTCTATGACATAATAAGGAATGGTCCCACTGTATGCAGCGTCGAACCCAAACACCTTACCAACTGACAATCTCGAGACTAGAGACTCAACTAAAGCGCTCGCTTTTATAGGCGGTGGTAGGAGTCGGCGATGCCAACAGCAGCTTTGATAACAGACGTGACGTCACTAGTCGTTTAAAAACTCTTAAGACTTATAACACTTGTATAATGTAATAGGTACAAGATCTACTAGAATGGTGTCAGTACGTGTGCCGCGAGTACAAGAGCTGTAAGATCACCAACTTGACGACCTCGTTCCGCAGCGGGCTCGCCTTCTGCGCCATTATACACCATTTCAGGCCTGATCTCATGTAAGTATACATTACACCAACTCATCTAGTTCCCTAACGCGGGTTGACTAGGTCCCCAGCCCAAAAGAAATGTTACGATTTACGAAAAATTGTGAAACGAAAAACTGTAAGATACTGAACTGTAAAGGTTTGTACTATTAATTTATGAAGCACTAGCTTTTGCTCGCGACTTCGTTTGCGTAGGAGTTGAATTTTCCAAGATTCTTTCTTAGCGAATTCTTTCTTAGCGGATGCCTAAAAATTAAATAAAAATACTTGTGCCACATTTCAGTTTTCACGACTTGAACTCAATTTAAGGGATATCAACGTTTTTTTTTGTTAAAACCTAACTCTACAGACCTTAGGTCACAAGCAGGCTTGAGGTATACTACCGTCCAATTAGAATTAATAAAAACGTTCCCTGTATAGACAGATTTATAAATTCTGTACCTACAACGATCTAAGAGGATTTTTGAATTAACATAACCTAAAAATTTCTAAAAAAAAATCGAATTTCCAAAAGTCGTAGAACAAAATTTTTTTGTTAAGGTGTACAGAAGTAGTCCTCAACTGCTTCATTACATAGTATAAAACAAAGTCGCTTTCGCTGTCTGTCCTTATGTATTCTTAATTTTTTAAAACTACGCAATGCGGTTTTTTTATTAGATAGAGTGATTCAAGAGGAAGGTATATAAACCACGCGTACGTAGTCGCGGGCAAGAGCTAGTTGTTATATAAATATCAATATATATTGATGTATTTATATGTAATGTTGTAGTGATTTCTCCGGTCTCCAGCCGGAGGAGAGCGAACGCAACGTGCGTTGTGCGCTGGAAGCGAGCGCCGCGCTCGGCATCTCACAAGTACTCACCGTGGCTGAAGTGTGTCGACCTGCGCCTGACAGGCTCGCGGTATGTTATATTCTATAATCCACGGTCAAAACTCTCTACCCACCGTAACGTTTATAATCCTGTGCAGCACTATTTGAACATTATAACAACGTAACCTGTGGATCGGACCCACGTCGGTTGGTGTAGCGGGTGGCCCCTTATACCACTTGTTGATAGTATTATTGTAGCAAACTGATCATTTACTTATGACCCATACTGTACTACAACTAGACTAGCACCGACCCGCGGTTACATACGCGTAACTCCCGATCCAGTGGGAATATCGGGATAATAAGTAGCCTATGTTGACAATTAATAAATGTATCCTCATACCAAGTTTCATCCAAATCGGCCCAGTTTTAAAGCCTATTTGTTACAAACACAAAAGGATCCTCTTTATATTATTTCATTTAGTACTATAAGTGGGTAAAAACACCTACGGATTGGGCCCCGAACTGCAGGCAGTAGGGACTGGACCCAGCTGGCACTAGACAAGAAACAGTAGAAAGAGGGGAGGGGGGAAGCCTTGGGACTGAATATGCTAAATATAAATAAATAAATAATAGTACTATCATTAACTGAGAATGACTAGACTGCTACTCATTAACAAAGCGTCACGCTTATATACCCCTTAAGTATATCTAGATGGCATCACTGGCGGACTTTTTTTACCTTGTACTTTACGTAATTTAGAATGAGATTTTTTTTATCATAAATAATGTTCAGCTAGTTTTGTGCCAGATGGCGCTGTGTTCATTATATTATAATAATTAATTATTTGTTTCAGATAATGACATATCTATTTCAATTGCGAGCACATTTTACCGGTAGTGAATTACATGTTGAACAATTAGGTAAGTTCAATATACAATTGTCAAAGAATTACCATAGACAGACTGCCAATCATTAACTAAAATGTGCCACACAAAAATATTCCTTATTCCTAGATGGCGCCACCGCTGTTTTTACCTTATCATCTTTAGGCCCTTAGTTCGTCTATTAAGGCTTAAGGCAAACAAGATATCCCCATTCCGCTGTGGTGTCTTGTCAATCTTACTCCATTAGATCATCTTTGTTTCAGCTGAAACCTATGGCTTATACTTACGTCATTCAGAATTAATTTAATTTAAGTTTTTTCGAACATAAATAATTTTCAGTTCCTGTTTAACAATATCGAAGGTGCCATATTATCATGAGACTAACCTTTGAACTTTAGAAAATGGTTCACGATTAACGGTTCACCTACGGTAAACGGTCACCCTGTCAAGAACTATCTCACGATTAACGGTCCCCTTGGACTGGAGGAGCCGATAAGCGCAAATTTAAAATAAGTTCGAAAGTTCCCCCTATGCTCCCCAAGGGAAACAGTTTACTTCTCATTAGCTTTAAAAATCTTAGTTATTTAAATATTTATTACAACGCCATCTGTGTGACTCAATATGTTTCATTTGAAGGTAACGACGAGACGGAATCCTCATACTTAGTGGGTAGACATGACACAGATGGCGCCCTACCCAGAGACCTGTTCAGTCGTGAGATTAGTACCAGGAGGTCGAGAAACTTGATGGAGAGGCCGCAGATACCTACGCAGAACAGGTAACGAGGATCAATATATTTTTAATCGACTTCAAATAAAGGAGTATGTGTGTTTTTATGACTGTTCGGGCATTACTTCTTTGTTTATTTTGCTGTGTCACTCATTTTATATTTATGTCACTCTAAATGTGTCTTAAAAACTTAGTTGGGTTCAGTGGCGGAGCCGATCTCCGAGCGACCCGTCTCTGAGGTTCACACTTTCTGAATTCTCGACATATGACAACTAAGAAAAAGGAATAAAAATTCACCCTTCATTGACAAAAAACAATATATACATATTATTAGCTATTTGATTTAAGTGACTGTATTGGTAACGTCTGCTAGACATGAAACATCAAGTCGTCTGGCTTCTTGACCTGAAGAAATCCGAAAACCATAATTAGGCGAATTGGGGCATTATCACCTATGATAATTATGTCATGCCAAGCGACACCAGTAACTCAAATCATATGGGTAGCTCTCGCAGCGGCCAGATCTACTGACTTTGGCGAAGATTCGCGTTGCCAACTTGCCACAACATGGTTGGTCTAATAGTTCGTTACGTTGCAAACATTGGCCTAAAAATACCCTTCGCTATATTTTATTTATTCTTTACGCATACTTTTTCGTGTATGTGGCCACTGGCCAGGCACATTACCAACAGCTGGAGTCTACAAATGTCCAGGTGCTGAGTTGTCCATGGTTCTCTAACATAGCTCGTTGCCTCACAGTGTGGTCGGACGCCCCCCCACTCCGGACAAGCTGGGCTCGCTGGTGGCCCACTCCCGCAACATCCTGGGCAAGGTGTTGCCCACTGCGGACCGAACCAAGCCCAGCGCCAAGTGGTTCGATACTACCACCACAGACTCGCAGGTTTGTATTAACAACACATTACATTCATAATTTATAATAAATGCCAATTTGCTTACGTCCTATGTAGAATAATGCTCCGAACGTCCTTCTACGATCAAAATGGACATACCTCTTCAGAATATACTTATCTATACTTAATATTATAAAGCTGAAGAGTTTGTTTGTTTGTTTGTTTGTTTGAACGCGCTAATCTCAGGAACTACTGGTTCGAATTGAAAAATTATTTTTATGTTGTATAGGCTATTTATCGAGGAAGGCTATAGGCTACTTTTTATCCCGATACTCCCACGGGATCGGGAGTAATGCGGGTGAAACCGCGGGGCGCAGCTATTTTTTATAAAAACATATTTATAATTTCTATTATAAAGCTGAAGAGTTTGTTTGTTTGAACGCGCTAATCTCAGGAGGTTCGAATTGAAAAAATATTTTTGTGTTGTATAGTTTATCGAGGAAGGCTACTTTTTATCCCGGTTTTCCGGGTCGGGAGTTACGCGGGTGAAACCGTGGAACGCTGCTAGTAATTAATAAACATACAGAAACATCCAAGCCAGAAATAAATAAAATAAAAAAACTTCTGGGTCGCAGGCAGCGCCACAGAAGCCGCATGCATTTTTTTAACTTTCTTTGTAATTTTGTTAAAAATGTGATAATCATAGATTAATTTAAACAATCTCAATATATCCAGCCGCCACCTCGTCCCGAGAAGCTGATGACTCGCAAGGAGTTGACTGATCCGTTCGGATCTGACGAGGAAGACGAGGAGAAGAATCCTCCACCAGCGCCAGCACCAGCACCAACACCAGCACCAGCATCGCTTGACACTCCCGAACCTGGTGAGTTCACTTACATAACAGCTGTATGCCAAAAAATGATGCCATGGCATTGAGCATATGCACAAATAGAAACAAGTTTTCTCCAAAATGTTAATTTGTCCATATCTTTTTATCGTATTGACTCAGGACCTTAATTTTTATACACCTAATAGGGACTATAGACCTCAGTATCTGGTATGAATTTCAACTTGCTAGGTCCACCTTTTCCTGAGAAAATCAGTGGTGACATACGAACAGACGGACAAGAGAGTGATCTTATAAAGGTTCCTTTTTTACCTTTTAAGGTATGTACGGAAACCTAAAAATATGATAAAATTCTCCGTTTTCCTTCCTACTAGATGTGGAAAAAAGATATAAGCATTTAAAGACACCTGTTTTTCAGTTTCTTCATCAGCATCTGACGCCATTACACATATAGGAATTTCAAGAACATAAACTCCCTAAAATATTTTTTAAGAAAAAATGCGTTTTCAAAAATTGCGACTAAGACGAGACTCGAACTCGCATCCCTTGAATACCGTTCAAGTGCGCTGCCAATTACGCCACTTAGTCAAGTACCGTCATAGTCGAATTTAAGAATCGCATTAACCTCTTTTCGAATTAAGTTTCGTTAGCGACATCTGTTAGTATGAATTTTCATTACATATAACTCGAATGTTAACCATCTAGTTAACGTATCCGACAAGAGATGGCGCTTTTACTAATCTCAATGATTTTTTTTTTGAAGACGCATTTTTCCTTAAAAAAAATGGTTGTCTGTAAAGTCTGTTTCCGGACGATAATTTTACGTGATAACGTCATAAGAAAACATTGATGGTAACCATGGCAACGATAAAATGCTATAGTTACCTTGTCAAGTATCAAAGTATCGTTGGCTCAGAGACAGAATACATGGGGGGGTGGGGGCGGAGGCGCGGGCGGTGGCGGTGGCGGTGGAGGGGGCGGCGGGGGTCGATGAGGCGTTCCAGTAACGACCAGTAACGAAGTTTTGCCGTTATTCTTTTAGCCCGACCCATCTGGTTTGATCTGTGCGTTAGATTATATCAGCCAGTACTTTAAATTCTTATACTAATAGATCAGAGTTTAAGAGGTAAGGGTGCCGGGGGCTCTCTCCATACAAACTATTACAAACGTAGTCGACTGTTTTCTCCCTGGATAATGACACTAGAGCAAATATTTTTGGTGTATAAAACTTTGAACTGCCATGACCATGCCCCTATTTTTTGTTTTTTTTAATCTTAATTCCTATGATAGTTAGAAAATGAAAAAAACCAAAACATAGGGGCATAGTCATGGCAGTTACAGGTTTTGTGGCACAAAAATATTTGTGCTAGTGTCATTATCCAGGGAGGAAACAGTCGACTACGTTTGTATGGAGAGAGCGTCGGTACCCTTTCATCTTATGACAGGCGGGGAGTAAATTAGAGATTTTTTTTATATAAAATCCGAAAGTTTGACTAGACCGCTATCTTTTATCCCGAAATTCTCGCGGGATCGGGACTTACGCGGGTGTAACCTCAGGCCTCAGCCAAAAAATTATAACCATAATGTATAAACCGTTACAGAAATAGAAAAACCGGAATCGAAACCGACAATAGAACCGACAATATTAGACCCCTTACAACAACCTAGCACTCCGATAACGGAACAAATAGAAATCGAAAAACCGGTAAATACCGAAAAACCGGCAAATACAGAAGTATCAGACGCAACCGAAATTAAAAATGAAGTTAAACCGACAACGCCGGAATTACCGAAACCTACGCCGGTAAGTTAAAAAAATATAAGTTTTTTGAGCTAATATTGTTTTCGTACTCTTTGAGCTAAAATATTATAAAACACGTTTTTTTGGCTAGTTTTTTGAACTAACTTGGCTTAAACAAAGTCGTATTTGAACACGACTTGAGTTTGAAGTTACTTTTTTAACATTTTTTAAGTTTTTAATCAGTTTTGTGTCATTTTTAGCAAAATGTAAGTTTTCGCGCATTTTTTGTCATTTGTTTGTTTACATTACATTATCATAAATACCTACCTTCATTTATTATACAGATTGACCAGGAAAATAAAAAAAAACATTTTTTTATGTAAGTTTTGATGGGTATCAGTGAAATTAAACGCACATAAGACTTTTCTACTTTAAGTATTTTTGAGCAGAATAATCATGTTCTAGCATAATTACTTTGTTTATGAAACGATTTACATGATTAATCCTTTTTTTATTGGAAAGTGGATAACTCAAGGATGGTCTAATTTTAATTAAATCTTGTTGAAGTTGGTTTTAATTTTGATCTTTTTTTATTTTCCTGCCAATGTTTTTGTTATGCAAAACTTGACATCATACTTACATGATACCGTGTTTCCTTTCCAAAAACCCCATGGCTTTGCGTGACGTCATCGCTTCTCAAAACAAAACGCTTCGCTCTGAATGGCCCAAACATCCACGCGCCATCCTGATTGGTCGTTATAAACCTCGGACAACGCTTCTGATTGGCCCGAAATCTGCGCTAAACCCACGCGCAAACCTCGGTGATAACAACGATTGGCCCGAATAATACGCTCACACAATTTTGGTTCACCAACGCTTCTGATTGGCGGAAATGTATGCTAAATCCGATTGGTGTTTATGTTCCTGCTTGCCTGTGATTGGCCAATAGCAACTGTTATCGCGTCACGATGAGCTGAAAGAGCGAGCGAGACAACTGCTCGAGGCGACGAAAAGAGAAGCGAGAGAGAAAGAGAGAATCCGACGACAGAACTCTAAGGAGAGAGAGGATAAGGAAAATGGTTTGAGGAATGGAGAACTTAGCCCTAAAAAGGTATACATATTAATAAATCATAATTTCAGGATATTACACACATCGCTATCTAGATCCAAGCTAAGCAAATAGGCTTGTGTTATATTGGCTATAGATAACTGATGGAATAATAATATACTTTCTTTTGTAAACTTATTATGTATTCAAAGATTTGTACATAAATAATTATTGGAAATTGAACCCGCTACCTATTGCGTCATAGGTCGTTTGCCCGTCGTGCCACAGAGGCCGTCAAACTGGTATTGAACCGATTACGTTGAAACTTGGCATGTAGATAGCTGAATTTATGGAGTAACAGAAGCTATTTTTTAAGGAGACACGCAATTTTTTTTTAATTGACTTTTAGTGCCCATTCAGAAACTATAAGAGATAGCGAAAAAATGCTGAAAAGAGTTGCGTGCTCGATTTTGTTATAAGCAAAAACATCATCATAAGATTTTTGAAAAAGCCAGCACCCTATCTAGGAATCAAACATTAATTTTGAAGAAAAAAAAAACACTCAATATTTTTATATCAATCGATTGTGTTTCTGATAGAGATCAATTTCTGGAAACAAACATATTACGGCAAATTAAAGGAAAGCTAATTTGTTTAGTTTTCTGTATACTATTTGTATAATTTCAGCCAATGAGTGAGGAAGAGAGACAAGCGATGTTGCGTGAACGAGCGAGGAAACTTATAGCAGACGCTAGAGCGGGCATTGTCAGGTAATTTCATTATACTTTGCTTGTTTCAATAAATGCTTAGCCTTTCTTATTAAAAAAATCTAATTTAATACCGACCCAAGAAGTGCACCTTAAAAAAATTGCTTAGTTTTTTTACGAATACAAAATAATTCGCCGCAAGATATTGTGGCCGGCCCTTGACCAGGTAAGTATCGGTTAGACAGTGCCATCTACAGAGCGAAAATGAACTATTAAAAAAAACTAACAAAAATCTCATATCCATCCAAAATATAATATTAAATGACCATATGTTTGTCTAAAAATTAGAAAAAACATGGCACTGTGTTTCATTTTTACTGTATTAAAAGTCTTATTCTTCAAGTTTGAACCTATTTAACGACCTCTGTAGCGAGATGTGGCGCACTTTGCGGGTTCGATTCCCGCGCTGAAACAAGCATTTGTACGATCTACAGAAGCCATTCTACACAGCGCCATCTAGCATCAAACTAAGCAACTACTACTAAACGCTTGTCATATGAGCGCTAGATAACAGATATAAATTTAAATAATAAGTTTTATATCTGTTATCTAGCACCCATATGACAAGCGTAGTTGCTTAGTTTGATGCTAGATGTCGCTGTGTAGAATGTCTTACAACATTGATTGATTTATTTCAGCCCAACGTCTCCACTATCACCTTCAAGATCGCGTCCTACAATGGAGATTATAACTAAACATTCTGTAATGGAGGAATTCGCTGCAGGTATGTAGGCATATTGATATCATTTCACGTGACATAAAGTGATCATAACTCGGGATTTGACTGCATGTGATTTTAACCCTGGTTATATGATAGTCTTTAATCTTATTTGGTCCCCAGATTGAGAATAGCATTCAATTTAATTTATTAATTGTTGAATGAAACTTTATAGGGTAATTGATTTCCAATTCAAAACCGTGCAGGGGGTAATTCTCCACATCAAAACGAATAACTTTTGTTGCAAGATGTGATTTTACTTCAAGTATTTCCATACCACGTGATTTTGCCTGTAGTGTTTTAATTTAAAATATTTCCGGTGTCATATAACGTGAGTTTGGTCTGAAGTGATTTTACTTAAAGTATATTTTGACATGTAGTGATTTTAATATTATTTTGGTTTAGCCGGCGGTATGGAACAATTAGACGCGTTACTAGCAAGAGATACTTCGACACCTAATTCAAGGAAATCACTGAGTCCTGACAGATCTGGTGAGTAAGAATTATTCAAACTGTATTTTATTTATATTTATTTAAGTATGTATTTTTATAATTTGGCGATGTAGTGGTTCGAATACGGTTTTTGAGCTTACGCGTGGCATTTTATGGAAATATAGTTATGGTGGAAAAATATATATGTAGTTTAAAAATAACAATTTAAGCTACTATTGGAAAATCATGAGTTTCTTGTGCCTTCTTCTCATTGGTGGGCGCGTTCCGAAGGTACACATCCTAACTTAGTTTTTAAGACGTTTCTATGTGATTTCATGCAAATGAATAAAGAAATTTAAACTTTTTATTGAAGAATTTTCTATCCTTTTTAGAGTTCCGTGCACAAAGGGTAAAAACGGGACACTAATATTACAACTTCACCGTCCGTCCGTCTGTCTGTCACCAGGCTGTATCTCATGAACCGTGATAGCTAGACAGTTGACATTTTCACAGATGATGTATTTCTGTTGACGCTATAATAACAAAGTACCAAAAAAAGAAAAAATGGGGCTCTCAATGTGGTACGGAACCTCTAGTGCGCGAGTCCGACTCGCTCTTGACTGTTTTTTATTCATGACTAGCTTTTGGCCGCGACTTCGTCCGCCGTAAAAGTCGAAAATGGACCAGGGAATCATGTTCTTCCATACAAACTTTGTCCCCCCCCCTTTCACCCCCTAAGGGGTATATCTTTAAACCTAAGGGGTAGAATTTCGGAAAATCCTTTCTTATCAGATGCCTACGTCATATTACATACAAAGAACACACCCTCCAAGTTTCAGGTCTCTACGATCAGCGGTTTAGGCTGTGCGTTGCTTCTTCAGTCTGTCGGTCATTCAGGACAAAGCATTTTATATGTATAGATATAATGTATTGTATGTATGTTGTTATGTATAGAGAGTGAAGAGACGAAGAGCGTGAAGAGCGTGGGTAGCGGCGACTCACGACGTTCTCTCCACTCGTTCTCTGCGCTCGTGGAGAGTCTCACGCCTGACCATGATGATGGGGATGAGGTAATTATTACATCATATTTATTCAAAAACTAGCTGAGCCCCTCGGTTTCACCCTCGTAAGTCCTGATCTCGTAAATATATATTTGGAGGTACGAGGTGGTGTGTACCTCCAAAGGGAAGATCTTCCACCATGTTGGAACTTGTATATGAGCTTATCTTCAGAAAAACTTCGCTTGCGCGATCTAGGATCAATGATCGTATCAGTGGCGCCATCTGTTGGTGGCGATGTGAAGCGTCGCCACATATACTTATAATACATAGAAACAACTAGACCACAGACATCTATCTAAGCATAAACAATCAAATAAACAAAAAAATCTTTCCTCTTTATAATGTCGATAAATACGTTTTTAATAGAAATTAATTTGGTATTAAGGTGGTACGTTTTCCCTACTAAATGTTTTAGAGATTCCTACGTTTTATACTGAGATATTTAACTTATTATGACTTAAAGTAGGCCTAATTTAAGCTATTGTAGGGGCAGACCAAAAATATCACTGTTTAACATCCAGGAAGTACTCTGTTTCAGCGTGAAAAAAGAGACCAATTTTACGTATGTGGTGGTGCACGGCTATATTGACGTATGGTCATAGTGTGAGGTGACGCATAGATGTGTGGAAACACGCGACGTTGTCGCGTTGTGTGTGGAAGCAGGAACACGCAATTACGCTAGAGCAGAGCCGCAATACAGTTTGCTGGATAAGGGCGACGTTGCCTCTCCGTCTAATCTGTCTAATAAAAAATCAAAATATTTTCAATTGCATGATATTCAACTCAGTGCTGCCAGACCTACACCTGCAAGATTTTATGTAACTTTTGGCACTGTCGCGTCACTTTTGATACTTGAATTATACATTATTTTGATAGACTTATCAAATTATCACTTTACGTATATAATAAATAAATAAACATTTGTACTTGTTTGCATTTAATTAATAGTATAAAAATATAATAAAATATAAATGAAGTATAGTAATTCGCGAGAAACAAACCAAGCAGTCTTGTTGTTTTTTTGATACTGTTTGTTGTACACACTGGCAACATACACCCAGTCGATACTTTGCCTCGCACTAGATGCGCGCTTGTTACCTAGGCAACGGAGAGTCAACAGAGATGTCAAGTAGTCAGTAAATAGAAAAACCAAAAATAAAATATTATATTCATTTAATATATTCCTACTATTGTGTTTAAAGTATCATCCATCTGAGCACCTACTGAAAATAAACCTTGAGGGAATTTTAGTGTCTTGTAAGTGATTGAATTTTTCACAAGTATCTCAAGGTGGGTAACCTATCCACACAAGTTGGGCCGTAGGAACAAACTACGACTACTCTGGGTCCCAGGCCATGAAGGAATAGCAGGAAATGAGAAGACTGATGAGCTGCAAGAACAGGATCGGCCAGTGCTATGCTTGGACCAAAACCATGTACGGGCCTGCCAGCATGCACAATCACAAAGGCCGTAAAGGATTACGTTGATAAGAAACACACGCAAGAGTGGGAAATCAGTGAAGGGCTACTCACATTCGAATTTATCGAATTTTACATTCGAAGAAATTCATAGGTAGCAGGCCCAGAGGGGCTTCTAAATTTATATTGAACAACGGAAAAAGCAAAGCACGAGCTGTGATTGGTGCCTTGACATGGCTTTACAAAACCAATGACATTCTTTTAAAAATGAAGATAACTTCTAATATTGACTGCAGAACCTGCGGTGATGTCAGAGAAACTATGGAGCACATCCTGTGTGAATGCGCCGTCTTAGTGACGAAGCGAAGGAGACCCATGGGCCTCCTTGGGAATGCATATCCCAAACCGGAGAAACATAGGATTTTTCCTCTTAGTGGGATCACTGCGTTAATCGATCCCAAGGGGTCGAAGTGTTGCTGGCTATGTCAGTCCCCGATATAAGATGATAAGATAGAACTAATTTTAAATAAATAAACCTTTTTGTACATTACTTTGTCTTTATTTTTCTCTTTCCATTCAGACCTAGTACAATTTGCATCGTTCAGAATTCGTCCTAGTTAAAAAAAAAATGATTACTAACAGTACCTACCATAAAATTGATCCTGTTTTAGAAAATTTATTCAAAAATATATTTTCAAAAAAAAATTCTATTTGTATCGAGATTTGAACCGGGGCTCTTCAGAACACTACCCCGCCGCTCTAAATGACTACACCAATCGGTATCTGTAGGACTACGTCAAATATAGTCTATAGTTGCTACAGTTTATTGTTTTGTATGTGTGCGTGTCATTTATATCGTGACAAGAGTTAAAAATTGTACTTTGGAAATACATTAAAATGTGACTTCCAAAAAATTAAATTATGTTTGAAATATGTTCAGAGCAAACTAGAAAACAGGCAACATATATACAAATACTTTAATTCCACGTCAATTATAGCAAAATAAAATAAAAATATACTTTCGGGAAAACAAGCGCCATCTAGCGGAATACTTTGCTTAGCGATACGAAACATTCAACCTTAAATGCTGGCAACATCAAATATTGTACCATTTCAGAATCTCAATGAAATAGGCAATTTTTTTTTATTTGGCACTAGGATAACCATACATTTATTACACCGCGACAGGTTAAAGTTTTACTAAAAAAAAACATATAATATAATAATAATAATATGTTAGGTTTCAAGCTTAGATAGAATTATTTTATAAGTTTTATAGTGATGTATATATTTTGTAATCAGTTTGTTTTTATAAAAATTTAAATTTAAGAAAAATAAATGAATTGGAGATAATAATAAATAATAAATAAATTTATTCAAAACCATTTTACAATGTAAACTATGAACTAACGAATTTTTAAAATTTTGTAAATGGCCGATATCTAGAAAACTCCTAGGACTTTCATAGAGATAGATAGATAGATAAATTCTTTATTGTAAACACAAAAAAAAAAGTATATAAGTAGTTTATCCGTTATCTGGCACCCATAACACAAATCATTAAGTTGCTTAGCTTGGGGCTGGATGGCGATGGTGGATGTCAAAAAAAAAAAAAAAATCAAATAACATTAATAGTAAAATTACAGAGAGCATAACTTTTATTTTTCTGAACCGGCACAATGTCCTCTATCCGTAGGTTATCCATTAAATACGGGGCACCCTGTATATTGATATTTATATTCTGTGTGTTGTATAGAAGGAGATAACAGGTTCGTACATACAAAGCGAGCTGGAAGCGTTAGAGAAGGAGCAGCGTGCTATCGACGAGCGTGCTGCCGCGCTGGAGAAGCAACTGCGGACTGTCA
The DNA here is from genome assembly GCA_907269075.1 of Idaea aversata. Taxonomy (NCBI): domain Eukaryota; kingdom Metazoa; phylum Arthropoda; class Insecta; order Lepidoptera; family Geometridae; genus Idaea; species Idaea aversata. The sequence continues at coordinate 624,748 of OU026109.1, forward strand.
TGGAGAACGCTGACAACACCGAGGTAATGTTATTGCCAACCACATCTTATAGAATATAATAGAATACATTTATTTGTACAAGCAACACGACAAAACAAAATAATAATATTAAGGGTATCGGCAGAAAGGGTACCGGCGGCGCTCTCTCCATACAAACGTAGTCGACTGTTTCCTCCCTGGATAATGACACTAGCACAAATATTTTGGTTGCATGAAACCTATAACTGCCATGACCATACCCCTATGTCTTGATTTTTTCATTTTCTAATTATCATAGAAATTAAGATTAAAAAAAAAATACAAAACATAGGGGCATGGTCATGGCAGTTATAAGTTTTATGCAACAAAAATGTGCTCTAGTGTCATTATCCAGGGAGAAAACAGTCGACTACGTTTGTATGGCGCGGGTACCCTCTCACCTTAAGGGGGGTTACAATGTTTTCGTAACACACTGTATATCTAGTTATTGTTTGTAACTGGTCTCACTCACCAATGATGCTCACTTTTCTTTTTAGTTTTGTTTCTGTCCCTTTTATACGGGTTTCCTTCTACTTCGAGTAATTGGGTACTTGACAGTTGTAAAACGTTTAAATACAAAATGTAATGTTTAAATACCAAATATGTTTGAAATTGTAGCTGATAGAGAAATACAAATACAATAGCTATTTCTTTTTGATTATGTTGCAAATATTTTATTTATACAAAATAAATTTACGTATATTTGCCTGTTGATTAGGTACAGAGCACGACTGCCACGAGTGTGACGTCACAAAGTCTAATTGCAGTACATTTTTTAAAATATCTAGCCTCAATATTTTGTTTCCTAAAACACAGAATAGTAACTACAAACTTTAACAGCCCTCTTTACATAAATCCTTTATTAGTGCTCACCGCCGCAAGTAGCTGAGTAACTAAAACGCAGACTTCTACGTCCCAAAAGGAAGTCCCATACGAAGTTCAACCTCAAATAAAAAAAAAACGTGTGGCTCTCGGTGACTGGGGCGGTAAAGCTATTGCATCGTGCGAGTTTCGTACAGTCGTACTATATACATACACGTTAAGCGAACGCTCGACCGAGCTACATGGTAGGCGGAGTGGGGGGTGTTAGGATTTATTTTAGTTACGGAATTACTTGATTCGATCGCCGCGCTCAAAGCCCGCGATAAATGCTATGCAATGACTTAAAAAAAATTAAAAAAAAAAACGAGAACAAATATTCAAGCAATACCTGAAGTGTTCGGTAATATTCGAACCAGGAGCTAAACATTCATACAAGTGTTAAGTAGCGCTCAAAACCACCAAGCCATAAAGTCTTATTACCGAGCGACGAAAATATAGTACTGTTTGAAGCCGATAATGACGTAGCTGTCACATTGCGTCTCGTAACGAGTTCAGAGATTTTAATATCATCTAAAAATATGCGTTCCGCGCTAAAAGAACTTTGCACTTCAAAAAATATTCTAATTTCCAAAAAATCTTAGAACAAAAGTTGTTGGTAACTATATTACCTAAACAAGGTAATATAGTTACCAACAACCCTGTATACTTTTAAAATACTTAGTGGAAAACTGTCAAGGCGCCAATAACTCCGCAATCTGCATTACAATATCAAGTAATAATATTACAAACAAGAAACACATGAACTAATATAATTGTAACAATTTATAGAAGAAATGGCGGCGATTGAATATATCGTGTGTAAGAAGTGAAGATGATTGTTTGGTAATATTATAACTATATCCATTACTAGCTGCGCCCCCCGTGTTCTACCCACTCTCGTAGTAGTACGAGATCCCTATATGGGCGACCTTCATCGATCTGTTTAATGGATGAAAAGTATTTTATATCAAACTAGCTGCGCTCCGCAGTTTCACCCGAGGCCAATACCGGGATAAATTAAGATGTAAGCTCTATCTTTCAAGTTGGATCAAACTGCACACGGTGTGCAAATTTGAATAAAATCGGTTAAGTAGTTTAGGAGTCCATCGCGCACAAACAACGTGACACGTCACTACATAGTATAAAACAAAGTCGCTTTTTCTGTCCCTATTTCCCTTTGACTGCTAATTCTTTAAAACTACGCAACGGATTTTGATGGGTTTTTTTTAATAGATAGAGTGATTCAAGAGGAAGGTTTATATGTATAATACATGCATAATATAGCCGTGCGAAGCCGGAGCGGGTCGCTAGTAATTTATATATATTAGAAGATTAAATAGACCAATAAATATATTGCAAATTGGTTGTCTAAAAAATATCAGTCCAGAATGATTAATATATTTAATTCATTAACCAGACCAGTGCAAATGACTAGTATCGATTTACCTGCCTACCCACGAGATGTGACGGGAAAAAATAGCCAACCTTACGTTTGCATATTCTATAGGCTTCATACTTTCTATTGTTATGGAATTTGTCTCTTAAACAAGCCAGTAAAAGGTTTAAAAAACAAAACAAAAAATAAATTGTTCAATTGTTATTAAATTGTTTGTTTGTTCATTGTTGCTGTTAATCATATTCTGAAATTTTTTAGACAACCCATTTGCAATATATTTATTGACCTATTTAATTTGATATAAAATACTTTTCATGCAATAAACAGCTCGATGGAGGTCGCCCTTAAAGGGATCTCCGACTATAGGAATATCGGAATGAAAAGCCTATAATATGTTAATCCAGGTTTCTCATTATTTACATGTCGAGTTTCATCGCAATCGGTCCAGTTTTTATGTGAAGGAGTAACAAACATACATGCTTTATAATATTAGTAGGGTAACATTATATCTCGCTTTGTGTAAATAATATTCTAGATTTTATTTCGATACTAATTCATTAATTGTATTTGCTTGTTTTTAAAGTTGAATTAATAAGGTATAAACCTCTGTATTTTTAAACCCCGACACAAAAAGAGGGATAGCTGAACGGATAAACCGTTTTTCATTCGTCATCCGAATTTTCATTTTTTTTCTTTTTGTTTGAAAGGTGAATTCGTTGGGAGTGTTCTTAGTTATATTTGATCGAAATCGGTTTAGCCGTTCAGAAGTTATATGAAATTTTACTTAACAGTCGGGGGTTTTTAATTAGTCTGACAAATATTCGAGTCAAACTACAAAAGTTATCACTGATCGTAGCGTTCTAGAACCAAGTACTATTACTGAAGTAAATTTTAGTTATTGGGACCGCTGTCAATAATAGTGTTGCCATACCTTGATAATTCCTTTAAAGAGGTTGTAAAATGGCATAGTATAAATTAGCCATATTTTTTCAGCAGTCAACTTGCGTAGTTAACCATTCAATCAATAGCCTAGCCTCTAGCCACCTGAATGATATTCAGCTATTTGATCAAACAACTAGGCAAATTACTTGGATCTAAAACTTTTCATTACTTGCCTAGCCTGTTCATTTCAATTTAGTTCCAGTCGCGAGTGAATAGGTATCTTCTAGGAAGGCGTGTTACATCTTAGGCCGCATCGTCATCTACTATTAGGCAGGTGTGATACTTAGTGGTCAAACGATGACCTATCATATGTAAAAAAAAACATTAGCCAGCCACTTTATCAAATGTTGTAACAAACGCTACGGCTGAATATCAATAAGGTGGCTAGTTGAACGGCGCTGTTTAGTGAAGAGGCTAGGCTGTTGATTGAACGGCCTATTAAGCTAGTTGGCTGTGACATATATATTTTGGTGGTATCGGCTAATATATTCCTTGTATGTATATGTTTCCAGGAAGAATCCCACCTAATGTCCCAGTGGTTTAACCTGGTGAACAAGAAGAACGCGTTGTTACGGCGGCAGATGCAACTTAATATACTGTAAGTATACAGGGTTATTGGTAATTATACTAGCAAGCTGTTGAGGGCTACTTCTGTGCACCTAAACAAACAACTTTTGTGCTACGACATTTTGCAATTCGATAAAAAACATGAAAATTTAGAGGTTATGTAAATTCGAAAAACAGGTTATTTTTTAAAACAAAGGTCATTCAGACTAGGAACAGTAGATAAAACTTAAAAAATAAGAAAAATAAATTATGGTTCATGACCTCTCCGTGTATGGAACAGCTGATTTTCAAAAAGGACCCAATTAAAAAGGGTCTAATTGCGGAAAACAACCCGTACACAAGTACAAGAATGCAAACTAGTAATACAAAAAATTGAATCCATATTATTCTACCGAATTTCTTGTTATGTAACAAATCATAGAAAATCAAGACGACTTTGAAATAAATAAAGTCGTCTTATATTATGTGATGTGGGGAAATTGCGACTTATTAATACGTTGAAAGTATAATGTTAACTGAATATTTATTGAGTATAAACTGGGTTTTTATACTAATTAATCTAGGTACATACTACGTCACATGACCTTCCAATACAATATTGATTCCTATGTAACCTTGGCCTTGGCACATCTTCATATCGGTGCAGGTGCGATGCAATATCACATTACTATGTTTACATTATAGTTTGTCTATAACTTTTACAATTGGTTCTTACACTACAATTAGAATGCAGTTAATGTATCCGGTAGTGTATTTAACATTGTTGTATGTATGTAATAGTGAACAAGAAGAGGACCTGTCCCGTCGGTGCGAGCTGCTCGCACGTGAGCTGCGCCTGTCTCTAGGTGTCGACGACTGGAGGAAGACGCCCGGACAGAAGCGGAGGGAGAGGCTACTCTTACAGGTACAGTAAGGGTCATAAGTAAATGATCAGTTTGCTACAATAATACTATCAACAAGTATTAGACTTACGACCTTCTTCTAATAGACGTTACACACAAATATAAATACTTGAATTAAAAGTACTCGGTGTGATTATTATTTGTCAACATGTTAGCTATGTGTTTAGTTGTGTGAGTGGTATAAGGGGTGGCCCCTTACACCAACCGACGTGGGTTCGATCCACAGGTTACGTTGTTATAATGTTCAAATAGTGCTGCACAGGATTGTAAACGTAACGGGCGGCAGAGAGTTTTGACCGTGGATTGTACATTTGAATACCAACTTATTGTTATTATGAGCCTGTAGCGTCCCACTGCAGCAAACCGCATCAAAATCCGTTGCGTAGTTTTAAAGATCTAAGCGGTCAAAGGGAAATAGGGACAGAAAAAGCGACTTTGTTTTATACTATGTAGTGATATTGCCGGACATTCCACACATCGCCATCTAGCCCCAAACTAAGTAGCTAGACTTGTGTTATGGGTGCTAGACAACGGATATACTACTTATATACTTTCCTTTTTTGTAAACATATACTTATAATACATAGAAACAACCAGACCACAGACAAATATCTAAGTATAAATACATGTCTGAGGCGGGAATTGACCCCGCAACCCTGTGTTTGGCAGTCCGGCATGGTGACCATTGTGCCAACAGGGTCGTCAATAATTTAACAATGGAAATTACAAATAAAGTCTTGACTGACTGACTGATGACTGACTAAAAAATATTTGTGATCTTGACCTTTGACGAGAGCATGATCACTGAAAAAAAAAAAAACAGTTTTTTGTGTGTTATTTTCATTGGTGGGCGAAGGCACACATTCCTAACTGTGCCAACTTGGGTCGTCGTACAGCGAGAGAATGGTATCACTTGTCTGAGTCTTTTATATAATTTCAGGAATTATTGTCAGCGGTCAACGAAAGAGATAGACTGGTTCAGGAAATGGACGAGCAAGAGAAGGCGTAAGTTTTAATATTATTATTACAGAAGATTGCGGGTTCGATTCCCGCCTTAAACAAAGTCAATTGGTTACAAAATGAATTTTTTTGTCTCAAAATGTACAATTCCTTAAATGACTGCATGGTTCATAATGACCATTTTACAAAATGGGAAAAAAATCTTCCAAAGTCGCAAGAATATTTTCTTTCGAAACGGGACCCATTACTAACTTTACTAAGTCCACTGTCCGTCTGTCTGTCACCAGGCTGTATCTCATGAACCGTGACAGTTAGACAGTTGACATTTTCACAGATTATGTATTTCTGTTGCCGCTTAAGCAACAAATACTAAAAACAGAAAAAAATACAATATGGTACGGAACCTTTCGTGCGCAGGTGCGACTCGCACTTGGCCGGATTTTTTAAAATAATTTTATAAAATGGGCAATAAAAGTATCTATTTCCAGAATGACCTATTCTTTAAATGATTTTCTTTAGATCACCAAAGTATTTTTTTGTAAAAAGTTTTTGTTTTGTTTTTCAGAATTGCAGACGACGATGAAATCGAACGTAATATATCACAAGTAGATATCCAAAGGAAAAACAATTGTATTTTACAGTAGATAAGGCTTAAATTCGTGTACACGCTTCTACTAAGGACGATATTACGTGAGTCTATTATCATAATCGATATATTTCCAAAATTCGTCCTTGAATAGTCCGTTTTTGGTGAAACTCACGGATAAAGATAGATGTTAAAAGTCCATTAGGAATAAATACACTTAATACACATAAATATCATTAAATTATTAAATTTGAATCTTAATCGGTTGTAATAAGGTTGATAATAATATAATAGACATTTTCAGAGAAACGGTTTAGTCGCGAAATGCCTAAAAGTGAATTGCGTCGAGTCTAAATGGATAAATTCGCGAAAGGACTAATTTTTAAAAGAAACTATTTGTTTAATTTTCTATTTAAGGCACCACTGCATACCTAAAACTAAAAAAAGCTTTCCGTGATGTTGACTTGGGGTGCTGTAGTTCCCGTAGCTCAATTGGATAAGTTCAAATCCTATTGGGAGATTATTTTTACAAAATATTCCCATTGTAAAAAACCTGAAGTCAATGTACTTTTGAAACTCACACGATTTGTATTCAAAGTAATTATTTTCTATAAAAAAAAAAGAAAATAATTTCAAAGTCATTGGGCAATATTTTGCAAAGTATTCATTTTGCGAAATGTTTTTTTCGCGAAAATACGTGTACATTTTGTACATGAACTAAACATTTAATGATTTCTTTAGTGCTTTGCAAATCAGTCCATTTGAGAATTAGACATTTTGCAACTGAACCAAAAATCTAATATTTTTTTGGGCATAAAACAAACGAAGCCATAATACTCATAATATTGTTTCCTATAAATTAATTTATAGATTTATTTTTTAAATTTAGTTATTTATTTATCGTAAATAAAATTAAAAATGTCATAATATATGACGTTTAAAAAAATTGTGACTTTTGAGTTTGTGACGTCATTTAACAATGAATTAATCTTTTATTTGTAAAAACCAACTCAATTTAAAAATAAATTAAAAAAAATGGACATCAGAACTTGTCATTTTGACATTTAAGTATTTTGGTAAAACGATTATTACCAAAGAATTTTACAGCCGCACTCGGAACCGTTCCTAAGTAAAACTTTAGTTAAACAATGCTTTTTCACATTTTTGCTGACAGCGAAGCATTGATTATGCAACTAAAGTCTTATTTAGCAACGATTCTAAGTTCGGCTGTTATTTAATTTTATTAGTCATAAACAGCTTTACTTAAAAATGTTGCTTAGCTTGTGATTAGTTAAGTTGATTAGTCTTTTTTAAACGTTTAAATATGAATTTATTTTTTTCTTAAAGCTCGTAGTTTGGGTAATGTGGCCACCGCTTTAACATAACTTTGACATTATGACAAACTAAGTTCATTTCCCAAAACGTCTAATGGTTTCAAAATGTCCAATTGCTAAGATGTTCAATTACCAAAATGTCCAATCCTTAAAATGTCGAATTCTCTAAATGTCAAATTGTCAAAATGTCAAATCTTTAAATGCCCAATTCCCAAAATTACCAATCTAAAAAATTTCATTTAAAAAGGTGGGAGGATCTATTCGTTTTTGACTAATCAATAATCACCTGCTATGTATTTAACTAATCTCCAGCTATGGGACGTATTTAAATGCAGCGGTAAAAATTGTTTTTTACGTAAAGTGATAATTAAGTACAATTATTTTGCATAAAAATAATAAACGTTATTTTATATAATGACGCCCCGCGGTTCCACTCGTAAATGTAAGCCTGCATTTTAGGCTATCCCTGTAGATTTTTATCAAAATCAGTTTAGCCATTTTACAAACAAACTTTCACGTTTAATATTAGTTGTTTTTATTTTTGTAAATAGATCTTAGGTTTTAGTTTTAATTTATTTTGGAAGTTTTCGAAAATTCATCTTGCCTTCATTTTCTCATTAATTTATTAATATCTTATTGTAATTAAACAGGGTTATTGGAAAAAATAATAAAACAAAACTTTTTGAAGCGTCATAATTTATGGAAATTCGAACTTTTATTCGCAAATTTAAGGTTATTTTTAGCTGCTTGTGTCCTGTCTATAATGGCCAGAAGATTCCCTACTCATAAGTGACTCTCTGATCACTTATAAAAACCAGAATTTTTTGATTGAATCGGATGTTGCCCTTTGTTAGAAGGTAGGCAAGAAGCAAAGCGAGTATTAGCTCACTTTTACCTTATAAACAAGGGGTTGAATTAGCTACAGCCGTAAGAATTGTGTCTATTTGACTGCGTCCGCATTCTACCCGGTATTTCTGAAATAAAGAATCAAGAAAGGTTTAAAATTATTGAAACAAAACTTAAGCCAATTTAAGAGTTTTCGTATAAAAAGCAGTTGATTTTCAGTGAAATGTTTTAAAATATAAAGATTGAATTTTCAAAAGTTATTCGCTTATAAAGTAAGGGAATATTCTCTTCAAAAGTTAACACATTTTTTCCAATGACCCTGTATTGGATTTTTTATTAAAATTATATAAAAATAGTACACAAACACAAAAATTAGTACAGTTTAAAAAAATGGTAAAAAACACTTATAGAATAAAAAATCACCGTTTTAGCACCCAGCAAAACAAAAATCAACTAATTATTTTTAAATATATTATTTGTTTAAAATTGAATAATGGCTGGTGCTATATTTAAAAAAATCCTAAAAATAATAATCGGCAATTGTGCAATTTTTTTTGTTGAAAAAAAAAATATCGCTTTTTTAAATGTAAATAGTAGGATAGGATTTTGATTATTTTTATATCATTTTCGATGTTTTCCCGCGGGATCAGTCGTGCAGGTTCCGATCCCGTGGGAAAGAAATTATAAGAAATCCCGGTGAAAAAGATAATGCCCATTTTCTTTGGAGATTTGGGCTTTTTTATTTTGTTTAATGTTTTACAATTTTTCTTTCTGAATTAAGATAAATCTCTTTTTTTTTCTTACTACATGATAAATGATATAAAAATAATTAAAGACGTGTCTAACAAAAAACTCTGTAACCCCTTTTAGGTACTTTTAGTTGCCATCAGGACATTACTTAGAAAATGCATTAAAATATAAAAAATATTTTAATTTGTAGTTCGGGAAAATGAACTATTTTAATAAAAAACATACCTACAGACGGACGGACAAGAGATTGATCTTATAGGGTTTCCTTTTGAGGTACGAAACCTTAATTATGAAATTTCCAAAATGCAAATGTAGCAACACCATTATTGGCACCGGTCCTTTTAGTACGGTCGGCCGCATAATCGCAGACCCATCGTAGAGTTCTAAAACGGCTGTTATAAGAATGTTTTCAACACGAGCAAGATCCTAGACACCTGCTTTAGCTGAAGTTTAAAATCTTCTAACTCATCAATTAATCAAACAAAAATTATTAGAATGCAAAAATTTCATTAATAGTAATTTTCAAACTCTACCGAGGGCTGCAATTATGCAGCCGACTGTACATAATTTTGCTATCGTATTTTGAAAATTCCTCAAATTTCTGGTTAAATTATGGTAATTTTCCCAAACTTAAAAAAAATTCCTCATTTTCCAATTATTTTAAATTTTTTGGCTAAGGGCCTGAGGTACCTAGGAGATGTTACAGGGTTCTCTTTACACACTGTACAACGGCGATAATGACGCTTCTAATCTATTTACTTACAATACATAACTATTATATACACATATTACATTGAATATCTTTGTAAACACACAATCTATGCAACAATTACACAAAAAAGATATATCAAATCATAGCAACTCGTTAACTTGATATTTATGTTTCTAACGTTTTTTTTTTCAAATATAACACTTAAAAAGGGGTAGTGGCATATAAGTATCGGGACTGGCATAGCAGTCGCCTCAATCTTTTATTTTTGTGCACGTCTAACTTTCAACTTTTTAATGCAAACAACAAATATCATGTCACAAACTCTCGTAAAGTATTAGCTTTGCGTGTTATTTGATGCCAAAAATAATATCACTACATAGTATAAAACAAAGTCACTTTCCGCTGTCTGTCCCTATGTATGCTTAGATCTTTAAAACTACGCAACGGATTTTGATGTTGTTTTTTTACGTGTTATAAATTGAACACCTGCACTCTGAAAAAGGTGTGACGTCATGCGTTATTGACAATTAACCATAGAAACGTTATTGACAAGTTACCATAGCAACGTATTGAAGTCAATAATGTCAACGATACAAAAGAGTTCATAAGATTGAAGTTATCACGTAAAATTATCATCCGTAAACCGTTTTTACAGACAACATTTTTTTTAATAGATAGAGTGATTCAAGAGGAAGGTTTATATGTATAACTAGCGACCCGCCCTGGCTTCGCACGGCTATATTATGCATGTATTATACATATAAACCTTCTTCTTGAATCACTCTATCTATTAAAAAAAACCGAATCAAAATCCGTTGCGTAGTTTTAAAGATTTAAGCATACAAAGGGATATAGGGACAGAGAAAGCGACTTTGTTTTATACTATGTAGTGATAGTGATAGTGATACATGCATAGTATAGCCGTGCGAAGCTGGAGCGGGTCGCTATTTAATAAGAATTTTATCTTTTTTGTTACATATTAGACAAACCCGCCACTTAACGAGATTTTGTTTGTTACATAACATTTGTTTTTTGTATTAATGTCCTCTATACGTTACTATTGGTTTGAAAGGTGGCCGCGCAACTAAAAAAAAAAGGAAAATGGCCTTACCATTTTATGCCAAAATGTTACAACTCCTTTAAATTAGTCGACACAGTGCATAATAATAATAAAACCATAGAAGTAAATACTTAAAGAGTATATCAGAACTTTAGAGTGTTGTTACACCTGCTTACGATTGGACGATGAGTGACATGAGCATTGAGCACTCTATAATCTTCTCTATACATATAAAATCCTTTGTCCTGAACGACTGACTGACTGATCAACGCACAGCCTAAACCGCTGATCGTAGAGACCTGAAACTTGGTGGGTGTGTTCTTTGTATGACGTAGGCATCCGATAAGAAAGGATTTTCCGAAATTCTACCCCTTAGGGGATGAAAAAGGGGGGCAAAGTTTATATGGGACAACGTGATTACTTGGTCCATTTTTAACTTCTTCGGGGTCGAAGTTGCGGGCAAAAGCTAGTATGTCAATAAAAAGGGGGTCTAGACGTCCCCCTTTTATTGAAAGGCAAAGTACCTGCTGGAAACACTTGCTGTTTTCTATACTTATAAAAAAAAGGAAGAGACGATAAAAAGTCTGTACTTAGAAGCTAATTTCAAAAAATGAGGCTAGAAGTTAGAGAAAATAGCAGAACAACAATATATAGATTTAAATTTCATGTCTGTCTGTCTGTTATAAAGAAATAAAACTCGAAGGTCAATGACCTCTTACTTTAAGAATCTAAGAAACAGCTAATTTTTGAGTAAACATAACATCAAAATTTTTGGAAAAAAGTTCGTTAATTTAAAAATCGTAGAACAAAACTTATATGCCTACGTTCTGATATACTCTTTATGTAAATGTATTTTATCTTTACTACGTCAGCGCTCCGCAGTTTCACCCGCGTAACTCCCGATCCCGTGGGAAAATCGGGATAAAAATTAGCCTATAACACTCTCAAAGAATCAATGTATCCTCATAACAAGTTTCATCAAAATCGGTTCAGTAGTTTCGGAGCATATTCATTGCAAACAAACAAACCATCAAATCTTTCTCCTATATATTATGTAGGATCTATAATTCATTATACATATATATAATAATATATATGTATAATGAATTAATCATTTATTATGTATTTACTGCATTATTGTAATATTACCGACAGGCAAATAAAGTGATATTGTAAATTATTCCCAGTTTTTTTTTTTAGCATTTATTGACTAATATAAGTCATGCTTTTATAGTACTATACTAGCAGACTAGTACCAGGGTAGCAAATATGAGTAAAAAATATTTGAAGTACTAGAGTAGCAAAAATAAATAAATATTGCAGGACAGGACAGGAGTAGCATAAAATGAAATTATTGAAAGAAATTTTGCAAGTACTTACTATGGTAACAGATATGAGTAAAAACACATAAATATGAAAAGATTTTATTACGTATCCTTAGATTACAAGCATTACAACCATTTTTAAACGATAATTGATAAATTGTAACTAAATTATACGTACATTAGGTACTGGAAGAACTTTGTCGTTATTATTATATAATTCAATTAATAACGATTATTATTTATTAATAAAATAATTAATACGTAATTAGCTACATTAAATTATTATTATAACATAAAAAATGTATTTCATGAAAGTCACTTTAATAACTAAATGTAGCTTGGCCCAAGAAAACAATTAAAAAATCTACAATTTTTATATTGTTTTTAATGTGTATTTTAGTGATTTGGACCAACAAAGTTTTAAGAAACGGAATGTTCATCATGTTTTTGATTTTTATATTGTTGATCTCGATATTTAAGACACTGCTGCAAGCGCCATACTCACAAAACAAATTAAACTAATAAATATATCGTTTCGAAAAACTTTAGCCAAACAATTTATTTAATAAATAAATGTTTTTTTTTTGTAAATGAGTTGAATACATATTATTTATTATGTAAATAATATTAAAAATATGGTTACTTTTCATTAAAACAAGTTAATTTCGCATACAAAATTCGATACGTTTGTAAAAATATGTAATATTTATTAAATAATTTATTCTACTGATCTAAGTATTATTAATAATGAATAATATTATATTATTATGTTTGGTCATATACAAAAGTTATTTAATTAATTATTAATCGGCGAAAATGCCGAATCAAAGGTGAATGACAGTAAAATGTACAGAGGGTTTGTACCACAAGTTCACGCACTCGATCAAAACGTATTGAGTATTTACCGTGAAACTGCAATCGGTCATTGATACGCAAGACTAGATCATCACCATCATCATATCAGGACGTCACCACTGAGCATAGGTCTCCCCCAAAGACTTCTAGAACGATCGGTCGCATGCCTTGTGTCCAACGGCGTCTAGTGACCTTAATTTAGTCGTCTGTCCATCTAGTCAGCCTGCCTAGCATGAAGACCAAAACACGATACGATAAAGCGATATAACTACATCAACTCTCAAAATATGATAGATAAAGCTGCCATGTTGAATTTTTACTGCCATGTTGAATTTTTATCATAATTTTTATCGCAATTTATAATAAAAATTTAACATGGCGGCTTTATTTATCATATTTTAAGAGTTGATGTAGTTATATCGCTTTATCGTATCGTGTTTTGGTCTTCATGCTAGGCAGGCAGGGGTTCGCACAGGCTTTCTCTTAAGTATTTATTATATGTATACAGGGTTATTGGAAATTATACTAGCAACCCGTTGAGGGTTACTTCTGTGCACCTTAACAAACAACTTTTGTTCTACGACATTTGGAAATTAAAAAAAAAAATATTCAGGTTATGTAAATTCGAAAAACAGCTGATTTTTAAAAACAAAGGTCATTCAGAGCAAGAACAGTAGATAAAGCTTAAAAAATAAGTAAAATTTTAAGGTTAATGACCTCTTCGTGTAAGGAACAGGTTATTTCAGGTAAACCTTTTTTTTTTAAACCTAACCTAACTGAAAAATCGAAAAAATTATCGAATTTCTAAATGTCGTAGAACAAAAGTTGTTTGTTATGTTGCACCGAAGTAGCCCTTAACGGCTTGCTTGTATAATTTCCAATAACCCTGTATACGATATATAATAAATAGAGAAAGCCTAAAACAGTTTATCTGTTTCGGGTGTTCAAATATTATTATGTGTAAATAACTGAAATAGATGACGCCACAGCTACATGGATACTGTTTATAAGCGACTTCAAAAAAAGGAGGAGGTTCTCAATTCGTCACTATTGACTGTTGTTTATTTTTATGTATGTTCTTAGAAACTATCTCGTGTATTGGTCGATGCTAGTCTTGAAGTTTCATGGTGCATTTGTTCGAGGGCGGAAACGAATCGTGGCAGGGGCACAGAATTGCGGGATTATTGTGCGCATTTCATTTTGTGAAATAGTCTCGAGCAAATATGATGGATTTCAGAAAATTTTGACTTGACTTCAGAAAAGGAATGGGTTTCACTCATATTTTTGACGTGACAACGTTTTATAAATTGGTTTGCCGGGTGACACTTCAAGAAACTGCGTTACGCTCCGCTGACGTTATGCGCTCACAATGAGAGCGAGTGAGAGGCACGCGGGCATGGTTAGCCCGCCTAAGAGCGAGAGAGACAGACATAAAAAGTGAAAGGCACGCGTCCCTTCCACTCGAGCACAGTTGTTGTCACGTAAAACTTTCGCCCGTATACCGACTTTACAGGCAACCAGTTTTTTTTTATATTTATTTTTGTACATTTTACCGTCACCATATATGCTACACTTATGTTACAAAAGCACTTGGGGCTTAAAATATGTACCATGTTAGATTCAAATTGACCGCTTTCGGTCAAAAACTTCTAAATTGGAAGTATTAATTCTATCTGCCCAGCAGAATAATTGTTAACAATATTTTTTTGAGTATTTTACACAGCATTTTGGAAATTATTTCTAAGTTTTTCTATTAATATTTTTAAATTTTATTTACAATCTCGATCAATTCCGAATTTCTTATAAATCTCTTTTCAAAGCGATCTAAGGCAGTTTTCTTCAATTAACATTTTCTTTCTTATAAAATAGTGAATATTTTAGGTACTTAGTCTTAATATAATTTAGTTAGCAATTACTGTAACAAGTTTTTCAGACCTAAGTATTAAGTTATCTGAGCTGATGATGAGGACGGAGCTTCGTCAATTTCTTGGTTAAAATTTGTTCGAAAAGAGAATAGTCCACTGACATGGGAAATATCTTTATGGAAAAAGGCCCATAAGTACATACCAACTGAAAAAAGCAAACTATTAATTATTTGTTTTTTAAAATGGCTGCTTTTGATAGTGTTGTACATGCGTTTATTTTTAAAGTTTGACTACTATTGACAGCACAACAACTTTAAAAACACGTTATGAAAATGGTTATTTGATTGCAAAATGTTTTAAGTAAATGGTAGAATGGAAAAATGAGGTTTCAATTCAACCTTATTGGAATTGTAGCGGGATTTGAGGGCGCTGATGCTCTAAATTTATCATCTTTTTTTTGTTTAAAAAGCGCGACTGTACTATTTTGTTCGTTTGTACCGTAAACCTTAAAAACTTCTTAAAGAAAGGACTGGTTAAACCTACAGAAACAACATAATACTTTTAAAAAAATGGGTCAATAAAATGGCGGATTTGAATAGTGTTGCGCTTATATTATTGACAGCTCAATAACTTATGTCAATAAAATGGCGAACCCATAAACAAGACGACATGACAGATCGAGCTTGACATCTGTCACTAGAGTGGCCATGTTAAAATATTAGCTTAGCACCCTTTTTATCCGCGACGGGTCTCTTTCCGAACAAATTCTAGCAACATTTATTTTAGCAATCAATGATACTCGTTCAATTCAAGCCACTGTGCCGCCCAGATAAGTTTGTCTTGTTTATTTAGCAACATTGTTGTCAACATCCTCTTCTAACTAGATAAGCTGATACCACTGTAACGTAAGTCACCTCCTTAGTGTATATTTTAAGGTCTCGTGTGGTTGTTAGCAGTGACCGGAGGTGCAGCCGCCGCGGCCGCTTCTTCAGCTTCTAATGCTTTGGCCTCGGCTTCCAGCTTGCGATATTTACCTGGGGAAATATTAAACATTTAGCTACTAGCTGCATCCTGCTTTACCGGCATTAATATAGCCACACAGTTTTATCGTGAAGAGGTAACAAAATGAACTAATTTACGTCTGCCGATCCCGATCCCGATCCCGTGGGAATATCGGGATAAAAAGTAGACTTTGTTAATCCCAAAGATTCAATGTATCTTGATGCCAAGTTTTATCAAAATCGGTCATGACTTTTTATAGTCCATCGCTTGTTACTGTAAAAGTTTTAATTTTTAAATATCAGGGTATTTTAGTAAATGTAAGATTGTTGTATGTATGTATAGTATACTTACGTGATACCCTGACCATGATGACGCCCCACCAGATGGACCAACCCCATCCCACGAGGCAGAACAACACCGTGAACAGCTGCAGTAAACCCACTAGCAAGTTTATTACAAAACAACCTGTGGAATTCAAATATTAAGTTATTTGATTATTGATATTTTAACATTAAAAATGTTTCTCAAATAAGAGATGCTAAACTCCTGAAAACGCAGCAGGTACATTTTTTAAAATCTTAGAGACCACTGAACACGTTTTTCTTCTAGCGGAGTTAAAGAGGTACCTACGTTCCTGCTGATCAAACTTTCTGGTCAAACTAGTTTGTCCAAAAGGAATAAAGTTCCTCGTGGTTAAACTACTCAACAAACAACAACAAACAAACTCTACAAACTTGAATAAAAGTATTTTTTTTACGAATTTCCAAAAGTCGTAGAACTACTCAACTAAGTGGTTAATAAAAAGCGATCGAAACGGAAACTAAAGGCGATCGAAAAAAATCAAAAGACGATTGAAATGGAAATAAAAAACGATCGAAAAAAAAACAAAAGACCATCGAAAATTGATATCTGTCAAATGTCACTCTTGATTGCTCGTATTTGTGTATTTGGTTTTCGGGCGTGCTGCTTCCGAATCCGGGACAAAGACCAGGGGCTCTATTTTTGAATCGCTCGTGTGACAAAGCTTCGTCGTATACGCCTACAAGTCACGCTCGACTTCCAAGTCGCATGACACAAATTTACTGTATTTTTGAATCGTTCGTCGTCGAAATTTAAAATGTCAATTTTTATTCGTTTTACGCAGTTATTTGAAAAGCGGTAATTACCAGCGGACATCCGAAATTATCCCAAAAGATGTAAATATTTTTCAAAGACCGTTTCCGAATGTTTGACTATGATTGTTTGATGTTTATTCTACCACTCGCCTGTCGGCGACGAGTGGTGGAGACCACTCGTTACGATGGAGCGATTCAAAAATAGCGAATTTCCGATGTCGACAAATATCAGTAGAAATCGAGCGCTCGACGCGGGGCGAACGATTCAAAAATAGGGCTCATGCCTGTGTAGGAGAGAGACGTAGACTAAATTGATACTTTCATATTTATTCTACGCCTTCCTACATATTCGATTTAAGATCTTGTCAAATCAAATAACAGTAACTATAATACCAACAACTCCGTTTAATTTATCTTACCTATCCTATATTTGGCTCCGTCGTGAACACCGAACCTCGGGATACCGAAGCAGAGGCAGAACATACCGCTGAATATTGAACCTGCGACAATAAACCAATTGAAATAATATAATTTTTACCATTGCCACTCGAAAATGGGCATTTTATTCATCGATAACAGTGAATAAAACGCTCTTTTACTCACTGAGTGAATAAAATCATTTTGAATTTGGAACATGCACGGATATACGAAATAATATGGACTTATAAAAAAAAACGTACTGAAAGTGCTGAAAGAACGTACTGGCTGGATGGAATATTAAATTAAAAAAAAAGTAGGTATACCGCCAATTTAGATTTTTTTCTATCTGATAAAGTGGTTGTTTAATGTCATTGAGAAATCGAATAACATAAATAATATAATAAAATGAGTTGTTCCAGTGACGAAAATGAGACACTGACTCCGGAATAATTTCGAAATAAAGCAGCAATTATAGTAGATAATTTGTTGCCGCCAAAATCTCTGGAGCACGACAATGGGAGTATGACATGGAATAAAATTCAATGAAATAGAATAAAACTTAAAAATATTATATACAATTAAAAATTTTCTTTTCTATCTGTTATCAAAACAACCAGTTTTGAGTTATTGAAACATCTAATAACATAAATATTTTAAAATGAGTTCTTCCAGTAACGAAAATGAGACACAATCTCTTGAACCATTTCTAAATTTATTTTCTCGCAGTCAATGGTAAAAAGTAGAGTACACAACTCGTGAAAAAAATAATTTATCTCGGTCCTTGTATCCCTCGCTCCGCTCAGGATTCTAATCTAGAATCCTTCGCTGCTCTCGGGATCCAACTTAGTCCCTCGAATTAAATTACCTTTTTTTCACTTGTTGTATAATCTACTATTAACAACCCAAGCTTAAGGACAAAGAAACAATTGTTCTCAGAAACCTGGATAATTTACTTTGGGAACATACAATATGTATATATCCATCGGTGATGGATATATATTTCAGCCCTTTGCCACGGAGACCCTGGGGCCATAAAAAAATACTAGCTGTACTGGGAAACTTTGTTTTGCTATAGGTACCTCTTATATACTACTTATAAAAAAAAGGAATATAAAAAAATAGATGCTGTTTGACTCAGTCATCTCGTACCTAACGAATATACACAAAAAAATCATACAAATCAGTTCAGCCGTTTAAGTGAAGTTCGGCAACAAACACCGTGTCACAAGAATTTTATAGGTAAAAATTATTTTCAAAATTATTAGAATCCATTAGCTTCAGGTGACCAAAGGGCTGGCTGCTACTTTGGCCAACGGATCGGCATTGCTATACAAAGAGGCAATGCAGCGAGCCTTTTGGGCACCTTACCTAGGGAGACTTATTTAGATTTTTTTTACAATAGTTGTAAATGTTATACTTACCAAGGCCCGGTACAACAATGTTGCAAACGAGACAGAAGTAGGCGAGTACTATCGGGAGGATGGGTATGGCGGCACGGATCAGGGACATGTGCTCGATCAGGGACGGATCTAGTTTCTTACGGGTATCCTGAGAAACGAAACAACAGATAAATTATATACATCAGACATTTTTTTGGAAAAGAATTACCTGAAGTAAGTATAGATAATTAGTAGATCGCTCCAAACTAAGACATGCTCTTAACTGATACGGTCTTTAAACGCACACGATTTAATATTCATTATTTTTATTAAAATGGGTCGTACGACCAAATATCATTAAGTTAGTTTTACTATCTTCGCTAGCACAAAAATAGTGATTTTGAGCTATTAAACATGATTAACCAACTGTCAATGTGCTAAACAAAACCACATAACTAAGTATGAACCTTGTAGTTAAGGACAATCTCAAGCAAGTCGCCCTTATTTACCTACCTCATAAAAATATGATTACACTGAGTATTTTCAACGTCCTTGTTATACCTACATTTTCATCTTCATCGACGTCTGTATCTTTTTTCATGAACTCTGTTGTGAGTATTATTCGAGAGCTGGTCGATTTGATGGAGCCTCGGGAAGAACGGCGTGACGTTAGTTCCGGAACTTGGAGTGACGCCATTTTTATTAAAGTGGAAACTTAGGCCACAAAATTAACTAATTGGGTTAAGGTAACTGGAACCTTATAATATTCCTTATTATTTTAATTTTGTTTTTGATTGCTGCAACTCTCAATTAGTTTTTTATGTACTTAAGTATTTATTTAATAACAAATTACTTAGCGATTTTGGTATAATTTGCTCTGAAATTTAAAAAAAACTACAAGCAATGTCTTTAACTAATTTTGTAAATATTTTGAAACACACAGCACAGGAATTCTAGCATTTGCAATCAAAGTTGCGAACCAACTGATATATTTCGAAAAATATTGCAAATCATACAAGATATTCAACAACAGTTACCATTCAGTTGCTACAATTGTAATTATTACCAAATAACCTTGAGATTTCTTTAAATAGAAGTAAAAATGATTGAAATCATGACCAGACAAAGTTTTCTAACAAAGTAAAACCGACTTTGAAGTTTAAACGTCAAAGTTTAAAATAAATTGTCACTTTTGAATGGTTTTGTAACATGTCGGGCGCCAGTTTTTAACTTTTCGAATAAAATGACGGTTGTCTTTAATTTTACTTGCAAATTGTTTAAATATGATAAAATCTAGAACTGTAATTAACTGTAAAATTGTTTAGAACCTGTCTACTTTATTCAAAATATCAAAAGTTGTAAACTCAATAACAAAGTTTTCATGTATTTTTGATGTAGAACTGAACAAAAACATAGTTGGTGACTGTTTTAACTTTAACATCTTAGTCTTTTTAATTTTTGGAATTTAGTGAAAACACGTACGTAATAGGCATAATAGGTCTGTATTTTACCTTGGGTACCAAAAATAGTTTGTTTCCAAAAGTTATCTAAAAAAAAGAGAACCTAGTTATGTATAATTAGGTACCTTTTTAACAAAAAAGCTAAAGCTAAAGGGCTAAAACTAAAGTTTTGACATGTACCCTTGTAGCAAATCTCCAAAAGAGGGTAGACGGGCATTGCTTTACCATTTGTTAAGCAATGCCCTTATTTTCTTTTCGAATAAATCTTCTAAAGCAGTAATTTTTTTTACATAAAACTTTTTTACTAACAACGAAAATAAAAGGATATATTATGTCCTATAATAGGTATTAGAGGACATTAATGAAAAAAAAAAAGGTAAACAAATTTTTCTTTTTTCCTTCTAGAGGCAATCAAGAGGAAAACTATGGACAGAGCAAGATCAACATCTCCTCTTATCAATTACATCTAGTATTAGCAAACGACAAAACTTTACCAATTTCCTTACATAGTTATTACACGAAATTTTCGTGGAAAGAAGTAAAATGAAAGAACCCAACAATTATGAGAGGGTCCTTGAGTCATGATTGCGTGACCACTACACAGCAGTACAGGGTCAATGATATAATACTTAGTCAACAAAGGTCGAGTTTTTAGGTAACTTTATATTACTCATTTATCGGGAAAAGTATTAGTCGCGAGCAGCGTTGTCTTGAATTTTATATTCTTTTATCTATGGTCATTTGTAGTAAAAAATGTTTTTAACTGTTGGTATTCAGCTAAAATCGAGTTAATAATTCGATACTAAATCTTGATTTGAATATTACTGAAAGCAGCCGTAAATAATCAATATCATCTATCATGCAGAAAAGCAGTATGTTCTTCCATCGACGTTTATATCAAGACGCTTGATGACTTGATGCCTGGACAACAAGACTGTCCTCACTCAACTATTAACAGATGACTGTAGGTACTGTTTCTTCCTTTTGCCCTTATCGTGATTTATTTGTAGTCAACGCAATTCGTCTTCTTATTCTTTCTTATTATTTAGGTATATTCCTTTATATAGTCGTCATCGGGTCAGTAGCAACTGGACTGATTCGTATCTGGACAGATGAGCCATTGGCCTGTTGTATACCGTCTCATCGTTTACATCCATCTCTCTCACACACTCCATCCATCATTCCTTAGGTCGCCCTCTTCCCTCTATCTGTCTACATTCATCACGTCTCAGCACCCACTACTAATGTAAGGTAATATAATTACCTCAGGAGGCAAGGTGGGCGACAAACTCTTGTTCTTGGAGAAGACACTCCCGCGACGGTCGGACACGGTGCCCGCAGGACGACGGCGACATGCGCCCGCGCACCACGTGCGGAGACGCGTGCATATACTAAACAACAAAAACATAATCATATTTGAAAATGTCTAAATAAATCGACAAAAGTCTTTCAATATCACACTAGTGTTCAACGCTTGAAAAGTAGTATAATTCAGTAAAATTCAAACTTTGGTAGAATTCCACAAAAGTTCGAATCTTATAATGGTAGAATTCCACAAAAGTTTGAATCTCAGAATGTTAGAATTCCGCAAAAGTTCTACTTATAATTTGGCAATGGTAGAATTCCACAAAAGTTCGAATTTCGCAACGGTAGGCTCCAATCTCAATA
This sequence comes from Idaea aversata, assembly GCA_907269075.1. Taxonomy (NCBI): domain Eukaryota; kingdom Metazoa; phylum Arthropoda; class Insecta; order Lepidoptera; family Geometridae; genus Idaea; species Idaea aversata. Next base: position 646,771 of record OU026109.1, read on the forward strand.
AATACTTATATTATGTTCCAAATACTCACTTCCCCGGCGGTCTATCACTCAATATACTATCTCTTCTTTCCTTCCTCCTCCTCCCACAACACCCAGTCGCTCCGACATCGCGCGACACGGCATCGTGCGACAGCGACACATCGGCGACGTTCTGCGGCGGAACACCGGAGTCGGCGACGCGTCGTCGCGACCCACACGGGCAGATTATGTCGCGGAGTTTGCGTTTCGATTTCGTTTCGTCTTCGTATTCTATCGTTGCTCCCTGGAGAGTATAAGAAAGTGGACAAAATTAAATCAAAATCAGTTTGTTTCGGAGCTACGGTGCCATAGACAGACATAGAAACACTCGTCAAAATAAATTGTAGTCTAGTCAAACAATCCCAACTGTACCACGGGAAAGAAGCGCATATAACATCACTTCTCTTTTTGCATCAGGGGTAAAATATTGGTGAAGATAATGTGTTATTTTGAGATGCTCTTGCTTTAATAATAATAAGCCAATATTAATATTGACCTCTGTCAGTTTAGTGCCTTTAGAAAAACAACCTCTGCTACGCCTCTACCACTTTAGCGACTCTAGTAATTCAGCGTCTGTCACATTAGTACAACACTGGGTATATAGTACCAGAACCTTTTAAGTTATTCATAAGTGAACCCTCTGCCACTATAGTGCAAGAATATTGTTAGGTGTTCTTGTAGTACTTAGATAGTACTTGAATAAATATACTTTTTTATACTTATTAAATGCATTGAGTAAAATATCTGCTTCTCTAGATAAAATCTGTTGGGTTTTTCAGTTTTCTAACTTTAAATCTCTAACCACCTCGGAAAAATTTGACGACGAATTTTCTCCCTGTATAAAAATATGTTATGTTACCTTTCCGGCAGATCTCTCAACACTCCTCTCAACCTCATCTTCCACTTTAGGTTTCCTCAAACAGCTAAACTTGCTCATAACACCCTGTTTTCTAATAGTATCTTCCTGCGGCGCGTTCGACTGCCTCTCTGACTTTTCTTGTGACTTTTCATCTTCTTTCTCATCTTGTTCACCCTGTATATACAAAAAAATCTTAATTTAATTGTAAGGGTGCTCTTACCAACCCAGCTGCGTGGATCATATTCAACCGAGTCTAAATAATGGACATTATTTATAGCTTCAACTAGCGACCCGCCCCGGCTTTGCACGGCTATATTATGCATGTATAAACCTTCCTCTTGAATCACTCTATCTATTAAAAAAACCGCATCAAAATCCGTTGCGTAGTTTTATAGATTTAAGCATACAAAGGGATATAGGGACAGAGAAACCGACTTTGTTTTATACTATGTACTGATAGTAATAGTGAAGGGAAAAATAGTTACAACCTACACCTAAGTTTCCCTGCAGAATATTTTTTTTAGTAACTGACAGTACTAATCCTACTAATATTATAAATGTGAAAGCCGGGCCGCCGGGCCGTGGCAGACTGGGTAGACCCAAGAAGTGCTGGCTTGATGTCGTAAAGGGTGATATGCGTGCAAATGGCCTTACTAACCAGGATGCCGAAGATCGTGCGAAGTGGAGGCGTAAAAGTAGGAAAGCGGACCCCGGGCTCCCGAGAGGGATGCAACCGGGAACATCGCTCGGATGATGATGATGATGATTATAAATGTGAAAGCTTGTGTGTGTGTGTATGTATGTTTGTTACTCCTTCACGCAAAAACTACTGGACAAATTGCGATTAAACTCGGTATGTAGATAGCTGGAGACCTGGATTAACACGGGCTACTTTTTGTGTGTTAACTAAACTGTGAAATAATGGGTTACACCAAGGTTTAGCAGTAAAACATGTGCGATATCGGCTTTTAAATTAACTCTTTCTTCCTCTGGCTTATAACGTTGTAACTTTTTCTTCTTCTGGTTTATAAAGTTGTAACTTTATCTCCCTTGACATATAAAGTTGTAACTTTATCTCCCTTGGCATATAAAGTTGCAACTTTATCTCCCTTGGCATATAAAGTTGCAACTTTATCTCCCTTGGCATATAAAGTTGTAACTTTATCTCCCTCTGACTTATAAAGTTGTAACTTTATCTCCTTCTGGCATATAAATTTGTAACTTTATCTCCCTCTGGCATATAAAGTTCCTTGTAACCTAATCTCCCTCTGGCTTATAAAGTTCAACACTCACCTTAACACAACACGGACAGCACTTCGTCTTACATTTTCCCATCAGCCGGCTGCAAATGTTAGGTTTCTTCCCGTCTTTGTCCTTCTCTTCAGAGGCAGCTGATTGTTCCCGTTCTTTTGCCTCCTTCTCCTTTTGTTCCTTTTTCGTTCGCGCAGGAGGTTTCGGAGTCGTGCTTGTGCTTTGGGGGAACCTGGTACATATAATACATAATAATATTATTGAATGAATGAATTAATTAATAATTTATAGTAGGTTACTTTTTACTTACTTACTTACTTACTTACCTAATATTTTTAGGAAGGTACCTACATAATATTACTATTTATTGTTCCTTTATTCTTCTAGCTCTTATTAAATTCTTTTTTCTTTATTCATCGGACGCAGACCTAACTAGATGGCCATTTCTTACAACTTTTCTTTAAATAGTATCAAAGAAAATGAATTAATTTATGTTTCTTCATGATTATACCTATTATTGTAAAAGTTTGTAGGTACCTAACCTATACTATGTTTGTTACTTCTTCACGCAAAATTTACCCTAAATAACACATTCTATGGCCTGGTCATAGAATGTGTTATTTAGGCCTATTGTAGGCTATATTGTTATTTATTTCCAGGCCTAACACATTATCTAAGCTACCTTTATCCCGATATTCCCACGGGATCAGGAACTAAGCGGGTAAAGCTGCAGGACGTAGATTAGCTATGAACCTGAGGATATGCATTTTCTTATCCCGAAATTTCCACGGGATCAGGGAAAGGAATAACAACAAATAAAACCATAACTGCTCCATTTAAAAATAAATAAATATTGCAGGACATTCCACACATCGCCATCTAGCCCCAAGCTAAGTAACTACACTTGTGTTATGGGTGTAGGACAACGGATATACTACTTATATACTTTTCCATTTGTAAATACATATACCTAAACATAAAATAAAATACATAGAAACAACCAGACCACAAACAAATATCTAAGCATAAATACTTGTCTGAGGCGGGAATCGAAACAGCACACCCTGTGTTTGGCAGTACGACATGGTGACCATTGTGCCAACTGGGTCGTCAAATAATTTGACAACAAATAGCTGCATGGGTTGTAGCCACGTTTTAGCGCAATTTGCCCTTTACATTAATTATAATTTGCCAATGTCGAAAATAATCAATCGATACCTAGTAGATTTTTGTAGAAAATAGGTTTATGATCTTGACATACCAAAATTGATTCCAATTTTAAAATATTTATCATTTGGTACTTTTTTTCTTTGAACTTAGTTTAGTGTGGTTTAGTCGTAGAAGGTATATTATATTACGTCCATGGTTTAGTCACATACATATTCCGTGGTTCTTTTAACTTATTAAAATAATTTAAATACCTATATTTTAATATGAATGAAAGTTAAAATGTCATAGTTTATTAACCTCAAGCATTTGTAAAAATTAGAAAATAAATAGAATTATCTTTATAAACTTAAAGATTTTCTATTTAATAGTGATATCTGTATCAAGATTGTATCAAAGTAGAACCATTTACCGCACGCTATGCATTACAACGGCAACTTTGTTAGTTGATAGTAAATACGACACGATTCATTCTTGCATCGCTATCTCTATCTTTACGACTGCATACCTTAAACTGACGTAAGCCACGTTCTGACAAAAACTTAACTAAAAAAAATGGTTGTCTGTAAAGTCGGTTTACGGCCGATAAATTTTCGTGATAAAACGTCATAAGAAAACGATGAACAATTGAGTTTTTTTTTTGTTATTCCTTTTTTTAAAATTGTTTTTTACTTTAAATAAGTCTTCTATTCGTCACTCGTCACACCATAACTCATATAAGCTATTACCTACACAAAATACCTACATAATAATTACAACAAACTACGACAGCCCTTTTTGACCCTTTTAAAGTTCGAGTTACCAAAAATCCGTTCTTAATCTACGTTGTAAGTAAGGGTTTCTTTTATTTTACGACATAGATTAAGAACGGATTATTGGGTTTGCGTATTCTGTGGTTTGATAACTTTCAGACCCGTAGCTCTTATAATTTCAGAGTCTTTTATTTATAAATGTAAATTACTGAATAAATGACTTAGGTATAATGAAGATAAACATACTCTGTTAGTGGCTTTTGTATCTTTTTATATTTATATTGTGTGGTTTCCATGCGATTTCTGAAGACGTATCTCGATCTCGCGTTTGATAGACATACAGAATATTCAGTTCTATCCCTAGATATATAAAATTCTCGTGTCGCGGTGTTAGTTACCTATGTCCACCTAAACGGCTGAACCCATTTGTGTGAATTGTTTTATGTATACTCTTTAGATCTGAGAATCGAATATCTATTTTATTTTTATTTATTTTTTTGTTAGTGGCAAAACAACGATTGCCGGGACAGCTAGTTTGATTTATAATAATAAAAAAATAACTTTTTCTAGCATTAAGTCAAACCTCTGTGATTATGAGACCTTAGAGTCTTTAAGTGAGTAGTATTAATAAAGTGAAATATTTTACTTTTCGGGTAGGTACTTAGACAATTTTATGAACGTAAATTACTGGCTATGGTTCCTTTAATAACAGCGAAGGTAGGACATGCAAATCACTCTTTTATTTACTTACCTAAACCTTTTAAACATTGTATTTTTCACACGAAAAACTAAAAACTTGAAAACAAGTGCGTAAGAAGGAAGAAAGTTAACGACTGACGCAAGATTTTTAAACAATATTAAACACACACACTACTGAAGTTATTTTTTATTTCTATTAATTTTATAAAAGCTATATCATCACACTAATAAACCAGTCAAAGCTTGCGTGTCAAGTAATAAGCAGTTGTTTCACATGAAGTTTTAAAAATGGCGGCATGCAACATTCGTTCAGAAATACTGATTTACCTGAGCAGCGTGCTCGGACCTTGGTAGCTAGAATTTGGAAAATATTTAATTTAAGAAATATGAAAACCGACTTCAATAATGATCAATGCAAATGAAATTAAAATGGTGTACTTATAAAACAAAAGAATAATAATTATTATTATTCGTTTATTTCGGATAATTAAGAATCCATAGCTTGTTAGTAACAACCTTAAAATGTATGTTAGTAAAAAATAAAAATTAGATGAAAATATAAATGAAAAAATGAAATAAAATATGATGTAAATTATAAAAGAAAATGAAATAAAATTAAGATAAATATAAATCAAAATTATCCAACTGATCTAATAATCCCTCGGTTCATGAACCAAGAATCAAACATTCATACAAATAAATAGGTAGGTACTTAGACGTCTTATAAGTTGCAAGATAAAATGGTTTAAAAATTTCAAATAGCTAGTAGATCAACAATTTTACAATTTTTCACTTTATGAGTGTATACAGGGTTACCATAATTGTATAATAATGTGAAAGTAATCCATAAACCATCCCTAATTAAGTTCCATAGACATTTGTATCTTTAGTTAAGTATTAGTTTCATACATTTCTTATATGAAACACTAATTTTACAAGGTCATCAATCAATCAATCAATCAACAATCAATCTCAATCAATCTTTTGATTGAACTAAAATGCTAACATATTAAGATTGTGGGATGGATGTTGTGAGTAATTGTAATTTTGTTGCTAAGTATAGCTCTAAAATGGTTGTGTCACAGATGGAATGTAAAGCCATTTAAACACATTTAATCAGATGATTTGTATCCTGCTTCCTTTCCTATAATTATGAATGTGAATGGATGTGTGTTAATATACGTCATGTTTCCTTCACGCAAAAATTAGTAAACCAATTGCGATGAAACTCAGAATGTAGAAAGCTGGAGAACTGGAATAATACATTATGCTTGGATCGAGACTTAGCGGATGAAACCGCGGGGTGCAGCTAGTATCTTATATAACAAAATGTGATCAGCTCTTAAGAGGAAAGGGTACCGGAGGCTCTTTCCATACAAACTATTACAAACGTAGTCGACTGTTTTCTCCCTGGATAATGACACTAGAGCAAATATTTTTGGTTCATAAAACTTATAACTGCCATGACCATGCCCCTATTTTTTGTTTTTTTTTTTTTAATTTTAATTTCTATGATAATTAGAAAATGAAAAAAACCTAAACATAGGGGCATAGTCATGGCAATTATAGGTTTTATGGCACAAAAATATTTGTGCTAGTGTCATTATCCAGGGAGGAAACAGTCGACTACGTTTGTATGGAGAGAGCACAGGTACCCTTTCACCTTAAAATCAAAATATATGAAGGCACTATATTTAAGTATAAATAGGTAAATAACTTGAAATCACAGGTTACCCAGTCTCATTGCCGTACCGCTTTGGCAGCAATTCATTTGGCAATATGTAAACTGTTCTGTTATGTAGCATCTTCGTCTTTTCAATACACCACCATGTTAGGAACATTACAATAAGTTTATCGACAAACTAGACGCAGCTATCGAACGTGTCACATCACTATATTTTTTTGAAAATCGAACCGTTTGAATGCGTTCGGAAACACTGATATTGTTGAATATCACGTCAACATTTTTTGAAAAATCGAGCTGTTTCGTATGCGTTCCGAAACTTGTGTTTTGTATGCTGCCAACCATTTTTATTAAAGTAATTTTATTTTGAAAGTACAAAAACGTAGCAATAGAATGAAATCGTATTTTATTACTACAGCTACATTGTTCTTTCAGTATTCATTGACAAAAATAACAATAGAAACATTTTGGCGCGAATTTTCGTTAAAATGGCGGGTGTAAAGCAAGGCGGGCGAGGTTGAACTAAAGTAAAACCTATTTCTTAAGGGTTGGAGTATTGAGTGCCAAGAATTACGTAGTTAGCGTGCCCGTGTTGAACCTTGAAGGAAAGTGGAATTATGAGAAATTCTCGAGACATTTTTTTTAGCTATCGGATTTGTGTGCGGTCACTGCGAAGCCAATATGGCAGGATGACGTCAAATAAAATGGCGCGAAGGAGATGTTGACTATTTTCGTTGAGTTCAAACATCGCAGATTATTTTAAATATTCTTAGATAGGTATTTATTGTACAATGTAGATTCAATGTCATGGGATTTTAGTAAAGTATATACCTTGTTATTACCTTTTGTAGGTCTGAAGCAAGGAACTTCTACATTTATAGAGTACCTATCTATAATCTCCTTGGTCTGACTGATGTAAATTTTTTTAAATAATGACTTCGCACGACTTGTGATAACATCTAATTTCAAGTTTGCGAGTCATGCACTTTCATCAACGTTGAGAGTACCTACATATTATGTATTAGGTTATGGGAATATTTAAGGGCCTTTTTAACCGCTTTGAAAAAAGGAGGAGATTCTCAATTTGACGCGTATTTTACTAGCTTTTTCCCGCGACTTTGTACGCGTAGAAATTGAGTTTTCCTAAATCTACGTTATACCGACTATCTGTCTGAAGTCACATTATACACAGTGTGTTGATATAAGTATAATCATCAGTCACCAAGTTGGTCTTTTAATTTTTTATATTTAAATAGATTTATGTTTTAACGATATTCACGACGTACACCTAACCTACCAATAATTATGAAATCCAACTTCAATGATTCTTTTTTGGGTCGGACTGGGTGAAGCCTGAGTGTAAAGGCTGATAAAGTTTGTAGTTTTTTAATATTTGTGACCCAATTTTTTTAATGACTACTTTGTTAATTAGTAAATACCGTAAATTGAATGTAGTTTGCGATGAATGTGTTTAAAAATTTGTCTTCATAAACTCACTTTAAGTTCCCTTGGATAGAAGTCAGAGACCAGAAAATAACGATACTGAACATTTCAATTTGGCTGGCCTAAACCGTATTGCCAAGTGAACTTTGTATTTGAACCTTTACTCGCGTCACAGGCCCCCGTTTATTTGGTGGTGTTTGAGTAACGAGCGTGTAGGTATCTTCTAGACACCGCTTGCGTGCATCTTAGCCCGCATCGTCACCTACCATGGTGTGACGATAGTGGTCAAACGTTGTATCACTATCACTACATAGTATAAAATAAAGTCACTTTTCGCCGTCCCTATGTCCCTTTGTAAGCTTAGATCTTTAAAACTACGCAACGGATTTTGATGCGGTTTTTTTTAATACTTAGATAGAGTGATTAACGAGGAAGGTTTTTAGATATAAATACATGCATAATACAGCCGTGCGAAGCCGGGGCGGGTCGCTAGTCTTTTATAAAAAAACGCTGTATCATTTAGAAAAAAAAATCCAACTGAGTCAGAATACGAAAAACTTTATTTTCTATCGTTATTTCTGAAATGCTTTTTCTTTGGAGCTTGTATCTGCATTTGCATTTGAATATTTGCAACACAGTTTATAGTTTTACTACCAAAACAGAAATCTAATTTCTTACGAAGTGGGTAAAGTTTGTATGAAAATACCACAGAATACAGGTCACAAAGACGCGACGCAAAAAAGCGTAACAAAGAATCTACAAGTAACAAAATGTCGCATGTACCTTAGTTAAAATGGGCGTCGATCTTTATAAATTAACCTAAAAGAAAGAAAAATACATTTTCCAAAACACCGGCTAGACCATGCGAATTTTCGTTAACCAATTCTTTCAGGGTTACCAACATTAATCTAATAATTACCCCAACGGAAATTACTTGAATGTAGGGTAATTGTGTGTGTAAAGAAAACTTAGGGTAATTAATGATAAACAACTTTGCTTGATGGATAAATATTTTCCATGAGTTTTTTGTAACCCAGATCAGATATACGTAGGTAATCGAAATAGTAGGAAAGAATGTGACAATTTAGCAAAGAAAAATGACTGAAAGTTAAAACATGTAAGTATTGGTTAACATATGACAAGTCGACAAAATTTTAACATAATAATTATCTAGATAATTGAAAAATTCTTTTTGTGTTGGATAGTCCATTTATCGAGGAAGGCTATAGGCTACTTTTTATCCCGATATTCCCACGAGATCGGGAATTACGCGGGTGAAACCGCGGGACGCAGCTAGTGTTCTATATGCACCGCGCAAACAAATATCGCTATGCCAAGCTCCCATACTAAATGTCCGGACCTCTTTTAAGTTTTCTTGCAAGTGTTGATACTCTTTTGACAGATTTCAATCATTTAGTGCTCTATGGTTTGTGGTAATTACTCCTTTAGATGTTTCTGAAGACTCAGGGTTCCATTGTTCCTGTTAAGGACCGAAACTACTAAACCGCTTTTCTTAAAACTTATCTCAAACAAGTTTCAATAAGTTCTTATAGTTTCGGAAAAAAGTGGCTGTGACATACGGCACACAGACAGACATGACGAATCTATAAGGGTTTCGTTTTTCGCCATTTGGCTACGGACCCTAAAAACAACATAGGTTATGCTTATTTGTTACCGAATCTCGATATTCAAACGGGATTTGACTTCCTTCCTACCCATAATATTTACGCTGGTCAAAGCGAGCTATTTAAAATTATAAGTAACTACCTGTCAATACTGAATATTTATTAATATTATTTTATAGTTTCACGTACTATAAAAAAATGAATTTTAATGTGAGACTAACAACAGCCAATGCTATAAAATCTACATCACACATCCTAACTTAGTTTTTAAGACGTTTCTTTGTGATCGTTGTACAAAATGTACCTACTAAGAATCCAAATGCATTTTTTTTGACTTTGATTATTAGATTTAATATTCCGAACTTAATAATTCTCCTTTTTTAAGTAATAAGTTAAATTAAAAATTAAACAGTGCCAGAGAGTGAGCGAATCTGACCTCATGATTTCATTAAATTTGCGCCGTTGACGAAGGAGAAGACCGGTAAAAATTTCCCTAAAACCTGGGTGATTCCCCATCGTTGGTATCCCCAAAGTCTCGTATGGTAATAAGGCGTCGAGTCACGCGAAACCTCGCTCGATACAAATTGACCACGGGCCGCATTACTTACACATTTCTTTTCAAATCAAAACACATGATGACCTCATGATTAGCTCAACATCAAAGAATAAAAAATACGACAATGCATACAGCGCCATCTAGCTTTAAACTAAGCAACAAAGCTTGTAATATGGATACAAGACAACGGCTAATATACATTTATAGCTTTTAGTAAATACAAAAAATAAGTCTGTAGATTTATAGAAATATTTTTTTTCCATGACGGGAATCAAACACGCTGCTTTCTGGGTCGAAGACAAGTCACTATGATCGTTGATGTATTATATATGACTTTTCTATACTATCTATACTAATCTATACTAATATTATAAAGCTGAAGAGTCTGTTTGTTTGTTTGAACGCGCTAATCTCAGGAACTACTGGTTCGAATTGAAAAAATCTTTTTGTGCTGGATAGTCCATTTATCGAGGAAGGCTATAGGCTACTTTTCATCCCGATATTCCCACGGGATCGGGAGTTACGCGGGTGAAACCGCGAGGCCCAGCTAGTTAATAATAAAGAAGTTTTTTTTACTTTTTTTTTATATATGATAGGTCAGCGGTTGACCACTATCACACCTGCCTGATGGATGCCTGAAGTTTATTTCATAAACATGCAAAAAAAGAAAGTTTATACCACAAACTGTGAACATCAAAAAATAAATAAATATTAGTTCTAGCTTCGCCTCGTGATCCCGCGAGAATTTCGGGATTAAACCTATTCTATGTCATTTTCCATCTCCTAAACTACTTGTATGCTGTTTTCATCTAAATCTGTCCAGTAGTTTGGCCATGAAGAGCGATCAAACAAACAAATAAATAAACAAACAAACTTGAAAGAATAAACAAATTCATCTTTTTTGAAGAGTTGAAAATGTTTGAAAACCAGTAGCCAGAATTTCACAAAGAAATCACTTATTAAATTTTCTCATACATCTAATTGAATAAACGCGAAAGTTTCCCCGCGGTACACCACAAACACCCAAGAGAGTTACCAACTTATAAAAGAAAACTACCTAACTACGAAAATGGCGCACTTTCCTTCTCTAGGGAATTAAGTTATGTAAATACGTATTTCCTCATGTTATGTAGACCGTTTGTTTCGATTGTGGTGGACAATGCTGTGACTAAATGTGGGCTTCCTGTAGCAAAGATGCTGGTGCTGTAAGCCTCAAGGTTTTTGCGCAATCATGGCTAAGTCACTGAAGCGATTTATGCATCTAGCTAGACCATTCCGATAATGATTGTTAAAAAAAAATATATAGTCAAAGCATTTAACTGCAAAAAAGTTTCCTAAGTTTCTTGGGGCATGTATTAATCCTAATTTTATGGATACCTAGTCCTATTAAGGTTAAGTTCTCTAGTTCTAGCTATTTATATTTGAACGCCATTTGTATGGCAGAGTTCGCTTGTACTTATATTAATATTAAGACCCATTGTAATTACCGAATTCTTGGACAAATAAATACTTACTACTTACTTACTGTATCGGAGCCAACATAGCCAATGTGAGGCGCCGGCTTATGACAAGTCATATTAGGTAAGTAGCTAATTTTTCATTTGTCATTCAATAAGATTCCAACTGTTTTTAGGGTTCCGTAGTTTACTTTGACTTTGAGCCAAATAACACTTTTGAAATGTGCAAATTGCTTCAGAAAGAAATAAAATATATTAATATCTAGTATCTAGGTACTCACCCGCCGTTGCTTTGCGATCTATCTGACCCATCCTTAGCTTCCATCCACTTTTCTCTGCCCGGCGTAGACACATTAGAACTATGCAATTCAACTTCCGCTTCTTCTTTCACCAAAGTTTCATTCACTTTCTCCATCTTTTCAATTTCAGCTTCTTTCTTTTTCATTTTCTCTATTTCCGCCTCCTTCTTTTTCATTTTCTCCGCTTCTGATTCTTTTTTCTCGTGTACTATCACCAAGATAGGTTCTACATCTTTTTTCGTCTCCTTTGAAGCTTCTTTCCTTTCTGGTTTCGGTTCTTCGACAGGAGTTATGATACTGTCGACTATTTTACTAGCTTCTGTTCGTATTTCTAAAATTTCACGAGGTTTATCTTCTTTGAGCACTGATATTTCCTCTATTTCTTCATGTTTCGTATCTTTGCTTTTACCATCAGTTAGTAACGATGTTATAGTTTTTGACGTCTTTGTTTTGTCAGCTGCGGATTTTAGTTTATTCTCTCTTCTTTCAGCCTTAGCAGAGGTCAGAATGTTTTCTCTCGAAATTTCTGGAGTTTTTAGAATGTCATCAATTTTTGCTTTCACTCTGTCTAGTTGTGGGTCATTGTATGGTGGTTGGAGAGGTTTTAATTTTACATTATCTTCAGCAAATACTGATTTCGGCTTCGTTTGACTTTTATCAGCTTTGTTGTCTGGTTTGATATCGTCTTTGCCAGTTAGAGAGTCTTTTGAACTATTTCTTTCGAGTATGGCTTTCTCTCTTGCCTTTTCTAAAGCAGTAGGCAGTTGATTGGTAACAGTAGTAACAATTTCTAAAGGTTGAGATGTAATAGCAGCAGTCGTCATGGAAACAATGTTCTTTTTCGTCATAATTACAAGATCACCTTGGGCGTTAGTTATTTTATCATACTGTGTTTCGCTGTCTGCTTTAGACACCTCTTCAGGATCGGTTGAAGAATCTACTTGTATTACTTCGTTTCGTTTTGTCTTACTAGATTCTGCACTACTAGATTTTTTCAAATCTTTACTTTCGTTAATACTGCTAGCGTTCGATCTTAGACTACTTTTGCTGTCTCTTTTCTTTAATGGAGGTTTACCCATTACACTTTTAGTACTTGAACCAGAGCTTGGTTTTGCAATAGATTTAGTGCTAGGGGTTCTCGATAAAGTTCTCGCTGCACTTGGTGGTTTGGAGGTAATTTTAGCAGAAGGCCCACGGGAATTATCACCTTCTTGTGAATTTGGATCTTTACTCGATTTATTTGATTTTGAAAATTTAGTAACCGCTGTTACTGTTGCGAAATTTGGACTTGGTTCTCTGCTGTTGGGTTTGCTGGATTTTTTGAATTTACCAAGTGCAGTTATGGTTGCCATATTCGGACCTGTACTTCCACCTGTGGTAGTAGTAGGTTTGTTAGATTTCTTGAATTTACCAAGTGCAGTTATTGTTGCCATATTTGTGCCTCCTCTTTCACCAGTAGTGGGAGTAGGTTTGCCGGATTTACCTTTAGAAAATTTACCGAGTGCAGTGATTGTTGCCATATTTGGACTTGGATCTCTGTTTGTTTTGGCTGGTTGCTTTGTAGATAATTTAGTAAGTCCTGCCACTGTTGCCAGTCTTGCCTTTTTTGTGGCTGTAGTAGTTGAATTAGGATCATCTACAGGACTTGTTGATTTATTAGGTGTTCCAACTATAGGAGACAGACGTTTAGCGTTGATTGTCTTGTTCGAAGGTGGAGGACCTCCTCTCCCAGGAGATATCGGAGGTTTCCCTGGTATATGAGCTGGAGATATGCTCAAATGCTGCGTACTTTTCGTCGCTCTTTTATCGTGCATTTGACTTCCGACTTTAATAGATTCGTGTATACTGCTCGTGCTACTAGATAAAATCTTTTGATTTCTTCCCAAATTACTTTGTCCTGGTCTGTATGAGCCAGGTCTGCTTTTACTGTTACTTCTTGTAGGAGACACAGAGTTTTGTCTTTTAGGTATTTTAGAATGTTGGGGAGAACTGCCATTGGATTGAGGTTGAGATTTCGATACTGATCGTACTCTAGACCTATGCGTTACAGGTAATCCGTCGCTTGAATTGATGTACCTCTTGTCTAACGACGATGGAGAGTTAGATCTTGATCTAAGATTGATTTTACCTGGAGAATTACTTCTGGAATTATTTCGAGACGTATTACGTGAAGCATGAGCACTCTTTACAGCTGCTACAGCTTCCTTTCTAGCATCTTCTTCTGTAAGTCCCATTTCCAATAGAATAGCTTTCTCTTCTTCTATCATCTTTCTTTCAGCTTCTGCCTCGTTCTTTTCTCGGTTCAGTTCGCTGATTTCTCTTATTTCTTCTATGTTTTCTTTGACAAAGTCTCTAGGAGCTAGGGATTGGATTATAATAGGTGGTGCTAATGTGGCAGCCGCCATTTTGTCTATCCCTGAAAGGGAACTAGTTCGTCTTCTTGGTGGGGAGTTGTTTCTAGAGTTAGCTGCGGAGGTTCCGGGGGTGTTGTGACGTGAGGTTTCTTCTCTGAAGCCTCGACCTGGGTAAATTGAGAAAAAAATCTAGTTCAAAACGATCAAAATCTTAAGCATACAACTGCAGCTTGTAGAAGTTCCGTGATAGGAGATAAGTCCGACCAAGGAACTTCTATATTGGCTTGAATATCTGGGCATTTCAATGCTGTTACCTTTGAAGGGCCGGACCTTTCCCTGCCTGATGTCTGGTGGCAGTGACCGAGGGCTGGAAGGCCGGGAGTGGAGGGGTGTTTCAGTCAGGATCGCGAACGATTTCTCTTTCTTCTTCTGAGTGATTGGCACCACACTGTGGAAGACAAATAAGGTCAGAAAATGTCTATATTTTTTGGTGGATTTACCCTTTTCTCATTCCAACCCAACGCTAGTGGCAGTAGATATTCCTGATTCGCATACCATTTCCTGTTTATATTTTTTTTCACTATATTGTACACTCTAATATTCACTGTGGCTTATCAGAGGCATCTTTTAAAGGAAAGTTTATTAGTTTTTTATTATTATTTTATTTTTACCTTACTCTTACAAAATTAATGTATTCTTGCCGATGTTTAACAAATAGCTGACAATAAAATGTTTATTCTGCATCAGGTATATGGAAAATATTGTAAGGACATACTGGGAATGGCACTGTCGCCCTTATTACAGATTATATTATTTAATCTAGCTAGGGCAACAGTTTGAACCACTTTTATACTACAAATTAGCCTTACGCAATTTTATATAATGTTCTGATAATTACTATTGTACCTTACCTAAGCATAAGTTGTTTTTGGCATGAATAAATTTATCTTTATCTTTACGTTAGGTTATTTTTCTGAGAGAGCAGTATTGACGTAGTGAAAGATACATCGACTTGCAATCCGAAGGTCGTGTGACGGTCTCAATTTCGTCTGTTAAAAATTTAAAATTAGTAAAGTAGTAGCGCAAGCTTTGAATTTTCTAAAACATCCTTTCTTTAAATTGCCTTTGTTTGAGTCAGTCTGGACTTAGAATTTATATTATTATTTATTATATATTTAAATAAGATTGTAAATAAGGGTCTTTTACCTTATAAATGTAGGTATTTCATTGCATTCTTATTTATTTTATTGGAAAACCAACAGCTTTACATAAAAATAAGAAACGAAATGGTTTTACGATTCTTCTAGTATATTCTCTTCGTAGACAATATATTTATGGTAAAGTCCCATCAAGGCGTAGTAGAGTGGTCCATAATTTCCCTAACTAGTATGTGTAAGTAAAGCACATGGGTATTTCACGGTGCGCTGCGCCCGCGCAACAAGTTGGAGTACTTTCGCCTCGACACGCGCCGGTACCTGTGTTACGGTCACGAGCGGAGCGGGGAGCGGAGAGGGGAGCGGGCTAGGTGCTAGGGAAATTGAAAAAAAATCATCTCTCTAACTATCATGGTTAATGATATACAGTCTGGTGACAGACTAACGGACGGACGGACAGCAAAGTCTTAGTATTAGGGTCCCGTTTTACCCTTTGAGTACGGAACCCTAAAGTGATAGGGAAGGGTCAATTTAAGGCCAAATATACTTTTCTGTCGCCAGCTCGAAACGTCTATTACTGTTTGCTCTAAAATTGTGAATATGTTATGTTTGCTTGGAATTTAATCCAGGCTTGACGTAAGCAATAATGTAATGCCGTCAAGCCGCAAGCGTTGAGTCCCCTAGTTAAGCAATTAAGAAGATTAAGCCAGTTTTTACCTATAGTAGGTCATTAGTGATAGGTACGGTAGATAAACATTCGTTCGAGTTTAGAAGATGCAGCAAGTTTTTAGATGCAATCGGTGATACGGTCGCTCTACCTATTAAGATTTACGCGCAAAACTTCAGTCTCATGAAAATAGTACTTGTAATAGCATCAAAATATATATAACCACAAAATAAAAATAAAGTTATTAAAAACAAGATATTTACCATGGTTTTGGTAAATATCTCGTGTATAATAATTTTATTTATAACTGCGCTCCGCGGTTTCACCCGCGTAACTCCCGATCCCGTGGGAATATCGGGATAAATTAAGATGTAAGCTATCCTATCTTTCAAGTTGGATCAAACTGCACACGGTGTGCAAATTTGATTAAAATCGGTTGATTAGTTTAGGAGTCTATCGCGCACAAACAACGTGACACGTTATTTATATAAAATAGCGACCCTCCCCGGCTTCGCACGGGTGTATTATGCATGTATTATATCTAAAAAACTTCCTCTTTAATCACTATATCTATTTAAAAAAACCGCATCAAAATACGTTGCGTAGTTTTAAATATCTAAGCGTACAAAGGGAAATAGGGACGGCGAAAAGTGACTTTATTTTATATAGCGACCTGCCCCGGCTTCGCACGGCTATATTATGCATGTATTATACATATAAACCTTCCTCTTGAATCACTCTATCTATTAAAAGAAACCCCATCAAAATCCGTTGCGTAGTTTTAAAGATTTAAGCAGTCAAAGGGAAATAGGGACAGAAAAAGCGACTTTGTTTTATACTATGTAGTGATTAATTAGAAATTTGAACTCGCTTCCGCTTATGACTGTGATAGAACCCGATTACGCACAACAGTCACGTCCGTATAATTAGTGACCGCACGGGGTATGAACCTGCACTATTGGATTCTAAAGGCTGCCTAGTTGTTATGGTATGTGCCAGATAAATTGCAAGCTACGCCCCGTGGGTTTACTCGCGTAATTCCGAAATGTATTTCTCCAAGATCCCATCTATCTCTATCCAAAAATTCATCAAAAAAATGATTTTGCGGTTTAGTTAATTAGGCATGAAAATGTAACAGATTTCTTTCGCAGTTATTATAATAACTAGCTGCACCTCGCAGTTTCACTTTTCCCTCTCTAGAGGTGGAGGAATTTCCAAAAATATTTTCATAGCGAGCCTGCGTCCTAAAAGCTCTAGAGCCCTATTTTTGAATCGTTCGCCCCGCGTCGAGCGCTCGATTTCTACTGATATTCGTTCGACATCGGAAATTCGCTATTTTTGAATCGCTCCATCGTAACGAGTGGTCTCCACCACTCGTCGCCGACAGGCGAGTGGTAGAATAAACATCAAACAATCATAGTCAAACATTCGGAAACGGTCTTTGAAAAATATTTTTATCTTTTGCGATAATTTCGGATGTCCGCTGGTAATTACCGCTTTTCAAATAACTGCGTAAAACGAATAAAAATTGACATTTTAAATTTCGACGACGAACGATTCAAAAATACAGTAAATTTGTGTCATGGGACTTGGAAGTCGAGCGTGACTTGTAGGCGTATACGACGAAGCATTGTCACACGAGCGATTCAAAAATAGAGCCCCTAGTCATAAAACTCATATAGCTCTAGTAGTCTCAGAGAAGTTGTGATGAATATTGTTTTCCTTTATAGAGTTCCGTACCAAAAGGATAAAACGGAACCCTTTTTTTACATATTATTATGATAGGTCACCGTTTGACCACTATCATAACTGCCTAATGGTATGTGACAATGCGGCCTAAGATGTAGCATGCGGTGTCTAGAAGATACCTATTATTGAAAAAAGAAAAAAAAATTACTCCTCGCCATTTGACGGGTGTTTTTTTGTTTTCAGAGGAAAATTAAGCTGAGTAGTTTTTGAGACAGATGCAGAAGAAGGATTTTATAATAACATGCAGTGATCATTGACTATTATAATCAAAGGTAGATTGATAGATAGATTACGGATTAAATTACTAATAATTTCAATACTAAATATTCAAATTGCGTAATATTCCCACCTGCGCATGCGTTCACTCATCACAAACAATACATCCTACAGCCCTACAGCTCGATGCGAAGACGCGTGAGTCACAGCCCACAGCACCTGCTGCGCCTGCGCCTGCGCATGTCGCTTGTGCAACACCTTCCCACCTTCTTTCCTACATTACCAGTGATGAAAACATGCCTTGTAAGCTCTATTTTCGCGAGATATCAGAGCCGAGAAAGGAGACGCACGCATCAACTATTTAAATGTGGAATTAAGTGTGAATTTAAGTATCTTTTAACGAAGGTTGGCCAAACACTCTGCGACTAAATCATCATCATCCGAGCGATGATGATCCCGGGGTCCGCTTTCCTACTTTTACGCTTCCACTTCGCACGATATTTGGCATAAACTACTTTAATATAAAATTATTACCAGAAGTAGACCGGACTATTTAGTAACAAACTTTTGTCCTAACAAATTTATACAGCAGTGGTTAACAAGAAGAAAGTTGTACCATGAAAATTGTAAATACTTATTTAATTATAATAGTTTTGTAATTCTTAAGTTTATAAATTTAATGGAAGCAAACATAATACATTGACTGATAAACACATAACCACTCATATTTGCGTCGTGCAGTTGAATGAAACAGGCAACCCAGGATGGCGAAGATCGTGCGAAGTGGAGGCGTAAAAGTAGGAAAGCGGACCCCGGGCTCCCGAGAGGGATGCAACCGGGAACATCGCGAGCGATGATGATGAGTTGAATGAAACAGGTTCTCAATAGGGCTTCCTCCTGGTCAAGCTTAACTA
Organism: Idaea aversata; assembly: GCA_907269075.1. Classification (NCBI taxonomy): domain Eukaryota; kingdom Metazoa; phylum Arthropoda; class Insecta; order Lepidoptera; family Geometridae; genus Idaea; species Idaea aversata. The sequence goes on from OU026109.1 coordinate 665,635, forward strand.
ACTGAACTATCTGGTTTGTCCAACTGCAAAATCATTCCTTGTGATCAAACTACTCGAAGGCGATCGAAAAAGAAAAAGAAAATACGATCTAAACGGAAACAAAAGAAAAACAAATGACGATCGAATAAAAAAACACAAAAGACTTTGAGCTTTGTTTTTATTTAACTAATGTTATTTAAAAATGGTGTTTACAATAAAGAATTTATCTATGATTGTGTTGGGTTCCGTATCCAAAGAGTAAAAACGGAACCCTTTAATAAGACTCCACTGTCCGTCTGTCTGTCACCAGGTTGTATCTCATGAACCGTGATAGCTAAACAGTTGACATTTTCACAGATGATGTATTTCTGTTGCCGTAATAACAACAAATACAAATCAGAATATAATGGTACGGAACCTTTCGTACGCGAATCTGACTCGCACTTGGCCAGTTTTTCAACACTCCAATCAAAATGTCCGACACGTCAGAAAGGCAATAACAGTAATTAAACAAATGAAACAACAATAGATGCCTACGTATATCAATTTCGCAACATGTGTGGGTAGAATTGAAATTACTTTTGTACGAATGTAGAGAACTTGGAGAAGGTAACCTTGACTAGTAGATAATGATGGTCCCACGCCCACGCGTGGGCTGAGCTATAGACAATTACTTTGTTTAGGTGATGTATGAGGATTATTTGATTTGTTGATTTGAAGGTGCTTATAGGGAACCGAGAGGAAAGTGTCTATGGTATATTATGATTAAAAATAGTATAAACAAAGTCACTTTTCGCTGTCTGTCCCTATGTATGCTTAGATCTTTAAAACTACGCAACGGATTTTGATATGGTTTTTTTTAAAATAGATAGAGTGATTCAATTCAAAAGGTTTATATGTATAATACATGCATAATACAGTCGTGCGAAGCCGGGGCGGGTCGCTAGTTATGACTAAAATTGTTAATTATTGCAATTTCGAATTTAATACGATCCAGTTGGCACAATGGTCACCATGCCGGACTGCCAAACATTGGGTTGCGGGTTCGATTCCCGCCTCAGATATGTATTTATGGTTAGATATTTCTTTGTGCTCTGGTTGTTTCCATGTATTATAAATATACTAGCTGCGCTCCGCGGTTTCATCCGCGTAACTCCCGATCCCGTGGGAATATCGGGATAAATTAAGATGTAAGCTATCCTATCTTTCAAGTTGGATCAAACTGCACACGGTGTGCAAATTTGATTAAAATCGGTTAAGTAGTTTAGGAGTCCATCGCGCACAAACAACGTGACACGTAATTTAGATAAGTATATTAGAATATTATTTACAAAAGAAAAGTATATAAGTATCCGTTATCCGTTGTCTTATCCGTTGTCTAGCACCCATATCACAAGTCTAGTTATTTAGCTTGGGGCTAGATGGCGATGTGTGGAATGTCCAGCAATATATATTTAAATATGAATATTTAAGTAGAAGTCGTGCGGAGTCATTGGAAGATTTGAAGGAATAAAAAATATTACAAACACACATACAATAAAGCTAGGCGCGAAAAACACGACTGCAAGGAAAACCCTCTCCTTGGAATCGTGTAAATACAATGAATGGTAAAATGAAACTCTTCAACCGCAAGCTTTGGTTGTTAGATGAGTATAAATATAATGGTTCAGTTAGATATTACGGTTTGTGAGTATGTGTGTCACTGATAAATGCTATTTTTAGAAGTATTTTAGCGAACTAGCTTTTACCCGTGACTTCGTTCGTGTTGCGGGTTTATTAGTCCGAAAATACTGTGTACGGTTTCGGCCCGGAAGTTTTTAACCGACTACCGGATCGTATCAGGGATGCACCTTCCAAAATTGTTTTCAAAAATCGCTTAAAAACCTGGCTGCTCGAGCACTCTTTTTATAATATAGGAGAATTTTTGGCCATGCCAATTTTACCTAAATAATAAATGACCATATAATTGAATAATATAATATTAACTATTTTTAATAATTAATTAATTATACTTACTTATGGTGCATAATTGTATTTAACGATCAAATAATTATATTATTTTCTTTTTGACTTGTAACTTGGAGTTATCAATAAAGATCTGTATCTGTATTTGTATTACAAAATCTTTTTTAGCGGATGCCTACGATAGCTCTAGGTACAGTCGGCTGCATAATTGCAGCCCTCGGTAGAGTTCTAAAAATTACTATTATGAAATGTTTGCATTAAAATAATTTATCTTTGAGTGATTAATGAGTTAGAATACTTTAAACTTCACCTAAAGCAGGTGTCTAGAAATAAGGCTCGTGTTAAAAACATTCTTATAACAGCCGTTTTGGAGCTCTACGGTGGGTCTGCAATTATGCAGCCGACCGTACCTGTAATAGTCGGAGATCCCTTTAAGGCGACCTTCATCGAGCTGTTTAATGGATGAAAAGTATTTTATATCAAATTAAATAGGTCAATAAATATATAGTCCAGAATATGATTAATTAACAATAAAAATATTGTTTTGTTCTTTAACCCTTTCACTGGCTTGTTAAGAGACAAATTCCATAACAATAGAAAATATGAAGCCTAAAAATATGCAAACGTTTGGTTGACTATTTTTTCTCGTCACAACTCGTGGGTAGGCAGGTAAATCGATGCTAGTCATTTGCACTGGTCTGGTTAATAAATTAAAGTTAAGTTAAAATAAAGATTATGTATTTCATTGGTACGGAATTTGTCTATTGACCAAACCAGTGAAAAGTCTAAAAACGAAAAAAATACATGAATCATTCTGGACTGAATTTTTTTAGGCAACCCATTTGCAATATATTTATTGGCCTATTTAATTTGATATAATATTATAAAGCTGACGCGCTAATCTCAGGAACTGCTGGTTCGAATTGAAAAATTATTTTTGTGTTGGATAGTCCATTTATCGAGGAAGGTATAGGCTACTTTTTATCCCGATATTCCCACGGGATCGGCAGTTACGCGGGTGAAACCGCGGAGCGCAGCTCGTTTGATATAAAATGCTTTTCATTCATTAAACAGATCGATGAAGGTCGTCTCCTTAAAGGGATCCCGTACTATAAGTTTTTTAGCCCGTTTTGAGGTGTGCGATATATCAGTCCATCAGTAAAGACTTAACATTTTTTATACAAAACTTTATCGTTGTTAGTTTTTTTAGTTTTATCAAAATCGATTCAGTAGTTTCGGGGCCTATTTCGTTACAAACAAACCAAAAAAATCTTTCCCCTTTATAATCATCATCACTACATAGTATAAAATAAAGTCACTTTTCGCCGTCCCTATGTCCCTATGTCCCTTTGTATGCTTAGATCTTTAAAATTACGCAACGGATTTTGATGCGATTTATTTAAATAGATAGAGTGATGAAAGAGGAAGGTTTATATGTATAATACATGCATAATATAGCCGTGCGAAGCCGGAGCGGGTCGCTAGTTTAGCATACATAGGTTGACCACAATCGTCACACGGCGATGGTAGGTGACGATACGGTTTATGAGGTAGCACGCGGTGTCTAGAAGATACCTATACCTACGCTCGTCACTCAAAGACCACAAATAAACGGCATTCGAGGGATGCGAGTGAAGGTAGGAAGGCAACAGTAGAAAAAAACTTTTCCTTTTGTTATTATTTTCGGCAATGCGTGACACTTCTGCGTAGAACATTTACTTTTTTATGTAAGTAAATTCTATCTTTCTATTCTATTCCATCTCTATAGTTTTGGAATAGACTATAGCAATACAAACAAATTGTAAACCATCAAGTTACGACTAACGAAAAATTGCCAAAAATGACTGCAATAAAAACATTGTAATAATTGTAAGAAATTATCCAATTGTATTAATTAACACAAGGTTGTAAACGGAGCGAGTAGCGAGACAGCTAGTCAACTCGGACGTTTTGATTTTGATAAAAACAACGACAAAGTTTTTGTATGAAAAACTAGGTTTTTTCTCAGGTTTTGGCTCATAAAATAGCTATCCGTATGCTAAATTTTATCCCGATTCGTTCATTGATTTAAGCTTTACGTTGATATATTAGTCAGTCAAGACTTTAAATTTATATTTAAGTATACCGTTTCTAACAAAAAACTTAATCTCTCTAAGGTATCACTAATAGGACATTATATTAACAAAATATAAAAAAATATTTTTGCCTTAAAGAGAGTTTTTTTTTAATGTTCGGATAGGTTAGGTACCCTAAATTAGAGCGATAATGTTGGCTTAGTGGTAGATACCTCGACTTTCATTCTGATGGTCGTGGGTTCGAATCCCAGCCGGCCGTGCACTAATGTATTTTTCTTAAGAAAAAATTATGTGCGCTAATTGACATTGCTCTTACGGTGAAGGAAAACATCGTGATGAAACCCGCGGCTCAGTTGGCTCCAGAAGTATTGACAAGTTCTCTCCTCTGGACATGGTCGACTAAGCTCAGAGGGTAGTAGGTGCTAGGCAAGCCTACTCCATCTTCACGCAAAAAGGACCCAATTAAAAAGGATCTAATCGCGGAAAACAGCCCGTATACAAGTACAAGTACTACCTACTTGTACTTGTACACGGGCTGCCCTAAATTACTGAAAATGTAAAAAAAATTTAAGATGTGGCAACTGGCAACACCATTATTGGTAGCCATTTGATTTGCGGCACCGATTCATGGTGGACATACCAGACGTTCGCACTAAGCGCTTTGCTTCGTCATTCCTTATTTGTATTGCAAGGGAATGGAATCAGTTGCCTGCGTCTGTCTTTCCTGACGTGTACAATTTGTGTGTCTTCAAGTCGAGAGTGAATAGGTATCTTTTAGGAAGGCATGTTACATCTTAGACCGCATCGTCACCTACCACCAGGCAGGTGTGATAGTGGTCAAACGCTGACCTATCATATGTATAAAAAAAAATTATGAAAAAAAAGTCCTACTTTTATTTTCTGGTCTGGTCCAGGTACCTCCTAATACCACAAGAGATAATAGTTTATAGGGTTTTTCATATCACATTGTATACTGTAGTAATGTCATCTCTATTACAATTTAAATATCTCTGTTCAAGTCAAACCATCAATAAGCAGTTTCCTTATATATTTCATCAATAGTTAGTACATAACGTTAGTGAATGTAAATTACGAAACTGTTTTCATGAATTTTGCGAATAAACGATAGTTTTTTTTGTTGTTGTTGTTTACTATGTAATTGCATTAGTTACTATTGGTGTGCGTTTCTACTAGACACCTTGCGCTTAATCAAAAATAATAATATTCATTGAAAATTTGTTCAAAAATTAATAGTTTAAATAATGTAAAACACAACGCGAACGCACCCTCAAAATGTAAGTACGAAGGTGAAGTAAGTACCTATACGAGTAATAAGTTTTTTTTTAATTGTGACACTATCGTCAAAAATATCTTGACCTGTAAGGAACTTTGACCGGCCCTTTCTTGGAGATAACTCTTGACTTGAAAAGCGCGTAAATTAGTTTAGAAATAAAACATAACGCTCTCTGCTAACGTTCTATTAATCACTAAATTACCGTCATCAAATTATGAAAATACCGAGAGCTTTAAATGAAAGCACTTAAGGAGGAAATTCCAAAGATTATTCGAAAAAATGACATTACATGTTTCTACTAGCTTGCCCGCGACTTAGTCCGCTTTGAAGTGAGTCACAGTCAAAGTCAAAATTCTTTATTCAAATCATGTACCTACAATTTGCATGAAATGATATTAAAACGTCATGAAAATTAAATTAGGATTGCCTTCGGAATTCGCCCCAATGGGAAGAAGGCTTATGAAACTCATGGAGGCATGACTTTGGAATTTTATATGATTTTTTAATGTTAAGGGGTTCACTACGCTACATCGAAAGTATAGTGGTCTAGCGCGAGGTGTCTACTCGCATCGTACGTGTTATAGAAAGTATATCACAAACAAGGTTCGTAGAGTTATGTTGCAACTTTGGTTAATGAAACTATCATATTTTTGCATGCGTTTTTTTGCGTAAGTTCACGCAAGTTATTTCGGAAGAATATAATAAACTAGCGACCCGCCCCGGCTTCGCACAGTTGTATTATGCATGTATTATATCTAAAAACCTTCCTCTTTGATCACTTTATCTATTTAAAAAAAACCGCATCAAAATCCGTTGCGTAGTTTTAAAGATCTAAGCATACATAGGGATATAGGGACATAGGGATGGCGAAAAGTGACTTTATTTTATATTATACTAGCGACCCGACCCGGCTTCGCACGGCTATATTATACATATAAACCTTCCTCTTGAATCACTCTATCTATTAAAAAAACCGCATCAAAATCCGTTGCGTAGTTATAAAGATTTAAGCATACATAGGGAAATAGGGACAGAGAAAGCGACTTTGTTTTATACTATGTAGTGATAGTGATAGTGATGTAGTGATATAGTATAGGACCACCTAGCCCCAAGCTAAGCAACTTGGCTTGTGTTATAGGTAGTAACCAACCAACGGGAATAAGACATTTTCATATATTTTTTAAATAGTACAATCAGAAACTAACACCCAGACCAGAATGTTTAATATTTGTTTGTGACGGGAAACGAATCCGCAATCTTCTGTGTCGCAGGCGGGTGTATAAACGAACAAACAAAGATACTTACAAAGATAGACGCGAAAAACATAACTATTTCGTTGCCGTCGCGTAAAAATATTGTAGGACATTCCACACAGCGCCATCTGGCCCCAAAGCTAAGCAACTAGACGTATACATATTTAGCGTAGACGACAAAATAATTGCAATGGTGTGACCATTACAACAATATAAAACACCCTATCATCAGGAAAATAATAATTTAAGTTGTTTTGTGAAGCAATTATGTACCTAGTTACCTACCTACATAATTTGTAAGTAGGTAATTTACAACCTAGAAAGGTCACTCAAAAAAAATTGGTAGGTTGTTAATGAAGATTTGCGTAAAATTCGTCTAAAACAATTCAAAACAAATTAATATTAGTCGAATTGTTTTTAGACGAATTTTTTCAGTGGAATTGTTTTAGACAAATTGTTTTAGACGAATTTTCCGTAGACGGTTAATGAACGCAGCCGCAGTGAAGTTCCAAATCTCGTCTTACGTCAAATCTAGACGTTAGATTAGCTACATCCTCTTACATCCGTAATATTTACACATCATTAATGTATTTTTTCTGTTACGATTACTAACTTTTCGAAAAATAAACAAAACACCAGACAAGTGCGGAGAGGTATAAAATTGCAACTTTTAATTAACTTTATCTAGATTCTAAATTTTCTAAAACTTGCAAATTCATTAATATTATAACTGTGAAAGAGTTTGTGTGTGTGTAATTGACGCTTAATTCATGAACAACACTTTTAAGGTTTAATACTTAGTACGGGATCCCTTTAAAAACGACCTTCATCAAACTGTTTAATGGATGAAAAGTATTTTAAATATCAAATTAAATAAGTCAATCACATAGTATAAAATAAAGTCTCTTTTCGCCGTCCCTATGTGCCTATGTATGCTTAGATCTTTAAAACTACGCAACGGATTTTGATGCGGTTTTTTTAAATAGATACAGTGATTAAAGAGGAAGGTTTTTAGATATAATACATGCATAATACAGCCGTGCGAAGCCGGGGCGGGTCGCTAGTATAATATATATTCCAAATAGGTTGCCTCAAAATGCCAGTCTAGAATGATTAATTTTTAGACTTTTTGCTGGTTTGGTTAATAGACAAATTCCATACCAATGAAATACTAATTTTTATTATAACATAACTTTTCACTAACCAGACCAGTGCAAATGACTAGTATCGATTCAACTGCCTACCCAAGAGTTGTGACGGGAAAAAATAATCAACTTAACGTTTGCATATTATACTTATTCTATAACTCGGCTAAGTGAGTAATAGAAGGCATCCCGCTACGAAATCTATAAGCAACATAGGTACTTTTGATTGGTATGGAATTCTAGACGAAATTCAACAAACCAACGAAATATTAAAAACAAAAATTATTTGAGTTAAGTTAATTAAGAAAACAATAATTCAATCGTTAATTAATCATATTCTGGACTGAAATTTTTTAGACAACCCATTTGCAATATATTTATTGACCTAGGTATTTAATTTGATATAAAATACTTTTCATGCAATAAACAGCTCGATGAAGTTTGTGTTTAAAGGGATCTTAGGGTATAAAGCCTAATAAAGGTTTTAGTAGTTATAAAATTATGTACCTACTTAAAGCGAATGCACAAAAAAATTAGATTACGAATTCTAACTGCGTCAATATTACAAGAAACCGCTAAAAAAATCTATTAGGTGGGTTTATTTTGCCATCACTTTTTAGCTATTTTCAAATAAAAATGTGAGTTCTAAAATGTTCTAACGGTGAAGGAACCCTGATGGCCTACAACTCACCACGGTTCACCAGTCCCGGACACTTGCCACTCTGGAGTCGTCGCCTGTGGCGTCTGACTGCCGACACTCCTGGAGGAGACCTTTGTCCTGCAGTTGGACATATGGAACTGAGTTTAGGGCGAACATAGATCTCCAACTAAATTGTGGGCTGATTTTTCGCCAACAGTTTTTAAAAAGATAAAAAAAACAAAAGTCCGGTCCATCTATTGGTTTCAGCTATGGGTTGATGTAGGTACCTGAATTTTATATATTTTATAGATTCACTAGCAAACTAAAAAAAAATAGAAAACTAAAAAAATAAAGCGATAAAATATTTTAATTTATAATACGTATGCCACGTTAATATCTAGCCGTCGTCGTTAATGATATAGGTGGACCAAGGGCTCTATTTTTGAATCGCTCGTGTGACAATGCTTCGTCGTATACGCCTACAAGTCACGCTCGACTTCCAAGTCGCAAGACACAAAACTGTATTTTTGAATCGTTCGTCGTCGAAATTTAAAATGTCAATTTTTATTCGTTTTACGCAGTTATTTGAAAAGCGGTAATTACCAGCGGACATCCGAAATTATCCCAAAAGATTAAATATTTTTCAAAGACCGTTTCCGAATGTTTGACTATGATTGTTTGATGTTTATTCTACCACTCGCCTGTCGGCGACGAGTGGTGGAGACCCACTCGTTACGATGGAGAGATAGGGTGGGGCTTAAACTAATGCTTTTAGGGTTGTGCTGATCCCCCCGCTTACACGCTGTGCACCCTTTCACTGCTTAGCTGTAGGTGTAGCTTGTAGTTTGAGCCTTCCTTGGAGATCCTTCTGATCTCCCAGGAAGCAAATGGTCTTAGGGGAGAGTGCGACGGTCATGTTGATCCCTAAGACAAGTCAGAGAGATTATCCTTCACGTGGTGCCACCTGTTATTGGTCTAATTCCCTCAGAAATAGACGTAACAGAAATCTCCTGGCGGTAAGACCACAGGGTACCAGTGGCTGTACTCGGTGGCACGACTCACACTAGAATATGTGAGGGTCGGTATAGGGGGGCAGTGGGCAAAATTGGGGGGGGCTTTTTCTATGGGGGGGAAACGGGAGGGGGGGTAAAGGGGAGGCCACCCGCAATAAAACCTGGTCTGTCCACGGGGTATAAGTGACTGTACTTTGTGGCGAGACTCACACTAAGATATGTGAGGGTCAGACCAGGGTGGGGGGATGGGATGCGGAGGGGGGGAGGTCACCCGCGTGTTTGTGCCGTGCGTGGAGACCCGTAAGAGGGGATGACGGGATCCTGGTGGCTGAGCGGTTTCCAACGCGGCGGTAGTCGTTGGACTCCGCAACACTCCACTTTGGCCCTGATTTCTTTCGAAAACGGGAGATTGTGGACTAGCCACCCACGATCAATCGGCTGAGGCGTCCGGTCAGACGGCCGCCAGGCGAGTGTTCTGGAAGGGAGGGGTCCGCAGGCGGCGGCGCGCGATTCTTGTCGTCTTGATTGGGCGTCATTGATCTCGTGTCGTGCGGTCTCGTGGGCACTCTCTTCTGGAATGCTATACCGACGTAGTATCCCTGGTGTCTACTTCATAGACATCCCCAATGTTGTGGGCTCCGTGGAGGGTGGGGAGCTACGTTCGGTGAATTCAACTAATTATGATTATGGATCTTTCAAAAACCACAAAAAAATCTACAGATGACCGCAAGGGCGTCAAAAAGGACTTTATGTCATCCGGCGGGAGGTTTACCGACCGCAAAAATAAAGGGCTTACTCAAGCGAGTCATACCGGGCAGGGGACCATTGGGCAGCCTGGCAATCTGCCAAGCACACCCGTTGGGACGAATGCTTCGGGAGGCGAACTTCGAGGAGCCAATCCTAAGAAAAGGTTGAGTGGGGCAGCCAGGCGCAAGATGCTCCTTGAAAGGCGGACCCGAACCTTTTCTAACCAGAGTGCACCAGTCGGGGCAACTTCCGGGGGGGCAGGGGGGGATAAACAAACTGCCACCAAAAGGGCCAGGGAGGTCAGTGATGAAAAGGCCGGTGACTCATCCAAGAGACCGAACCTCAACAAATCATTCAGGGACGCCCTCAACGGATGCAGGATGGCGGTCATCACTGACAATTTCCCGGCCACACAGGTCACCAATGAAGACGTCGGACCGATTGTCAACGCTCTCTGGCAGATGATGGTCGGTTACCCAGATCCTCTGCCTCGATTTAACGTCGGGGCAGTCAACGCGGGAGCACTCCACGTCTTCTGCGAGGATCAGAGGTCGGCAGACTGGCTCGCGGGGATCACTGGGAGGACGGTCGGTGGCCTTACCCTTAAAGTGGTAAGCGCCAAAGATCTGCCCAAACCGGTGAAGATGGCGTGGAAGTCGAAGAACGTCTGGATCACAGATCTGCCCAGCGTTCTGTCGATGCTTCAGCGCCTTAACCCCGAGCTGAGGACTGGCGACTGGAAGGTGGTGGACACAATAGTGGAGGCGACCAGTGTCAGAAGGATTGTCCTAATGGACAAGACTTCGGCCGACTACATTAAATCAAAGGACTACTGCCTCTACGCTGGCGTCGACAAAGGCTACTTCAAGCTCCTTGAAGATAGTGATGACAAGGACGAGGACAAGGGCGACGCCAGCGTAGGGGCAGTGGTTCCGCCACTTGCTCCACAGGTGCTGCTGAGCGACGCGAGGCTACGAGACGAGCCGCCCCAGGACATCATCGGGGACTGCCCAGTCCCTTCTCCGGCCACTTCCCAGCGTACCGATGATGTGTTGGGCGACTTAGATGACCTCAACCTGTCGTCTCCGCTCTCGCAGACGGAGACGATGGAGGAGACCGAGGACGCAGGCGGTAGTCAATAGACTGCCGATACCCCCCATTTTCGAAGAACCAAAAATGGCGGGACTAAGGTGTGTACAAATTAACTTACATCACTGTAAAGCGGCGATGGCCCTCTTGGGGCGTCACCTTAAAGGACATAATTTTGATATTGCCTTGATACAGGACCCTTACATGAGTACCAAGGGTGTTGTCTCAGGCTTGGGTAGAGAGGGATCTATTTTCCACTGTACTAATAAAGGTGTAAGGACATGCGTATATGTCAGAAATGGCATAGACGCTATGCCCTTACACGATCTTTGTTCTAGGGACCTTACAGCGGTCAAGGTCTATACGGGGGGAGGGCGAAGTCGGAGGGCGGTTGTACTGGCCTCTGTTTACCTCGCCTACCCGAATGAAGAACGGCCCACAAGCATGAGGGGGATGAAGGAACTAGTCGAGTTCTGCGGCCGGGAGAACCTGGAGCTAGTGATGGGTTGCGATGCGAATGCCCACCACATCGGACGGACACGCTCGGACACTAATGGTAGAGGGGAGGAACTTTTCGAATATCTGGTAAGCTCTTCACTTCATTTACTAAATAAGGGCAATGCTCCCACCTTTGTGGAGGCTAGGCGATCGGAAGTAATTGATGTAACTATGGCCACTAATGGTATTTATAGGAGAATTACTAACTGGCGTGTGTCTGACGAAGTTAGTGGTTCTGATCACAGGTATATCTGCTTTAGATACGATACAGAGGACTCCACTCCAAGTGTACGGCGAAGAAATCCCAGACACACTAACTGGAATGCGTACACTAAGGAATTAAAAAATGAGTTAGGATCAGTTAAAGGTAAATTGAACTCTACGGTTGACATTGAACTTGAGGCTGAGCGGGTTGACCGGGCCATTAAAACGGCATGGTACACAAACTGCCCAGAGAAAGCAATAAAAGGAACTAAGGTTCCGTGGTGGACGCCAGAATTAGAAAAGAAAAGACAGGCGACTCGCCGCATCTTTAACGACGCCAAGTCCAAGAGATGTTTCAAAGATTACTCGCGAGCGCTTACCGAATACAATCTGGCAGTTCGCAAGGAACGAAGGAAATCATGGCAATCTCACTGTAAGGACATTAATTCTGTTCCTGAAAGTTCAAGATTGATAAAGGCAATGACTGTGAGTAGAAGTAACACTCTAAATGCTGTTAGAACCAATGACGGGAGACTAACAGAATCTGGTAAAGAAACCCTAAGGATCATGATGGAAACACATTTTCCCGACTGTAATATTCATGATAATTCTGGCACTGATGATCCCATGCCCGTAGAGGAGCAAAATCTGCGAACTACAAAAGCAGACTGGGATGTTGCAAAAAAAGGTAGTAGAAGAAAGAAAACTGAGTTGGGTATTGCAAAACTTTCAACCATTTAAATCACCAGGTCCGGACGGCATATACCCGATACTACTACAAAAAGGTCTTCTCACACTAGGCCCGCACCTGATGCGGCTTTTTAAGGCCTGCATAGCCTTTGGATACATTCCAAAGATATGGAGGGAGGTTAAGGTAACATACATTCCGAAACCAGGGAAGGACAGCTATGAAGAGGCCAAATCATTTCGTCCGATAAGTCTCTCGTCTTTCCTACTAAAAACCCTGGAGAAATTGGTAGATCAATACATAAGGGATGGGCCTCTGACAAAGAAACCATTTCACAAGCTACAATGTGCCTACCAAACCGGGAAATCAACCGAAACCGCGTTGCACCATGTAGTCACGAGAGCAGAGAATGCTATTGATGGTCAAGAGATTTGTGCGGCTGCGTTCCTGGATATTGAGGGGGCATTTGACCGCACAACATTCGAATCGATCATGAAAGCCGCCAAAGAACACGGCATTGACCCTACCCTCTGTAAATGGATTGACTTCATGCTGAGAGGTAGGAGAATAAGGTCATTTCTATTAGGAGATGAAATTCACGCCACAACAACAAAAGGATGCCCTCAAGGAGGGGTATTGTCACCTACACTGTGGTGTCTGGTAGTAGACTCCCTCCTAACCAAACTAAACAGAGGGGCATGCTACGCTGTGGGATATGCAGATGACATAGTTGTCATGATCAATGGTAGATTTCCGGAAATTGTCTCGGATCTCCTGCAACAGGCTTTGAAGGACGTGGAGGAATGGTGTGCTGAAAACCATCTCACCATAAATCCCAACAAAACTACGATTCTTCCTTTCACAAGAAAGAAGAGGTTGAGCAGTTTGAAGAAATTGCTTTTATTTGACACAGAGTTAGAATGGTCGACCAACGTGAAATACCTTGGCATGACCTTAGACAAGGAGCTCACATGGAATCTGCATGCCAAGAAGGTGACAGAAAAAGCTATAAGGGCCTTCAACATGTGTAGATCGGCGTATGGCAAAACCTGGGGTCTGAAGCCTAGGGTACTGTACTTCATCTACACTACTATGGTTCGCCCAATTTTAACCTACGGCAGTGTTGTATGGTGGACCAGAACCAAACTAACATCATGCGTAAAGGAATTAGGCAAACTACAAAGGATGGCCACTATGGCTATCACAGGAGCGTTTAAGTCTACGCCTACGAAAGCGTTAGATATAATTCTAAACTTAACCCCTCTTCACATCTTCATACAACAGGAGGCAATTAAAACCTTATACAGACTAAAAACGGCAGGCGCTTTTAACTGCAATAGGCCCACAACGAGGCATACAAAAATAGAGCTTAATGATGAGCTTCAAAGGAAGATGAATATGATTAGCGACGTTATGCCGTGTGTCAAAATCTTCAAAAGAAACTTTAAAATACATGTTCCCACAAGGGAAGACTGGACACAGCAACTGCGCTCACCAGACGCAGACTGCCTCATTTGGTACACAGACGGTTCGAAAATTGAGTCTGGTACTGGAGCAGGTATTTACTCAGAATCTTTACAACTGTGGAGTAGTTTGGGTCAATACACTACGGTCTTTCAGGCAGAGATGTATGCAATCATAGCATGCGCAGAGGAAAATCTGAAAATGAGTGTAGAGAACAAGACTATCTACATTCTTAGTGACAGTCAAGCGTCACTAAAGGCCTTAAATTCCTGCAAGGTCAACTCGAAATTGGTCCTGAATGCGGTGAAAACCCTAAACAAGTTGGGCCGCAGGAACAAGCTGCGACTACTATGGGTCCCAGGCCATGTAGGAATAACAGGAAATGAGAAAGCTGATGAACTAGCAAGGACAGGATCGGCAAGTGCTATGCTTGGACCAGAACCATGTATGGGCCTGCCAGCATGCACAATCATAAAGGCCGTAAAGGATTACGCTGATAAGAAACACACGCAAGAGTGGGAAATCAGTCGAGGGCTGCTACATTCGAGGAAATTCATAGGTAGCAGCACCAGAGGGGCTTCTAAATTTATATTGAACAACAGTAGAAGCAAAGCACGAGCTGTGGTTGGTGCCTTGACAGGACATTACGGAACCAATGACATGCTTTTAAAAATGAAGTTAACTTCAAATAATGACTGCAGAGCCTGCGGTGATGTCAGGGAAACTATGGAGCACGTACTGTGTGAATGCGACGTCTTAGCAGCGAAGCGTATGAGCCTCCTTGGGAATGCGTATCCCAAACCGGAGGAATATAGGTTTCTTCCTCTCAGTGGGATCACCGCGTTAATCGACCACTTCTTCAAAGAGTAAGAAACATCAAGGTAGGGGTAAACACAAAAGATCCCATTGGGTCGAAGTGTTGCTGGCAACTTGTCAGCCCCCATTATATATAAGATAAGATAAGATACGATGGAGCGATTCAAAAATAGCGAATTTCCGATGTCGAACGAATATCAGTAGAAATCGAGCGCTCGACGCGGGGCGAACGATTCAAAAATAGGGCTCCTGGCTTAGGAGTTACTAATTTTATTTTTATTTTATTAAATTCTAACTTGTCTAAAAATTATTTAATTAAATTAACTTGTTTCGTTTCTCAATATCAGCACTATTTTAGTTTTCATAATAAACTTCCTTTTTTTCTATGGCACCCTTTAATTAAGTCACAACATCAAAAAGAATATATAGTTCCGCTTCTTTTGCTATGAGCATGCTACATCTTCGACCTCATCTTCGCTTCCCATCAGGTGAGATGAGGTCAAATGCAAGCCTATATTGTTTAAAAAAAAAAAAAAAAGTGATATTATGATTGAAACGCAAAAAAAAACTATTTTTCCCCAAAAAACCAAAATTTTACCCTTGTTCCCTAGACTTTGCTGATGTGTATTAGTTACGATTAAGATTCAAGGCGGAAACTGAACCCAACCTTACGTCACAGAGGTCGTCAAAGTCGGCAGTGTGCAGTCGCCCGATAGAAAGTATTCCCATAACCAAACTAGAATCAAAGACAACAATAGTAAATAAAAGACGGATCATATTGTCTATGTAATTTACCGGTCCTTATGTAATAATGTACAAAACAAAGCCTGTAATATACTGTGGCATTATTATAGTACCTACCTGTCAGTCAGTTGTTGAACAATGGAGTAGCGGGGGTGGGGAAATGCAACGGGCCCCCGGTCTAAAGAGGCCCCCGAGGCGAAGAGTATATTTTTCACTACATAGTATAAAACAAAGTCGCTTTTTCTGTCCCTATTTCCCTTTAACTGCTTAAATCTTTAAAACTACGTAACGGATTTTGATGCGGTTTTTTTAATAGATAAAGTGATTCAAGAGGTGGGTTTATATGTATAATACTTGCATAATATAGTCGTGCGAAGCCGGGGCGGGTCGCTAGTTCTTAATATTATAAAGCTGAAGAGTTCGTTTGTTTGTTTGAACGCGCTAATCTCAGGACTACCGGTTCGAATTGAAAAAATATTTTTGTGCTGGATACTTCATTTATCGAGGAAGGCTTTAAGCTACTTTTCATTGTGATATTCCCAAAGGATCGGGACTTACGCGGGTAAAACCGCGGGATGCAGCTAGTCATATGATAATTTGCTTAGTATAAGATTTAATTCTTTTAATTTCCTCATCATTTTTCAAAGTAATTATATTTTACTGATTTTCCTTAATTCTTTACCATTTAAAAGTTGCCTGGAAGAGTTCTTAGGCTATTGTACCTAAATCTAATTTAAAATAATATTTTTATTTTCATATTGTAAATTTTTAGATTTTTAAAATTCATAATTATTTATCATTTTTTTTTGTAAGTGTATATAATATGTCTTCAAACTAATAATTCGATTAAAAAATGAAAGAAATAAACCGTATAAATTTTTATTTTGCAACTAGTTGCGCTCCGCGGTTTTACCTGCGTGAAACTGTTACTGATTTTCTATAAACGCAGAATACATAATAGTTATACTTAAAACTACAAACTTTTTACCCATATAAGGTCGAATTACGCAAAATTCCTACGTCCGAAAAGGAACCCCTTGCAAAATTTGAGACTCCTCGCATTTGTAGTTTCTTTTGTATTTGGTTTTCTCTTTACTACATAGTATAAAACAAAGTCGCTTTCTCTGTCCCTATATCCCTTTGTATGCTTAAATCTTTAAAACTACGCAACGGATTTTAATGCGGTTTTTTTTAATAGATAAGAGTCATTCAAGAGGAAGGTTTTAGATATAATACATGCATAATATAGCCGTGCGAAGCCGGGGCGGGTCGCTAGTTTATAAATATAGATGTCGTGTTTTTGTATAATAAACTCTTTTTCTTTATTTATTTTTCTTTTTTTAAAATTCACTCAAAAAAGGGCCCCATCAGGAATATGCTTAGGGCCCTGTTTCGGGCCTCAAGTAGTACAGTTACGTCAGTGGGTACCTCCATACAAAAACAATGGGCAATTTCATGACGCAACGTGTGTAAAAATGTAGAATTATGATTGAAGTTGATCTTATTGCCTAGTGTTTTGATGGCGATCTACTATTCACTGTAAAGATTCATCGTTGGATCTTTTTGCACTTATGTCCACTTTATTCCTTGATCCAGGATGTTTTAGATGTATTTTGTAAGGGACTTTGCCATTTTCAGAAAATGCCCTATTTCAATTTTATGACTATCATTAGCAGAAGAACAACACTCCTATACATATCACTACATAGTATAAAACAAAGTCGCTTTCTCTGTCCCTATATCCCTTTGTATGCTTAAATCTTTAAAACTACGCAACGGATTTTGATGCGGTTTTTTTAATAGACAGAGTGATTCAACAGGAAGGTTTATATGTATAATACATGCATAATATAGCCGTGCGAAGCCGGGGCGGGTCGCTAGTATTGTATATTTCAATTTTCAGTGACTTTTATTTACGGAAATAAAAATCACTGAAAATTTGCTTCAAAACTGGGGTTCGCTTAAGTATTTTCGAGTGAACCCTGATTAGAATTAGAAATTGGTTTTTAACGCACCCTTCTTTAGATTTTTATTAGTAATGTTTGAAGTTGGTATTGACATTGTTCGTTTTTATTAATTAAAATAACTTTATTAGAGTTTATTAGGTAATTGATTGTAATATCGTTTAAATTCACAAAAAGTTGGAGGCTCCCAATTCGTTGGTTTTTTTTTAAATGTATGTTCCACGATTATTTATCAACTAAAATCCCCTATAAAGATTCATTGATGGATCTTTATGCAGTCATTTTACCACTTGATATTACCTCTTCAGCCTGCCTAGCATGAAGACCAAAACACGATACGATAAAGCGATATAACTACATCAACTCTCAAAATATGATAGATAAAGCCGCCATGTTTAATTTTTGAAGTGAAAACTTCTTATGGCGCGTTGGGCACTTTTGTAGGTGAGCATTTTCAGCCGTTCTCGCGACAGATGAGATTTTGACAGATGAGATTTTTTATTATAAATTGCGATAAAATTATGATAAAAATTCAACATGGCGGCTTTATCTATCATATTTTGAGAGTTGATGTAGTTATATCGCTTTATCGTATCGTGTTTTGGTCTTCATGCTAGGCATACAGTGCCTGGTTTGGGTGTTTCTTTAAATATCCATACCGGTATAATAAATTAGCATATGCCCGCGGTTTTATTCGCGCTAGTACCGTGCTAAGATATGGGCAAAAAAGTAGTTTAAACTGTACTCGAGGTATGTCCAGGATCTACCGAATACTAAACCAGCAGAGGGTTTCCCGGTCAAAAAATTACGATTTCAGCTTTATAATATACTAGCGACCCGCCCCGGCTTCGCACGGCTATATTATGCATGTATTATTCATATAAACCTTCCTCTTGAATAACTCTATCTATTAAAAAAAACCCCATCAAAATCCGTTGCGTAGTTTTAAAAATTTAAGCAGTCAAAGGGAAATAGGGACAGAAAAAGCGACTTTGTTTTATACTATGTAGTGATAGTGAAGTATAGATACGCGACGAATTATTATATAAACCTCCTTTCGATTAAAAAATACGTCGGTCACTCTGTCGGTCTGTCCGTAATATAGACCTTGTTGAATCACAGTAATTGTCTAGTTTTTGTTCCATAAACCTTGGAGTTTATACCGAGGGAATTATATTGGAGTTGTCATTTACAAGTTTTTGCGCGTGTTCATCAACATGTTTTTAACTTCGTTAGTTGTTACAGTAACTCCTACTAGTTATACAGTTTGTAAAGAGAACATTGTAATCACTATAAGGTAGGTCAGGTACCCTCGGGCCATTAACAAAAAAAAAAAAGTTGAAAATTAAAGTAAATTTTGGCATACTTATTTATACGAGTTTTTGTGAAAATATAAATTTGTCCATATCTTTTTATCGTATTGACTCAGGACCTTAATTTTTATACACCTAATAGGGACTATAGACCTCAGTATCTTGTATAAATTTCAACTTGCTAGGTCTACCCGTTCCTGAGGAAATCGGTGGTGACACACAGACAGACGGACAAGAGAGTGATCTTATAATGGTTCCTTTTTTACCTGAGGTACGGAATTCGAAAAAGAACCATCGAAATCAGATTTATATGCCGGCGTGAACAAAGTCAAAGTGAAAATTCACGAAAGTATCTTAGTAAAGGGTCCTTTTTTTCCCTTTGGGCACAGAACCCTAATTAAATACAGATGTTAATTATCTTCAGAATCTCAAAGAACGTTTCATCGTAACTACAGCAGTTCTAGAACCAGCCTTTCAATCAAATAAACCACCCTGTATACTCTACCGATGCGAAGCCGGGTCGAGTCGTTAGTCAAAAGGCAAAAACAAGCTTATTATATATTTTCAAAGCAAACTACTTAACTTTTTACTATTGAATATTAAGTAATTCACTTAGAATAGGAAAAGAAATAAAATAATAAACAAAACTCGGAAGTTTTCACGCTCTATTTATATATAATAGTTTAACAAGAGTTAGGTATTGTTGGCATTTATTTACCTACTTAAAAAAAACTCGGCCAAGTGCGAGTCGGACTCGCCCACGAAGGGTTCCGTACAATGTTGTATTCCATACAAATTGTGAGTCAATTTGTGACCATACATTTTTTTACACCGCGAAAGGTTAAAGTTCAGGTAAAAAACATGAAGTTTGAGAGTAAGAATAAAATTTAGTTTAAAAAAAATTATTACTTAATAAATTTTATAAAAATTTTATTGTTTGCATTCGTTAACACATATAACTTTGAATACAATTAAAAAAAAATTGGAATAATTCCTTCATTTGCAGTCATGTGCACCAAAACGGGTAAGGCACTAAATTAATCTTTAAATTTTTGGAACAGTCGCTTTTTACTCTTATAAGTCCCACTTAAATATATTTTTTCTGTGTTTTGTACTATTTGTTGTTATAGCGGCAACAGAAATACATCATCTGTGAAAATGTCAACTGCCTAGCTATCACGGTTCATGAGATAACGTCTGGTGACAGACAGACAGTGGAGTCTTAATAAAAGGGTTCCGTTTTGACCCTTTGGACACGGAACCCTAACAAATTATCCTCAGAAACAAATAGTGAGAGTTTAGTAAGAAACTTCGCAAATTGCGAAAAACTTTCTCCATACATTTTGTATTGAAGTAAATCAAAACGTAGTCTGTGTTAAGCTTTAAAATACTTATAAATAAAATAGTACATTGCGATACAAGTGTGGAAAGTTGATCATTCCAAAGAGGCGGTTTATGACGCGCGAGCGGAACGCGAGCGTGGCAAAAGCCGAGATGGAATGATCAATTCACACGTGTATCGTACGACGTTTTTTATCACAGTTGCGAATAAAAAAAAAATTTTAATAATAAAAAGTTTTTAAGAATTTTAGGTTATGTTTACTATTTTTTGTTAATTACAGGCAAAAGACTTTTAACCTATACAGCGTCTGACATACAATATTTTTTTAGGGTTTTTTTCATTTGTTTTTGCGTCGGCGGTTAAAAACAGAATATAATGGTAAGGAAAAAATATATTTATGTACCTAAAGAAAAAACAAAATAAAAACAAAACTCAATTTTTAATTATTTTCAAAGACGTCATCACGTAATATTATCGTTCGTTATCAGACTTTAGAGACAACCTTTTGAAAAGAAGAAAAAAGGTACCAACAGAGAGTTTTAAGCCAGCAAGGCTTAAAAACTCTTTGGATGGTACCTTTTTCTATACATCAAAACAGTATAACCCAGATAAAGGAGATCATTCATGTTTCTAACAAAAAATACCCACAAAAAAAAATGCCGGCCAGTAATAAAAATTGTTTCTATCTTGTAGAGAATAACATTTTAAACAATGTTTACTAAGGCAACAAAGAGCTACGATCAAAAATCGTTGAGTTATTTTACATTGAAAACCCAAAAAATGCATTTTATAGAGATCCGTTTGACCACTTTAAGATCCCACTAAAACTTCTGAAAGGGTTATTGGATATACCTATTTATATAAATATAATAAAAACAGACAAAGCTTATCCATTTACTACTTATTTTTATATTTTTTCTGTAGTAATATCTTAAAAGTGGTCAAACGGATCTCTACAAAATGCATTTTTTTGGGTTTTCAATGTAAAATAACTCAACGATGGTTGATCGTAGCTCTTTGTTGCCTTAGTAAACATTGTTTAAAATGTTATTCTCTACAAGATAGAAACATTTTTTTTTTCTGGCCGGCACCTTAAGTTTTGGGTACAATTTGAACGATGTCCTTAAGAATGTTTCATCTACTATATGTCATTAGCAGTAAGATACGTATTTGACATATCGGGATAACGTATTATTTTAGCACTAGTTGGATTTTTTTTTATCGCACGCGTGTATAATACGTTGCATTATGAGCCTAAAAGCGGTTTAATAAGATCCACTTTATGAGCAACTGTGATAAAATAGTACATTGCGATACAAGTGTGGAAAGTTGATCATTCCATAGAGGCGGTTTATGACGCGCGAGCGGAACGCGAGCGTGGCAAAAGCCGAGATGGAATGATCAATTCACACGTGTATCGTACGACGTTTTTTATCACAGTTGCGAATAAAAAAAAAGACTTGTTAAAATTTTAATAATAATAAGTTTCTAAGAATTTTAGGTTATGTTTACTATTTTTTGTTAATTACACTCCCGAAAGGCTAGGCAAAAGACTTTTTAACCTATACAGCGTCTGACATACAATATTTTTTTAGGGTTTTTTTCATTTGTTTTTGCGTCGGCGGTTAAAAACAGAATATAATGCTTACCATTATATTCTATATAATGGTAAGCATTATTAGTTCCGGGTTTCATTAAAAACAGAATATATAGAAAAAATATATTTATGTACTTAAAGAAAAAACAAAATAAAAACAAAACTCAATTTTTAATTATTTTCAAAGACGTCATCACGTAATATTATCGTTCGTTATCAGACTTTAGAGACAACCTTTTGAAAAGAAGAAAAAAGGTACCAACAAAGAGTTTAAGCCAGCAAGGCTTAAAAACTCTTTGGATGGTACCTTTTTCTATACATCAAAACAGTATAACCCAGATAAAGGAGATCATACATGTTTCTAACAAAAAATACCCACATGCATTTTTTGGGTTTTCAATGTAAAATAACTCAACGATTTTTGATCGTAGCTCTTTGTTGCCTTAGTAAACATTATTTAAAATGTTATTCTCTACAAGATAGAAACATTTATTTTTCTGGCCGGCACATTAATTTTTGGGTACGATTTGAATGATGACCTTAAGAATGTTTCATCTACTAATGTCATTAGCAGTAAGATACGTATTTGACATATCGGGATGACGTATTATTTTAGCACTAGTTGGATTTTTTTTTATCGCACGCGTGTATAATACGTTGCATTATGAGCCTAAAAGCGGTTTAATAAGATCCACTTTATGAGCAACTGTGATAAAAAGGTATATTATAAAATGGTCTGTCTTTGAATTAACCTTGAGTTAACTGATGCGTTAATAACCTTAACAAGATCTGACAAAATGTAGGAAAAACACTCTGTTTGTCTGTTTATGGAGTTTAGATTATTGGTCGACGTCTGTGGCGCTGTGGGAGAACTACCGCCTGTGACGCGGTTCGATTCTCGCCGAGGAACTAATATTTGTGTACAGATATTTTATTTTTGAGCGAAGAACAAAGTATATCAAGTATGTATGTATCTATCCGTTTGGCCCGAGAATATATTTGTGTAAGCACAGATATTTGATTTCTGTGTGAAGAACAAAGTATTTAAGTATGTATTCTATCCATTTGGCTACCATAACACTAGCCTAGTTACTTAGCTTGGGGATAGATGACACTTTGTGCAATGTCCTACAATATCTATTTAATTATTTATGTACAGTCGGCAAGAAAAGTGGGAGGCTCAACTAGTGTAGTGGAATAGTGGAATAGTGGACTTCTGGTCAATCCAATTTGGGCCATTAGTACATATTACTACCTATTAATAGAAAATCTAAAATTGTAATACTTACCTAAATAAACAGAACTAAACTAAACTGGGCTTGTACTATGGGAGGTAGACAAAAGAAAAAATACATTACCTACTTTAATCTATTTTCATAAAACTGAAGAGTTTGTTTGTTTGATTGACTGCGCTAATATTTTTGCATTTGTCGAGGAAAGCTATGGGCTACTTTCTTTATATTTCCACGGGATCGGAACTTACGCGGGTGAAACCGCGGGGCGCATACTAAAATAATTTGAAAAATAAATGTTAAAATGTCAGTGACATGGCAACGCCGACGCGCTAAGCCTAAAATGGTAGAAGTAAAATATACGTTTGTATAAAAAGTATTAACTAAATTCCTATTTCGGATATTGCAATAAAATATTGTAGGGATAGCATACAAACAGGTTTCACGCAAGTGTGCGCGAAATATGTTCATTTTAGAAAAGTTTTTTTTTAATAATGCAGTACAATCTACATAGCTCTATCTAGCTGACGACCCATTTGACACAATGGTCACCATGCCTGACTGCCCAACACAAGGTTCGATTCCCGTCTCAGACAAGTATTAATGCTTAGATATTTGTTTGTGGTTTGGTTGTTTCTATGTATTATGACTATATGTTTACAAAAGAAAAGTGTATAATTTAAATAGTATATCCGTTGTCTAGCACGCATAACAATAGTCTAGCTACTTAGCTTGGGGCTAGATGGCGATGTGTGGAATGTACTGCAATATTATTATTTATTGTTATCTAGCCCCAAGCTATGCAACTAGACTTGTGTTATGGTAGTCAGCCAACGGATTCATTTTATCAATTCAGTAGTGTTTGCTTAAAGAAATAACAAAAAAAAACACAGACTATTGCATTTGTAAGGTCAAAGTTGGGATTATAAAACGATCGCCCTATTTTCGTCATTTCTAACGTAATTTCCAATTCGATTTGCAATTCCTAATACCGTTGCATATTTTAATGTAATATATTTAGCGAAATTCACACGTTACTAATATTTTATTAGTAATTTGCTTATCTAAGTGGGTGTTAAATTTTTATATTATGTAAATATTTATTTTTATGTAACAATAAACGATTAGTTTTACATATATTAATAATGTCGCGTGGAGATAATGTTTATATTGTTCATTGATTTATTAACTTCTTACGCAAATAATACATAACATAGAGTGTTATTTTTAATTCAGGAGAATAATTACTTTAATTACCTAAAAATTGGGGAATTTTCAAAATGTGACAACACTATATTATTAAAAATTTATAGACCGAAGAGCCCGGTACCATTAGTGGTGTTATTTTTTAGAAAAAAAGAGTAAATATTCTGAACCTAAAATTATGGATTTAAATTTCATTTTTTTTTTATTCCTAAAGTAGCTGACCCGTGCCCACTTCGTTGGGCATTTATTTTATTAATATTAA
The DNA here is from genome assembly GCA_907269075.1 of Idaea aversata. Lineage (NCBI taxonomy): Eukaryota > Metazoa > Arthropoda > Insecta > Lepidoptera > Geometridae > Idaea > Idaea aversata. The sequence continues at coordinate 690,165 of OU026109.1, forward strand.
AAATTAAATTATCTATACCTATTAATATTAAAAAATACTTTTTGTAACTTAAATATAAAAGTTAGACATATGCTGTCGTTGACTTTTTTGTAGGCATTTTCAAGCTCCACATCTTTTCAACATCTTTCATAGTTAAGGCAGCGTTCGTAAGAAACGCTTTTATCGACCATTTTTTCTCCGATTCACTTTGCAAAACGGACTACCACGTAAAAGCCTTTTTATTTTTCGGTTTTTTATATAACCTATGACACTCAGCAATAATGTGGCTTTCTATTGGTGAAATAATTTTTAAAATCGGTTCAGTAGATCCCGAGATTACCCCTTACAATTTAACAAACTTTACTTCTTTATAATATTACTAGCTGTCCCGGCAAACGTTGTTTTGCCATATAAAAAAAAAACTAAATCAAAATCGGTTCAGCCGTTCGGGAGCTACGATGCCACAGACAGACACACACACACAGACACGTTAAACTTATAACACCCCGTCGTTTTTGCGTCGGGGGTTAAAAATCATACAAATCGGTTCAGCCGTTTAGGTGTAGTTTGGCAACTAACACCGCGGCACGATTGACATCAATATTTATACGTCACTCAATTGTTTTGCCTTCCCGGCACCTCTCCATTAAAACTTGAACTTTATGTTATGGTATTAAAGTTCTTATTGACTTGTATTATTACGAATCGTTTGTATGGTATGGAGTATAGAAAAGTGTTGTTTTTAGACATTTTCAGGCAATTTTTTAAATGTTTCTCTCCGTAAAAACCATCCTCGTACCTTATGGAATATTCTAAAAAAAGAATTGGCCAAATTGGTCCAGGCGTTGTTGAGTTATGCGCTTACCAACACATTTTGCGATTCATTTTTATATATAAGATAATAAATAAAAATAATAAAATAAAAAATAATATAGTATATTAGTATTAGTAAGTACCTATAGATAATTTTATGGTGTGGTGGTAGCTAAGAAGGGATTTTGTTATACACTGTTTATTGAGTAATTCCGAAAGATAAAGAGTAGGTTTACATGTATTCTCCCCTGGCACCCATATTACAAGCCTAGCTGGTTAGTTTACAAAAACATCATTTATTTATTGTTGTCGACGCTTTCACAAGATAAAACTAAAGCTTTATTTAAATAATTAATTTGTTATGTTACATTTGTCTGCTGGCTGTACTTTTTAAAACTCATTTTTAATGATTACGTAATACTTGTACCTATAATAATATGATGTGTTTGGATTATAAATCGCTTCTGACTGTACCAAATATCATTTTTATTTTGAAAATGGACGATTTCAAGGATGGGTAAAACTTTATACCTATTTATTTTTATTTTTTGAAAAAACTAGGTAGGTTAACAATCGATAAAACAGTTTCGCATCCGAACGGACAACAGTTGATAAACGGAATACCAGTTTATGATCGGAAAAAACAGTTGAATTTCAGAAAAAAAAACGTCGGAAAAACTAGAACATCAGACTAAAGAATAATCATCATATTCTAAAGTAGCGTAAAAATTGGTCGTTATGCAATTTGTAATGTACCTATATTCTACTTCATTCATTACCACGAGGAAGTAGGTTAGTTGTGTTTTAATTTCATATAGGTGCATACACTTGGCGGAACAGAGAGGAAACACATAACTACTATGTATTCTTATGTATTACAAAATGTATTAATGTTCACTTTGTTTGTTTTTTAAATAAGGTTATGCCCAAACTTAATAGATATGAATAATTTAATCAAATATTAGGTCAAACAATACGAATGTATAAAACTTAATTCAATTAAAATGTACCCTCATTAAAATTATTATAACTTTAACATAACTTTTTAACTTTATAAAAATACTAGCGACCCACCCCGGCTTCGCACGGCTATATTATGCATGTATTATACATATAAACCTTCCTCTTGAATCACTCTGTCTATTAAAAAAAACCGCATCAAAATCCGTTCCGTAGTTTTAAAGATTTAAGCATACAAAGGGATATAGGGACAGAGAAAGCGACTTTGTTTTATACTGTGTTGTGATAGTGATGGGATTATACTATGTAGTGATGGGAAGAGTTAAAAGATGGTTTCTTGAAATAGGTAGGTATACCTACTTACCTACATTAAGATTTAAAAAACTATAAAGGTGTGTTCAATAACTTTTAACTCTATAGAAAATATATAGACGAGTTCAAGGTTGAAAGAAATATTATTTCTTGATCTCTCAAGTTCGTCCTATTTGGGCCGTAGGTATAAGGACGAGTTCAAGGATCATTCATATTGTTTTTTTGCTGTTACGAAAAATAACGAAAACGAAACGAAAAAAATTAAGAATAAAAGTTCTAGCGAGCGTTTTGTTTTTAATTAATTAGATTCGTTCTAATTTAGATTAAAAATTAAAATTAAAAAAAAACTTTTTTGTAGAGAAATTACCAACTTTTTTTATTACCTCAATGAAAATAATTTGGAATCTTTTCTGGAGTCTCGAGATAAAGAGTTCCGTTGCACATGCTAAATACTTTTGTTTCTTTTTGATTAATAAACTATTTATTTTATTTTTATATATTGCTTAAAAATAATAAATAAAAATACTCACGTAACAGCAACAGCGACTTCTTCCTTCACATCACTATTCAACACTTCAAAAGCCTCTTCACTAACTTCCTTGTTAACCTTCCCTTTGCCAGACAAATCGAAATACCTATCCTGCGCATGGATCAGCTGTGTCACAGTAAACGCAGGCGTATCACTATCGATTCTACTCGAGAATACATCGTCATAATCGATAGATAATCGACGGAAAAAACGATCGTCTTCAATATCTTTAGACGGTGATATATCGAGGTTTCTATCGATTGTTATGTCTAATTTGTTAGCGCTGCGCAGTGATCTTTCTGTGGCGAACGCGTACGGCGTATTGGCGAGCTCTTCTTCGATGCTGTTGTAGCGGCTTCGAAACAGTGATTTTTCCCTTTCCTTTGTCGTTGCCCCCTCTTCGTTGTATTTGCCGCCGAATAGATCGTATTTGTTATCGAATCGTGTGTTTATAGTATCGAATTGAGGGTCTTTGATGGTGTCGTCTCGAGGGCTGGCGTTGGGGGACATGTTGATATGCACGATGCCGTGTTCGTCGGTGTATTTTAATTTTAATGCCATCTTCGGTTAGGGCATTTTTGTTGGCGTCTGTAAATAAAGAAGAGTTTGGTTAGATTTTTTTTATAGAGATAGGTAGGTACAGTCCCCGGTAGAGTTTTAAAATGACTATTATTGGAATGTTTTCATTATAATAATTTTTGTTTAATGAATTCATGAGTTAGAAGACTTTAAACTTCAACTAAAGCAGGTGCCTAGAATCTTGCTTGTGTTGAAAACATTCTTATAACAGCCGTTTTGGCGACCGTACACTAGTGTTTCCCGCTACTTCGTACGTGTGGTAGTTTTGTTTTATATACCAAAACTTCCTCATGAATCACTCTATCTATTAAAAAAGCCCAGATCAAAATCCGTTGCGTAGTTTTAAAGATCTAAGCATTTATAGGGACAGACAACGGGAATCTTAACCTTGTCCCGCGGGACATGTCAAGACTTTCAAAAATTAAATTTAGTTAAATCTTAGTTAAAAAACAACTGTGCTTGTGTCATAAAATAATTGTTTGCATTCGATAGCACACTTATCCTGGAATATCTTCAGGATAATCCAAAAATCCAAAAAATAATTCAAAAATCCAAAAAATAGATTGGAATAATAATTCCTTGATTGCAGTCTTGGCACTAAAAAGCTTGGAGAATGGAGTTGAATTTTTAAATTTTGAAAATGGCGCATATCTCGGAAACGGAAACACTTTCGTAACTTATGTTTTTCTGAACCGACACAGTGTCCTCTACCCGTAATCTATTCATTACGGAACACCCTGTATATAAAGATTAATACATAGCGATCAGCGCCATCTATGATTGAGTAGCTGAAATAACATTCATAACCTATTTTCTTTAGCATATTTCTCATACAATTGCAAATAAGTTTTTCCTAAGTAAAGTAATTTAGCAAACATTTTAAATAGGTTGATGTATGGCCTCCATTGGGGTGGACGCAGACGAGAAACTAAACGGTCGGCCGATTGACGGCCACAGTAGGCGAACAACCGTCTGTGACAGACGAGGTTCGATTCCCGTCGTGGAAAAAATATTTATGTACAGATAGTTGTTTCTGTATGTATAATAAGTAATTAGGTATATATTTCACTATTTACAAAAGAAAAGTTTCCTAGTCACCATAACACAAGCCTAGTTGGTTGGCTTGAAGCTAGATGGCGCTGTATCTAATGTCGTGCCTGGAATACCTATGTATAGTTTGTATAGTGGTCAGTTGAGACAAATTATTTGGAATCTGAGTGTGTTGTTCAAAGGTTGTCTGGAAGAGATCGCTTCGAGCGATAAGGCTGCCCTTTGTAACACTAAGACTTAATAATATATTAGTTTTTATAATTCTTGTTATTTAAAATGCTGTTTACAATAAAGAATTTATCTCTCTTTCTTGGATTTGAGCAATTTTTCCTGACTGTTTTTGCTGTTTCCTAATCGTCCCCAAATCAATGTCACCTCTGATGACAACCGGGAAGATCATATTTATATACCTACTGTGTGAGTTTTTTCAGCTGAGCGCCATCTCTTGTCAATTGCGTAAACTATTAGGTGGTTAACGAATCGGGCTGTGAATTACCAATGTAACTTAGCATCCCTATCAGCAAAACTATCGATTGATACAAAAATATTAGATTAAGTATTGTTTTTAACCCCCGACGCAAAAACGATGGGGTGTTATAAGTTTGACGTGTCTGTGGCATCGTAGCTCCCGAACGGATGAACCGAATTAGTTTTTTATGTTTTACGAAAATCTGTACTTACTAGAAAGAGACCGATCTCCCTTGAAAAAAAAAAAGTTTGAGATTTTAGCATTTTTTGCTATTTTTTATACCTAGTTTGGGAAATGGCTCTAAAGGACCATTTTAAAAATTCACCCTACTGTAAGGGGTTCCAAGTTCGAGTCACGCTGCAATTGTAAACGCGATTTCCCTTGAAAAATATTAACTTATGTAAGTATTAAAAATCCCAGTTGTCACCACTAGGGACGTAGACAGTGGTAACAAATCTTAATGACCCATACTATCAAGTATCGGTCGGACGACTTAAAGTTTCCAGTCTGCATTTGCTCCTAATATAAGTTGCGTGTTGAAACAGTTAACTAGCTTTTTGCTGTGACACCGCCCGTGTTGCAGGAACAATGACCGGTTAATTTTTATATATTTTTTCTTAGGAAAAACTTTGCTAAAATATTTTTATATTTGCGACAAAAACGTTTCGTCGGAGGAGAATGTGACTGACCTACTTACTAAGTACTTTTAACGAGCTACGAAATTTTTTATGGGAGAATAGAAAAGTGTTGGTATTGGACTGTTTCAGGCAATTAAAAAAAAATATCTCCTTTTATTTTAAGGCGACCCTAAGTAAGGGCAAAGTGTCTCTGTAGCAAACGGCAGAAATAAATAATATAATATAGTTTCATCAAAATAGGTCCAGTAGTTTCAAAGCTTATTCGTTTTCGAAAAATATCTTTCCTATTTATCGTTTAGATTAGAAAGATGATCCTGACCATGAGAGGGTGATACGAAATAACACAAAAAAAAACTTTAAGTCAAAATGACCTCTAACTTCAAGAAACAGCTGATTTTCAATAGACTTATTTAACCTTAAAATTTTCGAACATTTTTTAATATCGTACTTTTAAAAGTCGTAGAACCAAAGTTAATCGCCTAGACCAGGGGTCGGCAGCCTTTTGAGTCAGAAGAGTCAAATGTTACAATTTACAAAATTTCAAAGTTTTAAAGAGCCACAACGTTTTTAATTTCATCTTCACATTTTCAAAAAACTTTATTTAAAACTTGTATAAGTAGGTATACTTATAAAGTTTTAAAAGAAACAAAAACTAATCTAGGTATTTAATTTAACTTCTACTAACTAGTTGAAGATGAATAGATTAGTCTCTATTAGGTTGCTTTGCATGGCTTTAGCTCTTCGCTACGCCACTGGGTGGTGAAAAGCGAGGAGTAAAGAGTACAAGTAGTGTGAAAGATAAGAATGTTGCCAATCCTCGTTAATTGATTCAGAACGATTTTTTTAAATGGTCTTAAAAAATAAATAATATTTGCGTATGGAACTAAAGAGCCGCAGCTTCGCAACCAAAGAGCCGCATGTGGCTCGCGAGCCGCAGGTTGCCGACTCCTGGCTTAGACTAGACGTTTAATAATACCCCCTCTTTCATACTACAATACCATCATCGCAACGCATTATTTCCAAATCTAGTACCAATATTATAAAGAAGACCGATTTTTTGTTTTATAGGCTTGTATAATATTATAAACTACTGGACCGATTTAGATGAAACTTTGCATGAGGATACATTGATTCACTGGGAGTAACAGAGACTATTTTTTATCCAGATATTCCCACTATAATGAGACCTACGCAAGTGAAACCAGGTGTATAGCTAATACAAATTATATAATTTTAGACAGTTAACCCTTAACCCAGTCTCAGACATCAATAAATCGTGTAAAGATTACATATCGCATCGTAAAAACTGTATTTTGTACTAAAATAACATAGGATTTGTATAAAAGAACAATTTTTTTTGTAAGTATTATTGTTTTTATTACGATGTTAATGTGATATTTTTCTGTTTTGTAATCCTAGTATAGCGATATTTCCTACTACCCTTACAAAATGCTCATGTTTATTTTAAGTAACTTAAAAAAAAAGAGTTTCTCAAATCATCTCTTAAATCTATACCTATAAAACGGTTGAGGACTAGGAACTTCCGTCCTTGCACGTTTTAACAGTCATATTTTGTTCTACGACCTTTGGAAATTAAAACAAACAGTCCCAAGTAGCACGTTAGTGAATTTTGGAACTTATTTTGCAACTGTAGGTAGCATATTAGTGATGCAAGAGTGTTTGGTATTACTTAAAGATGCAAACAGCACTCGAATTTGCAAATGAGTAACTCTTATCACTAACGGTTGCTTTTGAGTGATTTTTGTTTCTGCTTTATTACCTATGGTAGCATTAAGCCGAATCTATTACTCATAGGCGCATAAAGGTTTTAATTTTCTCTCTTTTAGAACTCAAAGAGGCATATGACATCTTAAAATCCCCCCTAAAGAACTTTGCCCTAATAGGTGGTATTTTTCCCTCATTTGGCACCTTTAGTATTAAATAAGTAGTATATATGAGTTATTTATCACTTGTAGTGTTATTATTGAAGCTCATTTGGAACCTTAGTGTAATTGCCTTTGTAAGGTCTAATATACTCTTATATGCCACTGTAAAGCGTAGATCGGTTCCATTTTTTTCTTATTTAGAACCACAAGATCTAATTAAAATAATAACGGGTCGAGTGCGAGTCGTACTCACGCGCTGAGGGTTCCGTACATTAGTTTCATTCCAGACAGTTACAGATAGTGTCAGACAGTTCCAAACAGTGCCAGACAGTGCCAGACAGTACCAGACAGTACCAGACAGTACCAGACAGTACCAGACGGTGCCAGACGGTGCCAGACGGTGCCAGACGGTGCCAGACGGTGCCAGACTGTACCAGACAGTACCAGACGGTACCAGACGGTACCAGACGGTACCAGACGGTACCAGACGGTACCAGACGGTACCAGACGGTACCAGACAGTACCAGACAGTACCAGACAGTACCAGACAGTACCAGACAGTACCAGACAGTACCAGACAGTACCAGACAGTACCAGACAGTACCAGACAGTACCAGACAGTACCAGACAGTACCAGACAGTACCAGACAGTACCAGACAGTACCAGACAGTACCAGACAGTACCAGACAGTACCAGACAGTACCAGACAGTACCAGACAGTACCAGACAGTACCAGACAGTACCAGACAGTACCAGACAGTACCAGACAGTACCAGACAGTACCAGACAGTACCAGACAGTACCAGACAGTACCAGACAGTACCAGACAGTACCAGACAGTACCAGACAGTACCAGACAGTACCAGACAGTACCAGACAGTACCAGACAGTACCAGACAGTACCAGACAGTACCAGACAGTACCAGACAGTACCAGACAGTACCAGACAGTACCAGACAGTACCAGACAGTACCAGACAGTACCAGACAGTACCAGACAGTACCAGACAGTACCAGACAGTACCAGACAGTACCAGACAGTACCAGACAGTACCAGTCAGTGACAGACAGTTGTACAGACAGTTGCACAGACAACAGACAGTTGCACAGACAACAGACAGTTGCACAAACAGTTGACAGACAGTTGCACAGACAGTGCAGCACAGACAGCACTAATATACTCTTATATGCCACTGTAAAGCGTAGATCGGTTCCATTTTTTTCTTATTTAGAACCACAAGATCTAATTAAAATAATAACGGGTCGAGTGCGAGTCGTACTCACGCGCTGAGGGTTCCGTACATTAGTTTCATTCCAGACAGTTACAGATAGTGTCAGACAGTTCCAAACAGTGCCAGACAGTGCCAGACAGTACCAGACAGTACCAGACAGTACCAGACAGTACCAGACGGTGCCAGACGGTGCCAGACGGTGCCAGACGGTGCCAGACGGTGCCAGACGGTGCCAGACGGTGCCAGACGGTGCCAGACTGTACCAGACGGTACCAGACGGTACCAGACGGTACCAGACGGTACCAGACGGTACCAGACGGTACCAGACGGTACCAGACGGTACCAGACGGTACCAGACGGTACCAGACGGTACCAGACGGTACCAGACGGTACCAGACGGTACCAGACGGTACCAGACGGTACCAGACGGTACCAGACGGTACCAGACGGTACCAGACGGTACCAGACGGTACCAGACGGTACCAGACGGTACCAGACGGTACCAGACGGTACCAGACGGTACCAGACGGTACCAGACGGTACCAGACGGTACCAGACGGTACCAGACGGTACCAGACGGTACCAGACGGTACCAGACGGTACCAGACGGTACCAGACGGTACCAGACGGTACCAGACGGTACCAGACGGTACCAGACGGTACCAGACGGTACCAGACGGTACCAGACGGTACCAGACGGTACCAGACGGTACCAGACGGTACCAGACAGTACCAGACAGTACCAGACAGTACCAGACAGTACCAGACAGTACCAGACAGTACCAGACAGTACCAGACAGTACCAGACAGTACCAGACAGTACCAGACAGTACCAGACAGTACCAGACAGTACCAGACAGTACCAGACAGTACCAGACAGTACCAGACAGTACCAGACAGTACCAGACAGTACCAGACAGTACCAGACAGTACCAGACAGTACCAGACAGTACCAGACAGTACCAGACAGTACCAGACAGTACCAGACAGTACCAGACAGTACCAGACAGTACCAGACAGTACCAGACAGTACCAGACAGTACCAGACAGTACCAGACAGTACCAGACAGTACCAGACAGTACCAGACAGTACCAGACAGTACCAGACAGTACCAGACAGTACCAGACAGTACCAGACAGTACCAGACAGTACCAGACAGTACCAGACAGTACCAGACAGTACCAGACAGTACCAGACAGTACCAGACAGTACCAGACAGTACCAGACAGTACCAGACAGTACCAGACAGTACCAGACAGTACCAGACAGTACCAGACAGTACCAGACAGTACCAGACAGTACCAGACAGTACCAGACAGTACCAGACAGTACCAGACAGTACCAGACAGTACCAGACAGTACCAGACAGTACCAGACAGTACCAGACAGTACCAGACAGTACCAGACAGTACCAGACAGTACCAGACAGTACCAGACAGTACCAGACAGTACCAGACAGTACCAGACAGTACCAGACAGTACCAGACAGTACCAGACAGTACCAGACAGTACCAGACAGTACCAGACAGTACCAGACAGTACCAGACAGTACCAGTCAGTGACAGACAGTTGTACAGACAGTTGCACAGACAACAGACAGTTGCACAGACAACAGACAGTTGCACAAACAGTTGACAGACAGTTGCACAGACAGTTGTACAGACAGTCCTCGACTTTACAAGTTAAGTAAATTTTACTTTTTTTTTACTTTATTAACCTTCACAATGGGTTTTGTACCCGTCTTGAGGATCCCCAATTCAAAGTAGAGACAGCAAGACCTGTGAAGTGAAAAATATCACTACTAGGTGCTAATGAGTGATTTTTGGGCTTAAGAGTTCCAATAAGGTAACAAATGAGTGAAAATAAGAACTAAAATATGTTTAAAAATAATGACCTTGAAAAGCATTTTGTTTAATGGTATTTTATTACAATAACATTTAACAAAATAAGTTTTAATAACTGTTGTTGACATTATACTTTTTGTGAAACTATAATGTTAGGTTTTTAACAACCAAATTGTTGTAAAGTATTATCTTATTTATTTGATCAGCATATATTTTTTGATATTTTTTGATTAAATTGTAGGCGCATCAAAATTTACTAAGTAAATATACCATGGTTTCACGATAAAAAACCATTTGCAAGGGCTCCATGATATTATGCTGCGGTTTACACGTACATTTTTAATACTCACCAAATAGATGCAATATGGCTGTCACAATTAACACAATAGAACAAAGCACACCGTTTTTCGTTTATCTCCGTCGAAAATAAGACTAGTTATGACAAATTAATCACTCAACGAATGAATGTATCGCTTTATCGTTCAATCATTAATTCACAGCGCGCAATTTGCACCGTTAGTTCCAAGTCTCTCTCTCTCTGGCCTTTTCGTCTATTTCAGACGATTTACGTCTCAGCGCCTTCACGCTCTTACGTGGCTCAGTAAACCAATTCGCGATCGACAGATGCGACCGCAATTTGCACAAGGAAAGGAGCCTTGGTCATTGTCCACGCCCGCATGTCTCTTGCGCCTTTTCGCCGCCAAGGTGTCGAACCACGCCCGGTCATGCCTAGAACGACCCTCGAAGACACAATTCCTCCACTCATTTCTGTCCTCAGCCAGTCCCTCCCAGTCATTATGTGAGATATTGAATGCGAGCATATCCCTCTTGACACAATCTTTAAAGCGAAGCAAAGGTCTCCCAACGGCCCGCTTTGCATCCGCAATCTCGCCAAGAAGAACACGTCTCGGTAGACGGGAGGTGTCCATGCGATGCATATGCCCCAGCCAGCGCAAACGCCGTTGTTTCAGCCAAGCCATGAAACTGGGCAACTGGGCTAATTCGAGAACCCTCTCATTCGTGATCCCGTCCTTCCAAGTGATACCCAGGATATTGCGTAGGCATCGCATGTAGAAAGCGTTAAGTCGCCGTTCTTGTTTAGCATACGACGTCCAGGTTTCAGCCCCGTAAGAGAGTATGCTAAGAACACATGCTTGAAACACCAACATTTTGGTTTTGGCGGTAAGGTGTTTATTGTCCCATACCCTCTCACGAAGCCTCCCGAACGTGGTCGCCGCTTTGCCGATGCGAGTGTCGATTTCCGCATCCAGTGAAAGATTGCTCGACACGGTCGACCCTAGGTACGTAAACTTATCGACTACTTCTAGTGGAGCCCCATCTAGAAGGATCGTTGGTTTGCTTTCACAGCCCTGACACAATATCAAAGTTTTTTTAGCGTTAATCGACATGGAGAACAGGGCACATGCACGAGAAAACTTGTCAAGCATAACTTGCAGATCTTCTGGGGAAGCAGCGACAAAAGCGGCGTCATCAGCGTACATTAGGCTATCCACATACAAGTCTTCACGATGACGCTTGGACTTTAAGAGGGACAAATTAAATAACTTTCCATCAGCTCTTGTGTGTAGGTGGATACCCTGACTATTGTCGCCGAACGCTACTTTGATAAGTAGAGAAAAGTAAATACCAAACAAGGTAGGAGCCAAGACGCAACCCTGTTTCACGCCTCTGCACATTTCGAATGGTTCGGAGGTATTCCCATTAAAAACCACAGCTCCCTTCATTCCGTCATGAAAAGATCTTATGAAAGCGAGGAGCTTTGGTGGACAGCCAATCAGCTCCAGTGCCGTGTAAAGACCCTCTCTGCTGACAGTGTCGAAAGCCTTGTTCAGATCTACGAATGCTATAAACAGGGGAGATCTTTGTTCCCTGCATTTTTCCTGAACTTGACGCAGCGTGAACACCATATCTATCGTTGAACGCTGAGCACGGAATCCGCACTGAGCCTCGGGATAGACACGATCAGCAAGTAGTTGAAGCCTAGCAAGAGCAACTCTACAAAAGAGCTTGCCAACAATACTTAGCAATGAGATACCTCGGTAACAATTGGAGTCCCCACGATCTCCTTTGCCCTTGTACAAAGTAACGATGTTGGCGTCACGCAAATCCCGAGGCACCGCAGTCACTGCACCCTCTGCCCAGCATTTCAACAACAAGCCGTGTAACACTGGTCCCAGACACTTCAGTTTTAGAATTTCAGAACAAACATTGTCAGCTCCGGGGCTCTTCCCACACTTCAGTTGACGAGTTGCAACTGCGAGCTCAACCGATGTGGGAGGATCATCCAACTCACTCCAGTTCTCCATTCTCGGAATCGATTCCACAGCGAGTTCGAATAGTTCCAAGTACCACTCAGGGTAACAATTCGAACTCTTATGCAACGCTTCTGCAACTATAAATGAGTTGCAATTTTTCTCCCTTTGGTAATATATAGGTTGCATATAGGTTCTAACCACCTATATAGAACTTAATCAAGGTGGATTTTATTACTAAAGGTTCCAAAAAAATACTATATGCAAGCTATTTGTTACCAAATGTGTTACTTGGGGTATGCGTCATAAGTCCACTATCGGTTTGCTACAATCACTACATAGTATAAAATAAAGTCGCTTTCTCTGTCCCTATATCCCTATGTATGCTTAAATCTTTAAAACTACGCAACGAATTTTGATACGGTTTTTTTAATAGATAGAGTGATTCAAGAGGAAGGTTTATATGTATAATAATACATGCATAATATAGCCGTGCGAAGCCGGGGCGGGTCCCTAGTAATATTATAAACAAGTATTGGACTTACGAACTTCTTCTAATAGACGTTATACACACACATAAATACTGAATTAAAAGTAGGTGATTATAATTTTCAGCATGTTAGCTATGTGTTTAGTTGTGTGAGTGGTATAAGGGACCGCCCGCTACACCAACCGACATGGGTTCGATCCACAGGTTACGTTGTTATAATGTTCAAATAGTGCTGCACAGGATTGTAAACGTTACAGTGGCGGCGACTTTAGACCGTTGATTGTACTTATTTTTGAAAGTTTTAAGGAAATATTGACCTGAAAATCAGCTGTTATTTACTCTAAGATATACTTTTTTTTAAAATAAGTTTTACATGTAAATTTTCAAAAAAACGTTTTAAAATCCAAAAGTCGTAGAACAATAGTTTATTGTTAAGGTGTGCAGAATTACCACCATGGATTCGTAATTGTGGTACTGAACTGTTAAAAATTCACCCTGTATATCCTATGTACAGTTGGAGTCAGAATTGCAGACCCACCGCGCCGTAGAACTTCAAAACTGTTATTATATCTAAAATCTTGCTAGAGTTCAAGTTTAAAACCTACTAAGTATAAAATATTGTACTTACTAACTTGCAATTTGCAATGCATTGTACGAAATAATATATTGCTACTGTTTAGTATTCTATGTCCTTCGCAACTTGAACTTATAACTAATTAACTACTGTAGGTACGGTCGGCAGCATAATTACAGACCCATCGTAGAGTTCTAAAATGACTATTATTGGAATGTTTTCATTCTAATAATTTTCGTTTGATAAATTCATGAGTTAGAAGACTTTAATCTTCAACTAAAGCAGGTGTCTATATAATCTTGCTTGTGTTGAAAAGATTCTTAATAAAAAAAACTTACTAACGAAAGCGGAATGTGACTAGTTTATTTAATTTTCCACTTCAGTCTTTCCTGACGAAACTGAACGAAAATAGTCAAAAAAAAGTGTGTGCGTGTAACCTTTACGCGCGATTGAAGTAAAACTTCTTTTCAAAGCGTAATTTTGAAGGAAACAAAATAAATATAATAGATTTTTGCAAAAACATCTAGTGTTTTCAAAGGTTTCCGCTACTCTAACTTATAATCAAACTATCTAATTAGAGATAGAAGAATAATATCGCGGACAGTCACTAACTTCCTAATACTAATGAAGGTCTTCGGTAAAGATGACCTCTATGCACCAACCTCTTTTTTAATTTGACAAAGTAGATAATATAGGTATGCAACCTATTAAGTCAGCTGTCATTTTGAGGTTAGATCAGCACATGTCAATATAACCGGAAACTACGTAAGCGTTACTTCCGTCAGAAAAAAAATCTGAGTTACTCCCTAGTCGCGCCTAAAGAAGTTTTACACTTCTTGTGTAAAAGTTAGTTAGTAAAAGAGTTACTGACGAAAGCAAAAACACTTACTGACGAAAGCGAAGTCTGATAGAAGCGTCCTAAATCCTTATAACAGCCGTGTTGGAGCTCTACGGTGGGTCTGCAATTATGCAGCCGACCGTTAATTTGAATATTCATAGTAAAATTCAAAGTAAAATTAATTACTAGAATTCCGCTACAATCTCTACCTATCACCACTCTATTATAAAGACAAAAAGGCTTTATTAAGGTGAAAGGGTACCTGCGCTCTCACCATACAAACGTAGTCGACTGTTTCCTCCCTGGATAATGACACTAGCACAATTTTTTTTGTGCCATAAAACCTTTATCTGCCATGACTATGCTCCTGTGATTTCTTTTTTTTTTCATTTTCTAATCATCATAGAAATTAAGATGAAAAAAAAGAAAATATAAAAATAAAACAAAAAATAGTATATGGTATTTTAATAAAAAATGGTCATGGCAGTATTGGCAGTTATTAGTTTTATGCACCAAAAATATTTGCTCTAGTGTCATTATCCAGGGAGAAAACAGTCGGCTACGTTTGTATGGAAAGAGCCCCCGGTACCCTTTCCTCTTAAATGTAAATAAAAACACCCATATATTATGTTAATCTTGGTACGTATAGCCTACCAGAGTCCAAGGACGTTGCTTAGCCTTGGTTCACTTCCCGTTACACCACTGTGTCAAGGATTTTACGCACTTTTGGGATCAGATTGGGTTTGTTTTTTAAGCTAGGTCCGAATTGGTAGATGGCGGGCGTTATTAGCCATCGTTGTCTCTGGTCAAGATAATCCAAGTCAAAGGGGTCTGGAAATTTAGTATGGGAGCTTGGCATAGTGTTTTTTTGCGCGGTGCATTTCGAGACCCATGCCTATCAATAGAGGGCATTATAGCGAACAATTAATGCCATGACACCGAACCTCGAAAGCGTCTCGAAAACGGGGTATACAAAGAAACGTGATTCCCCGCATTTGTCGACCCAGTTGGCACAATGGTCACCATGCCGGACTGCCAAACACAGGGTTGCGGGTTCGTTTTCCGCCTCAGACAAGTATTTATACTTAAATATTTGTCTGTGGTCTGGTTACCTACTCTACATACACTGGTTACCTAGTCTACATTACATAGATACCGATGTATTATAAGTACATATTATATATATTTACAAAATAAAAGTATATAAGTAGTATATCCGTTGTCTAGCACCCATAACACAAGTGTAGTTACTTAGCTTGGGGCTAGATGGCGATGTGTGGAATGTCCTGCAATATATTTTGTAATTTTTTTTTTGGTAAATCATACATTTATAATGAAATCACATTGAAACGTCTTGAAAATTAAGTTAGGATGTGCGCCTTCGGGGACGCGCCCACCAATGAGAAGAAGGCCCAGGGGTGATATCATGCTTACAAAGGTAAAGATTACAAATAGTTTTGAAATGAAGCAATTAAAGTCATGCCCATGGGTACGGCGAAGTGTGAGATTCAGTCCTATCGTCAAACATATTGTAAAAGAAGAAAATACAACAAATAGTCGAAAAATGGTTTGCATATTTTGACAGATAACTAACATAATTATGTACTTACATAGTGAACAGTGCAAGTTAAATAAAATTACGTAAAAACATGACATAAACCAATAAAAACAAAGAAAATAGAAGAAGAAATTGACGAAGAAGCAGAAGAAAGAAAAAAATGCCAAGTGACCCAGTTATTGTGGAAAAGTAGTTATAGTGCAAACGCACGTGTATTGATCCTTATTCTGACGTGAATGCAAACAACTAAGTAACGTCAGACAAAAAAGTATTAATTTAGGTAAAGCTCAGTTATACTTAACTACTTACTATCAAATTAGAAACGTTTATTAAATAAGTGTGTTTTGCGATCTAAACGAAATTATAACCGTCATCAAAAAAGGAAGAGATTCTTAAAATAAGTAGCTTTTTTCAATTTGTTGGATTTGAAACCAAACTTTTTTGATTTTTAATCACAAAATAAAACTTAAGAGGCGAGTCCCTAAAAACGTCATTTACTATTTTAAAAATATTTGTTATTGTTTTGTTTTGTAACTAATAGAGTGATGTGGTCGCCAAGCGACAAAACTCTTTAAATTAAATAATAAAAAAAAAAAAAAAAAAAAAAAAAAAAAAAAAAAAAAAAAAAATTTAAAAATATTGAAGAACTCCCTGCATTGTAAGACACTAAAAAGAATTCTCGATAGCTTATTAGATGAGTCTACAGTTTCACTGTCAGATATTTTGAAAATAATCCATAGTTTTTGAAAAAACAATTATTAACTTTGATGAAAAACATCGAAATCGACCTTTTCTATTTTAAGTATCTGTGCTACTTCGTTGTTATATTTGAAAATATTTTTGGTTAAATTGTGAGACAAAAGTATAGAGAATGCATTCATCATTGCAGTTTTTTACTTATTGAAACCAAATAATAATAATCAATGCCGAAACATAGATATTTTTTTTGGTTAAAATCATTCCTCGCTGCCCATACATTTTAGTATGAAGCAGTAGCTCGTGACATTTCGCTTTATATTAGATGTCGCGGCGCGCAAAAGTGACAGTGTCATCTCAGTATTCAAGGTGAGAGCACGTCCATTTGTTTCCCGACATTTATTGTTTGACCTGGCATAAGGGTGGGGTGCGAGTGTTGCACACGACAACTAATTTGTAATTGTACCTATTCTTCGAGCAAGGAGTCGAAACTAGGTATAATCCGCGCACAATGAGAATAGGATGGAACCTTGTCAAAGTAAATCGAAAATGACAGTTTATAAATACATATATAAATAAATATTGCAGGACATTCCACACATCGCCATCTAGCCCCAAGCTAAGTAACTAGACTTGTGTTATGCGTGCTAGCCAACGGATATACTACATATACTGGGTTATTGGAAATTATACTAGCAAGCCGTTGAGGGCTACTTCTGTGCACCCAAACCAACAACTTTTGTTCTACGACTTTTAGAAATTCCAACTTTTTTTCGAAAATTTTGAGGTTAGGTTTACCTGAAAATCAGCTGTTCCTTACACGGAGAGGTCAGTAACCTTAAAATTTGACTTATTTTTTAAGTTTCATGTACTGTTTTTGGTCTGAATGACCTTTGTTTTATAAAATCAGCAAATACCTACCTACTTATAAAAATTTGTAAATATATACTTATAATACATAGAAATAACCAGACCACAGACAAATATTTAAGCATAAATACTTGTCTGAGGCGGGAATCGTACCTGTGTGGCAGTCCGGCATGGTGACCATTGTGCCAACTGGGTCGTCTTCAAGTAGCGTTAGCATAAAAGTTCTGAATAATGGGTAATTCGTTTTGTTGTAATTAGTTGTTTTTTATTTATTCATATTTAGTGTAGCTACATATATAGTATTAGGCATTTCTACTGTATGTGAAGACTTCACGGACAAACATACATACTGACACATATACGGGTCAAACTGAGAACCGCCTTTTTTTGAAGTCTGTTAAAAATACACAAAAATGTTTCATGGTTGTAATCCTTTCAATAATAATGTTTAGGAATATTTTTTTTAGTTATTCCAATTATTATTCCCCAATGCCACTCATATGTGCTTCATGGGAATCATCATCAGAGCTTTGACTTTCTTCAGAAGTATCGCTTTCTGAAAAAAATGAAGTTGATGCAGCCAAAGTTCCCTCACCTCGGATGCGTGACACCGTGTTTTAGATATGCTTGTTGCTCGTTCGGTTATTGAAGTGAAAACTTCTTATGGCGCGTTGGGCACTTTTGTGGGTGAGCATTTTCAGCCGTTCTCGCGACAGATGAGATTTCGACAGATGAGATTTTACACAGATATACAGTTTTTACTTCTGCCTGCACTCCCGGAGTGCGCTGTTTTTTTTTTGTATTTTTGAACAAACCCATAGGTTCGTCAAAAAGATCTCTTGACAATGTAATTCCCAAATTACTAGATTCGTGATCCACAGCCAACTATGTCATCATTTTCAATGCGTTAGAACAACCGACTTCGTTCCTGATCGAAATATCTATCGACTGCCAGAACTATTTGAGGTGGTTGACTATTCAAAGTTTTACCCCATTTTCCACTCATTATCACTAAAACACTAAAATAATCACACAATAATTAATTACATAAATCTAGCATTTATAATAAAACAAACCACAATTTATAACAACACAAACCACGGTCGGAATTTATTATTTGTTTATTTAATCACTTTAATAAGCACAGTCCTTATGTGCTCGTTTTATTTATAATTTTGGAGAAAACATTTTTTTAAATGAAATCGCCATTGCTCCATAGACAATCTACCACAGACAATAATAATTTTTCTTTAAATCAATGGGTCTGTTTCAAATCCGCGACACTATGACCGTGCAAATAACTAATTTATACCTAATTATTATTCAGAACTTTTTTCTAACGCTACTTTTCGGTCATTTTCGATTTACTTTGACAAGGTTCCATCCCATTCTCATTGCGCGCGGGTTATAATGTGATATTGATTATTTATTTTAACCTAAGAAATAACTGTTTCTATATTTCATTTTAATTTTTGACATAATTATGACAGGCAAACATAGACAAAAAATTAAATACTTCATGGACTCAACTTTGAGTTATTTATATTTGAGTATTTGACGTTCCTGCCTTTTGCAGGACTTTTTTTTTTTTTTGTTTTCTCTAAAGAAATTAAAATAGGAATTTATTGAGCTGTCAAAAATTAAATAAAAATATGGAAAAGGTATGATTTAAGTAGGTAGGATGTATTAAAATTGTAGCTTATTTTTATATTTTAATCCTATATATCGTAACTTATTTTTATTCAAGTTTAATAATAATGGGAAAAGTAAAAGGAAATTACTATAAATCCCAAAAAAATAAAGGAAGATTTAAGACAAACCAGTAACTATAATGTACTCATCTTTTTACCCAACTATATTGAATATTATAAAGATTGGTAGGTGTTTTGCCTGAATATTTATATAATAATATATGATGCCGATACCGACACGTTTTAACCTGTTTCTTAGTAGGGCACATAGGTACATACGAACGTTTATGTGTGAATTTTCAATATTTATAGACGGATGTAATAATTATTTCGCATAATTATTATTATAAAAATATATAAATATAAAAATTATTATAGTACAGAACATTTACTTATTGACAATTTCGTTATCAAACAAAATACCCAAAAAACGTACACTCTGACCCCACCCTTTCCCGCCAGCTACTTACTACCGGACTGCAGTTTTGCGATGTGACAAGTTAAATACTACATACATTGCGAGTTTTCTATGATATTCATAAACATCCTACAAAGACGAACGCTTGATGAATATGTAACTTGTACAAAATGTACGATGCATCGAAAGTAGATTTATTTG
This sequence comes from Idaea aversata, assembly GCA_907269075.1. Classification (NCBI taxonomy): domain Eukaryota; kingdom Metazoa; phylum Arthropoda; class Insecta; order Lepidoptera; family Geometridae; genus Idaea; species Idaea aversata. Next base: position 710,066 of record OU026109.1, read on the forward strand.
TTTCCAGGGTGCGTAATTTTAATACTGCGTTGCACCTGTGTGGCTAGAAAATATCAATGTGTGTGTTCTATCAGAAGTTCCCACGGTCAAGGATTACAGGCTTAAATAAGTACTGTAAATTCAAAATTTATATTACTAGTAGTTCGCCCCGAACTGAAACCTCACGACCTTTTTACCGATTTTTAGATTTTAGCGTAAAGTATAACATAACGACGAAAGACTTCAAATACATCGGTGTATCTTATTTACATGATAGGTGCCTAGTATCGCTATCGTCAGACCCTGGACATCGCTGACTCTATTATACTTTCAAAACAGATATTTTTCACGAATCCAATCGCGTTAGGCATATCCTGTCCAGAAAATGAGTTCCACCTAATTTGATTGGTCTCAAAAAATCATATTTTTTTTATTTTGCCTTTTCTTGATACTCGGGAGAATAAGTACCTACTATGAATGTAAATCGTGTGAGATTAAATAACTTCAATAGCTTTCTTCCGTTCTGACGATATATCTCTATCCGTCTATCTTATCAAGTGAACACGATAGACCTTACTTGTCTAGAGATGAGTTCATATAGCCTTCTTCCGCCGCCTATATTACCAAACCCAAGATATCAGTGGCTTGTTTAGCACCTAGATGTGCCTAGAGTGCCTACTTAACAAGACAACTTTAACGATAGACTTATCTTGTATAGAAGATGAGTTCATATTTTTTTAAGTTGAGTGCCTTCTTCCAGCTATCAGCTGATTCTTCCGAAGCTAGAATAGCTACTTATTAAGGTGCTTTAAACGAGTCTAAACATGATGACTATCTTGCTCTCAAGATAATGTTAAGTTCGAATTGTCACCTTTCTCATCGGGTCTTTATCATCAGACTAAACACTCACATTTTTTGTACTGTACTCATCATAATGTAAGGAAAAGAGGAGAGAGGCTCCTACCTCGATACAAATATATTACAGAAGTTTGAGACCTATATTATCGGTGGACCTATATGTCCTATATTTTAATAAGTCCCTAATTTATTAGTAAATGAAAATAATAAAAATATTAGTCACAAGTTTATTAATTAGAATCTTTAGATCGGCTAGCAATACTATTTAATATTATCCACCAAAATTGTTAACCAACCCTTGATCATGAAATAGAATGAATAATCTATAATATTATTAATATTATAAAGCTGAAGAGTTTGTTTGTTTGTTTGAACGCGCTAATCTCAGGAACTACTGGTTCGAATCAAAAAATATTTTTGTGTTGAATAGTCCATTTATCAAGGAAAGCTATACAGACTACTTTTTATTTTGATATTCCCACGGGATCAGGACTTACGCGAGTGAAACCGCGGGCCGCAGCTAGTTATAAATATGAAGCAAAGAGAGGTCTGAAGATTTAAGGGAAATTAGAATAGACGCTTTTAAACTACAGTCCAGCCTTACAATCCAAACACACACACACACATACAGCCTTCAAATTCAAGGTAGGTTGAGTGGCCCAGACGTAGTCAACCATAGAAGTATTGACCAATTTTCGCCTCGACTTCTGATCTGATCAAAATCTTGAGCTGATCAATAGCTGGTTCAAGCAGCTCCTTTGAAGACCATCGGGAACGAACACAAGAGTATAACTTACTACACAAACTTTTGCGAATTATTTGAATTTAGGATAACCATATTATTATGTAGGTACCTAATATGGATTGTCCATTTTAAACATATCACGAAGCATTCACGAAGTTAAGTTATTAGGTAATAGTTTTGAAATTTTCTGGAAATCTGGATATCATAATAATAATATTATGTTTTACGACAATGATAGAAAGAAAAACTGACATTGTCATTTTTAAATCATAAAAGAAGGTCTAAGCGTTTTTCCAATTTGATACAAATGAGTTTGATTTATAAAAATTACCGCTGAGATGATACATTCATGTGGATTCCTTCCAGCTCCATCATCAGATCAGTTCCATGGCACCATATTATTGTCACCGAAGTTACGCCCTTTCAATTGATACCCCACTCGAGTATATTTGCCCCATAGTCTGCCTGCCATATAGGTAGATCCCCTTTTGCACCCCCTATCTCCGTAGCCCCTCGACCGATCCTGCTCATATTCGAACTTGAAAATTTTATGGACCTCAACTACACATATACCAAAAATCATTAAGATCAGAGCAACGGTACTCAAGTTATCGTCGAACAAACATACATAGATACATAGGTACAGCCGACCGACCGTCTCGCCACTAGACCTCTCTCGCTTAGCTCGTTCGGTCAATTATATAGATAGGTACCTTTTTTATCAATTTTAATCATAATATCAAAGCTAAGTTAATATGTAATGGTTTTGAAATTATCTGGAAATCATATTTTTTACGACAATGACAGAAAGAAAACATGTAATTTTGATTTTTGACATTGTCATTTTTTAATCATGAAGGTCAAAGCGTTTTTTTCCTTTTTGATACAAATGAGTTTGATATAAAAATGACCGCTGAGACGATACATTCCTGTGGATTCCTTCCAGCTCCATCATCAGATCATTTCCATGGTACCATATTATTGTCACCGAAGTTACGCCCTTTCATTTGATACCTACCCCACTTGGGTATATTTGCCCTATAGTTCGCCTGTCATATAGATAGATCCCCTACTGCACCCCCTATCATCGAAGCCCCCTAACCGATCCCTCTCATGTTCGAACTTAAAATTTCTATGGAACTCAACTACCCGTATACCAAAAGTCATTAAGATCAGAGCAACGGTACTCAAGTTATCGTCGAACAAACATACATAGATACATAGATATATAGATACATAGGTACAACCGACCGACCGTCTCGCCACTAGACCTCTCTCGCTTCGCTCGTTCGGTCAATTATTTTATTTTTAATTTAAGTATATTATATTTTATATTTGCATTTATTTAAATTAAAACTTAGAATTTAGTCTAAAATTGTTAAAAAATTAAAATTTGGACGATAATTATAGGCCGAACGTCGAAAAAGACGAAATTCTGTCATAACGGAAAAAACCCTCTTGTATGTAGGTTAAATAAATTAGTTTATGTAGGTTAGGTAACTAATAATAAGTCTGAGTTTTAGGAAATAAACTTATTACATTTTTTAAAACTAAAACATAAAAAATCACGGTAATTTTCACCTATGAATCAAACATTTTTCCGAATACTTGACACGCAAGCAAGGGCTTATAAATGCCGTATGACTTCATCTAACCTTTGCATTTGATTAAATTACAGGTCATCTTGTGACTCACAAACGTACTACCCCGCTGTACTTAGCAGGAACTTTTTTTTCTTTAACTTCGCAAACTTAAGGGTGTTATAAAAAATGTTAATAAAAAACCGGCCAAGTGGGAGTCGGACTAGCGCACGAAGGGTTCCGTACCAATATTTTTTGTTTTTAACCCCCGACGCAAAAACAAATGCAATTAATAGGGTTCCGTAAAGTCCCATTTTTACCCTTTGGGTACGGAACCCTCAAAATAAAATGACATTATAGATTCTTTATTCGATTGAAATCAATACAATATTCATGAAATCACATTGAAACGGCTTAAAAACTAAGTTAAAATGTGTGTAAAAATTAATAGTCACAAGAAAGGTCAAAAATAAAAATTAAATAATCAAAAACGATTTTTTAGAGGAACAATAATAATATAATATTTGTAATAATACTCGTAGTAAAAGTTGGTTTTTGGCTGAATATCTAGACGGATGTTTATAAAGTATGAAATGACTGAACCGATTTTCATGATTAATCCGTGTAGTGAAAGTCAGATCAGAAGATCAGTAGTTAAAGAAGCATCAAATTTTTACCTAAATTAATAAATATCAAGATTATATTGCTGACGCTACACCGGTCAATGACTCACGGTGCAGTCAGCAGAGACAATTAGAACTACCTACCATTTCTGCAAAATTTCATCGGTAATTGCTTAGGGTTTGGTAGAAAAGGTATTATACCACTAATCTACTATTCTAACTTAGTTTTAAGGTCGTAAGGTGACGCCTAAATTGTTTAATTATTGAATGAAAAATTGTTGATTTTATTTAAATTTTGTGTAGGTAAGTACCTACTTACAATTTGTTGGAAAGATCTTTACTTACTGCCTTTTAGTTCTAGTAAGTATATTATGTATACAGCTTGAAAAATCAGCTGTTCCTACACGGAGAGGTCATTAACCTTAGGATTATACTTATGTTTTAACGATATATCTACTGTTCTAAGTCTGAATTACCTTTGTTTTAAAAATCAGGTCATTTTCGAATTTATATACCTACTTAACTTAAAAATTTACAATAAAAAATTCGAGTTTCCAAAAGTCGTAGAACAAAAGTTGTTTGTTAAGGTTGCTAATGATTACAATAACCCTGTATAGACAAAGAGTCCTTGTAGTTTCGAAAGGTTTAGGCAAATAATCTATTTTAAACTAAGTAACACCTAATTGAGATAGATTCTGTGACTAACGGTTAACCACGAATTTATCTCTCAAAGATTACAAAAAGTTGTCTCGATAGAAATAAATCTTAAACTTATCGTAAAGTTTCCATAAAATACACATTTTTCACAGATGATGTTTTTCTATTGCCGCTATAACAAATACTAAAAACAGAATATAATAGTATGGAACTCTTCGTGCGCGAGTCCGACTCGCACTTGGCCGATTTTTTTTATGATTTTTTGTGACTATTTGTGTGTAAAACACTATAGCCTATATATACCTTAATATAATATTATATACTGTACTATTTGTACGCCATTGTATGTCTAAATATGAAGAAACATTATCCTATTAAGTAACACCACTATGTACCATATTTAATGCAAATAAATAATTCTGATTCTGATTCTGATATATACCTATCTTCTATAATATAAAAATGAATCGCAAAATGTGTTGGTAAGCGCATAACTCAACAACGCCTGGACCAATTTGGCCAATTCTTTTTTTAGAATATTCCATAAGGTACGAGGATGGTTCTTACGGAGAGAAAAATTTAAAAAATTGCCTGAAAATGTCTAAAAACAACACTTTTCTATACTCCATACCATACAAACGATTCGTAATAATACAAGTCAATAAGAACTTTAATACCATAACATAAAGTTCAAGTTTTAATGGAGAGGTTCCGGAAGGCAAAACAATTGAGTGACGTATAAATATTGATGTCAATCGTGTCGCGGTGTTAGTTGCCAAACTACACCTAAACGGCTGAACCGATTTGTATGATTTTTAACCCCCGACGCAAAAACGACGGGGTGTTATAAGTTTGACGTGTCTGTGTGTGTGTGTGTGTGTCTGTCTGTGGCATCGTAGCTCCCGAACGGCTGAACCGATTTTGATTTAGTTTTTTTATATGGCAAAACAACGTTTGCCGGGACAGCTAGTACAGGAATAATTTTATTGTTTCTTTGTTTGAATTGATTAGGCTCCGAAACTACTGGACCGATTTTGATGAAACTTGGTATGAGGATATTTTGATTAAATAAGAGTGACATAGGCTACTTTTTATCCTGATATTTCCACGGGATAGAGAATTACGTGGGTAAAACCGTGGAGCGCTGCTAGTGTATAGGTTATAAACAACTCAAAAAATATTTTAGCTAAATTCAAACGCACCATCTCGCATCTCACTTATTTCTATTCAAACCGACAGGGACAGATGATTATGAACGAGTAGCACCTTAAACTAATGAAATGGATCAAGAATGGATCCATTTAGTAACAGAAACTTGTAAATGTAGGAAGGTAGAGTAACATCATTAATCATACAGCATTGTTACCTAAATTAATTGTGGTGATGTTGAGTGAGAATGATAGGCGTGCTGTCATGACGTTGTTGAAAATACTACCTATTTAAATCGGGTTGAGGAAATTCTAAACGATTTTTCGAAAGGGAATTCGATTTTGTTTGAGGGATTGGTTTTAAATTATATCCTCATTTGGTTTTAGCCGATCTAAACTTAAATTATACAGGGTTATTGGGAATTATACTAGCAAGCCGTTAAGAGCTGCTTCTGTGTACCTAAAAAAACAACTTATATGCTACGACTTTTCGAAATTCGAATTCTTTTTTTGAAAATTTTGAGGTTAGGTTTACCTGAAATTCAGCTGTTACATACACGGAGAGGTCAATTAACTTAAAATTTTACTTATTTTTTTAAATTTTATCTACTGTTCGTAGTCTAAATGGCCCTTGTTTTAAAAAATCTGCTGTTTTTTGAATTTACATAACCTCAAAATTTTCATATTTTTTTCGGATTTCCTAAAGTTGTTTGTTTAGGTGCACAGAAGAGGGCCTCAGCGGCTTGCTAGTATAATTACCAATAACCCTGTATAGATTTTTGTTTGAAGTTTTTTCGTTTGTAAAAAATATACGTATTCTGGAATTAAGTCCTACTTGCACCTATAAGTAGAAACGACGAATTTAAATATAATTGTTATAAGAATATTAGCAAAAATATACGTGGATATAAAATGAGTAACTCGGATGCTACCGTTTCCGAAAACCATAACACTATTATTTTACAAGTAGGTATATAATGCCTGCTTATAATTGCTTTGTTTTGACCTTGTTTAGTCTAAGTAGCTTGGATGGAAGCCAAATATTTAAATTTGACATCAAACTAGATATTTAACTACTCTCCACGTGGCTTTTTAACCGATTTAACAAAATGGAGGAAGTTCTTAATTAGACTGTACTTTTATAAGAGGAAGAGTGGGGGTCATGTTAATCGAAAGGTAGCGGACGTTACGTCATAAAGCGGAAAGGATGTAAGAAAAGAGGATATAAAAAGAGCATTAAAAACGAATGAGATTTCTGAGAAATATCCTTCCTAGCTAGGCTAAAAAGGCTGAAAAAAAATTTCCGAAATTATTGGGCCGATTTTATTGAAACTTGGTATGCGGATAAATTGATTCATTGGAAGTAACGTTAATTTTTATCCCGATATCGGGATTTTTAGTCCGACGGGGTCGGGACGAACGCGTGTAAAACCAAAATAATAAAAAAACACCAAAATCAGAAACAAGTACAAAATATTTGTTTGAGGCGAGAATCGAACCCCATCGCTCCACAGAGGTAAAGAGAAAAAGACTCATCAACAAATATCTGAAACTACGCGAGCTTCAAGTCTGAAACATCGCATGGGGGTTCCCACTAGTAGCTCAACGGTAGGGATAGGTGGAAAAAAAAGTCCACTTATCCCTACCAGGGGGGATACGCTGGTAGGGATTAGGACACTAGGCCCTTTTTAGGATCCCCTACGTCTTAAAAAGGGCCTTGTGTCCTAATCCCTACCAGCGTATACCCCCTGGTAGGGATAAGTGGATTTATTATTTAATTCTACCTCTAAAATGGTAAAAACTAATAGGTAAAAAGAGTTAACGCTTAACGGGTTCCCTAACGGATCCCCCACTCTCCACGGCCCCCCAAACATGGGTAATATCACGAAATATTTTTTGAGTAAAATATAAATAAAAGGGCTATTAAAGTTTTAATTCGCACTTTAAGTAATTAACTACTAAGTATTCAGTGTTTCTAGGAAATGAATATCACTTAAGGTGAAAGGGTACCAGCGCTCTCTCCATACAGACATAGTCGACTGTTTCCTCCCTGGATAATCACACTAGAGCAAGTATTTTTGTGCCATAAAACCTATAACTGCCATGACTATGCCCCTATGTCTTGGTTTATAGTATACTAGCTGCGCTCCGCGGTTTCACCCGCGTAACTCTTGGTCCCGTGGGAATATCAGGATAAATCAGGATGTAAGCTATCCGTCTTTCAAGTTGGATCAAACTGCACACGGTGTGCATTTGATTAAAATCGGTTAAGTAGTTTAGGAGTCCATCGTGACACGTAATTTATATATATTAGAATAGATAGTTTAGCTTAGGATAGCGTTCGGTACCCTTTCCTCTTAAAGAGACAATACCGCGTGGCGTAGTTAGTCGTAGGTCTGTATATAAAATTTATACCTAATTACATATTCCTATATAATTTACAACTAAGTTAGGTTCTTTAGGTAATAAACCCTCAACTTTGATTATGAAGAAATCTTTACAATATAGCCGTGGGTACTGGCGAGGTCAAGGTGGTAGGTACCTAGTATAGACCCTGTGTACAGGGGTTAGGGTTGCATTTTCAATGGCAAATATGTGAAGGTGTATTCCTGCAATGAGAAAGGTTGGTTGGTATTGAGTAGACTTGAGACTAAAGTCGGTCGATCGTTTAGTCTGTTGTCAGTCAGACATAAAAGAAAGAAAATAGAAAGATTTAATCATTTATTTGGACAAGCACACGACTCAAGACAATCAAAAAAGTATTACCAACATAAAACAGACAAACAGACAGAGATAAAACAATGTTTGCCAATGCCAAAATGGATGGTTTTAAAGCCATCATGCGAAAAAGAGTGGCCTCTTTGCAACAGCGAGTGCGCGGCAGTGCCAAGCAACGGCCTCCTAAATTCCATTTTAGGGAGGATAGACTGTCCAATATTGAGGCACTGGAACTTCCTGCATAATAACATAGAGGATAGACCAGCACTATTTAATATAAAGTAATTTCTTATTTGTAATGCAATTTAATTTAATTTTAATAACTTAATCACTACATAGTATAAAATAAAGTCGCTTTCTCTGTCCGTATGTCCCTTTGTATGCTTAAATCTTTTAAACTACGCAACGGATTTTGATGCGGTTTTTTTTGCTAGATAGAGTGATTCAAGAGAAAGGTTTGTATAATATATGCATAATATAGCCGTGAGAAGCCGGGACGGGTCGCTAGTATATTTTAATTTTTAAAAATTTAATTTAATTAATTTTTAAAATATATTTTTTTTAATTTTGATAATTTAATTTCAATTATAATGTCTAAAACATTATGTAAGTACCTATAATGGGTTGTTTATAGTCCGAAATGAATGAATTTTATTTTTTTATTATTTAAAACAAAAGTATGAAAGCTTTTATTTATGTCTGCCAGTTGATGAATTAATATTGAAAATTAGGAATAACGAAGAAATATAAGAAAGAAATATACTTAACAAAGAACACAACCTATATATTCCAAGTCTCTAGGACTACTTATCATTTTATATTTATAGCCTAGCTTTTGCCAGCGACTTCGTCCGTGTAGACGTCGAAAATGGTACTCATAAGCAAACCACCCCCAAAATAACGTTCTACCCCTTTTTAACGCCGGTATGATGAATTTCAGAGCACGTCTTCCATCAATTCTGTAAAAGAATGTTTATGCAAATTTTGAAGTAGATTGGACCAGGGAATCACGTTGTCCCATACAAACTTTGCCCCCCCCCCCCCTTTTACCCTCTTAGGGGTAGATTTTCGGAAAATCCTAAAGAATGTTTATGCAAATTTTGAAGTAGATTGGACGAGGGAATCACGTTGTCCCATACAAACTTTGCCCCCCAATTTCACCCTCTTAGGGGTAGAGTTTCGGAAAATCCTTTCTTATCGGATGCCTACGTCATACAAAGAACACACCCTCCAAGTTTCAGGTTTCTACGATCAGCGGTTTAGGCTGTGCGTTGATCCATCAGTCAGTCATTCAGGACAAAGAATTTTATATGTATAGAAGAAGATAAATAACTTCTAATGGTACGGCTTAACCGATTTCTATTAACCTAAAAAACACAAAAAAAATATGTAGCTTTTGGATTAATAAACGAGTTTGTCAGTTTTTCGCACAAAAACCATTGAACTGATTGCGATGCATTTACGGCTCCTATTAAATCGCTAGTTTTATCCTAATATCTTTAGGATAGACGGAACTTTGTGGGTAAAACTATTGGTAAAATCATAGACGCAATATTTTGGTAAAACTCATAAAACGACGACATAGACGTAACAACTTCAATAAAGGTAAAAAAATAGTGCAAAAAGCTTTAATCTTCTAGGTAATAATACTATAAAGAGTATTTGATCAAAATATTTGATTGTTTGTTTGCATTGAATAGGCTCTGAAACTACTGGAACGATTTTGATGAAACTTGGTATGAGGATACATTGATTCATTGGGAGTGTTAAGGGCTACTTTTTATCTCGATTTTCCCGCGGGATCATGAATAACGCAGGTAAAACCGCCGAACGCTGCTAGTATTAATTTTTATATTTTGCAAAATATTAACATTTTTTACAAGAACACTACAAGAAAATTAAAAAAAAGTGATACTAACCGGAAGTACGTAAGAATTATCCAAAAAAACACTAAATCTAAACACACACAAACAGTTGTTTTGGAAGATCACAAGTGTAAAGTCACAAAGAATCACATTTTCGCATCATTTCACAACACAACACATAAAAAAATTCGTCATTTCAATTTAATTTTGAAAACGTAAAATATAACGGACACTCTGTCGACCATCTTGGTTTTTTTCGCGCGAAAATACACCATAGCTGCCATTTTAACCGCACGGCATTTGAAAATTAATTAAAATAAAGTAAATGAGTGGAAAAAAATAGCTATGCATAATTGAAGGTTACTTTTCTTGGCCATGGCACGTTTCGGCACTAATTTCTTTTACAAAATTACACAAAACTACAGTCACTTATTGAAAAAATCCGAAAGACGTTATCTTAAAATCATTTTTGAAAAAATATGTGCAAAATTTTGCGTAAGTAAGTGAATTGTTTATTTTTGTTTTGCGTTTAGTTTCTAAGGCTACGGTTGTTCAAGGAGGTTATGTTACAACTGACCATTGTACAAAGAAAAGGGGTGGTGGGCGATGGGGTGGACTCTTAATCAAGAAGGAGGGAGAACAGAGAGGTAAAACAGGTAGAGAGTTAATAGAGAGGAACATTTTGGATCCCTCACAAAAATTTGTATTTTTTTTCCCAGTTTGTTCATGTATTTTGTTGTTAGGCAAACTTATGGAGCTGAAACAAAATGCTTTTTGCCTCGAACTAAAATTGTTAACAGTTGCATGGATTGTTGTTGTTTGTGCCGTTTGTAGGTGATTGGTATGGTGAATAGGCAAAAATTCCTTTGACTTAAAACTTAGAAACGATAAGAAATTTTTATCACGTGTCATAATAAAATATTGGAAAAGAACATAATGCATACACGTTACAGCAAACACTGCAATAATTATTATTGACTTTGGGGAAAAAAAATAGAAAGTGATTCAGCTTATAATCGCTTATCGCAAAGAGATACGTAATTTTCTCTTTATATTATGCACTCTTAAGAGAATCATGAGTTTTCGATACGCGGCGTGAGTAAGTATTTTCAAAAATCACCCGTATCGTGCGATAGAGAGAGTTTAAGTTCGGGCGTAATTGCCTTTATTTTCAAATAATGTTACGGGCCGTAACGTTTTTACCCCCTTTATCCTTCACAAAATGAAATAAATTTGGTCTCATTTAATTCACTGCATCTTATTCTAGATTTATACGTTTTTCTTTTTTGGTAATGCAGTTTAGTCTATTAAAAACAATTTAAACGCTCAATGAATTTTTTAAGTCAAAAATATAGATATTCAGATACTAATAACTTTTATCTTAGGCAACATTTCGTTAAAATAAAAACGGTTAAACCTAGTTTTCCATTAGATCTGAAACATTTAAAAAATTTATCAATATCGGACTTCGTTTATGGGGGGGGAAAACGTTACCGCTTTTTGTATGGAAACTTACAGCCTCACACTGGCCTTAATCACTATCAGAACTTAGCTAATAAAAATGCTTTGATGTACTATCTATTGTAATTATATTTTACATCTATAAGGGCGAATAATTTTGTTTTTTAATTAGTTCGGTGGTGCGCTCTGAAACTTGGTTTTATGGCTGATTTTTTGGGTTACGATGTCATGTCCAATATAGGTAGTTAGGCAGTGTCGGTTATTTTTAGATATTGGTTAACAAGGTCACGTTTTAAAATAGTGCACAATTTTGAGCTTTTTTAGGAGGTTCTGAGCTTTGGTTTCATAATTACGTATTAAAGCTTATTAAAATATCTTTTTACGAGGCGGTTTAGATGAAAAATGAATAATGCCAGAGCAATCATAAGAATTAAATTCATTGCCTGGTCGCCGTAACACAAGCCTACGTCGCTAAGCTTAAGGTGAAAGGGTATAGGTACCTGCGCTTTCTCCATACAAACGTAGTCGACTGTTTTCTCCTTGGATAATGACACTAGCACAAATATTTTTGTGCCATAAAACCTATAACTGCCATGACTATGCCCCTATTTTTTGTTTTTTTTCTTTTTTTCATCTTCTAATTATCATAGAAGTAAAGATTTAAAAAAATGCTCATGCTCATGGCAGTTATAAGTTTTATGCACTAAAAATATTTGCTCTAGTGTCATTATCCAGGGAGAAAACAGTCGAGTACGTTTGTAATAGTTTGTATGGAGAGAGCCCCCGGTACCCTTTCCTCATAAGGCTAGATGGCACTGTGTGAAATTACCTATACAATACTTATTTATCATATTTTTTCAATAAATCCAGGTTTGCTGTTACTTGTCCCTTTTTAGGGAACCCTTCGTGCGCGGGTCCGACTCGCACTTGGCCGATTTTTTTCCTTTTCGTCCTTACTTTCGTTCCTTCACTGAATTTAAGGAAATAATGAAAAGCATAAAACACGACAAAACTCCATGAAAATGGCAATTCATCGTTTGGCATTATTGCCACATGATTTATTACATTTCATTTCACACCTGTTACCGCAAGTACCTTCATTTAGCACGCCGCATTCAGGATATTAACGAAACCGAGTGAGGGAGCGCGAGCGTTCTTACTAATTAGAAAATATAGTTGAAATAATCTTTAAGTAAATAATAAAAATATTGCAGGATATTATACACAGCGTCATGTAGCCTCGAGCTGCACTAGGCTTTTATACTTTATACATTCTTAACAAAAACAGACCAGAAACATATTAATATATGTACCTACTTACCCGCGGCCTTTTAAAAAAAAAGGTTTTTAAAAACCTTGATATTAGTGACAATAAACAGCAAACAACAATAAACAATTGAATTGTTTTTCAAATCACTACATAGTATAAAATAAAGTCACTTTTCGCCGTCCCTATATCCCTAGTCCCTTTGTATGCTTCAATCTTTGAAACTACGCAACGGATTTTGATGCAGTTTTTTTTAATAGATAGAGTGATTCAAGAGGAAGGTTTATTTATATGTATAATACATGCTTAATATAGCCGTGCGAAGCCGGATAAAGCAAATATTTATAAAATATACTAGCTGTCCCAAAAAACCGGGCTGATTTGTGAATCTAAAATCTAAACTCTAAACCATCCAGGGCGCCACACAAAAGCATACAAAAAAAATATCATTCAAATCAGTCCAGCCGTTTAGGAGGAGTTCAGTGACATACACACGTACAGTAGAATTATAAGTATATTTAAAGATAACCCCCCTTATTCCAAAATGAGGTTTAGAGATAGTCCGAGATATGGATTTAAACCTTAGATTAATTAGATAAACACAGATTTACTCATAAATTATAGTCTAAACACTATCCCTATGTAATCTATAGGGATAGTGCTTAGACTATAGTTCCTAATAGATTATATAGGGATAGTGTTTAGACTATAGTTCACGAGTAAATCTGTATCTAAATATAAGGTTTAAATCCACATCTCGGACTATCCTTAAACCTCGTTTTGGATTAAGGGGGAACATGTTTAAGTAGTTTCCCTATTTTTACGAAATATTTTGTATTTTATTAAGGTTTATCTCGCAGATGCCATAATAATATGCTTACCTACTTAAATATATGTCTGAGTCGGGATTCGAATCGACAACCATCTGCGTTACAGGCGGTGTTCGTCTACTGCGGCACAAGTTACACTTAACAAGAATCGTGCCCTACTTTGACTTCCGGTTCTGTTAGAAACATTTCACATTTGGTTAGTTAATAGGTCCGCGGGGCGCAGTTAGTAACCAAAATAAATTCGCTATTTCTTCATTTTATGAATGTTATGGCTCACATTACACCTCCACTGGGTATTAACTCGATGCCTATATACACCCATCCCATGAGGTTAAGTACGGTCGCCTGCATAATTCCAGACCCATCGTAGAGCTCCAAAACGACTGTTAAAAGAATGTTTTCAACACAAGCAAGATTCTAGACACCTGCTTTATGTGAAGTTTAAAGTCTTCTAACTCATCAATTTATCAAACGAAAATTATTAGAATGAAAACATTCCTATAATAGTAATTTTTGAACTCTGCTGCTCGGAGCAATTATGCAGCCGACTGTACTTACTAGCTGAAGTACCGTATTGCAGAATATTACCCTAATGGACGGATTGCTACGAACTTGAAGCGCTAGGTAGTATAGGGAGTGTTCACTTCCGTTCATTGATACATAATGGGCCTTATAGCTGTAGCCAGGGGTCCATGCAATCTCATTTCTTTCGGCGTCATCATCGTCATCGGATCACCAACGATTAAGGGAATGGAATGGACGCAACCGATTTGGGGGTCTTCAAGTCGCATCCATACATCCAGACATCCACACATACAAACTTTGACATTTATAATATTAGTAAGATAGACCTACCTTCCGTGTTGCTGAATATCTAATATGTCTCATTCAAAGACTTCGAAAGCTACTGGTGGCATGCCTTCTGTCGATTGCTTTTACCAATTCAGGAATTTATTGTATCAATAAAGTAGCGTCAAATAATTAAATTCTATAGGTAGGTACCTACATATAAAATCTTTTCTGATGGATCAACGCGCAGCCTAAACCGCTGATCGTAGAGACCTGAAATTTAGAGGGTGTGTTCTTTGCATCCGATATGAAAGGAATTTCCGAAATTCTGCCCCTGCTAAAAAGGGGGGCAAAGTTTGTATGTTTTGTAAAAATCCTAGTAGAAGTCGAAAATGGTTCTTATTTTCGACTTCTACGCGGACGAAGTCGCGAGCAAAAGCTAGTCGTCTAATAAAATTATTACTTTTTTGCCGAGTAAGTTCATACAGCCTTGTCTTTAAAAACTTTTTCCTTGTTCCATTTATCCCTACAGGGCTACTTATTTTTTCTTTCAATATCGCTACAGGTTGGTATTACGACAAGAAAGATACGGCCATGGATTTCTATGGTTTACGGTTGTGCGGGTTAAGCGACGCCTGGCGTGGTCACTACTTAGATGGGTGGCCAATTAGTAGTGTGGCAAAAAAGTGTTTTCGTGAGCCCCTCCGTGCTTCGGAAGGCACGTTAACTCGTTGGTCCCGGTTGCTACCTCTAGTAGCAGTCGTTAGGTCAAATTAGAGGCCTTAAGGCGATCTGATAACTCTAACCATAGGTGAGCCACACCACTATACGAGAAGCAGAAGCAGAAGCAAACGGTACGCTGGTGCTGCCTTAATGCATAATGGAACTATTAGTATTTTATATAGTAAGCTTTTATCTTTAGATTCCGGAATTAAACAGGTAGGTAAACAGGTAGGTAAACACCAAGAAAAACACCAAGTTTAACAAATAAAACAATAATTTATTTGAATAAGTATAATTTTTATTATGTAAATACACTAATATAATACATATATATATCTATCTAATAAAGATATTCACAAATTAAATGTACAATTATTAACAAAAAATACAAGTGAATTAGGTACATTCTAAACTACACACTTAGCTACGTAGAAGATAATGTAGCACTTTGAATAGTTCCTAAGTTAATCTTTAGTTAATTAATGCTCTTGATGTCTGTTAAAAAGCAGTCTATGAATGAATATATTTTTTGAACTTTTATAATTATTATACTGATAAAGACATAAATGACATTAACATATTAATGACATTTAATTAAATTAAAATACTAATGGTATTGAAAACATAATTGATAACTATTTAACATCAATGACATATATTATTGATAATAAATGACATTTAATAACATGAAAATATCAATGACATGACATTAAATTACATGAAAAACATCAATAACATGACATTAATTACATTAAAATAACAAGGACATGCCATTTAATTTCATTAAAATATCAATACTATTTACCAATAAAACATTTATGATATTTAAGATTAATCCAATTTAATTATTTCTGATAGGTAATTAAAATCCATACAGAATGAATGAAAAGATGTGTGGATAAATGAATGTAATAATGGTATCTCTATTTAATATTAAACCATTTAAGACACCAATTACATTAAATGACATTAAACATTGACCACATTTAACGTTAATGACATTTAATTACTAACATTAAAACATTTATTATTAAAATGATATGAAGATTTTATGTTTTATGGAAAAATGTGATCAAATTAAATATAGGTAATTATAAGATTAATTATAAAATGTCTTTTAAAATAATTAATTACTTAATTAACATAAATCATTAACGACCATTGTGAATTCAATAAAATTAAAATACAATAGTGGTGCAGTGGTTATGGGTACGACGTGTTTTAGACGTAGGTTCGAAACCGGCCATAGCTATTTATCTAATAATTTGACATTGAAACCATAATCAATAAACAATAAACAATAAACTAAATTATAAGGCACACAAATTAATACAATAATTAATTATAATTATAAATGATAATTAATTAATGATTACAAAACTACTTAAAAATAATATATCATATATTTTGAACATATACAAGTAAATGCTGAAAATAATGCATTTTTTGTTAAAATTATTTCAAACAAAATAAAATAAATTATTGTATAGCTTTTCAAAAAAAACTCCGTGATTGGATTTGAATCCACAACCACTGCTATAGCTATGCACTCACCAAAAGAGCTCTGGGGACCAGATACACCCAAAGTTTTTTTTAGTGTAAGTTTTAATTTCTAAAATTCCACACAATCTATTAAATTCTATGTTCTGTTTTTTTTTTACTTTTGATGTTAGATGAATTTTGACACATGTTTTTAAATATATTAAATTTACTTACTAAACCATCTAATGCATGCAGATACGGAAAACTTTCTACTTTTTATTTATCTTTTTTATTTTTTCCTCCATTTTACTGGCTTCACTCTGATATAAATTATAAGTTCATATCGTCTGATTATTTATCGGTTAGAAGAAACCGCATCATAATCGGTTTTGTATATTCAAAAAGTTAGAATCGAACCTATTATCTTTTTGCTTAAGAAATTATATTTCTTTGTTTGCCAATTTATTTAATTACAGAAAAAAAGAAAAATATTGTTTCTTTATAATTGTTCAATATTTAATTCTTTCATTTATCACTATCACTATGTAGTATAAAATAAAGTCACTTTTCGCCGTCTCTATGTCCCTATATCCCTAAGTATGCTTAGATCTTTAAAACTACGCAACGGATTTTGATGCGGTTTTTTTAATAAATAGAGTGATTCAAGAGGAAGGTTTATATGTATAATACATGCATAATATAGCCGTGCGAAGGCAGGGCGGGCCGCTAGTTTATGTATAATCAAAACTTTTAAATTTTTTACTTTTCCGAAATCAGACTTTCTGTTCTTAAGAGGAAAGGGTACCGGGGGCTTTCTCCATACAAACTATTACAAACGTAGTCGACTGTTTTCTCCCTGGATAATGACACTGGAGCAAATATTTTTGGTGCATAAAACTTATAACTGCCATGACCATGCCCCTATTTTTCGTTTTTTAAATTTTTAAATTTTTTAAATTTTAATTTCTATGATAATTAGAAAATGAAAAAAACCAAAATATAGGGGCATAGTCATGGCAGTTATAGGTCTTATGGCACAAAAATATTTGTGCTAATATCATTATCCAGGGAGGAAACAGTCGACTACGTTTGTATGGAGAGCGCGCAGGTACCCTTTCACCTTAAACCCTAAATTACCTCGAAACCTGCTTATTTTTTTTAAATTTTGACCCATAAGTACATTGGACGTCAAAATAAATCACTCCAACTCTAACCATCCTCTTCCATCATCCATCATGATACTCTCTCGTCTCCAAGACAAACTCTAGGGCCAGGTCAAATAGCAGTTTTCCAGTAACTATTTAAAAAGTCCCAAATTGTTATTATAAACTTCTTTTAACGTGATAACTTCTTATAAATCGATGAACACCGTGCTACACCAACAAGAAAGTGTCATGTTATTGACATGGTAGGTAAGGTAACCAAAGCAACGTGTGTATTATTTTTTTATTTGTGTAATTAAATTTTTATTTGTATGTTTTTTAATTTTAATATTTAATCATTTAATTTTATGTATGAAAGATTAAAGATAATTGAGTAGGTATGTCTGTAAAAAAACACGTTGTCATGTTATGGGAACGTGAGCGTTAGACAAGGTAACCATTGCAACGTATTATCGTTGCTATGGTTACCATCAATGTTTTCTTAGTAAAATAATACGTCTGTAAACCGACTTTACAGACAACCATTTTTTTTCTGAAGCGAACATTTTTTTCACTTATTTGAAATGTGGCTCATTTTTGCAAGCTTACCCTATGAAGATTGTATATTTTTTAATTTTTCATGTAAAATATATGTGTGAAATGCAGGTTTTAGGCCTTTATGATGCTATTAAATACTTAAGATATCGATTGTTTGGCGGCCAATATATATTTATGAAGTACCTGTAATATATTTAATATTACGATTATTTTCCATCTGATATTTTAATTCTATTAACATTAAAGTGAAACTACAGTAAAATTGCACCATTCGGACATTTAATACATGGTCTAATTATTATTCCATAATATTTTTCCATCACAATTATCATACATGGTTATTTTTACTACTAAAGTCATTTAAAACTGTATATTTATATGTTTTTATTATGTTGAGCTCAATATTTAGACGTTTTTGCAAGCGCCATAGTCATAAAACTCCAGTCTCGTGAACATGACGACTGCATAACGACAAAATATCGAGCTTCAAACAAAATGAAACATAACAAATATCCCATTTCGAATAATCTTTCACATTTATATACACGGATAACATTAAATATGCTATAATTAATATTTCTAAAACACAGTCATGTTTTAGAAAGAATAATATCTTAAATTCATTAGTATATACATGCCGTAATTAATAATTTCCATAAGAGACTAGGACATGTCATAATTAACGACATCAAAAATACAAGCAAAGTTAGTGCCTGTCCTAGATAAATATCCTAGAAACACGTTAAAACATTTGATAATATTACTGTCATTTCCCAAAATACATGTTATAATTAGAGAACGTCTTTGCATGCTCATAAGGACATGTTTCAATAATGCACTGTTAGCGTATGTTCTAGATAAATATCCTGTAACATTTGCCAATAATTATGTAATTTCCAAAAACACATATTATAATTAGAACATGTTATTACATGTCCCTAAAGACATATTCCTAGTCTGATTTGTCCAGTTTCGAAACTACTTAAGAGGAAAAGGTACCGGGGGCTCTCTCCATACAAACTATTACAAACGTAGTCGACTGTTTTCTCCTGGATAATGACACTGGAGCAAATATTTTTGGTGCATAAAACTTATAACTGCCATGACTATGCCCCTATTTTTGTTGTTTTTCTAATCTTAATTTCTATGATAATTAGAAAAATAAAACAAAAAAATAGGGGCATAATCAATCATGGCAGTTATAGGTTCTATGGGACAAAAATATTTGTGCCAGTGTCATTATCCAGGGAGGAAACAGTCGACTACGTTTGTGTGGAGAGAGCGCAGGTACCCTTTCACCTTAATGATTATAAAAATACATGTTCTAATTAAAACATGGTCCGGACATGTTTTATTAATGCACAGTTGCGTAGTTCTTAGATCTTAAAACATTTGCAAATTTTAGTGTGATTTTCAAAATACATTTTGTAATTAGACCATGTACTTACATGTCTCTAAGGACATGCTTTAATAATGCTGCTTCATTATTCCTAGTCTGATTCACTCCAGTATCGAGGCTTGTCCGTGAATTCTGTGAAATCTGCGAGGAAGTCTCCATTTTGTCAATATTTGTAAACAATAAATTGTTTGAGCCTGTTGAGTTTGTTGAGGGGTTGCGTTTGTGGGTGTGTTCCACTTGTGGGGCTGGGGGTGGGCCTGAGGAAAATTGGAAATAAATAAGTAAATATTGCAAGACATTCCACACACCGCCATCTAGATCCAAGCTAAGTAACTATTGTTATGGGTGCTAGACAACGGATATACTACTTAAATACTTTTCTTTTGTAAATACGAGTATATACTTATAACATATAGAAACAACCAGACACCAGACAAATGTCTAAGCATAAATACATGTCTGTGGCGGGTATCGAAACCGCAACCCTGTGTTTGCCAGTCCGGCATGGTGACCATTGTGCCAACTGGGTTATTCATAGTGAGCGGTGTTGGCCTAGTGGTAAAAGGGTTGAACTCTGCGGCTAAACTGTCCGAATCCGGAGTTCTTTACACACTCACGACCTTAGGTCTCCGAGTAGATTCATCGTGCAAGAACTCCGCGGCTAAAATGTCAGATCCGAATGTCTTTGCTAAGTTCTTACCTGTAGAACTGGCAATAGCACTATTCCTGGACACACTAGCACTCGTTTCTTTAGGTCTCGGAGTAGATTCATCGTGCAAGAACTTGACGAACTCCGCGGCTAAACTATCAGGACCAGATGTCTTTGCTAAATAAGTTCTTACCTGTAGAACTGGCAATAGAACTCTTCCTGGACACACTAGCACTCGTTTTTTAGGTCTCGGAGTAGATGCTTCGTGCAAGAACTTGACGAACTCCGCGGCTAAACTGTCAGAACCAGAGGTCTTTGCTAAATAAGTTCTTACCTAAAGACCTGACAATAGAACTCTTTCTGAAGGCCAGTATCTCGAAAATAATATTGTTTAAATTACATTTCAATATCGTCCCGATTGCATTTCGATTACAAAAGATACCTTCAAAGTCAGTTTTTTTTTACAAAAAGCTAACTTTGAGGGTGTTTTGAGCTACTTTGAGGGTATTATTTGTGATCGAAATGCAATCGAAATGATAATGAAATGTAATTTGAACATTGTTATTTACGAGAATTGGCCTTCTGGACACACTAGCACTCGTTTTTTTAGGTCTTGGAGTAGATGCTTCGTGCAAGAACTTGACGAACT
The DNA here is from genome assembly GCA_907269075.1 of Idaea aversata. NCBI lineage: Eukaryota > Metazoa > Arthropoda > Insecta > Lepidoptera > Geometridae > Idaea > Idaea aversata. The sequence continues at coordinate 731,188 of OU026109.1, forward strand.
CCGCGGCTAAACTGTCAGAACCAGATCTTTGCTAAATAAGTTCTTACCTGTAGAACTGGCAATAGAACTCTTCCTGGACACACTAGCACTCGTTTCTTTAGGTCTCGGAGTAGATTCATCGTGCAAGAACTTGACGAACTCCGCGGCTAAACTGTCAGAACCGGCTGTCTTCGACAATCCAAGGCGGGAACATTCTTGTTGATTGAAGTCTAGGACTGTTGAGAGAATCCGAAGGACTTGGGTCCTAAAATAGATGAGAAGTCAGAATGTTAGTGAAATTAGAGTAAACACTGATTTTGAGGGTTCCGGACCAAAAGGGTAACAATGAGACTCTTTTACTAAGTGTCCACTGTCTGTCACCAGGCTGTATCTCATGAACCGTGATAGCTAGACAGATGAAATTTTCACAGACAATATATTTCTGTTGCCGCTATCAAATACTAAAAACTGAATGGTATAGAACCCTCAGAATCTGGGTTTTATTATTGTAACACAATGATAGTTGCCTAGCTTCGCTTAGTTGTTTGGAGAAGAGACGCATGTGACTAGAAGAGTGATGAGTATGAATGTAGAGGGATGGAGAGGAAGAGGAGAGCCGTGAGACAAGACATGAGAGATATAATATAATAAAATATAAATATTGCAGGACATTCCACACATCGCCATCTAGCCCCAAGCTAAGTAACTAGACTTGTGTTATGGGTGCTAGACAACAGATATACTACTTATATACTTTTCTTTTGTAAATATATACTTAATAGACATACAGACACCCAGACCACAGACAAATATCTAAGCATAAATACTTGTCTGTGGCGGGAATCGAACCCGCAACCCTATGTTTGGCAGTCCGGCATGGTAACCATTGTGCTAACTGGGTCGTCAAATATGGATGTGAACTAATGACGACTAATAGGAGGGAATAGAAGAAGAAGACATACTCCGGCCACAAATAAATTGGGATAAGGGCAGGAAGAAAAAGGTTAGAGGCATAGCTTGAGGCTAGATGGAGGTATGTGCAATGTCCTGCAATATTTCTACACTTACTTATTATTTCCAGCTGAAGAAATGACATAGTTAATGACAAGATTCTTGACTAAATTCTTGTCAACTTTGTCCTGCTGGTTCGATATGGCGTTGTGGTATCTCTCTTCGGCCGCTGCTACTGACGTTTGCAGTGCTTTTACTGGTTTAAATAAGGTAAAAGACAAAACAATATTAAAAAAATTGACTTTAATATGGTCCAAATGTAAACAAGTATGATCATTTAAACGTGTATCAACTAAGCGAATCCTGTAATACCCTCTTCGGTACTTTTAGATAGCCTAGAATATCAGTAAAAAAATTAATAAAATATTGGCAAATCTTTGAAAAAAAAATACTTGTTTGCAAGGAGGTTAAGTTTTTGAAGTTCCTACAATATGTATTATGGCGTCAGATTCTGACGAAAAAAATGAAAAAGTGTGACTTTAAATGCTCATATCTTTTTTCCACATCTAATTCTACTATCAACTTCATTATTATTTACAAAAAAAGGAAAAATTGATAAGAAAAATTCTGTTAACATATTATGCTCAAGTATTTATTGCCTTGCCATTATTATTTTTCGAATTATTTTAATTTCTCTTTCGGGATAATTACTTATACCATTATTAGAAGCAGGCCGTTTGGTAATTAATGGTGTTGTTACATTTTGAAAATTTCCCAAACTCTGGGAAAACAGGAGAATCATTGCAAAAAAAAAAACATCTTAAAATATTTTACAGAAAATAATAATCTAAAAAAAATCTACAATCTACGTCTTACCATGCATTTTTTCAAAATATTCAGCTAAGTCCCACGACGCATGCGCAAACACGATCTCAAAGTATTATTCAGCCACTGGGTAGAGGGCAAGAATCACTACACACCTCAAAAGCTTCAAAATGTTGAACATACATGCAGAAATATACTCTAAACACATAGACTCAGAATTCAAATTCAATTCAGCATAGGATGAATTGAGCACGCAGGATGTTTTTAAATCTTATTGAAACCAACTGAAAGATTAATTTGGTTGTTTTGATATAAATTTCCTAAATCTGAATTTATTAGGTTGAAAATCTAATTTACTTTTGCACAGTTTCGTAGCTTTGAAGTACATTTTTCAAGAAATGTTCAAGCAAATCTCAGCTCTAAGTGCAAGTAATTCAACCCTCACTTTTAATCTACCAGTACCTGAAGTAATACTCAGAAACAGTGTAGCTATCTTCTAGTTTCTATTCTTCTACTATAATTGCAAAAAAATATGATTTTCTATTTTGGGAAGAGTAGCATAACTTAACTCAAATGTATTTACAAAAGTTAGTTGTTACTTAGTTTGACGCTAGATAACGATGCGAACAATGTCGTGCATTTTTTTTAAATAGGTAGCAATATGACTTGGGTCACACAGTATTTCGTACGTCACTTTGACACGCCTTGCACAGGTTAAAACCAAAATTGTTTAAATATTACGTGATAAAATACAACTCTTTCCAATAATAGAAAAAAAAACAATCACGCAAACAAAGACAATATACAAAAAATTACAAATACAATGTGCAAAACGTAAGACGGGCACGATGATGGACGTCACGATGTGAAGCCAGAGTCCACGATCAAACCCCATATGGTAATCTGAGTGTGACGCGGAACAATCGCCTGCCATTGATGCTGACAGCTGACAGGCAACAGCCACGGTGTGAAAGCCTCACAGTTACCAAATGAGATTAGACCGAGGAAGGCTAAAGCTCTTGCATTAAAAAAACTATGCAATAAACACTACAGTCCATTCACTAATCAAACGGAATAAAATGACATATCGATTGTGTTAAAGGGTTAAAAAATTGGTAAATTGACAGTTACTTCTGTAAGTTCGGTCCAGTTTATTAGTGAATAGACCATAATTTCTAACTTAACAATAACATAATATAAAAAATAGCTAAGAACACACACTGAACAGCATTGGAAATAATAAAAAAACTGCATCAAAATCGGTTTATTCGTTTCGGAGCAGTGATGCCACGTACACAGACAAACATAGCAATCAAACACATAACATTCGGGGATTAAAAACAGGCATTAATAATCTTGAAACACGTAAAGCTAAACTTCAACTAACAATAAACTACATCGTCGATGTAAAAACATGAAAGCATTTGACGGAAAACATGAAAAGCATTTTTACGTTGAAACTTACGTGTGTCAAGTGTTTGTAGGTAACTGTAACTAACTGCATACCAACCGGTATTCCGGGGTATGACATCCCAGAATTACCAGCTGATATTTAGTCGGAATACAGCAGTGTTTTGGATGATAACAACTTGATTGTACATCTAAGCTAGATCTAATCTAAGAAATGTTTATAAAACAATACATAATAGAAAACATTCTAGGTTTATAAACATACGCCCATAACTGGTAAACCAAAGTAGGTATATATAATGTATCAATATTTATTTTCGTAATATTTACCCAGATTAATATAATAATCCAACTTATTTGTTTGATTGATTGCTTTATTTAGTTTTGATTTTGCTGCGGTTTGACAGTTTTGGGACTACAATCTATAACAACATGTAGACAATCATAGTTTCTACTTTTTTCTATACATCACACACTATTAAAACTTATGTTATTAAAAAAATAACAAACAAAAGTTGTTCAATTATATAAAGTTTAACAGCGAGGATGAAACTTTTAAAGTTATATTTATTTACTAGAATGCCACTGATTTTTATGGTAATAATTTCCATTAATGTTTAGAATAATCCAAACTCCAAAAACAAGTAGAAGCTCAAGGTTAATGACCTCCAAATCTAGAAACAGCACTACCCTCGCTGTTACACACTATACTTAGTATAATTTCAATTAAAAATCATCAAAAAACTCCAAAAAATAATATAAAATCTTACCCTGTTCCTTAAGATCGTTGATCTGTGCAGTCTTTGTCTCAAGTTGGTCACCCAACCGAGACGCAGCTTGTAGTCCTGCTAAAGCTTCTTCCAGTTTAGCAGTAAGTCTAGATATTTCGTCATGGTAACCTAGGTTCTCACGTTTGAGATCCTCCATTTTATTTCTGATTTTCTCTGTAGCTGTGGCGACGTCGCGTTCTTTTTCTGAAAGAGTTTTAGTTATAAACTTAAACGTATATGTTACTAAGATTTGTCTAGGGCGGGATTTAAACCCGTGGTTGTGTTGTTAAACAGTAACTGTAAACTAAAACGGTTCAGAATTCAGTTTTGTTATTGGGTGATATTGAAACGGTATTTTTTTAAATACACGTTAATATTTTTTGCAATGTACCTCCGTGACCAATAGCATAGGTATACTTTGTTTTCTTTTAAAAATATTTTTATTCTACCTTAACCGCAGTTTGCAGCAAGTAAATCTATACTTATACTAGCTGCCCTACGCGGTTTCACCCGCGTAACTCCCGATCCCGTGGGAATATCGGGATGTAAGCTATACTATCTCTCAAGTTGGATCGAACTGCACATGGTGTGCGAATTTTATTATAATCGGTTAAGTGGTTTAGGAGTCCATTGAGGACAAACATTGTGACACGAGATTTATATATATTAAGATTATAAAGAGGATTTTTTTGTTTGTAACGAAAAGGCTCTGATATACCCAGTGTCAAATTTAAAAAATATTATTTTTATACAATTCTCTCAACTGTAGTGTGCATTTACTGGTACAAACCGTGCTGCTGCATGTTAACTAATGTCTCAGACGAAGCCTCGTATAATTACGATAGAACTTCACTTAAGGTAAGTTCGTTTAATCATTAATTATATTATAAAGAGGATTTTTTTGTTTGTAACGAAAAGGCTCTGACACTACTGGACCGATTTTGGTGAAACTTGGTATGAGGATACATTGAGTCATTGGGAATAACAACTTTACTTTTTATCTCGATATTCCCACAGGACCGGGGTTACGAGGGGGAAACCTGAGAAATAAATAAATGTATGAGCATTTATCTTGAAATACGTACCTAGTTGGAACTGTTCCAACACAACCTGTAAGTTAGTTAGAGCCGCTTCGCTTCGACTTCTCGCGTCGTCCGCCTCACTCAATTTCGCTTGGACTTCTTCCCGCTGCTTCTCTAGAAGCTTGATTTGATTGCGAAGTGTCTCTACTTCTTGGTTGGCACGAATGCTGCAAAGTTAGTTTAACAATATATGAAATTTTGACAAAATCACTAGTTTTACTTTTAAATTTTTTGTATTGGAATTCAATTTAGTATTATTTTTGCAAGTAAGTTTTGTATCCTTTTTATGTCTAAATAATGACTTCAAATAAGGAACCCATTTGCAAAATTAATGATATCTCTTACGATAAGGAACTTCATCCACAAACAGGTATGGAACAGAATAACATTTATTAGAAGAGCACACGGAGAAAAAAAGGCACAAAAATGAAAACAAAACAGACAAAATTAGAAAACAATCACAAATAATAATAATTAATAGGCACATAATGGGTAAAAGTTTGGGGTGCCGTGTGCTATGATGATGCAGCAACCCTTAAGATTAACCGATTATTACCTGTTACTAGTATAAACAGTGCTAGTCTGCTTCGCTCGCTCTTCCACCTGGTGTAACCTCGCCTGACACTCGGTGAGTTTCGACTCCGACGTCATCAGTTCCTGTGTGTAATTCTCTTCGGTTTCCACTAGATGGCGTCTTAGCCTTTCTAGTTCACGGGTTAGGTTCTGTTCTTGGTCTGACAACTGTAAGGAAATTATTGGCTTTAGATGTATTACACTAACAATGAAAAAATCAATTTTAAGAAAGGAAGTGTCTGAATTAGCATGTTCATAACGATAGTAATTTTATGCAGCCACCACTTTGAGACTCAGATGTGGCTTTATATCATACGAAACACCACAGTTACAGTACGAGCGCATTGCTAATTATGGTAGGCGTCAGTACTTCGCCTAACGAAGACTTCACGTGCAGTTTCTACATAACTATTTCAATACAAACCTGTCCATTTTCTGCTGTCAATTTCTTATTTGCTTCCAATTGAATTGCCAAATTCTTATCCAGATTATCACATTTCTCCGTCAAATTCTTCAAAGCTTCACTAGCATTCACGAGTTCAGTTTTCAACCTGTCATATTCAATAACATTTTGATTTAAAGTTTTAATAATTTCGTCTTTTTCCTTCAATGTTATTCTCAAGTTATCACAACTTGAGCAATTTGCAGTCTGATGTATAGTTTTGTCTTTTTGTTCAACAATACGTTTGAACTCATTCGTTTGTTCCAATATAACTTGATTTAGTCTTTGTATTTCATTGTGGTATTGTGTACTTTCATTATGTTTAAGATTAATAAGATTTATCAGTTCAGATTTCTCTGAAGTCGATTTTTCTGTCATTGACTTGTATTCCTTTGATAGTTTCTCAAGTTCGGAGGCTTTTAATTTTGAAACGTCAAGTTCTCTTTCTTTCTCCGATATATTTTTCTTTAAGACCTCGATTTCTTCTTCTAAAGCAATTTTTTCTTTGTTTAATTCGTTAAAGATTTCTATTGGATATTTGTTTGAGAAATTATATTTATCGCTAATATTGCAAGCAGTTCTTTTTAATTGTTCAATTTCAGCATCTTTACCGTCTACGTAAATTTTGTATTCGTCACGAGCTTTCTCTACATTTTTAAGACAGTCAGATAGAGCATCTATTTGGCTATTTTGTAAAGCCATTTGCTCTCTCATTGTGTTCAATTCATGGCCAATATCTTCAGCATTAGATCGGACGATAAATAGCTCTTCTTGTGATTGGTTGAATCTTTCTCTTGTATTAACCAGTTGGTTTGACAGAGCTTCACCTCGAAGCCTTAATCTTTCCAACTCCGCATCTTTTGTTGTAATATTTTGTTCTAAATCACTAACTGTCCTATTAAGATTGAATATAATAATTTTGTTGTCGTGTACAGCCGTGTTGAGTTCATCAATAGTATTATCCTTTTCTTCAATGTCAGCCAAAACTTTTTCAAATTCTTGCTCTAAGTGTAGGATTTTAGAATCAGTTGAGGAAAGCTCAGATTTTAACTTTTTGTTTTCTTCGTTGACTACTAATAAAGCCTTATTTACATCACCTTCGCCCTGTTGAGCTTTGATCATTTCTAATTCATCGACAGTTTCAATATTCGTGGAATTCTTAGTCACTAGTGTTATTTTATTCACAGTACTATTATCAGCATTTTGATTTTGTTCCTTTTCTTCTAGGTAAGCTACTTTTGCTTTGTAAAACTTACAAGCCTCTTTCAATGTACCATTTTCTTTCATAAGTTTTTCCAGATTCTCAGTTAATTGTTTCTTTTGTGTATTAAGTTGTTCAATTAATTTGCTTGAATTATCTGAAGCTAACTTCTGTTCTAAATTAACAACTCTATCTTCTAATTTTGTCCTTTGACTTTCTAGTTGAGCTTTACTTTTTGTAGCTTCATCAAGTTTATGTTCTACAATATGAAGCTTGTGTTCAAGACCTAATTTAAGAGCTTCTGTTTCTTTATGAGCTATATCTTTTTCTTCTAAGCTAGTTTTAAGTTCGTCTATCTGTTTTGTTAAAAGCACCTTATCATTCTCTACAATGTGAAAATCTATCGATAGTTGTTCATTTTTGGAGTTCACTGCAATAAGTTTTTTCTTTAGGTCTTCAATCTCCTCTGTCACATTCTTTAATTTATCTTCTTGTTGTAAATTTACCTTGGCTTCTAGTTCTTCTACCTCAGCAGTTTTATTTTTGCACATTTCTACTTCACTAAGCATTGTTGTGTACTTCGTTTTTAAATCCATTAAGCTCTCTTGCAAGACAGTTTTTTCCTTTCTAACTTCTGTAAGTTCGGCTTCAATCCTCTTCATTTCAGTTTCAAATGTTTTGTTTAGTTTATTACTATCAGCTAGGTCATTTTCAAGTTTAGCCAAATTATCTTCGTGTGTTTCAATGATTGGCTCTAATTTGGAAACATTTTTCAATGCAGCTAGTTCTGATAGTAAGAAATCGTTATTTTTCTTCATTTCATTCAACTCAGTCTCGAAGTGTTGTATATCAGTAGTTAAGAAATCGTTTTCAGTTGTTAAATCATCAATTTGAGTTTGTAAATGATTAATATTGTGATTCTTTTCTGACAATAGATGTTCTAAATTATCTATGTCTTTTTTGAAAGAATTAACAGTTTTGAAAACACTTTCTAATTTATATGATACCATATCATCATTGTTGGAGGGAATGTTTCCTACGATATCAAGTGGAATTTCAAAGTTCACATATTTATTGTAGAGATGTAAAATTTTATCAGGTTTGATGACCTTTTCAGTGGCATCCGCCGCACCTTCTTTTTCAGCAAGTTTATGTCTCAAATCGTTTATATCACGTTTAAGATTTTCAATAACGCTTTTAGCGTTATCGTCAATGTTTACTTCATCAGAATGTACTTCGGTTCTATCTTTCTTTTCTTTTAAATCATTTAATTTCTTTTCTAACTCTTTATACTGATCTCTTGGGACGGTATCTGATAATTCAACGTTTTTGGCAGCAATTTCTAAATCATGCTCCAATTTTGTAACTTGTTCTTGTAATTTGAACACTTCTTCGTGTAGATCTTGGTTTTCTTCCTGGAATTTTTCAGCGTTTTCACGTAGCAAGCCATATATCCTTTCTAAGTTTTGGTATTTGTGATGAACTGTCTCATAATCTTCTTTCAAAGGCTTCATACCTTCAATTTGACTGTCTCTATCTTTAATTTTTAATAAAAGCATTTTAATCTCATCTGAGTACTCATCGTTACTGGTTTTTAATTCTTCATGCTCTTGTTTCAAAATTTCAAAGTTTTTTTGCAATTCCTTCTTCAAAGACAGAAGTCTTTCCATGGCTAATTGGTGTTGGTGATCTAAATCTTCGAGATTGGCAGTGAGCTGTTTGTTTTCTTCTCTGAGCTTGTGTACTTCTTCTTCAGCAAAAGGTTTTAGGTCGATAGTGTCTCGTTCCTTCAGGGAGGATAGTTCTTCTTGGAGAGCACGTATTTGTGTCTTATAATTATCATCGGTGTTATCGCTTGATGATTGTCGCGGAGGGGGGTCCCAGTACCAGCCAGGATCTTCGTCTTGTACGCCATTTTGTTTCGAGAGCCTCTGTAAAGAAAAAAAGAAAAACTTTATAATTCATTACAAAAGTATTTGACTAGATTTAAGAGCATATACACACACATTAAAAATATAAGTAAATGACTAAAATTAATTCTCATTGCTCCGCAATATAATCTTTTTCTAGGCGTCTGTCTGACGACGTAACACCTTAGATATTTCGAAAATTCTATCCTTAGTGGTTAAATGCTAATTTGTATAAATGAAATAAACATTATAAATTAACCTATCGATAACAACCAAATTAGTGGCTCTTTTTAGGGTTCCGTGCCCAAAAAGTAAAAACGGGGCTCTATTACTAAGACTTTACTGTCTGTCTATCCGTCTGTCACCAGGCTGTATCTCATAAACCGTGATAGCTAGACAATTTAAAATTTCACAGATGACGTATTTCTGTTGGTCTAGTGTCCTAATCCCTACCAGCGTATCCCCCCATGGTAGGGATGAGTGGATTATTTTTCCACCTATCCCTACTGGTAAATAGCTTAGCTTCCACTTAACCCTACCAAGTGTTTTTTGTTGACAAGTACAACAATTCCGTTCAATTGCCGCTAAAACAACAAAATACTAAATATATTGGAACAGAACCCTTCGTGCGCGATTTGGACTGGCACTTAGCTGGTTTATTTTACAATAAAAATTACCACCTAAATCCATTGTTAAGCAAATATACACGAACGTTCGTTCGGTCGCCGATGTAGGTGGACGCGGTCGATCCAATGTGAAATGAATGTCGTTATGAATACAAACAATTCGTTCCGTGTCTGTGACGATCACGTGAGTCAACACCTTGTATATCTTTGACGACCTCTGTGGCGCATTGGACGAACAATCGGCTGCGATGCAGAAGGTTGTGTGTTCGAGTCCCGCCTCGGACAAATATTTATGTGCAGATATTTGTTACTTGTCTGGGTATTATCCCTATGTATGCTTAAATCTTTAAAACTACTCAACGGATTTTAATGCGGTTTTTAATAGATAGAGTGATTCAAAAGGAAGGGTTATATGTATAATACATGCATAATATAGCCGTGCGAAGCCGGGGCGGGTCGCTAGTCTAATGTATAAAATTCTCGTGTCACAATGTTAATTACCATACTCCTCCGAAACGGCTTGACCGATTTTTATGAAATTTTATATGTAGGTATATTCAGTAAGACTGAGAATCGGCTACAATTTTTTTTATTTTGTTTCCTTTAGTTTTTTTTGTTAATGGCAAAACAACGTTTGCCGGGATAGCTAGTTTAGTATTTATTTACAAAAGAAAATATTAGTATTCTATCAGTTATATGGCACCCATAACACAAGCCTAGTTCCTTAGCTTGGGGCTAGATGGCGCTGTGTGAAGTGTCCAACAATATTTATTTTTATTTTATCTAGACAGACAGACGTTCCTTTACACGTTTGTATTAATCTCTATAGTACATATAAAATGCTTTGTCCTGACTGACTGACGGATTAACGCACAGCCTAAACCGCTGATCGTAGAGACCTGAAACTCGGAGGGTTCCGTAGCCAAAGGGCAAAAACGGGACCCTTTTACTAAGAGTCCACTGTCCGTCTGTCTGTCACCAGACTGTATCTCATGAACCGTGATAGCTAGACAAATTAAATCACAAATGATGTATTTCTGTTGCTGCTATAACAACAAATACTAAAATCAGTATACACGGAACTCTTTTTGCGCAAATCAGACTCGCACTTGGCCGTTTTTTCTTTACCCATTGTATTTTTTAATTTTATCTTAATGTAAACTAAATAGGTACATATGTATATTGTCAAATGTTAATTGAAGCAAAACGAATTGAACGCGATAAAAGCAAATTGACAAACCCTTAATTGCTAAAATGTAAATCGTAATGAAATTCAAGTAATTAGAATCCAATAATATAGTGTGAAACATGTCTGTCGTTGTTACTATGTATTTTATATGTACATATATGTATATTGTATTGTTAGTGTATATAGGGTGTTCTTAATTGTTATAGTTAGAAACAAACTATGTATGTTGTGTTGCCGCTATAACAACAAATACTTGCTAAAACAATATTTAAGTAGTCCCACACAACATGGTACGGAACCTTTCATGCGTGAGATGGACTCGCATTGGCCTATTTAAAAAAAAATATAATTTAAAAGTTAAAGTCATACTTTTTGTTAAATAACTAGCGACCCGCCCCGGCTTTGCACAGATATATTATGCATGTATTATACATATAAACCTTCCTCTTGAATCACTCTATCTGTTAAAAAAAACCGTATCAAAATCCGTTGCGTAGTTTTAAAGATTTCAGCATACATAGGGATATAGGGACATAGGGACAGAGAAAGCGACTTTGTTTTATAATATGTAGTGATGATGATAGTGATGAAACATGTAAGCCTACAATACAAACAAATCAAGCATGTGTGTGATCCTCTTAATGAAAATTGTAGATTATGTTCTAGGCTTGTAATATGGCCAGACAACAAATAAAATACTTTCTTTTTTCCGGTATTACCTACTCTTCTGACCAATTTTAAGAAGTTAAAATAAAAACTGAAAATTCTATAGGTATGTAATACCCTTAATGAATATTGCAAAATTAAATTATGTCCTTTATTAAGCTTGTAATATGGCGACATGATAACAAATAAAATACTTCATTTTCCGGTGTTGGTTCTGATCAATGTGAATGACATTGAACGTCAAAACAGACTGACAAGAAAGTAATCTTATGAGGGTTCCTTTTTAGGGTTCCATACCTAAGACTTCGCTATCCGTCCCTCTGTCTGTCACCAGGCTGTATCACATGAACCATGATAGCTAGAGACTTAAATTTTCACAGATGATGTATTTCTGTTGTTGCTATAACAACAAATAACAAAAAATGAATTTTGGGTATGTTTTAAAGAATTTTAGGTTATGTGTCACCCCTTTTTTTTTAGGCAATATTTTTTTTGTTAATTATACCTACTCTTAAAAGGGCAGGCAAAAGATTTTTAACCTATACAGCCTCAACTGACATACAATATTTTCTAGGATTTTTGTATTTGTTTTTGCGTCGAGGGTTAAAAACAGAATTGTACAGAACCCAGCGTGCGCGAGTCCGACTCGCACTTGGCCGGATTTTTTACCTTTTGAGGTACAGAACCCTAATAAAAACGTGTCCTAACGGAACACCCGGTATAGTTAAAGGTATGTACACATGTGTTTGTTCACAGATACGTTATCTGTTTGTTTATAGCTTTACATGAGTCATAGTACTGGAACGGGTGTGGAGGGAAACATTGAAACTTGAATTATATCGTGTTTTCAAAAATACAGTGAATAATGTTCATAGTTTTGAAACGGCTGAACCGATTTTTATAAAACACTAGCTGTTCCGGCCGGTGTTTTGCCATATACAAAAAAAATGGATGTGAAACATAACACGTGGCAACCCGAACGGTATCCTGAGCGTATTGTCCGAGAGGTGGGACTCGCCGATGTGTAGGAGGTGGATGCAGTTGCCCGCCAGCGGTCCTTCCTATATTTAATTATTATATTTCATTCTATTTATAGGTACCTAATTTTTATCATTTTAAGTTTTTGTGACATTTAATTTTGATTTTATATCTTCTATTTAAAAAAAAAAAAAAAAAAAAAAAGTATATAAGTAGTTTATCCGTTATCTGGCACCCATAACACAAGCATTAAGTTGCTTAGCTTGGGGCTGGATGGCGATGTGTAATATGTCCTGAAATATTTATTTATTTAAAAATATTTATTTATTATTATTTATTTATTATTATTTTATTTGTCATTTAATACCTATTGACATTTTTCTTTTTACATTTTGATTTGTTTATTATTACCTATTAATTAATTTTTACTTTTACTATAATTAATTTGAATTTTTTTATTTTTTATTTGTGATTCGATTGGTAAATTTTTAAGTATTTTTGATTATACATATATATATTTTTTAATTATTTTATTGTAATGTATGGATTTTATTATCTGAAATAAATGAATTGAATTGAATTGAATAACCTAAAATTCTTAAAAACATACACAAAAAATATTTACTTTTCTCTGTGTTTAGTATTTGTTGTTATAGCGGCAACAGAAATACATAATCTGTGAAAATTTCAACTGTCTAGCTATCACGGTTCATGAGATACAGCCTGGTGACAGACATGCGGATGGACGGACAGCGGAGTCTTAGTTATAGGGTCCAGTTTTACCCTTTGGGTTCAGAACCCTAAAAACAGGTCAATTGCGATTCGGGCTCGCGAACGAAGGGTTCCGTACTATAATATACTGTTTTTAGTATTTGTTGTTATAGCGGCAACATAAATACATCATCTGTAAAAATTTCAACTGTCTATAGCTATCACGATTCATTATTTTTATCACTACATATCACTACATAGTATAAAATAAAGTCATTTTTCGCCGTCCCATGTCCCTTTGTATGCTTAGATCTTTAAAACTACGCAACGGATTTTGATGCGGTTTTTTTTAAATAGATAAAGTGATTCAAGAGGAAGGTTTACACATACCTACACAATAACACAAATACAACAACATAAATACATACAACAATACATGCATAATATAGCCGTGCGAAGCCGGAGCGGATCGCTAGTTGCTTTTAAATCAAGAATACTGCTTATCATATTAAGATTTTTTACTAAAACGAAAAAATGATACTCTAGCGTCTATATGGAGAGAATTATTCCTAGTTTCAAGAAACCTTATTAATTTATCTTTGATCCTGTGTTCCATTCGTTACATTTGGTATGAAGTCTCCTAGTTTTTTGACTCATTCGAAATACATCAACACCATTTGCTGTAGAAGAATTATTAGCCTATAACCAGCGGACCATTGAGACGCTACTAACGATACCTTAATTTTTAAATTATATTAAGTACTAGTTTTGAAGTTAGGTGGGAACATACATATTATAAAACTAATTTTGGCTAAAGTGGCGCTTTAGTCTTTTTACCTTTCCACTGACGATATACACCGAGTCAAAAACATAACCGTCCCTTTTGACTTCGCCTCAGTCGGGTAAAATGTATGAAAATATATACTACTAATTGTCTACAATAATTACCTTTGTACCACAAACTAAACTCACATCTGCCTAGCAACACAATAATAATATCACATTGACAAATACCTAAAAAAATACAACTAAAAAACCAACCAAATACAAAACCTAAAAACAAATGCATAAAGTCTATTTCAGTATGAAAAACTTTCAAAAGATGGTGTATAGAATAATGCTTAACATTAGCGGTGTTGGCTTAGTGGTAGATACTTCGACTTTCATTCTGAAGGTCGTAGGTTCAAATCTCGGCCGGCCACGCACCGATGAATTTTTAACCGACTTCATGAATTTTTTGTAAGAAAAATGTATGTGCGCTTAATTGACATTGCTCTTACGGTGAAGGAAAACGTGATGAAACCCGCGGCTTAGTTGGCTCCAGAAGTATTGACAAGTTTTCTCCTCTGGACATGGTCGACTAAGCTGAGAGGGTAGTGGGTGCTGGGCAAGCCTACTCCATCCTCACGCAAAAAGGACCCAATTAAAAAGGGTCTAATTGCGGAAAACAGCCTGTATACAAGTACAATTACATGTTCAACATATCCTAAAGCCGAGGTCTGAGTGTAGCGGAGGTAGCGACGCGTGAAGCCGCTGATAAAGACAAGTTTCAAGTAGGTATATGTAGTAGGTACCTATTTGATAACGGAGCTGTGTCACCAACAGGTACAATTGTGCTGTTTAACTGAGCCACTGAATAATTAATCAAACTTATAACACCCCGTCGTTTTTGCGTCGGGGGTTAAAAATAAATAAATATTGCAGGACATTCCACACATCGCCACCTAGCCCCAAGCTAAGTAACTACACTTGTGTTATGGGTGCTTAGATATTTGTCTGTGGTCTGGTTGTTTATATGTATTATAAGTATATATTTACAAAAGAAAAGTATATAAGTAGTATATCTGTTGTCTAGCACCCATAACACAAGTCTAGTTACTTAGCTTGGGGCTAGATGCCGATGTGTGGAATGTCCTGCAATATTTATTTATTTTTAATGTCGTAGAAAAGAAATTTATTGTTAAGGTGCGCAGAAATAGCCCTCAACCGCTTTCTACATATACCAATAACCCTGTAAGTATATACGACGATTTGAGAATTTCATTTTTTTTTAAGCAATAATTTCCATACTTACCTAAATACAAAACATAGAAACACAATAACCGAACAATAGGTACTATAACAAACCTACGTGTACTCAGTCATTACGTAATTTGACGTTCAAACGTTTGACAATTGACGGGAATACGGTCAAGGTATAGCATCGCGTGTGCGCCGAGCCTTATTTATGATGAGTTCGACCGTAGCGTTTGAATTAGGCCTGATATTAATGGATAATAGGACAATGATAAGTAGGCCATAGATAACATCTAGATAGTATTAAAAAAACAAATGGTTGTCTGTAAAGTCAGTTTACGGACGATAATTTTACGTGATAACGTCATAAGAAAACGATGAAAAATTGAGTTTTTTTTGGCATTCCTTTATACATTTTTTCTTTTTTTTCCTTAATATAAGTCTTCTATTCGTCACTTGTCACCGACAAGCCCAGATGAGCGATATTATTATGAAACAAACACGAGACGCGTGACGTTTACCATGACGCGTCGTGTTACCGGAACATGGCACTTTTGTGTGAATGCAAATGTTCCATCAATTTATTAGACGTTATCACGTCAACAACTATCAGAGGCGCAGCGGCAGTAAGTACGTGAAACGTTTTGCCAAGGTTTTTCATAAACCTCCATAATTTGTACTTTAACATCTATATATACAGGGCTATTGGTAATTATACTAGCAAGTCGTTGAGGGCTACTTTTGTGCACCTTAACAAACAACTTTTGATCTACGACTTTTGCAAAAACGAAAAAAAATATGAACATTTTGAAGTTATGTTAATTCGAAAAACAGCTGATTTTTTAAACAAAGGCGATTTTTGCTTTAAGGTCCCTCAACAAAAATCTTAATTTAGAAAGAGACAATAAAAAATTGTTAAATTTTCATGCAATAATCAAAAATTTCAAAGGTGAAAAGCATTTTGCTTTTAGGTCCTATATGTGGCGCTTCAACTAAATATCTTAATTTAGAGAGAGAAGTAAAGACTAAGTAATTTTTTTTATTCATTTGGATGCATAGGCACATTTTATACGAAGATCACATAGAAACGTCTTAATAACAAGTAAAATTACAAGACATTAAAATTAATAATTTTTTACGCAATCCTATTAATCCTATTAATATTATAAATGTGAAAGTTTGTGTGTGCGTGTGTGTGTGTGTATGTTTGTTACTCCTTCACGCAAAAACTACTGGACCGATTGCAATGAAACTCGGTATGTAGATAGTTAGAGATCTGGATTAACACATAGGCTACTTTTTATCCCGATATTCCCACGGGATCGGGACTTACGCGGGTGAAACCGCGGGGCGCAGCTAGTAATCAATAATTTATAAATGGACAAAAAGTCCTAAATGTGGCGTTTCGACAAAATATCTTAATTTAGAAAGAGACAAATAAAATAGTTAATAGCTTCGACCTCGTCAGACTTGAGTTCCCAACGTGGGATAATGTTGTCATTGATAAACATTACATAGGAAACATTTTAATATAATTATTAACCTTCTTAAATATAAAATATTGTGGGTTTTTTCTTTGATATTTGAAACTTGCAATAAGATTTATGAAACAATACAAATAATAAATACGCTTCTGGGAACAATTTACTCTACAGTTGCATGTGGTTTTAGAAATAAAGAGGCGAGGTTTTTGTTATGATGGCCAGACAACGGATGAAATACCTATGTAATTTTCTTTTTTGTAAATACTATATTTAAGTACATAGAAAAAAATCTTTATATAAATATTTGTTCGAGGCGAAAATCGAATCCGTCAATATTCTGTGTAGTCAAAAAGAATAAAAATTGTTGCAAAACGGACCCCAACTCGGCAAAATGCTAGTCTATGGACTGGCGCTGGTCTGGTCTGGTCTTCCGTTGAAGCATTTTCAATTTGGCATAAAGATAGCGGTTATAACGTAAGCTTCCACTAAGAAAAGGATTTCAGCAAGATCAAACAGCTAGTACAGTCACATTATCAATTAGCTGAACCCCACGTGACCTTGAGGTCACTCGCATATCTGTAAGGTTGTAAAGTAATGTTACCTGATTCTGTGTGATATAAAAATAATAGCAAAATAGGTAAATACTATATTTTTTACAGATATGCGAATGACCTCTGGGTCACGTGGGGTTCAGCTAATTGATAATGTGACTGTACGTATATTACAAGTACCTTAATAATCGGTGATACATCGATACAGATGAATCGTTCCAAAACGTTCAGAATGATAATAAATCGTATATAAATATTCATCTTTTATTTATAAGTCTTCATCGTTATACTGATTTGAAAATAAAGGTTCACATTTTGGTACCAAATATTTAATAGTCCTACTGAGAGGTTTACAGGAGTTTAAAATTTTGGCATATTTTGGATAATATATAAGTCTACATTAATCTCAAATAATCACTCATACTAAACTTTGTGTTGACTTGACGATTCTACTGACGTCATTCTGGTCTTTTCCATTTTATTTTTCATTGTTTCTCTCGACCGATATTAATTTACGAATGATTGATTCAAAAATAGATGTTTGGAAAAGTGCGTTTAATACGTACAAGTGTAGTTTTATTTCATTCTTGGTATAGTTGTCTATCAGAAGAATGAAAACGCGGTGAATCATATTTCCTGCGCAAGCGCGAGGAGACGCAGTTTTCGCGCCAAATTTTTAGGCAAACGCCTTTCTAAAGGTTCGACCAGCATGAGTAAATAGAACATTTATTATTTTTAATAGTATTTCAGTGGTAAATTGTTTATTAAAATCTATACAAAACTCAAACCAATGAAGTGCAAAATTTAAATTTGCAGTTACCTTATATGATGTAAGTATGAGCGGATGGAGTATGTGCGTAAGTGTGTGTGGATTTTAGAAAATTCAATTCCTATGCGTACGAAGTCGCGGGTGAATGCTAGTATATTATACAAAATTTATTAGGAATGAATCCATATAACATTTTATGAGATAAATTAATCACGTAGGTGCGTAGTCATGGGAACTTACGCGTATGACTCAATAAATCAATATAGTACAAGTACCTAACAATGATAAGGTGAAACTTGATAATTTATTATATTTATATCATAATATGATTTATATAAAATATAGTGATTCATTCATATATTTCTATCTAAATAGGGGTTCAAAATGTGAAAATAAAAACTGAAGTAATCTTTGCATACGATAGTTTTGTGTATATATTTTTAAATATAAAAGGGAAAATGACTCATCAAGAAAACTCTGAAAGTACAAGAGCTACGTGTTTCAAACTTCGTCTGGAGGTTTATTTTAGGATGTCGATGCTATGCTAAGAATGCTGATGCTAAGCTAATGGATTTTTTTGAAAATTCGACCATTAAAGGAGCAAAAAAGGAGTGGTAAATAACCTGGCCTGACTACAAGTGGGAAGCATTTGGACCTAGTTTTCATACGATTGATAATAAATACGCAGTATATAAGTACGTATATAAACAAAAATATTGGTATTAAACTAGCTTTTCCACATGGGCGCGCTTCATATATTTTACGCTCTGTATATTATGTGTATAATTATTATGTTACGTTACAAAACAGGTTGCACGCTTTTTGGACACCAATTATAATATTTTCAATGTATAGTTATTGTTGATATTCATTCAATGTTCTGTGGTAATTGCTTAGAAACTTTATCGACTGAATAATAGAATAAATACAGATGTAGCTTTAGGGGTCAGGGTATATACAAAAATGATCATTGCCCTTTAAAATGAAAACGCAAAATGTGAACCTTTAAAACTTTTTTAAACACTAAATTTAAAAAAAAAACACTTTAGTCTATCACTTTATCGTTTTTAAGCAATGAAACTTTTCTCACTAAAATCGATTTAAAATCGATATACACTTTAAAACTGTAAATCCGAATGATCGAACGAGTAATCGATACATCAAGTACAATGTACTGAAGCCGACTAACGCAAGCAATGAACAGTTTTTAATAACAAAACCCACCTGTGCCGTGTTTTGACTGCACTATGTAGCAGTTCAATTGATTCAATGATTTCAATGACTCGATGGGAACATTATAATGACATAACATTGAGTAATTGTATGATATTGTAAATATTGTC
This sequence comes from Idaea aversata, assembly GCA_907269075.1. Taxonomy (NCBI): domain Eukaryota; kingdom Metazoa; phylum Arthropoda; class Insecta; order Lepidoptera; family Geometridae; genus Idaea; species Idaea aversata. The sequence continues at coordinate 750,664 of OU026109.1, forward strand.
ATTGTTTTATATATTGGGCCAGGGATATAAGGAACTTTGATAGTATCCTGATTATGGCGGAGGTAGACATCGAACGAAAATGCCTGTCTCCTTTAGCATTGTGTAATTTTTTAACGAAGTTCCTTATCGCGGGTTAGCGGGGGACCTAGCCGAGAATAAAATGTTACGCGTCACGAAAACGTGAAACGAAAAACCGTAAGAAAAACTATGACAAAATAAAACAGACAGATTTTTTTTTAAAGTTAAGGTCTTCGTTCCAAACATGTTTATTTTATGCTATATTTTGGCATAGTTTATAAAGATGAAAATACCGTGTCGTTTTTAAGCTTATCCAAACTTGAATCCAAGAGAGATGGCATAGGTTTTTTTACTTTTTGGATTGGCTTAGAAACGATATAGAATTTTCGTCCTTAATAAATACAAAAAAAAGTACTTACTACACTTAAAAAATCTCATAGACAAAACACAACAAAAATATTTTTTACTAACACTATCTAACTGTCCTTGGTTGATCGCGTGACAAACCATTTTTAACCTTCGTATTTCAAGCATAAAACATATTATTCAGTACTTACTTATATTGTGAAATTTTCTCCGCGTGGGAAAAACCTATATTTAATTACATATATAAAATGAGATAAATATACCTAGGTACATTTTTTATTTTTTCCAAAATCCTCGATTTTGTTCCAAAGAAGACATACAATATTTTATGACTTTATCGGATTCAAATTAAATTTTATCATTAAGAAGCTGAAAAGACGCACGCGATGCGGATGAAGCGGTATTTTTTTTTTAACAGAAAATATAAAACTTACAAAAAATAAATAAAGTGAATTAAAAAATATAGAAATCTAAAATTTTAATATAGAATTGTATTATAAAGTTCGTCGTTTCCTATTGGTAAAAAGAGGTCAAATACAAGCTTATTTTCCGCAAAAAATATAAATCTACCCGGTACGAGAATTCGCTATAATAATTAAATAATTTTGTTTAATTTCCCATACAGATAAATAACTTCAAAAACCGTAATATAACATATTTTGCGTTCAAATTGTACACTATTCTTTATTGCATAAGAATCATATTGCATCGTATAATTTTGTGATATAAGCATTATTTCACATGATTTATATCCAATAGCAGTACGCAGTCCAATGTCGTGGTTAGATGATGTTTGAACCAAGGCTATACGAATGTAGGCATTACCTATCATTTCAATGAAGGTCTATGGTTAATTATGCATTATCATACTGGCTGATAATTAAAAGAGGTTTTTAAAGATGGAACAGTGTTAGGACAAATTGATTATGTCTTCTTTACGTTTAAAATAGATGATATTAATTAAAGGGTATGCAACTAGGTGACAGTATTACCTATCATTTTAATAAAGGTCTATGGTTAATTATGCATTTCCATACTGGCTTTTAAAGATGGAACAGTATCGTGTTAGGGACAAAACAGCATGTCTTCTTTACGTTTAAAAAAGATGATTATTAATTAAAAGGTATGCAACTAGGTGTCAGTATTACCTATAATTTTAACGAAGGTCTATAGTTAATTATGCATTTTCATAGTGGTTGATAATTTAAAGAGGTTTTTAAAGATGGAACAGTGTTAGGGATAAAATGGCATGTCTTCTTTATATTTAAAAAATATGATTATTAATTAAAAGGTATGCAACTAGGTGTCAGTATTACCTATAATTTTAAGGAAGGTCTATAGTTAATGATGCATTTTCATAGTGGCTGATAATTAAAAGAGGTTTTCAAAGATGGAACAGTGTTAGGGACAAAATGGCATGTCTTTTTTATGTTAAAAAAAGATGATTTCCAATAAAATCTTTATTCCGAATGGTGCAGCTACAAAACTAGGACGAGTCGGAAAAGTGTTTTTTTCAGTGCCATCTTCGTACCTTTACTCGCGTCGTTCGAAGGTCCCTGTTTATTTGGTGGTCTTTGGGTGACGAGCGTATAGGAATCTTTTAAGTAAGTGTGCTACATCTTAGACCGCATCGTCACTTACCATGTGTGACGATAGTGGTCAAACGATGACGTCATTATTATTTAAAAAAAAACGCATTAAATGACATTGAATTAGGATGTGTTATTTGCATTTGGACCGCACCCTGAATGAACCCAATGAGAATCAGCCACAAAATATTCGCGTATCGTCGCTCTGCAGTAAAAACTTCGTGTGTGCAACTAACGTTTACAGGAGGTGAAAAAACTGTCTGATGAAAAAAAGTAAAGTAATAAGCTTATTTGTTTTTGATATTATAGATGGCTAAATATTGCAATAAAACGAATGAAATAACATAAATAAAAATAAAATGCAGGAAATTCCACACATCGCCATCAAGCCATTACCACCATTACAGATGTGCGAGTGAGCTCTGGGTCACGTGGGGTTCAGCTAATTGGTAATGTGACTGTACTTTATAGTTTTTTTCACGAGAAAGTTTTTATCACCTCCTGTAAACTTTAGTTCGAGGTTTTCATTGACTGACGCGGACGGTGTAGGATTCTGCGTCGGTGCTCGAAAGACTCATGATGCCTCTAGAACAGTTAGCCTACTAACCAACTTCAAGTAAATGTTATGTAGCAACGTTTACTTACCTTGGGCGCAAATAAACCATAACTATTTACCTACATAGTTTAACAATGTGATGGGATGACAATGTTCGTACTTTGCGGTTGCCCTTTTGTAATGTTAAAATCGAGTTTTCGGATGGTGGCAAAATAAAAGGTTGCCTGGAAGAGATCGCTTTGGGCACTAAGGCCACCCTTTGTAGCACTTAGACTTAAGCTTTGTTTTTATTTACTTAATGTTATTTGAAAATGGTGTTTACAATAAAGAATTAATCTATCTAAAATGTAATTTACATACATAGGTACACACACACACTTACATTTTACATTTTTTCATTTGTTTCGAAATTGATATCAATACTCCTTAGAGTATTGATGAATTTCGAAACAAATCACCCTCAAAAATAACTTTCTACCCCTTTTTAACCCTGTTTGGGGATGAATTTCTGTAAAACACAAAGCACATCTTCCGTTAATAAAATTCTGTTAGAGAATGTTGATGCAAAATAATCTACTTCAGATTGGACCAAGGAATCACGTTATCCCATACAAACTTTGCCCCCTTTTGTACCCTGAAAGGGGTAGAATTTCAGAAAATCCTTTCTTATCGGATGCCTACGTCATACAAAGAACACACCCTCCAAGTTTCAGATCTCTACGATCAGCGGTTTAGGCTGTGCGTCAAGAAAAGCATTTTATATGTATAAAAAAAATATTGCAGGACATTCCACACATCGCCATCTAGCCCCAGGCTAAGTAACTACACTTGGGTTATGGGCGCTAGACAACGGATATACTACTTATATATACTTTTCTTTTGTAAATATATACATGGAAACAACCAGACTAAACACTAAGCATAAATACATGTCTGAGGCGGGAATCGAACCCGCAACCCTGTGTTTGGCAGTCCGGCATGATGACCATTGTGCCAACTGGGTCGCCATAGTTGGCGAGAAGTCGCTTCATTTATTTGTTAGTTTTAAAAGATATGTATAAAATATTGTACCGATTTTGATGAAATAAGGTATAGAGATAACCCCTAGAATAGGATAAAGGCATTTTATTGCAAGATATTGGAAATTAACGCAGCAGGTTAAACCGCTGGGAGCAACTAGTTTATAATGTTCCTTCATGTTAGATACCGTAATAACTATTATTTATTCTGTATTGGAATTGGATTTGCCGGTGAACGAAGGCCGTCGATAAGTAAAATCTATGTAAAGTTTGACTAAACAATTATCGATAATTGTATAATACTTACGTAATCGATACACGACAATGGACATCACTACGGCACAGTTAACCGGTCAAGCGTCACGTCATTAGATGTTTTTTTTATTGCAAGCTAGTTTTGCGCTTGCAGTTTTAACGCATCAGTCCTATAGGAATCCTACTAATATTATAAATGTGTATGTTTGTTACTCCGTCACGCAAAAACTAATGGACCACTTGCGATGAAACTCGGTGTCTAGATAGCTAGAGACCAGGATTACCACATAGGTTTTTTATCCCGATATTCCCACTGAATCTGGACTTACGCGGGTGAAACCGCGGGGCGCAGTTAGTATTGTTTTATAGGAAATTCGAAGGAACTATAGTCTTTTTCATTGATATAAAGCCTCATTTAACGTTTTCGCTTTTGGCCTTTTTAAGGTTTAAAGGTTTAACTTTTAAAGGGAAAAACCGGAACCCTTTTACTAAGACTCCACTGTCTGTCTGTCTGTCACAGGTCATTATACGAATAAGGCATTATACGAATAGGTCTTTTGCAGAATGAGGTATTATGAGAACGAGTCCTTTGAAGAACAAGCAATTGCGAGAACAGGTCCTTTTTTTCGGCGTACGCCATTTTACGAATAGGTCCAATGTCTACTAAACCCCAGGTTGTATCTCATGAACCGTGATAGCTAAACATTTGACATTTTCACAGATGATGTTTTTCTGTTGCCGTAATAACAACAAATACTAAAACAGAATAATAATGGTACGGAACACTTCGTACGTGGGTCCGACTCGCACTTGGTTTTTTTTAACAATCATCATCACTACATAGTATAAAATAAAGTCACTTTTCGCCGTCCCTATGTCCCTTTGTATGCTTAGATCTTTAAAACTACGCAACGGATTTTGATGCGGTTTTTTTAAATAGACAGAGTGATTCAAGAGGAAGGTTTATATGTATACATGCATAATATAGCCGTGCGAAGCCGAAGCGGGTCGCTAGTATCTTATACGTAAAAGCTTACGAAAACTGAACCATTTTGACAAGGTTAACCTCAAAATTCTTAAGTTACAAATTGCCAATGAACCGAAAGCTTACAAAACCGCAAGATGTTTTGCAAAAAGGTTCCTTAGTGTTGCAAGTAGTAAGGAAGATTTTATCAACTACCCATAGTTAGTACTAAAAGTATAACGTAAGAATCATCAAAATCTGCCTACGCGTTTAGGCTCAAGAGAGCCACAAAGGTTCAAACATACATACATAGATAGACTGATGAACACATTACCACTCCTTTGCGCAGTCGGGTAAAAAGGGAACCGGTTGAGTTGGTATGGACATGTGATGAGAAGAGAAGAGACGCATGTGACTAGAAGAGTGATGAGTATGAATGTAGAGGGATGGAGAGGAAGAGGACGACCTGAGAAAAGATGGATGGACTGCGTGAGTCAAGACATGAGAGAGATGAATGTGAACTATGAGATGACGACTAATAGGAGTAAATGGAAGAAATAAATTGGGATAAGGGCAGGAAGATGATGATGAGTTAGTACTAACTAAGTAAGAATACTGCTTATTATTTTAAAGAACATTTACTGAAAACAAGAGATTATTCTCATACGTCGTTAGGGAAAGGATTACTTATTGCTTCAAATGGCGGGTTGGTGAAAAAATGTAAAGCGTTACGCGTTACGAAAAACCGTAACAGAAAGAGAGAATGAAGGAGACCGATAACTAATCTCCTATATTATAGAAGATTACAAAAATAAGCTATTTCCTTTGATTTGACACACTATGTTTGTTTCCAGGAATTTATCTTTATCAGCAACACTATCGATTGGTATAAAAATATAGGATGATTATTTTTTTGCAAAATCAACAGGTTCCGTTCTTGGCTAGAGTAATGACTTTTCCAAAAATTTAATGATGCAGTACTTAATAGTTTTTGTCGAAATCGGGCACGCAACTCCTTTCAGCATTTACGGACGATAATTTTACGTGATAACGTCAGAAAACGATGAAAAATAGATTTTTTTGTTTTTGTTTTTCCTTACATTTTTTTTCTCTATATAAGTCATCTATTCGTCACTCGTCACCATAACACAAACCCAGATGAGCGATTTTATTTTTAAACATTAAAAAACAAATTGTTTTATATTGCTGAGTGCTGTGCGTGCTGTGACATGACGTCACATTTTTTGTGAATGCAGGAGTTCATCAATTTATTAGAAGTTATTACGTCAAAAAAGGTAAAAGGACTTCCGTCTAAACGCGTATCTCGCGACATATCCATTTTTTTTCTGTGTAAAAAGGTCTTGTTGCGGAAAACATCCCGTATACCAGCACGAATAAGTACATAATTATAACCTGAGAGCCACACTAGCCTTCCAGGAAGCAAGTAACACCTTGCCTCAATAAAACACGATAGGTACATAGGGAAGTAATAACTTTACACTAATAAAACACACTTCAAATCTAGCGTGAACGCGTGCGTTTGCGCAGGTTTTATCGTTCAACAAACCCAGGCATGTTTCTCTCTCACTTACTCCACAGTACTGCAAGCCTACCACGGATCTACAACGATGTTGATATATTATTAACTATTGGTTTTGTGAAAACGATTCTAACTTGAACGAGGATTTAAGATATAGTTTGATTTTGGACACATCGTTATTTAGCCCCCCCCCTTCCCCAAACTAAGCGACTAGGCTTGTCAAATAGTGACCAAATCACTACATAGTATATAAAGTCACTTTTCGCCGTCTCTATGTCCCTATATCTCTATGTATGCTTAGATCTTTAAAACTACGCAACGGATTTTGATGCGGTTTTTTCTAATAGATAGAGTGATTCAAGAGGAAGGTTTATATGTTTACATCATACTGCTCGGTAAGTAGGATTTACTAGTATGGCAAGAGGCTGTGTAAGTTGTCATTTACAACACAGTGCATTGTTTAGATGGAACGTTCCATTTTCAAATCACTTTACCATACAAGCATAGGGTGAATGCTTGAATTGTAAAGTTCACTTTACCATTCAAGCTATGTCAAACTCCTTGGTTAACCAATCTCTTTTCTTATAAAATGACAAAACTTTTTACTGCAAAAAAAAACGATAACAATGGCGGCATTTTATTTCAGTTCAAGCTATGCAAAACTCCTTGGTCAATTTTTTTTTTTCATAAAATGATTTATACTGTAAAAAAAATGAAAATGGCGGCATTTCATTTGAACTAAATGTTTGTTCACTAGCAACGACTGTATTGAAATTTAAAAAAAGAACATACAAGTTTATGCTAGTTCATCATGTCAAGTATTCGTCTGATGAATAAGTGGTAGGCATGCCTGATTTCTGTCATCTTTGAAGCCGAAGATGTCGTACAAAAATGTTTTATTTACCTCGCATGAATGATGTAAAGTAGTATACCTACCTCGGTTGTAAGTAGCTATTACACCCTCGAACTATATTCGCCCTCACGTGCGTCTAAATATCTCGGGTGCACTCGATCCATAGCGCCCTTTGCGAGCTACGCTCGCACGGGCGCCATATTGGATCTTGTTCTGTAATAGCTCACTTACATACCTTGTGTAGTAAACTACTAATAATACATGCATAATATAGCCGTGCGAAGCCAGGGCGGGTCCCTAGTTTCTTAAATAAACAAAATATTTCTTCCTTTTGCCACGGAGACCCTGGGTCCGTAAGGACCCGAAGCCTTAAAATTTTATAAACTTACTAGCTGCGTCCCGCGGTTTCACGTAAGTCCCGATCCCGTGGGAACATCAAAATAAAAAGTAGCCTATACCCTTCCTCGATAAATTGATTATCCAACACAAAAATAATTTTTCAATTCGAACCAGTAGTTCCTGAAATTGGCGCGTTCCAACAAACAAACTCCTTAGCTTTATAATATTAATATAGATTTTTAGATATAATACAGCCGTGCGAAGCCGGAGCGGGTCGCTAGTAATGAATATAATACTGTTCTATTGGAAATATTACACCACTCGTGAGGCATACCCTTTCCAATAAAAACAATAAACAAAAAAGGTATGACCGAACATACACAAAAAATAAACAATTGTATTTAAAACCTATTTCGAATTTTCGTACAGCAAGGGAATGGAATTTGCCTGCGTCTGCCTTTTCTGACGTTTACAATTTGACTCAAAGTACCATCAAATCAACAGGTATCTTCAATAAATGTGGTCTTAGACCGCATCGTCACCTACCATCAGGCAGGCATGATAGTGGTTAAACGCTGACGCTTAATTTGTAAAAATGTGAGTTGTTTTCAAACTTCCATGGTAGGGCCGCTAGCGCCCGCGCTGGTGCGTACGCGCCTCCAACATGGCTAGGTTGCTAGGCAACAATATTGTTTACACAAGCCAGGTTGAATGGTCTTTGCTGGACGTGGATGAAGGAATGGCTTCAATAGGTAATGAAATATGAGTCCCGTGTTGTGTTATTGGATGTTTCAAGTCCTTGCTTGCTTTCAATATAAGAAATAATGCTTTGGTATGTTAAAAAACAATGTCTTGATTCGTGATGCAAAAAGAATTACTTACTTGAATAACAGACGGACAAGAAAGTGATCTTATAAGGGTTCCTTTTTTTTACCTTTTGAGGTTCGAAACCCTAAAAATGGGCTTAAAAGTATGTATCAAAATATGTATACACGTGCACAAAAACACTTTTTTTAAATTATTTTTTTTTAGTAATTGAGCTTGAGACGAGTTTCAGATCAGTAAAATTTGAGTTGAAATGCGTTTTAGAACCCAACTCATCTTAGGTTCTACGATCTACACTTGAAATTAGATTCAGGTAACTTGAGTTGAGATGCGGTTTAGAACCCAACCCAACTCATCTTGGGTTCTTGAGTTACGATCCACACTTGAAATTAGATTGAGGTACTAGAGTTGAGATGCGTTTTAGAACTCAACTCTGGCTTCTTGAGTTACGATCTAAGCTTGAAACTAGTTTCAGATTTAAGTCTTGTTATGGAATACAGGCCTTAAAGATGTTAAAATCTTAGTTGAGCCTAAGATGAGTATCTCAGTGTTTGCAAACATACTGACTGATCCAAACATTGCAACATTTTTGACCTCTTTAAGGTAAGCCGCTGCCAGTTATCTCTGATAAAGGATACCAATTAACTCTGTTCATACGAGCAACTAAATTGGGCAACTATGACGTCATAGAGGTGAAATATGACGTTTGTAAAATGGAGCAATCTTTGATGTACGATATCGAGGTACAAAATGGTATAATAAATTAGTTAAAGTGTAAAACACGCTTTTAAAAGTATCATAATGTCCTTCTCCATTCCCTCACCTATCATTATGGCGAATTTCATTGATATCGGTCCAGTCTACTTAGTCTTGTCGGTATTTTACTAAACCTAGATTTAGTCGATACATTTATGACAGAAAGCAAAAATTCGAGCTTCGAATTGTGTCGAAAATGTCAGCCCAGCTAAGGCCGCCTATTGTGCCACTACTGTTTATTCTTATTATAATTTACTTATATGCTAATTTACACTTATTATGCATGTATTATACATATAAACCTTCCTCTTGAATCACTCTATCTATTAAAAAAAAACCCCATCAAAATCCGTTGCGTAGTTTAAGCAGAGGGAAATAGGGACAGAAAAAGCGACTTTGTTTTATACTATGTAGTGATAGTGAAGTTTTATTTTTATACTAGCTGCGCTTCGCGGTTTCACTCGCGTAACTCCTGATCCCGTGGGAATATCGGGATAAATTAAGATGTAAGCTATCCTATCTTTTAAGTTGGATCAAACTGCACACGGCAAATTTGATTAAAATCAAGTAAGTTAAAAGCAGGTTAAGTAGTTTAGGAGTCCATCGCGCACAAACAACGAGACACGTTATTTATATACATTTATTAGAAAATTTATAACTTGTGTGTGTGTGTGTGTGTGTGTGTGTGTGTAATAAGCGTTTTACCTCCTCCTGAAGGTCCTGCTGGAAGACCAGCTGCTGTAGCAACTTCATGTTGTTGCAGCTATTTTTTTTTTGCTGAGGCAGAGCCTTTTTGGAGGCACACGGCTCCTTAGATCTTTTCTTTTTTTCATATATTTTTCTACTGTATTCTCTGAATTTTCTGTCATTCTATTTTAAACTTATTGTTCTATCGTATTCTTTTAATTTTCTGTCTTTTTATCTTATACTTATGTTCTTATTCTCTGTACGTATGTATGTCTGTCAGTGTTCTTATGTTTATTTGTCTATTATTATTATTTTTTGTATTGTCGTGTGCTTGTCCAAATAAACGTTTTTCTATTCTATTCTATCTATCTCAATAGTAAATAAAATATCTTCCCGAAAACTAACATTTATAAGTACATAAATAACACAAAAAATGGTTGTCTGTAAAGTCTGTTTCCGGACAATAATTTTACGTGATAACGTCATAAGAAAACATTCATGGTAACCATGGCAACGATAAAACGTTGCTATAGTTACCTTGTCAATAACATGAGGCGTTCCAGTAACGACGCGTGACGTCACACTTTTTTGAGATTGCAGGTGTTCACCAATTTATAAAACGTTATCACGTCAAAAAGGCTAAGATTCCATGAGTAAAACAGTGAAATATTCAGTGTTGCGACATCCCGGCGACGACCGACGAGCCACCGACGTCTGTTCATTTAAATCTATTTGAATCACAATGAAAAGCAGTGTGTTTACTTGGTAATGTGTGTGTCTTTATTGTCATTTGAGGTTAACTTGGGGTTAGGTTGGGTAGTGAGGTTACGAAATGTTAGCCGGTGATTTCTTTCAAATTATTCTTATCTGTGAACGCGTGGCTTATTATCTGCCTTATTAGAGTTTTGAAAAGGGATATTGGAATCTGAATAGATATTTTAGGGCAAGTTAAAGCTAATATCTTTTTGAAATCTAGACTTCTCTATAGATTTTTGACACAATTTGAAATCCGGTTTTAGCTTTTTTTTACATAAAACACCACTATCAACACGACAAAATCTAGGTTCTATAAAGTGGATATTTGACTTTTCTAATTTAACATGCAGCTGAATTAATATTATATTACAATCAAGACTTGTCCATACATTTTTAACACAATTTGAAATCAGATTTTTAGTTTTCTAGGTTTAGAAAAGTGAGGTTTTTCCATTTTGTTGCAAGCGGTCCAGCCGAATTGAAGCTTGTATGAAAAGTCATTCTTGACTTCTAGGACATTCAAATTGAAATCTCTAAAGATTTCAGTACAGTCACTACATAGTAGAAAATAAAGTCACTTTTCGCCGTCCCTATGTCCCTTTGTATGCTTAGATCTTTAAAACTACGTTTTTTTTAATAGATAGAGTGATTCAAGAGGAAGGTTTATATGTATAAAGTGATACATGCATAATATAGCCGTGTGAAGCCGGAGCGGGTCGCTAGTTTAGAATAGAATAGTAACGCTGATTGGCTACCTTAAAAGCACCTAAGAAACTCCATGATTAAAACCTCATTGACTAAAAGCTACTGGCCATTAAAATTACAAAAGAAAAAAAAAACAACTCAGGTGTTTAGGCGCGAAACCCGCATTCTCATTTCAAAATTTTATCTACAATGGCGTCTCATTCCAGTCACGTATATCTGTTTAAGCGACTATTTAAGATTGAGCTACTACAGTTTACACAACTGTGCAATATTGTATGATTTGTATGGAAATGGAGAGGTCCTTTGAAGCTGGTTATGTACACAGCGCAAACGCATGCAGATGGTAAAGACAAATTGGTTTGTTCGTAATGATACGGGATGTGCAACTGGGTCTATTTTTATTTACTACTGTATATCGCGGTATAAGAACCAAATGAACGTAAATACATTTTTTAAATTTTACAGGAGAGTTAAAAAACATTGATTTTTACGTCATACTGAACTTTGAAGTACAGAATAACAATTGTTTTATTCTTCACTAAAAAAACAACTATAGAGAAATATTTATATGCTATTGGAGAATAAAAAGAACAAAAAATAAATTGATAATAGATATTAATATAGATAATATAAATATTTTTTTAAAATTTGTTTGACATACGTTCTCCTGGCTCTTACTTTTTCGAACTATTTATACAAATATTGCTTAGAACCAAAGTGAAGTAAAAGCTAATACGTTGTAATGGCTCATTTAAAAATGCAAAAAAACCCGTTGGTTAAGGATTTAAATGAAGCATTTTTGTCAATACGTTGTTTTGGAAGGACCTGAAATAGAATCTATTAGAAACCATTTTAATGGTACTCAAGTTAGGTTGTTTTGGCTATACATTATATTTTATTTAAATCGTTACGTTATTATCGAACTAGTTAAATATTGATTTTATGGTTACGTTCTTTTGCCACAACGTGTAGGACCACGGGTAGAACTCATTTCTGAAAAAAAACGATTTTCGATAATTTTATAGATACGTTCATCTGGTTCTTAACCCGCGATATACAGCGTGTAATGAAACGCCTCTTAGGTACTATAGGTACTTGTAGGTTGACATTACAAAGAAAAAACAAATAATAATTTTTAAATTTAAAGTTCGCGTGAATTATCTTTATTTAGGTACAATTTGTCGTCTTATAGTTTATTATTATACATGTATTATAGTTTTTCAATAAAATTTCTTGATTCTTGAAACTTTAAGGAATTTTTAAGATGTGGCAACTAATTGGCGAGTTCTTGGGTACCTAAATAATGGTGTTGCAACATTGTGGAAATTCCCCTATTTCTGGGTAAATTGGGGTAATTTTCCCAAATTAATCCTCAAAAAAGAAAATTTGAAAGTGTCGATTTTTAAACGCAAATTCCCTATCCAAAAAATATTTTCTTGTAAGACGGTTCTTGTACCTTCAACTTAAACTATTTTATTTCGAGACTAGCGACCCGCCCCGGCTTCGCACGGCTGTATTATGCATGTATTATATCTAAAAACCTTCCTCGTTAATCACTCTATCTATTAAAAAAACCGCATCAAAATCCGTTGCGTAGTTTTAAAGATTTAAGCATACAAAGGGATATAGGGACAGAGAAAGCGACTTTGTTTTATACTATGTAGTGATTTGGCCATCAAGAATAGTACGTGAGATTGTGGATATTTAAACACAAATTCCCCACTTCAAACATCCATGTAACTAGGCTTCAACGGTTATCACCTACGTCTGATCTGACCCATATAAGATGTAAAAATAGTCTGAAACAAATTTAAATTTCAAAACAGTGTTACGGTGACGAAATGACAATGGTAATTTGAAATTCAATAACTCAAGAATATTGAACGAATTCATTGACCAATATATTTATTATTTTATATGTTTCGTAAAAGTATTTTTTTTTATTTCATGTTTATTCTGATGGTAGTCATTTAAATAAATAAATCACTACATAGTATAAAATAAAGTCACTTTTCACCGTCCCTATGTCCCTATGTATGCTTAGATCTTTAAAACTACGCAACGGATTTTGATGCGGTTTTTTTAATAGATAGAGTGATTCAAGAGGAAGGTTTTTAAATATAATAGGTACATGCATAATACAGTCGTCCGAAGCCGGGGCGGGTCGCTAGTAAATAAGAATTATATGATTAAGTATAAACTAATTACACAAATGCATTCAGTTTTTCTTTAAAATTAAAACATGGTAGTGTTTTTGTGTGTGTGGTAGTTTTTAGTGTCCTTATATTTGTAATGAAAAGCACAGTGTTTACTTTGGGCTAAAGACTTATTTTGTCCCTCGAACTAAAGTCTTATTTAGTCCGTCTTGGGACAACATAAGTTACTTTCATCCCTTGAGGAACAATATGTATACTATTTATGGAGCTTATGATTTCGATGTTGTTACAATCATCATTTTTTACCGGACAGGTTCGTCTCGTTGAAATAATTTCAACATTACATTTTAGTTCAGGACTGAGGGTACCTACATGTACATATATATTTCGGGGATTAAAGTTCGGGAGAATATGCCACGAAATTCCAACTATGACCTATTGCATTCTGTTAACATATAATTTGGGATAATGCAACTTTCACCCCTCATTATCCCCAAAGTGGCTTGATTATGAATTTGGGGGATGTAGCCACGCCACTTACCTCTTCATAAGAGGTAGGTATACCAGGGGTTTTGTAACACACTGTATACACCTTAATAAAACCAACATAACCCAATAACCCAAACTATACAAGACATCCTGACAAACTAAATACAACTGTTCAAATATTATATCGTTTCATGAGTATCGATATAATTGTGAATGTAGCAATTTTTTGAAGTGAAAACTTCTTTAGCGGCGTTGAGCACTTTTTCTGTAATGGGTATAAAATCTTAAACTCGCGTCAGGACACGTGACCTGATCGAAAAAGCGTAAGACGGATGGAGAGTAGACAGCTATCCCCTCTCTACGGCGCGGCGAAAATGTATGCCTGGGCCTACTGTTTTTAATTTGGCTGTGAGTGTATTAAGACGTACATATGGTATTTTTTAACGGACGACTATTGACGGACGACAAATGTCGGACGACAAATGTCGGACGACAAATGTTGGACGACAAATGTCGGACGACTATTTGTCGGACGACTATTGACGGACGACAAATGTCGGACGACTATTGACGGACGACAAATGTCGGACGACATTTTTTTTTGTATTTTTAGGGTTCAGTACCTACTTAAAGCGTAAAAGCAGGACGCTATAACTAAGACTTTGCTGTCTGTAAGTATTTCTGTCACCAGGCCGAATCGCTTGAACCGTGATAGCGAGACAGTTGAAATTTTCACAGATTATGTAAGTAAAACAGAAAAAAAATAAACTGGAGACGTGTCAAGGGACACCCGGATGGAACGAAGTTCCTTTCGATTAATTAGTGAAGGAATTGTATTTTTTTTTTGTAAATAATAATCGCGACACCACACTGTTCAATGTGAAATAGAAAGATGAAACGAAAATAACTGGCTTGCTTTCTATGCAAAAAGTGTCGTTACAACTTTTGATCTTAATTTTTTCCGTCTAGCCCCCTTTCGCAACGCGCGATAAGGAACTATCGTTCCAAAAATTGCAACATGGTAATTACGGAATCCTTCATACTCGAGTACGACTCGCACTTGGCCGGTTTTTTATATTTTTCATGAGTAGTTAACGATATTTTAATAAACCAATTTTCATCCTACTAATATATCCTACTAATTATCCTACTTTCTATCCTATCCTACTTCATACTAATCGTACTAATATTATAAATGTGAAAGTTTGTGTGTGTGTGTGTGTGTATGTTTGTTACTCCTTCACGCAAAAACTACTGGACCGATTGCAATGAAACTCGGTATCTAGGTAGCTGGAGACCTGGATTAACACATAGGCTACTTTTTTATCCCAATATTCCTACGGGATCGGGACTTACGCGGGTGAAACCGCGGGGCGCAGTTAGTATCAGATATCATTTTTAAGGACTTTTTCTAACTTTTCCTTGTTAGGACTACGGAACCCTAAATACCTAGTACTGGGTCATTAATCGATATCGATAATCGTGTCGATAGTATCGACATGGCAACATTTATTGTGAATGGTTAGATTAGTTACGACGAGGACCAATTAATATAAATATCTGGGTTAACCGACGCAAATCGGGTTAAAGCGTTGGCTTAAAACAAAGGCAGAGAAAAAATACCGGTCAAGTGCGAATCGGACCCGCGCACGAAGGGTTCCGTCCGTACCATATTGTATGAGAGCCCCATTTTTTTTCTATTTTTAAGTATTTGTTGTTATAGCGGCAACAGAAATACATAATCTGTGAAAATTTTAACCGTCTAGCTATCACTGTTCATGAGATACAGCTTGGTGATAATCAGACAAACGATTTTTTGTTTGTAAAGAACAGGCTCCGAAACTACTGGACCGATTTTGATGAAACTTGGTATGAGGGATACATTGATTCATTGACAGTAACATAGGCTACTTTTTTTTAAGATATCCCCACGGGATCGAGACTTTCGCTGGTGAAATCACAAACAGTTGCTAGTAAGTAATTACATAATAAATATGTAATAACACCTTCAAAATCTAAACGAATAATTGTCTAAAACACAGCTAAATATATCAAAAAATTCCCACGAAACAGAACAATATAGATATAATTGGAGTAAGATATATGTTTTCTTGGAAACGATCGCGGTGTCTTTGCTATACATTCCGCTGAGTGAGCAGTATGGCCGTGTGTGAGGGAAGCAGTGGCGATTGCAATATGACGTATCGAGTTTGGTTCCCAGGGTGTTTTCTACCTTCTGGGATTCTATTTAAGTTAATTATAGTTTTACCTACTTATTTTTTTACATACTAGCTTTTGCCGGCGACTTCGTCCGCGTAGAAGTCGAAAATGAACCAAAGAATCACGTTGTCCCATACAAACTTAGCCCCCCTTTTTCACCTCCTTAGGAATAGAATTTCGGAAAATTCTTTCTTATCGGATGCCTACGTCATACAAAGAACACAGCCTCCACGTTTCAGCCTAAACCGCTTATCTACGATAAGCGGTTTAGGCCGCGTGCCTTCATCCGTCTCAGTCAGTCAGGCCAAAGATTTTATATGTATAGAATAACAGGTCAGCGTTTGACCACTATCACACCTGTCTGATGGTAGGTGACGATGCTGCCTAAGATGTGACACGCCTTCCTAGAAAATACCTATTCACTCGCGACTTGAAGACCCACAAATTGTACACGTCAGGAAAGACAGACGCTAGGAACTGATTCCGTTTCCTTGTGGAATAAGGAACGACGAAGCAAAACGCTTGGTGCGAACTATCAGTCTGCAAATTAGGTAGTGGAGTTATGTTGCACACTCCCCAAAATATATTGCCACTATATTCCAGTAATGATCTCATTTTCACCCAACCACAAGAGGGTTAGTTTTAATAAGTATCCAGTGTTACAAAATCCTTGTAAACCCTCTTAGGTAATACAGATTTAACCCAAAAAAAGCACGCCAGGGACCCGCTACAGTAGGTACCTACTAATAAAACTCTAAAATAATAATAACAATCAGCCGTTTTTGTCCCACTGCTGGACAAAGGCTTGTATCCTACTACAAATACCTACTCCGTTCAATCTATATATATAAACTAGCGACCCGCCCCGGCTTCGCACGGCTATATTATGCATGTATTATACTTAGAAACCTTCTTCTTGAATCACTCTATCTATTAAAAAAAACCGCATCAAAATCCGTTGCGTAGTTTTAAAGATTTAAGCATACAAAGGGATATAGGGACAGAGAAAGCGACTTTGTTTTATACTATGTAGTGATGATGATAGTGATAGTGAAATCAATGGCACTTTTCGTTGTAATTTTATAACTCAAGAACGGGCTCACCTATCCAAACCAAATGCTTAAACTTTGTTCGGACTATTTAGTAGATGGTTTATGTGAAGTTTGCACAAAATCGGTCGAGCGGTTCTTCATTTATCACATTTGCCGACACAGCTAGTCGTATAAATATTGTACGTATAATCACATATAAATATTGTAGAACATTTAACACAGCGCCATCTAGCCCCAAGCTAAGCAACTAGGCTTGTGTTATGGGTGCTAGATAAAGCATATATCTGGCCAGTATTTGAAATATTTGTTTGGTTAGTCTTTCCATCTCCGGCCTGCAACGCGGTCGTTTAATAAAACTCAACAAAGTAAAATATACATTATCGTTGTACTTGGAACACTTGAACACTATCTATTTAATGGAATTCTAAGTGTTATACTATCTATCGATATCCATTTGATAGTTATGATGACCTATATTAATATACTAGCTTAAACATGCGGCTTTGTACGCGTAGAAGTTAAAAACCGACTTAAAAAAAAAGGAGAGGGTTCTAAATTCGTTGCGTATACAGGGTTATTGGAAATTATACTAGCAAGCCGTTGAGGACTACTTCTGTGCACCTAAACAAACAACTGTTGTTCTACGACTTTTGGAAATTCGAAATTTTTTTCGAAAAAATTGAGGCTAAGTTTACCTAAAAATCAGCTGTTCCTTACACGGAGAGGTCAGTAACCTTAAAATTTTACTTATTTTTTTAAGTTTCATCTACTGTTCTTGGTCTGAATGACCTTTGTTTTGAAAAATCTGCTGTTTTTCAAATTTACATAACCTCAAACTTTTCATTTTATTTTTCGAATTTCCAAAAGTCGTAGAATAAAAGTTGTTTCTTTAAGTGCACACCAGTAGCCCTCAACGGCTTGCTAGTATAATTTCCAATAACCCTGTATAAAAACGGGACTTCACTGTTTGTCACCAAGCCGTATCTCTGAACAGTGATGAATGCTGAATTTTTACAGACGATGTATTTCTATTGTCGCTATAACAAATACTAAAAACAGAATATAATAGTACGGAACCGTTCGTACGCGAGGCCGACTCACACTTGGCATGTTCACCGATTACTCGAAGACGGCTCAACCGATTGAGATGATTCCTTTTGTATTAGAAAGGGGATACCTTAGGAGTGGTCCCATTTGTTGAGGGGAACTGATGGGGAACTACGGAGTAACGATTTCTTTGTTTTAAAAAAAAATTGCGAGGTCAAGTAAGTATCGTTGTAAAAAATATTTTATGGATTACATAGTCTTAAAACTATATAGCTTTTAGTAACCAAACCTGAAAGAAATAGATAATATCCATTCTCAGGGTTAAAATTCTATTAAACACTCAATTTGGTTAACAAAGTAATTAAAATAATATATGTAAAAAGATACCATTGTCTGTTAGTACATCCTGTTTGTCGCCAAACGTTTCAGTTATTTTAAAATTAAATTAGGTGGAACTATCTGTGCCACACGGTTTCACCCGTCTAAGTTCTGATAAGAAAAAAATAAATTTAGAATTTAAAAAAATCCCCGACTTTTTCCCCCTATAACTTTTCAACGGCTGAACCGATTTCGATCAAACATAGCTTAGAACACTCTCGACTAATTCACCTTTCAAACAAAAGAAACAAAATCAAAATAGCTTCATGCTTTTGGGAGCTACGACCGACACAGACACATCAAACTTATAACACGCCGTCGTTT
Organism: Idaea aversata; assembly: GCA_907269075.1. Lineage (NCBI taxonomy): Eukaryota > Metazoa > Arthropoda > Insecta > Lepidoptera > Geometridae > Idaea > Idaea aversata. Next base: position 769,558 of record OU026109.1, read on the forward strand.
TTGCGTCGGGATTAAAAATTATATAACCGTGTTCGGTAGTAGGCTCTGGAAAATAAACAGGTCGTTTAATAGCACATGTGTACTCTATTATAATAAGTTACCTAAAGATGAATAAGACATGTCCATTAACAGGTTCAAATCACTACAAAGTATAAAACAAAGTCGCTTTCTCTGTCCCTATTTCCCTTTGTATGCTTAAATCTTTAAAACTACGCAACGGATTTTGATGCGTTTTTTTTAAATAGATATAGTGATTTAAGAAGAAGGTTTATACATGCATAATATAGCCGTGCGAAGCCGGGGCGGGTCGCTAGTTTTTTATAAAGCAGAAATTGTGCAGTAAGGCGTACTATGATACTTCGTCGTACCTTAATGATAAGAACCCATGGACAATATTAGACATGACTTCAATTGCTCCATTTCAAATATACCTTCAAATATTTGTCATCTTGACCTTTATGAGTTTCTTGTGCCTTTCATTGGTGGGCGCGTTCTGAAGGCACACATCCTAACTTAGTTTCTAAGACGTCTCAATGTGATTTCATTCAAATTGCTTGATTCCAAATGAATAAAGAATTTTGACTTTAGTAAAAACAAACTTTTTCTCAATCTTGTCATCTTTAGTAAACACAATAACTCAGTAGGATAAAGGGAAATCCCTATACATATATAAAACTATATAAAATTCTCGTGTCGCGGTGTTAGTTACCTATATCCACCTAAACGGCTGAACCGATTTGTAAGAATTTTTTTGTATATATTCGTTAGATCTAAGAATCGAACAACATCTATTTTTTTAAATGACATATCCTAACTTGGTTTTTAAGACGTTTCTATGTGATCTTTGTACAAAATATAATATAAACATCCAAATGCATAAAGAATTTTGACTTTGGCAAAACAACGTTTGCCGGGACAGCTAGTAAATCTATAAATAAATACTATAAAAGACAATACGAAAATATCAAAAACGTACTTACCAATAAAATCCTTATCAAAAATACTACATTAATACAAATATTAAATACCTACAAATAGTTAACGTACGTGAAAATACAGAACGATATGTAAAATTATCGTTAATACGCCCATACGATGTTCACAGATAATATATATGGTCATAGATAAGGAATAACGGTTTTAGGTTTCCCGCCTTTTTTACTGTCACGCTCTGTCTTTATCTTGTCTATAACCCGATTTTATAAGGTGTGCAGTTTTAAAAACGGTTTGCAAAAATAATGCAGATTTTGTTGAGTTAAAATTCGATTGTAGCTAAAATCGAGTGTTAATTTGATCAATTAGAGAATTCTCGAACGGTGCCTTTGAACAAAAATTCTTTAAAAATAACTAGTTTTTCGTACCTTTGTATACACATGAGTGCAGTTACTGCTAAGCTGCAGAAATGGGTATATAAGAAGTATCTACTTCATGGGAAGAATATTGCAGATGAATAAAATAAGGCTTACTAAAACAGAACTAGTTTAAGATGCCTTGATATGTGGCAGACCCAGTTTGCTACAGTATTAGAAAATATATATTCGACGAAGTGTTTAACGGGCTGTATGGGACAATAATATTCTTTTGTCTTCCCTGAAATGTCAATAAAAGAGAAAAAAAATGGTTGTTTAGACCTGGAATTAGATCTTAGCGCCGCGCTGTCCATCGAGCAATTCGGAAATATCAAAAAAAGAGAATCTGTATTCGCCATTTTTACTAGTTTTAAAACGCATGCTTAAAAAAATCCCCTAACATAATCTACTTGTTTAATTTTAACCATTTTTAATCGCAAATTCGTGAGTCGTGTGTCATAAAGTCGTATTTAATAGTTAGAAATAAAATCGACGAGGCTAACCAATGTATTTTTACGATAAACTTAACAATACTAAATGACTATTTATTTAATTTTAATATTCATGAGTACAGTTGCCATGTACAAAGTTATTGTCATTCAAGAAAGAAAAACTTATTTTAACATGTTGACTTCGTAATGTCGATAAAATAGCAGATATGGTTGATCGAATTGAAATTTTCCTCTACGAGAATATTAATTTTGTTTCTTAGTAACAATGGGTAGGAATTTATAGTACATATATTGTCCTTTATGAATTTAAGTAAGATATAATAATTAAACTAATATTAACACTACTTAAGGTGAAAGGGTACCTGCGCGCTCTCCATACAAACGTAGTCGACTGTTTCCTCCCTGGATAATGACACTAGAACAAATATTTTTGTGCCATAAAACCTATCACTGCCATGACTATGCCCCTATGTTTAGGTTTTTTCATTTTCTAATTATCATAGAAATTAAAATAAAAAAAATTAAAAATTAAAAAATAAATAAAATAATAGGGGCATGGTCATGGCAGTTGTAAGTTTTATGCACCAAAAATATTTACTCTAATGTCATTATCCAGGGAGGAAACAGTCGACTACGTTTGTAATAGTTTGTATGGAAAAAGCCCCCGGTACCCTTTCCTCTTAAGATATTTAAAACAGGGTGTATACAGTATTTCATTGTAGGTAACTATATTGTTCTACAAAACAAATCTATCAAAAAATATATCAGAATTATCGCATGGACTACGGCTTTTAATCGTGAAAAACACTTTTCAGAGATATTTCCATGACTTTTCCTATAGAATCAAAATAGATATTATATTCTGAGCACTGCATTTTAGTATCATTTACCCGCGACTTCTACTGTCCACTGGAATTACTCCACTACAACCTCACAAACTCATAAACGTTACCTTCACTACATAGTATAAAACAAAGTAGCTTTCTCTGTCCCTATATCCCTTTGTATGCTTAAATCTTTAAAACTACGCAACGGATTTTGATGCGGTTTTTTTTAATAGATAGAGTGATTCAAGAGGAAGGTTTATATGTATAATACATGCATAATACAGCCGTGCGAAGCCGGGGCGGGTCGCTAGTTAAAAATATAATATTAATAGTATACTTTAGTGGTGGTTAAAGTAAATGATCATATACTTTTAACTGTCATAATACTGACGTTTAGGTCAAGTCCCATATAATAGACAAGTACTATAAACTTCTAACTACCTGCCGTCAAACGACATTGACCAAGCTTCCACAATTGCCATTATTATGGCCAGTACTTGAGGAATTACATACAAACAGATCGACACGCGAATCTATTGTCTATGTTTACTACTTGGTACACGGAGATGAGAAAAATGTGAAAAAAACTTTAATTGATCGATTAATTAATTAGGTAAATCCGGGAAAATGAAGACAAGTCTAGAAGAAATTTAAATGTTTCTTGTCCGAATACTCAAATGACTCTCAAAATTTAGGAGTCCCCTAAATATTTAAGACGTTCCTATCCTATTTAAACATGACACTCAAATGTCAGATTTCTTTCTAAAAATAATCATTAAAATCTGGTGATTTGCCGGCAGTTCATTTCTGGACACAAAAATGTAGAATTTGGTCATTCAGGAGATCCAGGTAAATAATATCCAGTAAAATCCAGTAAAATAAACCAAAATATGGACATTAAAACTATGGAAAAAAAAAGAAAATGTGAAAAAAAAACAAGTACCTAGATTTTTGCGAATATAATATTGTGAGTACTAGCTTAATCAGCCGTTGCACCCTTAGGGGTGAAATTACAAAAAACCCTTCATAGTGGTGGGTTACAATTCACGAAGAACACACCCTCCAAATTTCACGACTTGTCAGTCAGTCACGACTTTGAATTTTGTGGAAAATAGATAAGCCCGATAGTTAATAAGATATATAAACTAGAATATCCTGGATTAAAGTTACTGTGGCTGTTTAAATAATGAAGATTATAAAGGTTAATATTACTAAGCCAATAATTGATTCTCATAATACTGATTTAAATAGGATCACATAACTCTGAGATTTGAAATGTCTTAATACAGCAGAGCATATCTTTTGCTTAAGAGAATCGTAAGCTCTCGATACGCAGTGCGAGTAGGTATTTTCAAAAATGACCCGTATCGTGCGATAGAGAGAGTTTAAGTTCGGAGGTGATTGCCTACATTTTGTTTTCCAAATAATGTTGCGGGCCGTAACGTTTTTACCCCCTTTATCCTACACAAACTGAAATAAATTTGATCTCATTTAATTCACTGCATCTTATTCTAGGTTTATACGTTTTTCTTTTTTGGTAATTCAGTTTAGTCTATTAAAAAACAATGGAAACGCTCGATGAAGTTTTGAAGTATACCTACAGCAGGACAGAATACCTACTGGTAAAAAAGCTTTGAAAGTATTCTTGTTAAACTCTGGTTGCTCCAAATAACAGGTTGCTAAATAGGTTACTTCTAAGAAATGAAGTACTTTTTGAAGATGTTTCGGGTAGGGTAATGGCCTTTTGACATTTACAGAGTTAAAAGTGAAGAAGTTAAAATACATGTCCTATTCAGATTTTAATCATTAAAAAAGTAAAATAAAAAACGTGATTATTTTTGACTCAGAATCAATGACTAGGTTACTTTGTCCTTTCAGTAGTGGATAAAGTAGGTAAATCCGGGAAAATTAAGACAGTCTAGAAGAAATTTAAATGTTTCTTGTGCGAATACTCAAATGACTCTCAAAATATAGGAGTCCCCTAAATATTTAAGACGTCCTATCCTATTTAAACATGACACTCAAATGTCAGAAATGTAAAAGCTATACATAATTATGGTGTTGCGGCCTTTTTGATATATTAAAGAATCATCTCACAATTTATTTTTAAAGGCCTGAGTTAGCGTACGCTGAGAAATTTTGATTTTTCCGACGAATATACGTCATACATCAACCAATTCATGTAAAAAAGGCTGTAAAGTATCCTTCTGAAACCTCACGGTTAGAGAAAACCGAATCCAAATCGTTTTAATATCTTCTGAGATTAATTCGGAAAGAAAAAGGAACTTTATTTCAAAGTATGTTGAGATAGTAACGCAAAAATTGTGCAGCTAATTGTTTTCAAAAGTGGGTATATTTCCCAATGATGAAACTATAATGCCTAAAGTTCTTTTAAGCAAAAAAAATGTTGAACAAGACTTAAATATTTCAAAGTTTTTAAACAAGTTAAGTAAAACCCAAGTATTTCTAGATGTATTGTCTATGTAACAACTTAAGTTTAAGTAGGTTTAAGTTTTAATTAGTCAATGCCACGACTAAACGAGTAATTATGTTTGTAAAACCCTTGACATGGTTTCCTTAATAGAGGTGACAATTTTGAAGTTAAATCATGAGAAAACGTTTTATTGTGTAGAAGAATGGATTCGCGTATGTTTTTAGGTTTAAATTAAGTTTTTATTTTAAGAAAATTGTTTATCTATCAGATTCAAAGACCTGACTGACAACGCAAAGCTCAATTCAATGGACGGACGGATTGGCATACATATGGCTATTGCAACCTAGGCAGTAGGCACTAGGCATCTGATAAGAAAGGATTTTACGTGGACGAGGTCTTATGATAGTATAGTAAAAGTCTTTGAACAGACTGACAATCGAACGCATTGGCTAAACTACTGGGTCTAGACTTGTGAAAGTTTACATAGTGGTACCTAATTATGCGTAGGTAAGCAGTAAGAAATAAGGACCTGGCAGGGCGTCTTAATGCGGCATCAGGTGACCGAAGGGCTGGCGGCTTCTTCACTCAAAGGTGAAGCTAGGCTATCCAGAGAGAGAATGTCGCCAGTCTTTTGAAAATCACTGTAAACCATGTTGCCAATGATGCTGCGGTTGTTGTTGCAAGCTATTGGTCAGATGAAATTTAATTAGCTGAACTTTCTGACACAGAAAGAAGAAGAATCTAGACTCTCACCAATCATGTATTTAATTATAATCTCTAGAGGAAAAAGACACATTCACCAATTCTCTAAAACTTCAAAAGCTATGATTCTGAAACTTTGTATGGGGTTTCTTTTTAGGACTTAGGCGGCCACTAAGTAAGATTTTTTGGAAAATCAACCCTTAAAGAAGTTAAAACAGCTGATAAGTACAAAACGTCAGTTAGTTTTTTGTCTCTAATGTAATTTAAACCTTACTGGAGACATTTTGACTGATTATAATTATCTCTAAAGCCCCAGTTTCATGTTATACGGAACATTACTACAAAATCATTATAATTAATAATCAATACACTACATAATATTAATCAACTTCCATATTCAGTTAAATTTATAATGAAACCACTTCTTACATATAATCAAATTCGTATATAAAGGAAATTGCCCGTAGATCGATAAAATTAAATTGATAATTTTACAGAAATCAATCATTTTTAGTGACTTTAGTAGTGTTACGAGTGGAAATCAATATGCAGTAATGATAACCATTTTACTAGCTTTTACATTTGGCTTAGCCTGCTGTTTAATTACTCCTAATTTGATACTTGGATGATAATACTCTAAAGGCTTCTCATGTGGAATTTTTCATACAAATATGTAGTCGTTTGTTAATCTTTGACTTATGAAGTTATAATTTATCGGATTTTAGGATTATGTTTCCAAAGATTTAACTAATCTAACCTAATAGACGACATCGGAAACTTTAAAATCCATACTATTTAGGTCTCAGTTGAGTCTGGGATATATTTTAGAAGGAATACGCTAGTCCCGTACAGAATACCACCTCTTAGTTTATTCAGCCATATCCAGAGGAGAGAATTTATAGATATAAAATTCAAATGCTCACTCAGCTGAAGCCAATGGACGAATCGAGCTCAAATTTAGCACACAGCTTATATTACAGAAAGGAATTTGGAAAATCTCTCACGTAGACGAACTCGCGGTTGAAAGTTAGTAGATCATAAAATACATTACGAGCTAAAAAGATAATCATCTCTTAATCGTTTAAAAAATGCATGTTCATCAAAGTATCATAAGCAGATATTAGAGTCTTGCAAACTGCAATTGCATTTAAACATGTACGAAGGTTTGTAACGCATCAACAACTTCGCCAAGGTTAAAATATTTATTATCATTTCCAACAGTTGCTATAGGTATATAATATACCTATACATAATCACGCCGCGAGTAGAATTATTACCTTTTTGTTAGAAAAAACTCAAACGTGAATGGATGTATATAAACTTCATGGTTAATGAATCTTTACCTATATGACGTTTGGTAAAGACTCAATGACTTTTGACTCGAGTTTTAAGACCTGTTTATTGTTAGATTTTTCTGTTGTTAAACGGATTAAAGTTAACCGAGCCTTATCTATAGTATCAGTATTAAGATCGTATGACACATGTCATATAGATACCCACCTAATGATTCATTTGCAAACTGCTTTTCGAAAATTTTCAACGGAAGAGTAAATTACGTCAGGACAGAGTACAGTGACTAAACAAGAAAATACATATAAGTACATATTTGAAAAATTACTGTCGCAACCATAACCTATGGTTGACGGTCTAATCAAAGTCAAACATGGTAAGAGTAAACATTACAAAACTTACCTTAAAGCCGAGGATATCCTACCCGCAAACAGAAACCGATAACCTTATTTGAACTGCGGCGTCACAAATATTTTCGAATTTCGAATGCTTTTTCAGTAATACAGTTGCGGAGCGCACGTCCGCGCGCGGCCGCGTCTGCTATACGACTGAGCGTTTAGGCGGCGCCTGCGCTGTAGTACCGCCTTCACGCACACACTGGCGTACTCACGCATGTGTGGGTGAGCGAAGCCTTCGTGAAAATGCAGCTACGAACCCGAACCGCAGATTGGGTAATAGTCACTACTAACGTTTGGAATAAATAACTTCGCGACCTTTTGTGCCTATTTGTTTTTCGACCCCTACTTCCGATGGGGCAGTGATTTTAATATGTTGAACGGTTAATGAGGGTATAATAGGTTACACTATAAGTGATAAAGGATTTCCTATGTCAAATATTTAACATAATTTATGTAAGTATGAATAATTTGTAGTATTTTTGAAGCAGAAAGCAAAATAAAATATTTAATTTTTTTGTTGGAGCAAGGTTTTAGTCACGGTTTTGGGAATCGTTTGTATATTTTAACAAAAATACATATTCTATTGGAAGATAGACAAAAACCGTGTTTTAATTGAATATTGAAATATTCATTTAAGTTTCGTTTAAAGTACTTATCTATAATTCCACGTATTTGTATGTAGGTAGGTATGTATGTCACAGTTGATCAAACACCCAAGTCTTTACCACCTTTAGAAACAACATTTTGTAAAAGTAGAACAGACAAATTAAACATTCTTTCAATATATTCACGATATTATTTAACTATGTACTTGAGAAATACAATATATCTACACTAATATTATAAAAAGGAATGATTTTTGTTTTGATTTTATGTATGTAACGAAACTACTAGACCGATTTTGATAAAACTTAGTAAAATAAATGAATATTTCAGTACATTCCACACATCGCCATCTAGCCCCAAGCTAAGTAACTACACTTGTGTTATGGGTGCTAGACAACGGATATACTACTTAAATACTTTTCTTTTGTAAATATCGCTACATAGTATAAAATAAAGTCACTTTTCGCCGTCCCTATATATCTATGTCCCTTTGTACGCTTAGATCTTTAAAACTACGCAACGAATTTTGATGCGTTTTTTTTTAATAGATAGAATTATTCAAGAGGAAGGTTTATATGTATAGTACATGCATAATATAGCCGTGCGAAGCCGGAGCGAGTCGCTAGTATACTTAAAATACATAGAAACAACCAGACCACAGACAAATATCTAAGGCGGGCTAAGGAACCCGCAACCCTGTGTTTGGCAGTCCGGCATTATGACCATTGTGCCAACTGGGTCGAATAACATAGGCTATTATTTATCCCGATATTCCCACGGGATCGGGAGTTATTGTTAATCTAACCTCTTTGTTATAAGGTACGTAAGGAATGAAGCTTAAAATTATATAAAGTCGACTAATTTGAGAGGGTGGTAGGTGCCGGGCAAGCCTACTCCATCCTCACGCAAAAAGGACCCAATTAAAAAGGGTCTAATTGCGGAAAACAACCAGGGGCCTAAGTCTGCTAACACAATTGTATTTCAATAGTGTGTCGATATAATCGTAATAGAAATTTAATGTCAAAAATATGACATTACATGTCAAATTCGTATTCTCCTAACGTTGACTATTCTATCGAGACACCACTGAAACACCACTGACTCACTTTTGTGTTCTGCTCTACAATCGTGGCTTAATGGAATCTCGATAGTTGTCAAAACGGTATATTGCTTAACAACATATACCATGTTGCTAGGCAACACCTGCAAGGTAAATATTACCATACCATTGAGACTCCATAGTGATTATATTGCGATGTTATTAAAACTTTAGCAGAATACCAAATAAAGTCACAATCTCGATATAATATCAATAGTCTCGATATAATTACAATGGTTGGCCAAATAGCAGAATAAGGCCCCTGTATACAAGTACAAGTAGTTACTCTTAACTGCAAACTTTATCGATGACCCACTTGGCACAATGGTCACCATACCGGACTGCCAAACACAGGGTTGAGGGTTCCATTCCCGCCTCAGACAAGTATTTTTGCTTAGATATCTATCTGTGGTCTGGTTGTTTCTATGTATTATTACTACATAGTATGTAACAAAGTCGCTTTCTCTGTCCCTATATCCCTTTGTATGCTTAAATCTTTAAAACTACGCAACGGATTTTGATGCGGTTTTTTTAATAGATAGAGTGATTCAAGAGGAAGATAATACATGCATAATATAGCCGTGCGAAGCCGAGGCGGGTCGCTAGTAAGTATATATTTACAAAAGAAAAGTATATGAGTAGTATATTCGTTGTCTAGCCCCATAACACAAGTGTAGGTACCTAGCTTGGGGCTAGATGGCGATATGTGGAATGTCCTGAAATATTTATTTATCAGCCTTTTTTACTCCTTAAGAGGTAAAATTTCTAAAAATAATTTATTAGTCCTCTTCTACGTCCTAAACGAAACCACAACGCAAACTTGTAGTTTCAGATATTTCTTGATAACGAGCCATTTAAGAAAATATCTAAGTATACACCTTTAAGAGGACAGGGTACCGGCTCTCTCTCCATACAAACGTAGTCACTGTTTCCTCCCTAGATAATGACACTAGAGCAAATATTTTTGAAGCATAAAACTTTTAACTGCCATGACCATGCCCCTATGTCTTATTTTTATATATATTAGGTTTTTGTTTTAACTCTTACTTTCTATGATAATTAGAATATGAAAAAAATCAAGATATAGGGGCATAGTCAGTCATGGCAGTTATAGGTTTTATGCAACAAAAATATTTGTGTATGGAGAGAGCGTCGGGTACCTTACCTCTTAAGGCCCATAAATAAGCAGGGGAAAGTAAGGTACCTACACGAAAATTTAAATTTAAAAAAATACGTGTAGCCGGACTTGCTTTTGGATCCCTTCAACTTTTTTTTTCATGTATGTTTGATATACACGGTGTAACAAGGGGAGTGGATCATCGGTTGCTGGGGGGTGGGGGATCTCAGTACCTATCGATTTAACCCACAACACCATGAACATACATGGGTATGTTCTGCAATAATTAGTGGTTCAAAAGTTATTTGGACTTGAGTGAAATTTTAGTCAAAATCAGATTTCAGCCTGAACTTCGCAATTACAGCCAAACTATCAAGCCTGCGATTCTGCCTTTTTTTGTGAAACAAGTTCAATAGTGGACCTTTTGTACCCCTACACCAATCAGAGGCTTAGATTTATAAAACTCAAAATAAAACCATTAAAGTACTTTTTTTTTTTTTCAAAATATAATGTGTGCATGGTTCTAAAAAAATATTTCACATATTATTTTTTTCTGCAACCTATCTTAAAAACTATTGGCTTTCATGAAGAATAAACCCTGAAAGTTTCATTCGGCTAGAGCTAGGGCATCATGTTGAAAAATGTACTTAATTGATAGTCCAAAAAGTGAAAATAATCGATATGATCCACCCCCCTTGTTACACCGTGTATAAGTGGGAGATAAGTTTCTCTTACGGTATTTCGTTTCACGTTTTCGTAACGCGTTACATTTTTTTTCTCGGCTAGGTCCCTTAGTCCCCTCCGCCAACCAGCGATAAGGAACTACGTTCCAATAAAAAAAAATGGACTCACCAGGAACGACTGCGTCAGCCAGCACTCTCGCTCCAACAAAGCCCTTCGTCTCTTATCTCACAGTTTTATACCGAACTGATGTCGATCAATAGTTTTATCAACAACTCGCCTATCTTCATTATTAAATACAAAATATCGATCTCTTTGTTGCAATGAGGTGAGGGAAAGGGTTCGGAACAAAATAGGGCGAGTTTCTGGAATCATTTTAGTTTTTGTACAGTCGAAGTCAGAAATGCAGACCAACCGTAGAGTTCTAAAATTACTATTATTGGAATGTAATATTATTTATTTAATAAATGAATGAGTAGCCGAAAGACTTTTTTTGTTTCATTTGTATGTAAGTATATGAAATAGTTTACATTAGTGGGGACAAGAGGAAAGCGTCAATGGGGACAACGGAGCGTCACAAAATATCCTTTCTGTTGTCGCCATAATCCCCAAACCTTAATGAGGACAACGGGCAGGATTTTTATGACTTCGCTTTGCACAGTCACATTACCAATTAGCTGAACCCCACGTGTAAATCTGTAAGGTTGTAAAGTAATATTAACTGTTTTTTTAACAATATGCTAATGCAATATAATATATAATATTAAAAAATAACAAAATAGGTAAATACTATATTTTTATAGATATGCGAATGACTTCTGGGTCACGTGGGGTTCAGCTAATTGGTAATGGACTATAATGAGCACAGAGTCAAAGGGGACAGCGGGCATACACCCGAGCAATACCTTAGAATCTTGCTTGAGTTGATTTGTTGGATTGGTTTGGGTTTCTTACCCAACCTAAATAGTATTGAAGCTCTACAGTGGGTCTGCATTTCTGTTGCCTGATTGTACCTAAGTAATGAAATACAGCCTGTAAAGAAAATATGTAGATACTATCTTACATATTTCATATTTTTAAGTGGATTTATCCTTAATGATAATCCACTGACAAAACAACTATTTTAACTTTGAAAAGTCCCAAACGTTGAATAGAATTTGTATTAATGTATTCATGGGTACAATGTTGAAGCAAAGTTAAATAATGCTGTAACCTAAGATATGCATCGGAGGTGACTAGGTCAACAAACAAACATACACCAATTTTAAACTATAGGGTATTTTGTTCATGTATACTATTCATATACCCAGACGACCCAGTTGGCACAATGGTCACCATGCCGGACTGCCAAACACAGGGTCGCGGGTTCGATTCCCGCCTCAGATATGTATTTATGCTTAGATATTTAATATTTCTATAATATTTCAGGACATATTACACATCGCCATCCAGCCCCAAGCTAAGCAACTTAATACTTGTGTTATGGGTGCCAGATAACGGATAAACTACTTATATACTTTTTTTTTTTTGTAAATATATACATATTATACATATAGGAAACACCCAGAACCAGAAACAAGAATTTATGGTCAGCATAAATACTTGTTCCCGGCGGGAATCGAACCCGCAACCTTCTGCGTCGCAGTCGGGTGTTCGCCCGACGCGCCACAGAGGTTGTCGTCGCCATATTTGTCTGCCATATTTGTCTGTGGTCTGGTTGTTTCTATGTATTATCAGTATATATTTACAAAAGAAAAGTATATAAGTAGTATATCCGTTGTCTAGCACCCATAACACAAGTCTAGTTACTTAGCTTGGGGCTAGATGGCGATGTGTGGATTGTCCTGCAATATTTATTTATTTATTTATATTAAGAGACTGTAAAACTGTAGGGAAAAGGCATATCTACCTTGCTTCCATTGATCACGATACATAAATAAATATTGCAGGACTTTCCACGCATCGCCATCTAGCACCAAGCTAGAAGACTTGTGTTACCTATGGGTGTTAGACAACGGATTAACTTTACTTTTGTAAATATATACTTACTAGCGACCCGCCCCGGCTTCGCACGGCTATATTATGCATGTATTATACATATAAACCTTCCTCTTGAATCACTCTGCCTATTTAAAAAAAACCGCATCAAAATCCGTTGCGTAGTTTTAAAGATTTAAGCATACAAAGGGATATAGGGACAGAGAAAGCGACTTTGTTTTATACTATGTAGTGATAATATATAGCAACAACCAGAAGGCCAATTCCCGTAAATAATATTGTTTAAATTACATTTCAATATCATCCCGATTGCATTTCGATTGCAAAAGATACCTTCAAAGTCAGTTTTTTTTACAAAAAGCTAACTTTGAGGGTGTTTTGAGCTACTTTAAGGGTATTATTTGTGATCGAAATGCAATCGAAATGATATTGAAATGTAATTTGAATAATGTTATTTACGAGAATTGGCCTTCAGACCACACACAAATATCTAAGCATAAATACTTGTCTGAGGCGGGAATCGAACCCGCAACCCTGTGTTTGGCAATGACACTAGAGCAAATATTTTTGGTGCATAAAACTTATAACTGCCATGACCATGCCCCTATTTTTTGTTTTTTTATTTTATTTTTTGATCTTAATTTCTATGATAATTAGAAAATGAAAAAAAAAAAACAAAACATATGGTAATATAATGTTAATATATATGGTAATAATAAACAATAAAACATAATGATGGCAGTTATAGGTTTTATGGCACAAAAATATTTGTGCTAGTGTCATTATCCAGGGAGGAAACAGTCGACTACGTTTGTATGGAGAGAGCGCAGGTACCCTTTCACCTTAATGCACACCAATCATTCCTATAGGAGTCAAAATCATTCCACCATCTTGGTCTGCCGCGTGGTCGTGTCCCTATGGGGGACCATTCTGTTTTTCGCAATATTATTTATTTTATGTTCAGTTGGTTTGTTAGTCATAAAATTATTTTTGGTTGTGCAAGCAAATTTCGTGTAATATCGCACCACTCGGATCTCGATTATTTCTATTCAATACGATAGGAACCGTTGAATCTGTATGTCTGTCTGTCTAGTTGATTGTTATGACTTACCTCCGATTGTAAAGCAGCTAGCAGCTCTTCGTTTAACTTCTTCAATGATGTAATCTGTAAACGAAAGTTTAAATATATGTCATTATTCAATTAGGGTTTTTTTAAGAAAATAAAATATTCTTCATAACAATTAAATAATTAAAACCAGATAATCAATTCACAATTAAATACAAATAAAATCAAAAGCAAAAAAAAACCAAAAGAAAATCACAAACATAAATTATTATTAAAACCTAAATTCATTAAATAACCGTCATAATTTGTAGCGGATATTGGTTATTATTAAGTTTAATTTAAGAATGCGAACTCTTTGGTTTTAGCAAGATGTTTTCACGTCTCTACTGGACGGTGAGCTACAGAATACCCGATTTTTTAAAGTTCTATTAAGAGGATTAGGTACATAACAATGAAATCGTTTTAAAGCGTTCCAGTTTTTTTCCCTTTTATTGGAACAAAATTTTATTTTATTGATGTCATCGCTTGAATAGTTTGTGGTTTTATAATTTCATAAATTAGTATGACTTTAACTTATAAGTTTTATGGGATTTAGAAAATGTAAGAAAAAAAATATAAGCCAAGTTCATAATGAATTAATTAAGTAAGTCAGAATAAAGAATATTTAAAAACTGGCTATTTTCGTATGGGTTAACCTACAACATATTATTATCCTACTAATATTATAAATGTGATTATGACATAAAGGTAAAAAAATTAACACCAAAATCGGATAATATTTATGGGAAAAAAGAGCTAATTACTTACACAGGTACACAGAAAAAAAGGTTTGTTTATGTAAGAAATAATCCCTAGAGAACAATTTCTTGGTTTTAGTAAATGTTCTCGAAAAAAAAAAAACCAGTATCCTTCATTTCAAATTAGAGTATTGTTTTGGAAATTAAGAAGATTGCTTATTATTTTCAGGAGAGGATAATTTCTTGCTTCAAGGAACAATTTTTTTTCTAACTACCGCGTTTTTATTTCATCAACTGCTCCGCTAGATGGCGCCATATTAAAAATGTATAAAGAAACCGCAGGAGCGGTCAGCTCTGCCAGCTGAGAGTAACGCGGAAAACGCGGTGGTTAGAAAAAAAGTAATATAATAGCTCTTTTTTCCCACAAATATTGTCCGATTATGGTTAAATTTTGTCCTCTATGTCCCCATAGACGCCAGAGCAGGGGTTCCCAAAATATTTAGTCTACTGCCCACTTTGAGAATAAATTATTTTTAGCGCTCCCATTTTTTCACCCACTTAAAGCTCACTTTAACATAAAATGAAATTAATTATTGTGAGCTATACTCGTATAAGTAGAGATTAAACATATTTTCTAAACGATACTTACTATAACCCGCAAGAGTTAACTTGAAACCTGAATACTCGTAAATAACATTGTTCAAATTACATTTCAATATCATTTCGATTGCATTTCAATCACAAATAATACTCTCAAAGTAGCTCAAAATACCCTCAAAGTTAGCATTTTGAAAAAAAAACCTGACTTTAAGGGCATCTTTTGCAATCGAAATGCAATCGGAATGATATTTAAACATAGTAATTTACGAGAATTGGCCTTCTGAGCGCAGGCGCAGTAAGTAGTACACAACCTTTTTTGGAGTTTACTCCTTAAGAATCGATTTTCATATATTATAAGGCGCCCGGTATGAGAAAAATCCGAGGGGTAAAACCTACTAACAAGTAACGAAATCGTGTCACGTTTTTGGTGCGCACCTTTATTGCGCAACTTTCTAATTTGGCTGTGATACTTAAGGAGTAAACTCCAGTCGTGCGTCGGAGCTGACACACACACTTTTTTTTTTTGGGTCTCTTACCCCCGTTTGGGCCTGCAGCGTCCACAAGGGGGCGTTATCGCCCACTTTGGGAAAGTCTGCGCCATAAATAATTTCTTGGTTTTTAGAAACCCTTTTTTCTATGTATGTAGCCCGCTTAAGAGGAAAGGGTACCGGGGGCTCTTTCCATACAAACTATTACAAACGTAGTCGACTGTTTTCTCTCTGGATAATGACACTAGTGCAAATATTTTTGGTGCATAAAACTTATAACTGCCATAACTATGCCCCTATTTTTGTTTTTTATTTTTTTAATCTTAATATCTATGATTATTAGAAAATGAAAAAAAACCAAAACATAGGGGCATCGTCATGGCAGTTATAGGTTTAATTGCACAAAAAATATTTGTACTAGTGTCATTATCCAGGGAGGAAACAGTCGACTACATTTGTATGGAGAGAGCGCAGGTAGCCTTTTACCTTAAGGCAGTTTACTGCAGTACCACTATGGACGTTGAACTTTACCCCATGAAATAACAAGAAAATCATAAAACTGAGTGCGTTAACTTGAAACAAAGAACACAAGCCTCACCTGTAGGTACCTACTTACATTCGTACCTACACGATATGCGAATAAATTCTGACCTATTGGCAGCTCGAATTTAAATCAATCTAGAATTTGTAATTCAAAATGTCGAGCTCCTATTGGTCCGCGTGTTTTTCTTTATATCTACTAACACCCGCCATTGACGTGACCAGTTGTTTTTAAATTATGTTATTAATGTATTCTTTACAGTAATATTTGTTTTTATTTTATACTAAACTAGCGACCCGCCCCGTCTTAGCACGGCTATATTATGCTTGTATTATACGGATTATCAACCTTCCTCTTGAATCACTCTATCTATCTAAAAAAACTGGTTGCCTGTAAAGTCGGTATACGGGCGAAAGTTTTACGTGACAACAACTGTGCTCGAGTGGAAGGGACGCGTGCCTTTCACTTTTTATGTCTGTCTCTCTCGCTCTTAGGCGGGCTAACCATGCCCGCGTGCCTCTCACTCGCTCTCATTGTGAGCGCATAACGTCAGCGGAGCGTAACGCAGTTTCTTGAAGTGTCACCCGGCAAACCAATTTATAAAACGTTGTCACGTCAAAAACCTGCATCAAAATCCGTTGCGTAGTTTTAAAGATCTAAGCATACATAGGAACAGATAGCGGAAAGTGACTTTGTTTTATACTATGTAATGATTAGTAGAATACCTGGTTACCTACTTCAGTTTTAAGAATGAACATAAAAAGAGGCTTCCGGCGACTGGGACCGCAACCCACTGGAACCGCGGTCCCGGTTGCCGGATTTATTTATTTTATTATTTTTTTTCCGTCGAGTGGGACCGCTCGCAAATAAACAAAGAAATCAATTGTTCAAGAAAAATAGTACAGTCAAACGAAAAAATGTTTGAAGTAATAATTTAACAAAAAAACTCTTTGATTCAAAAATATCACTGAAAAAATACGCGAATCCTTTGATTATTTTTAATTAAAAAAAAGATGTACTTAATTAATTACCTTTATTTTCAAATGTTCAAATTCCTTTTTCAAAATGACACCCATAGAATTTGAGTTCGTTTTAATTAGGAGTGATTGTTGACTGTGATTATTGTATAATACGTATTTATGTGTATATTTTTATTTTATTTTAACGTCTAAGGCTGACTATTATATGCAAATAATAGGAGGTTTGTACCAGGGTGTAAGAACAATGTAGGAGGTATACTGATTTGTATGAGAGCAAGCCCTTACACACCACCACCACTTTCTGTTACCTACAGTGTGAATTGTATGATGGTAATTGGTTTGTTACATACAAACTGGCTATCAGAACTTAGTAGAAGGTTAATAGAAAAATCATGCTCGATATATTTGAATTCTTTTTTCAGCTTCTTCAATACCTTTAAGGCCATCACATACACATACAGGAAAAAAAATGAAAGAGATAGAGATAATTTAATAAGTGTGATTTATACCTTCTACTGACTTCTGATTGCCTAGTACTTTTTACAAACTATCTTTGACCATTTTCTACAGCAAAAGTGATGTTAGATTCGTGGCTGATTTATGTAGGTACTTACATAGTTATGTTGATTTCAATAGTTGTTCCAACCCACCCATTAATAATTGTTTGTAAATTGTTGATTATTTTTAGCATATTTTAGGTGTATGTTTTGATTGCGTAAATTTTAAATAAGTAACAAGAACGATAATCAAAGAGTGTTTTTTATATCACTACATAGTATAAAACAAAGTCGCTTTTTCTGTCCCTATTTCCCTTTGTATGCTTAGATCTTTTAAACTACGCAACGGATTTTGATGCGGTTTTTTTTATTAGATAGAGTGATTCAAGAGGAAGTTTATATGTATAATACATGCATAATATAGCCGTGCGAAGGCGGAGCGGGTCGCTAGTTATATAAATAAATGATATTATTTAATCAAAGAGTTTTTTCTTTAATGATTACTTTAAACGTTTTTTCGTTTGACTGTACTGTTTTTGACTTGAACTACAGTTTTTTTATGTTTTTTTAAGAGTGGTATCAGTCGACGGAAGAAAAATATTTAAAAATATTAATCCGGCAACCGGGACCGCGGTTCCAGTGGGTTGCGGTCCCAGTCGCCGGAAGCCTCCATAAAAAATCGAATATGAATATGAGTTCATGAATAAAATATCATTGGAAATCCCTGAAAAGGAACAAACAGGAAGCGTTTAGTCTGACGTTCGTTCTATTCATTTCAAAGATGTATAAATTATAAGTGGAAAAGAGAGAACATCTCAACAAAAAAAAACCCATAAGTTTTTTGTGCCTTCTTCTCATTGGTGGGCGCGTTCCGATGGCACACATCCTAACCTAGTTTTTAAGATGTCTCAATGTTATTTCATGCAAATTACAAATGAATAAAGAAAGTTAACCTTCAATTCTTGTCCATTCAAAGGTTGCCTGGCAGAGATCGGTTTCAGCAATGTGGCCCACTCATTGTGCCATATTGTTTGGTTTATTTAAAAAAAAACTAGCAACCCACCCCGGCTTCGCACGTATTATGCATGTACTATACATATAAACCATCCCCTTGAATCACTCTTTCTATGAATAAAAAACCGCATCAATATCCGTTGCGTAGGTAGTTTTAAAGATCACACATACACTTAGAGACAGACAGACGGAAGCGACTATGTTTTATATACTATATACTATGTAATGATGATAATATTGACGACCCAGTTGGCACAATGGTTACCACGCCGGACTGCCAAACACAGGGTTGCGGGTTCGATTCTCATCTCAGACAAGTATTTATGCTTAGATATTTGTTTGTTGTCTGGTTGTTTCTATGTATTATACATACAGACAAATATAAATATATACTTTTATACATAATGTATTATAAGTATATATTTACAAAAGAAAAGTTATAAGTAGTATATCCGTTGCCTAGCACCCATAACACAAGTCTAGTTACTTAGCTTGGGGCTAGATGGCGATGTGTAGAATGTCCTGTAATATCTGCAATTTGTATTTATCTAATAAATTAAGAGTTGATAATTTTAAACTTGAACTCGAGCAAGACATTGTAATAATAACAGTTTTGGACATCTACGGTGGGTCTGCAATTCTGACTACCGTACAATAAAAAGATATCTATTTTGAGGATTTCAACTTAAGAAACAGGGATGAGCTGACCTTGCCCGGTAGTAGGCTCCGGAAAATAAGCAGGTCGTTTTAATAGTACATGTGTGCTCTATTATAATAAATTACCTAAAGATGTATATGACATGTCCATTAACAAATTCAAAACTTTTATAAAGCATAAACTATGCGGTAAGGCATACTATGATACCTTTTCGTACCTTAATGATAAGAATCCATGGATGTGACTTTAATTGCTCCATTTCAAATAATACCTTCAAATATTTGTAATATTGACCTTTGTGAGCGTGATCACATAAAAAAAAACCCCATGAGTTTCTTGTGCCTTCTTCTCATTAGTGGGCGCGTTCCGAAGGCACACATCCTAACTTAGTTTTTAAGACTATTTCAAGTGATCATGTGTATACCTATACATAAGCATCGAAAGAAATAAAGAAATTTGAAATTTGAGGTGTTCTATCTATTCAGTCTAAGACAAATATTATCGTTCGTTTGGTTTACATTATGTCATTCTCTGTGTTGGAATACTATTCCTAGATATGGTAATGGTTGCCGGATAATGGGGTCAGGTAGATGTAGACAAGGTATATTCATGAGGTGACGTCCAGGAGATGAAGGTACCTACTTCCAGATCACACCAGATATCATGTTTACATTATGTCATTCTCTGTGTTGGAATACTATTCCTAGATATGGTAATGGTTGCCGGGTAATGGGGTCAGGTAGATGTAGACAAGGTATATTCATGAGGTGACGTCCAGGAGATGAAGGTACCTACTTCCAGATCACACCAGATATCATGTTTACATTATGTCATTCTCTGTGTTGGAATACTATTCCTAGATATGGTAATGGTTGCCGGATAATGGGGTCAGGTAGATGTAGACAAGGTATATTCATGAGGTGACGTCCAGGAGATGAAGGTACCTACTTCCAGATCACACCAGATATCATGTTTACATTATGTCATTCTCTGTGTTGGAATACTATTCCTAGATATGGTAATGGTTGCCGGATAATGGGGTCAGGTAGATGTAGACAAGGTATATTCATGAGGTGACGTCCAGGAGATGAAGGTACCTACTTCCAGATCACACCAGATATCATGTTTACATTATGTCATTCTCTGTGTTGGAATACTATTCCTAGATATGGTAATGGTTGCCGGATAATGGGGTCAGGTAGATGTAGACAAGGTATATTCATGAGGTGACGTCCAGGAGATGAAGGTACCTACTTCCAGATCACACCAGATATCATGTTTACATTATGTCATTCTCTGTGTTGGAATACTATTCCTAGATATGGTAATGGTTGCCGGATAATGGGGTCAGGTAGATGTAGACAAGGTATATTCATGAGGTGACGTCCAGGAGATGAAGGTACCTACTTCCAGATCACACCAGATATCATGTTTACATTATGTCATTCTCTGTGTTGGAATACTATTCCTAGATATGGTAATGGTTGCCGGGTAATGGGGTCAGGTAGATGTAGACAAGGTATATTCATGAGGTGACGTCCAGGAGATGAAGGTACCTACTTCCAGATCACACCAGATATCATGTTTACATTATGTCATTCTCTGTGTTGGAATACTATTCCTAGATATGGTAATGTTTGCCGGATAATGGGGTCAGGTAGATGTAGACAAGGTATATTCATGAGGTGACGTCCAGGAGATGAAGGTACCTACTTCCAGATCACACCAGATATCATGAACACAGCTAGTTTTGGGACACAGCTAGTTGAAAAACTAGCTGTGTCCCAAAGTTTTGCCCGCGTAAATTGACATCCCTTAAGAATTTCGGGTAAATAATTAATAATAATACTTAATCGTTTATTTCAGAAAACATCCTTGAAGTGAAGTAGGATCTGAAAACCCCAATCCCTTTCCCACGCGCGCCTTGAAATGGCCATTTTACTGTAAGTAATTAAAAGACTAACATCTATTTTAGTGAAAAACCATCTGTAAGTACCACCTTATAGGATTTAATGTTAAATTTTGTACTTGTTTTATCTTTACTATTGCCGTAAAATTGAAAAATTTCAAAAAAATGACGATTTTTACTATTTTCACGATTTTTTCAAAAAAAATGATGATTTTTACTATTTTCACGATTTTTTCTATCGAAGCAAATCTCTCTAATCGTGTTTCGAAGTCTATGCATATCTTTACCCATACGACAGTAGGAATATCATTCTATGGATTTTAGTGGTTGATACCCAAAACTGTTTCTAAGACACCTCTATCGCGCTTCTGGTCTTACCACTTCGGCTTAAAAATAAGTACAGTTTAACATACATCACTTCACTACATTGTATAAAACAAAGTCGCTTTCTCTGTCCCTATATCCCTTTGTATGCTTAAGGCTGCTTATGTTGCCAAACGCAACGCGCCAGAAATACCCGTCGCTTACAACTAACATTGTAGATTCTAACGAATGTGATTGTTTTTCTCAAAAGTGCTGAGATGGCATTGTAGGTGAAATTTTTACCGATATTTTTGGGTAATTTAAAGGCGAAAATTCCTTGGAATTTCAAAGCTAGACTAGTTTTAATTCTTAATTTTAGGATAGCTTCAAAACTATAGGAAATTTTTGGCTCAAAATCACACCAAAATGTCGGTAAAAATCTTACCTACAATTCCATCTTAGCACTTTTGAGAAAAACAAAACACATTCGTAACAATCAACAATTTTCACCAACGAAGGCGACCGGTGCCGGTAGTAACTATTTAGTAGGCTGTGTACCAAGGTCGTTGGCGTATGGACCCCCTTAAATCTTCAAAACTACGCAACGGATTTTAATGCGGTTTTTTTAATAGATAAAGTGATTCAAGAGGAAGGTTTTTAAGTATAATACATGCATAATATAGCCGTGCGAAGCCGGGGCGGGTCGCTAGTTAGATAATAATATAGTAATTTAACTTAAGTTCTTCGTTTATCTTCGATCTCGCCTCCTTAGCATCGGTATACAATAAATATCAATGATTTGATATCTTATACAAGCTTTGCCCCGCGGGTTTATTAACAAGCTGTAATGTAATGCCAATGATATTTTCTATCTTTCTTTCTACTTTCTTGGGACTATTTTGTGTAAAATATTAAGAATCACTACATGGTATAATACAAAGTCGCTTCCCGCTGTCTGTCCCTATGTATGCTTAGATCTTTAAAATTATGGAACGGATTTTTTCATAATTGATAGTGTTTCAAGGTATTGGTATATAAAACAAAATTACCACGCGTACGAAGTCGCAGGCAACAGCTAGTAATAATCCTACTATAATATTATAGATGTGAATGTTTGTGTGTGCATGTGTATGTATGTATGTTTGTTTGTTACTCCTTCACGCAAAAGTTACATGACCGATTGCGATGAAACTCGGTATGTAGATAGCTGGAGACATGGATTAACACATAGGTTACTTTATCCCAATATGCCCACGGTATCGGGATTTACGAGTGTGAAACCGCGAAAATATATTTTATCAAAATTCGTTGAATTTCGCAACATCTTGCATCTCACTTATTTCTATTCAACCCGACAGGGACGGACGATTATAAGCTAGCATAGCACCTTAAAATAGTAGATATTAAGGTATCGGTTAACTGTTGGAGTTATAACAATCAATACCTCGCCGGCCGCCAGTCGCAATACGTTGTAGTTAGAAAGCAGGTTATGTTTGCATGTACCTACATAGGGTAGATAACGTTATCAGTACTAACACCGATATACGGTGATAGCGAGCAGCTTTCTGTTACCCCACAGAGTACCGTGTGCTTTGCACTTTTACTAACACGAACATACGGAATAAATATCATCTACTCAGCGCTCCGCGGTTTCACCATAACTCCCGATCCCATGGGAATATCGAGATAAAAAGTAGCCTATGTTATTGTTAATGAATGAATGTATCCTCATATCAAGTTTCATCAAAATCGGTCCAGTAGTTTCGAAGCATATTATTTACAAGCAAAAAACAAAAAAATCTTACAATGTTAGTACAGCTATAGAAATTGAAGTCCCTATTTTTCCCTATGGGCATCACGCGTGAACGGCTGGGCCAATTCCGTTAATTTTTTTAACGTTATAACGTCTAGTAAATTGATGAAACACCTGCATTCACAAAAAAGATGAAATCGGCCCAGTACCCAGTAGTTTCAGAGCCTATTTGTTACAAAAAAAAATCTTTTATCTTTATTATATTACTAGCGACCCGCTCCGGCTTCGCATGGCTATATTATGCATGTATTATACATATAAACCTTCCTCTTGAATCACTCTATCTATTAATAAAACCGCATCAAAATCCGTTGCGTAGTTTTAAAGATCTAAGCATACAAAGGGACATAGGGACGGCGAAAAGTGACTTTATTTTATACTATGTAGTGAAATGAAGTTATAGATATGTATAGAAGTCGATATCGAATCTAAAGAAGGTAAAACTGCGGGGTTCAGCTAGTCCTAAACATAGAATTCTAAGACTGATATTTAACACACAGCCTTCAAACTTTACGCAGACGAAGTCACAGGCAAAAGCTAGTTAAATATATAATCGCATACATCGTAAATAGACAATAAAAAGAAATTATTCTAATAAATCTATAGCGCATCATCATTCACCAGCAAAAAAGTTACCGGCATCTGTCTTTCTAATTTTGTGTCTTCCTAAAAAATCTAATTTTGATACAAATAAGATTCATATAAGAAAAAAATATATATAAGCAGTCAAATTAAAAACTTGCTCCTTTTTTAAAGTCAGTTGATAAACAAACATTAAAATACCTTCTAAGTTCGCCAGCGAAAAAGTATTTATTATGAAAACGAAAGTAGAATCAACAAGTCAGAAATAAACCTAACTTTTATGAGAAAAATAACTACAAACTGAACATTGTTAAATATATATTTTTTACTAGAAACAACCTCCAATTTTACTCCCTTGAGTAACTTATATGTGTCCAGAAGGCCAATTCTCGTAAATAACATTGTTCAAATTACATTTCAATATTATTTCGATCACAAATAATACCCTCAAAGTAGCTCAAAACACCCTCATAGTTAGCTTTTTGTAAAAAAAAACTGACTTTGAAGGTATATTTTGCAATGGAAATGCAATCGGGATGATATTGAAATGTAATTTAAACAATATTATTTACGAGAATTGGCCTTCAGGTCTCCAGCTATCAGTTTACTAAGTTTCATCACAATCGGTGCAGTAGTTTTTGGGTGACGAAGTAATAAACACATATTATAAACTTTCAGATTTTATAATCTTA
The DNA here is from genome assembly GCA_907269075.1 of Idaea aversata. Taxonomy (NCBI): domain Eukaryota; kingdom Metazoa; phylum Arthropoda; class Insecta; order Lepidoptera; family Geometridae; genus Idaea; species Idaea aversata. Next base: position 794,391 of record OU026109.1, read on the forward strand.
TCAGATTCAAAACGTGTTTGGCTAGTGGTCCTATTATGATTTAACTATCTTTTAAAGTTGTTGATTTTTCTAAATAAAATAGGATCTATTTTTGTCATTTTAATATTATTTAAGATATAAACTTGGCCAGCCATACTGTTTATCATAGAAACATGGATAAAATATTAAAGTTTTATCATGAATTATTATTTATTTGTTTTATTCAATCAATCAATCATTTAAGTATTTGCTTGCTAAGTGTTAAAGAGTCTTTCAATCAATCAACTACCTTTAATCAGGTAATGGTAGTTTTTAGATTGTGCAATAATCTTATTAGTCAATAAGAGTACCTAGTAGGCTATCTATAGTAGACTAGCTGCCCTACGCGGTTTCACCCGCGTAACTCCCGATCCCGTGGGAAGCTATCCTATCTCTCAAGTTGGATCGAACTGCACATGGTGTGCGAATTTTATTATAATCGGTTAAGTGGTTTAGGAGTCCATTGAGGACAAACATTGTGACACGAGATTTATATATATTAAGATATACCTACATTAAGAACATACCCATAATCCACATAATATACATTCATATAAAAAGTCAGATGGTGACGATTATCTATGGTTTTAACAGTAAGTATATCAATTTAATAACAATAGTTAGTTTTGGTTAGTAGGTACTTTTATTAAGCTGTTTTCAGAAAGTAGACCTGTTGAGTCCCTTTATCAGGTAATTGCCGCAGGTGGTTTGTACTGCGTTAAGCGATGGGTAATCGACGCCATTTAATTGATTCTAAGCATATAAGCTAGATAGTGTAGGTATAATTCCAATAAGAAATGTCTACCTAACTCTAATCTATCTATACATATACTTCTATAAAACTCTAGACAATCCAAACAAATATGCTATAAACAACGTAATAGAGTCGGCAACAAGCGTGGGATGTTATCAATTACATCAGAATTGAGAGATGAGATCAATACCTAACTAAACACAAACAAACTGCACAAATCTGCAATAAGACTTCAATAAGAACGAATATAAGTACTATAAGATTCCGATCTTTAGTAATGGCGCATATCTAAAGACTAATCAGTAAGATCAATATCGTAGGTAACGAATTCTATTGGATTTATAGCTATTTTTCATACAAATCAAAATCAAAAACATAACCTGTAGAACAGCTGTCAGGTGGATTGTTTTATAAGTTTTTATATCGAAAACTCACCTCGAGCTCCTGTTTACGGCATCGATCCTCTAGTTCTGATTCTGCAGGAACCAGTATTGATGCGGTATCCTCTTCATCTCGGCCAGGATCTTCTGATAAGACCTCTGAAGCGAAATTTGTGATTTGTCCTTTCAAGCTATTAAAACTCTGGTTTAAATTCAACCACGACATTTTTAATGTTCAATTCTAACGTAACATATCACTAATTGTAAACTGCAACAGAATTCTAATGAAAATTCGTTTGTAAACAATAAGAAAATTGCATTATTTTGACACTGTGTCAGGATTGTGAACAGTTGGCAAAACAAGTCGCCATTTTTTTACTTTTGACATTTGATCTGTCAACGTCAACTGTCAGTTTGGAAAGGTGGCTGTAAATGGTGCGACATCGACACTCGCATTGAAACCGTTCATCCGGTTCAACCAATGGTTCAACCGGTAAAATAATAAAACCGCAATCTAGACGAATGCTCTTTTTTCACAATTTTCATCTGTGGTTAGCATTTTTATGACATGTTTGTTGACAGATAATTAGCGCGACTCGACGCGGTTTTTAGATTTTGTTGACATTATTTTTGTGTGATACTTTGCAATACTTTTCGTGTTTTGACAAAATCCGCTTCCCACGACGCAGTGCAGTAATATTTCGTGATTTTTTCAACAAAATAACCTCAAAATGGACGAACTAATATCTCAAATAAATCCAATAAAATACAATAAAACCTACCCCAAGCCGCAAGTCGCAAGCAATTTCCGTACAAATATCAAGCGTAATCTGAAGCCTTCCGAATTTAATTTCAACGAAGATAATAGAACGGTAAAACTCGAAGAAAATGACGAAAAAGTTTTGGATAAAGATGAGTCTAATTTGGAACGAAAAAACCCCTTGACTACAAAAGATGCTGTGAAATACCTTGTAGAAGGTATCCTTAAGGAGAAAGTGTGCCGTTACTGCCTAAATACTTCATTGGAACTGTCTAATTTAGATGAACTGATCACTATCGCCAGGAATGGAACTCTGTTTTCTATTGCTATCAAGCAAATGATTGCTAGTTTTCATCCTGTTAAAGTAAGTACAGTACTACTTACCAACAGAGAATGCACAGTTATAAAGCCTGGTTTAAAAAAAAAAACATTTTAGGTCTCAGAAAGTTACAGACACAATATTGTATGTATGCTGTTCTGTGGACGTAAGATACTGATCGACAACAGGTGTAATGCCTGTACTGCTAAATGGTACAAACATTAAAATTTAACTGTCTAGCTATCACAGTTGGTGACATACTGACGGACAGTGAATTCTCAGTAATAGCTATGGAACCCTAAAAATAATAAATAACTGCCAGTTTTTCAGACAAATCCAGTTAAAAAATCTTGATATTTATTTATGATAAGTAGATAGAACTTCAATTTTCAAGTTCCTCACAGTAAAGAGTCTAAAATGTATTATCTTAAGGCTAATTGCTGCTGTGTTTATTCCTTGCCTTAATCTTCTAACAGAGAGGTTAGATCAGCTGCATCCTCTTTCGTCATATCTGTTATGTATTTATTTATACACTATTACGTTTGTTACACTTAGTTTTTGCAAGTGACTCCTCCTCTACTGACGGACTTAAAAGGGGTTTCATGTTATCAAAAAAGAAAAACATTAATTAAATATTGATTCATCCATCTATCTAGGCAATATTTTAAAATGTCAATTTTACTTACAGATCAACGATGATCCAAACTTCCCAACAAAAATATGCCAGACGTGCATCGATCACACAATAAACTCCTACCTCTTTGCACAACAATGTGATCAATCCGAGCGAGCTCTACAAAACTGCTTCGAAGATATGTATGATAAAGTCCTAAAGTTAGACCCATTGGAACGGACAAAAAGACGTGGCCGATACAAACTCAAGCCAAACTATAACAAACTACATACCGAGCATAAATACGTCATCAATTATGCTGAACCTACAATACATATTAACAGCACAGCGATACAATTACCTAATGAACCGAAAATCAACAATCTCGAATGCTTGAAATGCTCTCAAGTCTTCCCAGATACTATATCTTTACTAAACCATGTCAAAACCCACTCGAAAAGTCAATGGTTCAACTGTCGATTATGCGGGAAGTCATTCCCTAAATTGTTTCATTTGAAGAGACATTTTCGAGAGTTCCACAGTATGAAAAACACGATCATCGATAAGATTGATGAAATATTCAAATGCAATGATTGTAGTAACATATCGGAGAATTATCAACAATTCTACCAGCATAAAGAGAAACATAAGTTCAGAATCGTTATGAAGCATCTTATATCTTGTAAAATGGATAAATTGTGTACTATTTGTATGGATAAAGGTTCTCATATGACGGAGATTGATCAGTATGTTAACTTACATGGAGGTTTTCCGGAATTGACTGGAGATAAATCAGTGCTGAGTATGGCAGCTGCTACGTTGCCAGAGGTGAGAATTCAGTATTATTAACTAGCTTTTATGCATGGTTTTGCTTTAGTGTTATTTCTTTGATAGGTTTATTTCTATCTTGATCAAATTAAAACCAAATGATTCTGATTTTGTTTAATGAAGCTTGACATTTAATATTTTTCATGTATTGATGTTTATTGCGTTGCGAATTTTTATTATTAACCTAAGAAAGACAAAGAAAATTAGTAGTATTTCTAAATATAAGTTGCAATCATTATTAATAACAGATTGGCGGTGGGTGCCACGTATTCCCAAATCAATGCACTGCTCGCTGATTGAATTTTTTTCATTATCATGATTTTTAACTATGATCAATCTGCTATTTATTAATTTATACTTAGAAAATTGTGTAGTCTTACGAAAGTGTTTAAACTGTTTTGGAATATTTAATAAAATAACAACATAACATCTTGTTGTAGAGAAATTATAAATACCAAGAGCTGTTAGTAGCAAGGAATGCTAATAAAATCACTATAAGAAAGAAGAATATTTCCAAAACATCACCAATTTTCATTCTATCACAGCCTATTGTTGTAACTTTAGAAAATATTAAAGTAAATGATGAATTTATTTACCTGTTTAACTCACCACGAAAGATGAATGATGAAAATGATTCAAAAGAACCGGAGGCAAAGAAAATAAGATATAAAAATACAGATGAAAATATCCCGATGAATCTTGAAAACCTGAATGAAAATACTCTTGTGGATTCTAATAAAAATGAGAAGTATATCTATACATTTTCAAATCCAATTGAAATATCTAAAATTGATGACTTAGCTGAAGAAAGTATTAAAAAGTCATGCAAAGAGTGCTGGATTTTTCAAAGTTTCTGTGCAAAATGTGATGGCTCAATTAAATTCGATAGCAAAATTAAATGCAATCAATGCTGGATTTTCAAAAATTTGGACAAATGTGAAAATTGCAAGATGTATATTGAAAAAGTGGAAAAAGACAAGAATACTGCTGATGGAAATAAAGATACAGAGGCTGTAAAAGATGAAAAAAATACTTTAAAATATACACTGTTTGATAAGACGAAGCTTTGGAAATGTGCAGTTTGTCTCACTAATAATAAATCAGAAAGAGAATCATGCTTCTGTTGTGAATCAAAAATATACAAAGATACTACAAAATTCAATTTCAATAATATTAAATCTTATGGATTTCTAGATAATTCAAAAAAAGACACATTAATAAAGATTTTAGATAAATCTAACACAGACAAAGATTCAAGTATCAATGGAGATCAACTTTGTTCCACAAATGTTAATATTCCAACAATACTGGCAAAAGTTGAAGGAAATATTTCCAAAAACAAACCAGAAAATACAGCAAATGGTGATCATTTCACTACATTAACAAATTTTGAAAGAATTTTTCCGGGAAACACATTCCAAACTACCAATTATAAAATAGAAATGGATACAGAATCAACTGATTGTGCTAATTTTAAAACTTTCGAGACAAAGCTTGAAGATCAGAATTGGGAACTTAAGCCGAATAGACCCCAAACCATAGAGTCAATGGAAATAGAAGAAATGTCTATGGATCCAGTAAACATGGACCAAAAATCTGATTGTCCTCAAGCACTTGTAACAGATTTTAAAAATATTTTGACTCAACCTGTTCAATTTGCTATTGGATTTGGAGAAAAAATTATAACAAAGAGACCCTTTAGGAAAGTGGCTAGAGCTTGCCACAAATAATTATTTACAGTCGTAGAAGCGCGGCTAGAAATGCAGTAGCAGCTTTAGCTCGCACAAGTTCGTCGAATTAAGACTTTTTTCTATAGGCTGGCAATTTGATTTGATGCAGTTATTTTTCTTAAATTTTATATTAACCTATATTTAAACTAATTTCAGAGCAATATCCTAAAAATTGCTCTCAAATTGGTGCTTAGCATTAAGAATAAGAGTTTTTTTGTGTTTTCAATATGTTTTATTTTATACAATGTCTTTTGACAAGGCAACTAAAACAAAAGTAAGTTCTAGACTAGTTATGGAACTTATTTTGAAAATTTTGAGACTTTACCCTAAGTATTTACCGGAAAATCAACTTTTTTTTAAATTAAGACTTTTTAAAATAGTAGTATAAACTCAATTAACGAATATAACCTCAAGGTCAATGACCTCTAACTCCAAGAAACAGCTGATTTTCGATGAAACAACCTCAAAATTTTCGAATTTTTCTAAATAGTACAACAAAAGTTAGCTTAGACATCTAGAAGAAACTGGGGCTCTATTTTTGAATCGCTCGTGTGACAAAGCTTCGTCGTATACGCCTACAAGTCACGCTCGAGTTCCAAGTCGCATGATACAAATTTACTGTATTTTTGAATCGTTCGTCGTCGAAATTTAAAATGTCAATTTTTATTCGTTTTACGCAGTTATTTGAAAAGCGGTAATTACCAGCGGACATCCGAAATTATCCCAAAAGATATAAATATTTTTCAAAGACCGTTTCCGAATGTTTGACTATGATTGTTTGATGTTTATTCTACCACTCGCCTGTCGGCGACGAGTGGTGGAGACCACTCGTTACGATGGAGCGATTCAAAAATAGCGAATTTCCGATGTCGAACGAATATCAGTAGAAATCGAGCGCTCGACACGGGGCGAACGATTCAAAAATAGGGCTCCTGTTTTCATATTACGAAACATTTTAGTATGTTGTAGCTATCTTAAAAGTAGGTATGTAAGTACTATAAACAAGTATATTCTTTGACTACTCTCGCTTTTTAATTATGTATATTTATACACATCTTATAATTTTTTGTTGCAGATGAACATCTTAACCAATCACACTGGAACAAAAATCTGTCAAAAATGTTATAGTCATATTTTAGCTTCATATTTATTTGTCACAAAAATATATTTAATTAGAAATAAGTTAGATAGTTGTATTAGTCATATGCTAAAAAATCTAAATAATATACAGCCTAAAAATAATTTATGCATTGAGATTTCACAGAATTTTATCATGCCAGAGGAAGATATTAATATTATAAAGTCTTTTCAAGTAGATGAGGCAAAAATTGAAGTTTTAGAAGATGAATTTCGAATAGAATCTGATTCGCAATCTGAAGAAGATATTAAAAATAATGTAGAATCGAATAATAAAGAAATTGCGAAATTGAAAAGAAAAGATTCTGTAGAATCGAAAGCTAAAGTAGAATTGACTAAAGTTAAATCTGTAAAAAGAAAATCTAAAACAGTTAATGGTTATCAAAAAGATGTAAGCGAATTCTTAACATTTAAAAAGAAAAAACCTATTAGAATTAAATATACTTGCCCTTTATGCAGCAAATATTTCGTATCTGGTTATTTTTTGAAACGACACATTTTAAAACATTGCAACAAAAAAGTATTCTGTAATTCTTGCGATATTAAATTCAATTCTTCATTCGGTCTTTTTGAACATAATAGAATAATACATAGGCAAATGGAAATTAATAATATTTGGACTTGTAATTATTGTGAAAGAATATTTACGAAGCCGGAAAAGTTTTTCATTCATAAAAAGCAACATTTCAATACAAATTGTCAATTATGTAACAAAGTATTTAAATCACAATATTATTACAACAATCATATGCAAAGACATATAAAAAAATTAAAATATATAAAAGAAAAGTATATGCAAACTTGTAGTTTCTGCGAGAAAGAGTGTTCGAACGATAATGAGCTCTCCCTCCATGTTAACAAGTTTCATTTACAAATAAAACCTTTTATTTGCGATATGTGCGATCAACAATTTTATACAGAAACTAATTTAATATCACATAAAAAAGTGCATAATTTGTACGGTAGAGAAAAATGTAGTTTTTGCAGTAAAGTTTTGAGTTCTCGAGCAAAATTTGTTGTACATTTGAGGAAGCATATTGGTGTGAAACCTTACACTTGTCAGATATGTTTTGATTCATTTTTCTCTGAATTAAATCTGAGAAAGCACTTGAGAGTTCATTTAGGGAATTTTAGGTAGCAAAATTACTATCGTAGACAAATAATGGTATATAGACTGTTACTAATTAACAAGAAACGTTCAGCCCAAAACCCCTCGTTTCTAGATGGAACCACTGTTTTTATACAGCTTATAACCCTAATATATAAATGGCGGCATCGCTATCTTTTACCTTATATTTTACGAGTTTTTATTTAATTTTTTTAAGAAAAAATAATTATTGTAAATCTGTGCAAAATCGCTTCTAATTCGCTAAGAAAATATCTGAAAGTTCTCTAAATTCTTTATTACAAAGTGCGACTCGTTTTCAAACTATGTAGGTTTCACTAGATGTGGAACAGATGGCGTTACTATGCACGTACGCTATGTTGTCTGGGCGGTTATCATGTTATCTCTAAACCATTGATTGTCTGATTGTATTGTTTGTCTATGCTACTATGTATTTCTATGCAAGGCAGTAACTTAATAAGTGACAGCAAAGTGGTCGCTGAAAATTAATTGTTTTTTGTCCTATATCACGGGGCTATAAAGCCCCGGACATTTGGTGTCCGTCAGCCGGGCAAAAAAAGTGCTTCTAGAGCGAATTGGTTCGGTGAATAATTAGTGCTCAGTCTGCTGTAAATGTGCGCGAAATAAAAAATTAGTGCATGTAGGCATTGAGGAAAAAAACGGGAAAAACAAATTCTGCTGGAATGACGGTGCTCCAGCAGGAAGATTTTTAAACGAATGACCGGAGAGGTATATAATGTATATCGGCGGATAGCTTATATTTGTGCATAATTGTGCGCGAATAATTAAATTTGTGCGTCTTAGGGTTTTCGAGATATTTCATTTCCTGCTGGGCTGACGTTTTGCAAAAACTTGTATCTCCGAAACCATTAAATGTGCGACCTTGGATTAAACATATATAAGTAGCTCTTAATTTGTGCGTATTTGTGCGCTAATTTGTTTTTCATAAATATCTACTGTTTAAGAGAAATCATGCAACCCTGAAAATTCGAAAGAAACTCCTTGCGCTTAAATGAGAACACGCAGAGGTTCACTGAAAGCGGTATTTGGCTCGTTTTGTTATTCTTTACATGTATAATAAGTTTCAAGACAGTACATACGCGCATTTTTCAATAATAACACTTCAAGTCAAATCTGAAAATGTCATAGCTTTGCAAGAAACCTATTCAACTAAAGATATGTGCGTATATACCAAAAATTAGAGTGCCTTTTGAAATACATATCCTGAAAATTTCAGCTTCAAATGTCGCGTATTTTAGTAGATATAAACGAAAAACAAATCATAACTTCGGTTCTTGGCTAACCGACCAAATTCGAATGGTCACGAAAAAGCGACGGTTTCATACATTTTGATGACTTCTTAAATGGACTGTATTATACTGAAGCTGTTGTCCGTACAGTCGCGCTTAGAACGTTTATAGAGGTTTTAGTGCATTATCATTTTTTCAATAGGTACTACTACCTACGTACATTAGAGAAATATTAATGCATGTATTTCTAAAATGACACGTTTATCTATAGGTACTTCTATACTAACCTTCTATACCTACTCTATAATATTATAAAGAGGTAATGTTGGTAACATGTTTGTATGTGTGTATGTTGGTATCTCCAGATTCTAGAACCACTGGACTAATTTGGTGGAAATTTTGCACAGAGATAGATTTAAGATAACCGAGTGTTATTGGCTATTTTTTATTCCGGCAGTGCCACGGAATAGGTAATATAAATCAATTGTAGCGCGTTTATCTCCCAAAACGAGTGACCTTATTTTGTTTTTTTTTAATACTGAGGTATAGTTAAGATCACAGTAGGACCTTGTGGGTAGTGCTAGGATCACATTAAATTATAAATCAAATAGTTTAAGACAGGTAATTGATTGTAATTAGAACACTTAAGAAGGTATTTATGCTTATACCTAAATTATTATACTATTATGTTTAAACTTAAAATAAAATATTAAGGAAATACAAAAAAAAACACATTTTTTAAAAATATAATATATGTATTTCTATATAGTTTTGATCAATACAATACTTCTCAAAACTTTAATAGTCTCATAAATACCTCTTTTTACACGTAAGTATCTCGAGACTGTTTTAAATAGGGTTTTATAACATAATGGCTTACATCCTACTATATATGTATATCCTATCCTACTAATATTATAAATGTGAACGTTTGTGTGTGTGTGTGTGTGTGTATATGTATGTTTGTTACTCCTGCACGCAAAAATTATTAATGACATTATTAATGACAAAAAATATTAATGACAAACTTATTACTACGTGGAATTGAAACTTAAAATGCCAAATCGAGCATAAGATTATGCTAAATTGGCAACACTAGATATACCCCGGACACTATTGGAGCGGGGTGAGTGAACCGAGAGCACACCGAGAGCGGAGAGCGGTGCGGGAGGCAAGGAGCGAAATACGTCTTAACTAGCGTCTGACTCTTTCCCACTAATGCCGCATTCTGTGTAACTGTTTCACACAGAGCGAGTTACAACCACCCGGCGCGCGGCGGCCGGAGATTTGAACCTACACAATCGTCTTTTTATGTAATTTTAAAATCAATGCAATGGTGCCCGCACATTGATACGCGCCGAATTGTTTGCCGTCCACCTTATAATAATAGAGATAAGGTACATACCTACATTTATTCATTTATTTATTTCAGTGTCGGCCGCCTCTGACGATGCGGACGACTCTGATGACGTCATCGGAAATATAAATGTAGATACCTTATCTCTATTATTATAAGGTACCTTTTTCCGTGGACGGCAAAAATTCGGCGCGCTCGGCGCGTATCAATCTGCGTCCACCTTTAAAGTAATATTATTATAATTTTATTACTTATTGACCGAACGAGCGAAGCGAGAGAGGTCTAGTGTTGAGAAGGGTCGGTCGCTCGTATGTTTGTATGTTTGTATGTTTGTTCGACGATAACTTGAGTACCGTTGCTCTGATCTTCATGATTTTTGGTATACAAGTAGTTGAGGTCCATAGAATTTTTAAGTTCGAACATGAGCAGGATCGGTCAGGGGGTTACGGAGATAGGGGTCCAAAAGGGGATCTACCTATATGGCACACAAACTATACTGCAAATATACCCGAGTGGGGTATCAAATGAAAGGGCGTAACTTCGGTGACAATAATATGGTACCATGGAACTGATCTGATGATAGAGCTGGAGGGAATCTGCAGGAATTATCTCATTATCCATACTTCATAGTTCATTCATTCAAACTACTCGTCAAGAATCGCCTTGACGAGTAGTTTGTCTTTCAATAATAACCAGGGTCTGATGATGGAACTGGAAGGTGGTCATAGGAACTTCGCAATGAAACGACACAACCACATCGAGTTTGGGCTCGTTAGAATCGTCTTGACGAGTAGTTTGTCTTTCAATGGTGACCAGGGTCTGATGATGGAACTGGAAGGTGGTCATAGGAACTTCGCAATGAAACGACGCAACCCCATCGAGTTTGGGCTCGTTAGAATCGCCTTGACGGGTAGTTTGTCTTTCAATGGTAACCAGGGTCTGATGATGGAACTGGAAGGTGGTCATAGGAACTTCGCAATGAAACGACACAACCTCATCGAGTTTAGGCTCGTTAGAATCGTCTTGACGAGTAGTTTGTCTTTCAATGGTGACTAGGGTCTGATGATGGAACTGGAAGGTTGTCATAGGAACTTCGCAATGAAACGACACAACCCCATCGAGTTTGGGCTCGTTAGAATCGTCTTGACGAGTAGTTTGTCTTTCAATGGTGACCAGGGTCTGATGATGGAACTGGAAGGTGGTCATAGGAACTTCGCAATGAAACGACACAACCCCATCGAGTTTGGGCTCGTTAGAATCGCCTTGACGGGTAGTTTGTCTTTCAATGGTAACCAGGGTCTGATGATGGAACTGGAAGGTGGTCATAGGAACTTCGCAATGAAACGACACAACCTCATCGAGTTTAGGCTCGTTAGAATCGTCTTGACGAGTAGTTTGTCTTTCAATAGTAACCAGGGTCCGATCTAACTTATTAAGTTATCAAAGACCAAAAAGTATAAAATAAATTAATAGAATAAAAAACTAAAAAAACACGCTTTAATAATAAAAGTCCAACTAAAAAATAGAAAATAAAATCTAATAAATTTGGATTAAGAATATTGTACTTAAATAGTAAGCGTGTTACATTGTGATTGCAAAAGAAAAATAACGAAGGTGTAGCATCACAAATTCACAATGTAACACGCTTACTATTTACAATATTCTTAATCCAAATTTATTTAAATTTAAAATTTATAGAAATTTATTACTTTGCCCCAAATCGTCCGAACTCTCTTTGCTTCATTTCCTATAATTATTTATTTCATAATCATGGGCTGTTTTACAATAATAGTGGTGGATAGTATTAAATAGTAGGAATGTTCGGTTCTAGCCGATCTAGAGACTCTGATAATTATAAAATTTGTGACTCTTTTTTTTATAATTTTTATTGACTTGTTATATTTTAGTTTAGGGACTTATTACAGGACATATTGGCCTCAAACTTCTCTAATATATTCTCGTTCTCGAGCTTGTCTTCTCGTTTCCTCTTACGTAACATTATGATAAGTAGATACATAAGGAAGGAAGGAAAGGAATTATACTATCTTCTGGATATTATGTTGGACACATTCAAAATGTCTTGAGTAAAAATAAAGAGTCAACGGATGTCCAGGGTGTGATGATTGAGCTGGCCTATGCTTTTAGAACTTAACAACAACAACAAGTTATGCCTATCGTGTTTGGATTCTCTAAATCATCCAATGTCAGATAATAGCGATACTAGGCACCTATCATTCAAATAAGATACACCTGTCGTATTTGGAGTCTTTCGTCGTTATATTATACATTTTAGTACTTTACGCTGAAATATAATAAACGCTGAAAAAAACTCGTGAGGTCTCAGTTCGGGGCGAACTACTAGTAATATTATTTATTAAGCACAAACCCGACATTTTTGTTTAACTTCGTATTGCGAACTTAGTAAAATGAAGTAGATACTTACCTACCTGAGCTATCAATAATCTATAATAGGTAAGGAAGATAAAAGCGTACTTACTGGTTTCTACTATCTTAATCTCAAAATAAAACTTTTGCAACTTCCCATAACACTTTTCCAATTCACAGTACCTAAACCCAATTAACTGCTTCAGTATAATACAGTCCATTTAAGAAGTCATCAAAATGTATGAAACCGTCGCTTTTTCGTGACCATTCGAATTTGGTCGGTTAGCCAAGAACTGAAGTTATGATTTGTTTTTCGTTTATATCTACTAAAATACGCGACATTTGAAGCTGAAATTTTCAGGATATGTATTTCAAAAGGCACTCTAATTTTTTGTATATACGCACATATCTTTAGTTGAATATGTTTCTTGCAAAGCTATGACATTTTCAGATTTGACTTGAAGTGTTATTATTGAAAAATGCGCGTATGTACTGTCTTGAAACTTATTATACATGTAAAGAATAACAAAACGAGCCAAATACCGCTTTCAGTGAACCTCTGCGTGTTCTCATTTAAGCGCAAGGAGTTTCTTTCGAATTTTCAGGGTTGCATGATTTCTCTTAAACAGTAGATATTTATGAAAAACAAATTAGCGCACAAATTAAGAGCTACTTATATATGTTTAATCCAAGGTCGCACATTCAATGGTTTCGGAGATACAAGTTTTTGCAAAACGTCAGCCCAGCAGGAAATGAAATATCTCGAAAACCCTAAGACGCACAAATTTAATTATTCGCGCACAATTATGCACAAATATAAGCTATCCGCCGATATACATTATATACCTCTCCGGTCATTCGTTTAAAAATCTTCCTGCTGGAGCACCGTCATTCCAGCAGAATTTGTTTTTGCCGTTTTTTTCCTCAATGCCTACATGCACTAATTTTTTATTTCGCGCACATTTACAGCAGACTGAGCACTAATTATTCACCGAACCAATTCGCTCTAGAAGCACTTTTTTTGCCCGGCTGACGGACACGGACATTTGAAAGGCATACGTGGAGCCGAAGCTTACACGTAGAGGCCCTTTACAAGTTTAAAAGCAAAGTATGATGTGGACACCAAACCGGCGATTATCCTTGTCTGCACTATAAAATGCAGTCAAGGACAAACTCCAGTTTGGATAGAACTATTGAAAAACCACTTTTACTGTTTATTATTATGTATTTCTTTTAAGAGGAAAAGGTACCGGGGGCTCTCTCCATACAAACGTAGTCGACTGTTTTCTCCCTGGATAATAACACTAGAGCAAATATTTTTGTTGCATAAAACTTCTAACTGCCAAGACCATGCCCTCTATGGTTTGGTGTTTTTTATTTATTTTTTTTACATCTTAATTTCTATGATATTTAGAAAATGAAAAAAACCAAAACATAGGGGCATAGTCATGGCAGTTATAGGTTTTATGGCACAAAAATATTTGTGCTAGTGTCATTATCCAGGGAGGAAACAGTCGACTACGTTTGTATGGAGAAAGCGTCGGTACCATTTCACCTTAATAGGTTCTGTTTATCCCACTAGTCCTGTCAATAATCAATAAATGTTTATCAATAATGGGCCATTAGTTAGATTGGACAGTCTATTTCGGTACAGTCCTATTGGACAAGAGGGAATAATATTTGATTTTAGTCTTACATTAATAATTTACCTATTAAGTTTTCTAATTAGAATTACTTTTATCTGATCCTAAATGTGTCCTTAAATATATTTAAGATAGAAATTATTTTCTACTTATTGCTTACTTTGTGCTGGTATAAATAAACATACATTTTCACAGTAAAAAATATTTTTATTTATTTTTCCATAATTAGTTAAAGTAAAGAAAGGAAATAAGTAGGTACGTTTATTTGTCATTAAAAATAAACACTTAAGCACATTAAGAAATTAAGAAAGAGAAATAATTTATTCTAAAGAATTTATTCTTATTTGAACTTATTTAATCAAAGTAGCTTAAGGTAAAAGGGTTACCTGCGCTCTCTCCATACAAACGTAGTCGACTGTTTCCTCCCTGGATAATGACACTAGCACTAATATTTTTGTGCCATAAAACCTATAACTGCCATGACTATGCCCCTATGTTTTGGTTTTTTTCATTTTCTAATAAACATAGAAATTAAGATAAAAAAACAATAGGGGCATGGTCATGGCAGTTATAAGTTTTATGCACCAAAAATATTTGCTCTAGTGTCATTATTCAGGGAGAAAAGAGTCGCCTACGTTTGTAATCGTTTGTATGGAAAGAGCCCCCGGTACCCTTTCCTCTTAATTAAAAATGCAACTATTTTGTAAATAATTTTCTAAATACTAAAATATTTATCAGGCTTTAAAACTATCCCTTTATTAATGTAACAAACAATAATTGACCTTTAATTTATGAATGCAACTTTATTTTTTTGGGACATTTTCAAAACCTAATAAAGGATTTATAAAATGTAAACTTAAGATATTTAACGAAGTCATTTTAGAAATATTTACAGGATACAAATTCTATACAATATATTTTGTAAATTAGGTCATTATTACTGTTTGTATGTAGTTGAATTATACTAAAAATTATATTTACAAAACACTTACAAAGCTAGTTTAAGTAGAAATTATGCTTTATAAATTACGCCTTCGTAAGCGTGGTTAGTTTTGTATTTTATATACTAAAACCTTCCTCTTGAATCACTTTGTCTATTATAAAAAACACATCAAAATCCGTTGCGTAGTGTTAAAGCTCAGTTAAAGATCTAAGCATACATAGGAACAGACAGACAGCAGAAAGAGACTTTATTCTATACTACCTATATAGTGATAAAGAAAAGTTACATTCTAAGTAGATATATAAAAAGAAAAGTTACATTCAGTAACAACGGCTAAGATTCAAACCCACAACCTTAAAAAGAAAATACTGTATTTTATAACGCTATCCCATCGTCTTCACCCAATTTCTGAAGCCTACGATCTTCAAACAAATGATGATATTCCGCCGGCACTATTTGCTTATAATCAAAAGCTTCGTTTCTATTCCAATGCGCCTTTTTAACATGAAACCTCATTTCAGTGGCTAAATGGAACATATTACCACACAGTGGACAACCAATAGTCTTATCTTGGTGTTTCTTTAGTCTATGAGTCTTCATAATGCTTGAGGAACGGAAATTTTCAAAACAAATGTTGCATTGGTATGGATACTCCCCCGTGTGGCGCCTAACATGCATTTTCAAGCATACTTTGTTAGCATATTTCTTACCGCAATACGAACAAAAACATACGTTTTTTTCGGAATGGATTTTGAAATGTTCCAACAGTCTAATTTTCCCGCAAAATGTTTTATCACAATGCTCGCAACTAAATGGTTTAATTTTTAAATGGACTCGATTGATGTGGTTCTCTAAAGAGAGGCGAGATTTTGTTGTATATTCACATTTGTCACAGTTGTGGAATTCTTTGACTTTCGTTTCGTTTTTTTGTATTGGAATTTTGGTGTCTATTGGATGGTTATATTTGTCGACAGCTCTATGTTTCTTTCTAATATGTGCTGCTAGACAATCAGGCTTAACCATTTTAGTGCAATAGTCACAGGCTATAGGTTTAACATGACTCCTTAGATGCAATTTCAAAGTTTGATTCGAGTGGAACTCTTTCCCGCAATGCTCGCAAATATGTTTTAAATCGTTATTCTTTATAAATTGACAGTTTTCCTCATGATGTTTGAAACGGGAGACTATGATTGATTTGCCACACCCGGGGCATAGGGTCCTTTCTGAATAATGCCTCTGTTTATGTATGTAAACTTGTTTTAGAGTTTTAAAGATTTTCGGGCAAACTTTGCACGGGAATGTCTCTGATGAATTGTGAGATTTCTCATGTTCGAACATTTCTTTCAAGTTTCTGAAGTTAATATCGCAGAGTGTGCATTCAATTAACTTTCTTCGTTTTTTCAATTGGACACTGCTGTGGACTTTACTGTGATGTTCTCCCAAAGATATTTCATCGGGAAATTCTTTCTTACACAGAGGGCAAGGGTATACGAATTCGCTATGATTCAGTTCTGAATGTCTATTTAATTCTTCTTTAGTATCAAAGGAAGCTACGCATTGTACGCACGCGTATTGCCTCGCCACCAATTTGCAACTTTCCCTGTGACTTCGATAGAATTTCGGGTTTTTATTAAAATCTGTATCACAGAATTCGCATTTATACTCTTGGTGAAATTGTGTTATATGTATTTTGAGGCTTTGTTTCGTATAGAATTGTGTGCCACAATCGCTGCACGTAAATGGATGATGGTCTAAGTGTTCTCTATTCACATGACAGAGCAAAAGTTCTTTTCTTTTCGTTGTATAATCACAATCGATACATTTAATCGTAGATGCATGATTGAGGACTTGTTCCCTATAAGACATAAGGTAGTTATAATGAATGCATTTATCTTGAACTACGGGACAATCTAGACAAGCAAATTTGCACTTATGATGATCCAACTGATCATATACAAAACTTCTCAAACACATAATACATTGAGTTTTATTATTATTTGTAATAAGATTATCGTTACATATATGCGAAGATTTTATATGCGTTTCTAATTCATCAGAATTGTAATAAACTAGATTGCAGAACGGACAAGCTGATACTGCGTTTTTATGGTTCTCACTCAAATGTGCATCTAATGATCCGTCATCTGTATTAAAAAGTTCAGAGCAAAATCTGCATCTTTCCTTAAAATGTTTCGATTTATAATGCATATCTAAATATTGCTGAGTATTGTAACACTTATCGCAAAGTCTGCATTTATAAATAACCGAACTGTGTTTATTTTTTTCATGTTCTTTTAACTTTCTGTAACTGGTAAATATGTCAGAACATGCGGAGCAATTATATGTATTAAATTTCGGTGTTGTCGGAGCACTGTTTAGAAGTAAAGGTTTTATTAGAAGTTTACCATCTTTTAGTAATACATTTGGCGTAACCTTATCAGTTCCTTTTCCTTCTTTAACGTTTGCAACATTTTCTTTCTTTATAACAATTTGATTACTCAATACTCTAGGATGTTTCACTACTCTCGGAGTGGGAATTACAACAGCCTTTTGAGTGTCTTTCGCAACTTTCATTTTATCCATTTCAGTAACATCAGATTTGACATTAGCAATTACGGGTCCTAAGTGTTCTACAGTAATCTTTGATATCAATGGTACATCAGAAAATATAGCATTCTGAACTGATGTTAATTGATCAATTTCGTTATACGTTTGTGCATCATATTCTACAACGATCATAACATTTGCTTCAGAATATTCTCTGTTATCATCTAACTCATTACTTATGTCCAAAACCTTAGAGTTTATGTCAGTGACACAATATTCAATAACTTTGAACAATTTCTTAGTGTTTTCTATAAAGGTATAGCAATGTATTATTTTTTCTGTGCATTTTTCGCATATGAGTCCACTTGGCATTATATCTTCAATCTGAAAAATTAGAAAAATATATGGTTGAGTTTATGGGATACAGTCTAGGATTAAGGTATAAAACAGGTCTGTCCATTTATCTGTCTGTCCGACTGTCTATCCTTATGTCTGTCCGTCCAGTCATCTACTTGTCTGTTCGTTTCTCTGTCTGTCTGTTTGTTGCTCTGGTCTGTCTGTCTATGTGTCCTTCGATCTATTTGTATGACCCTCCATTTCAATAAATAAATATTGCAGAACATTTCACACATCGCCATCTAGCCCCAAGCTAAGTAACTAGACTTGTGTTATGGATGCTAGACAACGGATATACCTACTCCTATTATTTTCGTAAATATATACTTGTAATACATAGAAACAACCAGACCATAGAGAAATATCTAAGCATAAATACTTGTCTGAGGCGGGAATCGAACCCGCGACCCTGTGTTTGGCAGTCCGGCGTGATGGCCATAGTGCCAACTGGGTAGGTATATGTTTGTTACTCCTTCACGCAAAAACTACTGGACCGATTGCGATGAAACTTGGTTTGATTGACATTGATAGTAACATAGGTCACTTTTTATCCCTATATTCCCACGGGATCGGGAGTTACGCGGGTGATATAAGTAATAAAAATCAATACTCACATGAAAATTGAAGATAGTATCCACAACATCTCTCAAGGGCCTGGACCCACCACCATCATTGATCGCCAACTCCTTACTCAACGGGTAGAACTCTCCATCGTTCTCCAGGCATAGGGAACAGAACTTAGGTGCAAGGAGTAAGGTCTTCAACTGCTTGTTCAGGAATTGAATGTTTTTGTAGCGTTTCAGGTTGTGTTGGGTTGACATGGTGGCTGGAAAATAATTGGATTTAGTTAGCGACTAGCAGCGCTCCGCGGTTTCACCCGTGTAAGTCCCGATACCGTTGGAATATCAATATGAAAAGTAGGTAGCCTTTAACCTTCCTCGATAAATGGACTATCCAACACAAACATTTCTAATCAATTTGAACCAGTAGTTCCTGAGATTAGCGCGTTCAAATAACAAACTCTTCAGCTTTATAATATTAGGTACTAGCTGCGCTCCGCGGTTTCACCCGCGTAAGTCCCGATCCCGCGGGAATATCTAAATAAAAAGTAGCCTATAGCCTTCCTCGATAAATGGACTAACTATCCAACACAGAAATAATATTTAAATTCGAACCAGTCAGTAGTTCCTGAAATTAGCGCGTTCAAACAAACAAACTCTTCAGCTATAAAATATTAGTATAGATAGATTTAAATATTGTTATTTATTTTTAGATCAGTGTCTGTAATCCATGTCTATAATATTCTTATTACGTCTATGACAAGAGCGGTGTTGGCATAGTGGTAAATACCTCGACTTTCATACCGAAGGTCGTGGGTTTAATACCCGGCGCGGCCGTGCCAATGAATTTTTCATAAGAATTTATGTGCGGTAATCATGCGGTAATTGACATCGCTCATACGGTGAAGGAAAACATCATGATGAAACCCGCGGCTTAGTTGGCTCCAGAAGTATTGACAAGTTTTTTCCTCTGGTCGACTAAGCTGAGAAGGCAGTAGGTGTTGGGCAAGCCTACTCCATCTTCACGCAAAAAGGACCCAATTCAAGAAGTATAATTGAGGAAAACAGTCCGGAAAATAACAAGTAGGTAAGTAGTCTAAGTAGGTATGTCTATGACCGGAGTCACTCGAATTCGTTAATGAGATTAATAGAATTAATAAAAACCAAGTAGGTAGGTAAGTAGGTACAAGAAGAATCAAGAAGAATCAAGAATCAAGAATGTTTATTGTCCAAGTGATGTACATTGAGATCTTAAAATAATTAAAAATAATAGTTAGGTAACAATCACTTACCCATTACAGGCATACAATATTTAAAGTTTGAGCATCTATACAAATAAAAAGCTAAGACAATATTAGCTAAGATAATATTGTAACTTAGTATATTACATTTGTTTTTTCATAAAACTCTTTAAGAGTATAGAAAGTGTTATCTACAAGCCATTTTTTAAGGCGACACTTAAACAAGTTTATATTTTCTAGAATTTTAAATTCTATCGGTAAGGCATTATACACTTTTATTGCTGTAAAATAGGCACTCTTATGAAACATTGTGTTATTTGCCTGAGGCATACTAATGTTATATTTATATTTGGGTCTAAGACTACGGTTAGGTTTGTTTGTGAAGAAGTAGCTAAGGTTATTTTTGACGAATACACATAGTTCAAGAATATATATACTAGTGACAGTAAGTAAATTATGGTTTTTGAAAATTAAGCGTAAGGATTCAGTATTTTTTAGATGAAAGATAGAGCGAATACATTTCTTTTGCAAGACGAAAGTAGATTGAACGTCGACTGAGTTGCCCCAAAAAATGATGCCATAACATAGCTGGGAATATACATAACCGTAGTAGGCATTTAGAGCAATTTTTTTTTTTGAGGCAACATTTGTAAGTATAGACAGAGCGTAACAATATTTTGATAATTTGCCATTTACTTCTCTAATGTGGGCTTTCCAGGTTAAGTGTGTGTCTATAATTACACCAAGAAATTTGGAATCACATTGTTCTTCTATATGAATATTATCACTAGTTATTTTTAAGTTGAGCGGTGGAGATCTATAGCTACGGAATTGTGTGTATTTAGTTTTGCCTAGGTTTACCTTTAATCCATCTCTGTTTAGCCAGTCTTTTATTCTTGTTATTGTGTTTTCTATTTCTTTTGAAAAATCTAATTCAGTTAAATTATTTTTAGGGATGTAGATAGTAGCATCATCAGCAAACATAACAGTCAGGTGTTTAGATATTAAGGGTAAATCGTTAATATAGAGTAAAAATAAGACAGGGCCAAGTATGCTACCTTGTGGTACTCCCATTGTGTTTGGTTTTGTGTTTGATACACTTCGTTTGACTAGCTTGGATTTTTTATCATAAGTATCAAGTATAACGCACTGGTTTCTGTTTTCTAGATAAGATTGAAACAATTTTAAAGGTAAACCTCTTATTCCAATGTGTTCTAATTTAGATAGCAAGAGACTATGTACCACACAATCAAAGGCTTTTGATAAATCGATAAATAACGCTACCCCTTTATTTTTATTATTGATTCCATCCCATACTACCTTTAACATATTAAATATGGCAACAGACGTATTCTTACCTTTTTGAAAACCAAATTGATTCTTATTTAATAAATTGTTTGTTGTTAAAAATGAGTTTAGCCTTGTATTAATTACTTTTTCAAAGATTTTAGAAAAATTTGGTAGAAGTGCAATCGGCCTATAATTTTTAATATCATGTTTTACTCCTTTTTTGTGGATTGGTTTAATAAGTGCTTTTTTCAAACTATCTGGAAAACATCCTGTTTCTAAACATAGATTAATTATGTGTACTAGTGGTTTTACTATGAAATAAACACTCTCTTTGATTAGTGAAATTGGTATATCATCGTGGCCCGTGCTTTTTTTGTTTTTCAACTGGTGAATAATGTTTATTAATTCAGTTTCTGTTACTGGGAACATGAAAATTGTATTTTGGTTTGTCAACGTCAAATGTTTATTCAGTTCTTTAGTCTTTAGGTTTGAATTTTTAGGTAAATCAAGAAAATTATCATTAAATTTATTAGACATAATCGTCGGATCAGAAAAGGTTTTGTCATCTATTTTGATGTAGTCTACGGTTGTTTTGATGTTATTAGCTGGTGATGTGTTTTGCTTAATTATACTCCATGTAGCTTTAGATCTATTTTTACTATTGTTTATATACCTTACATTTGAGAGCTTTTTCGATACTTTGATTGTTTTTTTATACAGCCTATTATACATTTTATACCTTAAAGTACTTTCTACATTACTATCTTTAATACTTCTTAAATATAATTTTCGTTTTGTTTTACTTGCTAGTTTAATTCCTTTGGATTTCCATTTTGGTTTTTTCTGGTAACTGACTTTTATTTTTTCTCTAGGTACACAAAGCTTGAAAATAAGAGTAAATAAATTTATAAAAGTTGAATAAGCTAAGTTTGCATCATTTTGTTCGTACACTTCCGAAAAGCTAATTTGCTGTAGATACTTTAGAAAAATTTCAATATGTTTGTTTAAGTTTCGTTTTTGTATGTACCAGTATTTCTCTGTAAAGCTCAAGCTAGAAGCTACCTGTATTACTTGGGCCGTGTGGTCAGAGATGCCCAAGTCTAAGATGTTCGTTTCATATTGTTTTAAATTAGTTAGTATGTTATCAATGCAAGTTTGTGAATGTGAAGTGATTCTGGTCGGCTCTGTGATAGTTGGATGAATTGAGAAGTTTTTTAATGTATTTAAAAACATTTCACTCTTTTTACATATTTCCAAGATATTAACGTTATAATCACCTAACAATAGAATCTTATTCGTATTATTTTTGAAACGGAACAATAATTTGTGTAAAACATGTTCTAGGCATTGTAGAAACAAATTGAAGCTGCCTTTGGGTGTTCGATATATACAGATAATTATATATTGCAATTCAGGTATGACAATGCCACAACATTCAAAATGGCGTTCTATCGAGATGTCTGATAGCCAATCAAGTTTTTTATAATTTATATTGTGTTTTAAATAGATTGAAACACCACCTCTAGATATACTTTTTCTACAGAAATGTGCAGCCATTTTGAAACCATCAATCTGAAGAACATTTACTTCACATTCTCTCAAGAAGGTTTCACTTAGACAGCATATTTCGGTTTTATGTTCATTTAATATAATTTCTAGTTGCTCTACTTTGTTTTTTATGCTTTGTATATTTAAGTGGAGTATATTTAGTTTGAATTTACTGTTTATTGATTTTTTAGTCTCGAAAAAACTTAGATGTATTTGGCTGTGTGATTGGAAGTGGGGGTTCACTTATATCGTTTGAAGGCAAGTCTAAAAAAAATTCTGAAGTGGATATATGACTTTTTTTATTATTAATTTTATTAAAATAATACGGGATAGTACCAGGCTTGGGACCAGATTTTATTTTTGACAATGTTTTTCTTATATTTTTCCCAATAAAACTAGATTCATAGTCTTTTAAGTTAATAGCGTTATTTATCAAGTTAGACCTTATATTAAGTAGCGACGTATTAATGTTGTACGGTAGGCTTAAGTATTTACAGTTTATATTATGAGCTATTAATTGCAGTATATCGTTTACTTTATTTACGTTTAAGAATGGGTTTTTAAATATACCTAAAATAATGATGTTCACAGTTTTTATGTTTTGCAGTAGAAATGATTTTAACAGGGAAAATTCGGAAGGGCTAGAGTCATTTGAGCCCACGGACAGTACCAACCAATCATCTTCTTGTAAGTCTATAATGTCGGTGTTCTGAAGAATGTGACGTACTGGAGCATCAGGATAACAGTAGTTTAGTATTCTATACTTATTGACGTTTCGTTGTCTGGCACGGACCATTAATAACTTTGAAGACAAGTTTCTCGACGTTTGATCACCAACGATGACTATTTTTGGCTGTACTGGGGTGCCAGTTTTTTTATCCGATTTGGTACCTTCTGTTAACGAGCTGCCGTCTAACGAGATACGGGAGGCTTCGGAGCTGGGCACGGCGATTGTTTTCGAGTTGCCTTCCAATCGAGCACGCCTATTTTTGCGTCTGAGAGACACGATATCTGGTGGAGCTTGGCAACTGCTGGGTTGGTGACTTTCAACCGTGGCCACTGTCGCTGATGTGTTTTCATATGAAGGACCTCGCTGAGCATTGACTTGGTGGCTCGTGACCATCGTAACTGGTGTCTGCACATGTAGTGACAGTTTTTGTTCGCTAGTAGAAGATAAGTTCTGAGAATTTGTGCCAGTCGTAGAGTTCGAAGACGAGTGAGTTGAGATACTGTTTTCATTTTGTATGTTCTCTATTGCATTTCTTAGTTGGATATTTTCAGTGTGAAGGGAATTTATTTCTTGTTTTGCAGCAATTAATTTGTTTGTTAACTCTTCAATCTCAGATTTCAGTTCTAGTAAACCATTTAGATCGGTGCCTTCATTTGACTGCGTTGCGTTACATGTATGACAGCGGAGAATATTGTTTGATGTACTATGTGCAATGATAGTGTCGTCTAATGTATTTTCAATAAGAGTGTCGTCGGATGAAACGCTGTCTATAGATAGTCTACGAATTTGCCTTCTGAGGGTCACATTTTCGTATGTAAAATCAGTTTGATATCTGCCCACTGGAGTATCTGCGTTGTCTTTCTTCGGAGTTATAGACCTGCATGTATGACATTTCCAGAGAGATTTACGACGTGGTGACTTTAGTAGGAACATTTTTAGCGACATATTTGTGCATTGCAGATCATACGTAATAGCGCATATTGAACACCTCAAATAATATCTATCAGTTATCTTCTCGGAGCAGGCTCCACATTCTAGTGATATTTTGCTTTCCATTCTTTCAAAGCTAAGACTTTGTGTAATAATTTAAAAGATTCAGTTTAGTACTCGTAGCGCCATCTAATGTTGACTAGCGGAAGTATGTACTGGTAGCGCCATCTAGTATTGAGTAGCGAAAGTATCTACTCCTAATGCCATCTGTTGTTGAGTGGCTGTAAGTTTTTGAAAATAAATGTTCAAGGTCACAAGCAACGCGGCGATATCGTGTGAAGCGCGCGGACGGTTACAATTTGAAAAACTTATAAGCGTCTATTTTGGAATGTTTGTTAGTTTTTGCAATTTATTGAAATTTAATCACACCATGCAATTAGGATGATAAAGTTAGTATTGTTATTAATAAGTTATGCACAGTTTAGTTATGAAAAGCACTATTAAAATGTTGGAAGCAATGTTTACATCCAAACCAAACAGTTTCACACAAAAGTATAATTTTAGCAGGAATCACAGGGAAGTTCACCTTGCCAACACTAATCTTATTGAATCACGTTTTATTTTGTCTATTTATAACACTTTGTCCACTTAAAACCTTTGATTACTATTTTTATTTAATATTTTATACGGAGCTGACCTTTCATGACGCCTAGCGCCATCTTCATTTGTCAAGTCGAACACAAGTCGAACTCGCGCATAAATGGTTCCGTTCCGTACCTACCATGTTGGGAGAACCACTTATTTTTTATATATTCGTTGCTGTAGCGGCAACCGAAATACCACCTACATAATCTGTGAAAATTTCCACTGTCTATGTCTAGCATGTGTCTAGCTATCACGGTTGACCGAGATACAGCCTGGTGACCACAGATACAGTTTCCGATTGCGTTCCCTAATTAGCCTGTGTTAGTCTAAATCTCCAGCTACTTACGAACTAAGTTTCATCCCAATCGGTTCAAGTAGTTTTGGCTATTACCTACTTTACTTTGTGTATATCGTGTTCTGTTAACTCTTGTGTTGTACCTACAAATAAAGTTATCTATTTATCTATCTTTTGGCGTGCATGAAATGTGCATGAAGCCATTAAACCCCATTTTATACCTACGTTTTATCGGAAAGGATACCGGCGGCGCTCTCTCCATACAAACGGTCAATGACTGTGTCTTGGTTTTTTCATTTTCAAATTATCATAGAAATTACGATTAAAAATATAAAATAAATAAAAAAAAAACAAAACATAGGAGCATGGTCATGGCAGTTAATAAGTTTTATACAACAAAAATATTAGCTCTAGTGTCATTCATTATTCAGGCAGGAAACAGTCGACTACGTTTGTATGGAGTGAGCGTTCGGTACCATTTCCTCAGGTACCTAAGTAGAGTTCATTCGATTCGCTGATTTCTCTCCCTCCGTATCAGGGTTGCTGGATTTTACATAAATTCTACATTAGAAATAGAAAAACAGCATAGAAATTAGAATACCCAATGCTAAAAGTGATGTGTAAGGCAAAACGTTCCAACAAAATTACCGGCTTTGTTGTTTTGTCGAAATTCAAAACACAAGCAATGTACGAGTTTATGACAAAATGGCGATGATATTTTGGGAACGCAAGGATTTCACACAGGCAAATGAAAAACGATTTCCCCTAGTGTTAGGAAAATAGGAACACAAAACTTTACCTTGAAATGGAAAATGTTCCAGAATCTGAAGCAGAGAAGTTTGACCTCCGTCAGCATTCCACTCCAAGAAAACGAATATCACACTTGCCGTTCTTCGAATCGAATAAACAAAAAGGAAAGAGAAACATGCACGTGCGAGCGAGATAGAACATACAAAATTCGCAAAATGTGTTTTTTACTCTGTGTTTTAAGAGCAGCCATGCACTTGCGACCTCAAAATCATGAGTCGCAGCAGGTATGGCCAATCTTTTTGTTATAGAACTGTCAAAAATTCAACGCCTGTCAAAGACATAAAAAAAAGAATTATTTTGGTTTGCCCGAATTTTTGAAATTTATTCGAAATTATTCGAGATTTATTCGAGATAAAAAACAGAAATTAAGCTATGGATTTAACTAAAATAATTCTAGGACAATCTAATAGTTGTTTTCTGTGTTTCAAAGAAGACAAAAGCAGCATACATTTTTATGAAAGAATAGAAATTCAAGATACAAACTCGAATTTTGAAGTTACATTGCAGAGTGTTATAAAATACTTGTTTCCTTTCTATGTAAGTTGTTTTAAAGTTAAATAAATGAATACTTACACTCAGTTGCACGACAGTCCATTATAATGACGGCATCTATAAGTTAAATGACACATTAAATCTATGTGTAATGTGTCATTAAAATTTTAATGCCGTCATTATATGAGCAAGATTATCACCGTACCTTTTCATAGTGCTCCGCCACCTGATTTTTCCACGTGATACTGGCCGAAATTGCACATCGTGTCAGCAGAAGGCCATAAAGAAGAAATTGAATTAATTTAAATGGACTTTCTTGCAACTGAGTGTTAGGGTTGTACTAAACAGTTGAGTCTTATACATAAACAGTTATACTTACCTATAACTTAACATAAAATAAGTACATAACCTACACCTTATTGAATTATTCTTTCAGGACACAATTTCAACCCAAAGCTGTAACAACTGCTCAGATATTATAACCAAAATATATCTACTAATAAGAAATGGAATAAATAAAATAAAAAGGATTAACAAGTTTATGGACAATATTCTTCAAGTAATTAACGTAGATTCTGAAATAAATGGGAAAATTATTATTCAAATTGGACAAGAAGATGCCATTTCAGAAGAACAAAAACCAGAATACCGAAAAGCAAAAAACCAAAACCCAAATGTTAATCAACAAATTTGCAAAGTCTGCGGCAAAACTTTCAAATCCAACACCTCTTTAAAAAGACATCTAACATCACACACCAGAATAACCTGTCCTTACTGTCAAAAAAGTCTTAAAAACAACTCATTTTACAAAACACATTTAAGAAACCACACCGATTCCCCTAAAAGAACCTATAAAACCTTAAATTGCAAACAATGCAATTACAAAACTAAAAACCTATCCAATTTAAAATCTCACATCAACAAAAACCATTTGAAAACAAGACCTTTCATTTGTGATATTTGTAAAAACAGTTTTTACAGTAAAAGTAATCTAATCGAACACATCAAAACCCATAATAAAAGTAGCCTAATTTGTGAAATTTGTGGCGAAAATTTCTCCTATAAGAAAACTTTAAACCAACACGTAAATCTTCATAAAGGTATCAGGCCTTATAAATGTGAAATATGCAATCGAACTTTCGTCACAAATAGCAGAAAAAATGAGCATGCTAAAAAACATCTCTCTAAAATATTTGCTTGTACAGTCTGTGATAAAAACTTCAGTTTGAAGAAAGAACTTAATAAACATAGTAAGCTACATATTGAAAAGTAAGTAAATCTATAAAAAAAACAAAGACTTGACTGATAAATCAATAAATAATAATAATAATAAATAAATATTGCAGGACATTCCACACATCGCCATCTAGCCCCAAACTAAGTAACTACACTTGTGTTATGGGTGCTAAACAACGGATATACTACTTATATACTTTTCTTTTGTAAATATATACATATAATACATAGAAACAACCAGACCACAGACAAATATCTAAGCATAAATACATGTCTGAGGCGGGAATCGAACCCGCAACCCTGTGTTGGCAGTCCGGCATGGTGACCATTGTGCCAACTGGGTCGTCAAAATCAATGCACAGCTTAATCAAACCAATGAACGAATCGGACTAAACTTTAGCATTCAGTAATATTTCATCAAATTGGTAAAGCCATTTGACTGGGCAAGTGTTTTATTGTTTTCATTTGATGATGACTGAAACTACTTAAGAGGAAAGGGGACCGGTGGCTCTCTCCATACAAACTATTACAAACATAGTCGACTGTTTTCTCCCTGGATAATGACACTAGAGCAAATATTTTTGGTGCATAAAACTTATAATTGCCATGGCATTTTTTTTGTCCTATTTTTTGTTTCTTTTTTATTTTTTTATCTCAATTTCTATGATAACTAATTAGAAAATGAAAGAAACCAAAACATAGGGGCATAGTCATGGCAGTTATAGGTTTTATGGCACAAAAATATTTGTGCTATTGTCATTATCCAGGGAGGAAATAGTCGACTACGTTTGTATGGAGAGAGTGCAGGTACCCTTTTACCTTAACCAATTTAAATAAAACTCGGTGTTTTTTAAATCAGTCGCATTCTTGGAATGAATTAAGTATTAAATATAAAACTTGAGTAGGTACAGTCACATTACCAATTAGCTGAACCCCACGTGACCCAGAGCTCATTTGCATATCTGTAAAAAATATAGTATATACCTATTTTATTTTTTATATTGTAAGTATATTGTATTGTATAGTATATTGTTTTAAAAAACAGAATCAGGTATCATTACTTTACAACCTTACAGATTTACGAATGAGCTATAGGTCACGTAGGGTTCAGCTAATTGGTAATGTGACTGTACTACTAGGTACCTACTTTTAATACCAATATTTCGAATATAACGAAAACCGTGGGTCGCTGCCTTCTTACTTAAAATAAATAAAAATATAATGCAAAGAAAAAAAAACAAATAAAACTTTTATTTTTATATTTCATTAAAAAAATAAGGTACAAAGGACTTTAACTACACAATAAATATTGGAAGGCAGTGGTTTTTTGAGTATTATTTGTATAAAACAATATCTTAAAGTAAACAAACAAAGGGGTAGTAACATTTATGTATGGAGACTGGCATAGTAGTCTGCTAATATTTTTTTGCGCTGCCATCTTTCATACCTACGGCAATGTGTAAAGAACATTATTACAACAACAAATGCCATGTTAGAAATTCTTGTTAAGTTTCAGGTTTTCATGTTAAGCATATAAAATAAAGTTTAATGTCAAATAACAGGCAAATCTGACACTTTACGAGATTTTCTCGCATGGCATTTCTTGTTTGAATTAATCTCCCCTACACAATGCCAAAATGTTAAAATCCCTTTGCCAAGAAATGACGCCACTAATTATATTTATTTGAAGCGATGGAAGTAAATAAGTCACATAAATTTGATCAGTAGCGACATCTATTGGCTATTCAACGTAAAATATATAAAAAAAATGTACAACGCTAATATAAATTCGGATTATTATAGTTTTAATACATAGAAATATATATAAGTACAATTAGGCAAAAAAGTGCAAAGCCAGGGTGGCTTTCTAAAATTACTATTATTAGAATTTTAAAGGACCATAAAGTAATGTTTGAGTTTAAAATTAAACTCAAGCAAGTCTTTAACGCCCTGCCAGTTGGAAACATTGAAATAATAGTAATGAACTCTACAATGGGTCTGAACTTTTGTTGCTGACTGTACAAAACTAAAAATCTGACTTCAATAGGTTGAATCTCAAAGTATGCTAAGAATAGAAAGCTATTTGAAATCGTATACAATTTTCACAGTAACTGTGATGATATTAAAAAAAAGCTTATTTTTATTCGATTTTTAGTTAAAGGGACTTGTAAGAATATTTGAATCTATGTAATCTGTTTAATTTTAAGGGGTAGTAACATTTAGTATGAAGCCTGACGACTACTAGTTGCGTTAGACTTTTTTATTTTGCGCGGCCACCTTACTAACTTGTTAATTTATAGCAGCCGTCAATACAAATGATAAGATTTTTTTATTTACCGCCAGGCAAATTTGGGTTTAACCGCAACTAAAGAAAAGACTGACGCTTGCTTTACCAGAATGTTGAAACCCCCTAAAGGATCTACTTAATTAATCTAGATTCAAATATAGAAAAATACAACATTATTTAAAATAGCATATAAAAAATAAACATAAAGGTTTGTACTTAAATAGAGAGACTTTATCTCATGAAATCACAAAATATACTTTTGGAGCATATATTTTAATAACTAGACTTATTATAAGTACCTATTTTATTTAAACTTAAAAATAAAAACTTGATTTTAATTAATCTAATATAATTTTAATATCTAGCGGTAACTCCGATTTTAAAGTGTAAATCACAATTATTTAAGATACTGAAAACATGCATTTACATATTTTTAAAAGTAGTTATAAACTAACTAATAACAATATTTTAAGGTAGATTACGTACAGCTTTTATCATACACATAAATAAAATAAAATAAATTCTTAAAAAAAATTGCCTTTTTTGTAAATTATAATTATTGTCACGTCACAAGTAAAGACAAAATGTTTTTTTTTGCGTTCAATCAAAACAGTTCATTTAGCGTAAGGAGAATATTTTCAAAAACAAATTAAAAATAAGTCTTGCAAATGAACAATTATGTGGCAAAGAGTTATGTAGACCAATTTAAAAAGGTAAATAGATAATAAATGATCTATGAGCAATTAGGACTGGAAGGATTCTGGAATTCGAGAAAGGAAAATTTGGATTGAGGGAAAATTGATTTGGAAAGAAGTTAAAGATAAGAATCTAAGAGACCTCTTCAAAAGATCTCCAAAAGTCCCATCTCTAAAGGTCCTCAAAAGATCACCATTCTAAATCCCCCCTTGGTCTACACAACCCCTCTTTACAATCACAGCTTTCTAGTACTGATAACCGCCCCCTTCGCTGGGGGGTACGTATTTCTGGCCCCCTCCTGAAGGACCTGAAGGGTAACCTCCTGCAGGCTGATCCGGGAACTGAGCCTCGCCTTCGTATGAGACCTGTTGATAAAATATTAGTTAATATCGCTATGCGCAGAGGTGACCTCTGTAGGTACGCCAATCTGGGACGCTGAAGGTCATGGGGCCAAAAAAATTGTTTTTGTAAGTAGGTACCTACGTCTCCTAAACTGAAATTTCATGGTATTTTTCACGGTAGGTATCTTTGATTTGTTGCCATTTTCGACCTTTGCAAGCTTAACGGACTTTATCGAACTACTAGTTGTCTTAATATCCTCGTGACCATGATTGGTGCAAGTCAATCGAAACATTGGGTAAATATTAAAATAATTAATTGTTATATCGCGATGGCGACCCGTGTTATAGAATGAACATAATGCAAATAGTCTAGAAATGACACCATGACTTTTGCATCGATCTCCGGTCTTTGAAGGGTGTGATGTAGCGACGCTTTGCCTTGCCACCAACAGATGACGCTGAGCCAAACTAGATCGCGCAAACGAAGTTTTTCAGAGAATAAGCTCATAATTATAACTATAAGTTCCTATTAGCATCGCCAGGTTGCGGCCTACATCTGCCTTTAGTTTTCCCTTTAGGAGGGTCATACCACCTCGAAAAACTTACCTCAGCGTTGAATCCATTCTTCCAATCAGCAGTATACTTCACGATCTGAGTCCTGCCGTCAGGTAGAGCGACCCTGTATTGTCCTCGTGTAACGTCACCGTCAGAGACGGCGTTGTGACTGAAATCATTGCCGTTCTCGTTGACAGCATAACTGAAGTCGAACGGCATTCCTGGCTCGTGGTGGTGGTGATCCTCGTGGTGCTCGTGGTGTTCGTGCTGTAATAAAATAAAGATTTAAAATATTTGAAAGGTTTTAAGGGACTTGTCATAATATTGGATGCATTGTGCGGGCAGAGCGGTTGGACCAAACCAATTTTTTGTGTGTGTCACCATTTGTGTGTGTGTATATGTCACCATTTCGCTTTTTGCATAACGATACTTGTGTAAAAACTCTTTGAAAAATCTCCAAACATTCAGTCAAAAAAGATCTCCAAAAGCTTTTACAAAATGTTCCCAAAAGTCCCTAGATAAGTATTTATAAAGTTCTATTCTTATCAAATCTGTGTGACACCATTGCGCTTTTTGAAAAACGCATCTTGTGTAAAATGAAAACTCTAAAGATCTCCAAACCTTCAGTAACAACGATCTCCAAAAGTATTACAAAATATCCCCAAAAGTCCCATCTCTCTCAAAATATCACTTAGATTCTATTGGTCTTTACAAACCAGCTTTAGTCATAAAACAAATTCAATTTGTTTTACAATCAGTCAGCAATTCGGCACATTACATTAAAATAATCGAATTTCGATATAAATATAAATAAAAGTTTATTTTATAGTTAAGTGTAAAGTATGAGTCATTGCTTTTACTAGCAAATAGAATTATAAAAATAAAAATGAATGGTGTTGGTAACAGAAGATTTCTTAGTTTTATGGTAAAATTTATCTTAATGCTACCAAAATAAATCAATATAAATAATTAGTGGGTGGCGCCATCTAGAGGTATATGCAATATACTGAATAAATAGCAGTTACGCTATTTAAAAATGAAGGTTTTTCTGTGAGACGTCGTGAGTAAAGTCTATATGGTAATTCTATCAGTCAATGCTAATAGTTACAGTCTGATTGAGGTCTTTTAATTTACACTAAAATAAATTGTCTGAGTCTGTCTTTCCTGACGTTTACAAAGTTATGTGTATCGAAGTGACGGGTGACCAAGTATTTTCTGCGACGTTTTCGCGAGTTTGAATCACGCTGACGTTGAGATTATCTTTCATTTATTTTTTTATTTTTCAGACTCTTATTCTAAGTTGTGTGGCCCCACTTTTGAATGTGGAAGCAAAAATTACTGGCAAAGGTAAGCTTATTTAATATCCTAAGTTGCCCTGAAACCCGTAACCAGCCGCGGGGCAAAGCGAGTTACATAGAAATGCCTAATTAATCTTTTGGCATTGTTAAGACTATGCCCTGACGGTTTAGAACTGTTTTGTAGACAAATATAGCGGCAACAGAAATACATAATCCGTGAAAATTTCAACTGGGTAGGTATCGTTATTCATGAGATACCTACAGCCTGGTGACTGACAGACAGACAGCTGAGTCTTTGTAATATAGTCCCGTTTTTACGCTTTGGGTACGGAACCCTAAAAGGTTTGTCTTGCTGTCTACTCTCAATTGGCGCACTATAAATTTCTCGGAGACGGTTTATTTTCAAAACTTTATTGGCTTATATCAAAAACGTGGCACTTTATCACATTTTGTGACAGGATATCTTTTGTTTGTCTATGCGTTCTCTATCCAAATATAAAGGTTCTATCAGAGATTGAAAAAAAAATGGCGCCGAAAGACTATGCCAACGTCCATACAATTATTTACAGTGCCTTTTATTTTTCTTAGGATATTTTTTTAATATATTATAGGTTCGAGAGTTCTAAAGGACTACATGCGGATCGCATCTCGTAAGTACTTACGTAGATTTTCGCAGTAGGTTCGATTCCCGCCTCAAACAAATATTTGTAGGTACTACCGATATATGTTTCTGGTCTATTATACTTCACTACATAGTATAAAACAAAGTCGCTTTCTCTGTCCCTATATCCCTTTGTATGCTTAAATCTTTAAAACTACGCAACGGATTTTGATGCGGTTTTTTTAATAGATAGAGTGATTCAAGAGGTAGGTTTATATGTAGGTATAATACATGCATAATATAGCCGTGCGAAGTCGGAACGGGTCGCTAGTATATTATAAAGAGGGCAGATTTTTTGTGTTTTTGTTTGTAACGAATAGGCTCCGAAACTACTAGACGGATTTTAATGGAACTTGGTATGGGGATAAATTGATTCATTGACAGTAACATAGGCTTATTATCCCGATATTCCAATGGGTTCAAGTAGGTATTCTATTTGTTGGCCGGACACCATAACACACGCCTAGTTGCTTAGTTTAGGGACAGATGGCGCTGCGTGAAAATAATAAAAAAATAGTGTAAGACATTCTCCCAATATATCTTTATTAGTTCTTTTTAAAATTTTAAAAATATATTTGCATGTGCCTATTTTTTTCAGCTAATAATATAAAGCAAATGGAGTTAGGTAAGACAAAATGATAAAAAAAAATCATCAAGTGTGAGCCGGAATCGGGCCCCGAGGTTCTCTCTTAGGTACGGTGTCGGCTGCATAATTGCAGCCCCGGGTAGAGTTCAAAAATTACTATTATTGGCATGTTTTTATTCAATTTTTGTTTGATGAATTCATGAGTTAGAAGACTTTAAACTTCAACTAAAGCAGATGCCTAGAATCTTGCTTGTGTTGAAAACATTCTTATAACAGACGTTCTGGAGCTCTACAATGGGTCTACAATTATGCAGCCGACCGTACCTACTTAGCAGGACATTACTAAAAAAATGATTTTATTTGAAAACCAAGACTTTTACATAAATATTGGAAACAACACAAGAAACAGAGAGCCAATTTAAGAAGAATTAATTTTAATTTTAAATCCGGGAAAATCAATCTAATTTTTATAGTCAGGTGAAAATTTTTGAAATTAATAACACGTGACTGCGAAATGGTAACACCGACCATAAAGAAAATAATGGTGCCACTTTTAATTACCAAATTAGTGTAAATATCGGGCTAACTTTTATATACAAATTCAGGTCGGTGTTACCATGTCGCAGTCACGTGTTAAAATTTTCTTAAATTTTAACCTATACTACCTAAAGTACTGACGAGGGATTACGGGGCCTTTATTGATTAGGGTCTTAATTTCGTAATATATTTTTTATCACAGTTGCTCATAAAGTGGATCTTATTAAACCGCTTTTAGGCTCATAATGCAACGTATTATACACGCGTGCGATAAAAAAAAAATCCAACTAGTGGTAAAATAATACGTTATCCCAATAAGTCAAATACGTATCTTACTGCTAATTACATGTTAGGTAGATGAAACATTCATAATTTATCTGGGTTATACCTACTGTTTTGATGTATAGAAAAAAGGTACCATCAACTCTTTGTTGGTACCTTTTTTCTTCTTTTCAAAAGGTTGTCTCTAAAGTCTGATAACGAACGATAATTTTACGTGATAACGTCTTTGAAAATAATTAAAAATTGAGTTTTGTTTTTATTTTGTTTTTTCTTTAGGTAACTACTTACATAAATATATTTTTTCCTTACCATTATTCTAATATACTACTAATATTCTGATTTTAACCGCCGACGCAAAAACAAATTAAAAAAACCCTAACAAAATATTGTAGGTATGTCAGACGAGGCTGTATAGGTTAAAAGTCTTTTGCCTAGCCTTTTGGGAGTGTAATTAACAAAAAATAGTAAACATAACCTAAAATTCTTAAAAACTTTTAATTATTTGAACAAGTCTTTTTTTTATTCGCAACTGTGATAAAAAACGTCGTACGATACACGTGTGGATTGATCATCCCATCTCGGCTTTTGCCACGTTCGCGTTCCGCTCGCGCGTCATAAACCGCCTCTATGGAATGATCAACTTTCCACACTTGTATCGCAATGTACTATTCAATGTGCCAGGGTAGGCCGCAGGATTGTAGGTATTCTGGGCGAATATTTGGTATACCAAATTTTATTATTATTTTAGCGTACGGAGTAGATATGTCTAGTAAGTTTAAAAAAAATGTTTTAGTAGTACCCTTTGTTGTGTTATAAAGTGATTTAATAATTTTTATTTTATATTCAAGGCATGGAAAACGGTGAGCCTGTTAATATCAATACTAACACAAGTGAACTTTTTAAACTCACACGATTTGTATTCATAGTAATTATTTTCCCGGGTCTTAATCGCGTATTTTTTGTTTTTGTTTTGTGTCTCCTCGCGACCATGACTATTGTAACATAGTCGAAACGTCGAGGTAAGAGAAATAAAAAACAAAAAATACGCGATTAAGACCCGGGAAAATAATTTCTAACACAAGTGATTTTTTAAAAGGCCTCAATTAGATGTAAAGACCTATATTAAGGCCTAGATTACATTTAAAGGCCAATATTAAGGTCTAAATTAGACGTAAAGGCCAATATTAAGGTCTAGATTAGATAATCAGACCTCTATTTACTGAAACATTACAGATGACCTTATAAAGAAACTATAATCTATAATCACACACAGGTCGCGCCGGACCGGTGTCGGACAATGACGATCCTCAACCAGATTTGAATGGCAATACAAAAAAATCGACACGTTGTACTACGAACGATCCTATCACTTGTGAGTATTTTTGAAGTGAAAACTTCTTATGGCGCGTTGGGCACTTTTGTGGGTGAGCATTTTCAGCCGTTCTCGCGACAGATTTTGACGCGACAGATGAGATTTTATTTGTGTTAGTCTTTTTGTTTAACTTATACTGCCATCTATTACACAAATTGAGAAACTTAGTTTCTAGAAAGACCGCTATTCGAATGTAGATGGCGCTGATTTAAATTTTTTACTGCCATCTAGCGAATAAAAAATAAACTATATTTGTTTAAGTGAGTGCTAATAGATGGCAGTAGCAGATCGTTTCAAGAAATATTCTATGAGAAATAACAAGTTTATTGTTTTCACTTCTGCCTGCACTCCCGGAGTGCGCTGTTTTTTTTTAAATTATAAATAAGAAGAGCAAAATAAAAAGTAAAAAGCATTTAAGCCAAAAGAAACAAGGCCTTCCTCGATAAATGGACTATCCAACACAATAATATTTTTTCAGTTCGAACCAGTAGTTCCTGAGATTAACGCGTTCAAACAAACAAACTAGAAAAGATTTGATTATTTGTTCGTTTGAAATGAATAGGCTCCGAAACTACTGGACCGATTTTTATGAAACTTTGTGTGAGGATATTTATTAATTGGGAGTGTCAAAGTCTATAGGTTACTTTTTATCCCGATATTCCCACGGAATTGGGTGAAACCGCGAGGAGATACTAGTATTTTTAACAGATTTACTAATTAGGTACTCAGTATTTTCGTAAAAACTTATAGCAGACAGACTAAGGCTGCGTTTCCATTGAGATGGAGACCTGCTAGCCTAGCATGAAGGCCAAAACACGATACGATAAAGCGATATAACTACATCAACTCTCAAAATATGATAGATAAAGCCGCCATGTTGAATTTTTATCATAATTTTTATCGCAATTTATAATAAAAATTCAACATGGCGGCTTTATGTATCATATTTTGAGAGTTGATGTAGTTATATCTCGTGATATCGCTTTATCGTATCGTGTTTTGGTCTTCATGCTAGGCAGGCTGGGCGAAATAGAGAGGAGCGGATTGTGAATTGGCCAATCACAGTGCTCGAAATCTTCAATCTGCAGCAACGAGCACGGTTGATTGGCCAATTCACGGTCCTCTCCTCTCCACTCCGTAATGCGAAATGTAAGGTCTTTCACATGTGAAGATGTTATTTTTCAAATAGGTTCAAAAAAGTTCTGTTACCGTTTATAAAATTCGTCTCAATTGACCATAATATTTAAATAAGTTTTTTCCAAGTTCTCAAATAAACTTTGAAAAATGATTTACAGTTGATCCTGTTTATTTTATGTGTAAGTATTGTCTAACCATAGGTACACTCAATCAGGCAACAAAAGTGCAGACCCACTGTAGAGCCCAAAAACTGCTATTAATATACTGTTTTTCAATGAAAAGTAATATCCTGAATCGCTTCCTTTACTAGATCTTTACGTAGCATAAAAACTATTTTGTTCAACCCATTTTTATTTATTATAATTAAGATAAAACTTATTTTATTTGATTTATAGCAAGCGTTGAGGGTAAGATACTGGCGACGGCTTCGACGACCCAGTTGGCACAATGGTCACCATGCCGGACTGCCAAACACAGGGTCGCGGGTTCGATTCCTGCCTCAGACAAGTATTTATGTTTAGATATTTGTCTGTGGTCTGGTTGTTTCTATGTATTAAAAGTATATATTTACAAAAGAAAAGTATATAAGTAGTATATCCGTTGTCTAGCACCCATAACACAAGTCTAGTTACTTAGCTTGGGGCTAGATGGCGATGTGTGGAATGTCCTGCAGTATTTATTTATTTATTATTTATTTAAGATACGAGAATCACCTACATAATCTTAATATATATAAATCTCGTGTCACAATGTTTGTCCTCAATGGACTCCTAAACCACTTAACCGATTATAATAAAATTCGCACACCATGTGCAGTTCGATCCAACTTGAGAGATAGGATAGCTTACATCCCGATATTCCCACGGGATCGGGAGTTACGCGGGTGAAACCGCGTAGGGCAGCTAGTATTTTATAAAAAACAGCAAATATTACAAATTGCAGTGACGTATTTAGAATTTTTATACCCAGGGCAGATTGAAAATTAATCTTATTATAAACTTTATACTTTTATATTTTCAGAAAATGAAAGTAATCAGATTATTGGTGAGTGAGATACTTTAAAAAAAATCAGCCAATCACTACATAGTATAAAACAAAGTCGCTTCCTCTGTCCCTATGTCCCTATGTAGGCTTAAATCTTTAAAACTACGCAACGGATTTTGATTCGGTTTTTTTTTAATAGATAGGGTGATTCAAGAGAAAGGTTAATATGTATAATACATGCATAATAGCCGTGCGAAGCCGAAGCGGGTCGCTAGTATTATA
The DNA here is from genome assembly GCA_907269075.1 of Idaea aversata. Classification (NCBI taxonomy): domain Eukaryota; kingdom Metazoa; phylum Arthropoda; class Insecta; order Lepidoptera; family Geometridae; genus Idaea; species Idaea aversata. The sequence continues at coordinate 833,372 of OU026109.1, forward strand.
TAAATTACAGAGACGTATTTAAATTTTTTATGCCTAGGGCAGAATAAAATTATTCTAATTATAAAACTTGTATATTTTCAGACTATAGTAATAAGGCTGGTGAGTTTGATAGGGAGGAGATTCAAAACCTGTTACTTGTTTTAATTTTCAGAAACTTTAACATTTTTTTTATGTTACAGTCGACAACGACAGTAAGCATCAGTTTCTTATTAATTTAGTAATTTTTTTATTTTTATTTTTAATTACTTTCTTTATTTCAATAGAAAATACTGGGATGAAAACGTATAAAGCTCCGAGGCCAGAACCAGTTAAACTATTCGATATTGATGACACAAAATAAATGTCTACGTATTTAAAACTTTTATTTTAATATTTTGACTATTTTTTTTTTTAATTTTCAACTTAGGCTGAGTAGGCTGTGTACCAAGGTCGTTGGCGTATGGACCCCCCGTCCATACGCCAACGACCTTGGTACACAGCCTACTAAATAGTTACTACTGGCACCGGTCGCCTTCGTTGGTGAAAGGTGTTGATTGTTACGAATGTGTTTTGTTTTTCTAAAAAGTGCTGAGATAGAATTGTAGGTGAGATTTTTACCGATATTTTGGTGTGACTTTGAGCCAAAAATTTCCTTTGGTTTTCAAGCTATCCTAAAAATAAGAATTAAAACTAGTCTAGCTTTAAAACGACAAGGAATTTTTGTCTCAAATTACCCCAAAATATGGGTAAAAATTTCACCTACAATTCCATCTCAGCACTTTTGAGAAAAACAAAACACATTCGTTACAATCAACAATATTAGTTGTAAGCAACGGGTATTTCTGGCGCGTTGCATTTCGCAGCATAAGCAGCCTTAAACTTTACCAAAAGCTCGGTAATTGAGAGATTTAAAAAAAAATCTAACAGGTAGCTGAAGAAAGGTTTTTGTTTGATTCATATTGCACGATATCAACCAACGAATAAATTTTTATGTTTTCACCTACAAACTTTCTTTGATTGGCTATCAAAATCGCCGTTTATTGGATACTGATTCTACAATTAATGCCAATAGTAAAAATATTTATTGCAAAATAAGCTATAAAAAATATTAGTGGTCCAGGCTAATAGCCGGCCAATAAAACGTAAACAAAACGGACAGAGATATTTGACACTGACAGGAAGATTGTTTTGAATTTTTGTAAGGTTATCTGTCACTGTCATGTCGTAATGACAAATGTTTGTTTACAAAATAATTTACAATAGAATTTAAGTTTGGAAATGAAGTTCAATAGTTAAAATAATGAACACTAATGAATGAATAATGAAACTAATTGATAATTAAATTAGTCGAAAAAAGCAATTGTGACAAGTTTGGTGGATCTTTTGTTGGAACCTTTGCCTATTTTCTTAATAAATTATTTATTTATTTCTTTTCAACCCTTTTTTTACCCCATGAGGAGCGGGTGTGCTAAGCTATTAAGTATACCAACCTAACAGTAAAAAACGACTTCCCAATTAAACATCCATCCCATTATTATGCCGATATAGTTTTACATAAATATTGTGCTCGTATTTCTACTTCTATTCTAACCTATTTATTCTTACCTCATGAGGTGCGGGTGCGGAAGGCGGCGGGATGTAAGTGGGTCGAGTGGGTGTTGGCCTCGGCGCTGGAGGTCTATACGGTGCTGGAGTAGGTTGCTGAAATAATGTAGATGAACTCTTAGTAAAGTTAGCCTAATAAGATGTCCTACTGTTGTTTTATAAATAAATAAATATTGCAGGACATTTCACACATCGCCATCTAGCCCCAAGCTAAGTTACTAGACTTGTGTTATGGGTGCAAGACAACGGATATACTACTTATATACTTTTCTTTTGGAAATATATACTTATAATACATAGAAACAACCAGACCACAGACAAATATCTAAGCATAAATACTTGTCTGAGGCTTTATCATCGAACTCAGAGGTAGGTTCAGTGATGTAGCGTGGGTTACTGTCGCCCGGAGCGGAGTAATAATTAGCCCCCCTTTTAACGTCATAAAAATGTTATTGGAAATTACCCGCCCTTTTGACATCATAAAAATAATGTTGGTGAGAAAAAATGTAACGATATGAAAGAATTGAGCAAAAAATATTACTATTGTCACACAGAATATTTTTTCCCAATTTTGACGCCCTCGTAATGGTGGCGCCCGGGGTGATTGCCCCCCCCCCCCTCGCTACGCTACTGAGAAGGTTAGTTGAGACGTCACGCGTGCCTAATCCGGACTGGCGAATATCAAGGGCTTTAAATTTGTGGTAAATAATTATCGAATCATACTAAAATTCGAATTAAAATCACATTTCTATAAGTAATTTTTTAGATTTTTTGTGTTGTTTATAACTGAAACTAGCTAGAGTACCTACGCCGTGCAGTTTTTTCCCTGCGCGATTTTGAGCGAATATCGGAATGAAAAGTAATGTTAATGGTGAGCGCATACCTACCCGCACCGCACGCGCCGCAGTTACCGTTTGTATGCGCGCGGCTCCGGCTGGTGACGTCATCAGCATTGATGCATTGATTGATGCAGCCTTGGGGATTCCCTTCGCTGCGGCGCGGCGCGTGCGGTGCGGCTAGGTGTACGCTCACCCTAATACGTCTCTAAGCTATCTACACGCCATTTGTTCCATCCATCGAAATTAGTTGGATAGTTTTTTTCGTCAAACAATAAAACTTTATACTTTCGCTTTTTTTTTAATATTGGCCTTTACATCTAAAATGATATAAACTGCAATAACAACTTAAAACCAAACTATTCTGGTATAGCTATAGTGCCTGCGATATGTATGGAGTAAGCTTTACTTTAGCTTTTGTAGTACCTAATAATAGGATAAGTACCTATCATACAATCTGTCCCTTTAACACGACTCGAATATAGCGTAAAAACAAAATAACAGCCTTACATTACAAAACAATGCCTAAACAAATTAATAATAATTAAAAAAAAACACATGCATCATCTCGACACAATAGCAACAAGCGGTTCAAGGCCAATAAATTCGTTGTTTTAACTATATGAATCAGTTTTATCTATAAAATTAGAAGGTTATGTTATTGTAGATAGTCTGAGCATTGAGCTATTCATTACAATTAGTGATGAACCGAATTCGGTATCATTCTTACTGCACCGAATACTCGGCAGAGCTATTCGGTTCAGCGTTCTGTAGTTTTAATGCGAAAACAGGTTTATATCTTCTCTATATATATAAAATTCTCGTGTCACGGGGTTCGAACTTGAACTCTTCCGAAACGGCTCGACCGATTCTCATGAAATTTTGTGAGCATATTCAGTAGGTCTGAGAATCGGCCAACATCTATTTTTTTTTTTTTTTGTAAATAGCAAAACAACGTTTGCCGGGACAGCTAGTCTCTATATCCCTCCCTGTATATATAAAATTCTCGTGTCACGGGGTTCGAAGTTGAACTCCTCCGAAACGGCTCGACCGATTCTCATGAAATTTTGTGAGCATATTCAGTAGGTCTGAGAATCGGCCAACATCTAATTTTTTTTTTGTAAATAGCAAAACAACGTTTGCCGGGACAGCTAGTCTCTATATCCCTCCCTATATATATAAAATTCTCGTGTCACGGGGTTAGAAGTTGAACTCCTCCGAAACGGCTCGACCGATTCTCATGAAATTTTGTGAGCATATTCAGTAGGTCTGAGAATCGGCCAACATCTATTTTTTATTTTGTTTCCTTTAGTTTTTTTTTTAAATGGCAAAACAACGTTTGCCGGGACAGCTAGTTCTCTATAAAAATATTGTTTATTGAAAGAAAAGGCTTATTATTGGATTATTATTAAGGATTATTATTGGCTTTCTAGATAGCTAATTTGATAGTCATGCATAATATAATGAAGTAAGTCAAAAGTAAATTGTTAATACAGTAATAATAAATTTATTACGGTTTTTATACTGATTTATACTTTATTTGAAAATTTGTAAATTCAATTTTATTTAGGTAACTAGTAGGGTTTAGCTTAGATAGAATTGTTTATAGACAAACTGAATTCAAAATATTATACATCTTTGAATTCGGTTTGTTTTTTTAACCGACTTCAAAAAAAGGAGGAGGTTCTCAATTCGGTTGTATGTATGTTTTTTTTTTTATGTAAATCTAACAAAAATAAATAAATGAGTGATAACAATAGGTAGGTACCTATACTACATTTATTATGTAGCAAATAACGTTTATGGTAGCAATGCTAAACAATAGTAGGAACTGGATAGGTTTTGCAGTGTAAATCAGCAATTTAAAGCAAATTAACCAAATATATTCGGCATAAAACCGGCTAATTCGGCCGAATATCGAATACCTAACTTAAATTTGCCGAATACCAAATGCTAAACGAAAATTCGGCGCATCTGTAATTACAATGATGTTAAATAATTGAAATTGTGGGCAGGTGTGGGCGGGGTTTTGTTGAAGGCTGTTTCTAGATTTATAGGCAGGTAGGTCACCAACCGCCATTACCGTATGTGAAGTGATCGTTTACAGAATTACTGCAACCATATTTATTTGTTCTAGTATTAGTTCATTTGTACAATCGGCAAAAACAAAAGAATCCCCATCGTAGAGCTTATATCTTGCTCATGGTAATTTTGTCGAAAATCGTTCAGAAGGCCAATTCTCGTAAATAAAATTGTAACTTCTAACTAAACGGTTGGATTAGATTTAGCTAATTTCAACAGATGTACTGTTAAAATTAGCAAAATCAAATCAAAAGTAAGCACTTATTTTATTGTGAGTTAATTAAGATTTCTAATTGCTTTGACTTGACGTATTTCACGACCTCCACTGGGGCGAATCTAACCTTCTAACTTCGAGGTTGGATTAGCTACATCTTTAAATATGAGCAAAATCAAATCAAAAGTTAGTATACTTATTTTATTGTGAGTTAATTAAGATTTTTTATTGAATTGACTTGACGTATTTCACAAACTCCAATGCGGCTGCAATATTTTGTACAATATTGTTTAGTGTTTAATCTTACCTTAGGTCCAGTAGGGGGTGGGAAGGGGATGCTAGGAGCGTCGTAGTTGTACCCCTTGTTCGGGGGGAGGTATTCGTTCTGCGCCGCGACTACATGCATCACGGCTAAGCAGAGAGCTGCGTACGGTAACCACATCTGAAATACAAGAATACATTCATTAATGATCATCTTATGTTGACGACCCAGTTGGCCAATGGTCACCATGCCAGACTGTCGGTTCGATTCCAGACTCAGACCAGTATTTATGCTTAGATATTTGTCTGGTCTGGTTGTTTCTGTGTATTATATGCATATTATATTTACTAAAGAAAAGTAGTTATATACTTAAGTAGTATATCCGTTGTCTAACACCCATAACACAAGTGTAGTTACTTAGCTTGGGGCTAGATGGCGATGTGTGGTATGTCCTGCAATATTTATTTATTTATGTGATACTAGCGACTAGAAGCGACCCGCCCGGCTTCGCACGGCACGGCCGATAACAAAAAATAACTTGAAAGTTGGTCAAAATACCCTCAAATGTCAAATGTCTCAAGAATATATTTTGTAATCGAAATGCATACAAATATTATAAAGCATCCTACTAATATTATAAAGCTAAAGAGTTTGTTTGTTTGAACGCGCTAATCTCAGGAACTACTGGTTCGAATTGAATTTTTTTATTTTTTTGGATCGTCCATTTATCGATGAAAGCTATAAGGCTACTTTTTATTTTGATATTCCCACGGGATCGGGATTTATGTGGATGAAACCGCGGGACGCAGCTAGTTTGAACTATTTTATTTGCGAAAATTGTAATACCCATACCTAAACAATTTGCCCCATTCGCCCACATCCTCAGTCCGTCCCATATACATGCATTGTGCATTGCCCTTGCACTATTCACTATGTCGTAACATTGCAATCGTGGTATCGATGCCTTCAAATAGTATACCTACCGCAGAAATAACTAAACTATTTGTTATTACTTGTGACCCGCGTTGTCACTTGCGTTATTCCCGATCTTGTAGGATTTTGGGATAAAATAATACTTAACACCTTACAAAACCTTCCCTTAAAATTGGACTAAGTTATTATATGCAAAAAGATTGTTTAAATTCCAGAGTTTAAAATAAACAAACTCTTCAGCTTTATATAGGTAACTAGCGACCCGCCCCGGCTTCGCACGGCTATATTATGCATGTATTATACATATAAACCTTCCTCTTGAATCACTTTAGCTATTAAAACTGCATCCGTTGCGTAGTTTTAAAGATTTAAGCATACAAAGGGATATAGGGACAAAGAAAGCGACTTTGTTTTATACTATGTAGTGATAGTGATGATAATGATATTAATTATTAAAATTTTGAGGTTCCCAGTATTAAAAATATAATATGAAATAATCATTACCTATGTTGGAAATGGTTAGGTACTAATATTTAGAGTAAAACACGGATAGTTGCCGCACTTTTAGGAGAATCGCTGTAATTTCTAAATTCAACATTTTCAGGTAATAAGCCTAACATCTTTACTTCTAAATTATTAATCTGTGATTTGAGACTGTTTTTCCAAGCCTATGTCTCATAGTTATCGAGAGAATAGATTTTCCTAAACCTCTAAAAAGTCGAATATTTACCTGACGTCTGGGGAAGACGCCTTGCTGTAAAAATGCTACGAAGGATGTTTATCAAAAAGCAACTATCCCCTACATACGGTGGACGTTCGTCCACCGTACCTATGTAATAGGGGATAGTTGCTTTTTATAAAAATATTATCTACTTAAATAGAAATACCATATTTTAATTACGCAGTAGTAGTGATCAAGGTAGTGGTTAATTAAAAGCAACTAGATTATTTTATTTCATACACACTTTTATCATTTCATTTTGCATTTCTTAAACGTTCACTCGCGTACATACATAAGTCCTGTAGGATAGGAATACTTATCATAAAAAAAGGGGGGCACTCGGGGACTGCCGCGGTAAAGCTATTGCATCGTGCGAGCTTTGTACAGTCGTACCTACCATAGGTATACATTAAGCGAACGCTCGGCCGAGCTACATGGTAGGCGGAGTGGGGGGGTGTTAGGTTATATTTTCGTTACGGAATTTATTGATTCGGTCGCCGCGCTCAAAGCACGCGATAAAAGCTATGCAATAGATTAAAAGAAGCATATGGCCCCCCTCGATAACTAGGTACCTATATAACACAAAAAGATTTTTCCACATTAGAAAATCAGTAATTCCTGAGATTAGCGCGTTCAAACAAACAAACATTTTAGCTTTGTAATATTAAAGTAGGTAAGTATATATATATGTAGATAATTTATAGAAAAGTAAGTGCCTATAGATTAGTTTATAGCTTTGCGACTTCTAAAGCACTGGGAAAGCTGTCAAGAAGTAAATTGGATAATGCCTTTTGAAGAATACCTACTAAATTTTGATGGCTACATAAAACAGATTCGTATATCAAAAGCAACCTTTCATTTAAAATGCCTAAGACGTTGGCTCATCTCAAGTTAAGTACCGATCTAAAGTTACTATTTGTTGGTGCTTACCGTAACTTACTGACAAAGACATTCAACATTATCATAATAGAGAGGGCATTATTTTTTTATTATTTCCGAAGAAGGTTACACACCGTATACCTACAATCTATACAAAGCGTGTTATATTTTAAACCGCATCGTCACTTGCCATAGTGTGATATAGTCGTCAAACGCTGAACTATTGACTATAAATTATCCCCCATAACTTGCAGATGGCTGAACCGATTTCGATCAAACATACTTACCTACCTAAGAACACTGCCGACTAATTCACCTTTCAAACAAAAGAAACGTAATCAAAATTGGTTTAGCCTTTTGGGAGCTACGATGCCACAGACAAACCCGTCAAACTATATCCCCGGGGCGTCGGGGTTTAAAAAAAAGCAATATTTAGCTCTTTTATCGAGTGCGGGTTTTTATCGAAAAGTTCATGTGGTTAAGATTTTTCAAACCACGTTAACAACATCCGAAAAACATGCATTTATATGCACACACTGTAGCTGCGTCTCGTAACGGTGTCGCGAGTTCAGAGGTTTTATCTCATCTAAAAATATGCGTAGGTACCGCGCTAAAATAAGTTTTCACTTCAAAAACATTTTGGTTGACGATACCACAAATCTGTGGAAATAGCGATAAATCGATAGATTCGAGTCTATGATTTAGAAGTAGGTCTCTCTATTTTAGTTTAATTAAATGTCTTTGTCTAACTTAGAACATGATTCGTAACGTCTAGGCTCGACTTAACTCAAGCTAGGTTCGGTATTAAACCTTTAGATAGATTTACGTTTGCCGCAAATACCATAGGTCAGTCTTTCCCAAACTATCGGTCGTGACACTCGCTACTTATTGGTGGGTCTCAAGCTTTAGGTGTTCCCTGACATTAAAGACGACACACCCTCGCAAAAAGGACCTAACTATAAAGGTCAAGTTGCGAAAAATAGCCTGTATACAAGTTCAAGAAAACCACAATCATTAAACTCAAAAGTGCCCCAATTTTTGTATGCCGCAATACTTGCGAACGAGTCGGTCTGATTTTCATGAAAGATCGTTGAATGATCATGAGAAATCGTTGAAAGATACTTTTTACAATCAGAATTCTAGACTCAGTATCTTGTCTGATTTACGAGGCCATGAAAATCCTTTTAGCATTTAGGTATATCTTCATAATACTAAGTTACTTAGGAACGGTAGGTTCCGAACAAAGATAATTTATGGTTAGGTACATTTACTTCGTAAAAAGATTCGGCAAATGGGCCAATGAAATTAGATCTTTTCAATCGTGCCCCGACCATCTTGGGGGTGAATTGAACATCAAGAAATGTCAAATTCTCTAGTACCTGAAGTTTGACAGCAAAAAGATAGGCAAATATTGATTTGAAATCATCGGCTTCTAACCAGTGGTCGTGGTGGTCCAGAGTAGGTAGTACCTACTTTGGGAACCATTGCCATAGGTATGTTTTGGATGGGTCGTGGTCCAGAGGAGGTATCAACTTCAAGAACCACTGCTATAGGTACCTATGTTTTAATGGGTAGTTTCGATGACTATTCAGCTTTGGGCGTAATGGGAACTAAAGGGTCTGCCCACTACACCGGAGCGCACCTTTTGTCGAATATTTGTACCTATTTGAAATTGACATAAAGCATTGTATGAAATTGGCAAAGGGTGAAACCTTTATTTTTCTCTAATGCAAGATCACGTGACCTTTTGTTGGCAATCTCATACAATATATTTTTTAATTTTCGATTAGCGATATCGGGGCATGTTTTAAATGGAGTTGACATCGATGAGAGATATATCTTCGGCTCTTTGAAAACGACTTGTGAAAGTTCTCTTTATTTCAACAAGTAATTAAAATGTTGATTAGTTTTTCATTACCTTAGCTTGCAATAAAGGTAAGTTATAACTTAGGTAGGTAAAGAACCAATTTTGTAACATTTCGTGGATTCTCCCGCCTGTTGCGGTCTTCGTGGACGCGTGACTGTTGTGTGCTAACTGTCTAGACTGATTTACTTACAATTATAGTGGTTTTAGTTCAAAGGAATCAAGCTTTCACTCGTGACTTTATTACTGAACGCTAATTCGATGCCAGGATGACTTTAATTGCTCCATTTTAAATATATTTTCAAAAATATTTGTTGTCTTGACCTTTGTGAGCATGATCACAAAAACCCCCATGAGTTTCTTGTGCCTTTTTCTCATTGGTCGGCGCGTTTTGAAGGCACACAATCTCACTTAGTTTTTAAAACGATTAATGTGATTTCTGTACGTGTATTATGTAGGTATATTTACACAAAGTATAAATGAGTTAGTAAGTATTCTATCCGTTAGCTGGCCACTATAACCCAACACTGAGAAAAAAATACTGTTGATGTAACAATAAAACTTTAATCCCTGAGAGCCGACAGGGGTGCATAGTTCCAACATCAAAGTTTTTATTGTCAAGACTAATTTTGTCTTTGCAACAACATTATTACAGCGATACGTGCGTAAATACTCCAACAATAATATGTTGTTAAAAATTGATTGAAACACTTACAACAGCTTGCTCGCATACCTGTTCTCATTTTGTTTCCTTAACAATCTATTTTGTACCTGTACCTATGCACTTTTGTTTCCTTAGCCATGAAACCTTGTCTAACTCCCTATACAGCTTTTGCTTTTACAGCAATTTAACTATGTTCTTTTACATATCCTCTTTTGTTTCCTCGGCAAATTAACCTTGTCAAACTACCTAGACTGCTTTTGCTTTTAGAGCAATTGAACTTTGTGTCTATACCTATCCTACTTTGTTTCTATAGCAATTTAACTCTGTCAAGTTCAGCGTATACCGATGGACGGCAGGGCGGTGCATTTTAAATTTGCTAATATAAATTTCAACGTATTTAATGGTAACAAGATTTTCATCGATTTCAAAGTTCAGACACCGATAACCTTTGATGCTCCGTGGCCGATGTCTAAACTTTGAAATACATATTCCTACATAAGTTTTGTTACAATTAAATACGTACGAATTTATATTGACAAATTTAAAATGCCCTGCCCTATCGCCCGATCATCGGTGTACACTGAAATAAAACGATGACAATTAGGATTAGATATGCAATTAAAAATATTACAAATCATTACAAATAATATTTATTCAAAATCCTTATAACTATAAGATCAAATAATTAAACCTTAGGTGAATGGGCTGGCTTCAATTTTGCTGTCATACTAATAAAACTTAACCTCACCTCGTCTCTAGAGAGTTTTCAAACTCTTTTTCTAGTTACGGAAATGGTTGGCATCTGCCGTAACAGAACGGCTAGAAATGCTGCAAACGACGTGCGATGACAGGTTCTATTCCGACTGCAAAAAAAAGTTAAAATTGAAAGAAAAAACTAGCATACATACGTATATTATGTTAGTTTACTTCGATTGAATGAAAATACTTACCAGTAGCTAATTCTAGTATACATCGAGAGTTATTTGGTCGACTTTGCTGGATAGGATAGGATAATAATAGCATTGGATCCACCATGAGTATCGGTTTCGACTTCGCCTTCGTCAGTGGATCCGTTTTCAATAGATTCCCACAAGTCTTCGTTTTCAAGATAATATGCTTTGGCGGCAAAACTCCAAGTTGGCCAACTATCACGACCTGTTAAAAGCTTCTCGATCAACATCATTGAGCTGTTTGTAGTCATTTTTGTATATGTTGGTATAAACTATTTATCTAAAATGCTGTAAAAGAAGGAACTCCGGCGACCGCGTTGCACTTTTTGAGGTTAAGTCTGTTTTAACTATATTATTATACGTAATTTTCGTGAAAACTATTACGTACAGGCAGGGTGAGGCCCATAACCTGTTCAAAAAAAGCAATGGAACTCCACTTGTCTACTATACATAACGCACTGGTCAAAATCAATACTGTTCTTAATAAACTATGTCCACGCGGTACGAAGGTCTAAACGTAACTATTATGAACGACCTGTTTCAAATTGTACTGTTAACAAAATTTAATAATAACGTTGTAACTCTAAGCTATACTTACTTTGCTGAATGATGTTTTAGGATTTTGTTAGGTACACATGTAAACATATATAAATTAACAACCTGATGTTTATATACCAGCAACGTTTATTTTGTAAAGTGATTTTGTCAAAATTCTATATAGAAAGTTGTGACGCTAACAACAGTCACCTTGTAACCACAGCGATGTAATGTAACGTTGTTGTGTTTATTAAGTATCTATAGTTACAGGCACAAAAATAATTTGACAATAAAAAATATGATGTGGGCACTAAACATGTACTGATATTGTAGCAAAAGTGTTAAGTTGCTGTAACTATAAATGTCTGACAACGTTTTTATTGTACTTTGTCGGCTTATTTTTTTCTCAGTGAAGCTTTCTTTCTTAGCTTGGGGCTAGATGGTGATGTGTATATATTATCCGGAAATATTTATTTATTTTATTTAAAAAAATACTTTACGTGATAAGACCTGTCGTCATGGTATGGATTGGAATGCTGGGCCGTGAAGAAGAAGGATGAGAGAAGATTGCATGCAGCGGAGATGAGAATGTTGAGATGGATGTGTGGAGTAAAGAGGATGGATAAAATAAGGAATGAGTACATTAGAGGAAGTCTGAAAGTAGCACCGGTTACTAAAATATATATATATATATATATATATATATATATACGCGACGAATTGAGAACCTCCTCCTTTTTTGAAGTCGGTTAAAAAGTAAAAGGAAACGTTTGAGTTGGTATGGACATGTGATGAGGAGAGAGGAAACGCATGTGACTGGAAGAGTGATGAGTAGGTATGAACGTAGAGGAATGCGGAGAGGAAGAGGACATGACATGAGGGAGATGAATGTAAACGATGAGATGATGACTAATAAGAGTGAATGGACGAAGTAGACATACTGTGCCGAATAAATTGTGATAATTAAAGGCAGGAAGATGTTGATGATTAAAAAATACTTGAGTAGTAAATCTACAATTTCTGGCATCATTTCCAATAGCATCGGAATGTCAAGAGTGAAAAGTAGTTCAGTTAGAGATATAGGTAGGTATATAGAAGCCACGACGCGGCGACGTCGACCTATAGCGTGTTGTGTCGACAGACTGACGACATTTACTTCGTTGAACTTGATCGATACCACCATTGATATACCTACTACTAATACACAATTGATAATGCTAGGTTTACTATTAATTCATACAAAAGTGTGGAAAAGTAAATCTAGCGTACCTTAGGTACCTACTACTAGGTGGCTAGCTGCGCTCCGCGGTTTCACCCTCGTAAGTCCCGATCCCGTGAGAATATCAAAATGAAAATTAGCCTTCCTCGATAAATGGACTATCCAACACAAAAATATTTTTTCAATTCGAACCAGTAGTTCCTGAGATTAGCGCGTTCAAACAAACAAACTCTTCAGCTTTATACCTAATATACCTAAGTAAAGATTAGGCGATGTTTTCAACATTTAAGTATTTTTGTACCTAATCAAAGCACTTCCTAAGTATATTGGTATTTTCTAGCGCCAAATTCACAAAGCTCATGTGTTGTGGCGTTCTAGGAACTGTTTAAATCTTACATTAGTGTAGTGTGAGGGCTGCAGATATTTTAAAAAACTGTAGCTACCCGTATTGGTAAATATCAGTGAGTGACAAAATTAAGAAACTTTAATTACTAATTCTTACGACCCGCCCCGGCTTTGCACGGCATATATTATGCATGTATTATACATATAAACCTTCCTCTTAAATCACTCTATATATTAAAAAAGCGCATCAAAATCAGTTGCGTAGTTTTAAAGATTTGAGCATACTTACATAGGGATAAAGGGACAGAGAAAGCGACTTTGTTTTATACTATGTAGTGATAGTGATAGTACTGGTTCAAATTGAATAAAATTTGAAATATACCGTACCTACTTATACAATGCCTGTTTGGTTAGGTACTGAAAATTTAGGCTTTTAGTTTTATCCACAACGAAGTTATAGAGGGTCGAAAATCGCCTGAACTGTTTCGAGAAGAGGATGGTACGGCCGATTGATAATACGCACTCTATCAATGACTACAGAAGCCAGGCCACAGTCTTGCTAAACGAGCCAACCACCTTAGCCGGCCCTTATTTCAACATCAATGTCTATAAATCGTTAAAATATGAAAACAAAGAGACTGGCTGAACCAATTTGCATACAATTGCATCGTTTTGGATAACTGTAACAGCGGAATACGCAACAAGTTCACATGTTTTACGACCTCTGTGGCGTGACAGGTGAACAGATACTTAGTCAGTAGAATGCGGGTTCGATTCCCGCCACAAAAATATATAGAATGATGAAACCCGCGGCTTAGTAGGTACTTAAGTCTCCGGACATATTGACGAGTTATTTCCACTGGACATGGTCGGCTAAGTTGAGAGGTTAGACAAGCCTACTCCATCTATACCTAAATATATGTATAAAAATTGAAAGTCTTGACTGTCTAAATAGTAACGCACAGTAGTAGCGCACAGCACACATAATTTTCGAAAATCCTACGCGGATGAAGTCGCGGATAAAAGCTAATCCGTTATAAGTCCCAGGCACTACAGAGCGTCCTGAATAACATAAATTTAAAAAGCTAACGCTGTATAAAATAGGGTTGCCATCCGTGCGGGTTTCCCCGGATTTGTCCTAGTTCGGAGGGCGTCCGGGGACCGTCCGTACGGGGTTTTATTTGTAGCCTGTTTAAAACCGGGACAAATGAGACCCCGACTGCTGGGACATAAAAAACTAAAAATTACGTGGGAGTCTCGTTAGCTACACTGAAATTTTCAAGTCACTTTGCCCGCACCGTAAAATAAAAACCCTGGTCGTTCAAGGTCATTTTTAGGGTTCCGTACCCAAAGGGTAAAAACGGGTCCTTTTACTAAAACTGTCCGTCTGTCTGTCTTTCACCAGGCTGTATCTCATGAACCGTGATAGCTAGAAAGCTGATATTTTCACAGATGATAATGTATTTCTGTTGCCAATAAAATTGGTACTAAAAACAGAATGTAATAATGTTACGGAACCCTTCGTCTGCGAGACCGACTCGCACTTGGCTGGTTTATGATTTATATTAATTGTATAAAAATGTAAGACTGACTACTTTAATAGTTTCTTACAGGTTATGTTTAAAATAAATAAAAAAAGTCGATAAAGTAAAAACTTTGGTTTTTTCCGGGATTGTCCGGGTTATGCTCTGAAATCCGGGGTTTTCACGCTTATTGTCCTGGTTCGCAGATTTTTGAGATGGCAACCCTATGTAAAATCTAGATTAGCTATACAAATCTTCACATTACAAACTTTCGAAATAAGAGCTAGATAACTTTGTATCTAGCTTATTAACTTATTTCCTTACTTATGTCACTTATGTAACGATTATGTAAACTTAATTACATTTTGATAATGTCTGCATGTAGTTTTGTAATAGTTTTTTCAATTAAATTAGTGTTAAAACTAGTTTAAACCAGTCTAGGCACCGACGTTAATGACCTCTTCGTGTAAGTAACAGCTGATTATCGGCTAAACAAAACCACAAAATTTCAAAATAATTATAGAATTTCCAAAACTCGTAGAACAAAAGTTTATGGGTAAGATGTACAGAAGTCCTCAGCCGCTTTAAATTCTTATAGTATACAATTATTAATAACCCTCTTCGAATAACCCAGTATTTAAAAATATAGGTAAGTATAATCACTTCATCACTACATAGTATAAAATAAAGTCCCTTTTCGCCGTCCCTATGTCCCTACGTCCTTTGTATGCTTAGATCTTTAAAACTACGCAACGGATTTTGATGCGGTTTTTTTTAATAGATAGAGTGATTCAAGAGGAAGGTTTATATGTATAATACATGCATAATATAGCCGTGCGAAGCCGGGGCGGGTCGCTAGTCTACTATAAAAAAATTGTTCCGATTTAGACTAGGTACTTACATATTTACACATAAGGTGTACCACCTACCACAACCATTAAAAACTAATTATTACGTAAAAATAGGAAGAACTACTTAAGGTGAGGTAGGACCTGACCCATTCCCCATTTCCTGGACCCTTGCTTGCTCTTCCCGCTGGTCATGACTTGCCTTTCACAGTGTGGAAATCACTCAACAGACTAAGGACTCAAGTTGGACGCTGCAGGGCGAACTTGGGAAGATGGGGCATGATCGAGCCGTGCCGGGTTCGGAGCGACTGCGGGGCTCCCGAGCAAACTGTGGTTCACCTCTTGACAGCCAAAAAAATGACGATTTTTTTGGATTTTCACGATTTTTTTCCATAGTAGGCAAATCACTCTAATCGTTTTTCGAAGTGTATGACAATACAAAGCATTTCTTCACATTTACGACAGTAGGAATATCATTCTATGGATTTTAGTGGTTGATACCCAAAAACTTTTTCTAAGACACCTCTATCGCGCTTCTGGTCTTACCACTTCGGCTTAAGTATTTTGCCACATAACAAGCTTTTAAAAAAGTGTCCCTTATTACGGTACCTGGCGCGCGTTAAACCTTTGATTTTGCATTCACTTACTAAGAACGAAGGACCACCAATATAGGTTATAGTCGACATAAATTTCGTGTGAAACAACACAACATATACCTAGATAAAGTAGGTACCTATATATGACCAGCACCTATTGTCTTTCTAACTCTAAGCTACATTATCCACACAATAATGAACTTTATAATGAAAAGTTTAGATGTCAAAATGGCATGTCTATAACGTTATGAAATATGACTTATTTAGATGGAAACGATAAAATTAATTCGTTGCATTGGGAAGCTGTGTTCGTATGGGAATTTTTTTACGCTTTTGTAGAATTTTGAAAATTGTTTTGCAAGGATTTTTCACATCCGTTTTTTTATTGTATTTCTTCTGTTTTGGAACGAAGTTCTTTATCGCGGGTTGGCGAGGGGACCTATAGCCGAGAAAAAATGTAACGCGTTACGAAAATGGGGACAGACATGCATTCATGCTTAGAAATTTCTTTGTGGTCTGGTTGTTTCTATGTATTATAATTATATATTTACAAAAGAAAAGCAAATAAGTAGTAGGTAAGTATATCCGTTGTCTAGCACCCATCCCATAACACAAGTCTAGTTACTTAGGTTGAGGCTAGATGGCGATGTGTGGAATGTCCTACAATATTTATTTATTTTATTTGAATACAAAATATTTTGTAAATAAGTATTTATACTTATTTACTTTACCTATACCTAGTCAATCTGAAAAGTATTAGTACCTACCTAGTATTGTTATTATTTTGTCAATAATGTCAAGGTTTTTTAAAAACCTTTTAGTGGCCCAAATTACTCGCAGATACCTTATTAAAGCCAATTATCATCTTCACTATCACTACATACTTAGTATATAACAAAGTCGCTTTCTCTGTCCCTATGTCCCTATGTATGCTTAAATCTTTAAAACTATACGCAACGGATTTTGATGCGGTTTTTTAAATAGATAGAGTGATTCAAGAGGAAGGTTTATATGTATAATACATGCATAATATAGCCGTGCGAAGCCGGGGCGGGTCCCTAGTAATTTATAAGTAACTAGCGGCGCTTCGCGGTTTTGCAGGAATATCATTCTATGGATTTTAGTGGTTGATACCCAAAAACTGTTTTTAAGGCACCTCTAATGCGCTTCTGGTCAGCTGTGCGTTGATCCGTCAGTCAGGACAAAGCATTTTATATTATGTATAGATATTATGTTTAAGGTGAAAGGGTACCTGCGCTCTCTCCATACAAACAATTTTTATTTATTTATTTTTTAATCTTAATTTCTATGATAATTAGAAAATTAAAAAAAAAAACAAAACATAGGGGCATAGCTCATGGCAGTTATAGGTTTTATGCACCAAAAATATTTGCTCTAGTGTCATTATCCAGGGAGGAAACAGTCGACTACGTTTGTAATAGTTTGTATGGAGAGAGCGCAGGTACCCTTTCCTCTTAAGGCTGTGCGTTGATCCGTCAGTCAGGACAGGACAAAGCATTTTATATCATTATTATTTATTAAGAGCCTATACTGTCCCACTGCAGGGCAAAGGCCTCTCTACCTTTCTTCCATTGATCACGATCTGTCGCCATTGCACACCAATCATATTAATTTCAATTTTATATTATGTATAGATTATTATGTTTATGTAGGTAAGTAAGCTGACCCCAGTGCAAATTGCCTGTCACATAGTCTCAATGATTTTATCCAATTAACATTGATTTATACTAGATTTACTTATGTAATTTAATAAGTATTTGTACCGTAGTATGTTGTGTAATAAACACTTCACAAGTCTTAGTAATAGGGTTCTGTTGTTACCCTTTGGATACGGACTAAATAACATGCCTTGGGGATTTAATGGCCCCTCTACATGATGGCCCAACACTGGACCAGCGAGATGGCCATGCGATGGTTGAAACGCAACTACACGATAGCCACGTTCAGACATCTTTGGCCACTTTCTTTGATGTGCGACCGAAAAACCGACACTGTGGCCATCCCACGAACAATAAGCCATCATACACCACTACATGCTGGCCCATATTAGTGGGCCAGCATGATGGCCCATAAAGTAGTGTTTCCGATCGATAGTCGACTATTACTGAATAATCGATAGTCTATCGATAGTTTATTAAAAACCGATAGTATCGATAGACAGACAAAAACGTGATAAGACCTGTCATCATGTATAGATCGGAATGCTGGGCCGTGAAGAAGAAGCTGGAGTGAAGATTACTATCGATAGTTTGCCACGTTATGAGCGATAGTAAAGCTTTTTTTATATGAAAACTATCGATAGTTCGACAACGCTAGCATCCAGTCGCCATCCCACGATACAGAAGCCATCATACACCACTACGCCCTCTGTATTGACTACGCAGTCACCCCTACATGCTGGCCTATCATGTAGAGGGGCCATGAAGCCTGTCAGTTGCTCAGAATTAATTTCACTGAAATGAATTCAACTCTTTGAATTCATACCAGCGCAGCGAGCTATTAGAGGCGAAGTTTTCACAACATTTGTGGGCCGTCCCGTCACGGGAGTTGAGCGAGCTCCGAACATCCCGTCGTTTTACAAAAATTAAATATTATATTCTAGTGGAGCTGTAAAGAATAGATACTACACTTTGATCTTAGCCAAAAGGCCAAAAACGATACCGTAGGAAACAACAAGCGCGGTAGTCTATCAGCGGCGTCAAATCTTGACACCGCGATTCAGAAAAACGGGCAAAAGTTGTAGCGATATCTAGCGGTGCGCCGCGTAATCTCTCACGTCGACTTGCTACTCTCTATCACAATATTTTGCATTTTATAAACGTTATTTGGGTTTCCTGACTAAAATAATTTCACAGATATTATTCTAATAAACTCTGGAAAAGTTACTAACTAAAAAATTAACTCCGAAACTCTTCTAATTGCGCTCGAGCGTATAAGTCCTGAAGAGTCCCGATCTCAAGGGAATATCGCAATAAAAGGAAGCCTATATCCTTTTCGACACTTATGAATATCTCTTCTCAAATTTTCATCTGAATCCGTCAAGCCTTAGGTATACCTAACAGTGAGGAGGGAAGAAACTAAAAAACACTCAGCGGTTTTACTCCCATAAGTCCCAATCTCGTGGGAATTTAGGATAAAAAGTAGCCTTTATATTGTTCCGAGTTTCCAGCTATCTACATTCCTAGTTACATCGCCATCAGTTAAGTAGTTTTTGCGTGAAGAGAGAACAAAACTAACAAACTTTAACTTTACTTGGGGTCTTGGGGTGGTCCATATACTTAGATAGCTATTGTATTTTTGATATTTAAAAAAGACATTTCTTACATTCCTCGTTATATCAATAGAAAGTTGGTGTAGAGTGCGTGCCACAAAGGTTTGTGCGCAGGCAATATCGGAAGCTATCGAATATGTTCGATTTCTGCCGATTAAGTCAAGTGTTTGACTTTTAAACTTCTTTAAATTCGATTAGAACTGTAGGGGATCACTTTCAAAAACCAAATATGACGTTATAAATACGTCATAATTTGTAACAGTTGTTGCAAATACAATGCATTAAAATATAAAATGAATGCTGAATGACCTTTAGGTATTTACAAAAGTCAGCTGATTTTCGAATTGACTTAAATCTTACACCCCTTATTCCAAAACGAGGTTTATGGATAGTCCGAAATGTGGATTTAAACCTTAGATTCAGACACAGATTTACTCGTGAACTATAGTCTAAACACTATCCATATAGATTATATAAGGGAACTATAGTCTAAACACTATCCATAAAGATTATATAGGGATAGTGTTTAGATTATAGTTCACGAGTAAATCTGTGTCTGAATCTAAGGTTTAAATCCTCATCTCGGACTATCCTTAAACCTCGTTTTGGAATAAGGAGGTACAAGTTTCCAAAAAAATGTTTTAATTTCCAAAAATATATATATTTTTTCTAATTTTCCAAAATTCTTACCCTTAGGGGGTGCAAAAGCGGGGCAAAGTTTGTATGTTGTATAAATTTTCGACTTCTACGCGGACGAAGTCGCGGGCAAAAGCTAGTCGTCAATTAAGTTAGAAAGTGCCACTATCCGCGCGCACTCTTATCTAGCACGAACTCCATTCTATACATTCTTATATCATCTGTAAAAATCAATTTGGAATGGTTGTCAATAATATGATGTATTTATTATGTATTGAACAATGTATATGCCATAGACAATAATGTATTGTTGTCTATGACAGCCGCAAAATGTATAAATACAATATAATTAGGTAGTGTGTTTAGACGTTGATTTCTTTGTTAGGTAAGTACTTACCTATGAATTTATATTTGGTAGGTATTTATAGTTATTATAGTTTCACTTTGATGGTAAAAAAAATACATACAACCGAATTGAGAACCTCCTCCTTTTTTGAAGTCGGTTAAAAAGTTACACGAAGTTATTAGCTTTTTTAGTTGTTAGCAAGTGTCCGCAGTTTCACCTGCTGAGTCCCGTTCCCGTAGGAATATAGGGATAAAGTGTAGCCTATGTTACTCCCAAGGATTAAATGTGTCAATAGGTTTCCTCACAATCGGTTTAGTAATTTTGGAGCTTATTTGTTACAAACAAAATATCTTTTTTGTTTATAAATAGTGCAAGAAAATAAATGTGTCTTGCTTTCAAGTTTTAGGTCCATAAAATGGCGGCTTTTGATATTATAGTGTTGCGCATGTGTTGCGTTTGATCCTAAAAAAATACTTGTGTGATTTTTTATGGTAGGTACCATGAGGTTAGTATCTATATCCTTTTTAACATAAAATATAATCATCTCGATTGATTTATCCGTTTTTGAGTAATCGGTTAAAACACAAACAAAACACGACGTACGAGTTGAAAAACTCCTCCTTTTTAGGAGTCGGTTAAAATTGGCGAATCAATCGTGAGTCGTGACATATCTTGTATATTAATGAGTACCACTTGACGTGATTTACGTGTGACACGTTCAAATATATTCATGAATCTACACTAATTATTATAAAGCTGAAGTTTGTTTGTTTGAACGCACTAATCTCAGAAACTACTGGTTCGAATTGAAAAAATATGTTTGTGTTGGATAGTCCATTTATCGAGGAAGGCTATAGGTTAATTTATATTTCGATATACTCACGGGATCGGGAGTTACGTGGGTGAAACTGCGGAGCGCTGCTAGTACTTATACCTATGTATAAAATTCTCGTGTCGCGGTGTTAGTTACCAATGTCCACCTAAACGGCTGAACCGATTTGTATGAAATTTTTTGTGTATTCGTTAGGTCTGAGAATCGAACAACATCTACTTTTTTTCTATTGGTATGGCAAAACAACGTTTTCCGGGACAGCTAGGTATTCCAGAGGTTTAGGTTGCTTTAAAATGCTTCTGTTTTATCCAGCCTGACTGGCTGACGGATCAACGCACAGCCTAAACCGCTGATCGTAGAGACCTGTAACTTTGAGTGTGTGTTTTTTGTATGACGTAGGCATCCAATTTTCCGAAATTCTAGACTCTAAGGGGTGAAAAAGGCGAAGTTTGTATGGGACAACATGATTCTTAGGCCAAATTTCGACCTCTACGTGGTCTAAGTCACGGGCAAAAGGTAGCATTTTCATAAATAAACGCTATTTCTGAAGACATATTTTGCGATCAACATCTTAAAATACTGGTCAGTATTAAGGTATAATATATTACGTCCATGGGTTTTCATTCCTCATTGGTAGAGACTTCAATTCTGACAGGTGACTTTTTAAAAATGATCAATTTACGACATAGAGCGCGCATTACATGCAGCCAAAAGCGTATAATTATAACGTCGTTAACCTAAACATTCCATTTAGTCCCACGGTTCTATTTCAAAGGCGATGTTTAAAGGTGATAGTCATTGACGATTAGCCGCCATTGGATTGGAGTTTAACCGTATTCGATTTAGTTTATTCGAAATCGCATATTTCGAACTAAAAAAAACAAGGTTTTTGCTAAAAATATTCAAATAGAGATCGAAAGATGATACCTTTCCTCGCGAATTATTTGTAAAAAAAATATCATTTTTAATCACAAAAGAGCCTAATTTGCCTTAAAATTAGTGTATAAAAGGGACTTGGAAGTAAATGGTCGTAGAGCTCGCTTTGAGCGACAAGGCCGCCCATTGTAACACTTTGACTTATACTTTGTTATATAGATTAAATGTATGTAGTTAACTAATATAAAATTGGTGTTTACAATAAAGAAATTATCTATCTATAGGTACATTAGTTCTATGAAAAATACTTAATTTTTCCTACGTCAATGGAAAATATAGGAAGGTACGTTGAAAATTTATATGTAGGTCCCATAAAATTTAGTGCTTTTTCTCTGATAATTTAAATAAATCGTGATATAATCAAAATAACTATAATTATCGGTTACTTGGTTACCCCATCCATCTGTGATTATTGGTTATCCAAGATGCAAGTAGGTACTGTAATAGCTTAAAATGTACCCCTCTTCCGACAAGGCAATCGAGTAATTCACCCATAGAGCTGCAATTTACCTAATAAGTACAATTAGATAAAATTAAAGAGGTTGCATCCATTGGTAGTAATAGAGAGTTCATGTCACTCATTATCCATTAGGTCGATCGTAAGTAGTTGTTACAACA
The DNA here is from genome assembly GCA_907269075.1 of Idaea aversata. Classification (NCBI taxonomy): domain Eukaryota; kingdom Metazoa; phylum Arthropoda; class Insecta; order Lepidoptera; family Geometridae; genus Idaea; species Idaea aversata. The sequence continues at coordinate 856,089 of OU026109.1, forward strand.
TCGTGTTTCCTTAAAAACTAACTTTTGCTCGCGACTTTTTTGCTTAGTGGTTGAATTTTTCAAAATCCTTTCTTAGTGAATGACTACGTTGTAACAGCTATATGTACGCCAAATTTTAGTCCGATGCTTCCATTGGTTTGAGCTGTGCATTTGTATATCGATCAGTTAGCACTTTGAATTTAGTTATTATGAAAAAAATACTAACAAATTGAATTACAATACCTTTACTCTTTTTATTATGCTTTCGAGAATCGAGTTTGCAACTAAAGAACAAAATTTCTCTTGTTTTATTTCAGTCCAAATCATATAATATTAAAGAAGAACTTTAACATATAATTTCAATTTATGCATCCCACGGGTTTACTTGCGCATCATGAACAAAAGCATATGACATGTTATTCCTGGTCCTTACTATCTACAAAGTTTTATCAACAAATCAAAGTTTTAACAGTGCAAACAGCTCAGTAGTTTTTGCGAGAAGAAATAACAAAAATTTAACACAAAACCTTTCACATTTTAATATAAGTAGGATTTGGACCACAACATTCATATCCTTATGAAAATTTACATCACTTATACTACTTATTTTATTATTTCAAAAGTTTAATTAAGAAGGTTGTTAATAACTTCATCTTTAAAGTTTTTATGATCCCTTTTACTTTTACTGTTTTGTAATAAGGTAATTAATTTTGCCATTTGGTTGTTTCCGAGTGTAACCATAAAATATTTAATATTTTGGAAATGGTACTTATAGGTTAAAAATATATAATAATTATGCCATTTCATTGTTCTGTATTTAAAAATAAGAGTATTGATAATATTTAATTTTTGCTGCAAATTACTTTTGTATATTGATTACAAGACTTGAAAAGTGACAGTTGTGATTGTGATATTATCACACCTACGTGCTCTACATTTTACTGACTCGTTTTGTATTATTTTCTGCAAAACTTTTGAAAGGTAAAGCTTTTGAAACTTAAACGATGACGTCACTGACTGTAATCGTGAAACAAAATTGAAAAAAATTAGGTAACGCTTTTTCAAAAATACGATTGTTAAAACATTTGTAATTATGTACTTACAAAAATACTTCCTCGAAAAAGGTGTAAAATACGAATAAGTCCAATTAAGTTTTTAATAGAGCACCTACATTTTTAAGTACAAAATTTTAAGTTTGTGTGTATGTATATTACTTCTTCACACAAAACGACTGAACCGAATGCGATATAACTTGGCATGTAGATAGTTGAAGTCCTAGAATAACATAACTTAACTTTATACCCTGATAATCCCATGGGATCGGGACTTAAACGAGTAAATTCGGAAAACGCAGCTATATACTAGTTTTAAAACGAAACAAAGTTTTCTCAGTAAACAAATATATTTTATTCTCATTGCAATATTGTATGACACGTGTTTCACACTTATGTTATACGGAACTGATTCTTATTCTTTAGGTAGTAAGGTTTAAAGATAATGTTTTATAAGAAAAGCAATCGGATTTACTTGTTTTGCACAAGGAATGCAAGTCAGGAACTTGATATTGGTAAAATCTACTTCTATGAAGTACTTTGTGCTATCTATAGTGTTTGTTGTTCTAAGATACGTTTAGTTAGCCGAGCAAATTTTATTTTAAAGCTTTTGGATGGATGGAAAACTTTTTGAGGTTATGTTTATTGGAAAACAGGTGTTTTTGGAGTGAGAGGTATTTGATCTTAAAGTCTTATTTATTTATTGAATTTTGACTACTATTTTAAACAATAATGGTCTTTATTTCCAAAACAGCTGTTGTCCATTTAACACAAACTTAATTTTTTGCAAAAATAAATGTTCGAATTTTCAGAAGTCGCAAAATAGTTGTTCGCCTAGACTACAACAAACAAAGAAATTAACCCCCTACCGTATTAAAACCCTTCGTTGGAACACATTATAGAGAGCAATTGTAACACATTATGAACCGTTTGCACTAGTATGAATTTTCTAAGGTTTCGTAAATTTTGATTCCAAATTCAAATATTTTTTTCTTTACCAATATAGTGAAATGTTTAATTCCAACACACAAACACGATTAACCATAAATAGTAAGAAGAATAATACACAAAATATAATTTGTACACATACAAAATGCATTTATACAAATACAAATTCATGGTAAGTATTCAAATAATCAATCACTTTTTGTAATGTTTTCTGGACTCTCTTTTCTATGACTCTCTGGACTTTCCATGATATTTTTTTAGTTCGAGGTCTATCGATAATTATGCACTACTTTTGTAACATTTTTATTTATTTAATAGTTAATTTTCTTACGACAATAGTTTAGTATCAGGCTGAGGGGTAATAAGTTACCTTAACTCTCTACCTATAGGAATTTAGTTATAACTCTAAGGTTACAAGTCAATACTTCGTAAAAAACATAGGATTTTGTGTACATGTACAAAACGCTTTATTATAATAATAATTATTCAATTAAGGTCAAGACGCAATTCGCACGAACACCTTTGTACATGCGTTTACGGAAAAAATAACAAACAAAAAAATTTGGACAATTGTATACAAGTACACTAAAAACTACAGCAAATACTAGAAAGGCTATTTTGTCCGCCACTATCTGACAATTGGACGTTTTGCTACTTAGACTATCTATACCGTAGTGTGAGTTTTTTCATATAGCAAACACGACTACTAGTTAAGCCTAGACGAAAAAATTGTATGGAATGTTGACAAGTCAACCTCATTTTTTTATTATAATCATGTACAGTCACATTACCAATTACCTGAACCCCACGTGACCCAGAATTAATTCGCACATCTGTAAAAAATGTAGTATTTTGGTACCTATTTTGTTATTTATTTAATGTTGAATATTGTATTGTATAGAATATAGTTTAAAAAAAAAACAGAATCAGGTAACATTATTTTACAACCTTACAGATTTGTGAGTGAGCTCTAGGTCACGTGAGGTTCAGCTAATTAGTAATGTGACTGTAGAGTGCATGGGTTCACTTTGAATGGTCTTAAAAACTAAGTTAGGATGTGTGCCTTCGGAACGCGCCTAACAATGAGAAGAAGGTACAAGAAATTCTCATGCTCATGCTCACGTGAAAAGCGCCCCTAGCGGACGTGATGCGATACACAACTTTACTTTAAGCAAACACAATTTTCTCTACACAAATGTGTTAGTAACGTTTACAAGACGAAAAAACTCGCACTACGGGCTTTGATAGTTAGACGTTTTGCACAGTTGGACGATTTGCTACTTAGACTTTCTGATCGGGTGGAAAAAGAACTGGTCCGAGATGCAGTCAACATAAAAAAGTATATTAAAAAAAGCTTACCGTTCTGACTGAAGCAACCATGTTTATTTCTGGCACCTGAAACAATAATATTTAAATCAATAAATCAGCTTGTTTACCTAGGTAACTTAATTTTACTATTAACTTATTAGAAGGAAGTTCCTTTTCGCGGGTAGGCGGGGGGACCTAGCCGAGAAAAAATATGTTACTTACGCGTTACGAAAACGTGAAACGGAGTTTCTTTTCCTATTATAAACCAAATCAAATACAAATACATCCTCTCCTGACATCCGTTATACTTTATGACGTAGGTATTTATGGATTTTATATCCTTCCTACCGATTTTAAAGACTCAAAACTTATAGGTAGATACATAATTTCTTAAATAATAAAATCAATTAAAAACGCATAAAACATGACTCATAATATAATTGTATGTGTTATGCAACGGTACAGCACGATTAAGGAAATAGGTATGTATTGTATACCTATTGATTATTCGCACGATTTTTTTAAATAACTATTTATATAGGTATTGAATTATATATATTTTGTAAACGTTGAAGTCAACACAAATAATAATAAAGAATTTATTGGCTGCAAACGTCACCGAGAGCGAATCTACAAACGTAGGTATTATGCGTTTGGCCATTAAATAATTATGCTGTATTCCAACACAGGGTTTTTGACGTGATAACTGATAACGTCTAATAAATTGATGGAACACCTGCATTCACAAAAAAGATGACGTCATGCGTCCCGTCATGTTCCGAGAATACGTCATGTTATTGATTGTTGTTTGTTTTCTTAAACGGTTTCACGTAATTTTATCGTCCGTAAACCGACTTTACAGACAACCTTTTTTTACAAAAAGGTTGTTCTACGACTTTTGAAAATCAACCTTTTTGGAAAGTCTTGAGGTTATGAAATTCCTAATTACAGCATTTTTCAAAATCGTTATAAAACTGCTAAAAAGAACTAAGTTCAAGTAATGTACAGCAAAAACAACACTTCTTTACTTTACTACTACACTTCTACTAACACTTCATATATAACAAAGTCGCTTCCCGCTATCTATCCCTATGTATGCTTAGAGCTTTAAAACTACGCAACGGATATTGATACGGTTTTTTTAAATAGATAGATTGATTCAAGAGGAAGGTTATGGTATATAAAACAAAACTACAACGCGTAAGAAGTCGCGAGCTACAGCTAGTTAAAAAAACTGGTTGCCTGTAAAGTCGGTATACGGGCGAAAGTTTTACGTGACAACAACTGTGCTCGAGTGGAAGGGACGCGTGCCTTTCACTTTTTATGTCTGTCTCTCTCGCTCTTAGGCGGGCTAACCATGCCCGCGTGCCTCTCCCTCGCTCTCATTGTGAGCGCATAACGTCAGCGGAGCGTAACGCAGTTTCTTGAAGTGTCACCCGGCAAACCAATTTATAAAACGTTGTCACGTCAAAAAACTGACTGATTATTCTCAACGAAGTCGCGGCCAAATGTTGGTTTTATATAATTAAGCTTCGCACGGCTATATTATGCATGTATTATCGACTTGTATGTTTAATTATACACATAAACCTTCCTCTTGAATCACTCTATCTATTCATAAAAACCGCATCAAAATCCGTTGCGTAGTTTTAAAGATCTAAGCATACATAGGGACAGACAGCGGAAAGTGACTTTGTTTTATACTATGTAATGTAAATGTTCCGAATCAATTACCAGTTGAAGCATTAAGTTCCTCTTGGGTTAATTACACGTCGAGTGCACGACTAGTTACGATTGCTCAGTGTGGATTACGGTTCACGTTAAAATTACAGCATCTTAGTTTAATACATTTATTAAATGCTTTTAAAAAATTGGGTAGGTATGCTATATCAAAGATAAGAGTAGCACAGTATAGAGATGTGAAAACGTTCCGGTTTGGATAAAACTATTGATAAATTACAGTAAAAAAAACAAATGGTTGTCTTTAAAGTCACTTTAAGGACGATTATTTTATTACGTGATAACGTAAGAAAACGAAGAAAAAACTTTTTTTTTGTTATTCCTTTAAAAAATCTTTTTTTTTTCTTTTTTTTCCCTTTCCTTATATTTTTTTCCTTTAAATAAGTCTTCTATTCGTAACACCATAACACAAGCCCAGATGAGTGATAATATTATTAAATACCCTGCTTTCTAAGTTACGACGACGCGTCTGGTCATATTACCATGACGCATGACGTCACACAATATTACCGTGACACTTTTTTATGAATGCAGGTGTTCCATCAATTTATTAGACGCACGTCAAAAACTACTTGGGCTACCTGTGATGGGATGATAGTGGATAAGATACTGGGAAACTATTTGCTTAGCTATTAATTAAATTCTAATTAATTCAGTCCACCATCATTACAATCATTCATTTATTTAATATGAATTGCAGAAAACTACAAAATGAGCTATTTCCTTTGATTTGCCATATTATGTTTGTTTCCAGAAATTGATCTTTATTACCAACACGATCGATTAGTACAAAAATATAGGTGATATTTTTGACGTGATAACGTTTTATAAATTGGTGAACACCTGCAATCTCAAAAAATGGTTGTCTGTAAAGTCTGTTTCCGGACGATAATTTTACGTGATAACGTCATAAGAAAACATTGATGGTAACCATAGCAACGGTAATACGTTGCTATAGTTCCCTTGTCAATAACATGAGGCGTTCCAGTAACGACGCGTGACGTCACACTTTTTTGAGATTGCAGGTGTTCACCAATTTATAAAACGTTATCACGTCAAAAGTGTGACGTTACGCGTCGTTACTGGAACGCCTCATGTTATTGACAAGGTAACTATAGCAACGTTTTATCGTTGCCATGGTTACCATCAATGTTTTCTTATGACGTTATCACGTAAAATTATCGTTCGGAAACAGACTTTACAGACAACCATTTTTTTTAATGAACAGGTTTCGATTTCTGGCTAGGGTAATGACTTTTTCAAAAATCTAATTATCCACTTTTAGCACACTTTTAGTTCTTGTCAAATTCGATATCTCTTATAGTTTAGGATATAGCCCTGAAAGCCAATGTAATAAAAACACATTGTAATCACTATAGAAACTTATAAATAAACTAGCGACCCGCCCCGGCTTCTCACGGCTATATTATGCATGTATTATACATATAAACCTTTCTCTTGAATCACTGTACGGTGAACGTACATTATACCTAACCATTTTCGCTGACAAACTCAAAATACCTTATTGTATCATATTTTATCGACAATAAATCAGTATTCATTCAAACCTCATTACGGCCGGTTTTATTCAGTATCTTATTCCAAATCTATTCCCAATCAACAATCTGTGTGTGGGATTTACGACCCCTAACATAGTTTTGGTCCTTCGAGCACACCGCAGTGCGGGACCTCAATTCCGTGACTGTGGTAACAGTGTAAATCCAGGATTGCAGTGCATACTCGCGTGGATTACATATATCTATCAGCATCATCAGGTTGGGCCCTATATCTCGGGTCCCCTATCATCATCAATCTACAGCATCGGCTTGGGTTCATTACCCTGAGCACTCAGCCTCATCATCGCCTACAAACGCAGGCAGTAACAGCAGCGGCCAGTGGCAGTAACTGGCACATCAGATCTATCCCACGTCAAGTATCTTCAACCTTCAAGTAAGTTCGTTCCATTTATCACCATGGCATCTTCCTTGATTGAAAAACAAATCAATATCAGTGACCACATAGAGAAAATTTTCATCAACTTTAAGAAAGACTCAAAGTCAAGGAAGACACCAGAATATATTCAAACTAGATTAGATCTTTTAGATGACCTCTGGAACGATTTCAACGGCAACCATAACATCCTTTTACAAGGACGCGATCCCGAGCGGGATATCGCCTATTTTGAAGACGAAGTATATCAGAAAACTACTGAAACTTACCAGAAGATTCTTAACCTCTTAACCGACTTTGGTAAGGCAGAAAGTTCATCCGAACCCATAGAAAGGGCAACACAACCAAGTGGAGAAATAGATTCGTTACTATCTTTACAAAGAACATATTTCAGAGCATTAAACAGAAAAATTAACAACATTGACCTTGACCGTGTTACCGAAACATGGCAGATCGAAGATCATTTACAGAAAATCAAGACAATATGGTCCATCATTGAAGACCTACATATCAAGATCGATCATATTTTAGAAGGTGGTGACATTACATACGAAGATGATTTCAATACCAATGAGAAATCTTACGAAGATATGAAAGAGCAGCTCAATACCAAGTTACAAAATACGCAGCATATTCAGAAGGCAACCCCTCAACTAGATGTTCCTATCTTCTCAGGAGGATACACTAACTGGCCAACTTTCTACGACTTATTTACTGAGACCATTCACAACAACAAAGCCATAGCAAGAGCTCAAAAACTTCAACATCTGAAGAACAAGGTGAGAGGCGAACCACAACGTCTAATTTCTCATTTACATATAACCGCCGATAATTACGAAACAGCATGGGAAATATTAATCAATAGGTACAACAATCGACAGGTACTTTTTGAACAACAAATGGAAATCCTATTAAACCAACCCCAATTACAAAGACAGAACGCTAACGAGCTTAAAGGATTATATGACACTACCACAGAGTGCATTCATTCTATTCATAACTTACAGGTGGAGACTAAGTCATGGGACCCATTTTTAGTTCATATCCTTTGCAAAAAATTAGATTCGAAGACACGTACCGAATATAAAGCATCCCGAAGCAATCCCAAAGAAATAGCCTCAATAAAAGAATTCATGATGTTTATAGAGTCGAAATTTTCCTCTATTGAAGAGCCCAACTATGAACAAATCGGACAAAAATCATCGACTTCAGATAATTACAACAGAAACAAAAATTATAATCAGAATAAATCGAAGTACTTTTCACCTAACTATAACAAGGCAACCCAATCGGGGCCTCTTCAAAATAAATCATGGCAATCAACACCTTATAATCACGATCATAAGAACTACCAAGCATTAGCCACATACGTCACACCATGTCTCTTGTGCAATCAACAACACGAATTATTTAAATGCAGAAAATTAATTTACATGACACCGGAAACAAAGTTGAGTACAATTACAAACCTACATGTATGTCGAAACTGCCTGATCAACCATAATGGTAAAGAATGCACTTCAACTAAACGGTGTAAAGAATGTAATTCGAACCATCATACGATTTTACATCAAGCTTTTACAAATAATTTACCTACCAATACCAATAATATAGTGACGTCATATCAAGCAAATAAGCAACAACCTCTAAAGACCTTCGAATCGAAACCATTATCATCTCAAGTTAAGAATGCGTATCATGTATCTTCAGAATACGAAGAATCTTTGTTAGCAACCGCTCTTGTTAACATTCAATCAGCTGACGGGACCTTTGTAGTATTCAGGGCTCTACTCGACCCTGCATCTCAGGTTTCCCTTATATCGGAAAGAGTTGTTCAACTCTTAGGTTTAAAACGTCAACGATCTTTATTATCAATCTCAGGAATCGATCTTTGCACGAAACAAAGTAAAGGTATGGTCAACATCAACTGTCAATCTTTGCATGACCCGAGTTTTCTATTTGAAGCAGAAGCTTACGTCGTCACCAAGGTCGTAAGAGACCTACCTAACATATCATTCCCACAGAAACCTTGGAAACATCTCGAGAATTTGTCATTAGCTGATCCCAATTTCAATATATCAAGAAAAGTTGACCTACTTTTCAACGTTGACGTCTACGCTAGAATCATCAAACATGGTCTGAAAAAAGGACCTCAAGGCGCACCCATTGCGCAATATACAAGCCTGGGCTGGATTATCTCAGGCGCAGTACAAACACTACATTGTCACGCTATCGTGCGAAAAGCCGAGGACCTGTCCAAATTCTGGGAGGTCGAGGATATCAATAATCATGAATCGACACTATCAGAGGAAGATAATTACTGTGAAAATTTATATCAACAAACAACGAAACGTTTAGAGAACGGAAAATATGTAGTAGCAATTCCAATGAAACCAGGCTATCAAAATCAACTAGGATCGTCAAAAGATAAAGCTGTCGCGCAATTTAAACAATTAGAAAAGAAGTTCTCCAAAAATCAAGCGTTTTCAGATAGCTACAAACAATTCATGCAGGAATACCTTGACTTAGGTCACATGCACCTAGTTAAGGGAACTACATTACAACAACCCTTCTATTTGCCTCACCACGGGGTGGTGAAACTAGACTCCGAAAGTACAAAATTAAGGGTTGTCTACAATGGCTCGTCAAAGTCATCATCAGGCAGCAGCCTCAATGATTTAATGTACAGTGGCCCTAATTTACAGAAAGATTTGTCAGGCCTTATCTTGAAATGGAGATCTTATACATTTGTCATAACAGCTGACATTGAGAAAATGTTTCGTCAGACGTATGTCAGAGAGACTGATCAACCTCTGCAGACGATCATCTGGAGAAACTCTCAAAGTGACCCACTTCAAGAATATCAACTTACTACGGTGACGTATGGGACAAAGGCCGCTCCATTTTTAGCGATGCGTACATTAAAACAACTTGCTCGTGACGAAGCCTCCAAGTATCCCATGGCAGCTGAAGCAATCGAGACCAGCTGTTACACAGACGATTTGCTGACTGGACAAAATTCTCGTGAATCAGTCATACAATTAATAAACGAGCTAAACCATATTTTCAAATCTTCAGACATAAACTTGAGAAAGTGGTCCAGTAATGCACCAGATGTATTAAAAAATCTCTCAGCAGATCAATTATCAAGCGGTACATTTGAATTTAAATGCCAAGAATCAAGAAAAACGCTTGGCCTCAAATGGAACCCTACCACAGATACATTTACATTTAAAAATTACTTTCATCAAGATAATAACTGCAACGAAAATATTACAAAACGACAGCTTCTGTCCGACATATCGAAAATCTTCGATCCTCTGGGCTGGCTGTCTCCATTATCAGTTCGAGCTAAATTAATATTCCAAAGTACGTGGACATCAAATATTAAATGGGACGAGAAGATATCAACAGATACTCAAAAACAGTGGATACAATTAAGAAATGATTTTCAGGATCTCGAAAATATCAACATACCACGTTATATAGGTCAAACAAACAATAAAAACATTTTACACGCGTTTTGCGACGCATCAGAAAAATCATATGCTTGCGCAATTTACTACATTGCACAAAATAAAGGAGACTACACATCCACATTAGTCGCAGCGAAAACAAAGTTAGCACCTTTATCAAAAAAAATATCATTGCCTCGCTTAGAACTTTGTGGAGCTTTACTTTTATCGCAACTTTTAAAGAAAGTTCTTGATGCATTTTCCAAAATAAACTTCGATATTTATGCTTGGACCGACTCCATGATTGTGCTGGGATGGCTTCATGGAGATTGTGAACGATGGAAACCATTCGTCGCAAATAGAGTACAACAGATAACAGCTATAATACCGTCCTCGTGTTGGCGTCACGTAAAATCGGAAGAAAATCCAGCCGATTGCGCTACTCGCGGATTATCAAAACATCGACTATCAGATTACAATATGTGGTGGCGAGGCCCTCAATGGTTATTATCATTTGATCCAACAAAAATTAATAATCAAATCTATGAAAATCCAGAAATAGAAACAAAGAATAAGGCAAGTGTGTACTCTACCTTAAAAGGCAATAACATTTCATTAATCAGCGAAATACTACATCAATATAATTCATTAACCAGAGTTACTAAGGTACTTGGATGGGTGTTCCGTTTCATAATATGCGCACGTGACAAGCAACATAACCCAGAACGATGCAAATACCTATTATCACAGGAAATAAATAAATCATTTAATTACATTATAAAGGCAACTCAAGACAATGAATTCAAGGACGACATACATAACATTAAGCAAAAAGGGCAAGTTACGACGAAAAGCAAAATCATCAGTTTGAACCCCTTCTTAGACAGTCAGGGTATATTAAGAGTTGGAGGAAGACTGTGCAACTCCAACCTGAGAGACACAGCCAAACATCCGATAATTTTAGCTTCACATAGCCGACTTACGCAACTAGTTATACATCAGGCTCACATAACTACATTACACGGCGGTCCTAGGTTAACTTTATCATACATCAGAAATAGATTTTGGATTATTAGCGGTATTCGAACAGTTAAGTGTCAGATAAGACAATGCGTGAAATGCAGACGTTTTAATAATCAAACTCATTACCACATCATGGGAGATTTACCTAGGCCCAGGGTAACTCCATCCCGACCCTTTACGCATACTGGTGTAGACTTCACTGGCTTTGTAGAGCTAAAGATAAACAAGGGTCGTGGAATAAAAACCTGTAAGGGATACATATCTATCTTTGTGTGCCTATCTACTAAGGCCACACATCTCGAACTAGTCTCGGACTTATCAGCACCTACCTTCTTGGCAGCTTTTCGTCGGTTCTGCGCTAGAAGAGGTGTACCCTCCGACGTATACAGCGACAACGGAACTAACTTCGTCGGAGCGGACCGTTTATTAAAGCAAGAATATAGAGAAATCACTCGAAACTTAAACAATTCAGATTTCTTTAACAGCATTACAGAATTTAATATCAAATGGCACTTCAACGCCCCCAGTTGACCTAATGCAGGAGGTTTATGGGAAGCAGCCGTTCGTAGCGCTAAACATCACTTACGTAGAGTTTTAGGAGATCAAAAGCTAAACTATGAAGAGTTCGCGACATTACTTACCCAAATAGAGGCTTGCCTAAACTCACGTCCACTTTGTGAACTGACAGAAAACCCTGAGGATGAATATCTCACTCCAGGTCATTTTTTGATCGGCGGATCACTGCTATCTCGCCCGCAAACCGATCCAGATTCAGTCACTTTATCTAAACGTTGGCAACTAGTTCAATCAATGAATAAACAATTTTGGAAGAAATGGTCGAGTGAATATCTTCAACAATTGCAGGCAAGAACAAAATGGAGACGTATTAATAAAAATCTTAGCATTGGAGACGTCGTACTTATAAAAGAAGACAACCTACCGCCGGGCAAATGGGCTCTTGGACGTGTACAAGAACTTCATCCCGGTCCTGATGGATTTGTAAGAGTCGTTACATTGAGAACAGGCAATAGCATTATGAAGCGACCGGTCATTAAATTAGTTCCACTTCCTGTGAAGGACGAACAGGTTTCCGAACAGGATCAAAATCAGTCAAAACAAAGACCAACTTCACCGACGACGTCGTCCTCAACCTCTAACAATCAAGACATACATCGTCCAACTCCACGTCGGCAATCAAAGCGTCTACTCAACAACTTCTTCGTTACAATATTATTACTATTTGCATTATGCTTTACACCAACTTATCAACAGACTCAAGATCAGAATAACTTTAACATATCATCTTTAGATAGCAACCAAGGACTGTTCTTTGATAAAATAGCAAACTTGAGATATATTAAAGACGACTGGAAGTTGATTGTTTACTATAATATGTCTACATACTGGCAAGGGATGACTAATATAAAAACCTACATATCACATATCAAAGACAGGAGCAAAGGGTCAATACACTACACAAACATGTTTCAACAACTTGAGCATGAAGTTAGCGAACTAGATCACTTTAATCGAATTCTTATCGACGAACCGTACCTTATACGACAGAAGAGAGGACTAATCAATGGGGTTGGGTACCTTGCGAACACATTATTCGGTGTTTTAGACGAAAGATTCGCCGACCAATATAAGGAAGATATCGAGAAAATCACTAGCAATGAAAATCACCTCCAGAACTTACTAAGAAATCAAACTTCAGTGTTAGAATCGGAATACAACATCTTAAAACGAAACGAGGACTTCATGAAAAAACAATTCGCCTACATCAATGAGCGCATCCGAAACACTTCTACAGTACTAAATCACGTCGTCCTCGATACTGAAAATGGATTCACCATCTTATCATCAGCTGTAACAGCAAACATTATCATATCAAAACTACGACGCATGCAGCAAACTCTAATCGATACTTTAACCGACATTTCACATGGACACATCGATCCACATTTGGTTTTACCAGAAGAGTTACAAACACAAATGAATATAATTTCAGGTCAATTACATGGAGATTTATTATTACCAGTAGATGGGAAGAATATCAAGGACATATACAAGCTGTTAAAGGTCTCTGCTCGAATAGTAACGAATTATTTAATCATAGAAATCAAAATTCCACTTTTAAGCACAGATCTGTTTGAATTAGACAAAATTATTACGTTGCCACAAAAACGAGGTTCAAAAGTTCTACGCATCGTTCCAGCTCTTCCCTACATGGCCTACAATTTGAACAAGGATCTCGCTTTTCTACTTTCTGAAACCGATTTCCAAACATGTTTACATACTTCACAAAGTAATATTATTTTATGTTCATTAAACATGCCTCTTTATCAATTAAGATTAAAACAATCACTTTGTGATATCAAGTTACTAAGCGGCGGCCGGGAGACCTCCACGTGTTATACAACAATAACATCGTGTGAAGATACCTGGATCAAGTTGCATCAGAACAATGACTGGCTATTCGCGTGCTGTGAAGAATGCCACGTTCGTATTTATTGCACATCTGGCATGGCTATTAGAGAAATTAAGGGTAAAGGTATCATCAATATAGAAGAAGGTTGCACCCTAAGAGCGAATTTATTTAGCATCTATGCACATAATAACTACATCAGCAGAACCAACACCAGATCGGACATCGCAGTTCCAGAGGTATCTGTCTTGAATACACTTCTAAATACATCTGTACCGGAAAAATCATTTGAATATGCAGGTCATGATTCGAAATTATGGAACGAACTGTCTACAAAAATAGAAAACTTGAAGGCACAATCATCTAAGGAACTCACCGTGCATGACATACATCACTACACGGCACTGTACGTCATCGTCTCATGTATCCTGATCGCCGGAGTATGCATCGGTATCTCCAAGCTTCGTGGGACATGGTGCAGGAGGTCTAACCAGACCTCAAATCTTCCCCCCCGTGACCAGATGGAGTTGCAGTCGCGTGAAAGTGTGTGCGCGAAAAGTGAAATAGCGAATGTCTCTAGTGATTTGAGCAAATCTAGTGAAGTGAAAGTCTCGATAAAGAATATCCCTAGTGAAATACCTAAAGTTAATGTGGGTACATCCCCCTTACCCACTCATTCTCGACTAAACAAAATTGACTAAAGTGACTTATTATTTTTATTTAGAGTTAGATTTATCTAGTTTTGTATAATTTGTGTCCTCGCCCCTTCTCTGAGAGGGCAAGATGTACGGTGAACGTACATTATACCTAACCATTTTCGCTGACAAACTCAAAATACCTTATTGTATCATATTTTATCGACAATAAATCAGTATTCATTCAAACCTCATTACGGCCGGTTTTATTCAGTATCTTATTCCAAATCTATTCCCAATCAACTATCTGTGTGTGGGATTTACGACCCCTAACAATCACTTTATCTTTTTAAAAAAACCGCATCAAAATCCGTTGCGTAGTTTTAAAGATTTAAGCATACATAGGGACAGAGAAACCGACTTTGTTTTGTAATATGTATTGATGAAATGTTAATTTTCTACAATAATATTTGCATGCCAAGAAAAGTTCTGGTGAAATATGTTGAACTATAATATTTTTAAGTGACATCTTTTGTACCATATTTCTTGCAAATAAATGACATTCATTCATACAAAAAACAGTAAAATTATTATTATTAGTAATTAAGTAATGACTACAAAGAAAACGCTAAAATCAAGATTTTTACTTCAGTTTTTTTGAAAGTTTAACTACCTACCTACATTACAATGTTCCAAATTCTTATATTGAGTAAGTACTTTGTGTCTAAATGTATTTTTGTAAAAGATTGTAACAATTCAAAACTCGGTTGATGTCCCCATTGTAAGCCGTGGGATTTATAAATAATAAACATTTGAAGGTTTACTTGTATGTTACCCATTGCATCCTGGTTTACTTGTATTTAACTTATAATGGTGTGTTGTCACATATTTTTGACGTGACAAACGTCTAATAAATAGTTAGATAAAACACATGCATTCACAAAAAAGTGTCTGAAGAAATATTATGTGACGTCATGCGTCATGGTAACATGACCATGACGCGTCCGTTCCCGTTAGGATACAGAGTTTCTAATAATAATATCACTCATAAAAAAAAAACAAAAAATACATATAGGTAAATACCTACCTACCTCTACAAAAAAAAAAGAAAAAATACTTACGTAAAAAGGAATACCATTTTTTTAAGCTTTTCATGGTTTTCATATGACGTCATCACGTAAAATTTATCTTCCGTAAACCGACTTTACAGACAACCATTTTTTCCCCAAACTTTTTAAATCTTAAACGTAGTAAGTAATTTTTTTTCCCAAATATTTTTTTTCTTATTTACCATCTTGTTTTATTATTTTTTTGTGTAAGAACAAAGGGTTCAAGTGTTTAATAATAAACCTAGGTACATCAAAGGGATTCAAGGTTTTTCGTTATACAATGTAGGTACTATAACTATTATAAAAAAAAAACTTTTTTGCTGATTGTACTTGATGACCAATTAAACAAAAGAATTAAAACATTAAAATATTTTAGTTATCTGTACAATTTTTTTTTTCGGAATAAAAGGAGAAAAGTTAATTTGGAGAAAAGGCGGGAAACTTGTGTTTATATTAATTTTCTAATTAAATTGAATCACTATATCACTACATAGTATAAAATAAAGTCGCTTTCTCTGTCCCTATGTCCCTTTGTATGCTTAAATCTTTAAAACTACGTAACGGATTTTGATGCTGTTTTTTTAAATAGATAGAGTGATTCAAGAGGAAGGTTTATATGTATAATACATGCATAATATAGCCGTGCGAAGCCGGGGCGGGTCGCTAGAAATATTATAAACAGAAGTTTAAATGTACAGATTTGCAATAAGTTTTTTTTTCATCTGACAGCTTAATTTTTTTTAACTTACCTAAGTACAGACAAACACGCGAACATTTTTACACACATTATTATAGTTAATCAAAACTTGAGGAAATTGAATGTCGTAACTAAACAAGAGATTACTGTGTTTGACCTTTTTACTACATATATAAAGTACGTATAAATTATATATATTTTTTATATTAAATTACACTAATTTAACATCCGGTATTGCATCTAATGGCTTAGTTAATTTGGCGTATGGTTACTGAAATATAGAGATATAAGAAGCTAGAGAGTCCATCAGAGCGTAAATAATTGTAATTGTGCGTGTTGTATACGGGCTGTATCCGCAATTATAGCTCTTTAGATAAGTCCTTATTGCGTGAGGATGGAGTAGACTTGCTTAGCACTCCAGCACCTAAGTATACCATCGTTTCAGCTTAGAAGACCATGCTCAGAAGAAATAACTTGTCAATACTTATAGGGACAATTATGCTATCAGAGATTAACAAACATACTAACACTCACTCAAACTTTCACATGGCATCACTAGGCTTCATTTTTAATGGAATCTTCCAGTTCCAGTTCCAGTGCATGCCTGATTTTATTCCTTAAAATAGAAAAAAATGTCAAGGGCTTTAATTGTTTTTATTCTTGGTTAACATGTTTTATTTTTCCAAAAAGTAATATCCTTCGAAGTGGTAAAAAAAAGTAACCGAAAAAATAACAATTGATCTTGAATTCAGGTGTCAGTTACTAAAAAGCAAAATTCAGAATACTCAAAATAAACAAATAACATATTTTTTGTGTTGTCTCATGAAAATGGTGTTTGAAACAGATTCGAAATATCGAGCTACATAAAATAGAAACAAAAAAATTGTAGATATCTCGTTTGAAATATTTTTAGTAGTGACGATAAACATGGTAGTTTAAAACCCTATAATGTTTTGATGTACTCTCTATCGTAGTAGCTACATAAAAAATAAGTATTTTATCTCTATGAAATTCAAATAGCAGTAGTATATTAAGTTTAATTTAGTATGTATTTGTTTGCAAGTCAGAAAATTATTCTAGGGCAATTTCCATATGGGGTAACCTACTTATCGTGATGAAACCCGCGGCTTAGTTGTCTTCAAACGTATTGACAAGTTCTTTCCTATGGACACAGCCGACTAAGCTGAGCGGGTACTACAGCGAGCGTCCTGAATAGCATGGATAATTTTTTTTAGCTAGATTCTCTGTTATCTTAATAAGATAAATAATCTAAAGATTTAATTTTAAAAGCCTTATTTCATTTAACTACTTATCATTTTTCCTACTTATGAGATAGAGATTTCTTAGGTATTAAAAAAATACTTACCTATTAAGATTTAATTAAAAAAAATACAATAAAAATATTTAATATTAGATACCTAGTTAAATAACTAAACAAAAAAAAAACAAAACAAAAATTAAACGTATTTTTTCCCGAAATCACTTGTTAAGAGGAAAGGGTACCGGGGGCTCTTTCCATACAAACTATTACAAACGTAGTCGACTGTTTCCTCCCTGGATAATGACACTAGAGCAAATATTTTTGGTGTATAAAACTTATAACTGCCATGACCATGCCCTTATTTTTTGTTTTATTTTTTTATCTTAATTTCTATGATAATTAGAAAAAAAAAAAACCTAGAGGCATAGTCATGGCAGATATAGGTTTTATGGCACAAAAATATTTGTGCTAGTGTCATTATCCAGAGAGGAAACAGTCGACTCTACGTTTGTATGGAGAGAGCGGAGGTACCCTTTCACCTTAAGATTTATTGATTTTCCGATTTTTTTTTCTTTATTTTCTAATACTTCTGGATGGGGACTAATGCGAACGAAACCGTGGGACGCAGGTAGTTTAGAAAATAATTGCATTCCACAAATAAGGCTATTTATCATAGAAATATACTTAGTTAATAATATTTTAGATAAATTGTAACCAGATACGTAGACTACGCATTAATAATTTTGTTGGTTTCATAATATAAAGGCATCTAGCTATCTTAATTTGGTAGATAAGAGGGTCACATTTTCAATATACAAAAATAAATCTATCATTTTTCCCCTGCATAGTGTCCAATTTTGGTGTTATTTTTTTATGTAGGTACTAATTCATTATTAATTAGGTAGGTACTTTATACTTAGGTACCTACTTGTATTTCTTTTTTTTATAATTTTTTTAACCACCAAAGTTGTAATTATAAAAAAGCTATTCCACAAACTACTTAGTTCAAAAAAATCTATCCAAAAAAGTAAAATCCAAAAACATCTAATTATAGCTGTCATTTACTTATTTAATAAAATCCGACCCATTCCGAAACAAAAGACAAGCTTGAAATGAAATGTATACAATTCAAATTATACAGGGTTATTGGAAATTATACTAGCAACCCGTTGAGGGCTACTTCTGTGCACCTTAACAAACAACTTTTGTTCTACGACTTTTGGAAATTCGAACATTTTTTCGAAAATTTTGAGTTTAGGTTTACCTGAAAATCAGCTGTTCCTTACACGGAGAGATCAGTAACCTTAAAATTTTACTTATTTTTTAAGTTTCATCAACTGTTCTTGGTCTGAATGACCTTTATTTTGAAAAATCTGCTGTTTTTCGAATTTACATAACCTCAAAATTTTCATTTTTTTTTTCGAATTTCCAAAAGTCGTAGAACAAAAGTTGTTACGTTAGGTGCACAGAAGTAGCCCTCAACGGCTTGCTAGTATAATTTCCAATAACCCTGTATATTTCAGATACTTATCATATATTAATTAATTATAATATTAATACTTAATTTTTTTAGATAGGTACTAAATAATCCAAGATTAATAAATTAACCTGACTGCAAAGAAAGGTTTATTTTTTCGCGCCTAAATTTGTAATATTTTTTATAACCTCATATCGTCCTAACCACGCACTGCCTGCCTAGCATGAAGACCAAAACACGATACGATAAAGCGATATAACTACATCAACTCTCAAAATATGATAAATAAAACCGCCATGTTAAATTTTTATTATAAATTGCGATAAATATAATATAAATATAAATATTGCAGGACATTCCACACATTGCCATCTAGCCCCAAGCTAAGTAACTAGACATGTGTTATGGGTGCTAGACAACAGAAAAAAAAAAAAAATGATAAAAATTTATCTATCATATTTTGAGAGTTGATGTAGTTATATCGCTTTATCGTATCGTGTTTTGGTCTTCATGCTAGGCAGGCTGGTCCGGTTTTTTTATTCTAATATAACGAGTGATCCTTAAACTCGTCCTACGGCCGAGTTTGAGGGATCAAAATATTATAGGTATATATTTTTTCATCCTTGAACTCGTTCCATATTTTTTTGTATCGAGTTAAAACGTAAAGTAATCTAATTTTGTAAGTTTTAAGAACTTCATTGTTGTGATTTTAATATAAAACACATTCATTGCATCTAACATATATTTTTATCATTGTTTCTGTCCAATGTAAGGTATTTTTTTTTATGTAACTTGAAAATATAATAAACAATAATAACTGTCAACCCTGTAAAAGCACTTGGAAAGTTAATAAATAAGTATTTTTCAACCCTTTAAATAATAACTTTAAACAAAATAAAATGTTGAAACCCTTTAAAAATCACTTGAAACAAAAAAACACATTCTACAACCCAGTAAAAGCATTTGCAAACGCAATTAACATTTACCAATCCTGTCAAAGCACTTGTAAAGTCAATAAATATTTTCCAGCCCTTAAAATAAAAAAAGCAACCCTGTAAAATAACTTGGAAACTTATGAAATCATTTTCAACCTTGTAAAATCACTTGGAAACGCAATAAATATTTTCCATCCCTATTAATATTAACTTATAAACAAAATAAATATATTCACTTTGAAACGTAACAAATATTTTCCAATACTGTTAAAAATCACTTGGAAACGCAATAAATATTTTTCGATCCTGTAAAAAATCACTTGGAAACGTAATAAATATTCACCTTGTGACAAATCCGAGACAAACGTGCTACACTCACTGCACTCACTCACGTACTGAGATGCGCAGGCGCATGACGCTTATATAGATGCTCTTGTTTCCGAAGAGGGGCTGTCTTCCGGATGATCATGGAGTGCAGCATCACGATCACGAATCATTCAATAGAAGAATATTTTAGATATTATTTTCAGGAATACGACATAAAATCGCTTAACACCTTATAAAAAAAAAGAGTTGTCTAGCGATATAGGCTGAGTCGTCTTCCTTTTTCTAACCACATTATAAATAAAAGGTATTATTAATTATTTATTTGGTTTAAAAAAAACTTGTTTTTTTCTTTCTTTCTTTCATATTGCTGAACCTAGATTTAGCTTGGACAAATCTAGATTTAATAAAACTGTTTTGCAACTTTACCGCAAGTAGACCGGAAATTAAGAATTTAAAAACAGATTCAGAGCACCCGCTAATGTTAACGAGGGTTCAAATTCCACCCCGGGGGCAATGGATTTTTGATGTTTTCAATTTCAAGATGTAAAAATATTGCGGAGTTATGTATATTCAGATTCATAGGTAGGTACAGTGTGTAAAACTCTTTACTACATTAGCTACCTCCAGCTAGAAGATACCTCTGGACTTTACCCAAAGAATTATCATTAAACTAGCGACCCGCCCCGGCTTCACACGGCTGTATTATGCATGTATTAAATCTAAAAACCTTCCTCTTTAATCACTCTATCTATTAAAAAACCGCATTAAAATCCGTTGCGTAGTTTTAAAGATCTAAGCATACATAGGGACATAAGGACGGCGAAAATGACTTTATTTTATACTAATGTAATGATAGTGGAGTGATATGTTTAAATAAAAAAAAAAACTGTATTACTTCATATTAAAAATCATTTATATTTTTCACTAAATTAGAGTAATTTTCCCGAATTTCGGTATGAAATAATTACTTTATTTTTATGTAAAAAATATTTTATTTTATTTTTAAAACTACTAAACTTTTCAAAGAAAATACACAATTAGAGATGGTCTTCGGCGGAAATAATTAACCTTATTAATTAGTTATATTCAAAGATATTGCCACCAATTCAAGCTGTATTAATTTATATATCGTTATGTCGAACTATTATTTGTAAAATAAGTACTTAAAAAGAATAAAAGAAAATTATTTATTAAACAACCGAAAAGATATTTCAACAAAATTCATCTAATCGAAAAATCTCGCATCTCGCTTATTTCTATTTAATCGAACAGGGACCGAAGATTAGAAAAAAAAAGATGAGCGGTTTTGACCTAGTGGTAAATAGGTTCCCCCGACCTTCGGAATGAAAGTCGAGGTATCGACTTTCATTCCGAAGGTCGGGGGTTTGCATCGCGGCCGGTCTTGAACCAATGGCTTATTTTTACGAAAAATTATGTGCGCCAATTGACATTGCTCTTACGCGTGTGTGCGGAAAACATCGTGATGAAACCTGCGGCTTAGTTGGCTCCAGAAGTATTGACGAGTCCTATCCACGGTCGACTAAGCTGGGAGGTCAAGTTAGACGAAATGCTTTTAAGACGAGTTCCCAGTAGCGTTTTAGACGAGTTGCTACTTTAGACGAACTGAGTTACGTTTCGATACTAACTCCATTACAATCAGTCAGTAAGCAATTAATCATCCCCTGTTTTCCTACCCTTAGAGTTGGAATATTATTTTAAAATGTTATATGGGACCAACTTCGGAGTATACCCTTTCCAATAAAAAAAGAATAATCAAAATCGGACTACTCCGTAAAAAGTTATGCGTGGCCATACATTAAAAAAAAAAATAAACTTCGATTTTTTCGTCGGTTAAAAAACCCCATTATTTCATAACATGTTAACATTCAACTAAAAAAAGTAGGAAATCCTGAAAATAGCTGTAATTTGTCTACATTTCGACAATATCTGGCAATATTTGTTGCCGTTTCCGCAACATTAAATCGACAATGGATTTTTATGTTGATTTTAATCTTTATTTATGTGATTTAATTGTTTCATTACGTAAATAACATTGAAATACATTATGCACAAGCAGTAAATAGGTACAGATCTAGAATAAGAATAATTTATTAAGGCTATTTATGCTACTAAACGCAACGCGCCAGAAATACCCGTCGCTTACAAATAACATTGTTGATTGTAACGAATGTGTTTTGTTTTTCTCAAAGTGCTGAGATGGAATTGTAGGTGAGATCTTTACCCATATTTTGGTATAATATGAGACGGAAACTATTTGTCATTTCAGAGTTATACTAGTTTTATTTCTTAATTTTAGGATAGCTTCTAAACTATAAGGAATTTTTGACTAAAAGTCACACCACCATGTTGGTTAAATATTCACCTACAATTCCATCTCAGCACTTTTGAGAAAAACGAAACAAATTCGTAACAATCAACAATTTTTACCAACTTAAGGCGACCGGTGCCGGTAGTAACTATTTAGGTTGTGTACCAAGGTCGTTGGCGTATGGACCCCCCTTAAATAAAAACTTTTACAAAAGAGATAGAGCTAAATTACATTAAGAGTAATAATAAACAATACATTTGTGTGAACTAGGAATATCCTGTATTTCAATAATAATAATCCTAGTATTCCTACTGATAATTCAAATGTGAAAGTTTGTGTGTATGTATGTTTGTTACTCCTTCACGCAAAAACTACTGGACCGTTTGCGATGAAACTAGATAGCTGGAAACCTGGATTAACACGTAGGCTACTTTTTATCCCAATATTCCCACGGGATCGGGACCGCGGGTGAAACCGCGATGCGCAGCTAGTACCTAACCCATATATTTATACTACATATACCTACTCATAAGTCTAGAAATTGCGTTATAGTAGGTATATTATATTGATAATGATTATGTCTAACAACATTTAAAAAAAATTGAAAACCGGCCAAGTGCGAGTTGGACTCGCGCACGACGTGTTCCGTACTATATTGAATGGGAGCCCCACTTAATTTTTTTTTGTCTGTTTTTAGTGTGAAGATTTTAACTGTCTAGCTATCACGGGTCATGAGATACAGCCTGGTGACGGACGAACGGACGAACAGTGAAGTCTTAGTAATAGGGTCCATCACCCCACCATGCATAATCCAAGAAACGTACAAAATAATGAACTATACCAACTACCCAATTAATTATACTTACATTAATAATTCAGTGTTTAAATCTTACAAAATACTAACACGTTAAGTTCACAAAAACTCTACATTTAGTGGTAATGGAATAATGTGGATTTTGTTCACACATGCAACAATTTTTCTCAATCGTTTTGTACTACGTAAACTATGGACTTGGGGAAATCCTATTAATACTGTAAATGCGAAAGTTTGTGTGTAAAAACTACTAAACCCTTTCGGAGGAGACTTGGTATGTAGATCCCTGGAGTCCTGGAGCCTTATTCTGCTATTTGGCCAACCATTGTCATTATATCGAGACTCTATAGATATTATATCGAGATTGTGACTTTATTTGGTATTCTGCTAAAGTTTTAATAACATCGCAATATAATCACTATGGAGTCTCAATGGTATGGTAATATTTACCTTGCAGGTGTTGCCTAGCAACATGGTATATGTTGCTAAGCGATATACCGTTTTGACAACTATCGAGATTCCATTAAGCCACGATTGTAGAGCGGAACATAAAAGAGAGTCAGTGGTGTGTCAGTGGTGTGTCAGTGGTGTCTCAGTGGTGTCTCGATAGAATAGTCAACGTTAGGAGAATACCAATTTGACATGTAATGTCATATTTTTGACATTAAATTTCTATTACGATTATATCGACACACTATTGAAATACAATTGTGTTAGCAGACTTAGGCCCCTGGAATAACACTACTTTTATCCTGAAATTTTCACGGGTTTGGTACTTACGCGAGTGAAGCTGCAGGGCACAGCTAATCACGTCATGTTTGTCAAAAATAACACCAATATTATAACCATTTTGAACGTCACATGTGTTGAAAAAGACGCAAAATCAACATGTAAGGTAAGTATTTGTCGAAAAGGACGTCAACTTTTTACGTCATATTTCCCAAAACATGACACCACCGTTTCATGTCATATATTTGTCAAAAACGACGCCGCATTATCACACCATTTATTTGTGAAAAATGACGCCACATCGATCAAAAGGCACCAATCTACCAATGTCACTATCTAATAATTGTCAAAAGTGTATTTTCAAACTTTATTTCCTTACATAACATCAAATATTGAACTAATTATTAAAAACTATTTGCAACAGAAAATTGCCGCTGAAATTGACACCGCTACCTTTATCGCATTTTATCCACACTTCACTTTTAGTTATGTACCCATTTTTAAATGTTTTATCGATAAAATATAATGTCGATATCGACAATTTAGTTTCTATAGAAAATTTAGCACGCTAATAAACATAAAAGAAAATAAGAAAAGTGACATTTATGTTTATGTTATTATGAAAGTTGAAAAGTTGCGTCTACGCATATCATATGTCATAATATTTTAAGGGGAAGTAGGTAATATTTGTCTCAG
The DNA here is from genome assembly GCA_907269075.1 of Idaea aversata. NCBI lineage: Eukaryota > Metazoa > Arthropoda > Insecta > Lepidoptera > Geometridae > Idaea > Idaea aversata. The sequence continues at coordinate 880,981 of OU026109.1, forward strand.
GCACTACATCGCTATCAATTGTATGGATTAAAGTTGCTGGACGACCCAGTTGTCACAATGGTCACCATGCCGGACTGTCAAACACAGAGTTGCGGGCTCGATTCCCGCCTCAGACATGTATTTATGCTTAGATATTTGTCTGTGGTCTGGTTGTTTCAATGTATTCTAAGTATATATTTACAAAAAAAATGGGTGCGTGTACTTATGTACGCGCGTGAGAAGTTATACTTCTTTGGCATTATTAAAAAAAAAAAAAAAAAAAAAAAACTCGTCCGGCAAAAAACTCGTCCGACAAAAATCTCGTCCGACGAAAAGTTCGTCCGACAAAATACTCGTCCGACAAAAAACTCACTCGTCCGACAAAAAACTCGTCCGGCAAAAAACTCGTCCGACAAAAAACTCGTCCGACAAAAAACTCGTCCGACAAAAGACTCGTCCGACAAAAAACTCGTCCGACAAAAAACTCGTCCGACAAAAAACTCGTCCGGCAAAAAACTCGTCCGACAAAAAAACTCGTCCGACAAAAAACTCGTCCGACGAAAAGTTCGTCCGACAAAATACTCGTCCGACAAAATACTCGTCCGACAAAAAACTCGTCCGGCAAAAAACTCGTCCGACAAAAAACTCGTCTGACAAAAAACTCGTCCGACAAAAGACTCGTCCGACAAAAAACTCGTCCGACAAAAAACTCGTCCGGCAAAAAACTCGTCCGACAAAAAACTCGTCCGACAAAAAACTCGTCCGACAAAAAACTCGTCCGACAAAAAACTCGTCCGGCAAAAAACTCGTCCGACAAAAAACTCGTCCGACAAAAAACTCGTCCGACAAAAAACTCGTCCGACAAAAAACTCGTCCGGCAAAAAACTCGTCCGACAAAAAACTCGTCCGACGAAAAACTCGTCCGACAAAAAACTCGTCCGACAAAATACTCGTCCGTCAAATATAAATAATTAATTACATTAAAATAATTATGTAGTAGTAGTACCTCTTTGTACTTACTTAAACTATTTGGTTTTATGACAGCTGTCATCTTGCGGTTTGCGGACAACTTCTCCCGTGAGAATTTTGTGTGACGCTTTTGTAAAATTTCACTCTCATCATTTTTTCATAACGCGCCTAAAGAAGTATAACTTCAAAAAATTAGTAAATAAAAAAAAGTATGTCCGTTGTCTAGCACCCATAACACAAGTCTAGTTACTTAGCTTGGGGCTATAAATTGGTCAGAAGAGTAGAATTCTATAAAAACTGATGCGAATATTGGTATTTACATTTATTAGAGATCATTTATACACCCCTCAGCAATTTTTAGCCATGATATTTAGCGCGTTGTTACAGATACAGATAATTTATTGATAACGTTCAAGTTACATGTCACATGAGTACATACAGAGTATTACATTATATTTAAAAATAAAAATAAATTTGCATATAAAATATATTATTTAACTATATAGTTATAGTTCTACTATATTGTATTTAATTCATATTATATAACAATTGGTAATGTACAAAACTCTTTAAAAGAGTAGAAAGAGTGTTCTAGGAGCCACTTTCTTAGTCTTACCCTAAACATAGTGCTGGAAGTGGCTTCCTTTTTAATGTTGTCCGGCAGCCTGTTATACACAATAGGACCCATTATGTAGACGGACCTCTCCGATTAGCACAACTTGTGATCTGGCGTGGCGAGGAGGTGGGCAAGCTTGTTGCTGCGGAGCAGGGGGTGGGAAGCGTTATGTTATGCCAGGGATATGTATTAGAGGGAATAGGCTTGCCCAGAGCCTATACTCTCAGCTTAGTCGACCGTCTCTAGAGGTGAGAACTTGTCAATACATCTGGAGCCAACTAAGCCGCCAGTTTCATCACGATGTTTTCCTTCACCGTAAGAGCAATGTCAATTAGCGCTCATAATTATTTTCCTTAGAAAAATCCATTGGTGTACGGCCTGAAACACGCCAAATAAACGAGAAACTTCGAAGGACGCGAGTAAAGGTAGAAAGACGGCAGTGCAACAAAACTTTGCAACTATGTATGTTTTGCAAATAATATAAAGTTATCAATGTATCATTGACTCTAAAATTTCTAATGAATGTGTCTATTAAATGTCTTAATTGCACTTTGGAGTAAATGTTCATACTGATTCTCCCATAACTAAATAGACTTAAAAGTAACTACGTATTCGTTAAATACTAAAAAGTATTACACATTTTATCGATATGTTTTGTAAAACTACATTTTCGTTGTTTATTTTTCTATAATTTTATCGATATGTTTAAGTAAAAATGGTGTCTCATCACTAAAACCTCAAACCATGGGCCGTGTAAGATTTTTAATTTACAAAAATTTACTTTGCATGCATCGGAACAAAATTTTGTCTATACAAAGAGATTCATTATAAAATTGACGGTGAAATAGAGATGCCATTTTGAATTTTAAGCATTTCGCTTCTTTGCTTCAATAACGTGATAAGTCTGACAATTCATTTTTTTTTTATTTGATATTTGAAACCGCCGTGGCCGATTTTATTTTTCCAAAAACGTGGTATCTTTAGTGTGTCTAATAGCGAATCTATGAGTGAAAGAGACAGCGCCACTGTGTCAGATCGCGATATCACGTTGTCTCTTTCTGCACGGAGGTTAGTTTCAACAACGAAACAAAACAGTTGTCACTACGCACGTGGAGAGGAAGGTGCTCTGAAATTTCTGCGAAAACGTGACATCACGACGATATTACTTTTTGGTTGCAAAGGTATGTTTTAATGGAGTTATTATTTTTTATTTTATAGTGTGATATGTAAGTTTAACACAGTGTTGTTGAAAAAAATTGTGATTTGTTGATTGTTATAAATGCTCATGTCACACTGTTGCCGAAAAAATACGAATTTTGCAGTGTGTTATTTTAAGATATAACATTGTAGATGATGAAACTTTTTCTAATACGAAAACCAAGTCATAGTTATATGCTGATGTTCCGTTACTGAACAAAGATTAATCAATTTTACCAGTAATATTTATAAATATTACGTTGTTAATGCTAAAACAAATAGATATTTGTACTTACTTATTTCTTCTAGATGGATTCGCGCAGTAAAAGACTTGTTGATCTTGCATTGACAAGAGAAAATTCGAATATTGATGTGCAACATCAATATTCGAATTTTCTCTTCGTCATCAATATTCGAGGGACAAATACAGGTATTTGTATATTTAACTATTGTACTTGTACTTATATACTGGCAGTGCTTGGCATGTCTAAAGGTGGACGCAAATGTGACAGGCACGGGGAGACTTGGTGGTGGAACGACACAGTCCAGAGGGAGACTAAGGCGAAGAAAGCCCTCTTTAAAAAGTGCAAGCGTCCAGCTCTCCTGAAGATCGCGACTCGTATAAAGCCGCCAAACGTGCCACAAAAAGAGCAGTAGCCAGAGCCAGACTGAACCACTTACAGTCACTGTACGATAAGTTGGAAACGTCTGAGGGGCGGATAAGTTGGCACGTTCGAGGATAAAAGCGGCGCAGGATATATCCAAGTGCCGCTGTGTAAAAGACCCCGATGGTAACCTGCTTTGCGAGGACCTCGCGGTGAAGGAGAGATGGCGCTCTTATTTCCACGACCTGCTGAATAAGCAGTACAAAAAGGTGCAGCCGCCGGAACTCCCTCCGAATCAAGGACTAGTGCCACCGATTACGCCTGATGAAGTCCGCAAGGCTCTTCGCCGCATGAAGAATCGGAAAGCTGTCGGAGCCGATGGAGTCCCTATCGAAGTGTGGAAGGTGATGGGTCCTCGTGGTGTGGGCATTGACCAACCTCTTTAACCGCATACTCGAGACCGGCGAGATCCCTGCCCAATGGAGATTGAGTGTTATTACCCCAGGCCCTAAGGATCGTTATGGAGAAATACAGGACGAAGAATACGCCTCTGCATTTTCTATTCCTAGATTTGCAGAAGACTGAACGTGGCGAAGACAGAGTACTTGGCTTGCAATACCACAGATTCCACACCTGTCTGCGTAGACGGTCATATGGCCGAGCGGACAGACCAGTTTAAGTACTTGGGATCTGTGCTTCGCGCGTCCGGCGACATCGATTGCGACGTCAAGTCACGCATTTCAGCGGCTTGGGCCAAGTGGCGTGAGGTGACTAGTGTCATTTGCGACCCCAAAATGCCGGTTAAACTAAAAGGACAGGTCTATAAAACCATCATTAGACCTGTCCTTTTGTATGGTAGTGAGGCGTGGCCGGTGCTTGAGCGACATAAGAAGGAGCTGCGTGTCACGGAGATGAAGATGTTGCGCTGGATGTGTGGAGTGACGCGAAAGGATCGCGTCAGGAACTCCCGCGGGGCAGCCTTCATGTCCGAGACATTACAGATAAATTGCAAGAGTGTCGCTTACGCTGGTACGGCCACGTCTTGCGAAAACCGGCTAGTTACGTGGGGAACAAATGTCTTGCCATGGCGCCTCCGCCGGGTCGTGGCAGACTTGGTAGACCCAAGAAGTGCTGGCTCCCGAGAGGGATGCAACCGGGAATATCGCTCGGATGATGATGATGATGATGGACTTGTACTTATATACGGGCTGTTTTCTGCGATTAGACTCTTTTTAATTGGGTCCTTTTTGCGTGAAGATGGAGTAGGCTTGCCCAGCACCTACTACCTTCTCAGCTGAGTCGACCATGTCCAGAGGAGAGAACTTGTCAATACTTCTGGAGCCAACTAAGCCGCGGGTTTCATCACGATTTCATCATATTTAACTATTATAAAGATATAATGTTATATTTGTATACTTAATCAAAATTATAAAAGTAAGTAAGTAGTTTTTAATATCACTTTTTCCAATAAAATTTGGTTCTGAAATCTAATAGTTTTTATTTAAACAATGTTTCTTCAATATATAACTCAGTTTCATAACAAAAGTAATATCATCAACATCGTGAAAATTTTGTTTGTAACAATTATTTGACTATAAATTTGCAAGAACAATGTGACATGTTTTCCCCTTTTTTTTAAATAAAGTCAATTTCTTGCTAAACTTCTAAATTATCAGTATTTTGATAAGTTTTTACATAGTATGGTTGTTATACTTTACAATAAAATTTGATTTACATTAAAGAAGGAATTAGTTTTGGCGCTATTATTATTTGAAAGTTAAAAATCACTCTTGTCTAAAATATCAATTTTCAAGATAACACATTATTGAAGCAAAGAAGCGATTTATGCTTTTTTAGGAACGGGAAAAAATGGGATGTTACTTTTAAAACCAAATACAAAATGTGTAACGTCATAAATCACTATCACTATCACTACATAGTATAAAACAAAGTTGCTTTCTCTGTCCCTATATCCCTATGTCCCTACATAATATATCCCTAAGTATGCTTAAATCTTAGATCTTAAGATTTTGATGCGGTTTTTTTAATAGATAGAGTGATTCAAGAAGAAGGTTTATAAGTATAATACATGCATAATATAGCCGTGCGAAGCCGGGGCGGGTCGCTAGTATTTCATAAATCGTAAACGGTTTAAGAGAATGTAGCTGATCTAAGCACCTTGCGACTGAGAGGTTTGATTAGCTACATCTGTCAGAATTGTGTCGAATTGAAGATGGGATGTTTTAAGATTTTATTTTTGACAAATACATAAAGAATAACCACTTATTGTTTTTTTTTTTTGAGACGAGTCAATGTGATATCATACGAATGATTTCAACTGAATAGAAATACATTTTTACTTTTATTATTGTGACAATCAAATTTCTAAATCACGTTTTAATTCGGGATTTCCCGGAGCGACCTGTCCCTGGGAATCATACTTCCAAATTCTCGACAAATGACGATTTATAATTCCATCTAAGATGTATAGGTACACTGGATGCCATTTATAAATAATTGCGTTAAAATACATGGACTAATAATTATTATATTTATTATTCGCGTTTTAATTTGTTTTAAACCTGACGTTTCGGGAACTTTAAAATTAATAAAAAAAAATATAAGAAATAATGATACTTACTTAATTAATATAAATTTAGAATTAAAACATATTTAAATAAATAATAAAAATAAATATAATAATGAGTTCAAGTCGCGAAAATCTTAGAAACTACATGGACTAAGTTACAATTTTGCTGCAAACGACCCTTAAAAAGATGTCCTCTCTACACTGTATTGTTAAATCTCTTCGAACCTAACATTTTAACTCAGACTTTGCGACACTGCGCGAGCGTGCAACCATAAAATATGACATTTTTGAAGTTCGTAAGTGTGTCAATTTTAATCAACTTTTATGAAAATAGCTTCTGAAATTTTAGGTTGTTAACCAAAGACTTACAAATTATATTACAAGAAGTTGACCGTACACATGTACCTACTTATAATCATCGCATTTGTACCTAAAAGTAAAAAATGGTTGTCTGTAAAGTAGGTTTACGGACGATAATTTTACGTGATAACGTCATAAGAAAACGATTAAAATTTAATTTTAATAATAATTTTATTCCCTTTTTTATTTTGGTTTTTTGAAGTAAAACTTCTTTAGGCGCGACTAGGGAGTAACTCAGATTTTTTTTCTGACGGAAGTAACGCTTACGTAGTTTTCGGTTATATTGACATGTGCTGATATAACCTCAAAATGACAGCTGACTTAATAGGTTGCATACTTATATTATCTACTTTGTGAAATTAAAAAAGAGGTTGGTGCATAGAGGTACTACACCTTTACCGAAGACCTTCATTAGTATTAGGAAGTTAGTGACTGTCCGCGATGTTATTCTTCTATTTCTAATTAGATAGTTTGATTATAAGTTAGAGTAACGGAAACCTTTGAAAATACTAGATATTTTTGCAAAAATCTATTATTTATTTTGTTTCCTTCAAAATTACGCTTTGAAAAGAAGTTTTACTTCAATCGCGCGTAAAGCCGTAAAGGTTACACACTTTTTTTTTCTTTATATTTTTCCTTTAGATAAGTCTTCTTTTTGTCACTCGTCACAATAATACAAGCCCAGATACGCGATATTATTATTAAATACTATTGTTTCCCAACGGGAACGGACACGTCATTTTACCGGAATATGACGCATGACGTCACACAATAATATTACCATGACACTTTTGTGTGAATGCAGTGTTCCATCAATTTACTAGACATTATACCGATGGTTTCCGCAACAAAGGGCGTAAAAGCCATTTTGGCCATATTGAGTTTTTTATGCAGTTTTACTCAGTTTGGAACGCTCTATCGATCCCTATTTTTAAAATGGCGCTACGATGAAAAAAAAAGATGTTACGACCTACATTTTTCTATTGGCTAAACATTGAAAAGGGGTCATAAAACAATATTAATTTTATATTGGGAAATCAATTTGATGTAACTACACTGTGTTTTTACTTTTTAAACGACAAACGGGGTAAATACACATAATGAAATCAATATGTGTTTTACGCCCTGCAACAAAAAATAATCCTAAAAGAATATAGGTTGTATCTCACCTATGTTATATTAATACGACTTTGGCATAAATAATAAATATGCTAATATTAGGATGTATAATTAGATAAAATTCAAAATACAATTTAATAATCTGTTTTGCGCCGTAATGTATTAGTCTACTTCGAAAAAAAATAGTATTTATTCCCACAGGTGGTGCTAAATTTCTAAACTTACAAGTGATCCTAGCTGTCTTGTTCTTGCATAACTAAAGTATATTAAAAGAACAGAGACTTAACTATACCTTTATGTGATTGGATAATGCTTGTGATCTTACCGCAAGTATAGCACATGTCCTCGCTTGTTTGTTTACGGTGTAAACGAAATCAGTACGCGGTCAACGCCGTGCCGGTCAAGATAAAATAACTTTGTCATATTAATCTACACCAAATCTGCACACATATCACCACTACGATGCCAAGCCAGCACTTCTTGGCTCTTCCCAATCTCCCACGACCTGGCGGAGGCGCCATGGCAAGACATTTGTTCTCCACGGAACTAGCTGGTTTTCGCAAGACGTGACCGTACCAGCGAGCGTAGGCAACATTCTTGCAATGTATCTGCAATGTCTCGGACATGTAAGCTGCCTCGAGAGTTCCTGATGTGATCCTGTCGCGTCACTCCACAAATCCAGCGCAACATCTTCATCTACGTGACACGCAGCTTCTGCTTATGCCGCTCAAACACTGGTCACGTCTTACTACCGTACAAAAGGACAGCGCTAATGATGGCTTTATAAACTTGTTCCTTTAGTTTAACCGGCATAAACCTGTCTCTTTAGTTTAAGCGGAATTTTGGGGTCGCAAATGACACCAGTCCTCACGATGACACTTGGCCCAAGCCTCTGAAATGCGTGACTTGACGTCGTAATCGATGTCGTCGGACGATCGATGACGAAGGAACACAGACAAAGGCTTTCTGCAAATCTTTATAAGAATAGAAAACGGCGAAACGGGGTCCGTGACCGGGGTGTTAACTATATGGACACCTAGACACAGTGCACTTTTGTCGAATCCAAGAATCGACTATCCGACTATCTATAGTAGAGCTTCATGGTGTGGGACATGACCCATATACCTCGATAACTCCCACACTCCTGCACCGATCCCTTGCCCTTAAAAACTGGGGTAAAACATAGGGATCTCACCAGTTTAGAGTATGCGGTTACAGAGGTTGGTTAAGATACCCACACTACGAGAACCCATCGCATTTCATACTTCGATAGGGCTTCAACTCTTTGTGCTCCTTATTCAGCAGCTCGTGGAAATAAGAGAGCAATCTCTTCTTCACCGTGATGTCCTCGCAAAGCAGATTACCATCGGGATGTTTTGCACAGCGGCACTTAGACATATCCTGTGCCGCTTTTACCCTCGAATGTGCCAACTTATAAATAAGCTTCTGTCCCTCAGACGTTTCCAACTTATCGTACAATGACTGTAAGTAGTCCTGTCTGGCTCTGGCTACTTTACTACTACGCTTGCAACTTTTTGAAGAGGGCTTTCTTCAATTTAGTCTCCCTCTGGACTATGTCCAAGGCAATCAATATGACAGGAAAATCAAGTTTCCTTGTCATATTTGCATCCATCTTAAGACATCCCAAACACTGCCTTCGCCGCACCGGTGATCGATTCCTAAATTAATCTTATCGTAGTGGTCCGGGACTGGTTCGTCGATATCGATCGTCCGACGACATCGATTATTCGTCGACACCAGCGAATTTGTCCACCATCTGATTTGGCGACAACACCGCACAGGTTGTTTGTTTTTGGATTTCACACAGAGATCCATGACAAGAAGACGGTGTTGATCAGTGAGACTCTCACCAGGAATGACTTTGCAGTTAGCCACGTTGCCGATATGATGTTTCCTAGTGATAGAAATCGATTTGGGTAGCGTGCCTCTCACTCCTATAGGTGATCAAGTAGTCGGGCTTCTTTTTGAAGTAAGTGTTCACGAGGGCCAGGTCGGCAGGGGCACACGTACATAGGATTTCTTCCCCTTCCGCATTTCAACTGCTGTAGCTTCCATGAACACGCTCAAATTTTACCGTCATCTCGCCCACATGACCGTTCAGATCACCACCCAAAACGATCCCCTGTGACAACAGGATGGCCCCAAGGACCTCGCCGAGTTTGTTCCAAAACAATACATTATCAGCGTCGCTTACCAAGTAGGTTACAACTCCCTCAATAAGCACCTTCACGGCCATATTATGTCGGTTGCTAGAGCGTTTTATCTCCAAGATACAGTCATGCAACCCCTCAGCGAGCACCATAGCCACCCTGTTCTCTCCACCAGGTGCACCCATGTAGATCAGCTTTTAGCCGCTCCTAATGTGCCGGGATCTGCTGCCTTTCCATCGAGTCTCCTACAGAAACGTAACGGCCACTTTTCGCCTGGAAAGTACGTCAGCCAGCTCCCTCGCGCGTCCGGTTAGCGTGCCGATGTTCCACGTTGCAAAGCGGAGTTGATTTTTGTGAGTTGGGGCTCGCATCTAAGTAAAATATACTCCTATCAGGTTAATATTGTGCTAGTTTAGTCATTTATTAGTATAAATAATACGGCGTATTTACATATTCTGAAACAAAAAAGGTTTATACTACAAATGGTTTAGGCTTATATGGCTTTTACTGTAGGTACTTTTTGCCAGACTGTATATTTGTGGGGTGTAACTACCTATTTTTTTCATTTTTAGGGATTTACGCCCTAGCTAACTTCTAAACTAAGACTCGTACAGTTCCCTAATTAAGCGAGGCCAAAGCCCGCAAAAAACTAAGAAATTTCTTCCTAGCACATTTTTTTATAAGTATAAGAACAAAAAAGATATTTAAGAATTTTTTTTTTTTATTTCGTTTTTTGCTCATTGCCAAAAGTATGCAAAATGGAGATACGCCCTTTGTTGCGGAAACCATCGATACATTAAGAAAAAGAATAATGTTCATTAGAGAAGTTCACGTGCAAAACAGAAAAAAAACCGGCCAAGTTTTCCGTATGTGGTTCCGTACTATGTAGAATGGGATCCCCATTTAAATATATTTTGTTTCTGTTTTCAGTGTTTGTTGTTATAGCGGCAACATAAATACATAATTATGTATTTATGTTGCCCATTTTGGTGCCGAGGATTTTAGACCTGATTTTAAGTATGTGTTATATGGCGATATCAAATCTGCTACCGGTTTCTTTCTATCAGCTCTAGTTTATGAGATATAAAAAAAACGCATTTTTTGCAAAAATATTGATTTATTTGACTTTAAACATCAAGAAATTGTCTTTTGAGTGATTTTCTTGAGTGAAATTTTCTTGGACAGTTGCGCATAATTCCCCAGCAGTAATCGGCCATCATATGTACATCCCATCTGCCTTGATATCTATTCTCCATTGTTTTGATGTCTTGGTGGAAGCGTTCACCTTGTTCTTCGCTTAAGTCTCCTAAATTATGTTGAAAGTGATCTAAATGACTATGAAGGTAGTGCACTTTTATGCTCATATTGCAGCCTAAATTTTTAAAGTTAACCAGCATCTCCTCCACTAACTCTTCATAGTTGTCAGCCTTGTAATTTCCGAGGAAGTTTTGTGTAACCGCTACAAAAGCTTTCCATGCAAGTCGTTCTATTTCAGTCATAGATACCTCAAAATTAGTAGAGTCTTTAATTAATTGACGTATTTGAGGTCCATCAAAAATACCTGCTTTTAACTTCTCAGTACTTAATCCAGGAAATTTCTGAGAAATAAACTGAAAACACGGGCCATTTTTATCCAGAGCTTTTACAAATTGCTTCATGAGCCCTAACTTTATGTGTAAAGGCGGAAGAATGATTTTTTCTCGGCTAACCAAAGGCTCATTTATGACATTTCTTTCACCAACAACAAGAACATCTCTCATAGGCCAAGTTTTTTGTGTCCAATGACTTGCTTTTGCTCGACTATCCCAGAGACAAATAAAGCAAGGGTATTTTGTATAACCACTCTGTTGGCCCAACAAAAAATTCACCATTTTTAAATCGACACAGATCACCCAGTTATGATCAACATATTTTATTTTCTGTAAAAGAATCGAAATTACCTCATATTCTTCTTTCACACATGTAGAATGAGCTATTCGAATAGAAGCATGTTTATTGCCATTATGTAAAAGGACTGCTTTGAGACTTCTCTTACTACTGTCAATAAATAGACGCCAATCACTTGCCTGATAAGCCTCCAAGCCCATAAAAGTCAGCAAGCCCCTCACATCACTACAATATACAAAATTTTCATCAGAAGAAAAAAAATGCAATAAGTTTCGTTCTCTCGTGCGATATGAAGTAATTCTTACATCACAGGAAAGGCAATTTTTTTCTTTTAATCTCGACGCTAGCAACTCAGCACGCTCTTTTGAAAGATCTAAGTCTCTGATGAGATCATTAAGCTCATTTTGTGAAAAAGTTTTAGAATCTGATGTTTCTCCATAGTATTCACAATCATCATCTGCTTGAGAAACAGTAGGTACTTCAGTGTGATCTTCCAGAGATTGCTGTACTGCCTGGTGAAAAACCGGTATGGGAACAGTTTCTGAATGAGGAATAGGTCTTTTTGCTGATGATATATTAGGATATTTCCATTTGTGGCGATTGTTTTTGTTAATGCCCACTATATTAGTCAAACAAAAGTAACAGTCGTCATGATGATTTTGTTGTTCTTGCCAAATCATGGGTACTCCAAACCTCAAAGACGTTCGTGTTCCTTTCTCCCATTGGCGCAAATGCTCAATGCACATTTTACAAACACTATGAGGCACCCACGTTTTATCTTGATTACGTATTTCAGTCCCAAAATAAGCAAAGTATAAGCGAAACACAGTGTCTGTAATCGATTTTCGGTTATCTTTTAATATGTATTCACCACAAATGTAACAAAACACATCGGGATCATTAGCACAACATCTCAGCTTACTAGCCATTATAAAATAATAAAATAAATTTTATCAATTTAATTGTAAGATTGACCGTTTTCAACCAAGATCGGAAAAAAATCTAAAGGAAGGTAGTATGTAAACTAGAGCTGATAGATGAAAATAATTAATAACAAAATACTGTATACTACCTTCCTTATCTATCTCAGGTACAAACAGAGCTGCACCAAAAAAAAAAATTTTTTTTGTAGGCCTGAATCTGTGCTTTTATCTCTCTATCCATCACGGTTCATGAGATACAGCCTGGTGACAGACAGACCAGACAGACAGTAAAGTCTTAGAAATAGGGTCATATTTTTACTATTTGAGAACCCTAAAAATAAGTAAAATAAAGTAAAACAGAGTAAGGTTGGCCCATTTAGGTTAACCGCTACCCCAGCTGAAAAACATTTAGTCTAGCGTGAAGTTTGTGTTCTGCTACTTCTACATATTCTGTGTTTCTGTAAGTAAGTACTGAAAATAAAACACAATTTACACACATATAATTTTCTGAAAGTATAAAAGGTCCTCATCTCATCATATGTCATCTCTATTACAATTTAAATCTCTATGTTGTAAATGGATTTAGTTTTATTACAGGGCCTTCAGGTTCAGGCCCTGTAATGACACTAAATCCATTTATTTTTCTCTTTAAAGTTCAGTTTTAAGAGTAGGGAGTTATTTTTTTAAAATAAAAGTTTAGATAATACTCTATACAGGGTTATTGGAAATTATACTAGCAAGCCGTTGAGGGCTACTTCTGTCACCCAAACAAACAACTTTTGTTCTACGACTTTTGGAAATTCGAACATTTTTTCGAAAATTTTGAGGTTAGGTTTACCTGAAAATCAGCTGTTCCTTACACGGAGAGGTCAGTAACCTTAAAATTTGACTTATTTTTTAAATTTAATCTACTGTTCTTGGTCTGAATGACCTTTGTTTTAAAAAATCAGCTGTTTTTCGAATTTAAATAACCTCAAAATTTCCATTTTTTTTTTCGAATTTCCAAAAGTCGTAGAACAAAAGTTGTTTGTTTAGGTGCACAGAAGTAGCCCTCAACGGCTTGCTAGTATAATTTCCAATAACCCTGTATAAAAGAAGAAAGGTAAATAATAATTGACAGTTTGGGATTTAATTAACTAATTATGGACTAATGAGAAAAATTCCGATTTCAAAAATCCTATTTTTAACACGCTTTTATTAGTTTCATTGTCGGGTGAATATCCATTTACCAAAATGAAAACAAAAACATATTTCGACGCTGTTACAAGCATCATTTTCACGTCAGTCTCGTCTCGTCTCTCTTCAAAATGTTGCTTCTAACAGCATCGAAATATCCAGCTCCATAAAATAAAAAATATCCCGTAAAATAAAAATAACGTAGATTTTTAGTATTTTGTTTCACTTTAGCTAGTTTTTGACCCTAAGTTCTAGCTTTAGTAGTCAAACCCTTGGGAACTAAACAACGGAACAATGTAATTAATGATAGACAGACGCATAGTCGCAACAAAATTGCATTAGTAGATACCAAAGAGATTGCATCTACCATGTATAGAGTGCTCTTGTCACTCATTGTCCAATTGGCCGATCGTTGCAGTTGCAACAATATCGTATTAATAAAAATAGTACTTAAAGTTGGAATGAAATATCATAATTAATTACTCTTTAAGAAAACAAACGTTATTTACTGAGTTACAATATTATCTTAGCTAAACAGCAAGTTTTATTTGCTCAAACTACTAATATTGTATGTCTGTAATGGGTAAGTGAGTGTTACCTAACTATTATTTTTAATTGAGATCTCAATGTACAACACTTGGATAATAAAAATTCTTGATTCTTGAGAATAGATTTAATTTAAACTATGTTTGATAAGTAGTAAAATCAAGCTTTAACAAAAAGTACCGTGTTATGTGTTTTGATAAAAACCTAACAATGATATACTTATATTTCAAAATTGGTCCAAGCAGTTTCGAAACCTATTCAATGAAAATAAACAAACAATCAAATCTGTCCTCTATAAAATATTAAATAGAAGATAAAAGATTATTATAAAGACAATCGCAGTCCAGCGCACTTGGAGAGCAGTGCACTCTAGTATGTTACCTACTCTATGGTATCTTACCTGCCTACTGCTTTCGATAACATAAATATCTAAGTTCTTGTTAGGTTGGATTGTAGTAGTAACTACTAATCAACAAGTTTTAATTAGTAGATTTGTACACACAAGTTTGAACTCTATGGGAATTTTGGTAGACAGTGAAATGAGGGTACTTTATAGCTTTTACTAGCGACCCGCTCCGGCTTCGCACGGCTATATTATGCATGTATCATCACTATCATCACTACATATTATAAAACAAAGTCGCTTTCTCTGTCCCTATGTCCCTATATCCCTATGTATGCTTAAATCTTTAAAACTACGCAACGGATTTTGATGCGGTTTTTTTAATAGATAGAGTGATTCAAGAGGAAGATTTTTATGTATAATACAAGCACAATATAGCCGTGCGAAGCCGGGACGGGTCGCTAGTTATACATATAAACCTTCCTCTTGAATCACTCAATCTATTAAAAAAAAACCGCATCAAAATCCGTTGCGTAGTTTTAAAGATTTAAGCATACATAGGGATATAGGGACAGAGAAAGCGACTTTGTTTTATTAAATACTATGTAGTGATAGCACGTGATAGTGATATTATGTCAAACATCTGGCTTTTGTAAACTACTTACTATAAAAAATAATCTAGTAATAGTACCCATAGTTCCCCAGTATCCAGTCAACTACCATCCCATCATAGTAGTCCAAGTAGTTTACATTTTTTTCGTGTTCTTTATTTCTAAACGACTTCATACGCGTGGTAGTTTTGTTTTTTATACTAAAACATACCTCGTGAACCATTCTATGCATTGGTGAAAACAGCATGAAAATTTTTGAGTTTATAGCTAACAGACAGACAGACGCGGCGGAGGACTTTGTTTTGTAGCGATACATTTGATAGTTTGCCTTTGACAGTTGCGAGTAGTATTAGATCAGTGGATTTTTGTCACAAACTGCCATGGTGTTTCATCCGCTATATGAAATTAAATGAAATGAAAAAAACCGTATTCTCTAAATTAACCTTATCAGTAACTAGCGACCCGCTCCGGCTTCGCACGGCTATATTATGCATGTATTATACATATAAACCTTCCTCTTGAATCACTCTATCTATTAAAAAAACCGCATAAAATCCGTTGCGTAGTTTTAAAGATCTAAGCATACAAAGAGACATAGGAATATAGGGACGGCGAAAAGTGACTTTATTTTATACTATGTAGTGATGAAGTGATAGTGATAGTGGTATTGCCCTACTCCTCCTATCACACAACAGTAATTAGACAAATGGAGAGGCATCAGCTTTATTGTTGAGCAGTGCCATTTCTAGTCCTGCACGACGCTGTTTTTCAGCCTCCACTGCCTCCCTAAGGTGTAATTCGAAGACTTAACTACAGAGATATGGTTATATGCATAACACAAGTCTAGTTTCTTATCTTGGCGACTAGATGGCGCTCTGTGCAATGTCCTGCCATATTCATTACTACCACGTCGAAAGCTGTCAATACTTTGACGTTATAATAAAGTAAATGATCGATAGATCAACTAAAGGATGTAATTAATGACTTGTCCGTGAACGATGTCGTTTTTGTCGTACGATGGCTCCATGTCGGGGACATAACGGTAACTAAGGTAACGATGGTTTTATACACTAGTGAAACATCAATTTAGATTCATACCTAACTCTATATTATCTCTACATATGAATGAAATGCTTTGTCCTAACTGACTGACGGATCAACGCACAGCTTGAAGCTACGCTGATCGTAGAGACCTGAAACTTGGAGGGTGTGTTCTTTGTATATATGACATAGGCATCTGATAAGAAAGGATTTTCCGAAATTCTACCCTTTAGGGGGTGAAAAGGATGACATAGTTTTGTATGGGACAACGTGGTTCCTTGGCCAAATCCTATTGGAACCATTATCAACTTCTTCTACGTAAAACATATTAAATCTTTCGTCCTGATGGATCAACGCACAGCTAATAAGTAATAAACCGTTGATCGTAGATACCTGAAACTTGGAGGGTGTGTTCTTTGTATGCCGTAGGCATTCGATAAGAAATGATTTAAGTAAGTACTGAAATTCTACCGCTTAGGGGGTAAAAATGTGTATGTATTAAACCGAAAAGTCTAAGGGTGATTTCTATACCGAATCAACTTTTTTCTAATCGTGTTTCGGTTACCATAAATAAAAATAATAGAGTATTTTGTAAACATTTACTATATTCGGTTTCTATCGGTTTCTGAGGTGTTTTTTAATAAAGCTGAGGTCCAATTGTCCATAATGGTAAGTAGGTAAGTAAGAAAGTTTTTATTTGTCCAAGAATTAGGTAATTGCAATGGGTCTTAGTAATAACATATTGTACAAGCGAACTCTGCCATACAGATAGCGTTCAAATAATTATAATTAGCTAGAGAACTTAACCTCATAGGATTTGGATCTCACTTAATCTTAAGAAATAGAGATAATCTGACCGTGCCCAATAGTGGGCTCTAGCTTAATGTAAAAGTACAGGTAAATTAAAGGTATAAAACTAAGTTAATTACAATAATTATCTAATTAGAATATTATCCAACTTGAACAAGACTATGTAACTAGTTAAATAACTTACTAAGTAAGTATAATTACTTGTAGAGAATGGATACGGAAGCGCGTGAAATTCAAACTTTTCACCCAAACGTCTAGTGTTTCGTTAAAATGATGCAGTTAGAAATTAAGAAGTAAAGTTATTTTGTAATCTGTGACTCTAGCTAAAACAAAATGTTCCAACTAGACAAATAAACTAATGAGATAGAACGTTATGTGGTTAAACTAGTTCCATTCCAGAACTCCATACTTTAATAAAAAATAAATAATAAGAAAAAAAAATCACACAGCAAAGTATTTCTCTGGCATAATAATTATTATGCCAGAGAAATTTCAAAGCCTAATTATTAGGCTTTGAAATTGTCCCAATCTATACTTTACTTAATCATCTATACATATAAAATGCTTTGTCCTGAACGACTGACTGACTGACGGATCAACGCACAGCCTAAACCGCTGATCGTAGAGACCTCAAATTTGGAGGGCGTGTTCCTTGCATGACGTAAGGATTTTCGAAATTCTACCCCTTAGGTGGTGAAAAAGGGGAGCAAAGTTGTATGGAAAACGTGTTTCCTTTTTCTAATCTACTCTAAATTTTGCATAAATATTCTTTAACAGAATTGATGGAAGACGTATTTCGTATTTTATTGAAATCCATCTCGTAACGGGGTAGAAAGACTTCTACGCGGACAAAGTCGCGGGCAAAAGCTAGTAATATTATAAAGAGGAAAGGTTTTTGTTTTATTGTTTGTAACGAATCGAAAATACTGGACCGATTTTGATAAAACTTGGTATGAGGAAACATTGAATCATTGGGAATAATATAGGCTATTTTATCCCGATATATCCACGGGACTAGGAGTTACGCAGGATGTTCTAGAGTCGACTACAAAAATATATCACTTTATTTAAACATTACACTTAACTTCAATTACACAAATAAAATAAATAAAATAAAAACATACATACACATCACAAATAAAAAATACCGTCCAGAGCGTCTCCACGCGGCATCGTCCCCAAGAGACTGGCTTCATTCCCTCCCTGGATAGCCAGGCTCACCCTTTGAGTGAAGAAGCCGCCAGCCCTCTGGTCACCTGACGCCGCATTAAGACGCCCCTCCAGGTCCTTAAAAAATAAATGGGCACTGGGGCCCCAAGCTCCTAGAGTTTCTACCCCCACGGGAACGAACATGTAACTGCCAGGCAAAATGAGAAATAAGTTTAGATTTTGATCTCTAACATTGTCAATTTTACGATACCTCAATATTTCTTATAATTTCGCGCGCACCCGGTACACCGTCCCTTAATTAAATGTAACTAGATAAGTGTGTAATGAGTTTATTAACTCACTGACTTATTTGCATTCTTAAAATAAACGGAACAACTTTTAGTTTTTGAAAGACTGAATGCAAAAATTCAGACAAACACATGCTTTTACCCGACTACGGCGAAGCTAAAAGGAATGGTTGTGTTTTTTTCTTAAGGTGAAAGGGTACCGGCGCTCTCTCCATACAAACGTAGTCGACTGTTTCCGCCCTTTATAATGACACTTGCACAAATATTTTTGTGCCATAAAACCTATAACTGCCATGACTATGCCTCTAAGTTTTTTTTTTACTATACCCCTAAGTTTTATTTAACGGATGCCTACGTCATAATCTGTGTGCCTTTTAGCCAGATGTGTCCATTGGTTTGTGCTGTAAATTGATTATGTATATCAGTCAAAGTCAAAATTCTTCTTGGACTCACATATTGAACACGAACATGACACACGTCTTAAAAACTAATTTAGGATGTGTGCCTTCGGAACGTTCGCACCAATGAGAAGAAGGCATAAGAACTTTTTCAGTGATCATGCTCACAAAGGTCAAGATTACAAATATTTTTCAGTCAGTCATCAGTCAGTCAGTCAAGACTTTATTTGTAATTTCCATTCTTCAATTTTTGACGACCCGGTTGGCACAATGGTCACCATGCCGGACTGCCATACACAGGATTGCGGGTTCGATTCCCGCCTCAGACATGTAAGTATTTATGCTTAGATATTTGTCTGTGGTCTGGTTATTTCTATGTATTATAAGTATATATTTACAAAAGAAGACTATAAATAGTAAGTATATCCGTTGTCTACCACCAATACACAAGTCTAGTTACTTAGCTTGGAGCTAGATGGCGATGTGTGGAATGTCCTGCAATATTTATTTATTTTTTGGCTACAGTTTACATAAACCCATCCAATATATTATGTACGCCAGTCAACCTCCTCTGACATAACGTTAAATTAAATAACAATTTATTAAATTGTACATATGTACTTTGTGTATTATGTCACGTATCATTACCTAGCTAGGGCACATGAGTAACTTAGTTACTCATGTGGCTAGGGTACCTATGTCTGTTTGTCTGATGACACAGTGCTTAGATGCACGCAACTTGTAAGGGAAATTATTATATTGTTTTACATTTTGAAAAGTAAAGTGAAAATATTTATTACAAGCAGCGCTCCGTGGTTTTACCCGCGTAACTCCCGATCCGTGGGAATATCGGGATAAAAAGTAGCCTATGTTATTCCTTATGAATCGATGTATTCCCATACCAAGTTTCATGAAAATAGGTCCAGAAGTTTTGGTACAAACATAAAAACAAAAACAAAATCCTTCCTCTTTATAATATAAAAGTATACATTGGGTTAGGTATTTTCCAAGTACCTTACTGATAACCTTAATAAAAAACAAGCATTCTTCTTCTTCTTCGTATCGATAGCACAAATTAAAGGGGGAAATTGATAAGGTAAGGTCAGATCCGCCCACTCCAGTGAGCTGCCAGGTCCCTGGCGTTGTTATTAGCTGACATCAGGTCAGCCAATGTACAGCTATTAGGGTTGCAGGGGCAGGTCAACAGGTGAACCATAGTTTGCTCGGGAGCCCCGCAGTCGCATCGAACCCGGCACGGATCGATCATGCCCCATCTTCCCAGGTTCGCCCTGCAGCGACTAACCTGCGTCCTTAGTCTGTTGAGTGACTTCCACACTGTGAAAGGCAAGTCATGACCGCAGCGGGAAGAGTCTCTGCAGGGTCCAGGAAATGTGGGGGTGGGGCATACTTTTCCTTCCACAGAAGGACTCGGGCATCTCCGGCCTTTTCGGTGAGGGGTAGAGTGGACTTCTGAAAGCTATTGCGGCTCTTTAATCGGTAGTTTGGTAGAGAGGGGTTGGCATTCAAAATAATGTACAAATTTTTAATTATCTGCGGAACCAACAAATTTTATTATAAAACTACAGCAAAAGATTCCAAACCTCAAAACGATTATTTTCATGATTTTTGGATATACAACTTTTGTTGTACGATTTTGGAAATTCGAACATTTTTTTTAAATTTTGTGGTTATGAATAGGTATTCGATAATCACTGATTATTTAAAACAAACGTCATTTACACTTAGAACAGACGATAATTTTAAGGTTATTGACCTCTCTGTGAAAGGAACAGCTGATTTTCAGGTAAACATAACCTCAAAACTATCAAAAAAATGTTCGAATTTCCAAAAGTCGTAGAACAAAAGTTGTTTGTTTAGGTGTACGGAAGTGGCCTTTAACAGCTTGTAATATAGTTACCAATAACCCTGTATAACGATATTCAAAATACAGGGCAAAAATAGGAACTTACGCTAAATATGGAAACTCGTGAGGTGTCAATTCGGGGCGGACTACTAGTCAATTCAGTGCCACAAGTACAGCAAGTTCAAAATAATCTCAGTTCAAGGTCGCGGGTTCGATCCCGACTCGTCACGATTCTGACAGCTTAACCTATAACTACCTTGTCTATATGTCATCATCAAAATTTGAAAGGTATGAACTTGAAATATTATATTTAGAGCATGTTGAATTGAAAATGATTGATAAATAAATCTTTTTATATATAATTTTATCTTCATTAGCAGGTTTTTTTTTTACAAATGATAGGTCATCGTTTGACCACTATCAGACCTGCCTGATGGTCGCTGACGATGCGGCCTAAGATGTAACATGCGGTGTCTAGAAGATACCTGTTCACTCGCGAATGAATTTCAACTTTTTAGATCCACCCGTTCCTGAGAAAATCGGTGGTGACACACGGACAGACAGACGGACAAGAAAGTGATCTTATTTAATAAAGGTTCCTTTTTTTTACCTTTTGAGGTACGGAACCCTAATACAATATATAAATAAATAAATAAATATAGCAGGACATTCCACACATCGCCATCTAGCCCCAAGCTAAGTAACTAGGCTTGTGCCTTGTGTATATCGATCTATTATACAATATGAAAGCAAATAAATGAAATGAAATGTAATAATTACATAAAATAAAAAAAGTTGAAAATTAAAGGGTGTCCCCATACATACATATTTTAGTAGGCCTTATTGCAGCACAGAGGTCACGAAGTATAGGTAAATAGGTAGGTAAGGTACAGTATGCGTCATAAGTCCACTATCAGTTTGCTCCAATAATACTATAGACAAGTAGAGGACTTAGTTTAGTTTAGTTTTACGGGGCTGTTTCCGCACTTAGCCTCATTATTTGGGCCTAGTGTCCTAATCCCTACCAGCGTATCCCCCCTGGTAGGGATAAGTGAATTTTTTTTCCACCTATCCCCACTGGTAGGGATAAGTGGATTTTTTTCCACCTATCCCCCCTGGTAGGGATAA
The DNA here is from genome assembly GCA_907269075.1 of Idaea aversata. NCBI lineage: Eukaryota > Metazoa > Arthropoda > Insecta > Lepidoptera > Geometridae > Idaea > Idaea aversata. The sequence continues at coordinate 902,771 of OU026109.1, forward strand.
GTGGAATTTTATTCCACCTATCCCCACTGGTAGGGATAGGTGGAAATTTACTTCCACTTATCCCTACCAAGTGGTTTTTGTTGACAAGTACAATTCAGTTCATAAGTTTATTTCTATTTTTTTTTTTCAAAATTTGCAGATTTAGGTTCATCATTTCGGTTGACGCCCAACGTCTCCATTAGGATTTTTTCAATTTCATCGGATCCCCCACGCCGAGGAAAAAAAAACAAAAGACGATCAAAAAATAAACAAAAGATTTGGGCCATTGTGCCAAGTAGAGGACTTAAGACCTTCTTCTAATAGACGTTACACACAAACATAAATACTTTCATTAAAAGTAGGTACTCAGTGTGTCAATATTATTTTTAACATGTGAGCTATGTGTTTAGTTGTGTGAGTGGTATAAGGTTCCACCCGCCACACCAACCGACGTGGGTTCGATCCACAGGTTACGTTGTTATAATATTCAAATAGTGCTGCACAGGATTGTAAACGTTACGGTGGCGGTGGACTTTTGACCGTTGATTGCACCTATATGTAGCTTGTAGTAACATATTCGTATAACGACCACAGCCGAGCATCGAAGTGCGATCACGACTCGCTAAGTATAGTAATTACTATAATTCTAGCGTGAGATTTGTACTTATCGAAGACTAGTTATTGCCTGCGACTTCGTCTGCGTGGTAGTTTTGTTTTTTATACTAAAACCTTCATCTTGAAATCACTCTATCTATAAAAAAAACCGCATCAAAATTTGTTGCGTAGTTTTCGAATTGTCTGCAGATTGACAATAAAGCAACTGGCTAATGACCTGTTTTAAATAGTTTTCCTATTTCAACGAAATTTTTAGTTTTTAATGAAGGTGGCAATGTGGTGGGAATGGTGGGAATGTTTGCATTCTAATAATTTTTGTTTCATCAATTGATGAGTTAGAAGACTTTAAACTTCACCTAAAGCAGGTGCCTAGAATCTTGCTCGTGTTGCACACACACAAACATTCTTATAACAGCCGTTTTGGAGCTCTACGGTGGGTCTGCAGTTATGCAGCCGACCGTACCTTATTAAAGGTATTTTAACAGTTAATGAATAGCAATCGATACCTACTCCATATATCAAGGGATGATTACAAAGACATTGCTAAACCAATTTTGATAATCAAATGTCAAGATTTGCTCTTCCACGATTTCTTTTGTCGAATTCCTGTAGCGTTTGATTTGTTACAATAATTGGCCAATAATATTATTAAGGTTGTATATGTGAGACTAGCTTTTACCAGCGACTTGGTTTGCGGTTGTATTGAAGATTCCAAAATTTTATATGTCTAAGATATAATAATATTGCAGACTTCTTCTTCTCGTATAGTGGTGTGGCTCACCTATTGTTAGAGTTTTCAGATCGCCTGAAGGCCTCTAACTTGACCTAACGACTGCTACTAGAGGTAGCAACTGCAGACTAATATAATAATAGTACATTACGATACAAGTGTGGTAAATTGATCATTGCATCTCGGCTTTTTAACGCGCTTGCGTTCCGCTCGCGTGTCATAATCCGACTCTTTGCAATGATCAATAATCCACACGCGTATCGTACGACGTTTTTTTATCACAGTCACAAGTAAAAGAAAAGACATCTTAATAGTACCTACATTACGATATAGGTTTGTAAATTGATCATAACATAGAGGTGGTTTATGACGCGCAAGCGGAACGCAAACGCGTTAAAAAGCCGAGATGCAATGATCAATAATCCACACGCGTATCGTACGACGTTTTTATCACAGTTGCAAGTAAAAGAATAGACATGTTAAAATAATTATCATAAACGATAAACCGCCTCTATGCAATTTACCACACTTATATCGTAATGTACTATAATATAGTTTTTAAAATGATTCAGTAGAACACAGTAGAAATAACACACAAATGTTTATTTTTTTACAAAAATTACTCAAGAATTAGTTCATTTGAAAATTTATCGCGCGTAAACAATTCTAGAGACTGATTACGTCTTATACCTACTATCTGAAACGCTACATCTTTTAATGAATGATATGCATCCAACTTCATACTGCAGTTAAGAATTTAAAGGCTTATCCGCACAGCTCAGTGGCGACACAGTGACGGCACAGTTCCGGACCGTACCGTGTCGTGAAGGCCTATCCGCACAGCTCAGTGACGACACAGTGACGCCACAGTGATTTTCAGTACTCTATCGCAAGGGTTACCATAACTTTCATGAGCGAGTCCAACTCGCACTTGACCTATTTTTTTAAATTATATTATGTAAAACAACGAGAGCGAGCAAAGATAACGACCGCAACATTTCCGATATTTTGACTGCGGTTAAAAGGAAAATGAATGTACGTAGGGGTCGATCGTCGTCGGCCATCTTGGAACACTGCGACCGTGTCAGGCAAAATATTGTCCGCTACAAATTCACGTCGGATCACGGCGAGCGTCGGAGCAGCACTGACAGCACTGAACACCACTGTCACTGACCTGCCGCCCAATTGCCGTATTCTTATGCAGCGCGTCTTGACTGCGTTTGCGTCATAACCATAGATTTCGTATTGCTAAGACGCACTCGTCACGCAGTTACTCATGTGGTTTAGGTTTGCGTAACGTGTGCGTGACGAGTGCGTGACGAGTGCGTAACGTGTGCGTGACGAGTGCGTCTTAGCAATACGAAATCTATGGTTATGACGCAAACGCAGTCAAGACGCGCTGCATAAGAATACGGCAATTGGGCGTACGGATAGTCTAGTACAAAAAGTATGAAACAATATCATTTTTCACTGACACTGATGGAAAATCACGGTACGGCACTGTGTCGTCACGGAGCTGTGCGGTTTTTGCGTCGGGGTTTGTACTATTATATATTCTGTGGTCGGGGGTTAAAAACCAGTCTGAACATAGGTGCAAACCATCCGTTTACAGCTGCACTCGTTTGCTAAAAGATAATTATTACGCGGGGGCTGCCCAGCTGAACTCATTCTGATGCAACTTTCACGTTTAAGAGGAAAGGGTACCGGGGGCTCTCTCCATACAAACGTAGGCGACTGTTTTCTCCCTGGATAATAGCACTTTTTGGCAACTATTTTTGGTGCATATAACTTATAACTGCCATGACCATGCCCCTATTTTTTTCTCCCTGGATAATGACACTGTAGCAAATATTTTTGTTGCATAAAACTTATAACTGCCATGACCATGACCATATTTTTTGTTTTTTTTCTGTGTTCTTTTATATTTTTAATTTTAATTTCTATAATAATAAGAAAATGAAAAAAATAAACAAAACATAGGGGCATAGTCATGGCAGTTATAGGTTTTATGGCACAAAAATATTTGTGCTAGTGTCATTATCCAGGAAGGAAACAGTCGACTACGTTTGTATGGAGAGAGCGCAGGTACCCTTTACGTTTAAGTAGATTCAACAACTCGGTTTTTACAATGGTTATAAAGATAAATTTTAAAAGAATTTGTTAATTTTTATAGCGTATTTTACGTAACTTTTTTATTGTGGTTTGTAATAAAAGTTTTAAATGTTTTTGGGAAACAAGTGTTGAGTTCAATTGGTTTTTATTGGTTATGGATAATCGTGGCTTAATAATGTGCTAGATACCTAGTTTTGTGTAGGTAAATAAATAAATATTGCAGGACATTCCACACATCGCCATCTAGCCCTAAGCTAAGTAACTAGACTTGTGTTATGGGTGTTAGACAACGGATATACTACTTATATACTTTTCTTTTGTAAATATATACTTATAATACATAGTATAGTGACGACCCAGTTGGCTCAATGGTCACTATGCCGGACTGCAACACAGAGTTGCGGGTTCGATTCCCGCCTCAGACAAGTATTTATGCTTAGATATTTGTCTGTGGTCTGGTTGTTTCTATGCATTCAAAGTTTATATTTACAAAATAAAATTATTTTAGTAGGTAGGTATATCCGTTGTTTAGCACCCATAACACAAGCCTAGTTACTTAGCTTGGGGCTAGATGGCGATGTGTGGAGTGTCCTGCAATATTTATTTATTTACTTATTATTTATTTACGAGGTTCTACGGAAACATGGACTTACGCGGGTGAAACGGTACCTAAGAATTCTATCCGTTGTCTAGGTACCATAACACAAGCCTAGATGCTTAGTTAGGGGCTAGGTGGTGAGTAAAATGTCCTACAATATTTAAAAAAGAAAGGAAAATCTCCCCTGATGCCAGATTCTGGTAGAACTACAAAAAAACCGGCCAAGTGCGAGTCGGACTCGCGTACGAGAGGTTCCGTACCATGTTGTATGGGAACCCCACTTATTTTTTTTTGTTCTTAGTATTTGTTGATATAGCGGCAACAGAACACAATCTGTGAAAACTTCAACTGTCTAGCTATCACGGTTCATGAGATACAGCTTGGTGACAGACAGACGGACGGACAATAAAGTCTTAGAAAAAGGGTTCCGTTTTTACACTTCACTACATAGTATAAAACAAAGTCGCTTTGTCTGTCCCTCTGTCCCTATATCCCTATTTGTATGCTTAAATCTTTAAAACTACGCAACGGATTTTGATGCGGTTTTTTTTAATAGATAGAGTGATTCAAGAGGAAGGTTTAGGAAGGGTTAAAATACATGCGAAATATTAAAAATTAATGAAAATCTCACCTGGTACCAGATTCTGGCAACCCTAAGATCAATTAGATAAGAGGTCAAACACAAGCCTATTTATCTTTTAAAAAATTATTAATCAAAGTACCAAACAAAAAAACTCGTCAATTAGTCTGTGATGAATTATCGGAAGTAATTACTACGATATTATTGTGTCTTTTTACAAATAATATAATAAATTGTAAAATATATAGAGGTCGGAAATAATCATTGTTATTTTGTTCGTATAATTTTATTGAGCTCCTTATAAGTTCAAGGCTTTCAGATCGGAAATTACAAAAAAAAGCTTTTAGTTACTTTATTTGTATTTTTTTTGTAAGTTACTTGTTAAAATTATGATGAACTCCATGGTACAGTATGCGTCATAAGTCCACTATCAGTTTGATACCATAATACTATCAACAAGTATTGGACTTACGACCTTCTTCTAATAGACGTTACACACAAACTTAAATACTTTAATTAAAAGCACTCTGAGTGATTATTATTTTCAATATATTAGCTATGTGTTTATCTGTGTGAGTGGTATAAGGGTATACTTGTTGATAGTATTATTCAAACTGATAGTGGACTTATGACCACTAGAATTGGTATTCACTGTTCATTAGAATTCATAGCTAAAATCTAACGTTGTTCTGAAATTGGTACAGTTTATGTCCTTGACCCAGATTATCATTGCGTATTCAATAAAAACACTAATGTTTGATACCTATTTATCTACCTACCTATGTAATAAGTTATTAGATCATCAGATATTATGAAACCTAGGTTGTTTATTACTTAGCTAACCTAGGTCATTATCAAGATAGTTGTTTGCTATTTGTTTATTTACCATTTATTTCAACAGGGGGGTGGTTCTAGACGATGAAATTAGATTAATAAAAAATAAATAAATAAATATTGCAGACATTCCACACATCGCCATCTAGCCCCAAGCTAAGTAACTACACTTGTGTTATGGGTGCTAGACAACAGATATACTTTTCTTTTGTAAATATATACTTACATAGAAACAACCAGACCACAGACAAATATCTAAACATAAATACTTGTCTGAGACGGGAATAGAACCCGCAACCCTGTGTTTGGCAGTCCGGCATGGTGATCGTCTAATAAACAAGTATTGTTAGATATTTCTCACAGAAAGAAATAAAGAAGTTTATTTAAACGACACGACATACACTAAGTTATAAAAAAAAAACAAACAAAAAAAAAAGGAAAAAGAAAGAAATGATGCTTAATAATAATAACTTAGCTTATAACCACAGCGCTGTCTGTACCCAAACTAAGCAACTAGGCATGTGTTATGGGTGCCAGATAACGAATATAATTTTAATAAATATTTATTCCATAAATAGACCATTTCTTTGGGTACCAGGACCCTGTAGTGCCTGGGTCATTATATTAGATGGAGTAACCTTCGGCATGAAAGCCGACGTATCTACCACTATGCCAGCACTGTTCATCTATTAAAAACAAAAGTATAGATGAACCCATGAACTGTGTTTGTAAAAAAAATACGCGGTAATTTGTGTGTTGACCTTTAACAAATTATATGGTAGAAGAGTTACATACACACATACATACCTACCTAACCTATAGACAGACAGACAGATGCACTTTCAAGGTATGTAATTTTATTTTAGTCGATTAGAGTACTTAAGCTAAAGGAGCTATTTCAAAAAGAAGAAGCGATTTATTCATTTACTAGCAGCGCTCCGCGGTTTCACCCGCGTAAGTCCCAATCCCGTTGGAATATCAAAATAAAAAGTAGCCTATAGCCTTCCTCCATAAATGAACTATCCAACACAAAAATATTTTTTCAATTCGAACCAGTAGTTCCTGAGATTAGCACGTTCAATCAAACAAACAGACTCTTCAGCTTTATAAAATTACTAGCGACCCGCCCCGGCTTCGCACTGCTATATTATGCATGTATTACACATATAAACCTTCCTCTTGAATCACTCTATCTATTAAAAAAAACCGCATTAAAATCCGTTGCGTAGTTTTAAAGATTTAAGCATACAAAGGGAAATAGGGACAGAAAAAGCGACTTTGTTTTATACTATGTAGTGATGTAGATAGATAGTATAGATTTGCCTGATGAGCTTTGTTATCATTTTTAGGGTTCCGTACCCAAAGGGTAAAACCTTTTACTAAGACATCACTGTCCGTCCGTTTGTCTGTCACCAGGCTGTATCTCATGAACCGTGATAGCTAGACAGTTGAAATTTTCACATATTATGTATTTTTATGTTGCCGCTATAACAACAAATACTTACTAAAAACACAAATACTACAAATGTTTGTCTGTAAAGTCTGTTTACGGACGATAATTTTACGTGATAACTTCATAAGAAAACGATGAAAAATTTAGAATTTTTATTGTTATTCCTTTATATTTTTTTCCTAATTTTTTACTTTTATTTTTTTGTCTTCTATTCGTCACTCGTCACACCATAACACAAGCGCAGATAAGCGATATTATTATTAAACTAGCGACCCGTCCCGGCTTCGCACGGTTATATTATGCATGTATTATACATATAAACCTTCCTCTTGAATCACTCTATCTATAAAAAAAACCGCATCAAAATCCGTTGCGTAGTTTTAAAGATTTAAGCGGTCAAAGGGAAATAGGGACAGAAAAAGCGACTTTGTTTTATACTATGTAGTGATATACTTTGTTTCCTAAGTTACCATGACGCGTCAGGAAATATTACCATGACGCATGACGTCACACAATATTACCGTGACACTTTTATGTGAATGAAGGTGTGCCACCAATATATTAGACGTTATCACGTCAAAAAAATAGAATATAATGATAAGGAACTCTCGCACTTGGCCGGTTTTAAGCAAGCCTTGTAAGTAAGTAAGAAACTTGCGAAATAAAGTTGTTACAGTTAAGTAAGTAACAAACAGACAGACGGACAATAGTCTTCATTGTCTTACTATTCAATACTACATTTATCAAGCCTTAAGAGGAAAGGTATCCGGCACTCTCTCCATACAAACGTAGTCGACTGTTTCCTCCCTGGATAATGACACTATAGCAAATATTTTTGTTGCATAAAACCTATAACTGCCATGATTATGCCCCTATGTCTTGGTTTTTTGCTTTTCTAATTATCATAGAAAAAAAGATTTAAAAAAAGTATAGGTTCGTGGCAGTTATATGTTGTATCCAACAAAAATAATTGCAGAGAGCATCGGTACCCTTTCCTTATAAAGATAGAACCTTAAATCTGATCTTTGTTTGTTGCTAAGCCGGTATTTATCTTGAAACCACATAAGGTTGTCATTTGTTTTATACTAGCAGCGCTCCACGGTTTCACCTACGTATCTCCCGATCATGTAGGAATATCGGGATAAAAAATAGCTTATGTAATTCCTAATGAATCAATGTATACTAATACCAAGTTTTAGTAGTTTCTAAGCCAATTCGTTACAACCCAAAAAAAAAAACAAAAAAATCTTCCTCCAAACTAGCAATTTCTAAGACTGCAAATGAAGGAATTACCTATTCCTTCATTCATTCATTTCATTTGCTATACCTACCTATTACCTATTTGGCGGCGACATTGTGACTGTGTTATAATTAACATAGCTTAGAATAAGTATTTAAGTAAGTCTGTTATTTTTAGTAATATGAAAAATAAGATCTATCTATCTATCTATCTATCTATCTATCTATCTATCTATCTATCTATCTATCTATCTATCTATCTATCTATCTATCTATCTATCTATCTATCTATCTATCTATCTATCTATCTATCTATCTATCTATCTATCTACCTATCTATCTACCTATCTATCTATCTATCTATCTATCTATCTATCTATCTATCTATCTATCTATCTATCTACCTACCTATCTATCTATCTATCTATCTATCTATCTATCTATCTATCTATCTATCTATCTATCTATCTATCTATCTATCTATCTATCTATCTATCTATCTATCTATCTATCTATCTATCTATCTATCTATCTATCTATCTATCTATCTATCTATCTATCTATCTATCTATCTATCTATCTATCTATCTATCTATCTATCTATCTATCTATCTATCTATCTATCTATCTATCTATCTATCGGTGTAACAAGGGGGGTGGATCATCGGCTGTTGGGGGGTGGGGGACCTCGGTACCTATCGATTTAACCCCCATGTACCTATGTTCAGCGAAATTCACTGGTTCAGAAGTTATTTGGGTTTTAGGGAAATTTTAGTCCAAATCAGATTTCACCCTGAACTTCGCAATTACAGCCAAACTATCGGGTCTGCGATTTTGTCCTTTTTTGTGAAATAAGTTCAATAGTTGACCTTTTATACCCCTACACAAATCAGAGTCTTAGATTTATAAAACTCAAAATAAAACCATTAAAGTAACATTTTTTTTCAAAATCTAATGTTTACACTATCTTTAAATGGTTCTAAAAAAAATATTTCACAGAATATTTTTTTCTGCAACCTATCTTAAAAACTACTGGCTTTCATGAAGTATAAACCCTGACCCCCTTATTCCAAAACGAGGTTTAAGGATAGTCCGAGATGTAGATTTAAACCTTAGATTTAGATACAGATTTACTCGTGAACTATAGTCTAAACACTATCCCTATATAATCTCTAAGGACAGTGTTTAGACTATAGTTCCCTTTATAATCTATAGGGATAGTGTTTAGACTATAGTTCACGAGTAAATCTGTGTCTAAATCTAAGGTTTAAATCCACATCTCGGACTATCCTTAAACCTCGTTTTGGAATAAGGGGGAAAGTTTCGTTTGGCTAGAACTAGGACATCATGTTGAAAAATATACTTGATGGTCGAAAAAAAATGTGCCTAGTGCAAAAAAAATATGTCTATTTAATTGAGATCCTGAAATGGTGTAATACGTGTAATTGCCAGTATTTTACTAAATAAATTTCTAATGTTGTTTGTTTCCTATTACAAATTTCGCTAAACTGTCGATAAAATCGTACATAAAAAGAACAATGTGTTAACAAACCTATTTATTGAATGTCTTCTTTCTATTGTCTATGGATGAAACAAATTAAAAAGTTCACGCTGTTCACCCTTGACACAAATGTATTGTATGGAGATATTCAAATTAGGTGATATTTCATTGTTTCTGTTTGGTACAATTATTATAGTCCAATTATTTGGGTTTTTGCGGTGTTTGCCTAGTGGTAGATACCTCGATTTTCGTTAAAAAGGTTGTGGGTTCAAATCCCGGCTATGCACCATTGGATTTTTAACCGACTTAAAAAAAAGGAGGAGGTTCTCAATTCGTCGCGTATATATTTATATTTTTTTATGTATGTTCGCGGATTACTCGAAAACGCCTGGACCGATTTGGAAAATTGTTTTTTTGTTTGAAAGGGAATAACTCACAGGTGGTCCCATAAAAATTGGATTAAGATCTGATGAGGATCTTCAGAGTGATGAACAGAATTACACCTCGAGAGTGCAGCAAATTGCTCAGTTTTCGATTTCCACCAGTAGAATTAAGCCATAAACTAAATAGGTACCGATAAATGAAATATCTGAAACCACCTTCTCATCACACAACTAAAGAGACAACTCTTCAATCGGTTACGATTACAGGTTACAATTTGAATAAAATAGTCGCTTTTTATTACAAAAAAAACTGGTTGCCTGTAAAGTCGGTATACGGGCGAAAGTTTTACGTGACAACAACTGTGCTCGAGTGGAAGGGACGCGTGCCTTTCACTTTTTATGTCTGTCTCTCTCGCTCTTAGGCGGGCTAACCATGCCCGCGTGCCTCTCACTCGCTCTCATTGTGAGCGCATAACGTCAGCGGAGCGTAACGCAGTTTCTTGAAGTGTCACCCGGCAAACCAATTTATAAAACGTTGTCACGGCAAAAGTATGTGCTCTAATTAACATGGCTCTTACGGTGAAGGAAAACTTGATGAAACTCGCGATTTAGTTCTCTCCAGACGTATTGAAGAGTTCTATCCTTTGAAGACGGTCGACTAAGCTGAGAAGGTGATATAGGGTCTGGGCAAGTCTACTCTAATACCATGTCCCAGGCACAACAGTGTCCTATGTCCCTATATCCCTTTGTATGCTTGAATCTTTAAAACTACGCAACGGATTTTGATGCGGTTTTTGAAGTGAAACTTCTTATGGCGCGTTGGGCACTTTTGTGGGTGAGCATTTTCAGCCGTTCTCGCGACAGATGAGATTTTGACAGATGAGATTTTAACAGTTATTGTGCTTCTACTACTATGCAATATTGAAAACAGCGCCATCTCTGTGCAAACGGCTGAACTACGATACTCACTTCTGTACAACAGTGTTAACAGCGACATCTCTCGGTGGATGGTGCAGGTTCGCAGCGAGCTGCCGTACGCAGTTCGCGTCGCACGCTAGCGCCATCACTGATACACGAGTGAGCATTTTCAGCCGTTCTCGCGACAGATGAGATTTCGACAGATGAGATTTTACACAGATATACAGTTTTCACTTCTGCCTGCACTCCCGGAGTGCGCTGTTTTTTTTAATAGATAGAGTGATTCAAGAGGAAGGTTTATATGTATATTACATGCATAGTATAGCCGTGCGAAGCCGGGGTGGGTCGCTAGTCTAATATAATTGGATGCACCTAATCCATGTTCGACAGATGGTCTATTAGGTACATTACAATATTAGCAATTCAATCTTCTATACAACGAAGACGTGTCTACTTTAACTACCTTTATTCAAATACTAACAGCGCCCCGCGGTTTCTCACGCATAAGTCCCAATCCCGTGGGAATATCTGGATAAAAATGTATTCTTATGCCAAGTTTGATCAAAATCGGTCCAGCAGTTTCGGAACAACCAAAAAAAAATCCTCTTATCAATACTTACTTATATTATGAAGCTGAAGAGTTGTTTGTTTGAACGCGCTAATCTCAGAAACTACTGGTTCGTTCGAATTGAAAAATTCATTTTGTGTTGGATAATCCATTTATCGAGGAAGGCTATAAGCTACATTTTATCCCGATATTCTTACGGGATCGGGAGTTACGCGGGTGAAACCGCGGAGCGCCGCTAGTCATCACTATCACTACATTACATAGTATAAAAACAAAGTCGCTTTCTCTGTCACTATATCCCTCCCTATGTATGCTTAAATCTTTAAAACTACGCAACGGATTTTGATGCGGTTTTTTTTAGTAGATAGAGTGATTCAAAAGGAAGGTTTATATGTATAATACATGCATAATATAGCCGTGCGAAGCCGGGGCGGGTCGCTAGTTAAAATAAAAAACTGGTTGCCTGTAAAGTCGGTATACGGGCGAAAGTTTTACGTGACAACAACTGTGCTCGAGTGGAAGGGACGCGTGCCGATCACTTTTTATGTCTGTCTCTCTCGCTCTTAGGCGGGCTAACCATGCCCACGTGCCTCTCACTCGCTCTCATTGTGAGCGCATAACGTCAGCGGAGCGTAACGCAGTTTCTTGAAGTGTCACCCGGCAAACCAATTTATAAAACGTTGTCACGTCAAAAGGACAAGTTTCATTAAGCCTTCATAGAAGGGAAAAAACTAACAGATGTCTCCTAGACACTTTTCATTAATTTTTACGTAAATATGAATACGTTTTAATATTAAACTATTACCATGATACCACGTCTCATCTCGATTCTGTCTATAAACTAAACAAGGATTTATTACGCGAGGTATGTCAACAATACCCCTACCACAATTTGTTTACCTACTCGATCACATTTAACGCATTAAGGATTTACCGTGAAACTTCGAGATAAGTACTATTAATGCATTATCCAAACACACGGAGAATATCGATGTTAGACTCAACTGTCTTTATCGGGCTGTCTATTTCAGCTATTTTACATAAATAAATATTTGATCACCCTAACTTGTACTTTTATTAGTATACGGGCTGTTTTTCGCAGTTAGACCCTTTTTGATTGGGTCCTTTTTGCGTAAGGATGTAGTAGGCTTGCCCAACACTTACTACCCTCGCAGCTTAGTCGACCATGTCCAGAAGAGAGAACTTGTCAATACCTCTGGAGCCAACTAAGCCGCGGGTTTCATCACGTAAAACTTCTCACCATGTTTTCTATGTTTATTTACTTTTATATTTGTATTAAGAGAGTCGTGAGTTTTCGGTTGATTCCTACTCATATGTTTTCGATACGCGGCGCGAGTAGGTATTTTCAAAAATGACTGTATCGTGCGATAGAGGGAGTTTAAGTTCGGACGTATTGCCTTCATTTTGCTTTCAAATAATGTTTCGGGCCGTAACGTTTTTATTTTACCCCTTTGTCCTTCACAAAATGAAATAAATTTGGTCTCATTTAATTCACTGCATGTTATTCTAGGTTAATACGTTTTTCTTTTTTGGTAATTCAGTTAAGTCTAATAAAAAACAATTGAAACGCTCAATGAAGTTTTTAAAAATATACATATTCAGATACTAATAACTTTTATCTTAGGCAATATTTCTTTAAAATAAAAACGGTTAAACCTAGTTTTCCATTAGATCTAGAATATTTTCAAAAATTATGAATATCGGACTTCGTTTAAGGGGGGGAAAACGTTACCGCTTTTTGTATGGAAATTTACAGCCTCACACTGGCCTTAAGTTTTTTAACAAACTCTTTAAAATAAGTATTAGCGTATTAATTATGTTTTTAAGTGCCTTTGTGTAATTTCTATCTTCGTTTGATCGAGTGCGTAAAAAACTCGTGGTAGGTAAGGCCTCAATAACTACAAAGGACATGAAGGCAACAGCGTCATCACTGTTTAATATTAATCTATTTAATTATGGATTTATCAACATTATCGCATATAAAATGTTGTACTTATCAACATAAAAATGCATTAAATTGCAACAGAAAGAACTGACGTTCTTTGTTCGTCATAGTTTGACATTTTGACAGGAAATGACACCTCTTGGACAAAGGAAAAAATCATTATGGCAATAGGACCTGCAGGCTCATTCACAAACGCATGTGCTGCTCATATATTTTTAACGTTTGACAGCTATTCATAAATAGCACAAAAATTTGGCAATATCTATTATGTTCTCAGATTATGTTATGCCATAATAAACAAAGAAAATATGCGCGAACATCCATAAAAAAACATACATACAACCGAATTGAGAACTTCCTCTTATTTTGAAGTCGGTTAAAAAATACAATCGAATTGAGAACCTCCTCCTTTGTAGTTAGTTAAAAGGTCTTGTCTAAATATATGAAAATGCGCGCCATCTTTGCTGTTTTTCCTCATTGATCGGGAATTTCAGTGCCGAGAATTAGGTAGGTATACCAGTACTGAATTCTCGGTACTAAAGAAATTACCTCTAGAACTCCCTATCTGCACCTGACCTGCCATTATCATTAGACAATACCACTACTGTCAGTTCAAGGTTTTTGAAACAGATAAGTACCTTCGTAATTGGAGTGATCTTTATCGATATCGATACTTGCACAATAACTCCGATTTGCTCATCACTATTTCATGATACATTCTTATAATGATAGGTCGTCGTACCTTAATGATAAGAACCCATGGACATTGCTTTAATTGATCCATTTCAAATATAGCGTCAAAAATATTGGATTTTGAATACACCAGGCGTCACAAAATACATATCATGGTCGTATAAAATAAAAAACAAATTGTTTTAACTTTGTTTCGGTCTATTTCTGTGTCGTCTTCAAAGACTTATATTTATGAATTAAAAGACCTATGCCGGATTTTTCGACTTTTTACATACTTAGATAAGCTTATTTCGTCTTTAAACTATTAAATAAAATTTAAAAAGCAGACTTTAAAAAAAATACGCTACGAATTAAGAACCTCCTCATTTTTTGAAGTCGGTTAATAAGTAAGTATATTAAAAAAATAGAATAATAAGAACAACAAAATAACAAAATAATCATATGTTTTCATGCACTTTTAAACAATTTGTTTCAGCGAAGGGGTACGAAAGGGGGTTGTTAAGGGGGGAAGGGGGCGCCTATACGTCTAGACGTATAGGCGAACAACTTTTGTTCTACAACTTTTGGAATTTCGAACATTTCGTTCGCAGATTTTGTATGAAACAGGTGATTTTCTAGTAAAAATTCATTTATTCACCTTTCCAAAAGTCGTAGAACAAAAGTTGTTCGCCTTGACGTCTAGAACAACCCCCTTACGTATGAAAACCCCTTCGCTGAAACACATTGTATACGACAGGCATTTTGCTTTTGGCTCGTATTTGTACCTTATATAGGTAGTCTTGTTCTGTATTCTGAGTATAGGTATAATGTTTAGCAATAACATTACAATGGTATCTACTAATATTGATCTAATCGTCGTCTGTCGGTCAGTATCTGATCATCGTTAATCAGATCGCAAGTAGGTACTTTCACTTTTTTGTATAGGTATAGTCAGAGAGGACGGTGTAGTAAAAATACTCTATTATAATAACATTTGGACAATGGTTTCAGTAATAAATGTATTGGAATAATTTTCTGCGAAGATTCTGTTTTTTTGCCCTATGTTGATATTTAAGAGCATTTTCATTAAAAAATTAAATGCAAATTTTATTTATTTTAAAAGTCCTTATTTTTTTAAATAATAATTTTCGACTAAGCTGAGAAGATAGGTGCTGAGCAAGCCTACTTCATCATCAAGCAAAAAGGATTCAACTAAGGAGCTCAAGTAGCGGAAAACAGCCCGTATACAAGTACAAATACCTAAGGGCGATTACATGATTTTTGTTACACACTGTAACAAAAATAAAAACTTAATACCACCGCCGCAACAACTTTCAAACGATGAAGTTAAACAATCATTGAAAGAACTGGGCATTTAAGAAAAAGTACAAGGCATCGTAGAAAGCGTATACAAAATATCTGAATCGGCTTTAACTAAAGCCAGAATTAATTATTGTAAAGTCAAAGAAAAAGCAAATGTCAAAAGTCAAGACAATCCAGAGACAAACACAGATATTTAAGGCATTATTAATTTAATCTCAGACCCCTCTCTCTCTCTCTCTCTCTCTCTAAAGGCATGGTAGATGAAGCAGTTACTTTAACTGAATTCTGCGAAGGATCTGAATGTATGGTGGTTTATATGGGCGCTAGATGTGATTGGATGCCTTATGATTCTAGATGTAGGGGTAATTACAAATCCACCAAATATGAGCCACCACGAAAAGCTCGTTCATTAGAAAGGGACTGGTTCGGACTTGCGAAGAAGTTCAGGAAAAGGTTTAAAAATAATGTAAGTAGGTACCTCATTTTGTACGGTTACCTCTTTGCCTATTACTAGCAAATTCCCATGTAATCATTGTCTACGTATATAATATCTATGGTATGCATGCGTCCTATCTCATGATCCATAAAAACAAGACCGACAGACAGACAGATAGATGGTAAATGTTAATTTATGCATTATATTTGCACGTTCGGAATACTTCGATATTGTGTCAAGGTGATTATGTGTCAACTAGAAATAATTCTCTTCTTATTTGGATGATATTATTTTATTTGGAAAACAAACAGTTATAAATATTCAGCTTCCTACAAAACTATATAAGAAAGTGGCTAAGAACCAATTCAATGTTTTCACATTTAAATTCACTACAATAATATTACACAACTAGTCTGAATGAAAAAATAAATATTTATACAGTTAACTGAAATAATATCGACCCAGTTGGGACAATGGTCACCATGCCGGACTGCCAAACACAGGGGGTTCGATTCCCGCCTCAGACATGTATTTATGCTTAGATATTTGCCTGTGGTCTGGTTGTTTCTATGTATTATGATTAGGTATATATTTACAAAAGAAAAGTATATAAGTAGTATATCCGTTGTCTAGCACCCATAACACAAGTCTAGTTACTTAGCTTGGGACTAGATGGCGATGTGTGGATTGTCCTGCAATATTTATTTATTTAATATAAAATTTTAAGTACCTACCCAATAATTTAGAATAATAGTAATATGCTAATGCCACTAAATATTAATATAAGACTGCCAATTTAAGAATGTGCGTCGAACCATTGCCGTTATGATATTTTATGACAATTAAGTTTAAGTATATAAGTAGTTTATCCGTTATCTGGCACCCATAACACAAGCATTAAGTTGCTTAGCTTGGATGGCGATGTGTAATATGTCCTGAATTTTTTTTTTTTTTTTTTTAATTTTTTTTGCGGTCGTTTTAGTTTAGGTCAGTTTAGTCTAGTTTTTTTTATATCAGCGGAACTAAACTAAAGTAACTGTGCATTTAATGTCAAAAACAGATTTTTGACAGATCCGGCTAAAATTTGGTACACAAATAGCAATTATGACGTAGGCATCCGATAAGAAAAAACTTTTGGAAAATACAACTCGTACGCAGACGAAGTCGCTGGAGAAAGCTAGTCATCTAAATCAACACTAGGAACGAACCTAAGTACAAACATTACAAAATGCTGTGGTTTCCATCAAATGAGTTATAAATGAGTTTTAGTTGCAACTTTCTTAGATTAATATTGAGTAATTCTAGATATACAGACAGACTGATTTAGTAAACTTCGCAAGTTCCTTTTATGATGTGCATTAAAAACGGATTGTCAGATTGAAAGTCTGATAAAGTTTGTGGTTTATATAGTAACTTGTGCTTGTTTCTTCTTTTTTTATTAGGGTCAA
Source organism: Idaea aversata (assembly GCA_907269075.1). Taxonomy (NCBI): domain Eukaryota; kingdom Metazoa; phylum Arthropoda; class Insecta; order Lepidoptera; family Geometridae; genus Idaea; species Idaea aversata. The sequence continues at coordinate 920,126 of OU026109.1, forward strand.
CCGGGGCAATCGTGTCTGGCGGGGCAAATGCATCTTTTCAAATTTATTGAATACCTGTACTACAACGCCATCTGTACTAACCGCGGGTAAAATATTTAGTTTAAGCAAATTGCAATTAGATGTCAGCAGTTTACATAGATTCAACAGTTCTTGAATAAATTTGAAAAGATGCATTTGCCCCGCCAGACGCGATTGCCCCGGTTACTTAAAAGTAATAATTAAAAATAAACAAGGCTGGTTGCTACTTTGGCCAACGGCTCAGCATTGTCATCCAAAAAGGGCAATGCAGCGAAATTGAACTTAGAAAAGTTTTGTAATTTGTAAATTAATATAATGTCTTAGTAAATCTTAGTACTTAAATCTTAGTAAATCTTAGTAAATGTTAGTAAATGTTAGTAAATGTTAGTAAATGTTAGTAAATGTTAGTAAATCTTAGTAAATCTTAGTAAATCCTAGTAAATCTTAGTAAATCTTAGTAAATCTTAGTAAATCTTAGTAAATCTTAGTAAATCTTAGTAAATCTTAGTAAATCTTAGTAAATCTTAGTAAATCTTAGTAAATCTTAGTAAATCTTAGTAAATCTTAGTAAATCTTAGTAAATCTTAGTAAATCTTAGTAAATCTTAGTAAATCTTAGTAAATCTTAGTAAATCTTAGTAAATCTTAGTAAATCTTAGTAAATCTTAGTAAATCTTAGTAAATCTTAGTAAATCTTAGTAAATCTTAGTAAATCTTAGTAAATCTTAGTAAATCTTAGAAAACTTAAAAATCAAACTGTAAAAAGTCAAACTACAATAAAATTAACTTAAAGAACATTCCTACCTAAGCCTAGAAAAGTAATATAAATATTCAAGCGATATGGAATAGGTAAGGCAAATCATTACCCGACTGCAAAGAAAGGGTTGTGTATTTCGCACCTATCTTCGTATGTTTGTAATATTCTTTATTCCCTCATTTATCTTCGAAGCTACTCAATATATTTCTCTAAATAAGGTATCGTTAGATTCGTCTAATCATTAGACGAATCTAACGATAACTTAATTAGACTCTAATGAGTCCAAGTGTTCTTGACATAAAAATTTAATATGGGGGGTGGTAGATTTCATTGTTCAAAGTGTATTTTTTTATTCATTCCGATGTGGTATAGTCAACAAAAATATCTATAGCCCACTACAAAACACCTACAGTTACTAACTGCCCATAAATAATATCTTATATTTGATTAATTACTACATTTTGAATACATTCATACAATTGGGTGTTAATTTATTATAAATAGATGATGCTTTTGTGTGTAATACTCGTAGTGGACGGTTTTATGCTGAATCGAGCAAATTGGTTAATGTGTTTTTTTATTAATATTTATTAATTAATATTCTTTAGGACAATTAATTATAATAAAAACTTAAATTAATTAAATAACCTACATGTTACATTTTAATAAAATTAAATTTATTTCGTTTTTTTTTCAATTCTTAACAAATAGGTAAGGTATTTTTCATTACTCATACTCAGAAAGTAGGTGTAAAGGTGCCTGAAGAGCGTGTAGAAAGAAAAACTTCCAGCCCTAGGGAAAATCGCTTTCACTGACAGCTGTCATGTCAAATTATGGCTTCGCACGACTTGTGCAATCTGCATGTAGCCAGTATCATTACGCATTAGGAACTTCAAAAACCTAACCTCCTTGCTTTAAGTAAAACCAAAGAATAACACTACATGTAATCTCTTTGACATAACCTCTTTGGTCCCAGCCTTGTAAGAAGATCAGGTAGTAAGGAGTCTCTCATTCACTGTCGTTGTTAGGAAGAATTTTATGTATTATTCGTAATAAAAAGCACAGTGTTTACCTCGGGTGAAAGACTCACTTAGTCCCTCGAATTATTAGCACCCTCGCTACGCTCGGGCGCCAAACTCCGTCTCGGCGCTAAATGAGTGACTTTCACACCTAGGGTAACAATGTAGGTACTATTGTTATTCGTTTCGGTCACCCACACCCTGCTGCCTGTGACGTCATAGCCGCGGACTCCACGTTTCGTGTCTTGTAGTTAACGAAAAACTGCAGTCGCTCGAGTACGGTTAAAATAATATAAGGTACGGTCGGCTGCATAATTGCAGACCCACCGTAGAGCTCTAAAACGGCAGTTATAAGAATTTTCAACACATTCTAGGCACCTGCTTTAGTTCAAGTTTAAAGTCTTCTAACTCATCAATTCATCGAACTAAAATGATTAGATTGATAATAGTAATTATCGAACTCTACCGGGGGCTGCAATTATGCAGGCGACTTAATTAAACCACCTTAATTTAAAACTGAATATTTCGCAAAAATAAGAAAATAACTTAAAAACAGGTTAGGTATTAGATAAATATTTGCTGTAATTTCAATCTGCAAATCAATTTATTTGTTCATTGGAACGAAAGTTCCTTAGAACAAATAAAATTGTGAGGTTCTATTATTATGTAAGTTCGGAAAACAGCTGATTTAAAAAAAAAGGTTTCAGACTAAAAACAGCCGATAAAACTTAAAAAATAAGTAAAATCTTAAGGATACTGACCTCTCCGTGTATGGAACAGCTGATTTTCAGGTTAACCTAACCTCAAAAATTTCATAAAATGTTCGAATTTCCAAAAGTCGTAGAACAAAATTTGTTTGTTAAGGTGCACAGAAGTAGCCCTCAACGGCTTGCTAATATAATTACCAATAACCGAGTATACGTTATTGCTTCGCTACTGCATACAACTATACCTTCCAGTCATTAGTTAGTAAGACGCCAACACAAGTATGTTTACATTAAAGCGCCGCCTTTGTTGTTTTAATACTACAATGCTTGTTTATATTAAATTGATCATTTTGACGTGACAACGTTTTATAAATTGGTTTGCCGGGTGACACTTCAAGAAACTGCGTTACGCTCCGCTGACGTTATGCGCTCACAATGAGAGCGAGTGAGAGGCACGCGGGCATGGTTAGCCCGCCTAAGAGCGAGAGAGACAGACATAAAAAGTGAAAGGCACGCGTCCCTTCCACTCGAGCACAGTTGTTGTCACGTAAAACTTTCGCCCGTATACTGACTTTACAGGCAACCAGTTTTTACTCATATCTATACCTACCTATTAGCTACCTACCTGTTTTTAATTAGTTTTATTGTCTGAATATAAATATCCCTTATATAGACTCATAGACATATTTTCTAATAAACAATGTGTTTCAGCGAAGGGGTATTAATTCGAAAGGGGGTTGTTTTAGACGTGTAGGCGAACAACTTTTGTTCTACGACTTTTGGAAATTAAAACTTTTTTTTCGATAATTCTAAGGGAATTTTTACTTGAAAATCAGCTGAACCATACAAAAACTTCGAACGAAATGTTAGAATTTCCAAAAGTTGTAGAACAAAAGTAGTTTGCCTAGACGTCTCAAACAACCCCCTTTTGTATTAAAACCCCTTAGCTGAAACATTAGTATATGTCTATGAGTCTATGATTATTTAAAAAAATCACAAAAACGAATGAACTACCCAAATGATGCCCAAATGCTAAACCAAAAATGACGTAACACATCAATAACGCGAGCGGCTCACAAAAGAGGATCACTATACTTGAACTTACTAACGGCCTTAAATATTTAGGTGATCGTATCGGTTCTCACAATTCAATATAATGTACTAACTATAGTACTAGCCAGATATTACTGCGCGCTATTTTTTTTATAATAAAACTAGCGACCCGCTCCGGCTTTGCACGGCTATATTATGCATGTATTACACACATAAACCTTCCTCTTGAATCACTCTATCTATTAATAAAACCGTATTAAAATCCGTTGCGTAGTTTTAAAGATCTAAGCATACATAGGAACAGACAGTGGAAAAAACTTTGTTTTATACTTGTACTATGTAATGAAGTCGCGGCAGACCAATGCTACGATGGCGGGATGATTTTGACTCCTAATTATTGGTGTGCAATAGCGACACATCGTGATCAATGGAAGAAAGGTGAAGGGGCCTTTGCACTGCAGTGGGCCAGTGTAGGCTCTTAATAAATTATAATCAATAGTTCAGCGTTTGACCACTATCTCACATGATGGTAGGTGACGATGCGGTCTAAGATTTAGCACGCGGTGTCTAAAAGATCTATGCGATCGTGAGTCAAAGACCATTAAATAATTGCTTTAAGTCAAATGATAGGTCAGCTTCACACCTGATGGTAAGTTGCAGTCTAAGATATAGCGTTTACTCGAAGATACCTTTTTACCCCCCAATTTTACACGCCAGGTAATACAGACGCAGCCAACTGATTTCATTCCCTCGCATTACAAATAAAGAATTTTAAAAATTCATTGATGCATGACTGGGCGGAATTAACAAAAGAAATCAATGTCGTGATATCTACGAAAGAACTAACCAACACCGCTTTGGTGGAGAAAATGCGTCCATAAGCATCATACAGGGTATATGTGGGGCGCCTTCTGGTCTGAAGATGGAAAGCGACCAGACCCACTAAAAACTCCACCAGATCATCACTCGCCTTGATTTCTGGACTTCTCGAACGTGATGCGACTTTTCCACGATGCCCGACGACACCGCTCCAACTGACGCAAACGAAAAAAAATCACATTGTCACGCGATTTACACTATAGGTTTCAGCTTAATCGGTAACCGGGAAGAGGATCAAATTTAATTTGCAAGATTTGAAGACAAACATCGGGAATAAAAGCTTCTTCCTAAGGTGCCTCTCCGACTAACGAAGGTTGGCAGTCAATTTGAAATATTCTTCTCTATTTCTAGCGTGACGAAAAAGTTCGGCTGCACTCGCTATCCCCGTCCACTCCCGGATGTTTTTTTTTTATAAAAGTTTGTAATGATAAAAATAAGAGCACCATTGCTTAGTTCCGATAGTGACTGCGCGCAAACAAATACGGCGCACACTCTAAATATATATACCTAATATTTGTAACACTTGTCTAAGCTATTGTAATAAGGTACGAATATATAGTTAGTAATGCTTTACAGAAAAGGTCAAGTGTACGTCGAATTTAGTTTTTTAGATTGATATTTTTAGTTCAAGTTCAAACATAATTTTATTTTAACCACCAGGTTTTCAGAGTAGAGGCCTATCCGCACAGCACAGTTCCGACACAGTGACGTACCGTGATTTTCCATCAGTGTCAGTGAAAAATGATATTGTTTCATACTTTTTGTACTAGACTATCCGTAGTCAGTGCTGCTTCGACGTTGCTCCGACGCTGCAGCAATTTTGCCTGACAAGGTCACAGTGTTTCAAGATGGCCGAAGAAAAGTTAATTGAATTGGTCCGTGTGTTGCCCGTACCTATTTATCACGTTTTTTTGACGATCGACCCCTAGGTACATTCATTTTCCTTAGAACCGCAGTCAAAATATCGGAAATGTTGCGGTCGTTATCTTTGCTCGCTCTCGTTTTTCTACTTTAATATAATTTTGATTATGGTAGCGATCGAGTACTAAAAATCACTGTGGCGTCACTGTCTCGTCACTGAGCTATGCTGATAGGCCTTCACGGCACGGTACGGTACGGAACTGTCGTCACTGAACTGTGCGGATAGTCCTTTAGTGGTATAGAATCCCTGTATAGAACGACCTTTACCGAGCTGTATGGATGAAAAGTATTTAATTTGATAAAAAAAAAGTTTTCGTCGTTCCTATAGGGATAATCTTAGACTTTAGAGAGTCTTACTTAGCTATCAACGAGATGCCGACGAAATTAACGAATAGATGTAACCTATACTACCAAGAATTTTAACGTATTCGCAAAGAAGTTACCTAATAAGTTTTATCAAAATATTCGGTTTTCAATAAATCAGTATTGATCAGTCTTGAACGTCAAAATGCAAAACGGTAGAGTTTTCCATCATTTATTCATTCACACGAAATAGAGTAATACAAAATGGTCTTAAAAAATAATAGTCCGTCTATCTCGCCATGGCTAGGCATGTGAATTTACAGTTTGAAGTTCATTTAATTACAATAATATAGTCAAAATTAAAATGTCAATAGGATATTAGTTAATGTCAATAAGATTATAAGATAATTATTTTACATGTTATAAATAAAAAAAATAAAAAAAATAAATAAATATTTCAGGACATATTACACATCGCCATCCAGCCCCAAGCTAAGCAACTTAATGCTTGTGTTATGGGTGCCAGATAACGGATAAACTACTTATATACTTATGAAATAGATCTGTCATTTAAAAATTATCTGACGTCATAGTATCCTTTATCAACTAAAAATATAAATAAATCAGATTTAAACAATTTTAATCTTGTAATATCTAAAACAAAAAATCAATTTATGGGATGAAAACAGCTAACGAAACGAAAATTCCATCAAACCTTTTTGCGGAACGATAATAAGGGCCACCTAAGGGTGTTTAATGACAATAAAGCAAATATTTACCTAATAAGCTGTTAAGTAGTTTTCCCTTTATTTACGAAATATTTAGTTTTTAATTTAAGGCAGCAGGTAATAGCCCTAATTACCCGCGCGTAAGTGAAAATTACGCTACGACCCTTGGATGATGGTTAAATTAGTTAAGTACCTTAGATTCCATTACATGGTTATATTTACATACAGGTCGACCTAATAAAAGCGTGTTAAAAAAATTTATGTGCGTGTAACCTTTACGCGCGATTGAAGTAAAACTTCCTTTCAAAGCGTAATTTTGAAGGAAACAAAATAAATAATAGATTTTTGCAAAAATATCTAGTATTTTCAAAGGTTTCCGTTACTCTAACTTATAATCAAACTATCTAATTAGAGATAGAAGAATAACATCGCGGACAGTCACTAACTGCCTAATACTAATGAAGGTCTTCAGTAAAGATGACCTCTATGCACCAACCTCTTTTTTAATTTTACAAAGTAGATAATATATGTATGTAACCTATTAAGTCAGCTGTCATTTTGAGGTTAGATCAGCACATGTCAATATAACCGGAAACTACGTAAGCGTTACTTCCGTCAGAATAAAAATCTGAGTTACTCCCTAGTCGCGCGTAAAGAAGTTTTACTTCAAAAAATTCAACTTTGCTCTTTCACAAATAGAACTCATCCAACTTTACATGAATGAACGTCAATGGAATGTTACAAATTTGACGCTCAATACACCAGTATCAGCAAGGTCTAACCTATCACGAACATATTTACATGATATCCAGATATATTATATATTAATAATATCTATTGAATCCTGTTAGTTTAGCATATTCAAGGAGATATCACCGCGTAGGTGTGGGTTAATGTTTTGGTATTGTGCTTCTAGAGATTGAGATCGTCTGCCGGATGTTGGTACGAAGGTTCTCAAAATAATCACTTATAGATTGACAGGTATTTTTTAGGATTCCGTAATTGAAAGGAAAATACTAATAAGTTGTTTATTATTTGATGCCGGACTGCCAAACACAGGGTTGCGGGTTGCGATTCCTGCCTCAGACAAGTATTTATGCTTAGATATTTGTCTGTGATCTGGTTGTTTCTATGTATTATAATGTATTTACAAAAGAAATGTATATAAGTAGTATATCTGTTGTCTAGCACCCATAACACAAGTCTAGTTCCTAAGCTTGGGGATTGATGGTGTGTGGAAAGTCTTGCAATATTTATTATTTATTTATTAATATTTATTATTCTCAGCCGAAAACAAAAAAGGAAGAGGTTCTCAATAATAATTAGATGCGTTGTTTTTTGAAGTTATATACTAAATGACATGCGCGCGCATCTGTAACTCAAAAGTCACATGTTGCAGCTGCGTAACACAAAAGTAACAGGATGAAGCTGCCCGCAAAATGAATATCAGACGGACGGACGGACGGACAGACAGACAGAAGGATTAAAATATTTTTCATAACAATCATTAGCTACATAGTATAAAACAAAGTCGCTTCACGCTGCGCTGTCTGTCCCTATGTATGGTCATCGGATTTTGATGCGGTTTTTTTTTTAATAGAAATAGTGATTCAAGTGGAAACTTATGGTGTATACAAAACAAAACTACCACGCGTACGAAGTCGCGTGCAACAGCTAGTTTAATAATAAAAACTTAAATGATTAAATAAACTACCTACATTAAAATAATAGAGTAAGTACCTACCTATTACCTATCTATGAATCAAATACATACAAATGTACGGAACCCTCGACGCTCAAGTCCAACTCGCACTTGACCGGTTTTCTAACTGTCTTTGTTATACATTTTTGACCTTATCTTTAATAGTTGCCGATGGCTCTAATTATGGGTCACCAGACTTTCTACACGTAATGGAGCCTAAAACTATTACATAATAGGTACCTTTCTTAATTACAGGTTTATAGTGTGGGGTTAGCCTAGTGGTAGATAAATCGACTTTCATTAAAAGGTCGTAGGTTCGAATCTCAGGCCAGTCGGTCGTGAACTAATAAATTTTTCTTACAATCTATATGCGCTATTGACAAATCGCAGCGGCTTATAGTTGTCTCCAAACGTATTTGTTTGTTTGAACGCGCTTATCTCAGGAACTACTGGTTTGAAATGAAAAAATATTTTTGTGTTGGATAGTCCATTTGTCAAGGAAGGCTATAGGTTACCTTATATTTCGATATTCCCACGGGATCGGGAGTTACGCGAGTGAAACCGCGGTGCGCAGCTAGTCTATACCAATATTATAAAGCTGAAAAGTTTGTTTGTTTGTTTGAACGCTCTAATCTCAGGAACTACTGGTTCGAATTGAAAAAATCTTTTAGTGTTGGATAGTTCATTTATCGAGGTAGGCTATAGGCTACTTTTCATTATGATATTCCAACGGGATCGGGACTTACGCGGGTGAAACCGCCGAGCTCACCTAGTATTCCAAAAAAAATAGGAAAAACTACTTAAACACAGTCGATAAAATTTTTACTTTATTGTCAATTTGAAAAACTATTTATTTGTTTATTTTCTTGTTATTTTGTCAATAATATCAAGATTAAAAAAAAAAACCTTATTACCTTACATAAATATTTGTTTGACGCAACAATCAAACCTGCAACCTTCTACGTTGCAGGCGGGCCTTCGCCCACCGTGCCACAAACTTCATCAATGGCTATGGAGCTACGTAATAATGAAGATCGTATCTGTCAATCTGTCAGTCAGCTACCTATGTAGGAGGTAGCACACAAATTACATGATATCATGTTACATTTTATTTTATTTGACGGATTAATTACGTGTTTTTACAAGGTGAATACGATAGAGATCTCTAAAGGATGAACTCGAAATACTTATCGATTCGACGTTTATTTTGTCTAGGATTCCGTACTTAATGGGTAAAATCGAAACCCTTTAACACTCAACCGTCCGCCTGTCATAAAGATTATTAATGTATTTCATTAGTATGGAATTTGTCTATTAACCAAACCTGTGAAATATTAAAAAAAAAAACATTCTGGACTGAAATTTTGTAGTCAACCCATTTGCAATACGTATCTCTTGAGCTGATACGCTCTAAAACTAAATCCTAATACGGGTCATTAGTCGATTCACACCGCGAGCGGTTCGGAGCTCGTTTTGAATGGGTGAATTTGAACCGCGGTATGAATCGCCCAACAACTTTTTGTTTAAGGATCAATTCGAACTGCAGTGAGGTCTCGTTTTGAATGGGTGAATTTGGACAGAGAAGATAATATGTAGAGTAAATATACATCCCTAGTACAACCATGCACAAAATAACAGGAAAAAAACAAAATAATTTATAATAAACCAGCAAAAGCCTTCTGTATATAGAACGTGTATACAGAAGGCTCATAGAACGTTTCCAAAAAAAACCATTTAGTGTAAGTGATCGAATACGCACTAAAACTAAATCTCGTATTGCCTACTTCGCCCATGAATAATACGTAATAGGTCTAAATATCAATATGCCAATCTCTCGTTAGGTTTAGACAAAATGCGAAATCCTCAGACTGCGATATAATTACTCAGCGTCTAAAGGTTGGTAGTTATTTATTGACCTATATGTATTTAATTTTTTATAAAATAATTTTCATCCATTAATCAGCTCTGTGAAGGCCGTTCTATAATAGGCTCAGTGTCGAGATGTACAAAAGTCTTGATGTATATCTATAACAAAAGAAAAAACATCATTTTGTCAAAATGCATCCTGCCCTACCACCGTATCCCCCATTCTGGGGGTCTAGAAATTTAATAAATTTTGATATAGAGCTAGGACCTTTGAAAATAATAGTATAGGCTACTAATTATCCTGACTTAAATAATGAAAAGTTCCATAAAGTGAAGCCTTGTTCGCACTAGGTATTAAAATAGAGCGTCTTTGAATTGACCCATCACATTCACTAACGTAAGGTCTCTCACTAACCAGTAACCACAACCTAGTGTAGGCCATTCTAAATTTAATGACCGCTTGTAGGTACTTGTTAATTCGCACATGGTTGTCGAAGACGCGGCGACTTGGTATGGACCTCATTTTTATACGAAAACGATAAAAATATGGTGTGGGGATTCGCCTTTTTTACAAGGTGAAATGCTACTTTATGCTCTTTTCCGAGGTAAGTATATGGGTTGCTCTGCTGGTTTAAGGAGTAAACCTGAGACTCGTCCTATATGATCTACGGCAGACCCAAAAATAATGTTATTACTGTCCAAAACGCGTCCCGTAATTAAATGATATTTCGACGGTTAGAAGCAATATTTTAAGTAAAAAATTTAATGCACAATTTTTATTCTATTTTACTATTTTCTGGATCTAATCACGTATTAGGACCCGAGAAAATAGTTTAAGTACGCTATGAATTCGCATGAATTAAACAAAATTTGCTTGATAATCAATCCAAAAGTATACAGATAATGTTGCTATCTTATTAAACCTGTCGTGGTTTAATAATATAGCCACGTTATCTGTATAAAAAGAGGTCTCTGGACGATTTTGCCGCTGCGTTTTTATGTCCCAGTGCGAAACATGATTGTGATAAATAGCGTCCATACCATACTTGGATGGAAGGGCTCCTGCAAATTGGTTCACAATCGGAATAAATGAGGACCTTTAAGTTAAGTAATTTATAATTCACATACAACTTTGTTACGAGTATAATGTCAAATTTTATAATTAGGGTTCAGTGATTAACTCACAAGGAAAAACGGGACACTCTTAGGCTAATTAGCTGTCCGTTTGTCTGTTTGTTTTAAGGTGATACAAAATTTCTATATTTTTAATTTTTCCTAAAAATGATCAAAATTAAATGACTGATGAAGTTTAAGTTTGATATTTTATTATTTTTTTTTTATTTATCTTTGAGTATTAACCGTCCTATCTTTTTGTGGTCATAACTTTCAAACTAATAAATGTTCAATATATTAGAAAGAGGATAGGTTTTTTTTTGTTTGTTTGTAACGAATAGGCTCCGAAACTACTGGACCGATTTTGATGAAATTTGGTATAAGGATACAATAATTTATTAGGAGTACCATAGGCTACTTTTTATCCCGATATTCCCACGGAGTCGGGAGTTACGCGGGTGAAACCGCCGAGTACTGCTGATATTTTCAAAGAAAAATGCATTTTCAAAATACCTCTTTTTAACCGACTTCAAAATAAGGAGGTTCTCATATAACTTATAAGTGACGTCGGTACGTTCCTAATCCATAAGTTATACAAAGTACAACCCGCCAAGTGTAAAGTTCTCACAGCTTTAAGTTCAAGTTAGTCTAAGTTAAAGTTCTGGCTAAACTTAACCTTTCATCAAATGGTATTCGGTCATGCACACCGAATATTTATTGAACAAAGATTACTTGGAGACGATATTCTTGTGTCTTTTATCTTCACTACATAGTATAAAACAAAGTCGCTTTTTCTGTCCCTATATTCCTTTGTATGCTTAGATCTTTAAAACTACGCAACGGATTTTGATGCGGTTTTTTTAATAGATAGAGTGATTCAAGAGGAAGGTTTATATGTATAATACATGCATAATATAGCCGTGCGAAGCCGGAGCGGGTCGCTAGTATAAAATAAAGTCACTTTTCGCCGTCCCTATTTCCCTTTGTATGCTTAGATCTTTAAAACTACGCAACGGATTTTGATGCGGTTTTTTTTAATAGATAGAGTGATTCAACAGGAAGGTTAATATGTATAATACATGCATAATATAGCCGTGCGAAGCCGGAGCGGGTCGCTAGTATACTATGTAGTGATAAATATTACAGGCCATTCCACACATCGCCATCTATCCCCAAGCTAAGTAACTAGACTTCTGTTAAGGGTGCTATAAACATCGGATTTACTTATATACTTTTAAATATATACTTATCTTCTTATATATAAAAATGAATCGCAAAAAGTGTTGGTAAGCGCATAACTCAACAACGCCTGGACCAATTTGGCCAATTCTTTTTTTGTTGTGTTTGTTATTGTCAGGAGAAGGTTCTTATGAAATAAAAAATTAAGAAAATTGCGTAGAAAATAATTACGCGGGTGAAACCGCGGGGCGCAGCTAGTAATACATAGAAACAACCAGACCACAGACAAATATCTAAGCATATAAATACTTATCTGAGGCGGGAATTGAACCCACAATCCTGTGTTTGGCAGTCCGGCATGGTGACTATTGTGCTAACTGGGTCGTCGTATTATGATTAAGATTAAAGGTCTTGCTTGAGTTCAAGTTTAAAATATTTCAACTTATGAATTTAATAGATAAATATTATTAAAATAAAAACATTAAACCGAAGTGGTAACACCAGAAGCGCGACAGAGGTCTCTTAGAAACAGTTTTTGGGTATCAACCACTAAAATCCATAGAATGATATTCCTACTGTCGTAAAGGTGAAGAAATGCTTTGTACATACACTTCGAAACACGATTAGAGTAATTTGCCTACTATAGAAAAAAATCGTGAAAATCCTAAAAAAAACGTCATTTTTTTGAGCTTTTTCAATTTTACGGCGATTGTAAAAAACAAGTACAAAATTTACATTTTCATAAACTTTACATCAAACCCCAGAAGGTAGTACAGATGGTTTTTCACTAAAATAGATGTGAGTCTTTTAATTACACAAAACAGTTAAGGTGAAAGGGTACCTGCGCTCTCTCCATACAAACGTAGTCGACTGTTTTCTCCCTGGATATCACTAGCACAAATATTATTGTGCCATAAAACCTGTAACTGCCATGACTATGCCCCTATGTTTTTTTTTTTTTCATTTTCTAATTATCATATCAGAAATAAAAATTAAAAACAATTAGAAAATTAAAAATAAAAAAACAAATAATAGGGGCATGGTCATGGCAGTTATAAGTTTTATACACCAAAAATATTTGCTCTAGTGTCATTATCCAGGGAGAAAACAGTCGACTACGTTTGTAGTAGTTTGTATGGAGAAAGCCCCCGGTACCCTTTCCTCTTAAAACGGCCATTTAAAGGGTTAGGGCGAAAGGGTTAGAATCATCGCGCGGAAAGGGATAGAGGTTTTCAAGCCCTACTTCACCTTAAAATAATAGAGTACAGTCGGAGTCAGACTTTAAATTTGAACTCGAGCAGGCGTTAGAATCTTGCTTGAATTGAAAAAATTCTAATAATAACAGTTTTGGAGCTCTACGGTGGGTGTGCAATTCTAACTACGACCACCTACGACCGTACGTACTAGCTAGGTCCTGTGTCTTTACTCGCTTATATTGTCCCAAACCCGTGGGAGTATCATTAGGTACTTAATATAAAACAAAGTCACTTTCCGCTGTCTGTCCCTATGTATGCTTATAGATCTTTAAAACTACGCAACGGATTTTTATGCGGTTTCTTTTAATAGATAGAGTGATTCAAGAGGAAGGTTTATATGTATGAGACATGCATAATATGCGCGAAGCCGGGACGAGTCGCTAGTCAATTTTCAAGTCAAGTTTTGTTTTTACTGTCACTCTAAAATAACAAACAAAGCAACGTCTTTAATAAAATTGTAATTAGCTCAAATAGTATTTTACATTCTGAAGACAACTACGTCGTAGGTTTCATTACGATGTTTTTCTTCACTGGAGCAATCATATTTTCGTCGTGTCAAGACCTTGGGTTTCTTTTTAAACAAAATGCTTGCATTTGACCTCATCTAACCTGATGGGAAGCGAAGAAGATGTCGAAGATGTAACATGCTCGCCTAGAAGGTACCTATTCACTTGAAGACTCCAAGGTTGTAGTTTTGTGGGAACAGCGATGCGGGTAGAGAGTTCCATTTCTTAGCAGTGCGTACGAGAAAGGTGGATGCATGACGCTTTGTGCGCGAAATTGGAACTGTCACCATGTGTGGATGGCGAGCCTTCGTGCACCTCGTTGTCTTGTGGAAGGAAAGGGCAGGATGGAGAAGCTCATGGAGTTCCTGAGAGCACTCACCGAAGTGGATCCGATAGAAGACCGACAAGCTGGGAATGAAAGTACTAAGCCAACACCGCTCTAAGTTTCTGTTATAACGCACCGAAACATTATGAAGTATTTAGGTATTTACTAACTTTTGTAATTATTTCGTTGCAACTTTTTATTGTCAATAACTTTTATTAGTTTGATGTAATATTTAGGTATTTCTAGGTATATGTCAATTATAATTACTTAATCATTTTGTTATTTAAAACTATTTTTGGAACATGTCATTTTATCTAACATCAACGACAATAAAATGTAGCGATTATAGATTTTTGAGACGTAATTTTGAAACGTACCTATTAAATAAATAGCTGCGATCCGCGGTTTCACCCGCGTAAGTCCCGATCCCGTCGGAATATCAAAATAAAACGTAGTCTATAACCTTTCTCGATAAATGGACTATCCAACACAAAAAATATACGGAGTGCAATGGGGGGTGTTAGGTTTTATTTTCGTTACGGAATTTCTTGATTCGGTCGCCGCGTTCAAAGCCCGCGATAAAAGCTATGTTAAAACAAACAAACTCTTCAGCTTTATAATATTAGTAGGTATAGATATTTAAAAATAAAAACACATACACTATATAATACGTTCTCATGAAAACAAAAAAATGAATAAATAAATGCCTAAATATATAATATAAAGTAAGTTTTAGCTTGTTTTGTGGGTCATATATATTAGTATTTTTTATTTTTATTTATTTGTATTTATATACTTTATTATATTTATTACATCTAATTATTATTTATTAGGTACTACACATATATACTTTATTACTATTAAGCTTCTTATTTCTGGCATACATACTAGACAAACATAAACTTACTCGTACTCTCTACGACAAGTATTTAATTTTGCTAAACATAAATAGTGCGAATCTGTTATTGGCTGTTGGTGTTATCTATCTGTTTTTGTTAAATTATACTTAAGAGCTGTTGATTCGATGAAAATAAATAAAATAAATAAATAAAATAAAAACATTAAAGTTTATTAAAGCGTTTTCTTCCGAAATAAAATAAAATAAATTAAAACATAGCTACCGATTTAATTTAAGATACTGGTGCCAACTTACTAAATTGTAAAACATCGTTTGGTGATGAAACCTGCAGCTTAATTGTCTCGAGAAATATTGACGAGTTCTACCGTTGGACACGGTTGGCTGAGCTGAGAACCCTCTCTAGTAGGCTTGCACCCCGCAAGCCTACTCCAAAAAGGACCCAACTAAAAGAAGTCCAGTTGCTGAAAACAGCTTATATAAAAGTACTAGCGACCCGCCCCGGCTTCGCACGGCTATATTATGCATGTATTACACATATAAACCTTCCTCTTGAATCACTCTATCTATTAAAAAAACCGCATCAAAATCCGTTGTGTATTTTTAAAGATTTAAGCATACAAAGGGATATAGGGATATAGGGACACAGGGACAGAGGAAGCGACTTTGTTTTATACTATGTAGTGATAGTGATGTAGTGATGATAGTGATAGTGACAAGTCATTGCCATGTTAAAATAAAAGTTAGAATAGATTGGTTTCTCCATAGTTTTACAGCCAACCTTGTTGTTTTGTGAGCCGCGCCCTATCTTTCTGACATTATTTTATTGTATACATCTACCTACATAACTTCTTACGCTATAATAATTAGGTAGGTATATTAAGATCATCTGAAACTCGATCGTGGTGGTCGTAGGTTCGAGTCCCGGCCGTGCACCAATAGATTTTTCTTACAGACGTTATTAACATTGCAATTACGGTGCGCGTGTTGGACTAGTGGTAGATACCACGACTTTCATTCTGAAGGTCGTGGGTTCGTTAAAGTAGGTATGTGCGCTAATTGACATTGCTCTTACGGTGAAGGAAAACATCGTGATGAAACCCGCGGCTTAGTTGGCTCCAGAAGTATTGACAAGTACCTACAAGTTCCTTTGGACGCGGTCGACTGAGTTTTGAGATCATTTTGTCAAAATTGTTTTTACACATGTCATTTTGTCAAACAGCAA
The DNA here is from genome assembly GCA_907269075.1 of Idaea aversata. Taxonomy (NCBI): domain Eukaryota; kingdom Metazoa; phylum Arthropoda; class Insecta; order Lepidoptera; family Geometridae; genus Idaea; species Idaea aversata. Next base: position 936,538 of record OU026109.1, read on the forward strand.
AAAAAAACTCAAAATCGTGTTTTTTTCCTGCCAGTGATTTTTAATAGATGCTTTTTGTGTATCTTACAAATAGGTAACTTGTTAATAAAATAAGTAGAGATATAATTAATAATAAGTATTTTTATTTAATCAAAACATTTATAATAAAATTAACAGAGATCGTTATAGATTTATTAATTCAAAACAATAATAAAAAATAATAATTGTAAAAAATAATACAAAATTTTAGATTTAACAACAAAACTTTAGTGAAGAAAAGTGTTACTATTTTTTTAAACAGGAAAAGTATTTTTTATGGCGCAGTATTGTTCTTTAGTTACGTATAGGTATGTTTTTCGTACATAAAAAAGTAGAGCTTACACAGAAAATTTCAGACCTATGGCCGGTTACGCCATGCGCTAAATCATTAATGAATGGGAGTACCTATAGATACTGCTCTAGATACAAACATTTTCAAATTTCGGAAAGAAAAATGTACCACTCTCATAATATTTTCACCAAAAAAAATGTACAATTAAAAAAAACTTTCCCTGTGTAATTTTGTTTGTAAAGACATTTTTCTTTTATAAATTAAACTTACAAGTTATGTAAATAGACGAATATAAGTACTTAATAATATAAATAAGTATAATACTTAATAACTTATTCTTAAATAATATAAATGAAAATTTGTGTGTATGTTTGTTACTCTTACACGCCAAAACTGCTGAATGGATTTCGATGAAAATCGGTATGTAGATAGCTGGAAGCTTGGATTATGATATGCGAAATTTTCATCCCGATACCCCCACGGGATCGGGACTTATTCGAGTAAAACCATGGGGGATGGTTGTATTAACTTGACATACAAATTTAAGGTGTGTGTTCACTGTTTCTCCTAAATAGGGGTACATAACTAATGCGTTAGCACCTTAAGGTGGACTAACGGTCCGCCAAATTCCATTTTTTTTTTCGCTTTATCATTATTTATCATTATTAATTATCATTATTAATTATTTATGTCAAGTAAGTCAAGTTATTTTTTTAGTCAAAAATATACTAATTTTGTAGTAAGAAAATTAGGTAAGTATATTCTTCATTGATTTTGATTTCAGACTCGATTTTTTTTATTGAAAATGATGAAATGATGATGATGAAAAACAGCATTTTTCGTTTCGAATTTGGTAGACTTTCGAAATATCCTTTTAAATAATTGAAAAGGGCTTTTACTTAATTAAAAACATGAATGACTAGTGACTATAAGTACAAAATAGGTAGGTATTTCTCAAACTTACTTAAAAACTTAACTTAGAAATAAGTTACTTTTTAAACGTTACATTTATGTAGGTATAGGAACATTGGTTTTATTCGGCGGGTCTCAGTTTATCCGTTTTTTCGATTTATCTGAAACAAAAAAAAATCGAACTAAGTTTTTTTTTTAAAGTTACTAAACATACAAGTAACGCCATCTGTGTAAGCAAATTGAACTACTATGATACTATAGTATTGCTACTCGACAGTAGATGGCGCTATTTCAATTTTTCTTATTCCAACTTGAACACGCTTTTATTAGTTTCACCTGTATGTTTGCTTGTATGTATGTAACCGACTCTTTTGTGATCGATTTTTTATAGTATTTGTTGTTATAGCGGCAACAGATATACATAATCTGTTAAAATTTCAACTGTCTAGCTATCAGTGTTTATGAGATACAGCCGGTGACAGACAGACAGACGGACGGAGGGACAGACAGACAGACGGAGGGAGGGACAGACAGGCAGACAGTGAAGTTACTAGGGTCCCGTTATTACCCTTACGGAACCCTAAAAACTTTTTTTTTTAACCAATTTCGTGATAGAAAAGTATTTTAATTTGCTTTTACAAAATAGATATGTCTACTACGCTGAAGATGACAAAAGTAAGTACTTACTTACCCAAAATGAAGGCAGAAAAGTCAAAGTAAATTTTTTTATTCATTTGTATGCATAGGCATTAGGCACCAATGATAAGAAGGCACAAGAAACTCATGAGAAACCATAACACCATATTGTACCCAGTTCTTCAATAAATATTTTCTGATTCTGATTCTGAGATTTATTGAAGTGAAAACTTCTTATGGCGCGTTGGGCACTTTTGTGGGTGAGCATTTTCAGCCGTTCTCGCGACAGATGAGATTTGGACAGATGAGATTTTAACAGTTATTGTGCTTCTACTACTATTTTATCATTTAATCACGCTCACAAAGGTCAATATTACAAATATTTGAAATGCAGCAATTAAAGTCTCATCCATGGATTCTTATCATTAACGTACGACGAGGTATCATAGTACGACGAGGTATCATAGTACGACGAGGTATCATAGTACGACGAGGTATCATAGTACGACGAGGTATCACAGTACGACGAGGTATCATAGTACGACGAGGTATCATAGTACGACGAGGTATCATAGTACGACGAGGTATCATAGTACGACGAGGTATCATAGTACGACGAGGTATCATAGTACGACGAGGTATCATAGTACGACGAGGTATCATAGTACGACGAGGTATCATAGTACGACGAGGTATCATAGTACGACGAGGTATCATAGTACGCCAAAAAATGCTTTTGCAGTTATTATTTGACGCCTAACAAAGACGAACCTCAAATTGCTGTGATATTTGCGTCAGGCTGTAAAATATATTTACTAATAAATAAAACCTACCGTTTATTCTGTTGTTGGGTAGATAAATGTCTGTGCGACATCTTTTCCATACATATTTTTGGCGTAACAAGTAAAGTTTCCCATATCAGGCCAACGGAGACAGTTGATTATTAGATCGCCAGAGGGCAGCACCTGTAAGGTAAAAACATATAGATTACTTGCTATATAGTTTGTTATAGGAAGGCGAGACCGAAGACAGAAAACTCTAAAACTTAACAAAATTTTATTATAATATTATCTGTATGTATGTTAGTCTGTAAGGTATAAATTTTATATGGGTCTGTACTTATTTATAAGGCTTGTTTCTGAATAAATATTTATTATTACTAGCTGTGCCTCACGGTCCCGATCCCGCGGGATTTGCGGGATCAATAGTATCCTCTACTGTTCTTCTCTCCTAATTAATGACTATGCCGAACAAATAAATTAATAAACTTTCAGATTTTTAATAAAGTTAGGACTTAGGATTCTTTTTTTAATGAAATGGTAGAAAAGAAGAAGGTTCTCAATTAGTCGCGTATATTTTATTTCATCTATTTTCACCGATTACTCGAAGACGGCTTAACCAATTATAATGATTATTTTTTATTAAAAATTTTAGTTTTTTAAGAGTCTTTCGCTTTTTTTCTAAACTTCTTCCGAATCTTACTCTCATTCCGGGTTTTTCAGGGTTATCTCTAAAACTATTTTATTAGGATCCCTACCACATGTCAATAAAAATAAATAAATATAGCAGGACATTCCACACATCGCCATCTAGCCCCAAGCTAAGTAACTACACTTGTGTTATGGGTGCTAGACAACGGATATACTACTTATATACTTTTTCTTTTGTAAATTTAAACTTATATTACATAGAAACAACCAGACCACAGACTATTATCTAAGCATTAAAACATGTCTGAGGCGGGTATCGAACCCACAACCCTGTGTTTGGCAGTCCGGCATGTTGACCATTGTGCCAACGGGGTCGTCAAATGGTGCAGTATAATGTTTAATAATAATACCCTTACCCTCATCCTAGGGTTATCCCTAATAACTCTTTCACGAGGGTCCCGCCAGAACACCTGCGTCTTGGTACCGCTGTGGACGCGACATGGCAGAACCACAGCACTTCCGATGTTCAGTATTAAACTCTCGTAATAGTAAGTGATCGTTGGTTTGGTAGCCAGAAACAATTTTTCAAGAGAGAGATTCTCTTCTGGGTCTTCAACTGTGGAAAAAAACAGACTTTATTATGGTTTATTGTAAATAATATAATAATAATAAAATACAAGCCTATTTTACGTAAAAAAGGTACCAACGTACCATAAAAGCTAAATCAGTTCTTTTCTATCCAAAGGTTGCCTAAAAGGAAAGCGATTTCATTTAGGCAACCTTTGGACAGAAAAGAACTGATTCTGCAGTTCTTCTGATTCTTTCAGTTCTTTTCTATCCAAAGGTTGCCTAAATGAAATCGCTTTTCATTTAGCTTTTATGGTACGTTGGTACCTTTTTTACGTAAAATAAGATAAGCAATGAGGCCGCCCATTTATGCAACTAATACTTCCTTTTTTTTTTTCTTGCTTTTACTTTCTTTCCTTTTTGAATTATGAATTATTATTACTTTCTAGTTATTTATTTACATTTTGTATATCGTGTTCCATGTTTCTTCCTGTGTTAAATCCAGACAAAAATAGTGAAATTGCATGTATACCAACTTATCATTTAGATGTACTCAGCTAAAAATCCCAACTTACCAGGTAAAGTATAGACAGTTGTTGTAGCAGTGTCTTTCGCTGCTCCAGGAGCCGTAGCAATGCAGGTGTACTCGTCAGCACCAGGCGTAGTGGATGTGATGATCAGTTTAGAAGTCAGGAAGCCTGCGCCAACGGTGTTAGGTGGCAGGATCTCGTTCACTTCCTCTTCTACCTGGGGTATAATGAGCAAAGAAAATGATGAAAGTGACAAAATGAAAGGCGAGGAAACCCTTTCCTCGTCTGGGAAACCAGGGGCTTTCTCAACACAAACTATTACAAACGTAGTCAACTGTTTTCTCCCTGGATAATGACACTAGAGCAAATATTTTTGGTGCATAAAACTTATAACTGCCATGACCAATTGACCATGCCCCTATTTTGTGTTTTTTTTTTAAATTTTCTATGATAATTATCCAAAACATAGGGGCATAGTCATTGCAGAGGTTTTATAGCACAAAAATATTTGTGCTAGTGTCATTATCCAGGGAGGAAACAGTCAACTACGTTTGTATGGAGAGAGCGCAGGTACCCTTTCACCTTAAGGCAAATGACCAATAAGGAAGCTAGCGAACAAGGAAAGGAATCCAGGAAATAAGAAAAATAGTGAATTAGGAAACTGGGGAAATACCGAGACTGTGATATTTTACGTCATCAGTCATTCTAAATTAATTTTTACATAATTATGATTAAATACTTGTGAACCATACATCATTTGCCAATATCTCTGATTTAGTAAAGACAGTTATACATTAAAACTAATACATAAACGGAGTTTCCTAAAAGTTTGACCTCTTGTTCTGTTTGTATGTTTGTTTCAACACCAAAATATAATACCAATCTCAATTCTGAGAGAGCATGCGGCCGCGATCGCTTTGGAAGTCTTCAGGGGAGGACTATGTTCAACAGTGGATGGTTGATATGACGATGATGAATAAGATAATTATTTAATGATACTTCTACTCGTTAAAACTACAAAATCGATATTATTTGGTAAGTAGAAGTTCTGATGCTAATAACATATTGATATCCTTCGTCAGTTACCATTATTCATTTTACGCCTCGTAAAGAAATTATCCTATGCCAGAAGCCCATAATTTCTCAATATTGAAGGTGACTTACCTCCATAATGGTTCTTCCATTCATCTGCCAGATGACAGCCGGCAGTGGATTGCCCATCACTTCGCACTGGATCTCTAGCCTCTCTCCTGGTGTACGACGGATCTCAGCATCGGGCCGGGATTGGATGTGCACGTATTTCTTCAGGCGACGCTGTCGTTTTGGGGAGGCTACCACTGTAACAAAGAATCTTCTATGGAACAACTGGAGGATGGTCTTAAGCTCTGCAGGAGGTTCCCAATCATAACCCTGCATATGTCCCCTGGTTGGTGCTAAACGAGATTCAAAAATTATAAAAGTATATGCCATATGATTATAATTATGAACAGCGCTCCTCGGTTTCACCCGCGTAACTCCCGATCCCGTGGGAATATCGAGATAAAAAGCCTATGGCACTCCCAATGAATCAATGTATCCTCATACCCAAGTTTCATCAAAATTGGTCCAGTAGTTTCGGATTCCTTCAATTCAAACAAACAATCAAATAATAATAATTCCTCTTTAAACCATTAGTATAAATATAGGTATATATGAAAAAACTCTGAACAAGACACTGATTGAAGAATTCACAGCTTTTAATCGCGGAAACAGATAAAAAACGATCACAGATTACTTTAAGCTATCACACTTCAAGCCGCACAGTTGATAGAAAACTTTGATAGATGGATAGATACATAAGTACCTATATATAATACACACTATATACACATGCATACATTTGCAAAACACAATTTTCAAAATAATTTTAATACATAATGAATGAAACGAAGTAGGCAACAGAATACTGAATAAATATGCCCCGGTTTATAATAATTGATTTAACTTTAAAATGTTGGGCTGTAATCGTTGTTTTGCAATTCAATAAAAGCTCAGCCAGGACGTTATGTGGTTTATGATTTAAATACATAATTTCATTTTGTCTGGACGTTGGGTTAATGTGGTGAATTTTTGAGGCTTTTGAATATTATTAGAAAGCAGATCAAAAGTATATAACGAACTCTTATTAAAACAGTGCCTACTTGTATTCTGAGATAGAAATAAATAGAAAGAAAATATATCACGTGACAAATTGAGAACCTCTTTCTTTTTTGAAGTCGGTTAAAAATTATGTTGAAACCTATTTAAAGACGTAAAAATGTGATTTCGTCGTTTTCTTAATTTCTAATCAAAATCAAATAATATAGGGAGGAACTACTGGACCGATTGCAATGAAACTCGACATCAAGATAGCTGGAGACTTGGATTAACACATAGGTTACTTTTGATCCCGATATTCTCACGGGATCGCGACTTATGCTGGTGAAACCGCGGGGCGCAGATAGTTTATAATAATGTAAAGATGGTGCTACCATCTTTCGAGATATTTGGTACTAATCCTATTTTATCCTTATAATCTATACTAATAATATTATAAAGCTGAAGAGTTTGTTTGTTTGTTTGTTTGAACGCGCTAATCTCAGGAACTGCTGGTTCGAATTGAAAAATTCTTTTTGTGTTGGATAGTCCATTTATCGAGGAAGGTTATAGGCTACCTTTTTATACCGATATTCCCACGGGATCGGGAGTTACGCGGGTGAAACCGCGGAGCGCAGCTAGTTTAAAATAAAAAAATACTTACCGTTAGGCATTAAACTGTTATCGATATTGTTATTTAAGTTAGAGTTGTCCATCTGTGCATTCGCCTCGAAGCCGCATTGCTGCGATATTAGCGCCGCTGCGACAAGTAGCGACACTACGGTTAACATTCTGCTATTCGACGATAGATGGCGTGGTTTTCAATAAGTGTAGAGACCTGAAATTAAGAAACAATGATATTGTAAGAATAAAATTTAAATCAGATTTTGTCTATTTCAAAATAAAGTCGGGTTACGGACGATAATTTTACGTGATAACGTCATAAGAAAACATTGATGGTAACCATAGTTACGATTATTATTATACGTTGCCATGGTTACCCTGTCAATATCATGACGTTGCTATGGTTACGTGTCAATGACATGACGCATGACGTCACACTTTTTTGTGAGTGCAGGTGTTTATCGATTTATAATACGTCAGTAATTTTAATAACAGACAATGTTAGTAATATTGTCAAAATTTATAGGTATTGGAAAAATAGAATTTAAAAAAAAGATAAGTAGGTAACTTATTTTAGTTTACCGCGAAAATTTAAGATAGGCACTTAAGTTAAGTAGGTATTTTAACTTAGAAAATGCTACCTATAAATATAAAATTCCATATCTGACTGATATCAACACATTTTTTATTTTTATTACTTATTTTCAGATTGTATATATTTTTTTATTTTGAACAATTCAACCCCTACGCGGTGTCGAAGTCGCGTTTGAAAACAAGTCGAATATAAAGGTAATAAGTCTGAACTCTGAACCTCCTCTTTTAGACGGTCGGTTAAAAGATTGACCACTTTAGGACGAGTTATACATCGTAAAAGGAAGTAGCTATCTAACGAATCGTTGTGACTTACTGATTTAATTTTATTATTTGATAACTGCTGATAAGATTAAATTTTGAAAAAAAAAGTCCCCAAAAAATATCGAAAAAAAATCATCTAATTGCACCTGATAAAAACTTTTCGTTTTTTGTTTATAACGAATAGGCTCCGAAACTACTGTACCGATTTTGATGAAAATTGGTATGAAGATACATTAAATAATTGAGAGAAACCTAGGCTACTTTTTATCCCGATATTCCCACGGGAACGGGACTTACGCGAGTGAAACCACAAACCGGTGCTAGTCCTTTTACGTAGCTTTGTGTGTTAGTCCTATACTTATCTGATTAATGAATTTTCTTTCTTTTCTTTAAAATAAGATTTAATTATACTATAGAACAACTAGTGGCACCATTAGAGCGATTGTTGACAATTGTTCACCGGACCGATCGATGTCCGGTGCATGTACACACATTTATTAAAATTCATACATTTTTTTTTCCGGATTTGCGGTGGAATCCGGCAAAAAACACGGTCCGTTAAAAAACGGACGTCTACAAGCGGCCTTAGGTTTTAACCGCATTCGTTCTCATATAAAGATAAATATATACTTTATCGTCATAAGATTATAGCTTTCTGTCTGTAAAATAATTTTCAAAATCTGTCTAATAATCTTAAAGATTACTCTCTCAAGCATCTAAACTGGTATCTTAATATAAATTAATTAGAAATATCAATGTTCTAAGTAGAAACTAAAAGTCAAAGCCGATACGACCAATCCGGCAAAGATTACGACTAACCACGTGAAAAAAACAATTTAGTTTGTATGAAATCGTTTGAACTACAAAAGGCGATAAAAAGAACATTTTTTTAATGGAAAATTGACTGAAAATATCTGAGCACATTATTTCTTATAATTTTAAAATCTCAGAGCAATGTAATGAAGATCAAATTATATACTTAATAAACCACGTCAAAAAATCATTATCACACAAAAAAATACTAACCGAAAAAAACCCCACAAAACTCTTCAAAATTTTTTCAGAAAACTGTAAAATTAACTTTTTTTCACAATACACAATTTTTGTTTAGAATTAACTATTAGACGCACTCGGCTTCACTCGTTGTAGGTACAATAGTATCTATGCCTCTTATCTATGTACTGTCGGGAGGACGTCTCGAGAGGTTATGAGTTGGATAGAATCCTAGCGCACTTATATGAGAGAAGCTAGACAGGAAAACACGGGAAGCAATTGTGTGCGAGATAGGGATTTTTAGGGGTTTTCCTAGAATTAAGTTATGATGAAAGATTTGATGGGAATTTCTCTATATAAAAAAATATGTTGCAATTTGTGAATGTCTTTTTTTATTACCTATAGGCTTTTAGATTAGGTGGTTAAAATAGATAATTATGGTTCTAGGTTTTTTATTATATCTGGTTTTAGTTTAACGTTGGTACTTATAAGTTTTATTATTATTCATTAACTGTTTTACAAGTTTTTCAGTACTTTGTTTGAGGTATTGGTGCTAGATGGCGCTGTATAAAAATATCTTAATATTTAATTGAATGACGTTTACATACAGAAATACCTATATTATTATTATGATTATATATATTTTTGCTTGGAACGCCACAATTTTTTATACGTAATTAGGTCAGCGTCATCGATCATCACATGATGGTAAGTGAAGACGCATGAGCGTCTTTATGATACCTAGCATATGACTTGAAGACCTACAAATTGTACACATCAAGAAAGACAGACTCAGGTAACTGATATCATTCCCTCCAATAAAGAATGAAGAATAAAAAATATAATTTCGCGATCTTCAACTCAAAAATCAAAAAATCATTTTGGTTGGATTTTTTGATTCCTTTACCACACTAGAAAGACGTAAAAACTGTCATTATTTGACCGTTTTACTATAGAGAAAAAAATATATAATTTTAATCCCCGGTAGCCGATGATGGATAATCTTTACTATCACTACATAGTATAAAATAAAGTCACTTTTCGCCGTCCCTATGTCCCTTTGTATGCTTAGATCTTCAAAACTACGCAACGGATTTTGATGCGGTTTTTTTAATAGATAGAGTGATTCAAGAGGAAGGTTTATATGTTTAATACATGCATAATATAGCCGTGCGAAGCCGGAGCGGGTCGCTAGTCTATAATATAAGTAAATGAATCGCTGAATGTGTTGCTAAACCTAAATCTCGAGAACAGCTGAACCGATTTCGCTAATTTTTTTTTGTTGTGTTTGTTATTAAAAAGAAAAAGTTAGAGAATTACTGTAAAAGTATAGTTACTTAATATAAATACATAGTAAAAGAACTAAAACGCATATACTTAACAACCATATTAAGTAGGTACATATATATAATATCTACGTACATATATTCGCAATGAATCAGCTTGCGTATGCGCAAGTATATTTCGTGAAACTCTCTAGAAAGATTCTCAGAAGTATTCTGTCATTTTAACAACCGAATTGGCAACTTATCTGCATTTTTTGCCAAGTATTAAGTTCTACGCCCATAGCAACGATCTTGCATTAAACTAAATTTATTTCGTGCTGGTAGAAAAATTACTTCCCTTGAAATACGTCGTCAAATTCGGGTGCTTTATGTCAACGTCAAATTTGACAGTGAAAGTTCGATTTTGTGCCCATTAGACTGAGTTAGGATCAATCTTATACGAGTGGAAACTGCGGGCTAAAAGAGGGGTGTTGGCCTAGTGGTAGATACCTCGACTTCTCTCTAAAGGTCGCGTGTTAGATTCCCGGCAGTGCACCAATGGACAAGTCCATTTCTCTCGTTACGTTCTACTAAGCTGAGCCTCTACTCCATCTTTTTGCAAAAAGACTAAACTAAAGACGGCTAGTCTAAAAATAGCTAAAATGTCCCTTTGACGAAATAGCTCTTCCCAAACGAAGTGAGTTCTTTTTCCTACTGCCCATTTCGTTTTGCGGTTTTTCTGCTCGTTGAAAATGGTTTGGAATATAAATATTTTGGGAAAAGCCCCATTCCCAAATGGGCTCTTTCTTCCCAAAGACACTTTTGGAACCAAAGTCACCGAAAAGTGCGTAATCTGCATTCCATCAATAATTAATTATTACGCGTAACATAAGCCGTAAAAATGGCTTATGAATGAAATTCTTTAGGCATGTCCTATAAAGTAGGTATGCTAGTATGTAGATAGGTATTTGTGACGTCATTACTCGTGTGATCTACACACAATGTAGGTAAGTAGATTAGATTGTATTTGATGTTGGTTTTTTTTTAAACAATTCAATTAATTTACATGCTTTAAAGATATTTAAATATTTTAAAAATACATAATAAAATGCTTTGTCCTGGAAGACCGACTGACTGACCTGGTAGAGACCTGAAACTTGGAGGGTGTATTCTTTGTATGACGCAGACATCCGATAAGAAAGGATTTTCGAAAATTCTACCCCTTAGGGGTATGTAAAAATCGGATGTAAAAAAAGAGGTTGTATAAGAATTGTGTTGACTTTACCTTCGAGACCAGAATTTTCCAGATCTATTTCAGAGTAGGACCTATCTGTAGGTAATCAATTAATTTTGATGGTAAAATCCACCAGGATAAAGTTTATGAATAGTTATAGATAAAACTTAAACTACGTACGTAGGTTTTTTTATATGTGTTGGTTAGGTAGGTACATTGGTTATTTTTAATTAATAATTGTATGACCTTTTGGGAAATTACCCAAATATCTATTTTGGATTTTGCGGCAGAAAATACATATTATAGTTACCTACCATCATATTATTGATACCAATCAATTGTCTACTGTTAATTAACTCATTCGTTTATTTACTATTTACCTAATCTTGATGTTCAATTGTTCATTCACTCGTAAATTTAGTATTTTATTATGATTTATCTTAATTTTCATTCATTGCCCGTTCATTTACGACTAAATTATGATTTTTATTTACTAAATTTTGGCTCAATCTTCACTTACTCATTCGTTCATTGACTGACACATTCATTCACTATTTTGTTCATTAAGTCACTTGTTCATTTATCTTGATGTCCATTTACTAACGTGTTCATTCACTATCTTATCATAATTTTCATTCATTCACTCGTTCATTCACTAACAACGCAATAGAAGCCCGTATGTTTCATATACCGTAGCAACAGTAACCAGAAAGAGTCAGAAAAAGTTAAGGTACTTCGATTGATACAATTATAACTGGTCCTAGTCGGCTGCGAGGTGTAGGTTCGAATCCAGGTTATGAATTAAATTTTTAAGTGGACAATAAATCTGGGAAAATTAGATAAATACGTAATTGTTTTATTATATACCGGCGCTCCGCGGTTTCACCCGCGTAACTCTCGATTCCGTGGGAATATCGGGATGAAAAGTAGCCTATGTTAAGCCTAATTAATCAATGTATCCTCATACCAAGTTTCATCAAAATCGGTCCAGTAGTTTCGGAGCCTATTCGACAAACATAAAAACAAAAAATCTTTCCTCTTTATAATATTAGATTTTAGATTTATGTGTAGATGTATAGATTTTGCAAATAAATGATATTCATTGATTCATTTCATTCATTCATTATTTTGTTAATTGTTAATTTAACATGTCCAGAAGTTGAATTAAAAATTAAAAAAAGAATTAGAATTAAAATAAAATAAATAGGTAAATAAAAATATTTAAAAACCTAACCTTTGTTGTTTTCTGGTTATCATAATTTTCTAATTTATTGCGATACTAGCGACCCGCCCCGGCTTCGTACGGCTATATTATGCATGTATTATACTTAAAAACCTTCCTTTTGAATCACTCTATCTATTAAAAAAAACCGCATCAAAATCCGTTGCGTAGTTTTAAAGATCTAAGCATACAAAGGGAAATAGGGACAGAAAAAGCGACTTTGTTTTATACTATGTAGTGATGATATTTTCTCATTTTACTACTTTGACATTTTGTATTATTCCTACTTCGACAAAATTACATTTTGCTTAGGTAATTATTAAATTTTATAATTTTTCTATTTACCTAGTCATGTTTATTATGTTATTTTCATACTGCGTCATTTTCACGTTTTGTAATTTTTATATTTATATATTAGAACATAATTATAACATAATTCATTTTAGACATTTAGGTCGCAAAACACCTACCAACAACCTTAATATAGAAAACTAGCGACCCGTCCCGGCTTCGCACGGCTATATTATGCATGTATTATACATATAAACCTTCCTCTTGAATCACTCTATCTATTAAAAAAAAACCGCATCAAAATCCGTTGTGCAGTTTTAAAGATTTAAGCATACAAAGGGAAATAGGGACAGAAAAAGCGACTTTATTTTATACTATGTAGTGATAGTGATTGTGAAGTGATGAAATAAATATTTTCGCACTGAAGGCTAATATGTTCGAATTTATTTTTAATTTTTTTCAAAAATTGAGAAAAACTCTTTTAAAAATATCTTGGTCATAATAATAATTATAGTCATCTTTCAGCTTTCACGTCATAAAATATGAACAAATTGATATTGTATTTTTTTATTAAAAACGTTTCATTATAATATTTAGAAAAAAACTTTTTTAAACGTTGGTATTATAAATAAAAATATTTTTTTAACATAAAATGCAAAGTCCTGACTGACTGAATGACTGACTGATGTTAGCAAAGCAGAGCTCAAACCAATGGAAGAATAGGGCTAAAATTTTATTTACATATAGCTATTAAAGTGTAGGCAACCGCTAAGATTTAATTTTGAAAAATTCAAACCCATGCAAACAAAGTCGCGGGCAAAAGATTAAATAAAATTTGTAAAAAAAAAATTGGGAATTCCCACACCGCCTGGCGGCTTCCGATTTGATTTCCTTGAATTGATGAAACATATGCCTACAATTACTTTACGAAAGATTTACGGCGCCAATGATTTATGGCTGAAAAATTTTGATCACTGATAAAAATGACGATAAAATTCTAAGCTCCTTATTATAAAAGATTACTGTTAACTATGTATGTTTGTTACTTCTTTACGGTAAAAATACTAAACAAATTGCAATGGAACTCGGTACGTAGATAGCCTAAGTCTTGTATTAACATATAAGTTACTTTTTATACCAATATTCTGGTGAAATCGAGACTTGCGCGGGTAAAATCGTGAGGTTCAGCTAGTATTATTATTGAAGTGAAAACTTCTTTAGCGGCGTTGAGCACTTTTTCTGTAATGGGTATAAAATCTTAAACTCGCGTCAGGACACGTGACCTGAAGGTCAATTCTCGTAATTATAGCAAAATGCAATCTTAAATTGATCGAAGTGAAATGATATTGAAATTTAACTGTCAATTGGTATTCTGCTAACCATAATCATAATAACATTTCAGTTACATTTCAATTACATTTCAATTGCATTTCACTAACATTGCGATATAAAATCATTCAGTCATTCATTCATTTTGCTTTGTTAGGTTGGCTATGTCACAAAATTTAAAAGAATTTCATTTGGTGCCTGTTTTATTTTGGAGTGTGTTTGAAGAAACTTTGTGATATGAAGGTCCCATGAGATAAATCGCGCTAATGCTTTAGATAGCAATTATGAAAGCGGTCGCGATTTTTTTACAAATAAAGTAAATAATGTGGCCCATTTCACATAACGCCATCTAGCCCTAAGCTAAACAACTAGGCTTGTATACTTAAATACTTGTTTGGGGCGAGAATCGAACCTGTAACCTTCTATATCGAATACAAGTAAAGTAAACTCCAGTCGCGCTTCGGAGATGACACGCATTATTTTTTTTATTAGATTTACACACCAACCCAACTAAGTTAACCTTAAAAATTCACTAAATTCGTTGTTTCATGTCGATTACATTTCAATCAACTCTCGATCTCAAATTTGACGTTTCTTATGCGACGAGAATACGGTCTAGATAAGTTCGATTACATTTCGATATCATTTGTATTTGGAGAATACCGTTTTACGTACATTTTAGTTTCGATTGCATTTCGATTAAATTAACATTTCATTCGGATATCATGTTGAAATCTTAGTTTATGAGAATACCAAAAGATGACGTTTTGTATATTTTTTGCAATCTAAATGCAATCGAAATGATATTGAGATGTAATTTTAACAATTTTATTTATGGGAATTGGCCTTCTGATCGAAAAAGCGTAAGACGGATGGAGAGTAGACAGCTATCCCCTCTCTACGGCGCGGCGAAAATGTATGCCTGGGCCTACTGTTTTTAATTTGGCTGTGAGTGTATTAAGACGTACATATGGTATTTTTTAACGAACGACTATTGACGGACGACAAATGTCGGACGACTATTGACGGACGACTATTGACGCACGACAAATGTCGGACGACCATTGACGGACGACAAATGTCGGACGACAATTTGTTGGACGACAAATGTCGGACGACTATTTGTTGGACGACAAATGTCGGACGACTATTTGTCGCCCGACTATTTTTTTTTTCATCTAAAACTCTTTTTGCGTATGTTCTCGCGACATATGAGATTTTACACAGATATACAGTTTTCACTTCTGCCTGCACTCCCGGAGTGCGCTGTTTTTTTTTTTATGTTGTTAATAAGTATGTTTGTTACTTCTTTACTGAAAAACTACTGAACTGATTGCAATGAAACTCTACATGTAGATAGCTGAAGTCTTGAATTATCACATTGTCTAATTTATCCCGATATTCCCACGAGATCGGGACCAAAACGGGTAAATCCGCGGAGCACAGCTTATACCTAAATATAGGGAACAGGTACCTACTTAGTATAGGTGAGGTCAAAGGCCCGTATTAATAAATCGCTCTCAATATCGATCTTGAGTGCGTATCAATCGAGTGAGCCTTGAGATGTGGTCACTATCTTAAGTTAGGCGTTAATTAATAGATAAAACTCAAGTTTTAACCAAGCTGATATCGCTCCTGAGATTTGAGACTGATCTTGAGAGCGACCTTGATTGACAGTAGCGCTATGTTCTTACCTTAAATGGTCTGTTTTTACCCTATGGTAGGTAGTTTCGTCATATTTTACTGTCAACTTATTTTTAATGTAAAAATATTTTACAAAATGTAAGATTTTACTATTAGATAATTATTCCGAGACGTTTTAAAGGTTTGGTGTGATGACTTTATTTGTTCACTGTAATGCCCTCTAACTTTAGTCATGTATGACCCGCAATCAGACTTGAGTTCACGAAACTACATCTTGAGAGCTGAGTTTGATTTATTAATACGGTATTACTCAAGTGATACGTCGCTCTTTAATCGCGTCTTAAGATAGGTTTATTAATCAGCGCAACAACTCAAGAGCAAACTTAAGATTGAAATCGATATTGAGTTCGGTTTATTAATACGGACCTAAGTAATCTTCTTTAGAAAATGATTGTTCGAAGTTACGTAATTTGTTCGCAGAATTTATAATATATTTTTTTTTATTATTTGCATCAAGATGTCGATGATGTGTGTGTGTGTTTCGACACAGTTGGCACAATGGTCACCATGCCGGACTGCCAAACATAGGGTTGCGGGTTCGATTCCCGCCACAGACAAGTATTTATGCATAGATATTTGTCTGTGGGTCTGGTTGTTTCTATATATTATAAGTATAAGTATATATTTACAAAAGAAAAGTATATAAGTAGTATATCCGTAGTCTAGCACCCATAACACAAGTCTAGTTACTTAGCTTGGGGCTAGATGGCGATGTGTGGAATGTCCTACAATATTTTTTTTTTTTATGTAGCCCAAATTGGGTCGAGCATGCTTCACTGTACCCAAAGAGTAAAACGGGACCCTTTTACTAAGACTCCATTGTCCGTCTGTCTGTCACCAGGCTGTACCTATCTCATGAACCGTGATAGCTAGACAGTTGAAATTTTCACAGATTATGTATTTCTGTTGCCGCTATAACAACACAATATCATGGTACGGAACCCTTCATGCGCGAGTCCGACTCGCACTTGGCCGGTTTTTATTTATAACTGTGTCTCGGGGTTTTGCGAAAAGGTTCCGTAGAGTCTATCTACCAACTCAAAACTCGTAAATTAGAATAATTAAATTAAATTTAAGTTAAGTTTTTGTTAAGTTTTCGTCCGCGTAGAAGTCGAAAATTTGAAGTAGATTGGACCAAGGAATCACGTTGTCCCATACAAACTTTGCCCCCCTTTTTCACCCCCTTAGGAGTAGAATTTCGGAAAATCTTTTCCTATCGGATGCCTACGTCATACAAAGAACACACCTTCCAAGTTTCAGACCTATACGATCAGCGGTTTAGGCTGTGCGTTGATCCGTCAGTCAGTCAAGACAAAAGATTTTATATGTATAGATTTAAGTTTATAATCACTACATAGTATAAAATAAAGTCACTTTTCGCCGTCCCTATTTCCCTTTGTATGCTTAGATCTTTAAATAAGTTTAAGATTAAAATTTAAGATGGAGTGATTCAAGAGGAATGTTCATATGTATAATACATGCATAATATAGCCGTGCGAAGCCGGAGCGGGTCGCTAGTTTGTTTATATAATGTAGTTTTAGGGATCCGTACCACAAAAGATTAAAAAGGAACTTATAAGATCACTGTCTTGTCCGTGTGTGTGTGTCACCACTAATTTACTCAGGAACGGGTGGACATAGCAAGTTGAAATTTACACCAGATACTGCGGTCTATAGTCCCTATTATTTTCTGTATATTTTAATTATTGTTTTTTTTTTTTTTTTTTTGTTAGCCTATATCGTCCCACTGCTGGGCAAAGGCCTCCCTAACATCTCTCCAAGCATTTCGGTCCTGGGCAAGGTTTATCCAGTCTGTGTCAAATGCATCAAGATCGTCACGCCATCGTTTACGGGGTCTGCCTCGATTCCGACGTCCGTCCTCCGGCACCCAATGCGTGACGACCCTAGCCCACCGGTCGGGATTCATTCGATTCGATATTATAATATAAATAAATATTGCAAGACATTCCACACATCGCCATCTAGCCCCAAGCTAAGTAACTAGACTTGTGTTATGGGCGCTAATCAACGGATATACTTACTACTTATACAGGGTTATTGAAAAAATGTTCGAATTTCCAAAAGTCGTAGAACAAAAGTTGTTTGTTTAGGTGCACAGAAGTAGCCCTCAACGGCTTGCTACTATAATTTCCAATAACCCTACTTTTTTTTTCTAAATATATACTTACTTATAATTGTTATTTATGGCAATGTAATAGGTACTATAGATAGGTAGTTTGTACTAGTTAGAATGGCAACACTCAACGTTGTCAAAATTATCTTTGATTAAAAATTCTTCTCAGTTCGGCCATTTTTTTACATTGACTTTTGTTTCTCGCTGTTTCGAAAATATATTTCTGTGGTTAAATAGTTTGGTTTTATTGAAATTAATACAATAATACATAGAAACAACCAGAACACAGACAAATATCTAAGCATAAATACTTGTCTGCGGGCGGAATCGAACCCGCAACCCTATGTTTGGCAGTCCGGCATGTCGGCAATTCTTTTAATAAACTTTAAAGTTTTCTGATAAAAAACAAAACACCGAGACCTATTTTATATAGTTTACCTTTTGTCACCGTAAACTCATCCGAAGTGGTAAAAATACTTGTAGTATGAAATTACCAAAGAGCCAGTTGAAATTAAATCCAAGCCATTTCAAAGTGTTAATGGATAAATTAAGACATCGAAAACACTTTGAAAAATTAAATTAAATCCCAATGGATTTATTGAGAGGATGGACCTTTCGTTCCGGGGCATACTGGCTGATTTCTATCCCTTTTTATATAAAACTAGCGACCCGCCCCGGCTTCGCACGGCTATATTATGCATGTATTATACATATAAACCTTCCTCTTGAATCACTCTATCTACCTATTTCAAAAAACCGCATCAAAATCCATTGCGTAGTTTTAAAGATTTAAGCATACCTAGGGATATAGGGACATAGAAAGCCACTTTGTTTTATTCTATGTAGTGATAGTGATAGTAATTATCGTATTGCCGTGTTAGTTACCAATCTTCACTTAAACGGCTGAACCGATTTGTATGAAACTTTTTAAGGCTGAGAATCGAACATCAATTTTTTTATTTTTTTTTTATTTTTACTTCATTTTTTCAGCTAGTACCAACTGATTTATAAAGAAAAGTTCTTTTTTGTTTGTAACGATTAGTCTCCGAAGCTGACCGATTTTGATTAAACTTGGTAGGAGGATACATTGATTTATTGGGAGTAACATAGGCTAATTTCTATCACGATATTCTAACGGGATCGGGAGTTACGCGGGTGAAACCGCGGAGCGCTGCTAGTGATCCCATGTATTGCAACAAAATGTTATTTTGTCACGCCTCTTGTTATTATTATTTAAAAAAAAAAATATTTTTTGTCTTTGAAGTGATGAAAAATTAACAACATAAATACATCATCTGTAAAAATTTCAACTGTCTAGCTATCACGGTTCATGAGAACAGACTGGTGATAAACAGACAGACAGTGGAGTCCTAATAATAATTATGGTCCCGTTTTTATTTTACCCTTTTGGTACGGAACCCTAAAAAAAGCAGAAATACAAGCCTAGTTTTATATGAATTATTAAAAAGAGAAACATCACATTCGAACAATATTAAAGAAGAAAAAAGTTATTAATAGAAATAAAGGCAAGCGGCAACGGAAGGGGTAAGTATTTTACCCTTTCAAACCATATTGGTCATTCTGTTGGTCCCAAAAAAAGGTTTTTATGGTCTTCTAATGGCTATCCTAACTAATATAATAAATCCGCAAGTTTATTTTCCTGTTTGTTGCCTATGTTACTATTTAAACCGGTTAATACTTTTTTTTCAGGCGACAGACATTTTAAAAAAAGTTCTAATAAAAAGGGGGCTCGGCGCATGGACGTATTAATACACCTAATTAAGTCAATGGCTCGGCGCAACACGAGAAATAAAACAGTATAAAAAAGTGTTTAAAAAAGGACCTAACTAAAAAGTTCTATTTGCGGAAAAACAGCCTATATATCATTTTCACTACATAGTAATAAAACAAAGAGAGTAGACGCATGTGACTAGAAGAGTGATGAGTATGAATGTAGAGGGATGGAGAGGAAGAGGGCGACCTAAGAAAAGATGGATGGATTGCGTGAGACAAGACATGAGAGAGATGGATGTGATCGATGAGATGACGACTAATAGGAGTGAATGGAAGAAAAACACATACTGCGCCGACCCCAAATAAATTGGGATAAGGGCAGAAAGATGATGATGGAGTAATAAAACAAAGTCACTTTCCGTTGTCTGTCCCTATGAAAGCTTAGATACCAACAAAAAAGAACTTTTCTTTTTATATCAGTTGGTATTGGTACTAGCTGAAAAAATGAAGTAAAAAAAAAAATAAAAAAAAAAATTGATGTTCGATTCTCAGCCTTAAAAAGTTTCATACAAATCGGTTCAGCCGTTTAAGTGAAGATTGGTAACTAACACGGCAATACGATAATCACTATCACTATCACTACATAGTATAAAACAAAGTGGCTTTCTATGTCCCTATATCCCTAGGTATGCTTAAATCTTTAAAACTACGCAATGGATTTTGATGCGGTTTTTTTAAATAGATAGAGTGATTCAAGAGGAAGATTTATATGTATAATACATGCATAATATAGCCGTGCGAAGCCGGGGCGGGTCGCTAGTATAGTATAAAATAAAGTCACTTTTCGCCGTCCCTATATCCCTATGTCCCTATTTCCCTTTGTATGCTTAGATCTTTAAAACTACGCAACGGATATTGATGCGGTTTCTATATATAGAAAGAGTGTTTCAAGATGAAGGTTTACATGTATAATACATGCATAATATTATAGCTGTGCGAAGCCGGGGCGGGTCGCTAGTTATACCATAAATATCACTTTTAAAAACCGATATACTCTTAAGGTGAAAGGGTACCTGCGCGCTCTCCATACAAACGTAGTCGACTGTTTCCTCCCTGGATAAAGACATTAGAGCAAATATTTTTGTGCCATAAAACCTATAACTATATGATTTTGATTTGATTTGATTTACCCTTTTAGTGCTCCCCTATACAGGGTTATTGGTAATTATACTAGCAAGCCGTTAAGGGCTACTTCTGTGCACCTAAACAAACAACTTTTGTTCTACGACTTTTGAAAATTCGAACATTTTTTTTGAAAATTTTGAGGTTAAGTTTACCTGAAAATCAGCTGTTCTTTATACGGAGAGGTCATTAACCATAAAATTTTACTTATTTTTTTAATTTTATCTACTGTTCTTATTCTGAATGACCTTTGTTTTAAAAAATCTGCTATTTTTTCGAATTTACATAACCTCAACATTTTCATTTCTTTTTTCAAATTTCCATTTTTTTTTCTTTTTTTTTTTGTTCAAATGCCTTAGAACAAAAGTTGTTTGTTTATGTGCACAGAAGTGCCCTCAACGGCTTGCTAGTATAATTACCAATAACTCTGTATACGTCCTGAAAGCAGTGGGGTTTCAGAGCTTTCTTGATGAGCATTTTTCTATTTTGTAACTAGCGACCCGCCCCGGCTTCGCACGGCTATATTATGCATGAATTATACATATAAACCTTCCTCTTGAATCACTCTATCTGTACATATAAAATGCTTTGTCCTGAATGACTGACTGACGGATCAACGCACAACCTAAACCGCTGATCGTAGAGACCTGAAACTTGGAGGGTGTGTTCTTTGTATCTATATAAAAAACCGCATCAAAATCCGTTGTGTAGTTTTAAAAATCTAAGCATACATAGGGAACAGACAGTGGACAGTAACTTTGTTTTATACTATGTAATGATAGAGATTAAATTTCAAACTTCTTTTCTAAAATAGGCTGTCAAGTAGGTATAGACACGTTCCTACGTAATCTCAGACGATGAAAAACTTATTTATTATAATTTGTTCAGTGTTCTGTATATAAGATTTATTATTACCATCCTAGTATTCAATTGCTAACACTTATCAAAGGCAGATGTGACAAAGGTTTTTCAATTTCAGACGTTATCAATAATGTATTTATGGTATAAATAACAGATGGTATATAATCTGTCTTTGAGTGATTTGTTCTGTCTGGATTTTTTTGGTTTAACACGTTTCCTCGAATATGTGTTACTAGACTGATAAGGGTATCCGCCCAGCACATGCGTTTGCTGGGAAATATTACTTCTTTGAACACGGTCGATTAAAGAAGCTCAAAATACTCTCAAAGTATTTTTGAAATACCAAAAGCTGACTTGACATGAGTATCGTGCGATAGAGAGAGTTTAAGTTCGGACGTAATTACCTTAATTTTGCTTTCAAATAATGTTGCGGGCCGTAACGTTTTTACTCCCTTTATCCTTCACAAAATGAAATAAATTTGGTCTCATTTAATTCACTGGATCTTATTATAAGTTTATACGTTTTTCTTTTTTGGTAATTCAGTTTAGTCTAGTAAAAACAATTGAAACGCTCGATGAAGTTTTTAAGTCAAAAATATAGATATTCAGATACTAATAACTTTTATCTTAGGCAACATTTCTTAAAAATAATAACGGTTAAACCTAGTTTTCCATTAGATCTAGAACATTTTCAAAAATTATCAAAATCGGACTTCTTTTATGGTGGCCAAACCTCGAACCTAAATTTTCTGTATAGAAATAAAGGGAACCGGCATCACACTAGGCTATGTGCCTTTCTTGTTTAATCGTTAATCTTTTTTCTTTAACCATTTAGACGCAGCTATAGGGGTATAAAATAATAATTTAGTAATAATTAATGAGAGTGAATATGAGACTCCATTACTACATATTCCTATAACAAGGTTATGAGCAAAGAGGTTAGATGTTGTTTTTTTAGGTTTCCGCTATTTGTATTCTGTACTCAAATACTTTGGTACTTACCAAAAAGGTTTTTTACTATTGAGTTAACGTCATACCTAATAAACATGTGAAATAAGGTGGAAATAACCTACTATTCGATTACGAATTTAACATAAAAATAAACTAAATCATTTCCCGCCTGTTTATTTTTTTCTCAAGGAACGACACTGGCCGCACGCCACATAAAGACACACGTCCTGTCGCTTTGACCGTTTGCTCTTTTATTTTTTTATTAGAGATTTTGAACCCAATATTTCTCGAATTCGATTACTGAGAATAAAAACCTACTAAGTACATATTAAACTCTGGCAGTATGCATGAGCCGTGCGAAGTCTTAATGGCTTCATGGACCTAGAAAAAATGGTTATTTTTTGGTGTTACCTAAAGCAAGGAGGTTAGGTTGTTAAAGTTCCTAATGTGTAATGGCGTCAGATTCTGACGTAGAAAATGGAAAACTGGTGACTTTAAACGCTTATATCTTTTTTCCACACCTATTACATGAAATACTAAACATTTCATTGTAATTTAGAAAAACTGAGATATTTATCATATTTTTTCTATTTGGGTACATGCTTGATTATTGCCCTACCATCATTCTTTACAGTCTCACACTGGTCTTAAGGTGTTTGACTATTTTGAGTATTTTTTGTAATCGAAATGCAATCGAAATGAGATTTCAATGTAATTTTAACAATGTTAATTAAATAAATAAATAAATATTGCTGGACAATCCACACATCGCCATCTAGCCCCACGCTAAGTAACTATACTTGTGTTATGGGTGCTAGACAACGGATATACTACTTATATACTTTTCTTTTGTAAATATATACTTATAATACATAGAAACAACCAGACCACTGACAAATATCTAAGCATAAATACATGTCTGAGGCGGGAATCGAACCCGCGACCCGGTGTTTGGCAGTCCGGCATAGTGACCATTGATTGTGCCAACTGGGTCGTCAATTACGAGAATATTAATGGTATTTATAAAAGAAAATTACAATCATTAAAAACAAACAAATAAATTAACACAAAAAAACTGGTTGCCTGTAAAGTCGGTATACGGGCGAAAGTTTTACGTGACAACAACTGTGCTCGAGTGGAAGGGACGCGTGCCTTTCACTTTTTATGTCTGTCTCTCTCGCTCTTAGGCGGGCTAACCATGCCCGCGTGCCTCTCACTCGCTCTCATTGTGAGCGCATAACGTCAGCGGAGCGTAACGCAGTTTCTTGAAGTGTCACCCGGCAAACCAATTTATAAAACGTTGTCACGTCAAAAAATACTAGAATTGACTTTCAGAACCATAAAATCATGCTTGAGTTGAAACCTGCAACTTTTGCCTGATTGTACCTACTTGCCGCAGACCACCCACGTTCACAACGTGATCCAATCTCTTAACAAGTTAATTACACCCCAATAACACAACCGGGGGGTGCCAGGGGGTGTCGGGACGTGTAAACAATATAATTCAAACACAGCAAGAAGTCATCATTATCAATAATATACAATAACGTCAATTATGTCTAATTACTTGCACCCCGTGGGGTTTGATCGCTTGGAAATTTCCAAATTGGAAATCCCAAAGATTCCTTGGGAATACAGAAGACTAGAAAAATGAGCTGTTTCCTTTTGATTTGTGATACTATGTTAGTTTCTAGAAAGTGATCTTTATCAGTAAGATTAGCAACCCGTCCCGGCTTCGCACGGCTTTATTATGCATGTATTATGCATATAAATCTTGAATCACTCTATCTATTAAAAAAAACCGCATCAAAATTCGTGGCGTAGTTTTAAAGATCTAAGCATACAAAGGGAAATAGGGACAGAGAAAGCGACTTTGTTTTATACTATGTAGTGACTATCGATTATTATTCAAAAAATTAAGATTTTCTTTTGGAAAAATATAAGTTTAATTCCTGGCTAGGGTAGTGACTACCAAAAATCTAATATGCAGTTTTGGTAAACCTTGTATACATGCTGTTTTCAGAATTAAACCCTTTTTAGTCGGGCGTTTTTGGATGAGGATGGAGTAGGCTTGCCCAGCACATATACTACCCTCTCAGCTTAGTCGACCATGTCCAGAGGAGAGAACTTGTCAATACTTCTGAAGCCAACTAAGCCACGGGTTTCATCACGATGTTTTCCTTCACCGTACTTTAAAGACTGCCCTTATAATTTTAGAACACAATATATTCGGAAATGGAGTAAGTACTGACATCCTAACAATTACATTGTAAAAACTTAAATTAAATAAATAAACTACCTATACTTACATTTAATAAAAATTAAAAGTCCAAATATGAAATGTGCCCAAAAGTGAAGGTGAAGTTGGCACAATGGTCACCATGCCGGACTGCTAAACACAGGGTCGCGGGTTCGATTCCGGCCTCAGGCAAGTATTTATGCTTAGATATTTGTCTGTGGTCTGGTTGTTTATATTATTATAAGTATATAAATATTTACAAAAGAAAAGTATATAAGTAGTAAGTATATCCGTTGTCCAGCACCCATAACACAAGTCTAGTTACTTAGCTTGGGGCTAGATGGCGATGTGTGGAATGTCCTGCAATATTTTTTTGATTATTTTATTTATTTATATATTTATCATTCTGGACTGAAATTTATTATACATATAAATTACGTGTCACGTTGTTTGTGCGCGATGGACTCCTAAACTACTTAACCGATTTTAATCAAATTTTCACACCGTGTGCATCTTAATTTATCCCGATATTACCACGGGATCGGGAGTTACGCGGGTGAAACCGCGGAGCGCAGCTAGTTTGATATAAAATACTTTTCATTCATTAAACATATCGATGAAGGAGGGATCCCGTACCTACCTACTATAATAAATCTTCTTTACTGAGATTAAACACTGTTAAAAAAAAATAGTAAAATTGAATAACTGACAAAACAATGTTAAAAAAAATAGAAAATATCAATCTAAAGTAGTACATTTCTTTACAGTAATACAATTTCACAAAATATTTTTCCGAGTTTTTCACAAAATTCCATTTTCGAAGATACATGTGTTTTTGATTAGGAGGCGAGGGCAACCTATTGCACCATAAAAGGCAACCCGGATTTATTTAGTGAGCAAATATAACCTATTCAGGGTTATTGAAATTATACTAGCAAGCCGTTGAGGGCTACTTCTGTGCACCTTAACAAACAACTCTTGTTCTACGACTTTTGAAAATTCGAAAAAAAATATGAAAATTTTGAGGTTATGCAAATTCGAAAAACAGCTGATTTTTTTATAACAAAGGTCATTCAGACTAAGAACAGTAGATAAAACTTAAAAAATAAGTATTAAAGGTTAATGACCTCTCCGTGTATGGAACAGCTGATTTTCAGGTAACCTTACCTCAAATTTTTCCAAAAATATGTTCGAATTTCCAAAAGTCGTAGAACAAAAGTTGTTTGTTTAGGTGCACAGAAGTAGCCCTCAACCGGTTGCTAGCATAATTACCAATGACCCTGTATAATTAGGTACCTACTTACCTAATTCTATGGCTTGTTCAATCACTTCTAACTTCCATAATAGTCTATCTACACTAATATTATAAAGAGGAAATATATTAAGTGTTAACGTCTAATAAATTGATGGAACACCTGGATTCACAAAAAAGTGTTACGGTAATATTGTGTGATGTCATGCGTCATGGTAATATGACCGACGCGTCATGGTAACTTATCGTCGACTAAAATATCGCTCATCTGGACTTGTGTTATGGTGTGACGAGTGACGGATAGAAGACTTATTTATAGAAAGCCGAGCTGTTTTTCCGGCTTACCCAGGACCTATACTACCCTCTCAGCTTAATCGACCGTGTCTAGAGAAAATAAATAAATAAATATTGCAGGACATTCCACTCATCGCTAGTCCCAAGCTAAGTAACTACACTTGTGTTATGGGTGCTAGACAACGGATATTCTTTTCTTTAACTGTCAATTTCTTATAATTTTTTTATTTTTTTTTTAAATTTTCTTTAAGAAACCCTTTCCGGTACCGGAGGCTCTTTCCATACAAACTATTACAAACGTAGTCGACTGTTTTCTCCCTGGGTAATGACACTAGAGCAAATATTTTTGGTGCATAAAACTTATAATTGCCATGACCATGCCCCTATTTTTAGATTTTTTAAATTTTTAATTCATTTAAATTTAATTTCTATGATAATTAGAAAATCAAAAAAACCAAAATGTTCGTCATGGCAGTTATAGATTTTATGGCACAAAAATATTTGTACTAGTGTCATTATCCAGGGAGGAAACAGTCGACTAAGTTTGTATACAGAGCGCGCAGGTACCCTTTCACCTTAATAACTTGTCAATACGTTTGAAGACAACTAAGCTGCGGGATGTTTTCCTTCACCGTAAGTTTACACATACGTTTTTCGTTACAAAAATATATTTGTGATATGCGCGAGGTGCAAAGGTTCCGTACCATTCTACTAATATTATAAATGTGAAAGTTTGTGTGTATGTATGTTTGTTACTTCTTCACGCTAAAACTACTGAACCGGTTGCGATGAAATTCGGTATGTAGATAGCTGAAGACATGGATTAACATATACCTATAGGGTACTTTTTATCATAGACATACACGGGTTAAATCGCGAGATGCTGCTAGTGTTGTATATATTTTCTGAATTTAGTATATTTCTTTTTATAGTGGCAACAGAAAATCTGTGAAAATTTGGTTCACGATTGACCGTCCCTAACGGTCCCCCTGAATTTCACTCACTAATTAAACTTGTTCGATTGTTAACTTAACTGATAAGTAATTAGAACTTATCACAAGCAGGATAAGTGATTGCTCGCTAACGTAATGGTCTTATTTTACATTACATCATTATCTATCTTAAATCTTTTGATAAAATTATTTTTTTTTGTCAAAAAAAAAAACCGGTCAAGTGCGAGTCGGACTCGCGCACGAAGGGTTCCGTACCATTATCATCACATAAAAATCACGTCATAAAAAAAACTGGTTGCCTGTAAAGTCGGTATACGGGCGAAAGTTTTACGTGACAACAACTGTGCTCGAGTGGAAGGGACGCGTGCCTTTCACTTTTTATGTCTGTCTCTCTCGCTCTTAGGCGGGCTAACCATGCCCGCGTGCCTCTCACTCGCTCTCATTGTGAGCGCATAACGTCAGCGGAGCGTAACGCAGTTTCTTGAAGTGTCACCCGGCAAACCAATTTATAAGACGTTGTCACGTCAAAAAATAGATGGCGCTAGTGGTAAAAATACATGAATGACGGGTAAATAGCGGTTTACGGTTTATGACGTATTAAAAAAAAAAACTACTTACCAGATCTCGTTCAAACCAATTTTGGGTGGAAGTTTGCATGGTATTGTATTTCATATATTTTTTTTAGTTTCATTATTCTCTTATTTTAGGGGACACACTTTTTACCACTTTGGAAGTGTCTCTCACGTAAACTATTCAGTTTAGAGTAAAATCATATTAGAAACGACAATATCATTTTTTAAGACCTATCCATAGACCTATACACACACTGAATTTGATGAAAAAAATTTTTTTCTAAGTATGGGGAACCCTAAAATTTATTGATATTTTTCTATTTTTGTGTTAAAATCTTAATGTGGTTCACAGAATACATCTACTTACCAAGTTTCAACAGTATAGTTCTCATAGTTAGTAATAGTTAGTAATAGAAATAGTTTTGGCTACGGAACCCTAAAAATAAATAAATAAATATTGCAGGACATTCCACACATCGCCATCTAGCCCCAAGCTAAGTAACTAGACTTGTGTTAATTTTTTTTTTTTTTTTTTTTTAAAGAAAAAAAAATGAAAATGATGTCAAGCAAGACAAGTTGGTCACCTATAAAGGTTAAAACCTTACCTGTTTGTCCTGTAAAGTCTTGACTATCACTACATAGTATAAAACAAAGTCGCTTTTTCTGTCCCTATTTCCCTTTGAACGCTTAAATCTTTAAAACTACGCAACGGATTTTGATGCGGTTTTTTTTAATAGATAGAGTGATTCACGAGAAAGGTTTATATGTATAATACATGCATAATATAGCCGTTCGAAGCCGGGGCGGGTCGCTAGTATTATTATAACTGTTATTCAATCTAAAATCCCTTTATAACTTACACATCAAAATAATTACTACCAAAGGAATTTGAATGAAAGTAAATTGCAAATCAAACAACCGATTAACCTACAAAATAATCTTACCTGAGAGAAAATTAAATATTTACCAAATAATACAACGTGTTCTTATGAGGGTATAGTAATACGAAGGGGAGGGACGGGTTTTCTAGACTCTAAGAACATTTTTTTACATCTATACTAATATTATAAAGCTGAAAGCTAGTTTGTTTGAACACGCTGATTTCAGGAACAGCGTTCATGACCGGTTCAAATAGAAAAAATATTTT
Source organism: Idaea aversata (assembly GCA_907269075.1). NCBI lineage: Eukaryota > Metazoa > Arthropoda > Insecta > Lepidoptera > Geometridae > Idaea > Idaea aversata. The sequence continues at coordinate 965,874 of OU026109.1, forward strand.
TGTGTTGGATAGTCCATTTATCGAGGAAGGCTTCAGGCCATCTTCAGGCTATATAACATCACGCTGCGACCAATTGGAGCGAAGAATCTGTAGGAAATGTGGAAAAAACGGGGAAAATTATTCAGCTTTGAGGGCTTCCGTTTTTTGTTTGAACGCGCTGATCTTAGGAACTGCTAGATCGAATTGAAAAATATAGGCTACTTTTTATCTCGATATTCCCACGGGATCGGGACTTACGTGGGTGACACCGCGGAGCGCAGCTAGCAGCTATATACGAACACACTATGACTACAAAAATCGTAGCATGCCTATGGCTGAGTAAGGTGATCTTATAGTTTTTAATCAATTTTAATGTTATTTTTCTCAATAAATAAATAATGAATTATAAAGCCGCGTAAGTCCCGATCACATGGGAATATCGGAATAAAAACTAACCTATGTGTTAATCCAGGTCTCTCTATCTATCTACATACCGTGTTTCATTGGAATCGGTCTGGTAGTATTTGGGTGAATGAGTAACAAACACACATACTAACATACTTACTTTCACTATTATAATATTAGTAGGAGTAGGATTTAAGGCCCGTATTAATAAATCGCTCTCAATATCGATCTTGAGTGCGTATCAATTGAGTGAGTCTTGAGATGCGGTCACTATCTTAAGTTAGGCGTTAATTAATAGATAAAACTCAAGTTCTAACCAGGCTGATATCGCTCTTGAGATTTGAAACTGATCTTGAGAGCGACATTGAATGACAGTAACGCTTTGTTCTTACCTTGAATGGTATGTTTTTACCCTATGGTAGGTAGTGTCGTCATATTTTGCTGTCAACTTGTTTTTAATGTGAATTTTTTTACAAAATGTAAGATTTTACTACTAAATAATTATTTAAATGCGAATGATTTGTTCAAAAAGTCATTAGCATAAAATATCATCATAATAATTGATTTCTGACAAAATTTGTTCTAGCTCCATGTTCCTGAACTACAAAACTAACGAAACAGCTAACTTATGTCATGTATGACCTGCAATCAGACTTGAGTTCACGAAACTACATCTTGAGACATATCTTGAGAGCTAAGTTTGATTTATTAATACGGTATTACTCAAGTGATACGTCGCTCTTTAATCGCGTCTTAAGATAGGTTTATTAATCAGCGCAACAACTCAAGAGCAAACTCAAGATTGAAATCGATATTGAGTTCGGTTTATTAATACGGACCTAAGAAAACATACAGCTACTTAAACAATGTGTTTCGAGGAACGGTTTCTAATACGAAAGGGAATCGTCCTAGACGTCTAGGCGAACAACATTAGTTCTACGACCTTTAAAAGTTCAATGTTTTTTTGCAAAAAAGAGATGTAAGTACTCAAAAAACAGCTTTTTAAATTTTAAACAAAAATTTGTTTTCGGCAATAAAGACCTTATTGCCGAAAACAGCAAACTTTTCAGTACTAAAACATTAGAAAAAAGATCAAATTCGTCAAAGTCGTAGAACAAAAATTGTTTCCAACCTTTACAACCCCCTTTCGCGTAAGAAACCCTTCGTTGAAACACATTGTATAACTAATAGATAAAAGAGTTTCCAATAAGTGATTAATAATTATTGTTTATTAGTAAGTATTAATTATTAAGGTATTTTTTTTGTAAAACAAATATTTAACGCTCAGCGCTCCGCGGTTTCACCCGCGTAACTCCCGATCCCGTGGGAATATCGGGATATAAAGTAGCCTATGTTATTTCCAATGAATCAATGTATCCACAGACTAAGTTTCATCAAAATCGGTCCAGTAGTTTCGGAGCCTATTCGTTACAAACATAAAATCAAACAAAAAAATATTTTCTTTTTATAAAATAAGTGTAGAAAACAAATTTTAATAACATTATTTCATTGCCTTTTTGGAGGCACACGGCTCCTTAGATCTTATATTTAATTTTTTTTTTTTTTTTTTTTTTTTTTTTTTTTTTTTTTTTTTTTTTTTTTTTTTTTCTTCTGCTGTTCTTATTCTCTGATTATTCTGTCTTTCAATTTTATACTTTTTTGTTCTTTATTATTCTTCCTCAATTTTTTTTTTTTTTTTATGTTCTTATGATTGCTTGTCAACATCTCTTAAATTGTTCTAAATATTTATTTACCTATGTCGTGTGCGTGCTCCAAATAAATGTTTTTCTATTCTACTCTACTCTACTCTACTCTACTCTACTCTACTCTACTCTACTCTACTCTACTCTACTCTACTCTACTCTACTCTACTCTACTCTACTCTACTCTACTCTACTCTACTCTACTCTACTCTACTCTACTCTACTCTACTCTACTCTACTCTACTCTACTCTACTCTACTCTACTCTACTCTACTCTACTCTACTCTACTCTACTCTACTCTACTCTACTCTACTCTACTCTACTCTACTCTACTCTACTCTACTCTACTCTACTCTACTCTACTCTACTCTACTCTACTCTACTCTACTCTACTCTACTCTACTCTACTCTACTCTACTCTACTCTACTCTACTCTACTCTACTCTACTCTACTCTACTCTACTCTACTCTACTCTACTCTACTCTACTCTACTCTACTCTACTCTACTCTACTCTACTCTACTCTACTCTACTCTACTCTACTCTACTCTACTCTACTCTACTCTACTCTACTCTACTCTACTCTACTCTACTCTACTCTACTCTACTCTACTCTACTCTACTCTACTCTACTCTACTCTACTCTACTCTACTCTACTCTACTCTACTCTACTCTACTCTACTCTACTCTACTCTACTCTACTCTACTCTACTCTACTCTACTCTACTCTACTCTACTCTACTCTACTCTACTCTACTCTACTCTACTCTACTCTACTCTACTCTACTCTACTCTACTCTACTCTACTCTACTCTACTCTACTCTACTCTACTCTACTCTACTCTACTCTACTCTACTCTACTCTACTCTACTCTACTCTACTCTACTCTACTCTACTCTACTCTACTCTACTCTACTCTACTCTACTCTACTCTACTCTACTCTACTCTACTCTACTCTACTCTACTCTACTCTACTCTACTCTACTCTACTCTACTCTACTCTACTCTACTCTACTCTACTCTACTCTACTCTACTCTACTCTACTCTACTCTACTCTACTCTACTCTACTCTACTCTACTCTACTCTACTCTACTCTACTCTACTCTACTCTACTCTACTCTACTCTACTCTACTCTACTCTACTCTACTCTACTCTACTCTACTCTACTCTACTCTACTCTACTCTACTCTACTCTACTCTACTCTACTCTACTCTACTCTACTCTACTCTACTCTACTCTACTCTACTCTACTCTACTCTACTCTACTCTACTCTACTCTACTCTACTCTACTCTACTCTACTCTACTCTACTCTACTCTACTCTACTCTACTCTACTCTACTCTACTCTACTCTACTCTACTCTACTCTACTCTACTCTACTCTACTCTACTCTACTCTACTCTACTCTACTCTACTCTACTCTACTCTACTCTACTCTACTCTACTCTACTCTACTCTACTCTACTCTACTCTACTCTACTCTACTCTACTCTACTCTACTCTACTCTACTCTACTCTACTCTACTCTACTCTACTCTACTCTACTCTACTCTACTCTACTCTACTCTACTCTACTCTACTCTACTCTACTCTACTCTACTCTACTCTACTCTACTCTACTCTACTCTACTCTACTCTATTCTATTCTATTCTATTAGATCTTTAAAACTACGCAACGGATTTTGATGGAGTTTTTTTTAATAGATAGAGTGATTCAAGAGGAAGGTTTTTAGATATAATACATGCATAATACAACCGTGCGAAGCCGGGGCTAGTCGCTAGTCTATACAGGGTGTCCCGTAATGAATGGACATGCGGGCACCTACGGTTATAGGACACTATGCCGGTTCAGAAAAATGAATGATCCAAACCAAGCTTTGTTCGGACTATATAGTAGATGGTTTTTGTGAAGTTTGCACGTTTTTCATTTTTTTTATATGGAGATGGATAAATAATATAATTTTACGCGTTATAAAATCGCGTTTTGGTCTTCACAATAAATGTACCAAGTCATTCTAGGTCATTGACCTTCCGCGGCATCTTGTCATTTCAAATAACACAAGATATTTCTCAAAACGATTATTCCGGTGTAATTTCTGTACAGTTGATAGCGAAGTAGTTAGCCACCGCGCAGTCGTACTTCATTTATTATAGAACACACACGTATATAGAAATATCGATATTATTATCGTGTTAATCGATTATCGTACGTTTATCGATAGAAATCGTTCGCTACTCTATTCGTTTGCCACGTGCTTGTGGAACGCGTTTTCATCCCGTACGGAACAAAATGTTAAATGTTATTAAAATACAATATTTTTTGTATTTCGCTATAAAGTAATTTGTGTGGATTGTTCTGCTTTTTGCCGGTGAGTGATAGTTTTTAATTTTTTTTTCTTAGAAAACTAAGTTTTTGTTAAGCATTTAACATAACACCAATTTGGCAGTAATGGGAACAAATCGTCAAAAGGTTGCATACTTTTTTTCTTTGATTATTTTTATGTGTTTCTGACCTCTTTATTAATGTTCAATGTATTAATAACTTTAATTTTTTTTGCATTTTTGAATACTTAATTAAAATTCGTTAAGTAAAATTAATGAATAGGAAGAAAGGTCTTCTTTCAATAGGCACATAATATTTTGTCCTTCGATATGGCGTCGAAATCATTAGGGTTTTTTTGACCTTGAATAAAATTGTTCCGTGATGAGTCAGAAATAGGTATGTTCTGACGACAAAAATTGTCTTGATGTCTTCTTTTGACTGATATCATAGATAGACGATACAATTAATTGCAAATTTAAGCTTGTAAGTATACATTTTATCCCAAGAAATGGCGTTTTATGCAATTCTAAGACAATTTAATTGAAAACTTTAACGGCTCACATCTTTAAAACGTGACAGTTTAGGATATCATGTGATGAATTATTTTTAAGCTATTGCTTAGCTTTTATCGCGGGCTTTGAACGCGGCGACCTAATCAAGAAATTCCGTAACGAAAATAAAACCTAACACCCCCCGTGTTAGGTTTTATTTTCGTTACGGAATTACTCCGCCTGCCATGTATAGCTCGGCCGAGCGTTGTATGAAGCTGGCACGATGCAATAGCTTTACCGCGGCAGTCCCCGAGTGCCACACGTTTTTGTTTATTTAAGTGCCCTCTATCCAAATATATTTATACAAATACATGGGCCAATCAGCGACAAGAGATTGAAAAAAAATCAATATGGCGTAGGAGTAGGTATGCCAATAACATTAGTACCCTTTTCAGAAAAATACAATAATAAAAACCTAGATTAAAATGTTTCAAAGTAAAATCTTTGAACTAATTATGTATACTTATAAAGAGGAAAGTTTTTTGTTTTTATGTTTGTAGCCAATAGGCTCCGAAACTACTAGACCGATTTTGGTGAAACTCGGCATGAGGATACATTGATTCATTGGGAGTAACATAGGTTATTTTTTATCCCGATACTCCCCCGGGATCGGGAGTTACGCTGGTGAAACCACAAACTGCTGCAAGTACTTTATAATAAGTAGGTATTAGTAGTTAAACAAGAATATTCCAGCAAATTAAACGAATGTGCATAAATTAAAATACTAATATACCTACCTAATAAATATACACAAAAGGAATTGATAATTTCAGTTTATGTTAATCAAAGGTACTTACGTAGTTTTTAGGGTACCGTAAGACAGTTTGTAATAGGTTTGCTTCTCGGTCGCTAGCCAGAATACATAATAGTTACTACCAGATTACAAACTTTGCCAGCCCTTTTTATTATCCTTTTAGAGATCGAATTTCAATTTTTGACGTGACAACGTTTTATAAATTGGTTTGCCGGGTGACACTTCAAGAAACTGCGTTACGCTCCGCTGACGTTATGCGCTCACAATGAGAGCGAGTGAGAGGCACGCGGGCATGGTTAGCCCGCCTAAGAGCGAGAGAGACAGACATAAAAAGTGACGTAAAACTTTCGCCCGTATACCGACTTTACAGGCAACCAGTTTTTTTTTTCTTAATGTGGTCGCAGATTGATCAGAGGCGAACGACTCGAATATTTGCCGTCCACGGGAAAAGGTACCTTATTGTAATGAAGATAAGGTACCTACATTTATATTACCGATGACGTCATCAGAGTCGACCGCATCGTCAGGCGGCCGACTTTGAAATATAAATAAATAAATATTAATATTAATATAGCAGGACATTCCACACATCGCCATCTAGCCCCAAGCTAAGTAACTAGACTTGTGTTATAGGTGCTAGACAACGGATATACATACTAGCTACATACTTTTCTTTTGTAAATATATACTTATAATACACTAGCTGCCCTACGCGGTTTCACCCGAGTAACTCCCGATCCCGTGGGAATATCGGGATGTAAGCTATCCTATCTCTCAAGTTGGATCGAACTGCACATGGTGTGCGAATTTTATTATAATCGGTTAAGTGGTTTAGGAGTCCATTGAGGACAAACATTGTGACACGAGATTTATATATATTAAGATAGAAACAACCAGACAACAGACAAATATCTAAGCATAAATACATGTCTGAGGCGGGAATCGAACCCGCAACCCTGTGTTTGGCAGTCAGGCATTTTTAGAATAAATAGTTAATATTATACGGAACCCCTTCGACTACTACCGATTCGTTTTCACAATTGTTCTGACCTAGAAATGAATCAGCCAATGCCAGTAAAAGTAACCTCACAGCCATATCGAACTTACTCGGCTAAATTTAACACCATTTTATTAATAAATAAACTACCTACTTTACTTATAATTTGAAATTTTTTTTTTTTTTTTTTTTGAATTTTTTTTTATTTGATCAAAGGTCTCCGTCGAATATACCGGAGACTAATTCTTCTGTATTTATCCCAACTTAAAGCCCCAGCGAATTAAGATAGCTAGATAACTTTAAGCAAAGTAATAGCTAGAAAGTAAAGTTGCACTAATGGGCGGCCTTATCGCTGAAAGCGATTTTGTTCCAGGCAACCTTTGGATGGAAAGGAACTGATTTAGTTTACTATTCTAGCTCATATTTCTATGTTAAGATAACTTACGTTCGGTCGCAAAATATCACTTTCGCAAAATGTGTAAACGTAGCTAAAAGTGACACCGGCGTAAATCGTATCACCAAGCGGAGTTGTCCAATGTCCGTGTTTTGAGACTTAGGCTGATGCAGCCACTAAAGGAGGAGACGTCGGATAAGTATTAGTTCCACTGCAGTCTTTCTACCTTTATTCGCGTCTCTTGAAGGCCCCCGTTTATTTGGATGTCTTTGAATCATGAGCGAATAGGTATCTTCTAGGAAAGCGTGTTACATCTTAGATCGCATCGTCGCTTACCATCGTGTAAGATAGGGGTCTTACGCTGACCTATTTATTATAAAAAAAGTATTTTCTCAGAATGCCCCTTTCGCTAAATATACCTTTCTCAGGTGTTGGTGTTGTAGTTGCAACCACCGCGGTGGAGACACAAGGTGCAATGATCACCAAGGTATACAAATACCTTAGTCATCTCCTACGACACACACGGGAGGAGATAGGTGTAGCCCTATTCTATACCGTAATATGTTTTGCGAATATAATATTTTGCGACTGAGCCGTTTTAAACCAATCGTAAGAAAGCGCACAAATTGCGATACTTTTTGTTTTTTGCATCCCTCATGGTGATTTTAGGTTCATTTCATTTTTAACGCTTATTTAGAAACTTAGAGCAATGGTCAGTTGAATTTTCCTGAGATGCGTTGCGTTACGATGATTATTGAATGGAACTCGTAGTCGAGTCCATTGACCTGAAATACCTAGACTTAGTACCTACTCCGCTGCACAATATTGTTGGAGTTTCAGGCAATTTTTAAATTTAATTGTGAACCATAAAAACGATTTTTTTGGGAAAAAATACTCTACTATCGCTCGACATCTGTTAAATTTAACTCAAATAATAAAATAATCAATAATAAAAATTAAACAATAAATAACAATAATTTAACTCTTTTAAGAATAAAATTGAACAGTTTTAAAAACCGTTTCCTGCTTATTTATTTTGCGAATGTAATTTTTTGCGACTGGGCCGTTTATAACAAAATAAATAAATAAATATTGCAGGACATTCCACACATCGCCATCTAGCCCCAAGCTAAGTAACTAGACTTGTATATGGGTGCTAAACAACGGATATACTACTTATATACTTTTCTTTTGTAATGAATTGAGCAACGAAATTAAGGTGAAAGGGTACCTGCGCGCTCTCCATACAAACGTAGTCGACTGTTTCCTCCCTGGATAATGACACTAGCACAAATATTTTTGTGCCACAAAATCTATAACTGCCATGACTATGCCCCTATGTTTTGGTTTTTTTTATTTTCTAATTATCATAGAATTTAAAATTAAAACAATAAAAAAATTAAAAAAATCAAAAAATAGGGGCATGGTCATGGCAATTATTAGTTTTATGCACTAAAAATATTTGCTCTAGTGTCATTATCCAGGGAGAAAACAGTCGACTACGTTTGTAATAGTTTGTATGGAAAGAGCCTCCGGTACCCTTTCCTCTTAAAGGTTTTGTATCACGCCACCTGTACCCTAACCGCAATGCAAGGTCGTTGCAGATCACCCTTGGCCGGTTCAAAGACCTGGTGACCATTACAAGGTTATTACCGTAACTACCTTGATATATTATACAAATATAAATATATGAAAAATTAGCTGTCCCGGCAAACGTTGTTTTGCCTTAGACAAAAAAATATATATATAGAAAAGAAAATATCTCTTTTTTTTTACATTAGATTTTCAGACCTAACAAATATACTTAAACAAAAAATTTCATACACAAATATACTTAAACAAAAAATTTCATACAATCGGTATAGCCGGTCAGCCAATTTAGGTGGTTGCGACACGAGATTTTTTTAAGTATATAGGGATACTATAGCTGCGCAAGTCCTGATCCCATAAGAATATCAAAATGAAAAGTAGTCTATAGCCTTCCTCGATAAATGGACTATCGAACACAAAAATAATTATTCAATTCTAACTAGTAGTTCCTGAGATTAGCGCGTTCAAACAACCAAACAAACTCTTCAGCTTTATAAATTAGCATAGATATGCTTGTATTAGTACCTAGTAATATACCAGTACCTAATAATAGTGGGTTCAGATCCCGGCCAGCCTTGCACCAATAGATTTTTCTAAGAATATATGTGCGCTAGGCATTGCTCTTACGGTGAAGGAAAACATCGTGATGAAACCCGCGGCTTGGTTAAACCTTATTTTTTAATCACTTCTTCTTCTTCTCGTATAGTGGTGTGGCTCACCTATAATTGTTAGAGTTTTCAGATAGCCTTGAGGCCTCTAACTTGACCTTAACGTGCCTTAACGTGCCTTCTGAAGCATGGAGGGCCTACGAAAACACATTTTTGCCACACTACTAATTGGCCACCCATCGAAGTAATGACCGGGCCGGCGTCGCTTAACCGGCACGATCGTGAACGATCAGCGAGCGTCGCTTAGCTATGAGCCTCCTCCTTTGAATCACTGTAAGTATCTTAGATACTTACTTACAGTGATTCAAAAATAAGGTAATCTATTAAAAAAAACCGCATCAAAATCCGTTGCGTAGTTTTAAAGATCTAAACATACATAGGGACAGACAGCGGGAAGCTACTTTGTTTTAAAATACTATGTAGTGACAATTGACAATTGACAAAGGCATTGTATGAATTTGATGAATAAGATGAAACTTGTCTACCAAAGGTTGCCTGGAAGAGATCGCTTTGAGCGATAATGTCGCCCTTTGTAACACGTAGACTTAAGTTTTGTTTTTTTTTTATATTTTATGTACCTAATTTAAAAATGGGGTTTGCAATAAAGAATTTACCTACCATTTTTGACATTTACATTACGGAACCAATGACATGCTTTTGAAAATGAAGTTAACTTCAAATAATGACTGCAGAGCCTGCGGTGATGTCAGGGAAACTATGGAGCACGTACTGTGTGAATGCGACGTCTTAGCAGCGAAGCGTATGAGCCTCCTTGGGAATACGTATCCCAAACCGGAGGAATATAGGTTTCTTCCTCTCAGTGGGATCACCGCGTTAATCGACCACTTCTTCAAAGTGTAAGAAACATCAAGGTAGGGGTAAACACAAAAGATCCCATTGGGTCGAAGTGTGGCTGGCAATTTGTCAGCCCTCATTATACAAGATAAGATAACATTGAAAATGTATTTTAAATTAAGGTTGCCAAAATTCTAAAAAGTGCTAAAGGCCCATATTTTTTTAAATTGAAGCGAACTTCAAAAATAAATACGAAAATTTTGTACTTTTTGGTATTTTTATTTCGTGATTTTTTTTAATGTCAATTTCATACAAAAAACCTTGATTGGCGATATCAATAATCGAAAGTAATCTTGTCTAAGAAGGCTTTAAAACTAAAAATACAATATAATTTAGCTACTTTTGTTCGAGATTGGCCAGTAAGTAAATCTTATAATAGCAGACATCCCTAGAGACTAGAGATTGGAAGGAGACAATTTTCCCATCCGTTTTTTATGTAAGAAAGGAACTCTACAGTTAGTCGGGTGCCCCTGCAATTTGTTACATTGTTACCTATAGTTTATTCATTACTACGTTCAACGTTTATTCTCCGTGGTCCAATTGCGGAGTTCTATCAATCGAACCACGAATTCTAATTAAAATACCAAGATTCCTCCTACCACCGAACTTTCGTGATTTTTTTGTTTGTTTGTAACGAATAGGCTCCGAAACTACTGGACCGATTTTGATGATACTTGGTATTAAGATACATTGATTAATTGGGAGTAAAATAGGCTAATTTTTATCCCGATATTCCCACGGGATCAGGAACTACGCGGGTCAGGAACTACATAGTACAAAATAAAGTCGCTTTCTCTGTCCCTATGTCCCTTTGTATGCTTAAATCTTTAAAACTTCGCAACGGATTTTGATGTGGCTTTTTTTAATAGATAGATAGATTTAAGAGGAAGGTTTATATGTATAATACATGCATAATATAGCCGTGCGAAGCCGGGGCGGGTCGCTAGTATAAAATAAAGTCTAAAGTAACTTGACTATGTCATTATATAAAAAAAAGACATAAAATCAAATAGGTATACTTACCTATTTTTGATAGTTTCTTAAAATAAACTAGGTCATGGAAAAGAACCATTAAAGATATATTATTTCGCATGCTTCGTCCCACAGACTAGCAATTTAAAGTTGGCTGATAGTTGCTGAGTTACTGCCTCAAAACAATAATTTATTTTATACTTAGACTTATTTTCCGCAGGTACCTTATTATTTTTTGATCCCTCAAATTGATCCCATTTAAATAAATAAAAAATATTGCAAGACACTCCACACATCACCATCAAGCCCCAACCTAAGTAACTACACCTGTGTTATGGGTACTAGACAACGGATATACTACTTATATACTATTCTTTTGTAAATATATACTTATAATACATAGAAACAACCAGACCACAGACAAATATCTAAGCATAAATACATGTCTGAGGCGGGAATCGAACCCCTGTGTTTGGCAGTCCGGCATGGTGACTATTGTGCTAACAGCCAGACGAATTGAGCCGTCGGTTTAGGGGATGATGGGTCACGGCGACTTGGCGAGCTACTATCGGGCGACTATTTAATCTTCGATCTAAGTTTCCAATGCGTGCAATGACAATTTAGAAAGTAAACTCTCCAAATAATAACAGACATACATACCGACACACAATTACGTCATTATCTTAGTGAATTTCCGTAGATTTGGCCTTTCTAAGGGGCCATGGGTAGAATAGAGTACAATTTGGCGGGAAAAAAAAACCGGCCAAGTGCGAGTCGGACTCGCGTACGAACGGTTCCGTACCATTTTATTCTGTTTTTAGTATTTGTTGTTATAGCGGCAACCGAAATACATCATCTGTGTTTGAACTGTCTAGCTATCACGGTTCATGAGATACAGCCTGGTGACAGACAGACAGTGGAGTCTTAGTAAAAGGGTTCCACTTTTACCCATTGGCTACGGAACCCTAAAAACTGGATTTTCGCTAAAAAAAAACTTACGTGTTTTTTATTTATTTTTATGAAGTCACATAATTTTATAAATCTAAAACGTATAATTTTTTTGCGATTTAAATCAAATAAGATTTTTATATTAACCTTCAAAAAAGGATTTATACAATGTGTTTAGCAAACCCTGCACTCCCCAAGCCATTTTTAAAACATTAAAAAAAACTTTTTAAAACTCAGACGATTTGTACATAAACAAGAAAAATAATTACCTACTATACAAGTAAAAAATCTTAAAATCAATTTTTTTGGTTTAGGTTCAAGGAATTATATTCCCACAGGATTATGACTTACGGGAGTGAAACCTCGAGGCATAGCTAGTATAGGTATGAGTTTGACGATTCGTCATAAAAAATACATAAATTCTTCAGAAACCATAAAAGTATAGGTATAAAACCAATTAACTATGTAAATTGTAAATATTTTAAACCGTTATTTAATCGATTCGTAAAAGTTAGATGTAATTGATTTGTTTGTGGAATGCGGGGAGAAAGATGTATTTTTATTATACCTACTTATCAACAGTGGCGGTGGATATTCGAGTTTGTACGTTACTGCAAATGAAAAAAAATATGATGAAATAATTCAATTCGTATATTTTCTGATATTACAATCCATTATTACAATTAAAAATAAGAATAATAAGTAGATGCTAAAAATAAATACAAACTACGTAAAAATTTACATTAAAATCAAATCAAATTATAAAACAGAACAAAGTAGAAACGTCGAGGTAAGAGAAATAAAATAAAAAAAATACGCGAATAAAACCCGGAAAAATAATCTAAAGTTTATTAGGGAGGAAAGGGTACCGGGGGCTTTCTCCATACAAACTATTACAAACGTAGTCGACTGTTTTCTCCCTGGATAATGACACTAGAGCAAATATTTTTGGTGCATAAAACTTATAACTGCCATGACCCCTATTTTTTGTTATTTTTTATTCTTTTATTTTTTTAATTTTAATTTCTATAATAATTAGAAAATTAAAAAAACCAAAACATAGGGGCATAGTCATGGCAGATAAAGGTGTGGCACAAAAATATTTGTGCTAGTGTCATTATCCAGGGAGGAAACAGTCGACTACGTTTGTATGGAGAGCGCGCAGGTACCCTTTCACCTTAAGTAAGGATTTTTAATTTCAAAAGTTTATTAAAATTAGTAAAAGTTTATTATCGCTAATTTATTTGGAATCGGTGCAGTAAGTTTTCTTCTTCTATTATAATACAGTAATATAAAAAAAAACAATTCAAATCAAAATTTAAAATGTCTATACAGGGTTATTGGAAATTAATTGACACGGCGTTAAGGGCTTGTTCTGTGCACCTTAACGATCAACTTTTGTTTTACGACTTTTGGAAATTCGAAAAAAAAAAATGAAAATTTTGAGGTTATGTAAATTCGAAAAATAGCTGATTTTTTAAAACAAAGGTCATTCACACCAAGAACAGTAGAAATTGCGCGATCGACATCATCAAAATAGTCTTAATTCAAACCCATGACCTTAGGGGTAGATACCCCTGTTTTCATTCCGGGAGGAGTGAGTATCAAGACACCCTGTATAATAAAGATGGTCCCAGGCTACCTTAAATCACTTGTATCCAATTTATAAAATCTCCTGTTGAATTGGTTAACTTCCTATGTAAATAAAATGTTTGACATGTACTACGCACAATATGTAACTTGTATAGAATAGACGAAAACATACGTATATTTGAGATATTGTATACAGATAATAATCGCCGGCGCCGGCGCCGTCATATCCCGATCTCACTGTAACCACAGAATATACCTAATCATAACACAAAGTTGCTTCTCGCTGTTTGTCCATAAGTATGTTTAGATCTTTAAAACTACGCAACGGATTTTGATGCGGTTTTTTTTAATGGATAGAGTGATTCAAGAGGAAGGTTTATAAGCCGTGCGAAGCCGGGGCAGGTCGCTAGTATCAGTACAAATACAAAATATTCATTCCCAAAATAATTTAAATAAATAGCAACTCTCGCTACGTCGCAATAACGTGCAATTCAAATCGCACAGCGCTAATTGCCTTCCGTGAAATTCACCTACAAGTTGCATCTCTTTCTATCATAAAAAACATACGTTCTGTTCTATTATATTCTGTACCCTAACGTGTGTATCACAATACAGTGTTGCGGGTTCGATTCCCGCCTCAATAAAGTATTTATGATTAGATATTTTTCTGTGATCTGGTAATTTCTATGTATTATAAGTATACACGGTGTAACATGCGGGATGGATCATCGGTTGCTGGGGGTGGGGGACCTCAGTACCTATCGATTTAACCCCCTGTATGTTCATCAATAATTAGTGGTTCAAAAGTTATTTGAACTTTAGTGAAATTTTAGTCAAAATCAGATTTCACCCTCAACTTCGCAATTACAGCCAAACTATGCGATTCTGCCTTTTTTTTTTAAACAAGCTCAATAGTGGACCATTTGTACCCCTACACCAATAAGAGTCTCAGATTTTTATAACTCGAAATAAAACAATTAAAGTTTTTTTTTTTTAATTAAATTTTTACATTCTCTTTGTATGGTTCTAAAAAAAATATTTCACTGATTACGTTTTTCTGCAACCTATCTTAAAAACTACTGGCTTTCATGAAGTATAAACCCTAAGTTTAATTTGAACTAGATAGAACCACTAAATATTGCAGAACATACGGGGGGTTAAATCGATAGGCACTGAGGTCCACCAGCAACCGATGATCCACCCGTCTTGTTACACCGTGTATATTTACAAAAGAAATGTATATAAGTAGTATATCTGACGACCTCTGTGGCGCGTCGGGCGAACACCCGACTGCGACGCAGAAGGTTGCGGGTTCGATTCCCGCCGGGAACAAGTATTTATGCTGACCATAAATTCTTGTTTCTGGTTCTGGGTGTTTCCTTTAAGTATAATATGTATATATTTACAAAAAAAAAAGTATATAAGTAGTTTATCCGTTATCTGGCACCCATAACACAAGCATTAAGTTGCTTAGCTTGGGGCTGGATGGCGATGTGTAATATGTCCTGAAATATTTATTTATTTATTATTTATTTATTATCTGTTGTCTAGCACCCATAACACAAGTCTAGTTACTTAGCTTGGGGCTAGATGGCGATGTGTGGAATGTTCTGCAATATTTATTTAATTTATCGACTCTTTGTTATCAGTATGTCAGTACCCCGTAGGTATGTGTCCTATTTAATCGGAATTCCTGGCCAATAATATTGTCAACGACTTGAGGTATATCCGGGCCATGCTAGTATGACACACTCTTGCGCATCATTACGTCGGTATAAACTCGTTAGTTTATACCGACGTAATGATTCGCAAGAGTGTGTGTGCCTTACGTTTAAGGCGTTAACGAAACAAAACATCCAGTTAGCAGTTAGTTTGGAATAAATCTCAGCCTTATGGTTGCCTGGAAGAGATCGCTCTTAGGCGATAAAGCCACTATATAGCTGGTCATAAATCTGGTTGGACTTTTCTACAGTTGGATATTTTTATGATTGGACAGAAGATTGACCTGCTCTTAATATGTCGCTGTTTTTCGATCGTCTTTTGACTCCATTTCGATCGTCTTTTTTCCGTTTCGATTGTCTTATATGTTTTCTTTTCGATCATAATTGCGCCACCAACTCGCTCGCAAACAAACTGCACTTTGCTGTTTGTCGGGAAATTAGTTTGTAAGAAAATGTGTACTTACTTTTTTAGTTAAAAATTTAAAAAATAAAAACTATCGTCTTTTGTTTCTAAATCAAAGTTGGTGTTATGCGTAGTTCATATTTTGCGTAAGTGATATTTTCCGAGTTAGGCATTTTGCGTAAATGTGGTGCACCAAATACCAATAAATCAATCATTTATTTGCGAATAAAGGTACATAGTTTGATGTTAATACAAAATATTTTATAGTTCTCTTTACTTTGCCCAAGAGGCGTGCAAATCTTAAAATTTATTGACCGAACGAGCGAAGCGAGAGAGGTCTAGTCATAGGAACTTCGCAATGAAACGACACAACCCCATCGAGTTTGGGCTCGTTAGAATCGTCTTGACGAGTAGTTTGTCTTTCAATGGTGACCAGGGTCTGATGATGGAACTGGAAGGTGGTCATAGGAACTTCGCAATGAAACGACACAACCCCATCGAGTTTGGGCTCGTTAGAATCGTCTTGACGAGTAGTTTGTCTTTCAATGGTGACCAGGGTCTGATGATGGAACTGGAAGGTGGTCATAGGAACTTCGCAATGAAACGACACAACCCCATCGAGTTTGGGCTCGTTAGAATCGCCTTGACGGGTAGTTTGTCTTTCAATGGTAACCAGGGTCTGATGATGGAACTGGAAGGTGGTCATAGGAACTTAGAATCGTCTTGACGAGTAGTTTGTCTTTCAATGGTGACCAGGGTCTGATGATGGAACTGGAAGGTGGTCATAGGAACTTCGCAATGAAACGACAGAACCCCATCGAGTTTGGGCTCGTTAGAATCGCCTTGACGGGTAGTTTGTCTTTCAATGGTAACCAGGGTCTGATGATGGAACTGGAAGGTGGTCATAGGAACTTCGCAATGAAACGACACAACCTCATCGAGTTTGGGCTCGTTAGAATCGTCTTGACGAGTAGTTTGTCTTTCAATGGTGACTAGGGTCTGATGATGGAACTGGAAGGTTGTCATAGGAACTTCGCAATGAAACGACACAACCCCATCGAGTTTGGGCTCGTTAGAATCGTCTTGACGAGTAGTTTGTCTTTCAATGGTGACCAGGGTCTGATGATGGAACTGGAAGGTGGTCATAGGAACTTCGCAATGAAACGACACAACCCCATCGAGTTTGGGCTCGTTAGAATCGTCTTGACGAGTAGTTTGTCTTTCAATAGTAACCAGGGTCCGATCAAACATATTAAGTTATCAAAGACCAAAAAGTATAAAATAAATTAATAGAATAAAAAACTAAAAAAAACACGCTTTAATAAAAAAAGTGCAACTAAAAAATAGAAAATAAAATCTAATAAATTTGGATTAAGAATATTGTACTTAAATAGTAAGCGTGTTACATTGTGATTGCAAAAGAAAAATAACGAAGGTGTAGCATCACAAATTCACAATGTAACACGCTTACTATTTACAATATTCTTAATCCAAATTTATTTAAATTTAAAATTTATAAAAATTTATTACTTTGCCCCAAATCGTCCGAACTCTCTTTGCTTCATTTCCGATAATTATTTATTTCATAATCATGGGCTGTTTTACAATAATTATAGTGGGGATAGTATTAAATAGTAGGAATGTTCGGTTCTAGCCGATCTAGAGACTCTGATAATTATAAAATTTGTGACTCATTTTTTTATAATTTTTATTGACTTGTTATATTTTAGTTTAGGGACTTATTACAGGACATATTGGCCTCAAACTTCTCTAATATATTCTCGTTCTCGAGCTTGTCTTCTCGTTTCCTCTTACGTAACATTATGATAAGTAGATACATAAGGAAGGAAGGAAAGGAATTACTATCTTCTGGATATTATGTTGGACACATTCAAAATGTCTTGAGTAAAAATAAAGAGTCAACGGATGTCCAGGGTGTGATGATTGAGCTGGCCTATGCTTTTAGAACTTAACAACAACAACAAGTTATGCCTATCGTGTTTGGATTCTCTAAATCATCCAATGTCAGATAATAGCGATACTAGGCACCTATCATTCAAATAAGATAGACCTGTCGTATTTGGAGTCTTTCGTCGTTATATTATACATTTTAGTACTTTACTAAAGAGTAAAAAAACTCGTGAGGTCTCAGTTCGGGGCGAACTACTAGTTTTTATACTAGCGACCCGCTCCGGCTTCGCACGGCTATATTATGCATGTACTATACATATAAACCTTTCTCTTGAATCACTCTATCTATTAAAAAAACCGCATCAAAATCCGTTTCGTTGTTTTAAAGATTTAAGCATACAAAGGGAAATAGGGACGGCGAAAAGTGACTTTATTTTATACTAGGTATGTAGTGTTAGTGATAGTGATGAAAATGAAAATCAAGTTAGTATAAATTATTAGAAAAATAGCAATTTGAGTATAGTTAAATTATTAACGCGCAGTATTTGGTATTATGCTTCGAAAGGATTTGATTGGACATTTTTTCTTTCATGGAAGGAATATTCTACCGCCTTTCTCATCGCATAACAACCAAGATTCATTGACAATAGGTATTACTTGATAGGTACCTATCTATTGCAATTTTTCATCAATCAATCACACTTCCCACAGCGTCGGCGGCGTCGTGTCGGTAGTATCTAGCATTCCATCAATTGTGTCCTGGATGATTCATCCTAGGTTTGTCTCACGGGCTTGAGTACTTGTACTTGTATACAGGCTGTTTTTCCGCGATTAGACCCTTTTTAATTGGGTCCTTTTTGCGTGAAGATGGAGTAGGCTTGCCCAGCACCTACTACCCTCGCAGCTTAGTCAACCATGTCCAGAGGAGAGAACTTGTCAATACTTCTGGAGCCAACTAAGCCGCGGGTTTCATCACGATGTTTTCCTTCACCGTAAGAGCAATGTCAATTAGCGCACATAATTTTTTCGGGCTTGAGTATTTATAGGTCGGACTATGAACTGATTTATTTTGAATACATTACTAAAATGACAGAGTTCAACGCTATAGGAGTTAAGGTGAAAGGGTACCTGCGCTTTCTCCATACAAACGTAGTCGACTCCCTCCCTGGAAAATGACACTAGCATAAATATTTTTGTGCCATAAAACCTATAACTGCCATGACTATGCCCTATGGTTTGGTATTTTACATTTACTAATCATCATAGAAATTAAGATTTAAAAAAAAAATGGGGCATGGTCATGGCAGTTATAAGTTTTATGCACCAAAAAGATGTGCTCTAGTGCCATTATCTAGGAAGAAAGCAATCGACTACGTTTGTAATAGTTTGTATGGAAAGAGCCCCCGGTACCCTTTCCTCTTAAAGGTCTGTCACTTTCAGACTACATAGATAGTAACTAGCTGCACCCCGCGGTTTCACCTTCGTAAGTCCCGATCCCGTGGGAGTGCGGGGTTAAAAAGTAGCCTATATTTTTCAATTCGATCTAGCAGTTCCTGAGATCAGCGCGTCAAACAAAAAACGGAAGCCCTCAAAGATGAATAATTTTTCCCGTTTTTTTCCACATTTCCCACTGATTCTTCGCTCCTATTGGTCGCAGCGTGATGTTATATAGTCCAAAAACCTTCCTCGATAAGTGAACTATCCAACACAAAAATATTTTTTAAATTCGAACCAGAAGTTCCAGAGATTAACGCGGTCAAACAAACAAACTCTTCAGCTCTATTATATTAGTATATAAGATAGATAAAAATGGATGCGCGTACTTATGTAGGTAGGTACACGCGTGAAAAGTTATAAGTCTGTCGGTCTGTCTCTCTTTCCGTCTGATATTTATATTGCGGGCAGCTTCAACCTGTTACTTTAGTGTTATAGATCGCTATCTATAACACTAAAGTAACAAATAATAAAACTAAAGTAAAGTAATAAATATTGCAGGACATTCCACACATCGCTATGTGTGGAATGTCCTGCAATATTTATTTATTTTATTAATTTTAGCGACCCGCCCCGGCTTCGCACGGCTATATTATGCTTGTATTATACATATAAACCTTCCTCTTGAATCACCCTATCTATTAAAAAAAACCGCATCAAAATCCGTTGCGTAGTTTTAAAGATGTAAGCATACATAGGGACAGACAGCGGAAAGTGACTTTGTTTTATACTATGTAATGTTAATGATAGTGATGCGCGCGCATCTTAAAATTCTACTCTCGCAGCTTCAATCTGTTTTATTTTTGGGTTACGCAGCTGCAACATGTGGCTTTTGTAACGTAAGGTTCCGTACTCCGTCACACTATTTAAATTTTGAAGGAACTCTGTTTTATAAGTCAGTTGTCTATCATCACTACATAGTATAAAACAAAGTCGCTTTCTCTGTACCTATATCCCTATGTATGCTTAAATCTTTAAAACTACGCAACGGATTTTGATCCGGTTTTTTTAAATAGATAGAGTGATTTAAGTGAAAGGTTTATATGTATAATACATGCATAATATAGCCGTGCGAAGCCGGGGGCGGGTCGCTAGTAACTATTAAAGCACACTTAGCCGAGATAGTTTTCTTAAAAACAACCATGCAGTTATTTTTCACTCTTTTATTGAAGTCTGTTTTTAGGGTTCCGTACCCAAAGGGTAAAAACGGGACCCCATTACGACTTCACTGTCTGTCTGTCTGTCACCAGGCTGTATCTCATGAACCGTGATAGCTAGACAGTTGAAATTTTCACAGAATATGTATTTCTGTTGCCGCTATAACAACCAATACGAGTACAACAAAAAAAAAATATTTAAATGGGGCTTCCATACAATAAAGTACGGAACCTTTCGTGCGCGAGACGACTCGCACTTGGCCGGTTTTTTTTTAAAGTAGGTAAAGGAAATACCCATACCATTAAAAGATATGACTAATGATAATTCATTTCAATCATTACAGCCGATAAACTAAATACCTATTGGTCATAAAATCTTATGTCTAGATTGGACTTAACAATATAATTAATAATTTTACAGTAAAGTTAAGATTTTATTATATTCTAGTATTTACTACGTGATAAATTCGGGTTAGTACCGGAGAACCCTAATACCTAAGGAACCCGTCCCCGAAGCTACCAATTTCTAAATTTCTTGATAAGTAACAATAATTAAAAGAGTAAATTTTAAGTACCGTTAGAAAAAAAATTGTTTAACATATTTATAATTAGTTTTTGAAACTTTTTGTTAAGAAATTATTAAACTAGTTATTAACTACTTATTCCAGTTTGTAGCCCGACTTAAGATAATGAAGGTGCTGTTATTGCTAATTATTGTAAATCCGAAAACTTATGCCGGACTGCCAAACACAAGGTTACGGGTTCGATTCCCGCCTCAGACAAGTATTTATGCTTAGATATTTGTCTGTCGTCTGGTTGTTTCTATGTATTATAAGTATATATTTACAAAAGAAAAGTATATAAGTAGTATATCCATTGTCTAGCACCCATATATAAGACAAGTCTAGTTACTCAGCTTGGGGCTACTAGATGGCGATGTGTGGAATGTCCTGCAATATTTATTTTATTGCAATTACAATATCTTCTCAACTGGCCTACAAACCCCCGAGCGGTTTTTCGCCGAAACGCTAAACTAGCTTAAACTGGCCAAGTCGAAAAAAAAAATGGCCGCTTGAAGGGGGCAGACCCGTTTATTTCATATAAAAGCATATAAATTAATTTTGGTTTGACTAATTCATAACATTGATACCTTTCTGCATTCAGAATGAAATTTCCTATTTAGATGACATAGTTTAAATATTAGTACTTGAACAAATAATGTGAGTAATTGCAGAGTGAAGTGCTTTGCAAAATGCACTTGCAAAAAAATTGCAAAATAGGAAATAAAATACACTTCTATTTCCGTTTAGTATTTATCTAGAAAATGTTGATAGCATTGAAGTATGGCATGAAGATATTTTAGAGTTCCATAATCTATACTTCACTACATAGTATAAAACACATAACCCTCCCTTTTGGCTTCGCCGTAGTCGGGTAAAAATAAAGTCACTTTTCGCCGTCCCTATATCCCTATGTGCCTTTGTATGCTAAGATCTTTAAAACTACGCAACGGATTTTGATGCGGTTTTTTTTAATAGATAGAGTGTTTCAAGAGGAAGGTTTATATGTATAATACATGTATAATATAGCCGTGCGAAGCCGGAGCGGGTCGCTGGTATATTATAAAAAGGAAAGATTTGATTGTTAGTTTGTTTTGGCTCCGAAACTACTGGACCGATTTTGATGAAAATTGGTATGAGGATACATTGATTCATTAGAAGTGTTATAGGTTACTTTTTACCCCGATATTCCCACGGGATTGAGAGTTACGCGGGTGAAACCGCGGCGGGTGGTTTACATAAATAAAGGAGAAAACGACCCATCCCAAAATCTTTGAAACTAAAGCTACTATTATACTGCCGCGCAAATTTAAAACGCAGTACGCAAAAAAATCGTATTTTTTATTATTACTGATTCTAAGGTTTTGCAATGTGCTCTTTTCAAATCAAAGACCCATTTTTTTCTATCTAGTCTAGAAGTGTGTAAAACAAAAAGTCAAAACGCAGTTGGTCATTGTTTCATTGATATCTGGTAAGCTAAAACGCAGTTAATATAGTTACTGCGTAGAATTTTGCCCAACAATTAGCTTGTTTATATCAAAGGCTTAACATAAACGCAGTTGGTATGTTTACTGCGTTTATCACTAGGAATCCGTAAAATTTTAGTAAATTTATGTTAGTAAAAAGTGCAGCAGAACTATCTACTGCGTTTTTACTTATAAATAATATTTTAAAAAATAAACCATCTCCAAATTTCAATGCAGTACGCGCAGACCTACTGCGTTTATGACTAGGTGCAACTGGAATATGTGGAGCAACGGTTATAGGTCGTACTTGGATTGGTAGTATCTTGATGTGAATGGTTGTTGGAGGTGTCAGTTGTTAATATTATGAATAAAACAATGATTGATGTTGGAGCGGAATCTTTATTTTTATACTTGAAATCATTTAAAAGATTGGCGAAATGAACTTTGGAAAAGTATTAGAATGATTGGCTTTGTGGCCTCCTACACCGTGGAATCCTAAGAGTGCGGAAAACGGAAGAAAAAAATAGGAAAGCGGCTTCTGCGGCCTAGAAGGGGTCGGTTGGGAGGTTCCCTTGCTTGGTCGGAGGTCGGTGAGGGCTGGCACTAATCAATGGTATTAGGCAGGTCGAGCCAATTTTTATTTTATTTTCGATCATCAGCAGCAAATGTTTTTGTGTTAAGCCCGGTTTACGTTGTTCCAGTTCAGCGATCAAATCCAGCGCTAGATTGCTACCTACTGGAAAAATATAAACCCACACTGGAATGCATAAGATTCAGTGAGCAATCCAGTTCAGAAACTGGATTTGGCGGTCTACTTTTGATTCCAGTACGACCATTCCAGCGCAATTGAATAGAATAGAATAGAATAGAATTTATTCAAACAAACACACGACATAGACACAAATAAGAAACAGTAAGAGATAATAATTATAGAGAAAAGTAATACAATTAAGAAACATTAACGAGATAGTTACAGAGAAAAATAAATACAAAGAACAGACATTAAGAATAAAAGATATCTGAGAAGTCGTGTGTTGCCCGAATGGGTAAAGCCTCAGCATGTGCTGCAGATACGCAGGCGCATCTGCAGCGCTGGTCTTCCGGCCGCACCCTGTGGGTGACCTTTCCGCTTCCAGGAAACGGCTTGGTCACCAGAGAGAAATAAATAAATAAATATACAAAGTATAAAATAAGTGGTAATAAGTAGTGTAATTGGAATAATGTAGACAGCCAATCCAGTGCCATTCTAGTGCTGACAGAACAATTTTACAGAAACACGATTCGACAGCTTTTAAATGGTTAGTACCTATCATGTAGACGATACCTCCAGTCCAGTATATTCGAGTCCAGCGCTACTAAGTGACTGGACTGGAGCAGTGTAAATAGGACATTTTGTCAGACTTTTTGGCTGTTCCACTTGTTGTTCACCACTGTTCAAATTCCTCTAGGAATGGACTTCCTTTCTGCCGTGAGAGGTTTTGCATCTTAATGTGCTTTGACAGGTGCCTCTGTTTGATCATTGTGATGCAGCTTATATTTTGATATGAATTTTCCCCTTTCAGCTTTGATATGGACAAAGTCTTTCGTAAGTGCGTGGGGCTCATGTTTGCTGGGGCGGGTTGTGAAGGTAGGTCCCGATATTAGTATAAGTCAGTTATTGTCATGACATGTGCGGAGTTTTTGGTCGAATTAGGCAATTTCACTGCATCGGCAGGGTCAATGAGGTCATAAATGTTGCCTTTTCATCACAGTGTTAGTTCCACCTGATGATGGAAACTGTCGGGCGGCAGACATAAATGAATGGCCGTGTTCAAAATATTTAAATTCGATGGTTTCTGTTGCAATCAAATAACTGATACTGCGACGAATGGGTGAAGTTTGTGACTTTGATAATTTAGTTAATGCAGTGAAATTGTAGAATTCGACTAAACATTCTGTGCATGTCATGGCAATGGCTGATTCTTGCAGTTTTCGCGACTTGTTCTCACAAGCCCGTCTTCGCAAACATGGGCCTCGTGTATTTATGAAGGGCATTGTCTATATTAAAGCTGAAGGAAGAAGTTTTATTTTATAGTGTAGGGTGCATCATGGTGATTCTTTGGAGTTTTTCGTGTTGAATTGCATTGGGATGTAGAAGCTTCTTACGGTAGAGTCGAGGTCCATTCCTGGAGAAATTTGCATGACCAGAAAGTACGAAATAATACAAAGGTTTTGAGTGCCTGAGAGTGGAGATAAATGGCTCGACTTGCTTGTTTCCATTGACGAGTGTTCGTTTTTTGCCAACTTCTCCTAAGTTGGGTGGCCACCTAGCTGACTTTTTTGGACCGCGGAAGCTGTTTTCCTATATATTTTTTCTTGTTTCCTCATTCTTGGGATTCTGCGGTTCGAAGGGCCACTGAGCTCTTTTATTATTGGTTTTGATACTTTTTGGAAGTTCATTTTGCTAATTTTTTAATAATTTTAGGTACAAAGGTGAACATTTTTCTTCAATACTAATCATGGTTTTATTTAAATTACTAATAACTGACACTTCCAATAATTATTTATAACAAGATACTGCTAATTTAAGTACCGTAAACATTTTATTGATCTATTTTATCTACAATAAATAGCAGTTGGTCGACCTACTGCGTTCTTCCGTTGTTGACCATGTTCAACAATTGAGAGATTTGTAAGTATAAATGCTTTTTTGGCTAAAAATGTACTAAATCTTAATTTATTTTGTATTTTAGTGAGCACATCATCAACTACATAGTATTTTTCATATAAAAAGTCATATCATATAAGCAGAACTTAAACGAGGTGGCCATGGCAGCAAATTTTAGATTCAAAACTTTAAACGCGTTTTTCTCAAAACGTCTAAAATGCCGTACTGCACTTTTAATTTGCGCGGCAGCATAGACCTCTGTATCTGGTATGAATTTCAACTTGCTAGGTCCACCAGTTCCTGAGAAAATCGGTACTGACACACGGACAGACAGACAGACGGACAAGAAAGTGATCTTATAAGGATTCCTTTTTTTACCTTTTGGGGTGCGGAACCCTAAAAAAATATTACCTCCTTTTTCGAAAACAAGGGCCCATTTGGACGCAGTCAAGCATTTTAGGGTTCCGCAGGCTTATACTAAGAGGAAGAAAAGAAAAACTTGGAAGTAAGTAGGTACAATCCAGGGTCAAAAGTCTCTGCCCACCGTAACGTTTACAATCCTGTGCAGCACTATTTGAACATTATAACATCGTAACCTGTAGATCGAACCCACGTCTTCGGTTGGTATAGCGGGTGGCAGCTTATACCTCTCAGCCAACTAAAGACATAGCTAACATGTTGAAAATAATAATCATACTGAGTACTTTTAATTCAAGTATTTAAGTTTGTGTGTAACGCCTATTAGAAGAAGGTCGTAACTCCAATACTTGTTGATATTATTATTGTAGCAAACTGATCATTTATTTATTACCCATACTGTACTTAATGATAGAAAACATTTCAATGAATTGAGATTCACGCTTATTAAATTGATATTTGCTCAACTGTTTATTTTACTTTCACATTCCGAATTACTTTTCTTTAATATTTCTACTTCGATGTGTGTTTGACTGTATCTAAGTGGGTAACTTTTAGGGTTCCGTACCCTAAGGGTAAAAACGGAACGCAATTACTTAGACTTTGCTGTCTACCTAATAAACCGTGATAGCTAGACAGTTGAAATTTTAGCAGATGATGTATTTCTGTTGCCGCTATAACAACAAATATTTATATTTAAGTGGAATTCCCATTCCCATACCACATGGTACGGAACCCTTCGTGCGCGAGCCCGACTCGCACTTGGCCGGTTTTTTGAACAAAATGTCTTATTTTAGGTTTTTGTTATTTGTATTCAATACTCAAATACGTCGGTGTCGGTACTTACCGAAAAGATTTTTATTAATGAGTAATCCAACACTGGGAAATGACGCGAAGACCGTAGATTTAAATTAAGTACAGTTTTTGTAACACGGTTTGTCTAGAACATGTAATTTTCACAAAATACACAATCATAAATGAAAAACCAGATTAAACTTAACACAAAAACATAATAAAATAACAAAGATAATACTAATTAAAACGTTTAAAATAATTCAAAATGCAAGCATTTCCCGCCAGTTTTTTTACTCAAGGAACGACACTGACCATATTGTCGCATAAAGCCACATCAGCAACATCTCGACAGGGCGCGGGCGGCGGCGCAGCATGGTCATACGTCGCTTTGACCATCTTCGTCTTTACATTTATTTTATTAATTAGGATATCTTGAACTAAATATTATTATATCTACTTGAATTTGATTACTGAGAAAAAACCTACTAAGTACTAAACTTTGGCAGTATGCATGAGCCGTGCGAAGCCATAATAGTTATTTTTGGTGTTACCTAAAGCAAGGAGGTTAGGTTATTGAAGATCACGAATGATACTGATACAGGCTACATGTACATTGCACAAGCCGTGCGAAGCCATAATTTGACATGACAGCTGTCAGTGAAAGCGATTGTCCCTAGGGCTGAAAGATTTTCTTTCTACACGCTCTTCAGGCACCTTTAGACCTACTTTCGGTTGTCCATTTATCGAGGAAGGCTATAGGCTACTTTTTATTTTTATATTCTCACGGGATCGGGAGTTACGAGGGTGAAACCGCAAGGCGGAGCTAGTTAATAAATAAGAATATTAACAGATAATTATCACTTTTAGTTATAGACCAAAGGCATTTTTCTTTTGGCTCCTATTTGCGCCTTAAAATGTAGGTCAAACAAAGATGCGCAATTTCTTGTAACAAGATATCTCAGCAATATATTTTAATTAAATATTTCACTTAATAGGTATTATTATTCTTAAAATACCTAATCTCAAATTGCGTGTTAATTAGATAAGAAAAGATAATGAAATGGACATAATTAATCAATTAATTAAATATTGAGCATTTTATTGGGTGAATATTTAAAATGGGTCTTAAGGGATATTTTTTAAACTATATCTACCTTATTCCAAAACGAGGTTTAAGGATAGTCCGAGATGTGGATTTAAACCTTAGATTTAGATAGAGATTTAGTCGTGAACTATAGTCTAAACACTATCTTTAAATAATCTTTAGGGATAGTGTTAAGACTAAGTTCCCTATATACAGGGTTATTGGAAATTAATTGACACTGCGTTAAGGGCTTCTTCTGTGCACCTTAACGATCAACTTTTGTTCTACGACTTTTGGAAATTCATTATAAAAATATTCCATACAAAAATAAAAAAATAAATCCAACAGTTCAAATAATACTCAACTCTACGTCTACGTCACAGAATCAATCATAGTAGGTATGGTACAACCCGATCGGGTCGCACGCAGTGCGCCCCGTGCCGATCGCGCGCTTGCCGCATAGACATAGAAAATTACCAGACAGTACGAGAAACACTTAAATATTTTTTTGGGATATGTATTAAGTTTCGACAAAAGTCGTAGAACAAAAGTTGTTTGTTATGGTGCACAGAAGAAGCCCTTAACGCCGTGCTAATTAATTTCCAAAAACCCTGTATAATCCATAGGGATATTGTATAGACTATAGTTCACGAGTAAATCTGTGTCTAAATTTAAGGTTTAAATATGCATCTGGGACTATCCTTAAACCTCGTTTTGGAATAAGGGGGTAAGAGACTAGCAGCGCTTCGCGGTTTCACCCGCGTAACCCGTGGGAATATCAGGATAAAAAGTAGCATATGTTACTCCTAATTAATCAATGTGTCCCTAGAAAAACTTTCATTAAAATCAGTCCAGTATCAGTTCATTTTTTTGTGGTGTTTTATGTTTGTAACGAATAGGCTCCGAAAATACTGGATCGAATTTGATGAAACTTGGTATGAGGATACATTGATTCATTATGAGTAACTTTTCATCTCGATATTCCCACAGGGTCAGGAGTTACGCGGGTGAAACCGCGGAGCCCTGCTAGTTTATTATAAAACATAAGAATAACATTTTTGAAAAGGAAAATTACCCTTTTGAAAACCCATTGGGGGAAGCTAACGTGTTATTTAAAAAAAAAAATTTTTATATCAATCGATAGTGTTGCTAATAGAGACCAATTCCAGGAAACAAACATAGTATGGCAAATTAAAGGAAATAGCTAATTTTGTAGTTTTAATATTATATAAAAGTAGAACCTCCTACTTCTGTAGTCGGCTATAAGGAAAATGAATGAAGAGTTCGAATTGGACTTTGATACCAAGTACATATAATTCGCGTCATCGGCTCACATACCTACTCTAATGAAATGGATGAATGAACTGTCAGCTGGATGAAGTGCGAACCGTTCTAGTAGCTGTGGGTTCCGTAGGTAGGTATAGATAAAATAAAATAAATATCAGAAATATTATTAGAAACATCTCGTTATAAGACCTGTCATCATGTATGGATCGGAATGCTGGGCCGTGAAAAAGAAGGATGAGAGAAGATTGCATGCAGCGGAGATGAGAATGTTGAGATGGATGTGTGGAGTAACGAGGATGGATAAAATAAGGAATGAGTATACTAGAGGAAGCCTGAAAGTAGCACCAGTCACTGAAAAAGTAAAAGGAAACCGCTTGAGTTGGTATGGACATGTGATGA
Source organism: Idaea aversata (assembly GCA_907269075.1). Classification (NCBI taxonomy): domain Eukaryota; kingdom Metazoa; phylum Arthropoda; class Insecta; order Lepidoptera; family Geometridae; genus Idaea; species Idaea aversata. The sequence continues at coordinate 994,956 of OU026109.1, forward strand.
GAAGAGAATTAAGAGACGCATGTAACTAGAAGAGTGATGAATGTAGAGGGATGAAGAGAAAGAGGACGACCTAAGAAAAGATGGATGGTGTGCGTGAGACAAGACATGAGAGAGATGAATGTGAACGATGAGATGACGACTAATAGGAGTGAATGAAAGAAAAAGACATTCTGCGCCGACCACAAATAAATTGGGATAAGGGCAGGACGATGATGATCCCGTCGCTGTTCTCTCAACTACAACCTTGGAGTCTTCAAGTCTAAGAGTGAAAAAGTACCTTCTAGGCGATGCTAAAAATCTTAGACCTCATCGTCGTGATGAGGTCAATGACAAGTCTATTTTGCGTAATAAAATGTATGTTTCATACAGCTCTCCACAAAATAATACCACTGTGTACCTGAAACACAGGAACATCCTAGTTCAGGCAAATGTGTTTTATTGTGTTTTTGTATTTTTTAGTTCATAGTTTACATTTGTAAAATGGTTTTTTGAATAAATTTATTTATTTATTATTTATTATTATTATCTGCTGGCGTGGTGGAACACCCGTCTGCGAAACAGTTACGGATTCGATTCCCGCATTTAACAAATATTTATGTAGAGTTAATATTGCAGAACATTCCACATATCGCCATCTAGCCCCAAGCTAAGTAACTATACTTATGTTATGGGTGCTAGACAACGGATAATATACTACTAATATACTTTTCTTTTGTAAATATATACTTATAATACATAGAAACAACCAGACCACAGACAAATATCTAAGCATAAATATATGTCTGAGGCAGGAATCGAACCCGCATCCCTGTGTTTAGCAGTCCAGCATGGTGACCATTGTGCCAACTGGGTCGTTTAGATAATTTACGAGTGTTGCGCAATGGGATATGTTTGCCAAATGGAATGTAACAATATCTTGACATAGATAGATATGGTGGTTCATTTTCTATTAACCCCACGGATCCCTAAAACATATAGAATGACGTGACAATGACGTCACCGGTAACCTCGACATAATTCAGGTTATCAAGAATATAAATCAGTTAAAAATTCAAACGGTTTTTGCGCTATACTATAAGTCGTATCTATCTATAGGCAAACTAAGGTCTATGTTCCCGCGTCTTTTTCGCGTTTTTTAGGGTGATGATGGATCCATCTAATACATTTCCCAAGAACTACAGCATCCTTTAGGATGGTATTTATACCATGGATAAAAGTTGCTGGCGCCGTATTAATCTACACCTTATCACTATCACTAAATAGTATACAAAGTCGCTTTCTCTGACCCTATATCCTTATGTATGCTTAAATCTTTTAAACTACGCAACGGATTATGATGCGGTTTTTTTTAATATATAGAGTAATTCAAGAGGAAGGTTTATATGTATAATACATGCACAATATAGCCGTGTGAAGCCGGGGCGGATCGCTAGTAATAAATAAAATCGAATGTAATTTTTTCTCCAATTCATTTATTTTTCTTAAATTTAGATTTTTATAAAAACAAACTGATTACAAAATATATTTAAATCACTATAAAAACTCATAAAATAATTCTATCTAAGCTCCAAAACCTAACCTAAATAAAATTTAATTTACAAGTTTTTAAAAATAATGTATAAATTTTGCATAAAAAACAATAAATCATTATAAAAACCCAGCCCAGGCTACCGATGGTTAGAGCCGCAGAGAGAGGAACCTTCTGACAATGCGTGCCGTATCCAAGATGACTGCCTTTTGGATCTGACCCGTGACCCAACCATCCAGCGAGAGCCTCTTGAGGTGTTGATCAAGGCTCTTCGCTATTAGTCCATTTGCCGATACAACTATTGGAACAATACTCGTCGAATCAACGTTCCACATGGCCAAGTCCAAGTTATTAAGTAGGTATTTTATTATTAATCAGTCAAATAGTCATTAAGTAAGAATTAAATTGTAAATACTTTTTAAACATTTATCAACGTTTTGAAATTGTCGCCTGCGCTCGGCGACGCGGACGCGACGCTCCGCGATAGCTCGTTTGCGAAATGTAAAAAGCCTGAAAAGCCTTACAAGCCGGACACCGTTTATTGTGGCCGGACACGCAATTAAAAAGCCTACCTATTTCCGGTTTTATCCAGACGCCTGGCAACGCTACTTGCACTTTCGTATATAAGTTGTCCGTCAAAATTTGCAAACAATTTTTCGACCATTTTTCCCATTTGTCATTTGTTTGTTTTGTCATCCCTATATTCCCATCATCCTACTTCCTACTAATATTATAAACGTGAAAGTTTGTAAGTATGGATGTCTGGATGTATGGATGTTTGTTCCTCTTTATCGCAAAAGCTACTGAATGGATTTTAATGAAACTTTACAATAATATAGCTTATACATCAGAATAGAACATAGGCTATAATATTTAAAGATATTGTGTGAATTGTCTAAAATATAACGAAAAGTGTCGAAAAATTGACAGATGTCATAGTGACAGATGTCAAAGTGACAGATGTCAAAGTGACAGATGTCAAAGTGACAGATGTCATAGTGACAGATGTCAAAGTGACAGATGTCAAAGTGACAGATGTCAAAGTGACAGATGTCAAAGTGACAGATGTCAAAGTGACAGATATCAAAGTTACAGATGTCAAAGTTACAGATGTCAAAGTGACAGATGTCAAAGTGACAGATGTCAAAGTGACAGATGTCAAAGTGACAGATGTCAAAGTGACAGATGTCAAAGTGACAGATGTCAAAGTGACAGATGTCAAAGTGACAGATGTCAAAGTGACATATGTCAAAGTGACAGATGTGTGTCAATTTGACATCTGTGAAATTGCTCAGCGTTTTTCGTCATATATTTTGTTTCATGTATTTCGGGACCAACGCAACGCATTTCGGGACCAATTTCTAAACTAGCTGCGCCCCACGGTTTCACCGTGGGGCGCAGCTAGTTTAGAAATATAATTATTACGAAAATGTTTACCATCCTTTAGTTCTCTACCTAAAACACATCTTATTTTTCTAACTAAAAGCATCTAAAAATAACATTTAGCTTAGAGCTTTTCTTTTCAAAGATATATATCATTTTATATAAAGCTTGTTACATTTGATTCTCGAGAGACTCAACAGGCAAGGCAACCTTTATTTGTACTGTTGCTAAGCAGAGGCTGGGGTTCTGTAGACTTGCGATATAAACCCCCGATTTTTTTTATTTTTTTTTATTATAGAAACAAATGATTGCCTGTAAAGTCAGTTTACGGACGATAATTTTACGTGATAACGTCATAAGAAAACGATAAAAAATTGAGTTTTTTTTTGTTATTCCTCTAATCATATATTTTTTTCCTTTATATTTTTTTCCTTTATATAAGTATTCTATTCGTCTCTCGTCACCATAAGACAAGCCCAGATGAGCGTCACACAATATTACCGTGACACTTTTTTGTGAATGCTGGTGTTCCATCAATTTATTAGACGTTATATCACGTCAAAAATCAATACTTACATAAATAACTTGTTTTCTTTACTTTTCAAGTATTTTCTTTTATTCACAACTGCAATAAAAAAAACGTCGTACGATACACGTGTGGATATTGATCATACCAAGTCGGCTTTAGACGCTTATAATGACACGCGTATTAAGTAAGGTAGGCGATCGCGTACGTTCTAAATAAAACAAAACCACCACGCGAACGAAATCGCGGGTAACAGCTAGTTATAGTTAAAGATTAAACTCCCTATAAAAAGTCTACCAAACCAGCGACCACAATCCTCCAGTCTGCCACAGCCCCGCGCTGTCGCCAAGCGGTCTACTCCACTTGACACATGACATTGCATATTACTCCCAGTACGTACTGATTGCTGATCAAGTCTCGTCAACTCCTGAACAACTGCATCCAATCATACTCCTGGGCGGTCGATAAATTAACTGTTAACTACTTGTATTGGATGCGTTTCAATTCTTAACCGACTTTAAAAGATGGTGGTTAAGTTTTTATCCAACCTTCCCCTTTAGTTAGACAAAATTACTTTCTATTAGTGATATCGCCAATCGACAGATATTTTGTATGAAATTGACATTAGATGAAACTTGTCTACCAATTTTTTTCTCTAACTCAATACCACGTGACTTTTCGTTGACAATTTCATACAAAATAATAATAATACATTGTTACCCTAGGTGTGAAAGTCACTCATTGAGTCCCGAGACGGAGTTTGGCGCCAGAGCGTAGCGAGGGCGCTAATAGTTCGAGGGACTAAATGAGTCCTTCACCCGAGGTAAACACGGTGCTTTTCATTACGAATAATTCATTAAAATTCTTCCTAACAACGGGAGTGAATGAGAGACTCCATACTACCTGATCCTCTTACAAGGTTGGGACCAAAGAGGTTATATACATGTAGTGTTATTCTTTGGTGTTACTTAAAGCAAGGAGGTTAGGTTTTTGAAGTGCCTAATGCGTAATGATACTGATACTGGCTACATGCAGATTGCACAAGTCGTGCGAAGCCATAATTTGACATGACAGCTGTCAGTAAAAGCAAAAATCCCTAGGGCTGGAAATTTTATTTTCAATACGCTTCTCAGGCACCTTCAGACCAAATTTCCGAGTATGAGTAATGAAAAATAATAAATAAGTCCCTTCTCTAAGGGGCTCATTGGTTTTTATGGCGAAACTTTTTTCGGTTCACCAAGTCTCTGGACTGCAGCCCCACAGAGGCCAAAAAGCAACTGTGGTGTGCTAAAACCCCCTCTATCAGACTTCAGTGGCCAATCTGGAAGCTAAATCGCCTGCAGACTCAGATTGGCCGTTGCAGGGAATACAATGGCTAGGGTTCACTTTGTGCGACTGTAGGAAAGCCACCACAACGATAGTGCATCTAATGGCCTGATCTCAATGCCCTAATTAATTGAATGGCCATATTTTACAATCAGTCAGGAACCCTTTTACCGCCTCGGCCGATATTACTATATCAGAAAAGTTCATGATGCTACTTATTTATTGTTAAAATAAGATTTTTATCACAGTTGCTCATAAAGTGGATCTTATTAAACCGCTTTTAGGCTCATAATGCAACGTATTATACACGCGTGCGATAAAAAAAAATCCAACTAGTGGTAAAATAATACGTTATCCCGATAAGTTAAATACGTATCTTACTGCTAATTACATATTAGGTAGATGAAACATTCTTAATTTATCTGGGTTATACTGTTTTGATGTATAGAAAAAAGGTACCATCAAAGAGTTTTTAAGCCTTGCTGGCCTAAAACTCTTTGTTGGTACCTTTTTTCTTCTTTTCAAAAGGTTGTCTCTAAGGACTGATAACGAACGATAATTTTACGTGATAACGTCTTTTATTTTGTTTTTTTCTTTAGGTAAATATATTTTTTACATAACTTTAGTTTTTCCTTACCATTATATTCTGTTTTTAACCGCCGACGCAAAAACAAATAAAAAAAACCCTAAAAACATATTGTATGTCAGACGAGGCTGTATAGGTTAAAAGTCTTTTGCCTAGCCTTTCGGGAGTGTGATTAACAAAAAATAGTAAACATAACCTAAAATTCTTAAAAAAAAAAAAAGCAACGTAAAAACGGACTTGCGCACGTTGGGTTCCGTATCATGTTCCCATACAACATGATACGGAACCCAACATGCCCCACTTAATTTTTATTCTGTTTTTAGTATTTTTCGTTATAACGGCATCAGAAATATAATAATCTGTGAAAATTTCAGCTATCACGGTTCATGAGATACAGCCTGTGACGGATGAACAGTAAAGTCTTAGTAATAGGGTCCCGTTTTAACCCTTAAAACATAGTTTGACAGCTCCAACTGAACAGCCAATGAAATACCTACTAGATACCTATTTAGGTCTAACAGTTAGACATACAGGCGACCTATTAATTAATGAGTAATTGTTCCCGCGTGATGAAAACGAGCGCATGTTATATTGGTCGAACAACGATGATAATTCTACACGTGCATTTTTTATTGCAAGTAGGTATCATTTAAAAATAACTACTCATCCTTAGTTGGCAACGTATCACTTTCAGCTCGCTGAAGGACTTCTTATTGGTAGAGTCATCGTCAGTCGTGGGTTGGAATTAAGGCTTCCAGTCTCGGTTTATTTTCGAGTCCCGGGACAAAAATATCGAGACTCGGTTTGGTCCCGGGATTCCCGGGAAAAACGAGACTTTCGAGACTTTTTAAAAATTGATTTCTGTGCCCTTATGTAGGTAGTCTAGGTAGGGATTAGGTATTTCGTTAGTGAATACAAGATAATTCAATAAGGTCATTTATTTTTCAAAATGTTACAGTGAACTGAAAAAAAAGAAAATGAAAAAGATATAAAAAAAATCTCAGATTTTCTCATTTTTGAAGTAGGCTCGTAAAAAACAAGAGCATTCAATGTATTTTCTGATTGAGAGGATTTTTTTGTTACAAAAATAACACAAAGAAATTTACAAATTTATGAGACCCATGTAACAAAACATCTGACAATGTTAGGTTATGAGGTTATGTATTTTGCAATTACCACAGACTAACTTATTTTTTATATTAGAGTGTTGCCAGTTGCCATGCCAATTGTCAATTGCCACATAAGCAGGGTGAAAAAAAAAATTGGTGATTCCTCAGGGTGATTTTTCCCGGGACTGAAAGTTGCAGTCTCGAATCTCGAAAATACGAAAAAATCGTCGAGACTCTCGATATTTTCGAGACCGAGAGTCCCGGGATGGAAGCCTTAGTTGGAATCGCAGGCGTGCATTTTATTTTTATTTTATTTTAAACACTTAAACTAAGCTTAACTTAAATATTGTAATAAAACAGCCAATTACAGGTTTTCCTATTTAGACCTATTAAAAAATTATCCTATTCAGAATGAACAGTAGACACAAGTTAGGTTTGTAGTTGAAGAAGGCACAAGAAACTCATGGGGTTTTTTTTATGTGATCACTCTCACAAAGGTCAATATTACAAATATTTGAAGGTATTATTTGAAATGGAGCAATTAAAGTCACATCCATTGATTCTTATCATTAAGGTACGAAGAGGTATCATAGTATGCCTTACCGCACAATTTATAAACGTTTTGAATTTGTTAATGGACATGTCATATACATCTTTAGGTAATTTATTATAATAGAGCACACGTACTATTAAACGACCTGCTTATTTTCCGGAGCCTACTACCGGGCAAGGTCAGCTCATCCCTATTTCTTAAGTTGAAATTATGAATATCACTATTTTTGCGAAAAATATCAGGATTTTTGTGAACGTAATGCAAGTTTTTAACCGACTTCTTCGTAAATATATTGTGAATAGAGCGTTAATATAAAAAAATAATAATAATAATATATATATTGACAAGTTCTTTCTTCTAGACACGGTGAACCTTAGTTCAGCTTAGTAGCCTACTACAGGGTAGTAAAGTTGCTGGACATAATCTACTCCATCCTACAAAAAATACATACAACAGAATTGAGAACCTTCTCCTTTTTTGAAGTCGGTTAAAATGGACCCAATCAAAGAGGTATATTTGCGAAAAACAGCCCTTACAAGTAGCTTTTAGGAGTAGCTTCCAAAAATCTTGAAAACATTTTGAACGAAATTCCTAACCTAGCCGAGAAAAAATGTTACGCGTTACGAGAACGTGAAACGAAAAACCGTAAGAAAAACTTATACTTATCCCACATCTCATATCACACTCGCACATTATATAAAATGAAATAGGTAAAAAATAAATACATTTTTTTTTCTATTTTTAAAAGCTTTAACTTGCAATGTATGTAAGTATGTATGTTTTGTTTGGTTGGAATCTTGCAAATTAAGTTTGATCCACTCCCCAATAATAATAAAAATAACAAAAATAATTACAGTGTAAACTCTTTATAACAAAACTCAAGGGACTGAGCATTTTTTGTCGTTATAGAGAGTTATCGTTATATGGAGTGAACAAAAAACAATCAAATCAACACGAATTTCTCCCTTTTCAATCGCACGTATCACACAAACTTTTTCGTCAACACTAATCGCTTTCCGTTTACTGGCCATGTTAACAGTTTCAAAGTAGGTTTACTACTGATAATACGATAGGTACCCAGTATGCTTGGTCGAAGACCATCACTTCCGAGAAAACAATGCGTCAATAAACAATACTGCACGTGTTCAAGGCAATTAAGGATAACAAAAGCTAGACCGACCTTGGATGTTTCGCAGCTTCAAAGTCTTTTGTTACCTGATAACATAACATAAACAATAATACCGATAATAAATATTTATTGTCTACAAATATGAACACATTTCTTCGTAATAGAGAATGGCGTATCGCTATAAAGAGTGTTTCAATATGTGGGTTTTAACGCAAACCAACCAAGTTGAGCTCACTTCAACGTTACAGAGAGTTTATTGTTATAAAGGATAACGTTATAAAGAGTTTACACTGTATGTATAAGTATTCATAAATTGAAAAAAAAAACGTACACATAGAGACTTCGAAATTGTTCTCAATATCGTAGTTTTCTTAGCCATTGGCTGAGTATGACGCAAATGCAGAAACCCCTTTGAAATGCAATGACATATGACCCAGTTACCACCAGCGTCATTGTTTTACCATAATTTAACATACTATCATATGTTCCATATTGTTTTATAACTTTCACTAAGCCTCGTGACTTTAACTTATTTACTGACGTGACAACGTCTAATAAATTGATGGAACACCTGCATTAACATGCAAAACCGACATGGTAATATGGAAAGACGCGTCATGGTAACTTAGGAAACAGAGTATCACTTCACTATCACTACATAGTATAAAACAAAGTCGTTTTCTCTGTCCCTATGTCCCTTTGTATGCTTAGATCTTTAAAATTACGCAACGGATTATTTTTTTTAAATAGAGTGATTCAAGAGAAAGGTTTATATGTATAACTAGCTGCGCCCCGCAGTTTCACCCGCGCAAGTCCGAGTCTCGTAGGAATATCGGAATAAGAAGTAGCTTATTTGTTAGGGTCTCTAGCTACCTGCTACCGACTTTCATCACAATTCGTATAGTAGTTTTTGTGTTTAGCAATGCCAGTATTAAGGGAAAGCGGTGTTATAGGAAAGCTAAGGGAAGGAACGTCACGTCAAGGTAACGTGAGGTCTCGTGGGAGAGCGAAGTCTTGGGAAAGCGAAGATGTGGAAAACGGTTATATTTTTAGGAGTCCAGACAGACCCAGAATGCTTTTCTGACACGGAACCGTCGCAGATGGAGTAGCAAACACGTGCGAGCGAAGCGAGCGGTTATATTTTAAGGAGTCCAGTCAGACCCAGAATGCTTTTCTGACACGGAACCGTCGCGGAATGAGTAGTAAACACGTGCGAGCGAAGCGAGCGGTTACATTTCTAGGAGTCCAGATAGGCCCGGAATGTTTTTTTGACAAATTACCGTCACGGATGGAGAAGGTTAGGTTAGGTCCCCTCCCCTTTTCCTCCTCTTCTTCTTTCCTCTCCTCCCCATTCCTCCCCTCCCCCTTTCCTCTCCTCCGCCTTTCCTCTTCTCCCCATTTCATCCCCTCCCTCTTTCATACCCTTTCTCTTTCCTGTCCTCCCCTTTCCTCTCCTCCCCCTTTCCTCTTCTCCCCATTTCGTCTCTTCCCTCTTACATCCCCTTCGTCTTTCCTATCCTCCCCTTTCCTCTCGTCCCCTTTCCTCTCCTCCCCCTTTCCACTTCTCCCCATTTCGTCTCTTCCCTCTTACATCCCCTTCCTCTTTCCTATTCTCCCCTTTCCTGTCCTCCCCCTTTCCTGTGCCCCCCCTTTTTATTTTTCTTACCCTTCTCCCCTTCATCACTCTCTCCGCCTCCGCCCAACTACAACCTTTTAAAATATATTTTGAGTCCGGATCCCGTAAGTCCAGATCCCGTGGGAATATCGGGAAAAAAAGTAGCATTTGTGTTTATTCAGGTACTCAGCTATCTACTTACTGATTTTCACCGCAATCTGTTCGGTAGTTTTTGCGTAAAGGAGTAATCCCGTAAGTCCCGATCCCGTAGGAATATCGGGATTAAAAGTAGCCTATGTGTTAATCCAGGTCTCTGGCTATCTACATACCGAGTTTCAATGCAATCGGTCCAGAAGTTTTTTGTGTGAAGGAGTAATCCCGTAAGTCCCGATCCCGTGGGAATATCGGGATAAAAAGTAGCCTATGTGTTAATCCAGGTACTCAGCTATCTAAATACCGAGATTCAATGCAATTGGTCCAGTAGTTTTTGCGTGAAGGAGTAACAAACATACACACACACACACACACATACACACACACAAACTTTCACATTTATAATATTAGTAGGATACATGCATAATATAGCCGTGCGAAGCCGGGGCGGGTCGCTAGTTAATTATAAAACAAAACTAAATAAATAATGAAATTAGATTTAGTTAAGGCTAAATGAATGTGGTTTTACTATAATAAGGAGTCGTGATTTGGCATTTTTTTGTGTGATCGTTTTTGCACAGTGAGTGTTGAGTTACCTACTGGCAAAAAGTGAAAGAATTCAAGGTCAATATCAAGGTATATTGACTAGTGTTTGCCTGTGGATTTTGGTACATTTTTTCAAATACCTTGTAATCTCATGAAAATAAAACATTTAAAAAACTTTTTAAGAAATTAACTCAATTTTATTAAGCAACTATTCTTGTGTTATTTTTCATTACATTCATCCCTGATTATGAATTTAATGAAAAATAACAGCAAGATTTGGGGGATAATGGAATGTGAAATGCATCCCCATACATTCTAGTTAACACCGAATTTAAGCTTGGAAATACCGAAATATTTCTTAAGGCCAAGTACCCTTTGGTCTTCTTAGGTATTCTTTTTAATGACACTTTTGTGTGAATTCAGGTGTTTCATCAATTTATTAGACGTTATATCACGTCAAAATACCGGTCTAAAAAGTTTCTATAAAAGTCCAATACAAGTGGGCTTTAAGCTTCAAATGTGCTTTTAATTGAGACATACAGACAGTCTTAAAATTTCAACTATAATATTATTAGGTCATCCGGTGGTTCTCCGAAATCGATTACGTCATAATCTTCCTTCTGGCTTCTTTTTGTACGTTTTTTTTCTTCAGTCACCTTGGTAGAAAGAAATGCTATCGTTCGTGATTGTTTTTTGTTTGATGTGTTAAATATTTAAAGGGGTTCCGTAGGATATTACTTTTTTAATAGAAATGAAGATAGACAGATAAATAAGTTTTATTTTCACAACACATCAAACATAGAAAAATATTATGTAGGTACAGAAAAACACAGAAAATTATAAAACTTGTGTATGATATCTATAATATTATAAAGATAAACAAAAGAGTTTTTTGGAAACTTACAAAAATGACCCACTTGCAAAATCAATTGTAACGGATGTAACGCCATAAATGCGTCATAACGTGTAACCGATATAAGGAAAACTTTGAGAACGTAGGTAATATAAAATATCAAAGAGGGAATTAGCTTCATCGTTTCACTATCATCCATTGAGGTTATGTCCTCTGTTTTTTTTTAATTTTAACTTAAGATTTGACTACTTGACTTATTTTGAAATAGGTCATTGGTGTTTAGGATACATTAAATTAAACTTTTTATATAACATGTTTGTAAAAAAAATTATTTTTATTTTATTTTCAGTTAAAATGTGATAGGTAGGTAAATAATCTATATGATAATGATTTTAATTTGAATAAATCGCACTAAATTATTAAATCTTTGTATCTAATAGCAGCTTATTACCCCTGCAGAATAGCAGTTTCACCCCTCGGGGGTAAAAAAACTCCCAGGCCCTATATTAGGACCCGTGGATCTAGAGAGCCATATTAAAAATGGCGAGCAAAATTTAATTTAGCTGAACCTCTGACACGAAAAGAAGAAGAAACTTTATCCGTAAAACAGTTCTAAACTAAAAAAAAAAAACAGCGCACTCCGGGAGTGCAGGCAGAAGTGAAAACTGTATATCATAGAATATTTCTTGAAACGATCTGCTAGTGCCATCTATTAGCACTCACTTAAACAAATATAGTTTATTTTTTATTCGCTAGATGTCAGTAAAAAATTTAAATCAGCGCCATCTACATTCGAATAGCGGTCTTTCTCATCTGTCGCGAGAACGGTTGAAAATGGTCACCCACAAAAGTGCCCAACGCGCCTTAAGAAGTTTTCACTTCAAAAACGAAGTATTTTAGAGTTATGTCCGTAGGATCCCTAATCCTCACAAGGTAGGTACTTTCATCGTGTCCTTCAAACGTCGCACCTGTCACTTTTTTCCCGCACTTTTTGCGGCCTCCATGTTTTTTTTGTTCCTTTTCCCGTCGAACACATGCGCGTGAGTCAGGCTTTCTTGAAGATTAATTACGTAATCGCTAACTGTGAGTTATATAAATTTATTATTTTTAATTAGCAATAATTCTTTGAGACATCCTATTAAGGCTGATAGGGGAAAATGAATAAAAAAAAAATGCGAATGTTTTAAGAATTCGACTTTTTTTACCTAAGATAGGTCAGCGTTTAACCACTGTCACACCTGCCTGATGGTAGGTGACGATGCTGCCATGTAACACGCTTTCCTAGAAGATACCTATTCACTCGCGACTTGAAGACACACAAATTGTACACGTCAGGAAAGACAGATGTAGGCAACTGATTCCATTCTCTTGGTGTAAGAACAAGGAAAGACGAAGCAAAACGCTACCAAACAATTTTCCCGACATTCTTTAAATAGTTTTTCTTGATATTCATTTATTTTCCTCAACGGACAGTTATTATTTTTAGTATCAGTCTGTTTTTTCTAGATTTGTCATTTGTCTTTCCCAATAATAAATACTTAGTCGACGTGTGTAAAGAATTGGCTCCGAAACTACTGAACCGATTTTTATGAAACTTGGTATGATAAAAAATTAATTCACTGAGAATCACTACATAGTATAAAATAAAGTCACTTTTCGCCGTCCCTATATCCCTATGTCCCTTTGTATGCTTAGATCTTTAAAACTACGCAACGGATTTTGATGCGGTTTTTTTATTAAATAGAGTGATTCAAGAGGAAGGTTTATATGTATAATACATGCATATATAGCCGTGCGAAGCCGGAGCGGGTCGCTAGTAACATATATTAGGCTTCTCTTTATCCCTTGATATATTGGGAATACATAGGCCTCTTTTTTACCCTAATATTCCCATGGAATTGGTAGTTACGCGAGCCGCGATGCGCTGCTATAGAAATATGACCTATATAAATCTATACTAATCTATACTTATATAATATATAATATTATAAAGCTGAAGAGTTTGTTTGTTTGTTTGTTTGAACGCGCTAATCTCAGGAACTGCTGGTTCGAATTGAAATAGAAATTGAAATAGTACATTGTTATTATAGGTGTGAAAGTCACTCATTACAAGTCCCGAGACGGAGTTTGGCGCCCGAGCGTAGCGAAGGCGCTAATAGTTCGAGGGACTTAATGAGTCTTTCACCCGAGGTAAACACTGTGCTTTTCATTACGAATAATACATAAAATTCTTCCTAACAACGAGAGTGAATGAGACTATGAGACTCCATACCACATGAGTAGGTACCTACTCATGTGTCTATACTACCTGATCCTCTTACAAGGTTGGTACCAAAGAGGTTATACATTATGTAGTGGTTTCTGCTATTTGTATTAAATACTCAAATACGGCGGGACTTACTGAATAAATTTTTATTAATGAGTTAATCCAACACTGGGAAATGACGCGAAGTCCGTAGATTAAACTTACACCCCCTTATTCCAAAACGAGGTTTAAGGATAGTCCGAGGTGTGGATTTAAACCTTAGATTTAGACACAGATTAAATCGTGAACTATTGTATAAATACTTTCTCTATATAATCTATAGGGATAGTGATTAGACTATAGTTTCTAATAGATTATATAGGGATAGTGATTAGACTATAGTTTCTAATAGATTATATAGGGATAGTGTTTAGACTATAGTTCACGAGTAAATCTGTGTCTAAATCTAAGGTTTAAATCCACATCTCGGACTATCCTTAAACCTCGTTTTGGAATAAGGGGGACAGTATTTGTAACACGGTTTGTCTAGAAAATGTTATTTACACAAAAGACACAATCATAAATAAAAAACCAGATTAAACTTAACACAAAAACATAATAAAATAACAAAAAATAGTACTAATTAAAACGTTTAAAATAATTTGGAAATGCTAGCATTTCCCACCAGTTTTTTTTTTACTCAAGGTACGACACTGACGGTCGCATAAAACCACAGCAACATCGACAGGGCGCGGGCGGCGCGGCATGGTCATAGGTCGCTTTGACCATTTTCGTCTTTACATTTATTTTATTATAAGATATCTTGAACTAAATATACCTACTTGAATTTGATTACTGAGAAAAAAGTTACTAAGTACTAAACTCTGGCATTATGCATGAGCCGTGCCAAGCCATAATTATTATTCTTTGGTGTAAAAAAAACAGCAAGGAAGTTAGGTTTTTGAAGTTCCTAATGCGTAATGATACTGATACTGGCTACATGCAGATTGCACAAGTCGTGCGAAGCCATAATTTGACATGACAGCTGTCAGTGAAAGCGATTTTCCCTAGGGCTGAAAGTTTTATTTTCTACACGCCGTTCAGGCATATTTAGACCTACTTTCGGAGTATGAGTAATGAAAAATTCTTTTTGTGTTGGATAGTCCATTTATCGAGGAAGGTTATAGGCTACTTTTTATCCCGATATTCCCACGGGATCGGGAGTTACGCGGGTGAAACCGCGGAGCGCAGCTAGTTTGATTATAAAATGGGATGACAAATATATTTTAATTTTTTGATTTCCCGAATTCGTCTCTGGAATCGTCCTATCGACCACGTATATAGGACGAGTTCATGGAGCACTCGATTATTTTTAGAAAAGTAGCGTAATGATATTTAAACGCGTGATGATATTTTTTTTTTATTTTTTTTTATTTTTTTTTATTTTTTGGATTGTACTATCTGATAAATAAATTAAATTAAATTAATTAAACATTGTGTTCCAACAAGGGGTTTGTTCTAGACGTTCCAGGCGTAAAACTTTTGTACTATGACTTTTGAAAATATGAACTTTTTTTGGGGACAAAAAAAGAGGCTGACTATCTCAAACCTAATTATATAATGTACTATTTATACGTACTTAAAACATCCCAACATTTTGAATGAGGTAATCCCCAAAAAAAATTAAAACACAAATTGAAATCACTATCCAAAACCTACTTTTAATTGAGTTATAAATTAACTCACTTTTAAAAATGAACATACGAAAAGAACCTCTATTGAAATTTGCAATATCATTCTATCTCTTTCACACTTAGCTTAAAATGTTCCACGCAAAACGAAAGACTAAAACTAAAGACCATCATCCAAAATGGCATCGTTTAAGTTTAATTTCGTTCGCGGTTCTAGAGGTCGTAAATAACTTCAAAATGAATGTCTAACACGATTTTGATTGGTATAATGACAGAGCTGTCAAATTTTCAATGATTTAAAATGTTAGTTTTTTTTTCTATGAGCAAAAAATGTGTTCAAATTGAACACCTGTGTTTGATTTTAATTTTTTTGTTGAGGTTCTCAAAGTTTTTCTTGCAATTATTAATAATTTTATTAAATTCGGATTGGCTGTTAATATTTATTTATATGAAACTAGCTACGCTCCGCGGTGTCACCCGCGTAACTCCCGATCCCGTGGGAATATCGGGATAAAAAGTAGCCTAAAAATAATTTTTCAATTCGAACCAGCAGTTCCTGAGATTAGCGCGTTCAAACAAACAAACTCTTCAGCTTTATAATATTAGTATAGATTTTAAAATCGGGTATGATGAGTAGAGATATGAGAATGTCTTTTTGCGAATCTAGTATTGCTACGAGCATTCCCCATAAGTAAAAAGCCCTTATATTTTTTATCTTCCGAAGGGGCAGGCCAAAGGTTTTTAGCTACATATTACTAATCTAATCAAAGATATGCCTAATTTAGCATATTTTTTTATCAAACAGATGTGCGTTTTAAAATGTTCTATATTTTATTATCAGTTGCGTAATTATTACCTATTTGTTACAAAATTATCGTTTATTGGAGATTTATTAAAAATTATTACGATAAGGCTTTAAGCGTTACGAAGTAGCACCAAGGAAGTCCTTTGGAGGGCCTATCGTAGACTACCTGCACCCTGCGGGTTTTCCCGCTTTAGCCTCCATTTTGTTAGAATATCGAGATAAACAGGGTATTGGCAATCATATAGCAAGCCGTTGCGGGCTACTTCTGTGCACTTAAACAAACAACTTTTGTTCTACGACTTTTGGATAATCGAACATTTTTTTCAAAACTTTAATGGTTATGTTTACCTGAAAATCACCTGTTCTTTACACGGAGAGGTCATTAACCTTAAGATTATACTTATTTTTTAAGTTTCTTTTACTGTTCTAAGTCCAAATGACTTTTTTTAAGTCAGCTGATTTTCAAATAAACTGAACCTATTTAAAAATAAAATCGAATTTCCAAAAGTCGTAGAACAGAAATTGTTAGTTTAATGAACTTATTTTATTGTGGAAAAAACGTCGGAAACGTGCGAATTTAGTGAAGATGATGACAATATGAAGTACCTACATCCCCCCCAAAAACAAAAAAAAAAGAGTAAAGAATGTAAATTATCTATAGTTGTTTGTTAGTAACTACAAAGTGCTTGAAACAATCCTATCTCAGATCTTAATGGGTTAAAACAGGGCATATCCGATTGCGGTATACAATGTAGGTAGGTATATACAGTCCGGCAAGAGTCGGGCTAATGAGCTGTGACGAGCGAGACCTTGGCAATGAACTTCAAGGGTTCATCTTTAACTAGATAATTCAACCGGATATTATGTCATTGGATTGAGGAATTTTAATTCTTTTGTCGTTTTGCAAGTCCCGTTTTTGGTCTGTTCCTTTATGGAATGAAGAAGTAAAAGAGAAAAGTAGTCTCGTTTTTGGTCTGTCTTTCTTTATGCCTTGATAGATGGCAGCACGATGGGTATAAAAAACCGGCCAAGTGTGAGTCGGACTCGCGCACGAAGGGTTCCGTACCTTTTTATATTCTGTTTCTAGTATTTATTGTTAGCGGCAACAGAAATAAAATAAATAAAAATAAATATCTTGCAGGACATTCCACACATAGAATAGAATAGAATAGAAATAAGTTTAATCATGCCAGAAAAAAGATACACACACACAGAATAACCTAAAATACTTAACTATACCTACAACTAAATACAAAACTTGATGTGCACACATCGCCATCTAGCCCCAAGCTAAGTAACTAGACTTGTGTTATGGGTGCTAAACAACGGATATACTTACTACTTATATACTTTTCTTTTGTAAATATATACTTAAAATATATAGAAACAACCAGACCACAGACAAATATCTCAGCATAAATACTTGTCTGAGGCGGGAATCGAACCCGCAACCCTGTGTTTGGCAGTCCGGCATGATGACCATTGTGCCAATTGGGTCGTCCGTCATACATCTTTTATGGAAATTTCAACTGTCGAGCTATCTATCACGGTTCATTAGATATAGCCTAGTGACTGACAGACAGTAGAGTCTTAGTAATAGGGTCCCGTTTTTAAGTTTTAAGAAATAAAATATAAAATACGCGTTTAAAACCCGGGAAAAAAAATACTAAGAATAAAAAGGTACGGAACCCATCGTTTCACACAATTACCGACTCGCACTTGGCCGATTTATCCTAACCCTTATTGTATTTATTAACTTCTAAATGTTTTTGAATATCCACTTCATGATTGATCTGAAAAATTAAATCCCTTTAACAAAATGTCCGATAAAAACTTTGACAACCTCTGCATGACATGAGTCATACGATTGTATAAAAGTAATAATCCGCCCTATTCCGACCTCCAGTATTACTTATACCTAATCTCATAGAGGACTTACCGTGTGCACACGCCCTTAACCGAAAAAAAAGAAAAAATCAAAGTACAAAAAAAACAAAGAACACTGGCCGAATAATAAACACAATAAAAGATAAAAAAATTAAATTCTATTTTTTTAAATTAAACGTTCTTACACTAATTTTTAAACTTAAAAGTGAAAAAGATATATTTTTAGTGACAGTGACTTTACAAATATAAGTGTGTGCATTAAAGATAAGATAAAACAGATTGAAAAACGATAGTACAAAAATTGGTAAGTCATTTTTAGTAATTTTAATATCTTTCGGAGGAATTTCAATAACTTATCTATTACAAATTATATGCCTAGATTTTATTCTATATAAATACATTTTATCGCAATAAATACGCCATTTTCCAACCTGAAATCCTCTATTTTATACACTTTTTAAATTTACATAAGATGACTTCAAAAAAATTATAAAAAATGCTAAAATGTCTTAGATTTACAAGCAACTAGCAGCGCTTCGTTTCACCCGCGTAAGGCCTGATCCCGTAGGAATATCGAAATAAAAAGTAGCCTATGTTACACTGAAATAATCAATGTATCTTCGTACCAAATTTCATCAAAATCGGTCCAGTAGTTTCAGAGCATACTTATTCGTTACCAACAAAAAGTCGTTTCTTCTATAAAATATTCAGTGTAGATGAATCTATCACAAGAATAAGTAAAACGAAAAAATATTATCACAAAGATTCTCCTTAAGTCTATTATTTCTATAGCAATTTGAATGGATTTCGGCCTCTTTTGACTAGACCTTTTTTTTACAAAAGAATTCCTTCGCACCTTCGAAAAAAAAACGATTAACCAAATGGCGCCAAATTATACTTCCTCAACTCTCACTAATCTGACGTCAGAGTTGCATCAGCTATTACATTCTAGTCAGTGTTGCCGTTTTAGCGCCGTCACTAGATCTAGCGGATTTTATGGTTCTTTAACTGCACCTACCCTAGGGTACTATTTTTTTAAATTTAAGAACATAATTTATAAACACTTCCACAATATAGCTATCAATTAGTAAATAAGACAAAAATAAAAACAATTATTTTGTAATTATCTCGCGTAATAAAATTTCTATATACATATTTTTATTTTTTATTATTTACTACTCTCCAACTGTTCTAAATATGTTTTGTCGTATGCTTGTCCAAATAAATGATTTTCTATTCTATTTCAAGCGTATTTTTCTACAGTTCCTATTTCATATTGATCTTTAGTTTAAAAAACCTTGCTTTTTAGTATGTACTGTTAAAATAATATTTTGTCAAATAAGTAATTTGATGTTGGTTTTCTGAATAAAATAAAATGTAGCGACTTTTTAGAGTCTTTTAATTGCAAAACGACGGGGTGTTATAAGTTTGACGTGTCTGTGTGTGTGTATGTGTGTGTGTCTGTCCGTGGCATCGTAGCTACCGAACGGATGAACCGATTTTGTTTTTTTTGTTTGAAAGTGAATTATTCGGGAGTGTTTTTAGCTATGTTTGATCGAAATCGATTCAGCCGTCTGAAAGTTATAGAGGATACAATTCGGGGTTTTATAATTTTAATTTTAGGTAAATTAGGCTTGCATTCATCTGATGGTGTCGCGACGATAAGATCGCGGATGTAACATTCCCGCCTAAAAGAAAACCGGCGCGATTTAATATTTCCCAACCGGCAACACTGACTCTAGTAAGAATGTGGCAAACAATAAGCAAGGACATGTGACGATCGCGTGACACCGGGCCACACCACTTGTATTGACCAATCAGGTGCGCTGACGCAACTTTGTCGAACAATTTCGTTGGGGAGACAATTTTTTTGTCAACGGTAGCTAAAATTGTGTCATAGTGTTTTGGCGGGCAACGAGAAATAAAACACAACGTACTCGTCTTTATGTATGAAGGAAAAGATTTTTTGTTATTATGTTTGTAACGAATAGGCTCCGAAACTACAGGACCGATTTTGATGGAACTTGGTATGAGGATACATTGATTCATTGGGAGTAAAATTTGCTACTTTTTATCCCGATATTCCTACGGGATCGGGAGTTTCGCTGGTGCAACCGCAGAGCGCTGCTAGACTTTATCAATTTTAGTAACAAATAAAAATATTCTTTAAAACAGTTAAATAATAAAAACCTAAATTAATAAATAACTTACCTACTAAATCATTTAATAAAAATTACTAGATTTAGCATCGGGTGACTAAAAGGCTGGCACCTATCTAGAACGGCGGATAAACATCGCCATCAAACAAGCAAACGCAGCCAGCCTTTTGGGCACACTTTCTTCCATTTCGACTTTTAATTTTAATTGAATGTATGTTATTGGGGTTTTTAGATATAATACATGTAACTAAACTATACTAAATAACAATTAAATAATAACCCCAAATACAAATAAATAGTTTTATGTATGTTATTAATTCATTAATTTAGATTTTTGTTACTTACTAGCTCCGGCTTCGCACGGCTATGTAATCCTACTAATATTATAAATGTGAAAGTTTGTGTGTGTGTATGTGTGTGTGTGTGTGTGTGTATGTTTGTTACTCCTTCACGCAAAAACTACTGGACCGATTGCGTTGAAACTCGGTAAGTATATAGCTGGAGACCTGAATTAACACAAAGGGTACTTTTTATACCGATATTCCCACGGGATCTGGACTTACGGGATCAGGACTCAAGATGTATTTAAAAAGGTTGTAGTTGGGCGGAGGCGGAGCGAGTGATGAAGGGGAGAAGGGTAGAACAGAAAATGGGGAGCACAGGAAAGGGGAGGACAGGATAGGCGGAGGACAGGAAAGAGGAAGGGGATGAAAGAGGGAGAGGATGAAATGGGGAGAAGAGGAAAGAGGACGACCGGAAAGGGGGAGGACAGGAAAGCAGGAGGACAGTAAAAAGGAAGAGGATGAAAGAGGGATGGGATGAAATGGGGAGAAGAGGAAAAGGGGAGGAGAGAAAAGGGGGAGGAGAGGAAAGGGGATGGAAGGAAATAGGGAGGGGAATAAGGGTAAGGAGAGGAAAATGAGAGGGTGGGAAAGAGGGAGAGGAGGAAAGGGGGACCTAACCTAACCTTCTCCATCCGTGACAGTAATGTGTCAAAAAAACATTCCGGGCCTATCTGAACTCCTATAAACGTAAGCGCTCGCTTCGCTCGCAAGTGTTTGCTACTTCATCCGCGACGGTTCCGTGTTAGAAAAGCATTCTGGGTATATCTGGACTCTTAGAAATGTAACCGCTCGCTTCGCTCGCACATGTTTAGTCGCAATAACTAAGCTAACCTACTCCATCCGCGACTGTTTCGTGTCAGAAAAGCATTCTGGGTCTGTCTGGACTCCTAAAAATGTAAGCGCTCGCTTCGCTCGCACGTGTTTGCTACTCCATCCGCGACGGTCCCGTGTCAGAAAAGCATTCTAGGTCTGTCTGGACTCCTAAAAATCTAAACGCTCGCTCCGCTCGCACGTGTTTGCTACTCCATCCGCGACGGTTCCGTGTCAGAAAATCATTCTGTGTCTGTCTGGACTCCTAAAGATTTAACCGCTCGCTTCGCTCGCACGTGTTTGTTACTCCATCCGCGACGGTTCCGTGTCAGAAAAGCATTCTGGGCCTGTCTGGACTCCTAAAATCTAACCGCTCGCTTCGCTCGCAAGTGTTTGCTACTCCGTCCGCGACGGTTCCGTGACAGAAAATCATTCTGGGTCTGTCTAGACTCCTAAAGATCTAACCGCTCGCTTCGCTCGCACATGTTTAGTCGCAATAACTAAGCTAACCTACTCCATCCGCGACTGTTTCGTGTCAGAAAAGCATTCTGGGTCTGTCTGGACTCCTAAAAATGTAAGCGCTCGCTTCGCTCGCACGTGTTTGCTACTCCATCCGCGACGGTTCCGTGTCAGAAAATCATTCTGTGTCTGTCTGGACTCCCAAAGATTTAACCGCTCGCTTCGCTCGCACGTGTTTGTTACTCCATCCGCGACGGTTCCGTGTCAGAAAAGCATTCTGGGCCTGTCTGGACTCCTAAAATCTAACCGCTCGCTTCGCTCGCAAGTGTTTGCTACTCCGTCCGCGACGGTTCCGTGTCAGAAAATCATTCTGGGTCTGTCTAGACTCCTAAAGATCTAACCGCTCGCTTCGCTCGCACATGTTTAGTCGCAATAACTAAGCTAACCTACTCCATCCGCGACTGTTTCGTGTCAGAAAAGCATTCTGGGTCTGTCTGGACTCCTAAAATTGTAAGCGCTCGCTTCGCTCGCACGTGTTTGCTACTCCATCCGCGACGGTCCCGTGTCAGAAAAGCATTCTAGGTCTGTCTGGACTCCTAAAAATCTAAACGCTCGCTCCGCTCGCACGTGTTTGCTACTCCATCCGCGACGGTTCCGTGTCAGAAAATCATTCTGTGTCTGTCTGGACTCCTAAAGATCTAACCGCTCGCTTCGCTCGCACGTGTTTGTTACTCCATCCGCGACGGTTCCGTGTCAGAAAAGCATTCTGGGCCTGTCTGGACTCCTAAAATCTAACCGTTCGCTTCGCTCGCACGAATTTGGTCACAATAACTAACCTATCCTACTCCATCCGCGACGGTGACGTGACATAAAAGCATTCTGGGTCTGTCTGGACTCTTAAACTCTAACCGCTCTCCCAAACTTCACTTTCCACGACTTTAATTTCCTACGACATCGCTTTTCCAAGACACCGTTCTCCCAAAACACAGTTTTTCCACAATGTTTCTTTTTGCTTTTTCATAACGTCGGTTTTCCACGTCTTCGCTTTCCTAAGACTTCGGTCTCCCACGAGACCTCACGTTACCTTGACGTGACGTTCCTTCCCTTCACGTCTTGCTTTCCTATAACACCGCTTCCCTTAATACTGGCATTGCTAAACACAAAAACTACTATACGAATTGTGATGAAAGTCGGTAGCAGGTAGCTAGAGACCCTAACAAATAAGCTACTTCTTATTCCGATATTCCTACGAGACTCGGACTAGCGCGGGTGAAACCGCGGGGCGCAGCTAGTATACATATAAACCTTACTCTTGAATCACTCCATCTTTTTTTTTTAAACAAAATAGACTTGCATTTTACCTTATCTCACCTGATGGGAAGCGAAGAAGAGATCGAAGATGTAGCATGCTCGCCTAGAAGGTACCTATATTCACATTTGAAGACTCCAAGGTTATAGTTTTGTGGGAACAGCGACGCGGGTAGAGAGTTCCATTTCTTAGCGGTGCGTATGAGAAAGGTGGATGCATGACGCTTTGTGCGCGAAATTGGAACTTTCACCATGTGTGGATGGCGAGCCTTTGTGCACTTCGTTGTCTTGTGGAGGAAAGGGCAGGATGGAACGAGCTCATGGAGTTCCTGAGAGCACCATCTATTAAAAAAAACCGCATCAAAATTCGTTGCGTAGTTTTAAAGATATAGGGACAGACAGCGGAAAGTGACTTTGTTTGATACTATGTAATGATTTATTTCTTACTAACGACCCGCCCCGGCTTCGCACGGCTGTATTATACATGTATTATATCTAAAAACCTTTCTCTTTAATCAATTTAACCCTTAAAAAAAACCCCATCAAAATCCGTCGCGTAGTTTTAAAGATCTAAGCATACATAGGGACATAGGGACGGTGAAAAGTGACTTTATTTTATACTATGTAGTGATAGTGATGAAATGATTTAATTTTTTAAGAAGAATTTTTTATTATTTTGTTACTAAAACGAGCAAATAAATAAAAACTAAAAGTCCAAATGGTCTCTGAAACTGTGCCCAAAAGGCTGGCAGCGTTACCTCGTTGGATGGCGATGCTTATTCGCTGTTCGAGGTAGGAGCCAACCCTTTGGGCACCCGAAGCTAAAACTTATAATTTGCAAAAAAAAGTTCAAATTCCCAAAAGGCTGGCTGCATTACTTCGTTAGATTTTTATCCACTGTCCGAGGTAGTGAAAATAGAAGCCAACCGTTTGGTCACCTAAAGCTAAACCTATAATCTTGTCTATCAAAAAAAATCCTTTATTGTAAGTGGATAGATAAGTTTTAAGTAAGTGGTACTTAGATAAATATTATCTGAAAAGATTTTACAAAAAATCTAAGAATTCGGGACTTTTTATTTGTCTATAAACCTAAACTTATATTATTACCAGAAAGATGATTGTTGTTTTTATAAATGATAAGGCAGAGTTTGTCAAAGTCAAATTCAAAATTCTTTCAATAGGAATCACGCAATGCATATCATTACTTTGATGAACCAATGAGAAGGCTCAAGAAACTCATGGTGACGTATGGTGACTATCACACCTGTCTGATGGACGATGCGGCCTAAGATGTAACACACCTTCCTAGAAGATACCTATTCACTCGCGACTTGAAGACACACAAATTGTACACGTCAGGAAAGACAGACGCAGGCAACTGATTCCATTCCCTTGCAATACAAATAAGGAATGACGAAGCAAAGCGCTTGGTGCGAACGTCTGGTATGTCCACCATGAATCGGTGCCGCACATCAGTTTGCTTGTGTGTTGGTTGTATGACGAAATAATGGAGATGGCAAAATTAGGTCGTGGATTTCGTCAAAATTTACGTTTCGTCAAATTCTCGTTCTGTCATTGGGTCTATTTATTGAAACTACACGTTTAGCCAAAGAAGTGTTTCGTTTCGCAAAGACTCTGGTTGACACATCACTTTTTCTATCCAGGCCCCTCTTTCTCACTGGGCACGCTGGGCATATGGCCAGGGCCCCGTGATCAATAGGGGCCCTCCTGATTCCTGACAGATCACTTTTTTGAAGAAGTTATTAATGATTTGGCCCATCTCAAATAAATATTGCAAGACATTCCACACATCGCCATCTAGCCCCAAGCTAAGTAACTAGACTTGTGTTATGGGTGCTGGATAACGGATATACTACTTACATACTTTTCTTTTGTAAATATATACTTATAATACATAGAAATAACCAGACCACAGACAAATATCTGAGCATAAATACTTGTCTGAGGCAGGAATCGAACCCTGTGTTTGACAGTCCGGCATGGTGACCATTGTGCCAACTGGGTCGTCAATTTAGAAAGGTTTCTCTTCAATCAACATAGATTGTTCTTAGGTGTACCTGTGAATGCTAAAAGCGTAAAATGTTGTTCTCCCCCCCCCCTGCCCCATTCATGGGTCCCATTATCCCAATATGCCCAGACCCAATAGGTTAAAGACGGCCCTGTTTCTATCACCATATTCCAACGCGATCTGTCGGGAGTAACCTAGAAAAAACCGCACAGCACAGCTACTTATAAAAACATAGGTATACCTACGTTAGGTAGCACACCGCAACAATGTATTCAATATAAGAAGTACCAGAGGTAGTTAATCTTATCAAGTCATGACGTAGCCGGCAGCTACTGGCATGAATGGAGCGTGGGTGGCCACGTGGCGATTATTTGAGGAGACATTTATTGCTCTACTAGCAACACCCCGCGATTGCACCAGGAATAAGGACCTCTTATAAACACAGCCACAAAGAAGGACGGGTTGGAAATGTTTTGTTCCACTGCGTCGTTTTCCTACCTTCACTCGCGTCCCTCGAGGGTTCCGATTTATTTGAGGGTCTTTGAGTCACGAGCGTACATAGGTATCTTCTAGGGGCATCTTAGACCACATCGTCTCTTACCATCGTGTCAGATCGTGGTCAAGACGTTATGGAAAAGAGGTCTTATTTAGGTCCTCTGCAAACCTTAAAGTATGATCAAGGTCCAATTATTTACAGCTAGCTGCGCTTTGCAGTTTGATCAGCGACCAATTTATTTTAAATTTTCTTCTATGCAAACCTTGTCCTGACGATAACGGACACAAAAAAAAGAAGAATGATCCAATTTGGTGTAGTCGTTTCGAAGTTATGCTCGTACATCCATACTGCGATTCATTTTTATCTTTATAGAAGACTAGCGCCTAGCGGCTTCGCACGGCTATATTATACATGTATTATACATATAAACCTTCATCTTGAATCACTCTAAATACTAAAAAAACCGCATTAAAATCCGTTGCGAAGCTATCCTAGCAAACGTTGTTTTGCAGTATATCTGCCGGGCTGATTTGTGCATCTAAACCGTCCAGGGTGCCACCAAAACGTATACAAAAAAATCATTCAAATCGGTCCAGCCGTTTAAGAGGAGTTCAGTGACATACACACGTACAGTAGAATTATTTAAATAAAGATAGATATAATAAGAATAAACTATGTGACTGATAACAATCAAGTTTTGAAGGCGTGATCGACACTCCTTCAAAACTATATCACTGATTAAATATTAATATTTCTATATCTTATCTGTTTATGGACGAAGACTACCCTAAACCTTAAACTTTGGACATTAAATTGTAATAAAATAATTGAGGTACATTTATGAAAATGCTTCCTCATTTTCTTTTCGTGATTTTTTGGGAAAAGGGGCAAACTATAGGAGTCATGCTTTAAACTTGCCTGAATGGAAAAAATAGAGATCAAAAATTTACGTATGACAACATCTCAAAGACAAAACACTGTTCAACAATTTAAAAGAAAATACTGACGGAGAATCGAGTAATCATTAAAAATATCCTCGTTTTCATCTTAGTGAGGTAAAGAACTCAAAAAAGATTTTGTATTTGATAAAAATAGCAATATATTTCATTATTTTTTTCCAAGAATTTCTGAAAGACCGAAATCCAATTTCATAGTGTATAGACATTTTATCAAAAATAACTTCTTTCCTAAGAAATAATTTGTAAGAAGAGTCTTACCATGTTATACTAGTTTTATTAACAAAACCTATAAGTATATAATATTAGAGATAATTTTGATGGGGTTTTGTCGGCGTACAACGTCTACTCTTCTTTAAATAAAGGATAATATCATTAAGTACGATGTTTGCTCAAGCAGGAATTCCAGATTTCTTCGCTATAATTAGATCTAGAGTAGCGTCCTTCTGGGGTCGTGTCAATGCCTCAGGTAATGAAATTATTAGAGCGGTTGGAGACAATCTCCAGAGCCCTGTGTATAGGCACTGGATATCGGTTCACGTGGAGAAGAACAAGAAGAGTAAAAATAATAATGACCTCGTATTTGAGTTTAGAAATACCTAGGCCCGTATTAATAAATCGCTCTCAATATCGATCTTGAATGCGTATCAATCGAGTGAGTCTTGAGATGCGGTCACTATCTTAAGTTAGGCGTTAATTAATAGATAAAACTCAAGTTTTAACCAGGCTGATATCGCTCTTGAGATTTGAAACTGATCTTGAGAGCGACATTGAATGACAGTAACGCTTTGTTCTTACCTTGAATGGTATGTTTTTACCCTATGGTAGGTAGTGTCGTCATATTTTGCTGTCAACTTGTTTTTTTTTTTTTTTTTTTTTTTTTTTTTTTTCAGTTATGGCTTCGCACGGTTTGTGCATATAGCCAGTATCAAGTAATATTTTGCATCAAGTTATGGCCCGATTTACAGAAATCGGGCTCAAAGTGTTTCAAGATGGTCAAGTCGTCAAGTCACAGTTTGTCAAGTCAGGGGTCATAGTAAAGCGGTGGCTACTTTACTATAACCTTGTAGGAGATTTTGGAGGCAACGAGAAAAGTCCATGTTTGACACTGATTTTTACTTTCACTACACTTGTGCACTTTCACAGAACTAAATTAGATAACTTTCCACCGGAATTATACAATTTAACTCGGTTTACAACTAAGTTTCGTGTAAATAAAACTGCAGCACGACATGTTGTTGGCTCGTTCCCGCCAAAACTCCAACTTGTTTTTAATGTGATTTTTTTTACAAAATGTAAGATTTTACTACTAAATAATTATTTAAATGCGAATGATTTGTTCAAAAAGTCATTAGCATAAAATATCATCATAATAATTGATTTCTGACAAAATTTGTTCTAGCTCCATGTTCCTGAACTACAAAACTAACGAAACAGCTAACTTATGTCATGTATGACCCGCAATCAGACTTGAGTTCACGAAACTACATCTTGAGACATATCTTGAGAGCTGAGTTTGATTTATTAATACGGTATTACTCAAGTGATACGTCGCTCTTTAATCGCGTCTTAAGATAGGATTATTAATCAGCGCAACAACTCAAGAGCAAACTCAAGATTGAAATCGATATTGAGTTCGGTTTATTAATACGGACCCTAGAGACTGACTTGTATTAATTTTAATATGTAACTTTTTAAATTTTTAATTTGTATGTTCTTTTTTGTGTAATGGGTCATAAGTGCCTGCAATAAATCTATTTTATTATTTATTTTTATTATTATTTTATTAAGAGTGCTCGGAACGAATTTCCTTTAGACGCATAACACCAACTAGGCAAAATACTACCTTTACGCAAAACGCATAACTTGCAAAATACCACTTTAATAAATAAATAAATAAAATGGAATATAATGGAATAGAATAAATAAATATATATATTTAATAAATAAATATTGTAAGACATTCCACACATCGCCAACTAGCCCCAAGCTAAGTAACTAGACTTGTGTTATGGGTGCTAGACAACGGATATACTACTTATATACTTTTCTTTTGTAAATATATACTTATAATACATAGAAACAACCAGACCACAGACAAATATCTAAGCATAAATCCTTGTCTGAGGCGGGAATCGAACCCGCAACCCTGTATTTGGCAGTCCGGCATGGTGACCATTGTGCCAACTGGGTCGTCGATTTGATTTAGAACTTTGATTTAGAAAGAAACAAAAGACGATCGAAATACGAATGGTACGTTTGCCTGCGTCTGTCTTTCCTGACGTGTACAATTTGTGTGTCTTCAAGTCGCGAGTGAATGGTATCTTTTAGGAAGGCGTGTTACATCTTAGGCCGCAACGTCACCTACCATCAGGCAGGTGTGATAGTGGTCAAACGATGACCTGTATGTAAAGTTCCAAGTGTAAACCCCGACAGAGGGTAAATCGAGCTCGAGTTACCCACGAGCGGTCTCAAGCGTGAAGCGTGTGTGTGGTTCAAATAAATTAATAATAAAACCGGCCAAGTGCGAGTCGGACTCACGCACGAAGGGTTCCGTACACTTATATTCTGTTTTTAGTATTTGTTGTTATATCGGCAACAGAAATACATAATCTGTGAAAATTGCAACTGTCTAGCTGGTGACAGACAGATGGACGAACGGACAGACAGTCTTAGTAATAGGGTCCTAAAAACAACGAATGCTCCATATTCTGTTATTAATAAATTCCTTGTCCACCTTTAGGTACTTATATGAACTCTGTGACGTTTTGTATTTGGCTTTTCTCCTTTTAAATTGGTATTTTCAGAGAAAAATACAATTAATTTCTTAATAGTGAAAAGTATCGAAAAAAAAAAATTACTTTTCATCGGTAATAAAGTGGGCTGTCTGGTTGTTTCTGATGTATCCTAAAAGTATGTCAACATGCCTGGTCACCATAACACGAGCCTAGGGGCCTAGCTTAGAGCTAGATGGCACTATGTGCAAAGTCCTGTTATATTTATTTATCTGAAGGCCAATTTCCATAAATAAAATTGTTAAAATTACATCTCAATTCTCAATATCATTTCGATTGCATTTCGATTGCAAAAAATATACTAAACGTTATCTTTTGGTATTCTCATAAACTAAGATTTCAACATGATATCCGAATGAAATGTTAATTTAATTGAAATGCAATCGAAACTAAAATGAACGTAAAACGGTATTCTCCAAATACAAATGATATCGAAATGTAATCGAACTTATCTAGACCGTATTCTCGTCGCATAAGAAACGTCAAATTTGAGATCGAGAGTTGATTGAAATGTAATCGACATGAAACAACGAATTTAGTAAATTTTTAAGGTTAACTTAGTTGGGTTGGTGTGTAAATCTAATAAAAAAAATAATGCGTGTCATCTCCGAAGCGCGACTGGAGTTTACTTTACTTGTATTTCGATATAGAAGGTTACAGGTTTGATTCTCGCCCCAAACAAGTATTTAAGTATACAAGCCTAGTTGTTTAGCTTAGGGCTAGATGGCGTTATGTGAAATAGCCCACATTATTTACTTTATTTTTAATAAATCGCTATCTATTGCTATTGCTATTAATTGCTATCGATACCAATGCTCGCTTCCTTCCTTCCTACCGATCGCTTTCATAATTGCTATCTAGAGCGTTAGCGCGATTTATCTCATGGACCTTCATATCACAAAGTTTCTTCAAACACACTCCAAAATAAAACAGGCGCCAAATGAAATTCTTTTAAATTTTGTGACAACCTAACAAAGCAAAATGAATGAATGACTGAATGATTTTATATCGCAATGTTAGTGAAATGTAATTGAAATGTTATTATGATTATGGTTAGCAGAATACCAATTGACAGTTAAATTTCAATATCATTTCACTACGATCAATTTAAGATTGCATTTTGCTATAATTACGAGAATTGACCTTCTGTATGTGTTATTTTTTAAGTAAATACAATGTTGTAACAACTGCTTTTGCTTAGCGTAATGGATGACGAATGACATAAAGCTAGCTCTGAATCTACGTAAATAGTAGAATAAATATCAAATAAAACTGTTATTATTGAATTATAAAGGTTGTTATTGTGTTAACCATTTGTAGGGGTGTTCTTTTTCTACATTTTGGTATAATTTAAGGACAAAAAATGTTTGTTGTTTACTATGTACAGTCGGCTGCACAAGCCCCTGGTAGAGTTCGAAAATTACTATTATTGGAATGTTTTCATTCTAATAATTTTTGTTTGAGAAGTTGATGAGTTAGAAGACTTTAAACTTCAACTAAAGCAGTTGTCTAGAATCTTGCTCGTGTTGAAAACATTCTTATAACCACCATTTTGGAGCTCTACGGTGGTTCTGCAATAATGCAGCCGACCGTACCTAATAAGTTAAAAAAAAACTCCTATGATGTTAGATTTTTACTTAATAACAACAACAAAAAGAAATTTTCGTCTTTAAAAATTATAACAAAATGTTTAACAGACAGAGGGGCAAGAGAGTGATCTTTTAATGGTTCTTTTTTATATTTGAGGTTACGGAACCCTAAAAAAGATTTCACTGACAAACGGCAGGAAGCACATAACAACAAATTGTCCATACATTAACAATTTAGTCTCAGGCGAAAATCATTTTGCTTTTCGGTCCAATATGCAAATGAAATAGTTGCTGCTTTATGAAACTTGTACTAAACTAGCCAATTACAAAATCAAAATTACATAATTCATAATTACGAAACAAAAACAAAAAATAATAATTACACTACCTTCACATCACGTTTTCTATCGGAATTTTCCTTTTTTTTTTAATGACCCTTAATTCTCATAAAGTATTTCATTCATCTCTAGACCGAGGCCCATAGAGTATAATTTGAGCCTATAAAATTTTATTATACAACATTTTAACCAATAAATAAGGTTTTATATTCTATAATAGGAAGTGTGGTACAGAAAGTGTAGCATTTAACTGTCAAATCGTTTTGAATTACAACGGCTTTATAAATCGTACTAGATGTTTATAGATTATTGGATTAAATTAGATTTTAGTTAGAGAGTGGTGTTGGCTTAGTGGTAGATACCTCGACTTTCGTTCTGAAGGTCGTGGGTTCGAATCCAGGCCGGCCGTGCACCAATGTATTTTTCTTAAGAAAAATTTATGTGCGCTAATTGACATTGCTCATACGTTGAAGGAAAACATCGTGATGAAACCCGCGGCCTATAGTTGGCTCCAGAAGTATTGACAAGTTCTCTCCTCTGGACATGGTCGACTAAGCTGAGAGGGTAGTAGGTGCTGGGCAAGCCTACTCCATCTTTACGCAAAAAGGACCCAATTAAAAAGGGTCTAATCGCGGAACAAAAGCCTGTATACAAGTACAAGTACAAATTAGATTTTATAGGTTGTGAAATGGAACCACGTAGAAATAAAGTATAAATAAAAGCTTTTAAAAGCATAAAGCATTTTCCAAATAATTATCGCATGGCAATACTTTAATAGAATTTAATAGAAAAATATAATAAAATTCTCCGTTTTTAACCGATATAAGATCACTTTCTTGTCAGTCTGTTTGTTTTTTTTTGCCCACGAGTTGTTAAAAATAGGCTAATTAGCTTTATACTTTCTATTGGTATGGAATTTGTCTCTAAAACAACCCAGTGAAAGGGTTAAAAAACAAAACGAAAAATTAAATTGTTAATTAATCATATTCTGGACTGAATTTTTTTAGGCAACCCATCTGTAATAATTATATTTATTGACCTATTTAATTTGATATAAAATACTTTTCATTTATTAATCAGCTAGATGAAGGTCGGCCTTAAAGGGATCTCCGACTAATAGACGCTAGAGAACAATTTCGTAGATTTAAAAAAAAACTGGTTGCCTGTAAAGTCGGTATACGGGCGAAAGTTTTACGTGACAACAACTGTGCTCGAGTGGAAGGGACGCGTGCCTTTCACTTTTTATGTCTGTCTCTCTCGCTCTTAGGCGGGCTAACCATGCCCGCGTGCCTCTCACTCGCTCTCATTGTGAGCGCATAACGTCAGCGGAGCGTAACGCAGTTTCTTGAAGTGTCACCCGGCAAACCAATTTATAAAACGTTGTCACGTCAAAATTTTTTTTTTTTAGTAGGTAAGTACTAAAATATCCTTAAAAATTATCCCCAAACCTAACAAATACATAGTCACAATTACAACCGGATATTACAACTGACTACTGTCCACACCCGTGTTCGCATGACGTAATACTTCCTTCAGACGTAGTATTCCTAAATAGATCGTCTAACTAGTTAAATTATACTCTAAGTTTAGGGACATAGAGTCTAGATTTGATTAGGGAGAGGTGTTAAGTAATCAGACAGTATAGGTATACCGAAATAATAAACAAATAAATTAATCTATACCTTCACTACATAGTATAAAACAAAGTCGCTTTCTCTGTCCCTATGTCCCTATATCCCTTTGTATACTTAAATCTTTAAAACTACGCAACGGATTTTGATGCGGTTTTTATTAATAGATAGAGCGATTCAAGAGGAAGGTAAGTAGGTATAATGCATGCATAATATAGCCGTGCGAAGCCGGGACGGGTCGCTAGTAATATTATAAGGCTGAAGAGTTTGATTGTTTGTTTGAACGCGCCAATCTCAGGAACTACTGGTTCGAATTGTTTTTTTTTGTGTTGGATAGTCCATTTATCGAGGAAGGTTTTAGGCTATATAACAACCCGCTGCGACTATAGGAGCGAAGAATTAGTGGGAAATGTGGAAAAAACGGGAAAATATTATTCATCTTTGAGGGTTTTCGTTGTTTGTTTGAACGCGCTGATCTCAGAAACTACTGGTTTGATTTGAAAAAATATTTTTGTGTTGGATAGTCCATTTATCGAGGAAGGCTATAGGCTACTTTTCATTTTGATATTCCTACGGGATCGGGACTTACGCGGGTGAAACAGCCGAGCTCAGGTAGTAATAAATAAATATTGCAGAACAATGTATCTAGATTCTAGCCTTAAGCAACTAGGCTTATGTTATGGTAGCCAGACTACGGATAGAAAAATTATATACCTTTTTTAGTAAAAAATTTTTGGGTGATGAAACATGTACTTAACAAGATTTATTAACAAAACTGGCAGCGCCCTACGGCCTCACTCGCGTAAGTTCTGTCCAGAGCGTATTTCTTTACAAACAATAAACTTAAAAAATGTAACGCGTTATGAAAACGTGAAACGAAAAACTGTATCTAAGAGAAAGAGAGAATAAAGGAGACCGATAACTAATCTCCTCGTATTTTTTTTATTCTATCCGTTGTCTGGCCACCATAACATAAGCCTAGTTGCTTAACTTGGAACTAAATAGCGCTGTGTAGAGTCCTAAAATATTTATTAACGTAGAAAATTAACATTTTTGTAAAGGATCATGACCAAGTTAGAGCAAAATAATCCTATTTCTAAAAACAGATTTAAAATGAAAAAGCTCTGCACTATCACAACAGAATCGTCTAAGCTCTAAGCTAAGCTATCCAAACACTATACAGTTTAAACCAAACCTTGGCTACGTGACTTTAAAATATCAAGGAAAATACCCATTACATAATCCATACTGATGCATTTTACTCTGCCATTGCAAAATGAACTTTAAACCAAAGCATTGAGACACAAAATCACCTTTTAAACGCTATCTTTGATACAACTTCGCTATTGGAAAATCAAACTTCAGCATCTAAAAATGATTCTATAAAATTGTAAAAGTTTGTAAGTTTGTAATCTCTTTGTGTAACACCACTGAAATCGGTTCAGCGATGGGATGACACTTGGTATGTAAGTAGTTGAACACCTGAAATTATATAGTGTGTATCGAAAACCCTGCTAATCCCTCTTAGGTGGGTATACGGACCCGAACCTGACCCAAAAAAAAACAACATTTTTTTGTTCGGGAAAATTATTCTATTTTACCCAGGGGTTTAAAAAAATGTAATAATACCATTATTTAGCTAAAGGCTCAATGTTAAAAATGGAGCAGCCACATCTTGAAAATTTCTTAAATTTTCAGTTAATTAGGTTATTTTTCCTGTACTTACTATAAATTAATATGACTCTTTTTTTTTAGGCAAATATTTATATTTCATAGATTTTTATCGACGTCCTGGGCTGGGAGTCCCTACAAGTACCTACTACAGGGTTTCTTACTTTACTTTTAATCCCAATATGCCGACCGGATCAGGTGAAACCTTGCGACATAGTTAGTAAGATGTCGAGATTAGTTAAGTTTGTCATCGACTGATGCATTTTACTTTGGCATACAAAAATCAACTTTAAGACAAAGATTTAAGATTTATTTTTGTATGTATTATCTTTAATTTGCAGTCGGCTGCATGTCTAGTCAAAACGTGCGCCATGTCACGTAAGCTCAAAGTATCCATTGTTGAAAGTACGAGTAAAGTATTAAGAAAGTACAGTTTTTTATCTGATTTTTATCGTATCTATAAATTTTTTGAAAAAATAGAAAAATACTTACTTAAAAATAAGTACTTAGATATTCCCCTTTTATAAATGACATTGGGAATTTTACTAGGTAAAGTGGTGGGTGTCCTTTTTAACCGACTTCAAAAAAAGGAGGAGGTTCTCAATTCGGTTGTATGTATTTTTTGTTTTTTGTTTTTGCGGGACTTAAAATCTAAACTAATTTAAGAGGAAAGATTTCCGCGCTAAGCGTTTTGCTTCGTCCTTATTCGTACAGCAAGGGAATGGAATCGGTTGCCTGCGTCTGTCTTTCCTGACGTGTACAATTTGGGGGTCTTCAAGTCGCGAGTGAATAGGTATCTTCTAGGAAGGCGTGTCACATCTTAGGCCGTATCGTCATCTACCATCAGGCAGGTGTGATAGTGGTCAAAATTAAGTTAAGTTGATAGCCGCGATAAAAAAAAATGCCAATTTATCGCAACGGTAATTCTAGTTTGGTGGGTAGAGTAGGTTTGAGAGTTGATCATTTGGTTGGATGTTTAGTAAAAAATAATTTTGTAATGATTTAAATTATTAATTCAGTTATAGGGTTCTATTATTATTTCTCTAGCCAGCGAGACAGACAGACAAGAAAGTGATCTTAAAAGGGTTCCTTTTTTTACCTTTTGTGGTACGGAACCCTAAAAAGCGAATCTGAACTATTCCTATAAGACTATTCCGTATGGAAAATCGCCATTTCTTGAAAACTTTCTAAAGTACTTAAATTAAGTTTCTTCAAATCATTTTTAACGCTTTAATTATAACTGTTTAAAAAATAAACTGAATAATAATAATAATTTCGAAATTATCCGCATCGCAAGACGGTGCTCGCAATTCTCCAGTTTTCCCGCGACCATGGTCGATGCATCCCGATCGAAACGTAGGGTAAATAACTAGTTTTAACGCGATCACGACCCTTAAAATAAATAATAAATAAATAAATAATGCAGGACATACCACACATCGCCATCTAGCCCCAACCTAAGTAACTTGACATGTGTTATGGGTGCTAGACAATGGATATACTACTTAAATACTTTTCTTTTGTAAATATATACTTATAATACATAAAAACAACCAGACCACAGACAAATATCTAAGCATAAATACTTGTCTGAGGCGGGAATCGACCCCGCAACCCTGTATTTGGCAGTCCGGCATGGTGACCATTGTGCCAATTGGGTCGTCTTAAAATGAATCACTCGGACTTTCTTCGCTAATGGCACCATTATACAAAATGTCTCAGATCGGATATGCTCCATCTGTTGCTAAGTATAATGGAAACGCACAACGTTAAGTGTTTGCTACATTTTTTCCTCATACATTCGTCAAAAGCGGTAACAACTCACTCGAGTTTTTTTTGGATCAATACGAAGGGCTTTTTAAGGCTGTCGTACACTGTTGCGATATATCGCACAATCTATTCTAAAGGAGCAGAGGCAGAGGATATTCATTATCAACATCTGATAGATGTAGCTAATTCAACCTCTTTTTTAGAAGGTTAATGAAAGAAGTACTTCGCCTCATTCTTATTAAGTTTTGAACCCAAAATATCTCGCGTTAAATCATACATCAATATCAAGGAACATTTGATAAATAAGGTCTGGCGGTAGGCGGGATCTTGATCTATGAGGCAAGCAGAACTCCTTGAAATTAGTAAGATTAGCTACGTCGTCTAACAAAGAAGTAAGATTAACTACATTCTCTTCTCTTGCATCCGTTACAACTAAATCCCATATAATGGGGACAGCATGCATACACCAAATCACGGATCAATTTTGTTGGGTATTGCAAGCGATAGAATATCTGCCTGAATTATAGAGACGTCAAAAAGTCCTAACAAAAAACCTTAATAAATTTTATACCTCAAATTATCGCGCGATAAATCACACAGCAGTGTCCCGGAACCTTTATATGCTTGAAGATCTTATTTTATTACGTTTTGTTGATTTTTTACGACGTTGTTAAGATATAAAAAAGTCTTTATGATTGCTTTTAAATTGTTAATTTTATATTTTTTTGAATGCGAAAGTGTTTATTGGTATGTGCTTCTTTTGGATTGACATGATTTTTTTACACAGTTTTGATGTGAAACATCTATAGCCGCACGTAAAACCGATTTCTGCCGTGGCGACGCACAGTGGGGAAAAAGTCGAAATTCGTGAGCAAAATTATTTTATGCCTCCAAATGCGTTAAAAACTAATAGGCTTGATTATAATTTAATTCAAATAGGCTTGTGTTATGGTGACTAGACACGATTATGCTTGTGTTATGGTGACTAGACCCAACTAGGCTTGTGTTATGGTGACTGGACACAACTAGGCTAGTGTTATGGTGACTAGGGTTACATATCAAAATAACTAAGTTCAATATAACTATGTTCGAAATAACTACGGTCATAATGCCTACTGTTCAAAATACCTAATGGTTGTTTCACATATTTTTGAAATAACTAATGAACGAAATACCTAATGGACGAAATACCTACGGTTAATTTACCTACGTTCATTATAACTATGTTCGAAATAACTACGGTCATAATACCTACTGTTTAAAATACCTAATGGTTGTTTGGCATATTTTCGAAATACCTAATGGACGAAACACCTACGGTTAATTTAACCACAATTAATTCAACTACGGGTTTTCACCTGCGGTTAAAAAAAATCAATTTTATAAAATACACCTACGGTTAATTTAACTACAAATTATTCAACTACGGTTTTTCACCTGCGGTTTAAAAAAATCAATTTTATAAAATCCCTAACCAAGTAAAATGGGTAGAATTCGCTTCTAGCACTCGCCGGCCGCTGCCGCGGCACCGCTCGCTTCGCTCGCTCGGCTCGTGCGTTGTGGTCGCAGTTCTAACATAAACCTAACCTATCCATGTCGGTTCTGGGTAGGGGGTGTTCCGGATGGGTCTTTATATGCTTCCCTAATCAAGTCAAATAGGTAAAATTCGTCTCTAGTTGCGTGATAAAGGCAGCATATAAAGACCCACCCGGAAAACTCCCAACCCAGAACCGACATGGATAGGTTAGGTTTATGTTAGAACTGCGACCACAACGCACGAGCCGAGCGAGCGAAGCGAGCGGTGCCGCGGTAGCGGCCGGCGAGTGCTAGAAGCGAATTCTACCCATTTTACTTGGTTAGGGATTTTATAAAATTGATTTTTTTAAACCGCACGCGCAGGTGAAAAACCGTAGTTGAATTAATTGTAGTTAAATTAACCGTAGGTGTTTCGTCCATTAGGTATTTCGACCATTAGGTATTTTAAACTGTAGGTATTATGACCGTTAGTTATTTCGAACATAGTTATATTGAACTTAGTTATTATAATGTGTAGCCCAATCGACCGTTAGGTATTATGAACTTATGTGAATCGACCGTAGTTATTTCGAACATAGTTATATTGAACTTAGTTATTATGATACGTAACCGGTGACTAGACACAACTAGGCTTGTGTTATGCGACTAGATGTAACTAGGCTTGTGTTATGGTGACTAGATGTAACTAGGCTTGTGTTCTGGTGACTAGACCCAACTAGGCTTGTGTTATGGTGACTAGACGCAACTAGGCTTGTGTTATGGTGACTAGACCCAACTAGGCTTGTGTTATGGTGACTAGACGTAACTAGGCTTGTGTTATGGTGACTAGACCCAACTAGGCTTGTGTTATGGTGACTAGACGTAACTAGGCTTGTGTTATGGTGACTAGACCCAACTAGGCTTGTGTTATGGTGACTAGACCCAACTAGGCTTGTGTTATGGTGACTAGGCGTAACTAGGCTTGGGTTATGGTGACTAGGTTTTTTTTTGAGACGTCGATCTGTCGCTGACAAGTAAAGAGAGCGGTATTGGCATATTAGTAGATACTTAACTAGACTTTCATTTCGAAGGTCGTGGGTTCGATCGAGGCCCGGCTGGCCGAGCATCAATAGATTTTAATTTCGAAAAATGTATCTATGTGCGCTAAACATACGGAGAAAGAAAACATCGTGATGAAACCCGCGGCTTAGTTATCTCCAGACGTATTCACAAGTTCTCTCCTCTGGACATGGTCGACTAAGCTGAGTGGGAAGTATAAGTGGTGGCCAACCCTACTCCATCATCACACAAAAGGGACCTAACTAAAGATCTAGTTTCAAAATAAGACCCCACCCAAAGGGAGCTCTGCCTATACGGGGTTGCTTTTT
Organism: Idaea aversata; assembly: GCA_907269075.1. Taxonomy (NCBI): domain Eukaryota; kingdom Metazoa; phylum Arthropoda; class Insecta; order Lepidoptera; family Geometridae; genus Idaea; species Idaea aversata. The sequence continues at coordinate 1,034,149 of OU026109.1, forward strand.
GTTATTAAATCATTTTAAGGTGAATGAAGGGGTACCGGCGGGCGCTCTCTCCATACAAATGTAGTTGACTGTTTCCTCCCTGGATAATGACACTAGCACAAATATTTTTGTGCAATAAAACCAATATAAACGGGGCGGGTTGCTAGTAGTAGTAATCTATACTAATATTATAAAGCTGAAGAGTTTGTTTGTTTGTTTGAACGCGCTAATCTCAGGAACTACTGGTTCGAATTGAAAAAGTATTTTTGTGTTGGATAGTCCATTTATCGAGGAAGGCTAAGGCTACTGTTTATCCCGAAATTCCCACGGGATCGGGAGTTACGCGGGTGAAACCGCGGGGCGCAGCTATAGATAATATTATAATAAATTAAAGTTAAATTTTAGGGTTTTTCTGTCGTTTGTCTCGTCTCCTCGCGTCGGTATACAAAGCCGGGTCGGCGGGCTAGAAATCTGTCCTTTAGCGTCGCTCGAATCCGGAGCATGTAGGACATAAAATTAGTCTTTAAGGTGAAAGATATACAAACGTAGTCGACTCTTTCCTCCCTGGATAACGGCACTAGAGCAAATATATTTGTAGCATAAGACTGCCATGACCAATGACCATGTCATGGTTTTTGATATTCTAATTAACATAGGAAATAAGCGTCTGTAAAATCTAGAAATATTGCCTAATTTTTCATACATTTTCAGACACCGTTTCAAAAGAAATTACGCATATTTACGAGAAAAGTAAAAAAATAGAGGCATAGCTGAAGGTTTTATTTAGTTACTAGCGACCCGCCCTGGCTTCGCACGGCTATATTATGCATGTATTATACATAATATAAACCTTCCTCTTGAATCAAAAAACCGCATCAAAATCCATTGCGCAGTTTTAAAGATTTAAGCATACATAGGGATATAGAGACAGAGAAAGCGACTTTGTTTTACACTATGTAGTGATATATAAAACATTGAAATAAAAAAAGCATGTTTTAGGGGTGTAAACAGTCGACTAAGAAATGCTTCTTCAATTCTTCAATTCACACGAGCGCATTGCCTAAGAATCTTTATAAATAGAAAGGTTACTCCAATATTAGTGTAGTGAACAATTAGGGCTGTAATTACGTCTATTTCAGACGTGCAATAACATTTCGTTCTCTGAATCGTATGACGTGCAGGGCCAATGAAACTTTAACGTCAATATTTTTGAATTCCACGCATTGTTGCGTATCCTTTAGGGATTGATATGTTCATTACTCATTCGCTCACTCGTGCTTAGAAAGTAGGTAGAATCATAGTTGATAGAAATATTCAAACGGATACATTTACAAATTACAGGGTTATTGGTAATTATACTAGCAAGCCGTTGAGGGCTACTTCTGTGCACCTTATCAAACAACTTTCGTTCTACGACTTTTGGAAATTCGAAAAAAAATATGATAATCTTGAGGTTATGTAAATTCGAAAAACAGCTGATTTTTTAAAACAAAGGCCATTCAGACTAAGAACAGTAGATGAAACTTAAAAAATAAGTAAAATTTTAAGGTGAATGACTTCTCCGTGTAGCGAACAGCTGATTTTCAGATAAACCTAACCTCAAAAATTTCAAAAAAATGTTCGAATTTCCAAAAGTCGTAGAACTAAAGTTGTTCGTTAAGGTGCACAGAAGTAGCCCTCAACGGCTTGCTACTATAATTACCAATAACCCTGTATATTGAAAATCTTTTTACATAATAAACTAAGCTAAAAAAAATATAAAAATCTTTTTTCGTTAAAATATTAATCCAGACGTTATGCTATTAAGGGCATTTCGCATTCATTTCTATTGTGTAACTATGGCGTTAGGATTATATAAATAAATAAAATAAATATTGCAGGACATTCCACACATCGCCATCTAGCCCCAAGCTAAGTAACCAGACTTGTGTAATGGGTGCTAGACAATGGATATACTACCGATATCGACATTAAAGTTTTGGACATTCTGATAGTCACTCATAAAAACACCAAAACACTTCAAGAGATGTATTTTAATGCGGTTGATTTTAGTAATCCAAAGCTAAGTCAAGTTACTTGTTCTTAAAATCGAAAGTAAATATAAACAGCTGAAAGGGTGAACGCGGATAACAACTTTTGATCGGGCGATAGCTAGACCGACTTGAAGGAACTACCAAGAAGTTTAACGGATTTTTCGTTTTCCTTAAGGTGAAGTAGGACCTGAAAACCTCTATCCCTTTCCCACGCGCGCGTCGCGCGGTGTTACTATCCCTTTCCCCCGCGCGCCGCGAAATGGCCGTTTTAACTATTTTATGTCATTTAAAGACTCACATTTTAGTGAAAAACCATCTGTACTACCTTATGGGATTTGATGTAAGGTTTATGAAAATATAAATTTTGTACTTGTTTTTTCTTTACAATCGCCGTAAAAATGAAACAGCTAAAAAAAATGACGATTTTTTTGGATTTTCACGATTTTTTTCTATCAAGGCAAATCACTCTAATCGTGTTTCGAAATATATGACAATACAAAGCATTTCTTCACCTTTACGACAGTAGGAATATCATTCTATGGATTTTAGTGGTTGATACCTGTTACAAACAAATAGGCCTCCAAAGAGTGGTGGAGCGAGGAGAAACGAGGATGGCGGCGCTCGCTTTTACGAACGTAGGACAACTAACTGACAACTCGCCGCCGCCCCGTGTCACCCGCTCCCGTTTATTTTTAAAAATCCAAAAGGTTATATACATATAAAAACAAGGTTGTAAAAGATTACAAAGCGTCGCCTACATCCCCCCCCCCTAGTGCTGGAACAGCACTCATCACCAATAGCGATATGTGCGACGCGCGTGGCGTTTCTACGCAATAGCCCCGTCTTGTCTCGTTGCTCGTAGGTTCCACTGCGACGTGGGTGAGGGGGCGACTACATTTGTATCAATACAATTTTCATCATTACACGCTTGAGACCGCTCGTGGGTCATTACTCGATTTACCCTCTGTCGGGGTTTACAACTTGAAGCCCCCCCGGAGCTAGGGGACCTTTGCACTGGCCACTCGGGACCGAAAGGCACTTGGGCCTTACCACTGGCATTGTTTCAGCCGAATATGCGACGAGTACGATTACTCCATCGCCCCTTAGAGGTAGAATTAGAACAGCTCTCTTTACCCTCAACAACTGCTTCACTGTGTAGAAACGGACTCCCCAGCGAGTACGGCGCTTCTTTCGAGCCGCGATCGAAGAGGTCAATGAAGAATGACGAATATTTTGCGTTGTAGAAGGTCCAGGTTCATTTTCGTACATCTGGTTCCTGGCTTCAATTGTTTCTACAACCACATTCGAGGCGCCATCTTGTTGAGCTTCCTTTTCAAAAGCGATCCGCTGCTCCTCCTTTCTGACGGCACTTCGTGTGCTCACCATGTCTAATATACTACGTGGAGGTGTATGAAACATTCAGATCCGGCCGAATGACCACTTTGTTACAAACAAATAGGCCTCCAAAGAGTGGTGGAGCGAGGAGAAACGAGGATGGCGGCGCTCGCTTTTACGAACGTAGGACAACTAACTGACAACTCGCCGCCGCCCCCGTGTCACCCGCTCCCGTTTATTTTTAAAAATCCAAAAGGTTATATATACATATAAAACAAGGTTGTAAAAGATTACAAAGCGTCGCCTACATCCCCCCCCCTAGTGCTGGAACAGCACTCATCACCAATAGCGATATGTGCGACGCGCGTGGCGTTTCTACGCAATAGCCCCGTCTTTGTCTTCACATCGTAGACCCTAGCTCACCTAGAAACACTTGGCCGAAAGGTTTGGTACAGAACGTACTCACTGGGAAGGACGGCCGAGTTCGGGTAGTCACTTTGTTACAAACAAATAGGCCTCCAAAGAGTGGTGGAGCGAGGAGAAACGAGGACGGCGGCGCTCGCTTTTACGAACGTAGGACAACTAACTGACAACTCGCCGCCGCCCCCGTGTCACCCGCTCCCGTTTATTTTTAAAAATCCAAAAGGTTATATATACATATAAAACAAGGTTGTAAAAGATTACAAAGCGTCGCCTACATCCCCCCCCCTAGTGCTGGAACAGCACTCATCACCAATAGCGATATGTGCGACGCGCGTGGCGTTTCTACGCAATAGCCCCGTCTTTGTCTTCACATCGACTACCCGAACTCGGCCGTCCTTCCCAGTGAGTACGTTCTGTACCAAACCTTTCGGCCAAGTGTTTCTAGGTGAGCTAGGGTCTACGATCAGCACTAGATCTCCCACTTGTAGGGGTCTCTGTTCCTCGTGCCATTTTTTCCTGGGACGCATCTCAGGCAAAATTTCTCGGACCCACCTCTTCCAAAACATGTCTGCGTATTTCTGAGCTATTCGCCATTGCTTTCTCAGGTAGGTGTCAGACTCGTCGAATGTACCTAGCGTAGGTAGATTAGAAGACATACCAAGCAAAAAATGGTTCGGGGTCAAAGTCTCGTTGCTCGTAGGTTCCACTGCGACGTGGGTGAGGGGGCGACTGTTTACCATCTGTTCAATCTCTGCCAGGAGGGTTTGTAGAGTCTCGTCACGTGGTGCTCGTTCGTTGAGAGCTACTCTAAGTGCAGTCTTGATACTTCTTATCAACTTATTACCGGGGAACGTGAAAGGACGCTGATGATGCGCGAGCCTCGCCTCAGGTAAGTCACCCATTCTAGGTGGTGCGAGTTGAGCCCTTCTTATTCTACATAATATACATTTAGAACTTTTATACTTCACTTTCGGTCTAAGTTTTATAATCCAATATTTTTGCTTTAGGTTATTTACGACAAGTTCCTTGTTACCGTGGTAAGCCCTTTGATGGTAGTACTTCACTATAAGGTGAGTTATGTGACAGCGTCCGTCGAGTATAACTGGCCGTTTTACGCAGGTAGGTATTTCAGATGCAGCGTCGATGCGGCCGGCCAACCGTAGGAGGCCATCATCTCCGAGTACAGGCGACAAGGTAAATAATTTACTTTTTTTATCTAACCTTTTGTTTTGTTGCAGGTTGTGTAGGTCATCTGGAAAAGCTTTCATCTGGGCGTACTTTAGTAGCAGGTTCTCTGCGCGTTCCATTGTCGCGCCGTCTGCACAAACCCCGGGAGCCTTCCTGCATCTAGCTATAAAACATAACATATAATAGGGTTCCGGCACCACAGGTAAACTCGCATGCGTAGCTTGTAGAACATTCACGATTTCTAGGTCCTCGTCATGTACTTCCGGTTTCTGGTACACGGATTCTTTAGGCCAGATAGGTTCATCTTCATATAAGAATGACGGTCGATCAGTGTTTCTAATCCACGCTAAAACAGTGCTTGAGTCGCTCCAAAATATTTTCCTTTTTGAGCGGGAGTATTTCGGTAGCTCTCTAGGTAAACGATTAATCATTTTAGCATTGGTTCCACGTCCCGTGGATGCAGCAGCTAGATCCTTAAGCGCGCTGGCTGGGGCCTGTACCGTTTCGTCGGTGCCGCGAGTGGCGGCGGGTGTCGAACAGGCCTGGAGCGCGTTCTCAGTGGCCGGCGGCAGCGGCCCGGCGGCGGTAATTCGGTACAGGTTCACTTCCTGCGGTGCCGGGGGCTGAACAATTGTGACACACTGAGATTTTTGATACTCTTGCTGGCTATTTGCTATCCATGATTCAATCTTTTGATCGTTTTCACTTTGAGATTTCTGTGAAGGTAAACGACCTTCATCTTCCAGATCGGCAATATCTGCTTCAAGCTGTTTCTCGATCAAATTCATTTCGATTCTCGCCTTGGCTTTCGCCTGCTTCTCGATTAAATTCATTTCGATTCTCGCCTTGGCTTTCGCTGCCTCAAATTCTAGGCGCTTTTTTCGAGCCGCGATCGAAGAGGTCAATGAAGAATGACGAATATTTTGCGTTGTAGAAGGTCCAGGTTCATTTTCGTACATCTGGTTCCTGGCTTCAATTGTTTCTACAACCACATTCGAGGCGCCATCTTTTTGAGCTTCCTTTTCAAAAGCGATCCGCTGCTCCTCCTTTCTGACGGCACTTCGTGTGCTCACCATGTCTAATATACTACGTGGAGGTGTATGAAACATTCAGATCCGGCTCGAAGGACCACTTTGTTACAAACAAATAGGCCTCCAAAGAGTGGTGGAGCGAGGAGAAACGAGGACGGCGGCGCTCGCTTTTACGAACGTAGGACAACTAACTGACAACTCGCCGCCGCCCCCGTGTCACCCGCTCCCGTTTATTTTTAAAAATCCAAAAGGTTATATATACATATAAAACAAGGTTGTAAAAGATTACAAAGCGTCGCCTACAATACCCAAAAACTGTATCTAAGAAACCTCTATCGCGCTTCTCGTCATACCACTTCGGCTTTAAATTCTACTGAAACAGTCGATAAGTTGATGAGCCAGGAAATCTCTAACGCCCGTATTCACTACTCAAGTTACTCTTGGATAAGTGAACGCACTGCGCTAAATGTGGCCCTATGATTGGTCAATTTTGTGCTGCTCTCTTCAATCAGCGTCTTATTTGCAGCTCTATGCGTTCGCGCGCACTATGCCATCTTATAGGGCTGATTGTGAATTCAATTTTTTCAAAATAATCTCGTGATTTTTGCATTTATTTTAGCAACATAATAATATGGTTTAAAATGTTCAATCGTACTATTCGTATTCCCTAATCGAAAACTCTGTCTAGGTACGCCTTGTTAAGAATAGTTGATTTTGGCGTAGGATGACCAATTTCTCTCGAATCTCTTGAGTGTTTTAAGTTAAAAACAGATGCTATAAATACCTTGGATTATCGCTAACGAATTGTTTAAAAGTAATCTATTCCACAATTCGTGGTTCACAATAAAGTCTGTTTTAACTATAACGTTAAATAAGCTTTTGTATGCCATAATTATAGGATTATAGGATCAAAGACTTTTCCCACCACCTTCCTCCTTCCTTTAGTGGCTACAGTTTATTTAGTACTAGCAGCGCTCCGCGGTTTCACCCGCGTAACTCCCGATCCCGTGGGAATATCGGAATAAAAAGTAGCCTACAGCCTTCCTCGATAAATGGACTATCCAACACAAAAAATATTTTTTCAATTCGAACCAGTTGTTCCTGAGACTAGTGTGTTCAAACAAACAAACTCTTTAGCTTTATAATATTACTAGCGACCCGCTCCGGCTTCGCACGGCTATATTATGCATGTATTATACATATAAACCTTCCTCTTGAATCACTCTATCTATTAAAAAAACCGCATCAAAATCCGTTGCGTAGTTTTAAAGATTTAAGCATACATAGGGAAATAGAGACAGAGAAAGTGACTTTATTTTATACTATGAGTGATTATATAGTATAGATGTTTTACAAAATAAAGTAAAGTTATATCTCGATCTATCAATCCACTTTCTGACTGACGTCTAAACTAATAGATTACAACGCTCTCCAGATACAGACTCTTAAATGGTAATAAACAAACAATTTTTTAATACAAATTTATTATATTTATACTTCACTTGGAATATACGAGTTCAACGTTGAAAGATAATGTAAACATTACTATAGTTGGATTGAGCCGTTGAAAGGTGAAATTAATGAACACGTGGGTTGGGTATAGCCGGCCACGTGTAAGCTTTCAGCTTAAATTGGGAAACTTTCGGCATACTATTCTAATTTCTCTTATGATAGATAGATAAAGCGTTCATTTGTTCTTACAAAATATAAATAACTATAGCTGCGGCTTTACCTGCGTAACTCCCGATCCCGTGGGAATATCGGGAAAAAATTATTTATATGTCCTGTATCACGGGGCTATGGAGCCCCGGACCTTTGGAAGGCGTGCGTGGAGCCGAAGCCAACACGTAGAGGCCCTTTACAATAACAAGTATAATAGCAAACAATGGGGTGGATTCTAAACCGGCGATTATCCCTGTCTACACTATAAAGTGCAACCAAGGACAACCTCCGGTTTGGATAAAACTATTGATAATCTACAGGACATAACTACTTGAGCTATTGTGATGGGATGGTAGTGTACTAGATACTGGGGAACTATGGATACTATGGATATATTTCAATTATGATTATACAGGGTTATTGGAAATTATACTAGCAAGCCGTTGAGGGCTACTTCTGTACACCTAAAGAAACAACTTTTGTTCTATGACTTTAGGAAATTCGAACATTTTTTTTTTTCGATGAGGTTAGGTTTACTTGAAAATCAGCTGTTCCTTATACGGCGAGGTCATTAACCTTAAAATTTTACTTATTTTTTAAGTTTCATCGACTGTTCTTAGTCTGAATGACCTTTGTTTTAAAATATCTGCTGTTTTTCGAATTTACATAACCTCAAAATTTACAATTTATTTTTCGAATTTCCAAAAGTCGTAGAACAAAAGTTGTTTGTTTTGGTACACAGAAGTAGCCCTCAACGGTTTGCTAGTATAATTTCCAATAACTCTGTATAAATAACTAGCTGCGGTTTTACCTGCGTAACTCCCGATCCCGTGGGAATATCGGGATGTAAGCTATCCTATCTCTCAAGTTGGATCGAACTGCACATGGTGTGCGAATTTTATTATAATCGGTTAAGTGGTTTAGGAGTCCATTGAGGACAAACATTGTGACACGAGATATATATTAAGATAGAAGATTAAGATAGAAGATTAACCCCTGAGGCAAAAACGACGGGGTGTTATAAGTTTGATTTAAATTATAATTAGGTATTGACGAGTTATTTCCTTTGAACACTATCGACTAAGCTGAGGGGGTGGTATAGGTAGATGCTGAACATAGTCTACTTTATCTAATATTTGAATGCTATGGCCTATTTTATTCATTTAGAATCTACAGCATAGGTTCACTTTGAATAGTCCTAAAACTAAGTTAGGATGTGTGCCTTCGGAACGCGACCAATGAGAAGAAGGCACAAGAAACTCATGGGGTTTCTCACAAAGGTCAATATTACAAATACTTTTGGATGGTACATTTGAAATGGAGCAACTAAAGTCATAGTAGATACGCCTTACTGCACAATTTGTGCTTTATAAAAGTTTTGAACCTGTTAATGGACATGTCATATACATCTTTAGGTAATTTACGCCTGTGTTAAACAGTACTTAAGATGCTCTTGGATGAGTGAACGCACTGCGCTAAATGCGGCCCTACGGTTGATCAATTTCGTTTTGCTCTCTTCACTCTCGAATCAGCGTCTTATTTGCGGCTCTATGCGTTCGCGCACACTATGCAATCTTAAAGGGTTGATGTCAATACGGGATTATTATAATAAAGCAAACATGTGCTATGAAACGAATGTAAACATTATTAGATGTAGGTAAAGGCAAATATTATTATAATAAGTAATAAAAAATAAGGCACCTGCATGACCCGTGTAATTTTTTTGTACTTACCAACAAAAAAGAGATCATGCGCAGCGAGTCCTTGGTGCTGAGTAAATACGAATATAGTTATCGATTGTAGATCAATTTTTTTTTATGTTGACAACCAGCCGTTGAAGTGTCAAGGTTGCTGGTAATATCTTCAAGGTTCTGTAGACTGTTGATTTTTGTCTGTCGATGGTTATTAGGGTTCCGTACCCAAATGGTAAAACCGGGACCCTTTTAATAATTAAAAATAAATAAATAAATAAAATAATTAGACTTCAAGTCTTCAAGTAGCGCGTGAATAGGTATCTTCTAGGAAAGCGTGCTATAGGTAGCTTAGTTAGACCGCACCGTCACTTACCATCAGGCAGGTCTGTTGATCAAACGCTGACATGTAAAAAAAACTCCACTGTCCGTCTGTCTGGCTCTATCTCATGAACCGTGATAACTAGACAGTTGAAATTTTCACTGATTTAGGTATTTTATGTTTCTCTAACAACAAATACAGATACAAAACAGAATATATCACCGGTCACCTGAAGCTAATAAGTACTAATAATTTTGGAATACCTATTTTTAGAAAAATCTTTGGAGGTACGAGGTGGTATGTAGGTACCTCCAAAGGGAAGATCTTCCACCGGGCAGGTGTAATACCCGGTAGGTCACGGCCCAACAATGTTTTGTTGGAACTTGTATATGAGCTTATCTTCAGAAAAACTTCGCTTGCGCGATCTAGGATCAATGATCGTATCAGTAGCGCCATCTGTTGCGGTGGCGATGTTAAGCGTCGCCACATCAATGAGGCTTCGGGTCCCCACAGACCCAGGGTCTCCAGGGTCTTCGTATCCATCACCGATGGATACATATTAAAGTATCAGTAATATTATCGAAATCAGTTATCTGCAGGAACCCACCATATAATACAATTTGAACAAATATACTCGTTGAATTGTGCAATTGATTTCCGCATATTTTATGATAATATTTTCATGTATTTCCTTACACGAGGATGTTAGGTTATGTAATGTCTACTGAATTGGGGCATTCGATATTGTTTACTTTGTTTACTAGCTGATGTTCGCGGTTTCATCCCGGATATGTCTGGGATCGGTATGATAAGTAGCCTTTGTCCTTCTTCTTCCTGCCCTTATCCCAATTTTTACGGGGTCGGTTCAGTATTTCTTCTTCTTCCATTTTTTCTTCTTCATCTCTCTCATGTCTTGTCTCACGCAGTCCATCCATCTTTGCTTAGGTCGTCCTCTTTCTCTCCATCCCTCTACATTCATACTCATCACTCTTCTAGTTACATGCGTCTCTTCTCTTCTGATCACATGTCCATACCAACTCAAACGGTTCCCTTTTACTTTTTCAGTAACCGGTGCTACTTTCAGGCTTCCTCTAATATACTCATTCCTTATTTTCTCCTCCTCCTATTTTCTCGTTACTGCACACATCCATTTCAACATGCTCATCTCCGCTGCATGCAATCTTCTCTCATCCTTCTTTTTCACGGCCCAGCATTCCGATCAATCCACCGACTTATCACGGTTTTGTAGATCAATTTGTAGACTATCTATCTCTATTGTACTAAAATTCATGTAAATTAGAACTAGATCAAAATCCCTTCCCTTCAAAAAGAAAAAAACCCTCCAAGTTGATATTTCAAAGTCAGCTTTATTTATTAATTTAAGATGAGATCACATTGAACTGTCTTAAAAATAAAGTTAGGAATTGTGCGTTCGGAACGCGCCCACCATTGCGCAGTGAGAAGAAGGCACAAAAAACTCATAGGATTTTTGCTTGTGACCATGCTCACAAGGTCAATATTTAAAAAAAAATTTGAAGGTATATTTGGAGTAATTAAAGTCACGTCCATGGGTTCTTATCATTAAGGTACGACGAAGTATCATAGTACGCCTTACCGCATAATTTATGCTTTATAAAAAAATGGCTTTGCACGGCTATATTATGCATGTATTATACATATAAACATTCCTCTTGAATCACTCTATCTATTAAAAAAACCGCATCAAAATCCGTTGCGTAGTTTTAAAGAGTTAAGCATACATAGGGACAGAAAAAGCGACTTTGTTTTATACTATGTAGTGATGATGGACATGCCATAGATAGGTATAGATTTTTATGTAACTTAATAATAACAAACAGAGCACACATGTGCTAATAAACAGACAGCCAGGTCTTTGAAAATATGCTCAACATTTTTTTTGTTAAATTACCAAGCCCTGCGGTTACTTCCGTTTTGATAGGAATATCACGATAAAAAACAGACGGACAAGGAAGTGATATTTTAAGGGTTTCTTTTTTGCCTTTTGAGATACGGAACCCTAATTACCAAAAATTCAAGTTTCATCAAAATCGATCAAGTACCTAGTTAGACCAACAATAAACACAACACAAACTCTTTGCAATATTATTAAATACTGTAAAAATAAATACAATATTATTAAATACAGTGCTCCGCTGTTCCACCCGTGTAACTCCTGATCCCGTGGGAATATCGGAATAAAAAGTATCCTATGTTACTCCCAATGAATTAATGTATCCTCATACTAAGTTTCATCTACATCGGTTCAGTAGTTTCGGAGCCTATTCGTTACAAACAAAAAATCTTTCCTATTTAAAGTATTGAGACAAAGATTTAAATGTAAAGTTTATATACAATAGAAATAACTTGTTAAAACAAACTCAAGGCTGAATTTACCAACATAGATAAAAAAAATAAAGCTTCAATTTGTCTGTTTTCCTAACTACCTATTTGGTTTCATAAAGAGTGTTTTATGTCGCCAATGAAAAATGGACACAATAAAAATGAAAAAGTCGTTTTTTATCAAATATGTATATAATGTAACATAAGATTTAAAAATCGATTGCATAAAAATATATGTTGTTCAATTCTAATCCATTATGTAACGATTCATTACATAAAATGTATCATAATACAGGACATAATGATAGAAAAACATATTATGTTTTTTCTTACTTTACATATTACTTACAGACCAGTGTACTTTTCGTCAAGGATCTTGAGCGTTTAGTTTTGACGCAGGACTCAAGAAATGCACAGAAAACATAATATAAGCGACTGAGAACCTTATTTTGAGATCGGTCACCCGCGTTCGGTTTACTAACTCCTCCTTATACCTAACTATCATTTGAGGAGTTATCTAATTATCATAGAAATTAAGATTAAAAAATAAAAAAAAAACCAAATATAGGGGCATGGTTATGGCAGTTATACCTAAGTTTTATGCTGCAAAAATATTTGTGCTAGTTAAGTGTCACTATCCAGGGAGGAAACAGTCGACTACGTTTGTATGGAGAGAGCGTCGGTACCCTCATAAAAAGGTTTATTAAAGAAAAAATAAACCGCTACAGAACAATTTCTTGTTTTTAGTAAAAATGATAAGCAGTATTCTTATTTTTAAGCGATATTCTTAAATTAAGATACTGCTTATTATTTTCAAGACATTTACTAGAACCAAGAAATTATTCTCTAGCGTCCTTAAGGTGAAAGGGTACCTTCGGGCTCTCCATACAAACGTAGTCGACTGTTTCCTCCCTGGATAATGACACTATCACAAATATTTTTGTGAAATAAAACCTATAACTGCAATGACTATGTCCCTATGTTTTGGTTTTTTTAATTTTCTAATTATCATAGAAATAAAAGAAAAGAAAAAGAATAAAAAATTACAAACAAATAGGGGCATGGTCATGGCTGTTATAAGTTTTATGCACCAAAAATATTTGCTCTAGTGTCATTATCCAGGGAGTAAACAGTCGACTACGTTTGTAAATCCCCCGGTACCCTTTCCTCACTATTTCTTGATTTAAGAAACGTTTTTTTTCTGTGTGTTGCTATCTAAAACTTTTACCTATTACCTACAATTTTATAGTTACCTATAATTACCAGCATGAAACTTGAACGTTTAGCCCGACTATTTCTTGTCAAAACCTTTTTTTCTGTGTGTACTTATTTGAAACTTTTCACCTATAATTTGATAGGCACCCAGCATGAAACTTGAGCGTCTAGTCCTATAGGCATCTCAATGCTCAAAAATCGTGTCTACAACTTTAATGACTCATGTAAATTAAGAAAAACAAAAGCTTTATTATAAAAAATAGAAAATGGCCGCGCGTTAGTCTGACAAAAACATGAAAATGGCTCGATTTTGATTAAATTATGGTTGTTTTTTGTAAATTTACATTTGGACCGGGTAGGTGTCGCTGCAAGCGCCATAGGGGTGCTTTTGAGTATCGACCCGCCGTCGTCGCCGGGAGAGCAGAAGGTAGCGGGCTCGATTCTCGCCAAAGAAAAAATATTTTTATAACCTACAGATAAAGGCTGCTTATGCTGCCAAACGCAACGCGCCAGAAATACCCGTCGCTTACAACTAGAATTGTTGATTGTAACGAATGTGTTTTGTTTTTCTCAAAAGTGCTGAGATAGAATTGTAGGTGAAATTTTTACCGATATTTTGGGGTAATTTTGAGGCGAAAATTCTTTGTCGTTTCAAAGTTAGACTAGTTTTAATTTTAAATTTTAGGATAGCTTCTAAACTATAGGAAATTTTTAGCTCAAAATCACACCAAAATGTCGGTAAAAATCTCACCTACAATTCCATCTCAGCACTTTTGAGAAAAACAAGACACATTCGTAACAATCAACAATTTTCACCAAGGAAGGTGACCGGTGCCAATAGTAACTATTTAGTAGGCTGTGTACCAAGGTTGTTGGCGTATGGACCCCCCTTAATAATTGTTACCAGCGTAACTCCCGGATTTTTCGGATAAAAATTGGGCTATGTTACTCAACGATTTAAATGTTTTCTCCATAAAGAGTTTTATCAAAATCAGTCAAGTAGATTTTAAACTTAGAAAGTTTCATTGTGACTTTTTTAAATGTCTGCAATTTCGATTAAATTTTTCCCGGGTTTTTCTAAGAATCCAAATCGATAACCCAGTCAGCCTCAGATAAAGTCCGAAAAAGACATAATATAATAACCGCGTATGCGTCGTAAGCATTTTAATTACGGTTACGCTACTGTAAGTGCTGTTTTTCTAATTTGGACCTCAGCTCGCAGCCTTCATTTTGACGTGAAAATGACAGTAAAACCTACCCGCGACTAAATGGAGCAAGTATGATAGGTTATCGAATAGCGTCATTAGAAAAAACCGGTCAAGTGCGAGTCGGACTCGAGAACGAAGGGTTCCGTAACATTACATTATGTTTAATAGCGGGAACTGAAATACATCATCTTTGTAATTTTCAACTAGCTATCACGGTTCATGAGATACAGCCTGGTGACAGACAGACGGACAATGGAGTCTAGTAAAAGAGTACGGAACCCCATAAAGAGTGCAAAAAAATTGCATTAAAAATGAGAACTGCTTGGTTGAAACACGACGTCTCCACAGCAGCCGAGTCCCTGATACTCACCCGTTTTTATTATAAGTCGTAGATATTTGTTGGTTAGACCCATAATTTGACCAAATTAATTCGTGTCGTCCTCATTTTTCATTCAAAATATATTCATATTATTCGAAACATCTGCGCGAATGGCGTACATTTTTTTTAGGTGAACACAAATCTAGATAATTGTATTACAATGACATTTATAATAAATATTTATAGACATCAATCTTGAGCGTTTATCTGCAAATATAGATAGCTACAATCAACGGTCAAAAGTCTCTGCCCACCGTAACGTTTACAACCCTGTGCAGCACTATTTGAACATTATAACAACGTAACCCGTGGATCGAACCCACGTCGGTTGGTGTAGCGGGTGGCCCCTTATACCACTCACACAACTAAACACATAGCTAACATGTTTAAAATAATAATCTCAGAGTTCTTTTAATGCAAGTATTTATGTTTGTGTCGTCTATCAGAAGACTGTCGTAAGTCGATGGATACCAACGCTCACAAAAAAGTTTGACGTCATCGCTCACGTTCCCTCCGTGCGTCATGTTATTGACAAGGTAACCATAGCAACGCATTATCGTTGCTATGATTACCATCAATGTTATTTTTTATCGTCCGTAACCCGACTTTATTTGCGAACGTTTTTGGTTTTTGTCAGTTCTAATTCGAGGAAACACCATAAATATTCAATTTCCCATACATAATTGAGGAAAACCTTTTTATTTATTGAAATAATATAATTCCTGTGACATCATATTCGTATGCTAATATCGTTAGCTTCCGGCTTAAGGTAAAATTGAATATTATTATACTACCTACAGCCAAATTTCAATGAAATTTTACAGGAAAACTATTTAAACTCAAATTTATTAAAACCAAATTAGATAGGTACTAGCTGAGCCCCGCGGTTTCACCCGCGTTAGTCCCGATCCCGTTGGAATATCTAATTAAAAAGCCTATAGAATTTCTCGTTAAATGGACTATCCAACACAAAAAAAATCAATTCGAAAAAGTAGTTCCTGAGATTAGCGTGTTCAAACAAACAAACAAACTCTTCAGCTTTATAATATTAGTATAGATTTCTTATGTTTTTTTAAAAGCGTTCAACTAGCTGTGCTCTGCGGTTTTAGCCACATTTTTAGGGTTACGTACCTTAAAAAAGTAAAAAAAGTAACCCTTTTAAGATCACTTTCTTGTCCGTCTCTGTGTGTCACCAGCACCACCGATTTTGTCAGGAACGAGTGGACCTAGCAAGTCGAAATTACAAAATGCTGAGGTCTAATTGTCCCTATTAGGTGATCACAAAAAATCCCTTGTACTTTCTTCTCATTGGGTGCGTCCCAAGATGGTCCCAAGGCACTAATCCTAACTTAGTTTTTAAGACGTTTCAATATCATTGCACGCGAATTATCGAACATGACTCCAATTGCTCCATTTCAAATATATCATCACTATCACTACATAGTATAAAACAAAGTCGCTTTCTCTGTCCCTATATCCCTATGTATGCTTAAATCTTTAAAACTACGCAACGGATTTTGATGCGGTTTTTTTAGTAGATAGAGTGATTCAAGAGGAAGGTTTATATGTATAATACATGCATAATATAGCCGTGCGAAGCCGGGGCGGGTCGCTAGTAATTAATATTTGTTATCCTGACCTTTGTGAGCATGATCACAAAAAAAACTCTGTGCCTTCTTTCCTTGGTGGTCGCGTTCCGAAGGCACACCTCCTAACTTAAATTTTAAGACGTTCCAATATGATTTCAGGCGAATTGTATGAATTTAAATTAATAAGCTTGGCTTTGACTTGACTTAGGTATTTACAAATCTTTTGGAAGAAAGTTCCTTATCGCGGGGTTTTCGAGGGGACTATGAAAAAATCGAGTAATTAGTACTGTTCCCCAAACTTAATAAATTCCGCGTAGCAAAATTTCTATTCGCATTTTTCCCCACTCGAGTTTTGACCGGGCCGCATTTTTTGACATTCGCTTGCTCATCTTTTCTGAAATATGCCTAATTGTCATTTTTTAAACTGACAAAAAAAACTAAAACAAAGAAGATATGCGGGAACATCCATAAAAAAAAACATACATACAACCGAATTGAGAACCTCCTCCTTTTTTTGAAGTCGGTTAAAAATAAGGTAAAGAGACTTCGTTCCAAACGCTTATCCCGCATTTTTTTTTAATTCAAGCGTAGGTACGGTCGGCTGCATAATTGCAGACCCACCGTAGAGCTCTAAAACGGCTGTTGAATGTTTTCAACACAAGCAAGATTCTAGGCACCTGCTTTAGGTGAAGTTTAAAGTCTTCTAACTCATGAATTTATCAAACAAAAATTATTAAAATAAAAACATTCCAATAACAGTAATTTTAGAACTCTACCGGGGGCTGCAATTATGCAGCCGACTGTACCTATAGTAAATGAAGCTGTAAAACCAAGTAGGTAGGTATTTATTGAAAAATTCCTTGATCTGATCTGAAACCGAGCTGTGACTAATACTCGTATTAATTGACTTGCAAATATTCTGTGACCGATTTCACATTTAGATATCGAATTCACAGTTGGTTCTCTCTCGCTTATTTCATAGAATATTGTTCGCTTTCAACATATTTTATCTGGATTTTGTTCTTTAGATGTATTTTTCAATCAATCAATCAATCAATCAATCAATCATTTTATTTGCGAATAAAGGTATACAATAGATGTCACGTAATAATATAAATAATAATGTCCTCTCTATTCTACCCATAAGGTGTGCAAATATTACATCAATGTCAATTAAATTTCAAAATATTTAAAAATCAAAACCAATTTATACAATACAATGGTCAAACAAGAAAACAAATTAGTCAATAAGATTTATCTTTGAAAGTCATGAATTCGTTTACGGTATAAAAACACTTTTCCAACAGCCATTTGGTAAGTCTGGTTTTGAAAATATTAAATGGGAGATCTTTAAATCTATCAGGTAACTTATTGTAGACTATAATTGCGTTCATATAAGAATTTCTTTTATGGAATTTTAACTTACATTTTGGATAGTACAATTTGAATATATCTCTAGAGTCAGCCTTCTTATTAACTACATTACATTGAAGTTCAAAATATTTCGGATGCTGTCTCACAAATGTACACAGTTCCCTTATATACATGCAAGCCAACGGCAATATGTGATATTTTTGAAAGAGTGGCTCACAGCTGTCCGTTGGCCATGCACCGCAAATGGCTCTCACACATTTCTTTTGTACCAGAAACGCCTGTTCAATTTCGACCGAGTTTCCCCACAGTAATAGTCCATATGAGAGAACGGATGAGACATAGCCATGGTAGGCACTAAGCGCTGCTTCTGGAGATACCGTTAGACGTAGTCTGCGTATTGCGTAAACGAATCTATCTAGCTTACTACATACATTCTCAATGTGGGCTTTCCAGTCACAGTAACTGTCTATCATTATACCTAAAAATTTTGTTTTGTTCACTTCTTCTATTGAAGCTCCCTCAAAGTGTATATTTAAAGGAATATGGTTTCTTCTACCTGTTTGAAATTGAATCATTTTTGTTTTCTCGATGTTTATTTTTAAATTATTGTACCTCAACCAACTAATGATATTATTTAATGCAAAGTTTATGTCATTTTCATATGAATTAATATTTTTACTTTCTATCACAAGAGTTGTGTCGTCCGCAAACAGAATAGTATTATTGTCTGTCGCATTTGGAAGATCATTAATATATAATAAAAATAAAAATGGCCCCAAAACACTCCCTTGTGGGACTCCAAAATTATTAGTTAAGTAATTTGACCTGTAAGTAGTTCTCCTACCTCTATCTAGTTTAGATATGTCAACACATTGTGATCGATCCGATAAATAATCTTTGACCCAATCATTCACTAATCCCCTTATGCCATATTTATTGAGCTTATATAGCAATAAATTGTGGTCGACAAAATCAAAAGCCTTGCTCATTTCTAAAAAGATTGCCGCTACCGGAGTGCCTACATCTACCGCTTCCGTAATTACTTTCACTAAGTCAAAGCAAGCCAATGACGTAGTACTGTCTTTTCGAAAACCGAATTGCTGTTTTGTTAATATATTTTCCCGCGCCGCATATTCTTCTAATCTCTTAAGCATTACCTTTTCAAATATTTTAGAGAATACTGGAATAAGTGTGACTGGTCGGTAGTTGTTCATGTCACATGGATCACCTTTTTTGAACAACGGTTTTACAATCGATACCTTTAAATTTCGTGGAAAAATTCCCTGTTCAAAGGACAGGTTAATTAAATAAGTAAGTGGCTCGCAGATATGTTGGGCGCAGTCCTTTATAGTTTTTGTTTTTATGTCATCAATGCCGACAGAGTGAGTATCATTAAGACCATTTATTATTTTTAATATTTCAGTAGGGTCTGTAGGTTTTAAAAACATTGAATTAGAATTTAAAGAACTCATAGTCTTATTGATATTGTCAATTTCAAATTTAAAATTAGTGTCATTTGTCAAATTTACAAAAAAATTATTAAAAGCATTACTAATGTCATTTGATTCTGTAAATACGTCATTATTAATTATTATTTTAGCAATGTCTGAATCTGTGTTTGCATTATTAATAGTATCATTTATTATCTTCCATGTAGCTTTACACTTGTTTTTATTGTTGTCTATATATTTTTTGTGCTGTAATTGCTTTGATTTCAAAATACATTTCTTTAAAAGGATTCTATACTTGCTATATCTACGATATGGTTGCTTTTTATCGCTTCCAGTCAGCTTATATTTTAAATATAAGTACCTTTTCCTCACGCAAGACTTTCTTATTCCTCTGGTAAGCCATAAGTTATTGTTTCTACTATTTGATTTTTTTATAATAATCAGTGGGAAGCACAGTTTATAGAATAGGCAAAACAAGTCGTGAAATTCTTCAAAGGCTTGGTTTGCATTGACCTGCTTATAGACCTCGGAAAAAGTAAGGGATGAAATGTAGTACCTAAATTTATTTACATTATCCTCATGAAAGTCCCGAATACTCTCTGTCCAGGTTACCTGTCTACGTATGTTCTTTATTTCTATGGTAAGTGTTTGACCAGTGTGGTCAGAGATACCAAGGTTGTGTATTTCAGCCTTGACCTTTTTAAAATTACTTGCTATCTGATCTAAGCACGTTTTTAGCCTTGTAGGCGATTTTATATGTAACTCTATGTTAAAATTTTCTAGAACACTAATAAGTTGTTTGCTGCGTTTACTAAATGTTAGCGTATTTAGGTTCCAATCGCCGCACAATATAATTTTTTTAGCGCGTATTGAGATCATCAGTAAAAGTTGTTCTAATTTTTCCAAAAACGCTTTCTCATTCTTGCTAGTAGGATTACGATAGATACATACTATGCATAATTTTGCCGATTTTATCTCTATACCACAGCATTCGAATATAAAGTTACAACCCAAATCCATGATATTATTTAGAACAGTACACTCAATGCCATCCCTGACCAGTACGCACGAACCCCCTTTACTCTTACTACGACAGTAGGATGACAAAAGTCTATACCCTGGGACTTTTAAAAGGTGTTCTACCCCTCGTTTTATATTAGTCTCAGTTAAACAGATGACATCTATCTCCTTTTTATTCTGAGCAAATTCCGACATTACAAAAGACAAATATTCACTTTTGGTTACAGCACCCGCAATATTCTGATGAAAAATTGTAAACTCATGGACTTTGTTAGGGACGAAAAAATTTTTGATTTTTATGATGCGTGGAAGGCTTATTGTTAAAATAATAAGGGATGGTACCTTTCTTAGGACTTTGAATTATTATTGGGTCTTCAGATCCGTTGTTACAGGAAATCGGCTTATTATGTTCTTCTTCTTCCATACAGTCCGGCTGATGGTCCGGTTTACTAAAAAATATTTTGTTTACCGCCAAAAAATTTATTTCAACATGTAGTTTTAAACTTAACATTCTCAAAAACCTACCAGGGTTCCGTTGGAAAGTGTCATTGGAATTCATTTTTACAAATTTACAGTGAATATGATTTTTTACTAGTAATTCTATTTTTTTATTTAACATGCATTCATTCAAATAGGGATTTGATTGAACTTCTACAACAAATACCTTGCAATTTTTTAACAGGTATAGTATATTAGTCAAATTTGACAAAAGTTTATGCGGATTTTTATCGTTGGATCCAAGCGAAATCACGACGACATCGTTCTTAGTGATTGTTTTAGACAAGGTTTCGCATGACTTTAATACTTCGGAACTTTCTGCCCATGGCTTCACCATGCCATAGATACTATAGTTGTCATCACCTTTCCTTCTACGGTCATAAGTTAGTCGTAGAGCTAATCCTCGAGCTTGTTCATCTCCTAATATGAAAATATTACTCTTTTTATCATTATTATCACTATCTACCGGATTAAAAAGTTCGCTCGACTTGTCAAAGTTTATAATATTATCTGATGACTCATGTTTAGTTAATACATTTACATCTCTGCTATTATTATCTGCACTTAATAATTGCGGTACCGTTATTCTTCTTGCATTAATATTTTGATGTAGAATTTTAGGAGTTTCGTCTATGGTCAGATTTCTTGAATTATTAAGTGGGGAAAACCGAGAAATGGCCATTCTCATAGACGTTAGCCTCTTCAGTGTTGGTGTACGAGAGAAGTTGCGTGATTGCGTTCCAGATGGAGACTTAGGAGTGCACGACAATGAACTGCCGGAAATACTTTTCAGAACAAATATTTGTCTTTCTTTCTCTGAGACATCTTTCCTTAATTGGTTACACTCATAGTTTAGTTTTATTATCTCGTCATGGGCACTCTCGTTTTCTGTTTTTAATGTTACCAATTGTTCTCTCAAATCTCTGATTTCATTATTGTCATGTACTACAATTGGAGCGCTGCTTGTGGACACATTCAATACTTCGTAGGACAGGTTTGAGTTGTTACTCTGTAATGAGTCATTCATGTTATCAAATTGATCTAAGTCCGAATTTCTTCTTTTGGTGACCGGTTTTCTAAACGTTACGTTGTCTAACATGTTGTGGTCCATGTTTTACCGAACGTCAGATAAAAATCTACCAGCAAAAATTAAAGTGCTTGTTGGGATTCGAACCAGGGGTGATATTGTCACGAACGTTCTACCCAACGCTCAGAACCACCAAGCTACAGTGTTTTAGAACTCAGCGGCGAAAATATAGTACAATATGAAGCCAGACAGTGACATCATAAACAACTAGCCGTTAGTGTGATTCATTTGAGTTCACTTATTTTTATGATCACCGTCTTTTAAAAACAATACACATTATTTTTTAAACCAATTATTTGTCCCTTTGATGCATTAATTTATTTAAA
The DNA here is from genome assembly GCA_907269075.1 of Idaea aversata. Lineage (NCBI taxonomy): Eukaryota > Metazoa > Arthropoda > Insecta > Lepidoptera > Geometridae > Idaea > Idaea aversata. Next base: position 1,056,321 of record OU026109.1, read on the forward strand.
GTTATGTGTCTTTTTATTTGATTTAATTATATACACTAGTTATTGTGGTAATTTATGTTTATTTGCATCATTTTTGTAACATCTATATTCACAACACTACTTCTTCATTTTAAAGAATTATAGTTGTATAACATTATTACGCACGATTTTAGTCACAGTTTATCGATTTGCACAGTTTTTATAAAGTAAAAGAGTTGTTTACTATTTTTAATTAAAAAACTTTACGGAGCCGATGTTGTCACAGGCAGCGTCAACTACCCTTTTTAGGGTTCCGCACGTTAAAAAATTAAAAAGGAACCCTTTTTCACTCTCTTTTGTGTCTGTCTGTCTGTCTGTCCATGTCACCACCGTTTTTCTCAGGAACGGGTGGTGCACCTAGCAAGTTGAAATTTATACTTATACTAGCTGCGCCCCGCGGTTTCACCCGCGTAAGTACTCACCGTTTAAACCTTCCCTGGACTACAACAAACACAACAAAAAAAGAATTGGCCAAATCGGTCCAGCCGTTCTCGAGTTTTAGCCAGACTAACGAACAGCAATTGATTTTTATATTATAGACTAGCTGCGCCCCGCGGTTTCACCCGCGTAAGTCCGATCTTTAAATTCTCACCGTTTAAACCTTCCCTGGACTACAACAAACACAACAAAAAAAGAATTGGCCAAATCGGTCCAGCCGTTCTCGAGTTTTAGCCAGACTAACGAACAGCAATTGATTTTTATATATAAGAAGATGTAGGTAAGTAGGTAGGTACATGAAAATTCTACGATTACTTACCTACTGATTTTTCGATTTATGAAGAAATTTATGAAAATACTCTCATTTTTAATTCATTTAATTTATATTTAATACGTTAAAACAAATTTTACGTTTTGTAATTCAAAGTAATTCAAATAATAATGAAACAATGATTTATTAATGGTGACTTATAAGAAATTAAGTAATATTAAATTAAATTATTAAAATATATAGTACTACATGTTATTACTAATTATAATTATAATATCACCATCGATAATAAGGCTAGTAGGTATCATTTTAATCTAAAAACTGGAAAAACCAATGATACTAGGAAGAATTATTAGAAAATTCCTTCATTTAATAGTTGATTCATAGAATTTTTTTCTTTATAATTTGCAACAATTATTACTTCCTACCCAATTAGAGTTATCAGGTATGAATGAATAAGCAGTATTAAGAAAAATAATGGCTAAGGAAAAAACCTACGATAGATTAAAAGTAAATTTTTTTATTCCTTCAAAATTAGTTCCATAAAATATGCAACTTTTGCTACGGTTGGAGCCAACGGAATGGATTTTGATTATTACTTTTTTTTAAAGCAATTTAACTGTCACAACAATTAAACAATAAAAACTTAAATTTATTAAACAACCTACTTTACATCCCTAAATATATAAATATCTCGTGTCGCGATGTTAGTTATCAATCTCCACCTAACCGCCTTAACCGATTTGTATGATTTTTTTGTGTATATTCGTATTAGGTCTGAGAATCGAACAACATCTATTTTTTCCCCCTTTTTATACGTACCTAAATGGCAAAATATCGTTTTCCGGGGCAGCTAGTTTTTAATAAAATCAAAAAAGGCCAATAACTGCGTTATTTATTTGCATTACCTAAGCTAATCTATTTATATTACGTTTTAATATTAATTTCTTGTATATTCAATGTATATTGATTTGCAACAATTTTTCCGTACCCAAAGGACCATTTTATTAAGACTCCACGGTCCGTCTGTCTGTCTAGACAGTTTAAATTTTACAGATGATGTATTTCTGTTGCCGCTATAACAACTAATATTAAAAACAACATATAAGGATACAGAACCCTTCGTGCGCAAGTCCGACTCGCACTTGGCCGGTTTTTTTATTATTACCTAGTTTAATTAAAATTTCCTGTGACAATAAGTTTAGTAATATCTTCTAATCTATAGGAAAAACCAACAATATAGGTAGATGTAGAACTTATTGTGCGTGCAATTTTTAATTTCAAATTGTCGAGAATCAATACCTACGCTCGCGTTCTATTTAAGTGAATCCAAATTGATATTGTAGCCATTTCATCCCGAGCCAGAGTCCGCTTCGTATCCCGAACGGAAAAGTGAACGAAAGTTCTGTTACATATTAAAAATTTTAAAAAGTTTTAGTGAAAAAAAATTTTTGTTACTTTGTCTTTTTTAAATTATTTGCTGTTGGTTAATTTTTATTTTGTGCCTTTCAAAGGATTTTTTGTGTTTTTTTTTATTGAAAAGGTAACTTTTAGTTTTATTTTCTTTTTTACAGCTTTTTGTTTTTTATTATTTGTGTTATTTAAAAGGATAGGAAAGCTTTATGAAAGCTACGGATAATTTATGTAATTTCTTCAAAAAAAATTGTATAATCATTAGATTTTATTTTTACTAAATGTGTGTCTATTTGTCTTGACGATCGGCTCAATCGATTCCGATGAAAAAAAATTACAGGGTTAGTCCGTAGAGTGGAAAAGGGCTTTTTTATGCGGGTAGGTGAAACCGTAGAATGCAGCCTTTTAAAGAATATAATTTTTTAATTCGCATAACTAAAATAACATACATAAAACTTTAAGTTTTTCTATTTTTTTTTTAATATCTAATTTATTATGAGAGTTATTTAAATACCGCGTACTTTTTTATACGAAATAAAATAGCTCTTTTCTTCCTTTCTTTTTAGGTGTTTCTATTATTTGTGTCATTAATAAAGTATACACAAAAAATAGCGCTTTATCACTACATAGTATAAAACAAAGTCGCTTTCTCTGTCCCTATTTCCCTATGTATGCTTAAATCTTTAAAACTACGCGACAGCTTTTGATGCGGTTTTTTTTATTAGATAGAGTGATTCAAGAGGAAGGTTTTTATGTATAATATGTACATGCATAATATAGCTGTGCGAAGCCGGGGCGGGTCGCTAGTGGGTTATAAGTTAAAATTATAAATAACTTTTTTGAAATAATAAAACATGTAAGCATAGAATACAAAACTATTTAAGTTATTGACATCTAAGTACAATTTTTTTTGTTTAATTCATTGGATGAAAACACTAATATATGAAAATTCCATTAAAAACCATCCAGGGGTTTGATCGTCTTAAAAAAGCTCGAAGCGTTAACCTTCCTTCAATATCCGTAGCTTTCCTTGAAAACTTTAAAAAGCTTTTCACTTTTTTTTTAACTAAAATAACTTAGATATATTTAAATAAATTGAGAATAAAAACGAAATCACTCTGTGGCATGCGATGGTTGCGGGTTCGATTCCCGTTGTAATTATATCCTTTCTAACTAGGACATTTTTATATGATCTAAGTACATTTTTTTTCTGGTCTTAATGTTTACACATTAATTACAAGGAAGTTCATAAGTATTCTTTCTGCTGCCAGGTCACCATATAACAAGCCTAGTTGCTTATCTTTAGGCTAGATATCGTGTGCAATGTCTTGCTCTAATAAACGTAGATACAAAAACACCCAGACTAACGATAATATATTTGTTCGAAATGGGAAATGAACCCGCACCGTCATAAAATATCCCTTAACTGCTGCAAAGCATGAACCGCAAGAACTGGTTAATATTAAGTGAACTTCTTGAGGCAATGGGTGAAGCCAATTACCCCGTCTCGTCACGTATTAACTATTGCAATTTTCTTACGGATCCCTAATTTTTTTTAAGATATATATCTTACTAGCGACCCGCCCCGGCTTCGCACGGCTATATTATGCATGTATTATACATATAAACCTTCCTCTTGAATCACTCTATCTAAAATCCGTTGCGTAGTTTTAAAGATCTAAGCATACATAGAGAGAGACAGACAGCGGAAAGTGACTTTGTTGTACTATGTAATGATATTATTAATAATGTACCTGTCTATTAGTGAAATAATTTCTGAAATCGCTCCAGTAGTTTCGGAGCCTATTCCTTACAAACAAACAAAATCTTACCTCTCTAAATTATTAGTGTAGACTAGTAGCGCTCCGCGGTTTCACCCGCTTATCTCCGGATCCCGTGGTCACTTGGCCGGTTTTTTCTTGTCCGTGGCGCACCTCAATCTAAGTAGCTAATATATTACATCCATTGATTTGTGCTGTGCATGGATATTATATGATTCAGTCAGAACTTTCAATTTTATAATTATAAATTTGAATAAATTTGCAATAATTATTTATTATGTTACTCGCGTAATAATTCTCTACGCAATTTTCTTAATTTTTTCTTTCAGGACCTTCTCCTGACAGTAACAAACACAACAAAAAGAGAAATCAGTTCAGCTGTTCTCTAGATTTGCGCTTAGCAACACATTCAGCGATTCATTTTTATATTAAAGGGATTTTAGTTCATTTTGCGTCACCTACGTTACAGTAATGTAAAAAAACTTCATAATTTATTTAATTTTTAGTTTATTTTAACGTCATAGAGCTTTTATTTCCCATAATGCTCTGGTACTTATGGTTTTTTTTTATGGTGTCATGTAGTTTAACAATACCGCTCTTAAAAGATTAGCAAAGCCCAGTTAAACCCGCGTAAGTCCCGATCCCGTAGGAAAATTGTCATAAAAGGTCATTTTTTATCTTACTCCCAATGAATTAATGTATCCTCAGACCAAGTTTCAATAAAATCGGTCCAGTAGTTTCGGAGCATATTCGTTACAAACAAAAAAAATCAAATAAATTATTCCTCTTTAAAATATTAAAAAAGAACAAAAAAGTTATAGGTACTTAAAGAAGTTCCTTGGCGTTCACATGTTTGTTAGTAATTTGTTTTTTAATTATTTTAAAGTATATTTTCCTGAAATACCTAAGTATTAGAGTAATTTTCATATATTTTTAAACACGATTTTTAGTAATAGCCGCCGGGAACAACCCCTCACTACCGGTCTAAAATGACTCATTCGAAAAATATTTCAATATCGTAAACGTTCGTTCGTTCGTTCGTTGTCGTTTTTATATTCGTAGTAAAGACCCTTTGCCACTTCCTTTAAAAGAAATGTTAAAAAAACACGGTCGACCTGAATGGGCTTATGGAATGGTGACAGTTATTAAGTTTTTCTAAGAACTTCGGTTACTAGGCGATTTTTTATAGATAGAGGTAGTCAATAAACGCAAACATGTCCGTCGTTTGAAGCTTATATTAGCGACCCGCCCCGGCTTCGCACGGCTATATTATGCATGTATTATACTTATAAACCTTCCTCTTGAATCACTCTATCTATAAAAAAAAACCGCATCAAAATCCGTTGCGTAGTTTTAAAGATTTAAGCATACAAAGGGATATAGGGACAGAGAAAGCGACTTTGTTTTATACTATGTAGTGATTTAAAATGTATTGTTCTTATCAAAATCGAGAAAAAAACCCATCAAGACATTTCTGAAATAACAAGAGCTACAAGTCTGAAACTTAGACGACCCAGTTGGCACAATGGTCACCATGCCGGACTGCCAAACACTGGGTCGCGGGTTCGATTCCCGCCTCAGACATGTATTTATGCTTAGATATTTGTCTGTCGTCTGGTTGTTTCTATTTTTTACAAGTATATTACAAAAGAAAAAGTATATAAGTAGTATATCCGTTGTCTAGCACCCATAACACAAGTGTAGTTACATAGCTTGGGGCTAGATGGCGATGTGTGGAATGTCCTGCAATATTTATTTATTTATTATTATTCGCATGGGCGAAGGGGAGTACTAAGAAAGGGTAGAAATAAGACCTTTATAGGGGTGAAAAGGGTTGATAAAGGTTTATAGTAACTATAATTTGTTCTGTATTTGAAGGAAATCAATCATCATTTTTAAAGAAACTGTAACACGAGTAAAACCGCGTTGTGCAGCCAGTTTCCATATTAACTAGCTGCCTAAACCCTTCCTCGATAAATGGATCCTATCCAACACAAATAGTACATTGTTATCCTAGGTGTGAAAGTCACTCATTACAAGTCCCGAGACGGAGTTTGGCGCCCGAGCGTAGCGAGGGCGCTAATAGTTCGAGGGACTTAATGAGTCTTTCACCCGAGGTAAACACTGTGCTTTTCATTACGAATAATACATAAAATTCTTCGTAACAATGAGAGTGAATGAGAGACTCCATACTACCTGATCCTCTTCCAAGGTTGGGACCAAAGAGGTTATATACATGTAGTGTTATTCTTTGGTGTTACTTAAAGCAAGGAGGTTAGGTTTTTGAAGTTCCTAATGCGTAATGATACTGATACTGGCTACATGCACATTGCACAAGCCGTGCGAAGTCATAATTTGACATGACAGCTGTCAGTGAAAGCGATTTTCCCTAGGGCTGAAAGTTTTATTTTCTACACGCTCTTCAGGCATCTTTAGACCTACTTTCGGAGTATGAGTAATGAAAAATATTTTTTCAATTCAAACCAGTAGTTCATGAGATTAGCGCGTTCAAACAAACAAACAAACTCTTCAGCTTTATAATATTAAGTACTAGCGACCCGCTCCGGCTTCGCACGGCTATATTGTGTATGTATTATACATATAAACCTTCCTCTTGAATCACTCTATCTATTAAAAAAACCGCATCAAAATCCGTTGCGTGGTTTTAAAGATTTAAGCGTACAAAGGGAAAAAGGGACAGAGAAAGCGACTTTGTTTTATACTATGTAGTGATGATAGGTTATATCTGACATCTAGACAAAAAAATAGAAGCCTCGTTAGGATACGCAGCCATTACGAAAAATTAAGGGTTAAAACAGAGCTTTTCGTTTTGGCGTAAGTTAAGAAATAGCACTGAGGAAAATTTTCGCTGCTTTTGATTGCTAAGCAGTTTTCAAAAGGGGAATTTTAAATACAAAATTGAATCCATATTTTCCTTAGTCACGGCATCACGCGTAAACGGCATTTCGCTAATTCTTTTTTATTTTGTTTGTTAATGTCGGAAGAAGTATCATATAAAAGAATTTTTTTAGAAATAATTTTGCTGGTGGAACCGCGGGACGCAGCTAGTTATAATTAAAAACCATTTTTTGGGTTTTTGGGCTCTGAAACAAGGAAACAAGGATAGATTGAATTTTGCGAGTAAGATAAGCTACTTTATTTCGATATTTCCATAGAATGTTTGGACTGAAAAGACGATGTACCTACATACCTAGTCTAAAACACGCCTAAGTACCTATACCTTGAATTTATGTTTACCTATTTATTTATTACATAATACCTATATTTATAATGTTTTATAATTAATAATATTTCATTTCCTATGTTCATTAGTCATGTTTAAAGTTATTGATAAAAAAAATGACAACGTGATGTTTTAAAATATTTTTATTATGAATCATAAAAAAATTACATAATATTGTGTTAAAGTTTCTTGATCCTTGTTTTTTACTTTTATATCTCTAAAAACGTGTCTTTTGCAACTTATAACTGCCAAAGATACTAGCAGTGTCATCTAGCGTCATCACACCAAACTAAAAATAATTAAATGGGAAAATTACTAAATATCTTTTGAAATTAAGCTTTAAAAGTATAATTCTTTACAAATAATTTAATTGTCTCTTTTCTTTTGTTACAGAAACCAGTTGAATCTCAGTATTATTTAAAAGTTACTATAAAGAAATCAAAATGTATTTAGTTCTGCTACTCGCCGCCGCCGCGCTACTGGGCGACTCTTGCCAGACTGCGAACGTGAATAAACACATGAAATTACTAGCGGAAATGGACAATCACATAGAAAGTAATGGTAAGTTATTGAGTTTATGACATTTTGTAGAAAAAAAATCTTCACAAAAAGGAGATTTTTAACTCGTCGCGTAATATTTATAGGGTTCCGTAGCCAAGGGGTAAAAACAGCAATAGTAACGTCCCCCTATTACTAAGACTTCGCGGTCTGTCTGTCACTCATGAACCGTGATAGCTAGACAGTTAAAATTTACACAGATGCTGTATTTCTGTTGCCGCTAAAAATATTTTGTGGGGCTCTCAATGGAGGCACAATGATGAGGCTTAGAGCGGAAACAGCCCCGTAAAACTAAACTAAGCTAAGTGGGGTTCTCATACAATATGATACGGAACCTTTCGTGCGCAAGCCCGACTCGCCATTGGCCCGTTTTTTGTATGTTCAATTGTTCACCGATTACACAAAGACGGCTTAACCGATTGAGATGTTTTTAATGGGAATCTGATAGTGAAATTGCACGAGCGTGCAGCAAATTATCTAGTTTTCAATATCTAACAGTAAAGTCGGCCTTAAAACTAATAGGTTCAGATTGATAAACCATCTAGAACCACCTTCTCCAAACAAAACTCTTCAATGAGTTCCAATAACGGGCTACAATTTAAAGAATTTAATCACTTTTGAATATTTTTGAGTGTATATTTTTATTTTTTGTGAGATACCTACATGTACGTCTAAGAAGTACCTACTTACTACAAAGTTAAAGTTGAATGCCCTACCCGCCCTGCCCATGACCTCCATTGTGCACATTAGCCATTCATTTGCAAATGTATCACCTCTAGAACTTTGTTTGATCTTTGCTTCTCAGATATAAGATGTACCTAGATTCTAGGGTAAAGACATGGTAAAGAGTGCTCATGTTACTCGTCTTCAAAGACTTTCAATCTATACTCTATACTAATATTATAAAAAGAGGAAAGATTTTTTAGTGTTTTCAGTAAGTATTACAACTCGCGGTAACCTCGAAATTACTGGTTTAATTTGAACGAAATAAACTGTATTTGATTGACTAACGCCCGTATACTAAAACGTATAGGGGTCCTCTTCACTACATAGTATAAAATAAAGTCACTTTTCGCCGTCCCTATGTCCCTTTGTATGCTTAGATCTTTAAAACTACGCAACGGATTTTGATGCGGTTTTTTTTAATAGATAGAGTGATTCAAGAGGAAGGTTTATATGTATAATATGTATAATACATGCATAATATAGCCGTGCGAAGCCGGGGCGGGTCGCTAGTAATATATAAAACGTGCTTTTTCTATTTGAACATAATAGTCAATCGATTAATTAAAACCTCCTTCGAATTCACGAAAATAAACTAAAAGTAATAATAAATAAATAAATATTGCATGACATTTAACACATCGCCAGCTAGCCCCAAGTAACTAGACTTGTGTTATGGGTGGTAGACAATGGATTTACTACTTATAATATACTTTTCTTTTTTGAAGTGAAAACTTCTTATGGCGCGTTGGGCACTTTTGTGGGTGAGAATTTTCACCCGTTCTCGCGACAGATGAGATTTTACACAGATATACAGTTTTCACTTCTGCCTGCACTCCCGGAGTGCGCTGTTTTTTTTAATTTATACTTATAATACATAGAAACAACCAGACCACAGACAAATTTTATTATCTAAGCATAAATACTCGCCTGAGGCGGGAATCGAACCTGCAACCCTGTATTTGGCAGTTCGGCATGGTGGCCATTGTGCCAACTAGGTTTTCTATTTGCGATTTTTATTGCCCGATTTCCAACCACCTCAATTTGTTTGATTACAGCAGTCCCATCAAAATCATCAAGTAAAAAGTTCGTGAGTATAACACAGCGCCCAAGCGACACCTATACGCACGAAGCAGGAACTACGATCTCTCTGACGTGCGTAGCGCTCGGCTCGCCGGCGCCATCTGTGCATTGGTTCAAAAACGATGCACCGGTTTACGAGGTGAGTCCTTGTGTTTAATACTAGATGGCGTTGTTGTAATTATTCACTGATAGAAGCACATAAGTGGAGATAAGCGTCTTTGTTCCAACTCTAGCAAAAACTTCCTCTGGTATGCATTATGTATGTACGTTGGTACTTTGGTACTCTTCTACTGGTCGTATTTTACACCCGATCTGGTCGAAACTTGGTATATAGATATTACATCCTCCAAAAGTAGGCTACTGAATATCTCCACCATAAAACCCGATCCGATTATTCTTTTTAAATTAAATTTTAAAGAACTTCATGATGGTCGTATAAAAAATGGCGAAGAGCTGTTGAGAATCTTTGAATTGAAGAATCGGCCTATTAACTACTAGTTAGAAATTGATAGAGCACTTGGAACCACCTTCTCACACAAAATTCTTCAAAAGTTGGTGCTCGCGAAGTCTACTCGCAGATCTACGAGTTAAATTTGATGCTAGATGACGTTGTTGTAAACAATTTGGTATTATTTCCACAGTACGACCTGGAATCCAACGAGTTGATAGATACCAACCCGACTTCACTTGGTGAAGTGACCTCCACTTTACTTGTGACTCGATCATCACCCCGAGACATCTACACCTGCCTCGCTGCTTCGGGATCTAAGACTGCAAGGGCCACTACCACGGTTTATGGAGCCAGTAAGTGTCAAAATAAGATATGGATAAGGTGGATAAGTCAATCTATCAGGCAAATCTGAAATAGATTTGCCTGATAGATTGACTTATCCACCTCGACTTTTATGCCGAAGATCGTTGCTTTGAATCCTGACCGGCAGTGCAGAAACCTGGCTTTTACAATGAAAAAAACCATTAAGATGGAACTGGCTTTATTTGCTCCAGACGTATTAACGAATTATTTCCTCTGGAAACGATCGATTTAGCTAATCATAAATCATAAATCATAAATATTTATTTTTTGTAGGTCTAGGTATAAAAGTTCTTAAAAGATAAAAATAAAATGGTACTTTCTAGATCTTGCCATTTTGGCGTACAAAATTATGTCAAAATTAGATCAACAACAAAAGTAGAAATATAAAATGTTAGAAACAAACCAGCACCACGATAAAAAGTAAATGTCAATATCAATTATTTAATTAGGTACTTATAATAAAGAAAAATATAGACATAGAAATAACATCTTATTCAAGTTTGTCTCTTAAAAATTCGTCAACTGTGTAATATGTTTTCTCAATAAGAAATTCACGCAGAGCATGTCTGAAATCATCCAAACCATCCCGGCCCCTAATATGTGATGGTACTTTATTGTATATTTCTATTGCCATAAAAAAGATACTCATACGAAGATGATGTGAGTGAGAATTCAAGTTATACCTAAACATACCCTCACGTCTGTTTCCTACTGAATATTTTTCAAAAAGTTGTTGATTTTCCTTTGCAAATTTAGCAATTTCCAATATATATAAGCAAGGAAAAGTTAATATTCGGAGATTTTTAAAGTGCGGTCGACATGAGACTGTCTGCTTGATTCGGCATATAGCTCTTATACAGCGTTTTTGAGCTCTAAATATTTTTAATTTACTAGTTGAGTTGCCCCAGAAAATTATACCAAAACTAAGTATACTTGCTACGTGACCATGATATGCTGTTACCAATGTCGATAAATTGGCTAAATTACTCAGTCTTGACAACGCATATGCAAAACTTGCTACTCTATTGATAACTGATTCACAATGTTCCTGCCATGTCAGATTATTGTCAATTATTATACCTAAAAATCTTGTAGAATCAGTCTCTTTAACAATATGGTTTTGATAATTAATGTGCATGTCATATTTTGCTCTACTTTGCCTATGTCGAAAGTTCATTATAAAAGTCTTGTCTAGATTTATTTTTAAATTATTATATTTTAGCCATTGAATAATACTATTTAGGGAAGTATTAATTTCATGCTCCAGTTCTGCATAACTATTGCCCACAAAAAGTACTGTGCTGTCGTCAGCAAATAGAGTCATGGCATTCTGCGTAGCTGTGACAAAATCGTTTATATATAGTATAAATAACAGGGGACCCAGAACGCTCCCTTGAGGTACACCATATGTTACGGGCTTAGCATCAGACACAAACGCAGTTTCCGTATATGAGAGCATATTTATCCTATGTACTTGTGTAACTTGGGAACGATTAGAAAGATATGACTTTATGAGATCGTGGGCTTTACCTCTTATTCCATAACAATGAAGTTTATGAAGAAGCAGCTCACGATCCACACAATCAAATGCCTTCGTCATGTCAATGTACAGAGCTAGAACCTTTTTTTTCGTATCCATACCAATATGTACTTTGTATAGAAAGTCATACACGGCTTTGTTTATAGACTTATTTTAAGGCTAAGGTCTTCTGATTCGCCCAAATCCTGTCAAATTCTTCTATTTTCTTTTTCCAATATGTGGAGTCAGCACAAGATGTCGTTTTTCTCCATCCACGTTTACTTTACACCCCTTTCCTCCATATCTTCCCTATACAGCAATCCATGCACCTCTTCTTTGTTTGTCCTCTCGCTATACGACCATTTACTTCCAAGTCTTGCACTCTTCTTGTGAGATGAGTATCTTCTCTCCGCAAGACATGACCACTTTTTACTTATCAGTAATGGCTGCCACTTTCATACTTCCCTTAAAAGCCTGTCACTTCTTGTTACACCACACATCCATCTCAGCATTCTCATCTCTGCTACACGCAGTTTCCTTTCATCCAACACTAAGCTAGTTACGATAAGAGTCCTGCTAATGCTTTAACTTTGTGTTTCAGTTGAATCAACCACACTATCCGAACGCTCGAAACTGTTCCCCCTCGAGCCTCGCATCGTGGTCTCCTACAAGGTATACCTGGACGTCATAGGGAACAACGTCGTGCTACCGTGCAGGGTGAAAGGACATCCGCGGCCCCTTGTCACATGGACGGATAATGAAGGAGTGCTCGTCAAAAAGGACCCTAGAATGACGGTGAGTCTTATTTAACTATAAAGTGTTTTCTTTATATTTTGAAAATGCTCTATGTTCTGAGTAAATCTTCTCAAATTAAAAATCCTTGATTCCAATTTACTTGATTTTTTGGGGTAAGATACGTCAGAATAAACACGGAATTTAAATTTTACTGCAAATCACATCCCAGCTTGGGACGGCCTACATCTTCCTATCAAAAGACTACCTTTTTTTCACGACATCGTCTGCACCTCATTTAATTTTCTTAGCAGATGCCTACGTCGTTTCTATTTGTTATCAGTCAGTCAGGAATTTGAACTTTACATTTAAAGATAAATCATTTGACATGGTTTTATGGGGTCATTTAATTTTTATTTGTGTGTGTACCTATTTAGTTTTACCATTATTTTACTGTGGAATAAATTAAATAAAATCATGGTTTTTATCGTCATCATAAATCAGCTCCAGGACGTCCAATGCTGAACATAGGCCTAAAGACATCCAGCTTTTTGGCTCATTGTATCCTAAACTATAGTACTATATTTTCGTGTAATTTTAATTAACTTCTCTCCTATAATATAATGTTTGCATTTAAGGTGCTACGTTCCGGCGAGCTAGTAATCTCAACTCTCAGTTGGAGCGACATGGGTGGCTACACCTGCCATGCTACCAACACGTTCGGCACGCAAACTGCTAACACCTTCGTCTATCCAGCCAAAGTAAGTCATCTAATATATACTGGTTTACAGAGTAACTAATAAAATATACATGATTATTGGTAACTATATTAGCAAGCGGTTGAGGGTCACTTCTGTGCACCTAAATAAACAACTTTTGTTCTACGACTTTTGGAAATTCAAAATTTTTGGAAATTTTTAGGTTATATAAATTCGAAAATCAGCAGATTTTTTTAACCAAGATCGTTTAGACTTAGACCACTAGATAAAACTTAAAAAATAAGTATATTATATTTTAATGTTAATGACCTCTACATGTAAGAAACAGCTGATTTTCAACTAAGAAAACATAAGCTAAGAGTTTGAAACTTAGCATGGGGATTCCATTTTGAAAGTAAGCCAGTAAGTACTAAGAAAGTTGTTTTGGAAATTCGACTCAAATTATTAATCTGATGAAGAACTTTCAAAACCATTACCAGGCAACTTGTGACACTACCAGAAATATTTCATGTCAAGCCGACGCGACGGTAGCAGTTACTTAAATTACATGGAGACAATATTGTTTCTCACTTACGCCACATTACTAGTGGTGCCATCTATAGTTGATTTAAAGATTTAAATAACTGATTCGATGAATGATTAATGACTACTAACGCCATCTACGCCGAATATGGGCGGCAATAAATAACTCAACATCTACTCTTAAAATTTGGTAATGGATAATTTTATGAAGTCAAATTAATAAAATACAGCCTGGTGACAGACTGACAGATGGACGGACAGCGAAGTCTTAGTAATATGAAAAACCTACTCGTAGCGCCATCTACCGTCGCGTAGCAATAACTAATTTAACGTTTTCACGTGGCTTTTCCTAATTTTATTCTTTTATTTTGTTACAGGCCAGTTAGACAAACGAACAGACGTACAAACAAACGTTACTTAACTTGGATGTTCCTTTTAAAATAAGTTTCTATTTGTTAAGGCCCCTACACACGAAGTGTGTACACGCCGCGGTTTGTTAGCGTTTTTTAATACTTTGGTATTATATTTTGGAATATGTATATTGTATCAATTTATTATCATACTTAATCTTTATGAAAAAACAAGCATTTGTAAGTAACTAAACTTTTTGGTTTAGCTTCCTTTCTAGATGTAATAAGAGTTTTTTACTAGGTAGGTTGGCTTAGTGGGTGATACCTCGTCATTCAATCTGATGGTCATGGGTTCGAAGAGAGGTCCCGGTCTGTAGTGGGCCATATAAGCTGATTTTAATAACTTTAAGAGGCCGACGGAGTAAAAATTTCCATACAAACGTTAAAAATCCACATAAGTCATGCCCAAATGGCTGGTTGCATTGTATCTATAGATCACAGATCCGTTAGCCAAAGTATCCACAAATGAAATTAAATTCAACTATTTTTAAGTTAAAATCAAATATTACTGTTGTTATTACGTTTGTAAGGAAAAAAATACTCCTACCTATAAACCGACATTAATTTGTATTGTAATTTTATTTATTTTTAATGAATTTCTACAATTTATACCACTAATATTGTATTCATTTTACCTTTGTAACATTTACATATTTTTAATGTAAAATATACTTTATTGAACCGGTAAGACCCTTAACCTTCAAATACCAAAGTTGTAAAAAAAACGCTCCAAAACGGCTGGCCCGTAAAACGCCGCGTTTTATGTCAAGTGTGTATAAACCTTAACAAAAATCAAATTATCGCCTATTTTTTTTAATTAATAAAGTACATTTTACACTTGCAGGGGTGACGTAGACCACAAACTAAACCAGTCGGCCGATTGATCCAACAATAATGAGGCACATTAAGGGACTAAAGCGTAAAAGTAATATGATTTACTTAATTTACCCAAACAAAAAACACTAATAATATTCTTTAGGATTTAGGCACATAAGTACTATCGAAATATTATTTTTAAAACATAATCTATTTAATTTAAAAGATAAACGAGTAATCTGTACCTAAACGTAAAACTAAACTTTCTTTTTAAAAGTCACAAAAAAACCGAAAATATCGATGAAAAACAAATAAATAATGTAATAATTCTATTTTGCTAATATATTTTTATCAAACAATTTACAAAAATACTATTTATTTAAGGTTAATCTAAAAATAGCTAAATAACTAAAAAAAAATGTTATTTGCACACCATCTCGCTCATTTCTGTCTAGTCTGACAGAGACCAACTATTAAGTCCTGTAAGGCCTCTTGAAAGCAACAAAAAAACACACGAACAATCGTTTAGTTGTCTTACTATCTATTACGGTCGATTTGAAATTTGTAGTCTGCGTTTACCCATAAACTAATAGAGAGTACAGGTAGCGGCACGTAAGTTTAGCGCTGAGCGAAATGTAGAGGGGATAGCTGCGCATGGGTACAGTCACGAACATTAAGTATTACTTTAATTAGTACCTATAACCAAAAAAAATTACGAACATATTTAAATAAATATAGTAGGTACTTAAGTCTATCACTAACCGAAACGTGGAAGATATATTAGGTACTGTCGCGCGCGCAAACATTAATGAATAGTTAATGTTAAAGTTTTGTATAGCTTGTAACAGGTTGTTTTACTATTCAAGATTAACCTCTTTTTTATTTAAATCAGGAAATGAAATAAACGACTTCCATACAAAGTTGATCATGTGACAAAGTGGATAAGTTTATAGGGGGTAGGAAATAATAATACATTCGAAATAATATGTATTGTAATCGAATTTGTCAATTTTTGTTTAATACATGAACGGCAATAACAATACACTTTAGAACGCGACTGTACAGTCAGAAGTCCGCGGAGCGTCGTATCGGTGCGGGGGACGGAATATGACAGGCTACCAACCGGCGCAACGCACGCGCACCCTTCGTCCCTCTAGCACCCCTGTGATACCTATTTTTTTACTTCTGCGCAATAACGGTCAGCGCTAAACTTACGTGCCGCTACTTGTAGTGTTGTTAAAAATCAGCTACTTACTCTTTATCGATAGAGTAGTAATACTATCGACTTAATGCAATACTATCGATAGTTAGTATCGATACTACCGAATAATAATCGTATTAATTAATACATATAATATTTGTGATGAATTTAAATGTTTACCTACTTATTTTTAGACTGTGATTTCAAAGAATAGATTGAAAAATATATAAACTTTTTTGAAAATGTAATTTTTTTCTTATTGTCACATAGTCCTCCGTACTTCGACATCCAACAAAATTGACATTTCTGGAATTCCACTAAATTCAACACGGTAAGTGGTCGCGAGTTCGAGTCTCGCCGTGGTGCTAAATTGTGGAGATGCATTTTCACTTGATATGTTCTTACGGAATGGCTTTGAATTTTTAGATAAAATATTTTTAAAAGATAAGTATTTTTGTTTTGTTTTTAATGAATAGGCTCCGAAACTACTGGACAGAATTTGATGAAACTTAGTATGAGGATACATTGATTCATTGGAAGTAACAAAGGCTATCCCGAAATTCCCACGGGATTCTCACGGGGAGTAACGCTGATGAAAGCGAGGGGTGCTGCTAGTAAATAATAACTAGGTACAATCGACACTCAAAAGTCCACCGCTACCGTAACGTTTACAATCCTGTGCAGCACTATTTGAACATTATAACAACGTAACCTGTAGATCGAACCCACGTCGGTTGGTGTAGCGGGTGGCCCCTTATACCACTCACACAACTAAACACATAGCTAACATGTTGAAAATAATAATCACACTGAGTACTTTTAATTCAAGTATTTAAGTTTGTGTGTAACGTCTATTAGAAGAAGGTTGTAAGTCCAATACTTGTTGATAATAATACTAGCTGCGCTCCGCGGTTTCACCCGCGTAACTTCCGATCCCGTGGGAAAATCGGGATAAATTAAGATGTAAGCTATCCTATCTTTCAAGTTGGATCAAACTGCACACGGTGTGCAAATTTGATTTAAATCGGTTAAGTAAGTAGTTTAGGGGGCCATCGCGCACAAAAAACGTGACACGTAATCACTACATAGTATAAAACAAAGTCGCTTTCTCTGTCCCTATATCCCTTTGTACGCTTAAATCTTTAAAACTACGCAACGGATTTTGATGCGGTTTTTTTAAATAGATAAAGTGATTCAAGAGGAAGGTTTATACTATATACTAACATGCACAATATAGCCGTGCGAAACCGGGGCGGGTCGCTAGTTTATATATATTAGAAGGTAGCAAACTGATAGTAGACTTATGACGCATACTGAACCTAGGAATATACCTAGCATAGACCTACCTAAAAGCATGCCGAAATATCTCCAACATGATCTAATACATCGTCTCGAGCCGAGATGCGCACGATTCAGTCTGCAAACACTATAATTTCAAATAAAACATGCCGCCATTGATTACGTTGTGGTGTCATTTCTAAATTAGTACAAAATTCAATAAGTAAATCTAATGTAGATGATTATCTATACTATGTATAATATTATAAAGTTGAAGAGTTTGTTTGTTTGTTTGAACGCGCTTATCTCAGGAACTACTGGTTCGAATTGAATAATTATTTTTGTATTGGATAGTCCATTTTATCGAGAAAGGCTATAGGCTACTTTTCATTTTGATATTCCCACGGGATCAGGACTTACATGGGTGAAACCGTAAATAATAAATATGAATAGAAATGAAAAACATTTTATTCAGAAATAGATAATCAGCCTTCAACATTAAACGGAAAAACTTTAAAATAACAATTAAAGAAATAGATAGATACAATTAATAAGTTCTTGAATACAAACATACACTGCAGGACAAGTTTATTAAGACCAAAGATCTAACCCTAACCCTAGAGGCCTAGGGGTTGGGGTTGGGGTCCACTGTTCCCTTAAAGGTCCCTGTCTTGTGCCAGCCGGGACCAGTCCCTACGACTGACGATTCGAGTCTTAAGAGGAAAGGGTAATACCGAGGGTACTCTTTCCATACAAACTATTACAAACGTAGTGCACTGTTTTCTCTCTGGATAATGACACTAGAGCAAATAGTTTTGGTGCATACAACTTATAACTGCCATGACCGACCATGCCTCTATTTTTTTATTTTTTTTTGTAATCTTAATTTATATGAAAGTGAAAAAAATCAAAACATAGGGGCATAGTCATGGCAGTTAAAGGTTTTATGGCACAAAAATATTTGTGCCAGTGTCATTATCCAGGGAGGAAACAGTCGACTACGTTTGTATGGAGAGAGCGCAGTTACCCTTTCACCTTAAGCAAGCTTATTAGAAACAAACACCTAAATAGGTAATGATGGCAAGGCAAACAAAAAGAAAAAAGGAAATTCTCCGTTTTTTTCGATTATACAATGAAATTTATTTCGAGAACTATATGTGGAAAAAGATAATTATGAGCATTTTCAGTGTTTTTTTTCTTCATCAGCATCAGACGCCATTACACAAGGAACTTCAAGAACATAACCTCCTTGTGAATAAGTAATTCTTGTTCGAAGTTTTGCAGAGTTTTGCCAATATTTTTAAAATCACGGTTTTCTCAGAACGCATCATAAATATGTAGTAAAATTCAAGGCCCTTCACCTAGAATGTGGTTGGTATCATCAAATGTATGAAATCAATTATTTCCAAGTAGGGCTTCGAACGTGTTACAAAATACTAGTCGAATTCAATGCAACTTGTAATGCTGTTAGTACAATTAGGGACAGTGCAATTTGCTCTGTTATTAGATATTTGATTTTATAGTTGTAGCGCTTCGCGGTTTCACCCGCGTAACTGCCGATTTGGAGGGAATATCGGGATATAAAGCCTATGTTACTGTCAATGAATCAATGTATCCTCATACCAAGTTTCATCTAAGTTTCGGTTCAGTACCTAGTTTCGGAGCCTATTGAATGCAAAAAAATAATCAAATTTTTCATTTTTATAATATTTATAGCGACCCGCCCCGGCTTCGCACGGCTATTTAATGCATGTATTATACATATACACCTTTCTCTTGAATCACTCTATCTATTAAAAAAACCACATCTAAATCAGTTGCGTAGTTTTAAAGATGTAAGCATACAGAGGAACACAGCGGAAATTTACTTTGTTTTATACTATGTAATGAAGTATAGAGTAATAATATTGACGTTAACATTTAAACGTGATTTATACAGCGACGGTATACTTTACATCTAAAACAAACGAATTAAATCATCAATGAAAACAAAACTACAGCAGGTAGAACAGCGTACCAAAGCTAGTCACTACATAGTATAAAACGAAGTCGCTTTCTCTGTCCCTATATCCCTATGTATGCTTAAATATTTAGAACTACGAAACGGGAAGGTGCATAATATAGCCGTGCGAAGCTGGGGCGGGTCGCTAGTAATCGTTCGTCCCGCGTCGAGCGCTCAATTTTTACTGATATTCGTTCGACATCGAAAATTCGCTATTTTTGAATCGCTCGTTCGATCGTAACGAGTGGTCTCTACCACTCGTCGCCGATAGGTGAGTGGTAGAATAAACGTCAAACAATCATAGTCAAACGTTCGGAAACTATCTTTGAATTTTTTTTTATTATTTCGGATGTTTGTCGATAAATACCGGTTTTAAATTCTCTGCGTAAAACGAACAAAAATTTACATTTTTAATTTCGACGACCGACGAACGATTTAAAAATACAGATAATTGGTGTCATGCGACTTGGAAGTCGAGCGTGACTTGTAGACGTATACGACGAAGCTATGTCACACGAGCGATTCTAAAATAGAGCTTCTGATGTCGGATACTAAACACGGAGGAAAAAATAATAAGGCTTTAGTTATTATTATACGTCCCATTTCCGCTGCTCGTGGTTGTACGAACATTCCTTGATTTATGGTACATTCATTGCAGATCATTATTTCAGTTACTAAGATTGATTTCAAGATAGCATCTATACTAGTCAACTCATCCGGCTTCACTTCTTTGGCAGAAGTGCCGAACATTTGGCCTTTTTTTTACCCGACTTAGAAGCCGAAGCCAAAAGGGAGGGTTATTTTTGTAACCCGTATGTATGTTTAAGTATTGTACTAAATTGGCTTAGCTTCCAATGAAAGGAAGTAATCTTATAAGGGTTCCTTTTTAACTTTTATGGTACGGAACCCTAAAAAGGAGAGGGTTCGGACATGGCTTCTTTGTTTTTTTAATAAATATTATTATAACCCGATTCCTGTTGATACCTACTATAGCTAAAAGGGATTTATACGGTTTTCTTAACACACTATATAATAAAAGTACGAGATGTTTTCCGCAACTAGGCCTCTTTAATTTAGTCGTTTTAGCGTGAGGATGGAGAAGCAGCTAATACCCTCTCAGCTTAGTCGCCCGTGTCCAGAGGAAAGAACTATTCTTACGGCTGTAGACAACTAAGCCGCGGATTTCATCACGATGTTTTCCTTCACCGTAAGAGAAATGTCAATTAGCGCATAAAATATTTTCTAAAGAAAATTAAGTCAGTTAAGTGCTGATCATTCAATTATTATAAATAAACAAAATAAATTAAAAATCCATTGGTGCACGTTCGTTCGGGATTCGAACCCACGACCTTCAAAATAAAAGTCGAGACATCTACCACTATGCCAACCAACACCGTATTGAAAGTAATTGCAACCTTAGAACGGAATTCGCTCAGAATAGATTATTCTAAAACATCGTAATAATTAAATGTGTTACGTTAGAGTAGGTATTTATTTAGGTATAGTATTGGTATATACCTAGATGTTGGTATCATTATCTTATATGACGAACCAGATAGCTAACTCGTGAGGGACGAAATTACACTGAGTTTGGCGTGTGGTACAAGTTTAGAAAGGCCTGACTTTTATTTATTTTGGGCTGTTTTCCGCAATTAGACTCTTTTTAATTGGGTCCTTTTTACGTGAGAATGGTATAAGCTTGCCCAGCACCTAATACCCTCTCAGCTTAGTCGACCATGTCCAGAGGGAGAACTTGTCAATACTTCTGGAGCCAACTAAGCTGCGGGTTTCATCACGATGTTTTCTTTCACCGTGAGAGCAATGTCAATTAGTGCACATAAATTTTTATTAGGAAAAAACTAATTTTCTTTATTTTTAATTCGTCGTCGAAATTTTAAATGTCAATTATTATTCGTTTTACGCAGAAAATTGAAAACAGGTAATAATTACCGACGAACATCGAAAATAATCTCAAAAGATATAAATATTTTTCAAAGATCGTTTCCAAATATTTGACTATGATTGTTTGACGTTTATTCTACCACTCGCCTGTTGGCTACAAGTGGTGGAGACCACTCGTTACGATCGAACGAGCAATTCAAAAATAGCGAATTATCGATGTCGAACGAATATCAGTAGAAATCGAGCGCTCGACACGGAACAAACGATTCAAAAATAGGGCTCCAGGCGCGGATGCTGCCCTAAAAAAAGGTTTGATGTGATTGCATCATTTGTTTGTCTTGATGTCCTCTATCGATAAGTATGTGTTGCAAAACGCACCGAGCTTTCTTGGAAAAACTCGGACATTACTTTTCGTCGAATATCCCGTTTCCGAGATGCTTTAGAAGTTTGACATTAGCCTCTAAGGTACAAAGTGTGGCATAATAGCCTACTCTACAATATAAAAAAGCTTCTCCCGCATCCATTCTATCCCATCTTGGAATCATACCTCAAGGGAAGGATATTTCAAATCAAAGATGACTTCCATCCTATATCAGCTGGAGTGCCCCAGGTATCTGTTTTGGGACCTGCCCCCTTAGACAAGATGGCTTTCTATTAGCGATATCGCCAATCGACAGACTTTTTTTTATTATTTTTGTATTAAATTGACATCTAAGTTAACGAAAAGTCACTTAGCCTTGTGTTAGAGAAAAAAAAAGATAAATAAGTAGCATCTTATGCCAATTTTATACAATGATTTATGTCAATTTCATACAATTAAATCTATCGATTGGCGATATCGCTAATAGAAAGTAATCTTGTCTAAGGGGGCTGTTCTCTATACAATATTTACTGCAGACCTTCCCACACGCCAGGATACAACAATAGCGACGTACGCTGATGATACAGCAATATTAGCAACAAACAAGGACCACAACAGAGCATCAGAAATTCTACAAGCCACTTTAGTGGCGCATAATAACCAGTGCATTTACCCTTATCCTTTTATTACCCTTTTATTCATAAACATTTTAACTTAAGTGTTTCAAGACCGAAACATTTACAAGTCAAAGTTTATAACTTGTACCACTTTAGTTATAACTAATCGTTGTATCAGGTAAATCGTCGCAAGCGCACGATCATTGCCAAACAACACCGAGAGAAATGATCGCATTTCTTGTCTTTACATACCATCATATATTGATATTCAGAACGCTATGTAGTGCCTGGGACATGTATGGAGTAGGCTTGTAACGCAGCTTAGTCGACCGTGGACAGGGGAATTAACTTGTCAATATGTCTGCAGATTGCTATTTAGGACGCTATGTAGTGCCTAGAAGGGCTTGAGCTCCGGAATTCCGGTATTAACAAAATCCGACTTATTTCAGTTTGTAATACCGGAATTGGTGAGAGCAAAAAGGCGGTTTTCTAAGACGGCGACGATAGAGGACAATGCTTCAAAAAAACAATACCGCCTACTAGTGTCGAGGCTGAACGCGACTTTTCACCAGTTTCTTACATTTGCAATCGTGTAAGTAGTTCTCTAACAGACAACAGCTTGAATGCACTGTCAATTACAGTTCTGAACAGTTATTTCAATGGATTTATTATTATTCCTACCTAAACTACCCCTACAATAATACATTTCGATAACATCAGTTATTCAATAAATATTATGCATTTTGTATGTTATGTTTAAAAAAAGCATCTAATTCCGGAATTCCGGAACTGAATAGATCAATATTGAAACTAAATTCCGGAATTGAAAAATGGACCGAAATTCAAGCCCTTGTGCCTAGGACATGAATTGGATGGAGTACGCTTGTAGCTCGACTAAGCTGAAAGGGTAGTAGGTATAGGTGATACCCTTTCAACTTAGTCGACACTGCCTAGAGGGAAGAACTCGTCAAAACTAAGCCGCGGGTTTCATCACGATGTCCCTTACAATTACATAATTTCGTGAGGAAATCATGCGTTCGGTCGGCCGGGATTCGAACCGAGGACCTTCGGAACCAAAGTCGAGGTATACTCGTACATATTATAATCTTTCTATTATATATAAATTACGTGTCACATTGTTTGTTTTAATCAAATTTGCACACCTTGTGCAGTTTTATCCAACTTGAAAGATAGGATAGCTTACATCTTAATTTTTCCCGATATTTCCACGGGATCAGGAGCTACGCGGGTGAAACCGCGTAGCGTAGCTAGTAGTATCACTACATAGTATAAAACAAAGTCGCTTTTTCTGTCCCTATTTCCCTTTGTATGCTTAGATCTTTAAAACTACGCAACGGATTTTGATGCGGTTTTTTTAATAGATAGAGTGATTCAAGAGGAAGGTTTTTAGATATAATACATGCATAATACAGCCGTGCGAAGCCGGGGCGGGTCGCTAGTAATATATAATATTTATAATAACTAAGCCAACAACGCTTGTCATAACTTGTAATCCTATCACATCAAACAAAGTCGCATCCCGAGGCATGTCATATGTATGCTTAGATCTTTAAAACTACGCAACGGATTTTGATGCGGTTTATTTTAATAGATAGAGGGATTCAAGAGGAAGGTTTTAGTATATAAAACAAACTACCAAGCGTACGAAGTCACGGGCAACAGCTAGTTATTAGATAAGTAACTGAAGCGCACTGAATTAGACATGGATTGATCAATTTGATCATGTCCCATCTTCCCACGTTTACCTACCCTGCAATGATCGACAGGTAAAAAAATTTGTTAGTAAATTTGTATTATGTATGCACTTGTATTTGTATTGTGTATTTTCATGTACTTATTGTATGTACAACACAATACCGCTAATTTTAAGAAGGTGAACACGATTTAAACTGTATCAGAAGTAGGAATGGGTAGATTATCGATAAAAAATGTGTCGATAAATTATGAAAACAAAATACATATTGCAGGATATTCCACACATCGCCATCTAACCCCAAACTAAGTAACTAGATTTTTGTTATAGGCGCTAGACAACGGTTATACTACTTATATACTTTTCTTTTGTAAATACTTTTAATCTTACATAATAATACATGGAAACAATCAGATATTTAAGCATCAATACTTGTCTGAGAAGGGAATCAAACCCTGTGTTTGGCATTCCGGCATGGTGACCATTGTGCCAACTGTGTCGTCAACAACACCTAATAATAAGTCTGAGAGTTGACGAGCCTTGCCATTTTTACGTATTTGATTGACATTGTTATGGCAGGCTCCATAGTAGCCATAGTTCCCCAGTACCCAGTTCATTTACCATCACATCAGCCTAAGTAATTTAGTCCTGTAGTTTAACAATAGTTCTATCCAAACCGGAAGTTGTCCTTGGCTGCATTTTATAGTGATATAAATAGATAGATAGAACGATAAACACTTTATTTGTACAACACACAAAACATTGAAAAAAAAATCAAAGTGGACAAGAAAGCATATTAAATTGTACAAACAGGCGACCTAGTAAGAAAAACATGGAGAAATAGTTTATGATCTACAAATATTTTACATGTTAAAATTTAATGTAAATATTGCAGGACATTTCACACATCGCCATCTAGCCCCAAGCTAAGTAACTAGACTTGTGTTATGTGGTAGACAACGGATACACTACCTTTATCTCTTTTGTAAATATATACTTATCACTACATAGTATAAAACAAAGTCGCTTTTTCTGTCCCTATTTCCCTTTGACTGCTTAAATCTTTAAAACTACGCAACGGATTTTGATGGGGTTTGTTTAATAGATAGAGTGATTCAAGAGGAAGATTTATATGTATAATACATGCATAATATAGAAGTGCGAAGCCGGGGCGGGTCGCTAGTAATATATAAAAACAACCAGACCACAGACAAATATCTAAGATTAAATACTTGTCCGCAACCCTATGTTTGGCAGTCCGTCATGGTGACCATTGTGCCAACTGGATCGTTAAATGAAATAAAACTATCGATAAAAATAATTCGAACGCATCCCATCCCTATCGAAGTCCTTTCACAACGGTAAGTATTCGCACGAGTCATCACTACGAGTATTATGACAATCGAATGCTATCGTAATCGATACATCTCGATCGAGAGCGAGGCTGCACTATTTGTTGTTAGAAGGTATCTTTTACTTTGATAAATGCCGACCTTCGTTTGATTATTCGGTGTTAGGGTTCCGTAACCAAAGGGTAAAAACGGTAGCATTTATTTTATGTTTTTTATTTATTCATTCCGATATAAAAAACTTAATGTAGTACAAAATTTAGTGCAACAAAAACTCTTTAGAGTTTGTCCGTGAGTCGTTGGTAAACAAAGAAGTTAAAAAATGAATACATTCCATTGAAATGTTACATCTTTTTGGGCTTAGCGTGCATTTGTCAGAGGACACAATTCCACCCTTTATATATCACTAGCGACCCGTCCCGGCTTCGCACGGATGTATTATGCATGTATTATATCTAAAAACCTTCCTCTTGAATCACTCTATCTATTCAAAAAAACCGCATCAAAATCCGTTGCGTAGTTTTAAAGATCTAAGCATACAAAGGGAAATAGGGACAGAAAAAGCGACTTTGCGTGCATTTGCCAGAGGACGAAATTTTATTGTTTAGATATCAAGAGGGGATTAGTCTAAGCTTAAATCCAAGTTTGAGGGATTGTAGCTCTTGTCCCACGGCCGCCATCTTGGAAAAGGGGGATCTAAACGGCTTTTATGGTTTATCTGACAAACTATAGGTCTCACAAAAATTTTACTTAACATTTTTTGTTGCAAATGTGATTATCTACAACTTTTGTCAAGTAACTTTTAGTCGTAGAACAAAAAACAAAAAGTTATAAGCGATAATTTTATTTTTAGTAAGAATAAGGATTTCGTAGCACCATGGGAGTAGCCCCTTCCTGATCATGTTACCTAAAAATCAAATTAACTACGAAGCAAAATGCCTACAGGTCATGTCTAAAAAACTAA
This sequence comes from Idaea aversata, assembly GCA_907269075.1. Taxonomy (NCBI): domain Eukaryota; kingdom Metazoa; phylum Arthropoda; class Insecta; order Lepidoptera; family Geometridae; genus Idaea; species Idaea aversata. Next base: position 1,082,770 of record OU026109.1, read on the forward strand.
ATCCCTATTAAGCAAACTACCTAAAATTCAGTATGACTAAACAGTAATTTGCCTCAGGATTATGAAGCCCATGAAGCAAAAAGCATACTAAGCAAATTGCCTAAAATTAATTATGCCTAAACATGCCTAAGGACCAAGAAGCCTACCAAGCAAAATGCCTAAAATAATGTCAAACATAAACTTCTTTGACTGTATTAAATACTTTTACCTATTGTAAAATTACTGGCCACTTGAGTCCCGAGTGTCAGATAAATGCAGTGACAGTATCGTGTTCCTATCCTAAGTTCCATATTAAATTCTCTTTGTTCCATAGTTCTTTTGGATAATTTTCATATCAGTAATTCTGTGTCCATAGATTTAAAATCTTTTCTAATGGCCACTTTCGAGATCATTCTTAATCAAAAAGGGGGACAGTTACTGTTGTGTAAGGGATTTAGATATACTTTAAATAAAATCAACGCTGACGGAACTAAGCTATGGAGGTGCTGTAATAGAAAATACTGTTATGCGTCTTTGAAAACAAACCAAGATAATAATACTATTTTGCGTGAGACAACTCATGTATGTTCACCGGATCCGTCGCGCAATAAAGTCTCTATTTTAATGGAGGAATGCAAAGGTAAAGTTATTAGATTAGAATCCTGAGCGGAACGAGGGATACAAGGACCGAGATAAATTATTTTTTTCACGAGTTGTGTACTCTACTTTTTACCATTGACTGCGAGAAAATAAATTTAGAAATGGTTCAAGAGATTGTGTCTCATTTTCGTTACTGGAAGAACTCATTTTAATATAATTTATGTTCTAAATGTTTCAATAACTTAAAACAACCACGATAACAGATAGATATTTTTCGCTTTTATTCCATTTATGCGTCGACTGTATTTATGTTATTCGATTTTTCAATTTATCAGATAGAAAAAATCTAAATTGGCGGTATACTTTTTTTTTAAATATAATATTCCATCCAGCCAGTACGTTTTTTCAGCACTTTCAGCACATCTTTCAGTACGTTTTTTTATAAGTTCATATATTTCGTATATCCATGCATGTTCCAAATTCAAAATGATTTTATTCACTCAGTGAGTAAAAGAGCGTTTTATTCACTGTTATCGATGAATAAAATGCCCCTTTTCGAGTGGCAATGGTAAAAATATTATTTAAGTGGAGCTCCAATACAACATGGTACGGAACTCTTCGTGCGCGAGTCCGACTCGCACTTGGCCGATTTTTTTTATTGGTTATTTTAATGGTATGATACACCTTTCAGTTTTTAGGGTTCCGTACTTACCTCAAAAGGTAAAAAAAGGAACCCTTTTAAGAGCACTTTCTTGCCCGTCTGTCTGTCTGTCTGTCCGTGTGTCATTTTATCCGATGGTGCGGCCAATAAAGGCATTATCCAACTAGTCTTTGTTTTTATTAGTAGATAATCTTTAAAAAATACTTATAGATAAAGTCTAGATCATTGCTTCAATAATTGACTAATTAAAAGCTACATTGATGCTTTTAGCAGGGTAGGACTAGGATATTATTATAAGATTTAAATAGTAGATTATGCATCAAGGGCATAAAGCAATGTCTAATGGTGGCATATTGAACCCCGAGTGTAACGAAGGACCCTCAGGTTAACTCCCGAGCGCAGCGAGGGAGTTTAAAGTTGACTCCTGAGCGAAGCGAGGGAGTTAAGTATAGTCCTGAGTGAAGCGAGGGGTTCAAGCCGCCCAAGACGAAGACATGCTTTATCCCGAGGTGCATACTCTACTTTTCATAGATCCAGTTCCCCTATTTGAAAAAAAAATCCACTTTAAAAAATGGGGCAATTGCAATGAGATGGTAGCATGATGGTAAATATTTGGTAGGTATTATAGGCAAAACCTATTTACTTAGACCTAATGTAACAATCAAAATAAAAAACATAAATCGTGTAGCTGTAGACCAATCAAATTACTTATTTTAAATAATACCTATTTACTGAGACCTTTAAAATTAAAACCAAGAGTTTTCACACGAATTTTAACGTTCCAAATTCAAATCACTTTATTCCCTTTAGAGTTTCATACAACATTATCTCCATTGGGAATAAAGTCTTGCTTTAAGTTGAGGTTAATAGGGATTTAATCCGTGAGCAAAGTGCTGCAGGTGTGAAAAGGTATATTTTTAATAAGGTACCTGCGGTAATAAGGGCAATAGGACTAGGATAATAGGTAAATAAATAAATATTGAAGTAGCATAAAGTGCCATGTCTATATTTATATCTTCTTCTATAGTAATATTATAACGAGGGAAGTTTGTTTTTATGTTTGTAACGATTAGGCTCCGAAAATGAGGATACATTGATTCATTGGGAGTAACACAGGCTACTTTTTATCCCGATATTCCCGGGGGACAATTAATGGTTTTTTTTTTAGTTTGACAATAAAGCAAATATTAATCTAATGACCTGTTTTTAAGTAGTTTTCACTATTTTTACGAAATACTAGCTGCGCCACGCGGTTTCACCCGCGTAACTCCCGATCCCGTGGGAATATCGGGATAAAAAGTAGGCAAAAAGACAAAAAGAATTTTTCAATTCGAACCAGCAGTTCCTGAGATTAGCGCGTTCAAACAAACAAACAAACAAACTCTTCAGCTTTATATATAGTTTAGATTTAGTTTTAAATTATTGTGGCAGGTAGCCCTTACTACCCGCAGGTAGGTTATTTGATTATTACTAGGATTTATTCCTGAGTACGGCCCTGCCTTTATTCAATTCGAATTAATATTAATGTCTATGTTTAGAATTTCTAGGCTCTTCAAGAAATTAATTATAGATAAGTTATTCTACTAATTTATATACTAGGTGCGCCGCGCGGTTTCACCCGCGTTATGTCTCTTTTAAATATTTAAATAAGTACCTACTCATTTTTTCATAATTTCAATTATACGTCATTTCAAATTATTACACACTTACTAAAGGTAGAAATTAATAAATACACATAAATAATATCGTAATAATATGATATCGTTTAGACTATAGTTCACGAGTAAATCTGTGTCTAAATCTAAGGTTTAAAACTACATCTCGGACTATCCTTAAACCTTGTTTTGGAAAAAGGCCCTAGACTAGACGTTTGAAAGTTAAAAGAGGACAAACAAACAAATATACAAACTAATAATTATACAAACTTTCGGATTCTGCGCAGCCCAAGTAAGTAATATTTACTAAGGCTGCGCAGGCGCAATTTTCCGTGATACATAAAAAAATCGTGACTAGATTCGGCTACCTCACACGATTCAGATATCAATGTCAAATATTAATTATTTTTTATGCCAAGTTAATTATGTTTTTTTATAATTTCATTATAAATGGCCTAGATAAGTATATTACTTAATTAGTTTAAAATCGCTTAGTTTTTTACCTTATGACTAGTGACCCGCTCCGGCTTCGCACGGCTATATTATGCATGTAATACACGTATAAACCTTCCTCTTCCTCTATCTATTGAAAAAAAAAACAGCGCACTCCGGGAGTGCAGGCAGAAGTGAAAACTGTATATCTGTATATCTGGAGTTTACTCCTTAAGTACGAGTATCTAACCATACGCAAAAAGAGTTTTAGATGAAAAAATAAAAATCCGACCGTCCGACATTTGTCGTCCGACATTGACGACTATTGACGGACGACAAATGTCGGACGACTATTTGTCGTCCGTCAATATTCGTCCGACAAATAGTCGTCCGACATTTGTCGTCCGTCAATAGTCGTCCGACAAATAGTTGTCCGATATTTGTCGTCCGTCAATAGTCGTCCGACAAATAGTCGTCCGAAATTTGTCGTCCGTCAATAGTCGTCCGTTAAAAAATACCCTATGTACGTCTTAATACACTCACAGCCAAATTAAAAAAAATAACAATTTCGTAGAGGTACTACAGCCCGTAGACCTTGCTACGAAATCTCATTGCTACGAATCTGTCGCTACGAATCTGTCGCGACAGATTCGAAGTACGAGATCGGCTGAAAATGCTCACCCACAAAAGTGCCCAACGCGCCATAAGAAGTTTTCACTTCAAAAACCGCATCAAAATCCGTTGCGTAGTTTTAAATATTTAACCACACATAGGGACAGACAGCGGAAAGTGACTTTGTTTTATACTATGTAATGACGATGTCTTAAATAACCCTGTAATTGCGATTATAATAGGTGCACCCGGACCTTACTCAAACAATATATAAAAAAAGAAAAAAAAAATTAGTTTGGGAATGTTACCATAATTTACCCAGATTTTAGGGAGAAGTTACAAAATGTGGCACCACAATTATTTAAGTTAAGGTTTGCTTTTCAATATTGTTGCAACAAAATAGCAGAAAAATTCGTTGAATTTTATGTGGGTAATTTTCGCGAACATTAAATAAATTTTGACGTGACAACGTTTTATAAATTGGTTTGCCGGGTGACATTTCAAGAAACTGCGTTACGCTCCGCTGACGTTATGCGCTCACAATGAGAGCGAGTGAGAGGCACGCGGGCATGGTTAGCCCGCCTAAGAGCGAGAGAGACAGACATAAAAAGTGAAAGGCACGCGTCCCTTCCACTCGAGCACAGTTGTTGTCACGTAAAACTTTCGCCCGTATACCGACTTTACAGGCAACCAGTTTTTTTTTATTATTAGATTAGTTTTTGGCGTAAAAGTGTATAAAAAATTAAAATTAACTCTACGCCAAAGCTTTGTTAAAAATTATCACTGGTTTAGACTTTAGCGACGTAAGATGGAAAAAAGAATCGGGGTCCTGGCACTATGCGAAGAGGAGCAAAAAAAAACTCGGTGCTGATGAAATTGGTACCATTCCAAATTCCTATCCAAGTGACCTATAAAATATACAAGTAGTAATCAATCTTAAGGTGATGTCGAACTTATGGCGCGCCAAATTTGAACAACAAAAGTTTTTCATAAAAGTGATCAAGTCAGAAATTGATAAGTACGATATATTGTAATTTGCGAACCTAGAACACATTTTTTTAAAGTATTAAAATCTTTTTTAGGCTTAGAAACTATCCCAATTTTATTTTACTTTATGAATCATTAATAATAAATTATTATTAAAGATAATATAAGATCGAAGATAATATTTTGATATTTAGAGTAGTTGGAACTATATTTTAGCTTTAATCTCTGATAAAATGTTAATCCAGATTTCTAGCTATTTAAGTATACACATACCGAGTTTCATCGCAATCGGCCCAGTGGTTTTATACACATCATACACATACTAAAACACAAAATTTCACATTTATAATATTAGTAGGATTAGCAAAAACTCTTGTCCGTCGTAAGAAAGAATGATAAATAGGCATTCTTTCTGGTAAGACTATATTTTACGTATCATATTCATAATTTATTTATTCATAATTTAAATATTTATAACTTCCCTTTGTCCCAATAATGGGGACAGACTAAAGATAATTTCCTGTGCACCCGGGTAACATCACATGCCGTAAGTTTTATTAGTTTACCTAAACGTGAATTGGTCTGTATAATTTATATCATCTCTAGTTTAAGCTGTAGTAGAGCATACTTTGGTATGTTCGATACGGGTTGGAAATATGCTCTACTATGAAATTTATACTAGTGATGCAACGGAACTGGCATAACGGAAGCAGAAACGGAAACAGATGTCAAAAGTAAATCTTAACGGAAGCGGAAACGGAAACGGAAGCGGAAACGGAAGCGTTAACACTATGAAAAAAAAGCACAATTGTACATTTAAAACTTTTTTTATTAAATTTCTATGTTAGTAGTCAAAATTAAACAGCGGCAAGTTATATTTAATAAAGAGTAACTTGGCCGCTTTTTCACCTTTCAGCCTATTTCGATGTTCTTCATATATTAAACCAGCTCCGCTAAATAATTGCTCGCTGGCTACACTGCTGGGGGGAGCTGATAAGTATTGGCGAACTATTGGCAAAATATTATTATATTTGTGCGCATTTCCATTCCACCACATAAGGGGATCCTCATGAAGAGGTAGCCTTTTTTCTTTCTTGTACTCCCGAAGGTGTGACTGTATCTTTAAAAGTAAATTGTCGCGTCTGCTGCACCGCTCGCTTTCTCCCCGCTTCCGTTCAGAGTTCTGTTATAAAATTTGCGGAACCAGAAGCAGAAACGGAAGTGAAAAAACATGCGGAACTTCTGCAGTTGCGGAAGCGGAAGCAGAGTTCTGTTGCAACACTAATTTATACATATAAAGTAGTGATGCAACGGAACTGGCATAACGGAAGCAGAAACGGAAACAGATGTCAAAAGTAAATCTTAACGGAAGCGGAAACGGAAACGGAAGCGGAAACGGAAGCGTTAACACTATGAAAAAAAAGCACAATTGTACATTTAAAACTTTTTTTATTAAATTTCTATATTAGTAGTCAAAATTAAACAGCGGCAAGTTATATTTAATAAAGAGTAACTTGGCCGCTTTTTCACCTTTCGGCCTATTTCGATGTTCGGCCGACGGCCGGCGGCACGGCCCGCGCCGTGCCGCCGGCCGTCGCGTCTGCTGCACCGCTCGCTTTCTCCCCGCTTCCGTTCAGAGTTCTGTTATAAAATTTGCGGAACCAGAAGCAGAAACGGAAGTGAAAAAACATGCGGAACTTCTGCAGTTGCGGAAGCGGAAGCAGAGTTCTGTTGCAACACTAATATAAAGTAGTGATGCAACGGAACTGGCATAACGGAAGCAGAAACGGAAACAGATGTCAAAAGTAAATCTTAACGGAAGCGGAAACGGAAACGGAAGCGGAAACGGAAGCGTTAACACTATGAAAAAAAAGCACAATTGTACATTTAAAACTTTTTTTATTAAATTTCTATGTTAGTAGTCAAAATTAAACAGCGGCAAGTTATATTTAATAAAGAGTAACTTGGCCGCTTTTTCACCTTTCAGCCTATTTCGATGTTCTTCATATATTAAACCAGCTCCGCTAAATAATTGCTCGCTGGCTACACTGCTGGGGGGAGCTGATAAGTATTGGCGAACTATTGGCAAAATATTATTATATTTGTGCGCATTTCCATTCCACCACATAAGGGGATCCTCATGAAGAGGTAGCCTTTTTTCTTTCTTGTACTCCCGAAGGTGTGACTGTATCTTTAAAAGTAAATTGTCACCATCGTCAGCTGTAGAAGAGTCCTCCTCCTGGTCTTCATTTACACTTAACATCGATTCCAATATTTGCAATGATGCTGATGATTTGGAAGTAGAAGGCTGGACTTCAATGTCTTCAATTGCAATTTGAGTTCGGCTTCTTTTGGGGGAATGGCTTATTGCAACCGCCCGCGCCGTGCCGCCGGCCGTCGCGTCTGCTGCACCGCTCGCTTTCTCCCCGCTTCCGTTCAGAGTTCTGTTATAAAATTTGCGGAACCAGAAGCAGAAACGGAAGTGAAAAAACATGCGGAACTTCTGCAGTTGCGGAAGCGGAAGCAGAGTTCTGTTGCAACACTAATATAAAGTGTTGCAACAGAACTCTGCTTCCGCTTCCGCAACTGCAGAAGTTCCGCATGTTTTTTCACTTCCGTTTCTGCTTCTGGTTCCGCAAATTTTATAACAGAACTCTGAACGGAAGCGGGGAGATATTCAAAAAAAAATATTCAAAAATTTGTGCAATTGATGCAGCCATTTGAAGAAATAACAAGAAATCTAAGTAGTTCTCAAATCAGTATTTCATCAGTCATACCATTAATTCAAGTTCTTAAGACCACATTACAACAAGAAGAGACGAAACCTAATACTTCAGAACAATTCATAAATTTTATAACAAAATTACGCGATGAATTGAATTCAAGTGTAAGATTTGGAAACCTGGTCGAAGACGACAAATACACTATTGCGACGTATTTGGATCCGCGATACAAATCGCATTTTTTCACCAGCGTCATTGCAGAGCAGGTTGAATCTAAATTACTTAATATGACGATTAACACTATTAGAACCAGACAATCCAATTCCATCCAAGATGATGACTGCGAACCTTCCCCCAAAAGAAGCCGAACTCAAATTGCAATTGAAGACATTGAAGTCCAGCCTTCTACTTCCAAATCATCAGCATCATTGCAAATATTGGAATCGATGTTAAGTGTAAATGAAGACCAGGAGGAGGACTCTTCTACAGCTGACGATGGTGACAATTTACTTTTAAAGATACAGTCACACCTTCGGGAGTACAAGAAAGAAAAAAGGCTACCTCTTCATGAGGATCCCCTTTTGTGGTGGAATGGAAATGCGCACAAATATAATAATATTTTGCCAATAGTTCGCCAATACTTATCAGCTCCCCCCAGCAGTGTAGCCAGCGAGCAATTATTTAGCGGAGCTGGTTTAATATATGAAGAACATCGAAATAGGCTGAAAGGTGAAAAAGCGGCCAAGTTACTCTTTATTAAATATAACTTGCCGCTGTTTAATTTTGACTACTAACATAGAAATTTAATAAAAAAAGTTTTAAATGTACAATTGTGCTTTTTTTTCATAGTGTTAACGCTTCCGTTTCCGCTTCCGTTTCCGTTTCCGCTTCCGTTAAGATTTACTTTTGACATCTGTTTCCGTTTCTGCTTCCGTTATGCCAGTTCCGTTGCATCACTATAAAATGCTTTGTCCTGACTGACTGACTGACTGACGGATCAACGCACAGCCTAAACCGCTGACCGTAGAGACCTCAAACTTGGAGGGTGTATTCTTTGTATGACGTAGGCATCCGAAAAAGGATTTTCCGAAATTCTACCCCTAAGGGGATGAAAAGGGGCCAAAGTTTGTATGGGACAACGTGATTCCTTGGTTCAGTTTAGACTTTTACGCGGACGAAGTCACGGGCAAAAGCTAGTCTAACTAATATTATAAAGCTGAAGAGTTTGTTTGTTTGTCCGCGCTAATCTCAGGAACTACTGGTTCGAATTTTTTTTTTTGTGTAGGATAGTTCATTTGTCGAGGAAGGCTTTTATATATTACTAGCGACCCGCCCCGGCTTCGCACGGCCATATTATGCATGTATTATATCTTCCACATAAAAACATTCCTCTTTAATCACTTTATCTATTAAAAAAAACGCCAAAATCCGTTGCGTAGTTTTAAAGATCTAAGCATACATAGTGTAGGGACATAGGGACGGCGAAAAGTGACTTTGTTTTATACTATGTAGTGATATCATAGAAGAAGAAGACATAAATATAGATAGCACTGTATGCTACTTCAATATTTATTTATTTACCTTACCTTACTATTTATTTTCAGTGGTTCTGACCTCATAAAATTTTACCCAAAAAATAATTCAAACAATTAAAAATAAGGAAAAAATTTTTTTTTGGAAAAATAAGTCATTAATTATTTACTTAGAATTTAGGGAATTATAAAATTAATTTTATTTTGATGAATAATTTATTTTAATACTAGCGACCCGCCCCGGCTTCGCACAGCTGTATTATGCATGTATTATATCTAAAAACCTTCCTCGTTAATCACTCTATCTATTAAAAAAACCGCATCAAAATCCGTTGCGTAGTTTTAAAGATTTAAGCGTACAAAGGGAAATAGGGACAGAAAAAGCGACTTTATTTTATACTATTTTAATATAAGAACCTGATCCAAAGTACCTAGAGCAACTTATCACCCGTTCAGTAAATGAGTTAGAGATCGTTCGTCACATGTACATTGTACGGTTCGTCACTTGAAAAAAGAACTAAGTAATAAAAAAATTGCAGGACTACGAATAAATTCAAGGTCAATGACCTCTAACTCCAAAACGCATCTGATTTTCAAATAAACCCCTTAAAATCGAGAAAAAGTCATTGAAATTTTTTTTTTTTCGTTTGAAGTCTAGAACAAACACGTTTCGTCTTAAAACATCCTCGTAGGACGAAAACATAAAAAAAAAATAAACAAAATTTCATTTTAATTCTCTATTCATTTAATTTCACAAAAAGTGTCTGACGAAATATCCAATAATTAGTGAATGTAGGTGTTCCATCAGTTTATTATACGTTATCACGTCAAAAAAGGACTTCATGACTAGTGACGACGGAAAACTTACTGCACTTTACCCGATGACGAATCAACAAACCACTGACAAACTCAACACGATGACGGCACGGCCCTAACCCCGGCAGATGCACCAATCACCTATATACCTATGTACACAGTAAATACATAGCATGTACAGAACGTTAGGTATATAAGCCTTGGATCTTCATATACCCATCACTCAGTACTGTGCCTCACTTCGGTACATTTAGTGCTACACAATTTATAAGGTAGGCTTATTTTAGATATTCATCCATCTTATCTTACTTATATCTATCTTTAAAAGTGAATCCCTATTTTTCTTTGTCATCACATTACGCGTGAACGGCTGAACCGATTTTGCTTATTCTTTTTTTGTTGTGTTCTGGAGGAGGTTCTTATGAGAGAAAAAATTGAGAAAGAAAGAAAGCGGAGCGCAACTTTGTTTGTTTGAACGCGCTTTCTCAGGAACTACTGGTTCGAATTGAAAAAATATTTTTGTGTTGGATAGTCCATTTATCGAGAAAGACTATAGGCTACTTTTTATTTCGATATTCCCACGGGATCGGGAGTTACGCGGGTGAAGCCGCAGAGCGCAGCTAGTTTAATATTATACTCATCCAATTAATCTTATTTATATCTATAACAGGGTTATTGGTAATTATTAGCAAGCTGTTGAGAGTCACTTCTGTACACCTAAACAAACAATAATTCTTGTTCTACGACTTTTGGAAATTCGATTTTTATTTTTATTTTGAGGTTAAGTAAATTTGAAAAATCAGCTCATTTTATAAAACAAAGGTCATTCATACAAACAGTATACTTTTATCCTTTATTTTATACTTTTTGGTCTTTGATAACGAAATATGTTAGATTAGACCCTGGTTACCATTGAAAGACAAACTACTCGTCAAGACGATTCTAACGAGCCCAAACTCGATGGGGTTGTGTCGTTTCATTGCGAAGTTCCTATGACCACCTTCCAGCTCCATCATCAGATCAGCACCATGTTATCATAATATTGCATAGTCATCGGTTTTTGACAAGTGTGCAACGTTTGAACTAAATCTGATCGTTCTAAGTAAGGCAAAATTGAGCCCAAAAGAGTCGGTTACATACATACAAACATACAGGTGAAACTAATAAAAGCGTGTTAAAATTGAACGCGGGTAAAATTATGGGGCGCAAATAGTAATATTATAAATCTGAAAGTATGTTTAATTATTTATTAGTTTGATGAAAATAGGCACAGATGGGATTCCATGGAATTACATGTCATATTTTTGATCTCGAATTCGCGCGGGATCGTTACGCGGGTGAAATCGCGGGGCGCAGCTAGTCCTTCCTAACTAATAATTCAAATCCGAAAGCTTTTTTTCAGTTTTTCGTAAACATGTAAAAATCTAACTTGGTAGAAATCGAAATCTAACATTGTTTTGTGGAAAGCGCTTTTTGTTTGATCGAAAATTATTCGAATTTCCAAAAGTCGTGCGACAAAAGTTTATTGATTGATCCACAGAAGTAGCCTTAACCGCTTTATTATATAATTTCCAATAACCCTGTAGGTACCTATAAGTAGATAATTGAATGGTTATATAATCTTATAATTTAACTTTTTGTAAACAATCATTAACCCATTTCACTGAGTACCTATCTATGTAATATAATTTTATTTAGAAAACTAGCTTTTGCCCGTGACTAAAGGATTTTTCATTGGTTTAACACTAATATATTTCTGTGGGTTTTAATATTACCAAAATCGGTAGGTTAGTTTAAATATTCTTTTATATTTGCATTTAACATGTTTTCTTCTATAAGTACTTATAATAAAGAAAGAGAGGACAAAAGTCTGTACTTGGAAGCAAATAAAATGTTAACTGATTTTCAATCCGGCTATCTTACTTAGTAAATGAAAAAGGAGATCGGAAAACTCAGAATTGCATAATAGTACATTGTTATCCTAGGTGTGAAAGTCACTCATTACAAGTCCCGAGACGGAGTTTGGCGCCCGAGCGTAGCGAGGGCGCTAATAGTTCGAGGGACTTAATGAGTCTTTCACCCGAGGTAAACACTGTGCTTTTCATTACGAATAATACATAAAATTCTTCATAACAACGAGAGTGAATGAGACTATGAGACTCCATACCACATGAGTAGGTACTCATGTGTCCATACTACCTGATCCTCTTACAAGGTTGGGACCAAAGAGGTTATACATTATGTAGTGTTTTTTTAGGTTTCTGCTATTTGTATTCAATACTTAAATACGGCGGTACTTACCGAAGAAGTTTTTATTAATAAGTTAATCCAACACTGGGAAATGATGCGAAGTCCGTAGATTTAACTTACAGTTTTTGTAACACGGTTTGTCTAGAAAATGTTATTTACAAAAAATACACAATCATAAATGAAAAACCAGATTAAACTTAACACAAAAACATAGAAAAATAAGAAAAATTAGTTACTTAGTACTAAACTCTGGCAGTATGCATGAGCCGTGCCAAGCCATAATTATTATTCTTTGGTGTAAAAAAAAAAAGCAAGGAGGTTAGGTTTTTGAAGTTCCTAATGCGTAATGATACTGATACTGGCTACATGCAGATTGCACAAGTCGTGCGAAGCCATAATTTGACATGACAGCTGTCAGTGAAAGTGAAAAGCCCTAGGGCTGGAAGTTTTATTTTCTACACGCTCTTCAGGCATATTTAGACCTACTTTCGGAGTATGAGTAATGAAAAGTCATTTAATTTTTTGTTTCAGGTCCCATCATAACTTAACCTAGAAAAATAATCTAAAAAAAATGAAGGTAAAGAAACATTTCTTAGAAACAAAAAGAAATCTGGGAATATTTGTTTAATTCTGTATCCAAAAGGTTTATAACCTTTTTGACGTGATAACGTCTTATAAATTGATGAACATCTGCATTTACAGAAAAGTCTGACGTCATGCGTCATGTTCCGGGAACGCGTCATGTTATTAAATCGACGCTATGGTTACCATCAATGTTTTCTTGTGACGTTATCACGTAAAATTATCGTCCGTGAACCGACTTTAAAGACAACCTTTTTTTTTAATTCATTTTAAATTGTGTTTTTTATTTCAGAGTTTAATAGCGTTAACGTTATTAGTGGTTTCTACCATAGCAGAACCTCCAGTTGACAACAGGTAAAAATCATTTATATAAAAGAAAAAAAACTGTAGGTAAATCAGTAGGATACCGCTCATTTTTAACCGACTTCAAAAAAGGAGGAGGTTCTCAATTCGGTTGTATGTTTTTAAGCTCTTGCATAGTTTTTATCGCGAGCTTTGAGCGCGGCGACCGAATCAAGAAATTTCGTAACGAAAATAAAACCTAACGCCCCCCATTCCGCCTACCATGTAGGTTTTTTTTAAATATTGAAGTGAATACGTCTTTATAAATTGCTTCCATTCAATTCAAAAAACGATTGGTTACAAAATCGGGGGATACAGTTTAGTGTTGCAGCTACATAACATCTATCATCCCCATCCAAATTTCAATTACACAACTGAATAACTAAAGAATCAAAGAATTTATTACGCTAAGTAAGAACTGTAACACATCGCGTGCGGCGGAGGGGGAAGCCCCCGCCATTTGAAGGTCATTCTGCTGCAACGAGATTTCCACTTAGAAGGTATAACTTTTTTTAAATGTTTTAGATATCTACCACCAAACCAAAATGGGAACAGTTACTCTGCCCCGTCACAGAGCTATGGTGCCCCGGGTTTAAGGTCTGAGGGAAGTACAGAGGCCGTCTTCAGGTACAAGTAATTTTGATAAAAGCAACAACATAAAATTACCTAATGCTGTATCTTATGCACGTCTCAAAACTAGTGTTGCAACAGAACTCTGCTTCCGCTTCCGCAACTGCAGAAGTTCCGCATGTTTTTTCACTTCCGTTTCTGCTTCTGGTTCCGCAAATTTTATAACAGAACTCTGAACGGAAGCGGGGAGGAGTACAAGAAAGAAAAAAGGCTACCTCTTCATGAGGATCCCCTTATGTGGTGGAATGGAAATGCGCACAAATATAATAATATTTTGCCAATAGTTCGCCAATACTTATCAGCTCCCCCCAGCAGTGTAGCCAGCGAGCAATTATTTAGCGGAGCTGGTTTAATATATGAAGAACATCGAAATAGGCTGAAAGGTGAAAAAGCGGCCAAGTTACTCTTTATTAAATATAACTTGCCGCTGTTTAATTTTGACTACTAACATAGAAATTTAATAAAAAAAGTTTTAAATGTACAATTGTGCTTTTTTTTCATAGTGTTAACGCTTCCGTTTCCGCTTCCGTTTCCGTTTCCGCTTCCGTTAAGATTTACTTTTGACATCTGTTTCCGTTTCTGCTTCCGTTATGCCAGTTCCGTTGCATCACTACCAAAACCCATCCCGACTTAACCTATTAACATAAAATTCAAAATCCTGACTGATTAATATATATAAACGCAGTAGAACGGATCGCGGGTGAAACTGCAGAGCGCAGAGTATAATCTACTATATAAAAATAAGTCGGGTTTTCCTTCCTGACGCTATAACTCCAGAACGCACGAACCGATTTAGATGATTTCGGTTTTGAAATGTTTGTCGTAGTCCAGGGAAGATTTAAACGGTGAGAAAGATCGGACTTACGCGAGTAAAACCGCGGGGCGCAGCTAGTTAAGGATATATGTGAAAGTAACTTCTTTCTATGACGATGTCGCGCCTAAACCACTAAACCAATTTTGATGAATTTTGGCATAGAGATAGATGCAACATTGAAGAAGGATATAGGCTCCTTTTGATTCCGATCCTGATCTAGATTCCAGATATATGCGGATAAATCAGACGCAGCTCGTTTTAATAATATTGTAAACATTTCAGAGGGAATCAAGGGTCCAGTTACAACCAGCAATCGTCTTCCCGTAGGCCTTCAACGCAATACGGAGCACCCCAAGCTAGAACTCCATCCGGTCAATATGGGGCTCCATCAACTTTTGGAGCACCTTCATCCCAATATGGGGCACCTTCAGCTAATATTGGAGCACCCTCATCCCAATACGGAGCCCCATCAGCTAATATTAGAGCACCTTCATCCCAATACGGAGCCCCATCAGCTAATACTCGAGCACCGTCATCCCAATATGGGGCACCTGCAGCAAACTACGAGACACCTTCATCTCAATATGGGGCACCTTCAGCTAATATCGGAGCACCTTCATCCCAATACGGAGCCCCATCAGCTAATATCGGAGCACCTTCATCCCAATATGGTGCACCATCAGCTAACTTCGGCAGTTCGCTGTCGAAGCAATATAGGACACCATCCTCCAACTCTGGGGCACCTTCGGCTCAGTATGGAGCCCCGTCTGCTCAAGGAAGCCAGCCTTCATCACAATATGGCGTGCCTTCACAAGGATCTAGGTAAGATCTAAGACCCTTCCGATGTCGGCTGTCTCTGTCAAACATCGGAAATGTGTTAGTGACCTCCAGGAGGCCGCCGGCATCGGCATAATTCCCGGCATATTTCAATTCGAAGTCAAGCATTGTATTAATATCTGGCCTGTTCGAATACCTATAGGGGCATTTTGGGATTCAGGTATTCACATAGGCTACGTAGGCTACTTTTTATCCCGATATTCCCAAGGGATCGGGACTTACGAAGGTGAAACCGCAGCGCTAGTTATTAATTAAACATATTCAATATTTTCAGAGGCAACTCTCGCTTCTCTTCAAGACAGCAAGCACCGAGTACAGAGTATGGGGCACCATCATCTCCTTCCCAACTCTATGGGGCACCTGAATTTGGTAACGGAGGTTAGTAATAACAAGAAGGGTTAATATCAACAATAATACCCTATGAGTTTATTGTGCCTTCTTCTCATTGATGGGCGCGTTCCGAAGGCACACATCCCAGTTCGAATGAGTTACGAGATAGCACAATAAAAAACACAAAAAATTAATCTATTCATTTGTATAAATCAACAGGTGCTGATAGCCGGCAGTACTTGCCTCCTGGAGCAGGTGGAGCCAGGGGCAGGAGTGGGTATGGTGGGGACGAAGACAATAGTGTACGTAAAAATAAAACTTTATTATTCAAATATATGCCCCATATTTAATTATTATTGTAAGTATATTATTGGCACAGTTACATTTTTCAACATGATGCCTTAGTTTGAGCCGAATGGAACTTTCAGGATTTATTCTTCATGAAAACCCGTCGTTTTTAAGATAAGTTGCAGAAAAAAAACGTGAAGAACCATAAAAAGCTAGTAAACATTAGATTATGAAAAAAACTTTAATGGTTTGATTTGGAGTTTTATTAAATCTAGGGTTTCTATTCAGTGAAATGTATTTCACTGGTTTAATGGATTGGTACTGAAGTCCCCCATTCCCCAGCAACCGATGATCCACCTCTCTTGTTAAACCGTGTATGTTAAATTTGGAAATTTTACACCTATAACAGGAACCCGCCAACTATAGCTTCGAATACATGGTAAAAGACGAGCCATCACGTAACGACTTCGGTCACCGCGAGTCCAGGCAAGGGGACCGAGCTGAAGGCTTGTACTATGTACTCTTACCTGATGGAAGGAAACAGGCAAGTTACTTTACACCTTTAATCCATAAAGACCAAGATCCCGCCTAAAACCGAACTTTCGTGACTTTATGATAGCTGAGAATTTCTTAGCACATAAATATAAATATAATAAATATTGGAGGACATTCCACACATCGCCATCTAGCCCCAAAATAAGTAACTAGAATTGTGTTGTGGGTGCTAGACAACGGATATACTACTTATATACTTTTCTTTTGTAAATAAATACTTATTATACATAGAAACAACCAGACCACAGACAAAATATCTAAGCATAAATAGTGCATAAATACTTTTCTGAGGCGGGAATCGAATCCGCAACCCTGTGTTTGGCAATCCGGCATGGTGACCATTGTGCCAACTGGGTCGACCTCTATTAAACTTATAGCAAAATTGTAAAACCTACACTTTTTGGACACAATTTGAAACTGTCGAATATCTTCTTCTGCCTTGTTGTTACATTCGCATCTTTTTATAACTAGCATCGCCTCGCAGTTTCACCCGCGTCCATGTATCTCCCAATGAATCAATGTATTCTCATACCAAGTTCCATCGAAATCGGTCCAGTAGTTTCTGAGCCTATTCAATTCAAACAAATCTTTCCACTTTATAATATCAGTATAACTAAGCGCTGACCCCTGGATGGTGCAAAATGAGCCATCTCCTGATGGAAGGCTTTGGATGTTGCTTATTATCACCCATCAGCCTAAAGGTCGTAGCACACATATCAACTCGGAAACGGATCGTCACCGTATCGCCTCGCCGCCGTCAACCTAACGTAAGCGCGATGCCAACCGGTCGGCAGCTCCGAATCAACTCGGCTAGGTAGAGTGCCGCCGCGCGATTAGTCAGTATCCGAACGTGAAGTGTAGACGAAGAAACTCAGGCTAGGGTACGGAGAGTCGTAAGATAGCTTACGGTGAGACGTAAGCGCGGGAACGGCAAATCGCCCACGAACCGTACCTACCGCGGTTCGTGAGCTTGTCTCGACTAGTCCCGAGGCGAGGCGAGACGATAATTGTATTTTATACAAATAATACTGAACTGCTCGAGTTGATACGTTTACGTTACCTTACGAGTTTATATATTATGCCTAGCGGACTTGTGCGTGATCCGATACGTTAGCCGTCATCTCACCGTTAATTCACATCCATCTCTCGTAATAAGATTTTTTGACGTCTAATAAATTAATGGAACACCTGCATTCACAAAAAAGTGTCACGTTCCCATAGTGCGACGTTATTCTTACGTTCCCGATGTGTGACGTCATTGTCACGTTCCGATGACGTCATGTCAACAACGACATCACACAGCACGCAGCAATACAAAAAAAAACATTTGTTTTATACTGTTTAATAATAATACCCCTCATCTGAGCTTGTGTTATGGTGACGAGTGACAAATAGAAGACTATCCTACTAATATTAAAAATGTAAAATTGTGTGTGTTTGTTACTCCTTCAAGCAAAAACTACTGGACCGATTACAATGAAACTCGGTATGTAAATAGCTAGAAACCTGGATTAACATATAAGGTACTTTTTATCCCGATATTTCACCGGGAACGGAAGTTACGTAGTTACGTAACATAAAGGAAAAAAATATTTAAGGCAAAAAAAACAAAGAAAAAAAAGAAAAAAAATCATCGTTTTCTTATGACGATATCACGTAAAATTATCGTCCGTAAACCGACGTTTTTTTAATCTTTTGTTTTTTTACAGACAGTAGAATACGAAGCTGACCAAGATGGCTACAAACCAAGGATATCATACGAAGACACTGACTCAGGCCAGGGCTATGACAGGAACGCACAATCCGGCTTCGGTAGCGGACCTTACTAGGACAAAATAATACTCAAATTCTATAGATTTAAGGTTTATAATGCAAGAGCAAATTCCAAACTTAATTTCAGGAAAAAGGTGGTCTCATAATAGCTAGAAATAGTGGCCTAATAGCTGGAAAAGATTGAGTTATCATAGTTAAAAAGGATAGGCTCATAGCTGAAAGGGATAGTATGGTCTTATAGCTAAAGATGATGGTCTCATAACTGAAAGGGATAGTTTTATAGCCAAAAGAGTATGGTCATATAGTTAAAAAGATTATTTTTGTAGGTGAAAGGGATAGGAATAGATAGGATGACACTTTATAGCATAGCTAAACTAATATGATGTTATAGCTAAATAGAACAGCCTCATAGCTGAAAAGGATATTGTTGCTGATAAAACAGTATTGTCTTATAGCTAAAGAGGATTGTTTCATAGCTGAAAGGGATAGTGTCATAGCTAAAATGGTATGGTTTTATAGCTCCAGAGGATTGTTTTGTGACTGAAAGGGATAGTGTAGCTGCTAAAACAGTATGGTCTTATAGCTAAAGAGGATAGTCTCATAGCTGAAAGGGATAGTTTCATAGTTAAAAGAGTATGGTCTTATAGCTAAGGAGGATTGTCTAGGGGTAGTTTCCATACCAAACGTATTCCCATAGCTAAAAAGGATATTGTAATAGCTAAAAGGGGTTCTGCATAGCTAAAAAGGGAGTCTCGTAGCTAAACTGTGATATTGAAAAAAATTGTTTGTGCTCTTGCAAAAATTATAAGGGTTCCTTTTTATACCTTTTAAGGTATGGAACCCTAGAAATAACGCTATGAAAATGGTACCTGATTTTTAATAATAGATATTTTTCGATAGATTACTGACGACGTATGCATGCAAAGGATTTTGAGCCATATTGCAATAGAGATAAAGTGCAAAACGCTTATTAACGAGTAGAATATTTATATTGTTTTATCAATGTGTCAGTTAGAATATTATAAAAAGTGTTTCGGAAAGGGTAATTTAATACGAAAGAGGTTTAATCAAGACAGTCTAAATAAAACACTTTCGTTCTATGACTTTTGAAAATTTGACCCTGTTCTTTGAATCTTTGAAGTTTTGTTTACGTGAAAATCAGCTGTTTTGACGTGACAACGTTTTATAAATTGGTTTGCCGGGTGACACTTCAAGAAACTGCGTTACGCTCCGCTGACGTTATGCGCTCACAATGAGAGCGAGTGAGAGGCACGCGGGCATGGTTAGCCCGCCTAAGAGCGAGAGAGACAGACATAAAAAGTGAAAGGCACGCGTCCCTTCCACTCGAGCACAGTTGTTGTCACGTAAAACTTTCGCCCGTATACCGACTTTACAGGCAACCAGTTTTTTTTGTAGTCAAATGTCATTGACCTTAGTTTTTCTATTTGTTTGTTGAGTTTAAACTATTATTTTTTGCGTAAAATTACTATTTTAAACCTTTTTTTCTAAAAACAAATGGTTTTTCAGTAAACATTATCTTAAAATGTTTGTTGAAAACTTCGAATTTCCAAAAGTTGTAGACAAAAGTTAGCTAGAATAACCCCTTTTCGTATTACGTTACCCAAGTCAAAACACATTGTATAATCAGAAAGGGGACTTTTTTAATTGCCTTTTAGACAATTATTAGAAAAATATATATTTTTATTTATCTTCTGAATAGAGGATTTCTGGCCAGTTTTGACATACTACTTAACATTTTCTGAAAGTGTTTAAAAAAAATGTTATTTCTTAATTTATTATAATACTCTCGTAGATACCTATTTAAGTAAAATACTCATTTTGTAAATAAATATTTTTATATACAAACATATTTATTTTTATTTTTAAATAAATTATTTTTCAGATAAGTCATAGAAAGATAGAAATATCCCATTTTCCAATTTAAAATGACTAATCGAGCATTTCGGAAACCGGCAGGTGAAGCACGAGCCCATACCCAAAAACAACTTTTTATCAAAAAAAACCCGAAGCTTTTCGAAGGCACACATCCTAACTTAGTTTTTAA
This sequence comes from Idaea aversata, assembly GCA_907269075.1. Lineage (NCBI taxonomy): Eukaryota > Metazoa > Arthropoda > Insecta > Lepidoptera > Geometridae > Idaea > Idaea aversata. The sequence continues at coordinate 1,103,233 of OU026109.1, forward strand.
GACGTTTCTATGTGATCTTTGTACAAAATGTACTTAAAAGGAAAGGGTACCTGCGCTCTCTCCATACAAACGTAGTCGACTGTTTCCTCCCTGGATAATAACACTCAAAAATTTTTTTACTCATAAATATTGTTTTTTGACTCCTTAATTTCTATGATAATTAGTATATGAAAAAACCAAGACCTAGTGGCATAGTCATGGCAGTTATAGGTTTTATGCAACAAATAGGTATATTTGCTCTAGCGTCATTATCCAGGGAGGAAACAGTCGACTACGTTTGTATGGAGAGAGCGCCCGGTACCCTTTCCTCCTTAGCTTCCAAATGAATGAAAAAATTTACTTTGCCTTTGATCAGCTCCGTGAAGGTTGTTCTTGGTCTTTGCAGTTAAGTTGAGAAACCTGGCCAACCGTGCACCGTGCATTTTTCTTAAGAAATTATTACCTATCTTCTTCTTTGCGTGTCGATTCCGAATATGAATACCTACCTTCTTTATTTTTTTATGAATTTTATATTTGGTTTTTTATACATTTTTAACCGACTTCAAAAAAAGTAGGAGGTTCTCAATTCGGTTGTATGTATGTTGTTTTTTTTATGGATGTTCCCGCATATCTTTTATGTTTATCAACCGATTTTGATGAATATTTTTTATAATTTAGTATTTTTGTTTTTAATTAAGTGAGTAGGTACTATAATTATTTAATTATGTTAACATTGCTCTTACGGTGAAGGAAAACATCGTGATGAAACCCACAGCTTTGTCTCGAAACGTATTGACAAGTCCCTTCCTCTGGTAACGTCGGCTAAGCTGAGAGGGAGGTATAGGCTTTAGGCCAGCCTACTCCATCTAATAGCCTAGGACTACAGTATCGTTAATGGGTTATGCGGGTTAAGCGACGCCTGGCGCGGTCATTACTTCGATGGGTGGGCAATTAGTAGTGTGGCAAAAATGTGTTTTCGTGAGCCCCTCCATGCTTCGGAAGGCACGTTAAGCCGTCGGTCCCGGTTGCTACCTCTAGTAGCAGTCGTTAGGTCAAGTTAGAGGCCTTAAGGGGAGTCCATACGCCAACGACCGTGGTACACAGCCTACTAAATAGTTACTACCGGCACCGGTCGCCTTCGTTGGTGAACATTGTTGATTGTTACGAATGTGTTTTGTTTTTCTCAAAAGTGCTGAGATGGAATTGTAGGTGAGATTGTTACCGAAATTTTGGTGTGATTTTGAGCCAAAAATTTCCAACAGTTTTGAAGCTATCCTAAAATTAAGAATTAAAACTAGTCTAGCTTTGAAATGACAAGGAATTTTCGCCTCAAAATTACCCCAAAATATAGGTAAAAATTTCACCTACAATTCCATCTCAGCACTTTTAAGAAAAACAAAACACATTCGTTACAATCAACAATATTAGTTGTAAGCGACGGGTATTTCTGGCGCGTTCAGGTGTTTCTGGCGCGTTGCGTTTAGAAGCATAAGCAGCCTTAAGGGCCGGTATGACCTGAAAAGCCCCTTTTCCAATGAGGAATTAAGTAACTTCCGCTGCATCTACAACACTTATTTTTATATAGAATGTATCTTCCGCTTCGGCCACTTCCGAAACCAAAGTTCGAAACCGGTTTTGAACTAAGAATTTTTTTTCTTGTTTCGAAACTGGTTTCGGTAAAAGAATAATATTTCTTATCTCGAAATTCGTTTCGAGATAAGAATATTGTTTCGTCTTTCGAAACTATCAAATCGTAATCTAATCCTATCTATTTAGATGTATAAGAAGTAAGAATTGAAAGTTAATATATGTAATATTTATATTTAATTCAAATAGAAAAGAAAAAACATTTAATAATGCAATGAAAACGGTGCAATAACTTCAAGGCAATGGCCAACCGTGATTTCTTTTTTTTTAAGCTGTTGGATTGCTAATTTTATTTCTTCATCTATCTCCATGTAGTTTTTGTTCTTTTTAGTTGCTTTTTTGCTATTTACTATCCACTAACACATTATGAAACCTTTTTAATTAAAATGACATATATTGCCATTATCATCAATGATATACGTCAAGTCAATGTCAAGTGCTGATAAAGTACGGAAGTGCAACGAAGCTATTTAAATAGCATTCATTTACTTGGTATTCAGAATTGCAGTACCTATGTACAATGGATAAAACACAAATAGAGTTTATAAGTACTAAAAGAGGAGGAGTAGCAGCTCTGTACGAAGGGCGGAAGTACCATAGAAAGAAAATTTACAAAAGCGGCAACGCATTTTATTATTGCGTAAAAGAACATTTGGGATGCAAAGGTAACTTTACTATTAATACTAAGAATGAAATTATAAAAAAAAATCAACACGAGAGTCACTGTAAAGGGGATATTGTTAAAACAGAATATCTAAAAAACATGGATAATTTAAAACAAAAAGTGAGTACTAACTTTGTATCAATAAAAAAACAATATGACGATATGAAGGCCGATATGGAAAATTTGGGATATGTTATTATAAGTGATCAATTGCCAAGTTTTAGTAATGTTAAAAGCGGGCTATACAACGAACGCAACAAAGTGTTAGGTGTCAAAAAACAGAGATTTACACTACCTAGCGAAGTAGTTGTTCCCGGAAAATTTGAAAAGTTGATCTTAGCTGATTTCATTGATGACGGCAATCGCATATTAGTATTTTGCACAGCAAATGCAAGACAAAAAATCACAAATTATAAACACATTTACTGCGACGGAACATTTAAATCTTGCCCACGATGTTTTAAACAGTTATATTCTATACACGGCTATAATGAAAATATTCATTCATTAACCCCTTTAATTTTTGCCTTTCTCGAAAACAAAAAAAAGGAGACTTACAAAGTATTATTCCGATTAATAAAATCACAAATTCCATCATTTGAACCAAAGAAGATTACTTTGGATTTTGAGAAAGCAGCAATGCTAGGAATCAGAGATGTCTTTCCAATGATCGAAATAAAGTTATGCTACTTCCATTTCAACAGGGCATTATTCCGAAAGGCAAAGAAACTGAACTTAAACTCCAGTGTCAAAAAGAGACACGTAGCTCGTTGTGCAGGCTTAGCCCGTTTGCCGCAACAGTTTATTACTAAAGGATATAACTATGTTATGAATAAAAGCCCACATGCCATAGAAGTTCAAAATTTTAACAAATATTTTAAAAGGCAATGGTTTGAGCAAAACAATTTTCACAAAGTTTGCAGCTGCAGCGAGGAAGAAATTAGAACTACGAACCACTTGGAGGGGTGGCACTCCAAATTAAACAGATTCATTGCGCGTACGAATCCTACATTAGCTCAAGTCCTGGATGTTTTGAAAAATGAAACTGGCGTTTGCAAAAAAGCAACTAAAAAGAACAAAAACTACATGGAGATAGATGAAGAAATAAAATTAGCAATCCAACAGCTTAAAAAAAAAGAAATCACGGTTGGCCATTGCCTTGAAGTTATTGCACCGTTTTCATTGCATTATTAAATGTTTTTTCTTTTCTATTTGAATTAAATATAAATATTACATATATTAACTTTCAATTCTTACTTCTTATACATCTAAATAGATAGGATTAGATTACGATTTGATAGTTTCGAAAGACGAAACAATATTCTTATCTCGAAACGAATTTCGAGATAAGAAATATTATTCTTTTACCGAAACCAGTTTCGAAACAAGAAAAAAAATTCTTAGTTCAAAACCGGTTTCGAACTTTGGTTTCGGAAGTGGCCGAAGCGGTATCTTCAGATCTTTAAGCAGTTTTTCCTCGAATGAAAACATGATAGCATTAATTTTTTTCGATAGATTTGTTTTTTTAAAACTGGGCTTTTAAAAATTATTTTACGATATCGATACGACGTTTTTACGACGATATCGTAAAAACTATAATGACTAGCAACTCAAAAATTTCTTGTTGAGATAGTCGTTACAGTAATCTAGTTTCTGCCCGGCTGTTTTGTCAATCATTGAAGTTTTTCATTCATGAATTTCCAATTTTGTTAAAAAAACGGCCATTTCGCGGCACACGGGGAAAAAGAATAGCGACGTTGCGCGGCGCGCGTGGGAAAGGGATAGCGCTGAGTACGAATATACAAGCCTTAAGACGCTATACGAGAAGAAGAAGAAGCGCTGTATAATTCTAGATAAGATATAAAATACCAGTAGATTAAAAATAAAATAAATAAAAATATTAATTTAAAAACTTTCTATTTTATTTCAACAATTATTTCTCCAATAAGTATAGGTACGTATTTTTGGTAACTTCGACTTGAATTATACTCGGTGCCTTAACGATAGGCTCGCCCGCACGGCGATGAGTAGATATCATAGACTAATAATAGTGTATAGACGAACAATGCCCATACAAAAAAGTGTACGTGCATTTCAGTAACGCCATCTGGTAAGTACAAATATTATGAAACGAAACGAATCTTACAAAGTTTTGAAAATGATGCACACAAATGGCGGTGTAATAAAAAAATTAACGAAATTTTATAAAAATTACGTATTAAGTTAATTAAGTATAAGCCATTTCTCGCAATTTATAATGTACATTAAACCTTTATATTTTTTTGGCTGAACATTATTTATAATGCTTAAAAAAGAAGTAATATATTGAATTTTAAATTACGTAGGCCTTATAACAGAGGCGCCACCTAGTCATAAGTGGTATTTTAAGCTTTTTGTGTGTGACGGTTCTTTGTTCACTGTGTCCCGACAATATGTATATACCATTATTTATCTATGGCAGGTACCATTGACGGACAATGGTAGAAAAGACTTACTCATTTACAAAAATATCCGGAAAACACTCTTACACACTTATTTCTAGATGGCGCTCCGCTATTTATTTACTTCATACATTACAATTGCGTTTTTTTAAGGTAAATAATGTTCAGCTCCATTTAAAAATATTGAAATTTTTAATTTTAAATCGCTTCTATTGAGTAATATTCTTAAGTTCTCAAACTTTTACAAGCTTTTATTTAATTTCACCTGAATTTCCCGATGTTTGTAATCAAATCTTTTATTACAACGTGCTCTGTGTGAATTATTTTATAAAGTTAGTAGATTTCTTTAGATTTGTAACATACAGATACAGATCTTTATTGATAACTCCAAGTTACAAGTCAAAAAGAAAATAATATAATTATTTGATCATTAAATACAATTATGCACCATAAGTAAGTATAATTAATTCATTATTAAAAACAAAATAGTTAATATTATGGCGTTATTTAGAGCGCGTACGCTGTTTTGTATGGGCAGTGTTCGTCTAAATCTATTTTTTGTCAATGGTAGTACGTAATATCTATAGTTTCACTGGTAACATTTGTAACTAAATAAAATTTAATACAATAACCCTACCACAAATTCTGTTGGATAAATATTAAGAGTGCGTGCCAGATATGTCTGCACGCGATTGTTGGAGCTTTCGTAGCTTATTAACCCAATTATTTGTAAGTACGCACACACAAAGTCTAGTTGAAAGTAAAGACTTGTTTTCTTTCTCAGTTCCGGCAGTATTTTAGTTTTCATAATAAGCACTTTTATGGCAACCTTTTAATTAAATCAAAGCAATAAAAACATTTTTTTCCAAAAAAAACAACTATTTTACCCTTGTAGACCCTAGACTTGTGTGTGTATGTTAACTAAAAAGAATGTAAACTCGCGAGTCATAATAAACCTCTTAAAAAAAAATGCGGTACAAAAAATGCAAAAAAAGTGCGTTTAATTATACGTACGCGCGTGAGAAGTTATACTTCTAAAAGTTAATACGTCCGTCCGTTCGATATTAATTTTGCGGGTAGCTTCAACATGTTTTAGTGTTTTCTTAAGTGTTACAGTGATTAGCGCAAATCTTAAAGTTTCACTATCGCAGCTTCGACCCGTTTTACTTTTGGGTTACGCAGCCGCAACATGTGACATTTAAGTTACAGATGCGCGCGCATTTCAAAATTTCACTCTTATTTTTTCATAACGCGCCTCAAGAAGTATAACTTGAAAAACGGTAGGTTAATATTTGTCAAATTGTAACAATTCATGGTAGGTGTTAGTGTTAGTAATTACACAATTTTTGTGAGTATGTGATCAAGACTAAATTAATTCTAGGTTTATGTGAAACCTATTTTGAGTATCTTATTATAATAAATAATATCTATAACCAATCTATACTTATTTTACATCCAAAAAGTAGCCTAAAAAAAACAATTTAAAACTAAATTGACTGAAATTATTATCAATTTAAGGAAATTTCAACGGCCCGCCAATTATTATTTTAATTTTTCATATATAAATGAGTTAGAAATCGACTTTATTTTAGAACATAACTTAAACTACACAATTAAAACTTTTATTAGAAGTTGACTCTGTGCCAAAAAATAACATTGTTAGTCCATTGAAAAGTTACATTTGGGGTTGCATTTGTCAGAGGACGCAATTTTATTTTTTAGATATCAAGGGGGAGTCAGTTTAAAGTTAAATCCAAGTTTGAGGGATTCTAGCCCTTGTCCCACGGCCGCCATCTTGGATAAAGGGATTTAAATGGTTTTTATGGTTTATCTGACAAACTATAGGTCTCACAAAAAATATTACTTAACATTTTTTGTTGCAAATAAGATTATCTACAACTTTTGTTAAGTAACTTTTAGTCGTAGAACTCTCCTAATATCTAAAAAAAATAAAATTGCGTCCTCTGACAAATGCACGCTAAGCCCCAAAAAATGTGAGATTTCAATGGACTATGTTTATAGTTTTAAATTCTAAAGGTTGTAAGTAGTTGGAAAATTATGTTCCAAAAGCGCTTCCCATACAATAATTTCGCATTTTTTATAAAACTCGATATTTTTTTTTACACAAAAAAACTTTTTTTAGTTTGGCGGGCAAGTAGTTCGTAATAACCTTAAGTTTCTAATACAAATATCACTTTAACAAAAAATTTGGTACATTTTTTTTTACAAAAAAATCTATCATTTATTTTGTGCTAGTTTAGTTAAGTACAGCTTGCCATTAAATAATTATAAGACATCGGATTACATGCACTAAGAAAATGCATAAATGTATATCAAAATATAAACATACAATTAAGGGTTAGGTTAGAAAGAATAATTTTTGGTTTTATGTGTCTAACCTAACTAGCTACCGGGTCTCGTTTTTGAAGGAATACCTTTTGGAACGAAGTTCTTAATCGCGGATTGGCGAGGTGCCTACAAAAATTGTAAGACGTTTCAATCAATGTGATCTTTATACGATTGTATTAATAATCCAAATTAATAAAAAAAACTGAATTTGACTTTGTAACGCGTCACGAAAAATCGTAAGAGAAAGAGAGAAAGGAGACCAATAACAATCTCTCCCATGTGAGAAAAAAATTAAAAAGGTAAAGTTTCTTTCCAAATGCGTCTCCCGCGACACTTTCTTTTTTTTTACAAATGATAAATAAATATCTACTAATCACACAAATATTACTTTCACCGCAGGAATCGTACCTGCAACCTTTTGCGTCCATCGCAATTCAGATGTCATAAAAAATTCTGCATATTCTTCAAAATAATATGCAAACGCATAATATCCGATGTCTAATAGTTTGTCTTAAAAACTATTCTACTTAATAAACTATTAAATTAACACTGCGTCGTACTTAATTTGGCGGGGAATAAAATCAAAATATTTTTTTAACCCTAATCATACCAAAACGTTCCAGTTCGAAATCAAAATGTATCATTATTTCACTAAAACCTAATTTTGACCTATAAAAATTAAAACTAACCTATCAAATTCCTTAAACCTACTGACTTTTGTAAACTTTTTGATAATAAACAAACCAAAAACACGTTAAATATCTACACCATAATAATTTAAATTGACCATTTTGGTAGATTTGGCCACATCGGTTGGGGTTACTTTGTCGAAATTTCATTACAAACATTTAAGAAGTTTGTACGTAATGTTCTTAACATAATATAGTCCGCCACGAATATAGGTTTATTCCAAAAAAAAAAATAGCTTTTATTTCGGTCCTGCCAAATTAAGCTCTGCACAGCCTTAACAAACAAATCTATTTTTTGTTTCTATTTCTCGCCAAATTATGTTCTAGACCATCTTAACTTAAAATATAAATTAAGATTAGCTTAAATACGTATTTTAGTCAAACTTAGTTTTAAAGAAAACTTTTAATCAAATAAATAAAAAAGCAGCTCTTACGAGATAAATATAGGTTCTCATAAAATAAATAAAATATTTTTAATACTTTTTGAGAATTCAAAAGTTTCAACGCAAGACGAGTATTTTCTAGATTAAATCATTTACTTACTTTTATTTTTTTAGCTTTACTCTTAACCAAACCAGGAGTGATTATGTTACAAAAAAAGATGCTTTTTTGAGATTAAAAATAGCAAACAAATACGTTTTTGAGACTAAATAGTGCAAACTTATACTATTTGAGATTAAATATTGCATATAAATATGTTTTTGAGATTAAATAGTGCAAACAGACACGATGTCGAGATTAAATATTACAAACAAATACCATTTGAGATAAAAAAATTGCAAACAAATACGTTTTTGAGATTAAACATTGCAAACAAATACGTTTTTGAGATTAAACATTGCAAACAAATACGTTTTTGAGATAAAATATTACAAACAAATAAGTTTTTGAGATTAGGTAAATAGTGCGAACAAATACGTTTTTAGTGCAAACATAAATTTATATGTTTTTAAAATTGTAAATTGCAAAAACAAATACGTTTTTAAGAATAAATATTGAAAATAGATACATTTTTGAGATCATAAAATTTCAAAAAGATGCTCTTCCGAGATTTAAAGAGATTCGTTCTTAACATGAATTATTTAAAATATAATGAACTTTTTAATAAAAAAATGATATTCTTATATATATAACTTATATAATAATTATTGTAGCTACCATATTAAAGTTTCATTACGGTTTCAAAAGGGGTTTGAAATTCTATTCAATCTTTATACAAAATACTTAGAAGCTGTTTTCAAAATTTGTTTTTTTTAAGACAAAATTGTAGATTATTTTTTGTTTTTTTTTTTACGACTTTTTTAATTATTCCTAATATAGTATACGTCCTGCTAAAATCTTATTTTTACCGTATTTTAAATATTGTACTTAGGTATTATTAAAAAAAAACTTTAGCCAAATACAAATTTAAAAAAAAGGGGTATTAGATGGAAACCGCGAGGTGGTTAACTAGGCTTGTATTTTTTTAGGGTTCCGTACCAAAATGGTAAAAACGGGACCTTATTCACTTCCTAGACTTCACTGTCTGTCTGTCATTGGTATGTGATACTCTTAAATGTAACTTTTGCAATTAATATTTACAATAACAGAACATGTTTAATTCAGGGTGTTTCGCACTGATGCATTCCGGTTCGTCGTTGTACCTGGAATAAATAAAATACAGGGTGATTTTTTGAAGTTATACTTCTTTAGGCGCATTATGAAAAAAATTATGAGTGAAATTTTGAAATGCGCGCGCATCTGCAACACTAAAGTCACGTGTTGAAGCTGCGTAACCCAAAAGTAAAACAGGTCGAAGCTGCGTGAGTGAAATTTAAAGATGCGCGCGTATCACTGTAACGCTAAAGTAACAGACAGACAGACGAACTTATAGAAGTATAACTTCTCACGCGCGTACATAAATACACACACACACATTTTTTAAATGGGCCTTTAATGGAACTTCAACATAAACCCTAATATTATTTTTTTCAATTTTGTCTTTCTTACCATTTTAAGTAACGCCATACCTAGAGAAGCTGGACCAATTTGTATGAAAATTGGTATAGTGCTAGTTTAGCGATTGGAAAAAGAAATAGGATACTTTTGATCCCGAAATTATCGCCGGATCGGGTCTTACTAGGGTGAAACCGCGGGGCGCTAAGCAAATAAAACCCTTAAGGTCAATGACCTCTATCTCCAAAAAAACAGCTGATTTTTCTAACATCAAACAATAAACCTGTTAAGGTCAATGACCTCTATTTATAAAAAACAGCTGATTTTTCTAACATCAAACAATAAACCTGTTAAGGTCAATGACCTCTATTTATAAAAAACAGCTGATTTTTCTAACATAAACAATAAACCTGTTAAGGTCAATGACCTCTATTTATAAAAAACAGCTGATTTTTCTAACATCAAACAATAAACTCGTTAAGGTCAATGACCTCTATTTATAAAAAAACAGCTGATTTTTCTAACATAAACAATAAACCTGTTAAGGTCAATGACCTCTATTTATAAAAAACAGCAGATTTTTCTAACATCAAACAATAAACTCGTTAAGGTCAATGACCTATATCTATAAAAAAAACGTGTGGCACTCGGGGACTGCCGCGGTAGAGCTATTGTATCGTGCGAGCTTCGTACAGTCGTACCATATACATACACGTTAAGCGAACGCCCGGCCGAGCTACATGGTAGGCGGAGTGGGGGGTGTTAGGTTTTATTTCCGTTACGGAATTTCTTGAATCGGTCGACGCGCTCAAAGCCCGCGATAAAAGCTATGCAATAGCTCAAAAACAGCTGATTTTTCATGTTAAAATAGCCACAAACAAAACTTACATATTTGTCCGCGATATATCTCTTGTATTGAATATGAATTTATCTTCCTTTTTCAAATATGTTGTGGATGCTTCGTAGACACCCTCCGAAGGGCCTAGTGTCACCTGAAATAATAAAATAGAGATTATATAAAATAATAGTACAATCCACGGTCAAAACTCTCTGCCCGCCGTAACGTTTACAATCCTGTGCAGCACTATTTGAACATTTTAACAACGTAACCTGTGGATCGAACCCACGTCGGTTGGTGTAGCGGGTGGCCCCTTATACCACTCACACAACTAAATACATAGCTAACATGTTGACAAATAATAATCACACTGAGTACTTTTAATTCAAGTATTTAAGTTTGTGTCTAACGTCTATTGGAAGAAGGTCGTAAGTCCAGAAGTTGTTGATAGTATTATTGTAGCAAACTGATAATTTACTTATGACCCATACTGTACTTTTTAGCTATTACTTTGCTTTGTGTATATCGTGTTCTATGTTCCTCACTGTGTTGTACGGTCGGCTGCATAATTGCTGACCCACCGTAGAGCACCAAAACGGCTGTTGTAAGAATGTTTTCAACACAAGCAAGATTCTAGACACCTGCTTTAGTTGAAGTTTAAAGTCTTCTAACTCATCAATTTATCAAACAAAAATTATAAGAATGAAAACATTTCAATAATAGTCATTTTAGAACTCTACCGGGTGCTGCAATTATGCAGCCGACTTACAGTGTTTGATAGGCCTCAAAAAATTTCCCTATGCTTTTTATTGCTTAGATATATCAAGAAATGCATTTTAAATGCCAGAGTAGAACACCCGCGTGTCAATTTTACATACTTTTTTTTTATAAAAAATAATTTATTTTTCGTGAGAAAAAAGACTAATTAGATTCTGTAAGCCAATCTGATCAAGATATTTTTTTTTCATTAATGCAGTTTGATGAAGGATCTTTAGGCGCATATTTTCCAGTTTTTAATTTTGTAAAATCACCTCTGGTTATATAGTTATTAATTTTTTAAGTTTTTAGATTTTATTTTATTTTCTCCCAAAAATCTCAAAAGTGCGGTTTGTGACTGACATTGAACAATTGCTCATAACTAGGGCTACCATTGCTTATTCTGTGTTTGTTTTTGATCCAATATATGAGATACTTATGTAAAAAATAATAAAAAATATGTAACTCCCAAACGCCGCGATAAGGAAACGTGATTTTTTTACCAATGGTAGCCCTAGTTATGAGCAATTTTTCAATGTCAGTCACAAACCGCACTTTTCTTTATTTTTCCGCTCGTTTTTTGGGAGAAAAAAAATAAAATCTAAAAACTAAAAAAAAAAAATAACTCTGTAACCAGAGGTTATTTTACAAAATTAAAAACTGGAAAATATGCGCCTAAAGATCCTTCATCAAACTGCATTAATGAAAAAAAAATATCTTGATCAGATTGGCTTACAGAATCTAATTAGTCTTTTTTCTCACGAATTATAAATTATTTTTTATAAAAGAAAGTATTTGAAATTGACACGCGGGTGTTCTACTCTGGCATTTAAAATGCATTTCTTGATATATCTAAGCGATAAAAAGCATAGGGAAATTTTTTGAGGCCTATCAAACACTGTGCGACTGTACGAATAAAGTTATCTATCTACGGAACCCTAAAAAAAGTGAAAACGAACCTTTATCTGTAAGAAAACTCGATTTAAATCAATTTTCTTATCAAATTTCCCTGTATAGCCATCGTGGTCGGCGGCACCGACGAACGACATCAATTTGTTGTTGACACGTTGTCTCATTACCCAGGATATATGGGACAATGTTCGTGGCACGCACTGTGATCTGTTTACAAAAAAAAAAACATAATCACTATCACTTCACTACATAGTATAAAACAAAGTCGCTTTCTCTGTCCCTATATCCTGTAGATCTTTAAAACTACGCAACAGATTTTGATGCGGTATTATTTAATAGATAGAGTGATTCAAGAGGAAGGTTTATATGTATAACTAGCGACCCGCTCCGGCTTCGCACGGCTATAAAAAATCTAATAAAAAAAACCGCATCAAAATCTGTTGCGTAGTTTTAAAGATCTACAGGATATAGGGACAGAGAAAGCGACTTTGTTTTATACTATGTAGCGGGACGGGTCGCTAGTATATTTATAATTATGAATTCAAGTCTCGAAAACCTTAGAAGAAAAAATTGTTAAAAAAAACCCTATCAAAAATACACGATCCATAAATAAAATATCACGTTAGCCTACAAACCTAATGAAAATCTGTGTTAACCCATTATAAAAGTTGAATAACCATTAATAGGAAAGGGTACTGACGCTCTCTCCATACAAACGTAGTCGACTGTTTCCTCCCTGGATAATGACACTAGAGCAAATATTTTTATTGCATAAAACTTATAACTGCCATGACCATGCCCCTATGTTTTGCTTTTTCATTTTTTAAATGTTAACTTTATAATTACAAAATGAAAAAAACCAAGACATAGGGGCATAGTCATGGCAGTTATAGGTTTTATGCAACAATAGTACATTGCGATACAAGTGTGGAAAATTGATCTTTGCATAGAGGCGCTATAACACGCGCGAGCGGTACGCGAGGGCGTTTAAAAGAGCCGAGATACAAAGATCAATCTACACGTGTATAGTACGACGTTTTTCACCATAACACAAGCCCAAAATGAGCGATATGAGACAAAACCCGAGACGCGTGCCGCGTCACGTTCCCGTGACATGAGGTCACACTTTTTTTATGAATGCAGGTGTTCCATCTTTTTATTTACGTGAAAATATATTTACCTGAAGTCCTTGGTCAATGAATTGACATAATCAACGAATGCCTCAGCAGTTCTACGATACAAGACATCAGTGTGTGTCACGTTATCCCAGGACACACACACACACCAATGTGATTCAATACCTGCAGTACTGCACGAACGATTTGATGGTATCTAAAAATACACATAAATAATTATAAAATCTTCACTACATAGTATAAAACAAAGTCGCTTCCCGCTGTCTGTCTGTCCCTATTTATCTTTAAAACTTATAACTTAATCTAGAATAAAAAGTGTGTGTGTCAGCTCCGACACACGATTGGAGTATATTTCAGACCGATTGTCTGAACAGACACAAAAATTTAGCGGAAGGGAATGCAATTTTTTTCGAGTTATTGAGGATTTTGACCTAACAAGGTTCGAGTTACCGAGAATTCACTGTATAATATATATATATATTTGGCTTGCTTTCTATAAGAGAGAGAGAGAGACAGACAGAAAAACATGCGCACGCCGCACGGCTTACAATAGCTTACTATAGCAAAAAGTGTCGTGACAACTTTTCGTGAGAATTTTTTCCGTCTAGCCACCTTTCACAACGCGCGATAAGAAACTATCGTTCCAATTAAATATCTAATAAATACAAAGCACACATGTTCATATATACAATACATACAATATGTCGGTTAAACACAAGTATACAAGCTACACAAGCAAGCAAGTACAAGCAAGCAAGTACACACACATTGAAAAGTGAAAGGTGCGCCGAATAGGTTGCGCACCAAAAACGTAACGAGGTCATTCATCAGTAGATCTTACTGCCCACATTTTTCTCATACCGGGCGCCTTATATAAGAAACCAAAAATATTTGCTCTAGTGTCATTATCCAGAGAGGAAACAGTCGACTACGTTTGTAATAGTTTGTATGGAAAGAGCCCCCGGTACCCTTTCCTCTTAAAATATCCAAACGAAGCCAAAAGACGCAAATTAACTTGATACCCCACTTGAGCATATCTACTTACATTCGGTTTTTAATCCTGACTTTTATCCCCCATAACAAACGGCTAAACCGATTTCGATCAAACATAGCTAAGAACACTCGCAACTAATTCACCTTTCAAACAAAAGAAACAAAATCAAAATCGGTTCATCCGTTCGGGAGCTACGATGCCACAGACAGACACACACACACGTTTTTGCGTCGGGGGTTAAAAAGAATACATACCGGTTCAAACAAAGACAATCCCCTATCCATATCAGCACCTCGTATCCTATATATATTCCTTAAATGCTTCAAATCTAACGCATCTAACACCGTCGTATAAATATCATGGGCCGTTGTCAATACATGTGTGTTATTTTCCAAAATCGCTTGTATTTTCGGTCGACGTTCTTTTAGAACTTTAGGTAATAAAATTGACATCAATGGTAGACGCTCTTCGTATTTCCCTTGGATCGTTTCACGGACTTTTGTATACCTGGAATGTTAAAGGTTGAAATATTAAGGAAAAACAAACACGATAAAAATACACTAGGAATTGAGAACCTACTAAATAAATTCCCATAGCTCAAAAAACTGGCCAAGTGCGAGTCGGACTCACGCACGAAGGGTTCCGTACCATTATATTCTGTTTTTAACCTCGACACAAAAACAAATGCAAAAAATCCTAAAAAAGATTGTATGTGACACGAAGCTGTATAGTTTAAAAGTCTTTTGCCTGCCCTTTTGGGAGTATAATTAACTAAAAAATATTGCCTGAAATATAATAAAAAAGTTTTAAATTAAATTTAAATTTAAAAAAACATAAGTAAGTACCTAACCTCAAAACATATCGACGGTTAAAAATAAATAGGGTATAACCGCCAAAAACCAAATTGTTCAGGAGAGCAGTTTAAAGTTTGAAATTTTAGAAAAATGATCACAACTTTTTTATTTATTGTCGTAACGTAAAAATGAAAACAGCTCTAAAATCGAGAAAAATAAAAGCACTAATTGGCTTTTTTACTTATTTGATTCGACGTTGTTTAACGTGGTTTTTTGTCGCTTAAATCAATTGAGCTTGTTCTCCATTTGAGGTAATTCGGCATAAGTAACATCTGCACAGAAAAAAACAAAGAGTAAAGAAGACTTAGCTACATTTCATATCCGTATACTAAGAGGTATTAGGGCATAAGACACATCACTATAGAATATCTTAAATGGGTAAAGAAGGATACGTGACAACTCACATCATTATGCCAAAAGGTAATGGAGCACAAGTAACAGTGCTTAGCAAAAACATCGTGAAGATATTAGACATTAGCAACACTATACTTAGGTTGAAAAGAAAGGTAATATGCTACTTCCACTCATCAAGATTTCTATACCAAGAAGAAAACGAGAACATCCAACATACAGCATTATCTTGGCAAATGGTAACGTGGATTAAACGTCACGTCTTAAAAATAATAGATTTACAAGCAACATGCTGCTCCTTTAAAATAAGACTTAAGTAACAGCTTGCTTTTAGAGTGTTAGGGCTACCCATCAGTATCATCGTTCGAACTAGATTACTTACCTAAATTACTAGTTTTATGATTATACTCTGACCTAATTGTTGATGTGATAAGATAAAAACAAAAGTACACTTTTTCAATATTTATTAAGAAAAAATCTACAGATCTTACACTAAGCGCAAGTATCAAAGGCATTGAAAATGTAATTAAAAAGCACACGATAAAATTTGTCAAAAATACGATAAAGTGAATGGAGCGTAGACTGACCTCTCGCGTAGGGGCACAGCCTACAGTTTTTATCCACCTGTGTCCTAAGATTGCTCAAGCTGTAGCTTGATTCAATACAGAGAACTATTTTTTTTTATAACAAAGAATTACACTCTGAAGCCTTCCGGCAAACGAACATTTTGACATATTTTATGGCCAGGCAAATCACAACTTCTTAAATCGGGACACTATACTCGATCACGAAAACATAAACATGTTCAAAAAATGAGGTCGGCCTGGGTCTGCCAAGGCATACCCAGGTGGGGTGTTCGGTGAGATCATCATCTTCCTGCTCTTATCCCAATTTATTTGGGGTCGGCGCAGTATGTCTTTTTCTTCCATTCACTCCTATTAGTCGTCATCACATCGTTCACATTCATCTCTCTCATGTCTTGTCTCACGCAGTCCATCCATCTTTCTTCGGTCGTCCTCTTCCTCTCCATCTCTCTACATTCAATCTCATCACTCTTCTAACATAGCTCTTATCATCTCATAACTCATAACTCTTTTAACATAGGCCCGAGATAAATAAAAAAATAAATTTCGGAAGGGTCTTTCGCGACCAGTCACCCCAGGGGGAAGTTGTATGTGAAAACAGTTCCTACTTCCTTCTGGATTACGGTGAAGAGAGGGACACCGAGGAGTTTTAGTGGGCAAACCTCTGGCCGCCTACCATCTCAAGCCAGCATCCTCCTATCCTTATCCCCATTTATTTGGGGTCGGCGCAGTATGTCTTCTTCTTCCATTCACTCCTATTAGTCGTCATCTCAACGTTAACATTCATCTCTTTCATGTCTTGTCTCACACAGTCCATCCATCTTTTCTTAGGTGGTAAGAAGACCATCTATCTAGGATAAATCGTTTCTGAGATATAGCCGTTTTAGGTCTGACAGCTGTCACCTGAAATGAAGATCTCAATGAGATCTATCGCTTCTGAAAAGATATCATTAATCTACAATCAATGGTTTCTGGGATATAGCCGTTTTAAGTTTGCCAGCTGTCACCTGAAATGAAGATCTCGATGACATCTATCACTTCTATAAAGAGACCACCAATCTAGGATTAATAGTTTCTAGGTACTATACGTACTTGATAGTACGCATACTTCCGGGAATCAAAAAAGCTGATAAAACGACACCCCACCGAACATACCATTCACCCGACTGGGGACCGAGGGTATATCTCAAACTGAATAGGAATTCACCTCCTCTGGGTGAATTTTACTTTTTTCAAATAAAAATTGTAAATAGTGCCAGTTCAATTTTCGAAATTCTAAAATCATACGATACTTTAGGCCCATGCGATCATTTTGACACCTCTCGCGACTCGTATCTCTAAGATTTTAGAAAATATGGTTGATTTTAAATGTCAAAAAACAGAATTATGAAAGTACTAAAATTGTAGTAACAAAAATAATAAAATAACATAATGTAGGTATGAAGTAAGTTTTTTTTTACATATATGATCAGGTCAGCGTTTGACCACTATCACACCTGCCTGATGGTAGGTGACGATGCGGCCTAAGATGTAACACGCCTTCCTAGAAGATACCTATTCACTCGCGACTTGAAGACCCCCAAATCGTACACGTCAGGAAAGACAGATGCAGGCAACCGATTCCATTCCCTTGCAGTACGAATAAGGAATGACGAAGCAAAGCGCTTAGTGCGAACGTCAGGTATGTCCACCATGAATCGGTGCTGCACACCAGTCTGCCTGGTTGTATGACGAAAGAATGGAGATGACAAGATTAGGTCGTGGAATTCTGTTGCGCACTCCTCGAAATGTATCCGATAAAATGCCGACAAGCTCGCCACCTTGCGACGATGTTCCAGGCTCTGAAGCCTTTTGTTGGCAAGCTTATCGTCACCGATGAGTTTCCTGGCTTTCATCTCAATTAACTCCAACGCCCCCAGCTGATACTTCGCCGAACCGTCCCAGAGATGAGAACAGTACTCCATACACGAGCGGACTTGTGCTTGGTATAAGTTGAGCAACTGTTCCGACGTGAAGTACCGTCTCACCTTCGCCAGAACACCGAGCTTTTTTGAAGCTAGTTTGGCTTTGGACTCAATGTAGGTGCCAAAGTTTAGAGTTGGTGTAAAACGAGATGCCAAGAAGCTCAAGATGGCCAGCTACCGGCACGGACACATCTCGGAAAGTGGGAGTCAGGTGGAATGGACTCCTCTTAGCGGAGAATAGACACGCCTGGGTCTTAGACGCGTTGAACTTGACCAGATTGGCGTCACCCCAATTAGAGACTGCTTTCAAGGCCAAGTTCATGCGCTCGACCATCGCCTCCCTATGACACCGGATCTCCGCCATACTAGTCCGTGCACTGGCCGTGTACCTCTTACAACTGTGCTGTCATCTGCGTACCCATATATACCAGGCTTCAACAGATCGTTGATATGCAGCAAAAATAAGGTTGCAGAGAGCACGGATCCCTGAGGAACCCCGGCATTAATAGCCATTTGGTCAGACGCGCAGCCATCAATGACTACTCGCAGTGACCGATCCCTCAGGAAATCCGAAATCCAGGCACATAGACCAGTTGGCAGACCGTATGATGGAAGCTTGTCTGGCTGTCGTAGTATGTATAAGTATTATAAATTTTATTAATATTAAAATACATTTTTTTCTGATTTTGTACGCCCGATGTCTGTCTCTCCTTATCGACCTTTTCATTCCATTTCAACCTAAAACAATACATTTAAAATAATAAATTTATCAGTATAGGTACGTTTTTAGTAAGTAATCATTCACAAGAACTTATTATTTGAATTCCAAACAAGTTAAGAGAAATAAATAACTTACCGTTGGCAGATACTTTGCACACTTTTCGCAAAAGTTTGATGTGCAAACGCGGAAGCTCTCGCCGTCACAGCACGCAGTTCACTGATTTTGGAATAAGCGACTCGCTAAATAGCTACTTGAGTACGACAGGTTAATAACCTGTACGACACAAATTGACATAAGCATCAATTAATAAATTATCATTATTAAGTAATACCATTTAAGCGACAGAGTTGTATTAAAATAGTAAATGGTAGTAAGGTATAACTGACGTACCAATATCAAATTCGATTTGGGTAATAGCGTATAAGCGACAACTGTATTGTAAACTTTTCAATAGTAGTAGGGTATAATCGACAGTCTCATAATAAATTAGATTTTAGTAATTGCGTATAAACGACAACTGTATTGTAAATCTGTGAATGGTAGTAAGGTATTACCGACTTTACATTTTTTTGACGACAAAGGTAAAGAGGCATTAGTTCCAACTTTTAAAACAGGTGCTAATAGTAAAGAGCCTTAAGCGCCTTATATCTCAACACCAGTAAGAAGTAAAAATACATAACCGACTATAAACCAAAAATAATGCCATTTTTACAGGGGTACAAGCTCCTTTAGGGTAAAAAAGCCCTAAAATTCAGTCGCTTACACGAAATGACACCTCGAGAACGCAGTTTTTTGCATGTGCGTAAGCGACACAAAAATCATTGTAGAGGCACGGGAGTAAGCGCATTCGAAAGAGCAGAAAATTTTAAGTAGAATGGCATTCAAAAGTCATTTTAGACTAAAATGTCGCTTATGCCCTATATCCTTTTAACCGTCGATATTTACTTTTTATAATTATATAATAGTGATAACTTCATAAGAAAACATTGATGACAATACGTTGCTATAGTTACCTTGTCAATAACATGACACTTATTTGTGAGTGCAGGACGGTGTTCATCGATTTATAATGGCGACGACCCAGTTGGCACAATGGTCACTATGCCGGACGGCCGAACACAGGGTTGCGGGTTCGATTCCCGGCTCAGACAAGTATTTATGCTTAGATATTTGCCTGTGGTCTGGTTGTTTCTATGTATTATAAGTATATATTTACAAAAGAAAGGATATAAGTAGTATATCCGTTGTCTAGCACCCATAACACAAATGTAGTTACTTAGCTTGGGGCTAGATGGCTATGTGTGGAATGTCCTGCAATATTTATTTATTTGATGTTGAACTGACCTGGGTCCATGATCACCCATAAACACCATCATAGTTCTCTCAAATACTCCTTGTCTCCTTAAATTCATAAGAAAGTTGACCGTGTCATCGTCAGCTGTTGAAATCCGATTGAAGTCATCGTGACAGATGTCAGCTATGAACGTGAATATGTAGTGTTTTCCTGGTAGTTTGAAAAACTGGAAGAAAATCGGTGTTAACCTATAGTAAAATATGATTTAACCTATATACACAATTGACGGCAAGGTCAAGCTTGTAAAACCAAAGGAGATGCCAGTTATATTTTTAAAACAAAATAGGTGTTAACCCATATTAAAATATCATTCAACCCATAGACACAATTGACGGAAAGGTTAAGCTTGTTTAACCAAAGGAAACGCCCTTTTTATATTGAAAACTGAAAGAAAATCTGTGTTAACCTATGGTAAAATATGTTTTAACCCACATACACAATTGACGACAAGGTTAAGCTTGTAAAATCAAAGGAGGCGCCTAATTTTCATATTTTTAAAACAGAAAGAAAATAGATGTTAACCCAAAGTAAAATATGTTTTAACCCATAAACAACCTTAACCTTTCCGTCAAACAACCAAAGGAGGCGCCTAATTCTCATATTTAGAAAACTAAAAGAAAATCGCTGTAAACCCATAGTAAATATGTTTTAACCCATAGACTACGTCTACTACAGCAAACCTGGTTGTAAGAAACCAGATAGTACAAAGGGTCCACTCTTACAAGTACCTGGGCTGCATCGTGAATGACCAAAGTGATCACAGCGTAGAGATAAAGTGTCGGATAGAGCAAGCGCGTAACGTATTTATAAAACTCAGCCATCTACTCTGCAATCGGTCACTGAAAATATCTACCAGGGTGCGTCTGGCACGTTGTTACGTGTTCTCGGTTCTTCTGTACGGGGTTGAATCATGGACCTTAACTCAGAATATGAGCAAACGCTTAGAAGCATTTGAAATGTGGGTATAAAGAAGAATCTTGAGGATTTCTTGGATAGATAAAGTTTCTAATGAAAGAGTTTTACAGTTGGTGAATAAGAAAGTGGAGGTTCTAAGTACTGTAAAGAAACGTAAGCTACAGTATTTTGGTCATATCATGCGCAATGATAAATACGAACTGCTCCAACTACTGATGCAAGGAAAAATCCAAGGGAAGAGACCACCCGGAAGGAGGCGCACTTCATGGCTTAAGAACCTCCGGACATGGTTTAAGCAAAGCACTAGATCCCTTTTCCGTGCAGCAGCGTCAAAAGTAAAAATAGCCTTAATGATAGCCGACCTCCGGTAGGAGATGGCACCTCAAGAAGAAGAACCCATAGACACAATTGACGGCATTGTTAGGCTAGTAAAACCGATGAGGAAAAACAACCAAAGAAAACGTCCTATTCTACGGTTATGTCCTGGTATTTAAAATTGGTTTTTACAATAAATAATGTATCTATCTATCTCTATGTCTCTCTCGCCAACCCACAAAAAGAAACTTCGTTCGAAAACAAATTTTTCAACCCCACAAAAATCAAAGTTAACCCACCAAAATCGTTTTTATCCTTGGCCCTAAAACTTTTTCACCCACTCACCTGATCCGTTAAATTCATCATAATCTTATACAGAGGCGTGTCTCCAACACAAAACTGCTTGCTCACTTTAGCTTTATGATCTTCTTGTAATAGGACCCTCAAGTAATGATTGGCAGGTTGGTAGGAGAATCCGTTAAATCTATACTGGAAGGTCCCAATCCATGGACTATCTTCGTAATAAGCTGTACGGTAACTAAAAAAAAATAGGTACCTACTTCATCATCATCACTACATAGTATAAAACAAAGTCGCTTTCTCTGTCCCTATATCCCTTTGTATGCTTAAATCTCTAAAACTAAGCAACGGATTTTTTTTATATGTATAATACATGCATAATTTAGGCGTGCGAAGCCGGGGCGGGTCGCTAGTACGAATATATTTTCTAATTTACACGTTTTTAATTAATATTTTTGTATAAAACAGGCTGCGCCCCGCATTTTAACTCGAGTAAGTCCCGATCCCGCGGGAATTTCGGGATCAAAAGTATCCTATGTCCTTCTCCATTCCTTAAATTAAAACTTTACCGATTTTCATCTAAATCGGACCAGTCGTTTCACGGTGAAGCAAACAAATAAATAAACAAACTATAGGATTTATAATATTAGTTAGTAATATAGATAGGCAGATAGATTCTTGAGTTTCTTGTGCCTTCTTGTCATTGGTGGGCGCCTTCCGAAGGCACACATCCTAACTTAATTTATAAGACGCTTCAAAGTAATGTAATGCATTGCATAAATCCTATTGAATAAAAAAATTGACTTTGATACTAACCCATAGTGTTTCAATTTGCTGAAAATAAATTCATCTGCGTTCAAAAACTCCTTTACTTTTGCTTTGCGTCTTGCGTCGGGGAATTCCAACTCGTTTTTGCCGGACAGTAACGGAAACAAAGCGGCTGGGGTACCATCACCTAAGATTGTATAGCTGAAATATTAAAAAATGCATAAAAATAACTAAGAAATCGAAAGAAAAATATTATTTCAGCATGTGAAAGTAACGCCATATAAAAAAACCTATAATACTATAATTTCAAGTTTCAATTTTTATTTTTTGGGTGCGGATCCCTAAAAATTTAAAGTACACGGAGGACATTTCGCTAATAGGACGTTTCGCCACTAGACTATTTAGGACATTTTGCTACTAGGTCATTCTCTGTCCCTATATCCCTTTGTATGCTTAAATCTTTAAAACTACGCAACTAATTTTGATGCGGTTTTTTTAAATAGATGGAGTTATTCAAGTGGAAGGTTTATATGTATAATACATGCATAATATAGCCGTGCGAAGCCGGGACGGGTCGCTAGTATATTATATATTTAGTACCCACAATTTAAAAAATCTTTAAAATGTGACAACACTATTTACCTAGGTTTCGCTACTAATGCTGTGTTGCCAAATCTTAAAAATATTCAGTAAATCAGTATTTTCTTAAACATTAAATTAAAATATTATATTTATTTTATTTTCATGCAAAAATATATGTTTTTAGTAATGTCCTGGGGGTCACGAGTACCTAAAGAGATTACATGGTTTAGATTTTTAAGGTTTTTTTTAAATAAATCGTACCCATTCAGAAAAGTAGCGCCAAGTTCATTCTTCAAATACTCATAAGTCTTCGGCATTTTCCTTATAAATCCATTTTTCGATGTAGAATCGAAGCCGAATATCAAAATATCAACGGAACCCTTCCGGCCAGCCGGTGGTGTATTCAATGCAACATCAATGCGGTACCCTACTCCGTGGCCTGTCCATCGTGATGAAAATATACTGAAAAAAAAAATATAAATTAATTTTGAACCAAAGTGAATGAAAAAAACAATAATTATAAATAGAAAGCAAAGACTAATTAAGCCCATACAGCCATGACAATTAAGCGCTGATCCCACAGCCCTAAGGAAGGTTTCCTGGAAGAAATCGCTTTGAACGATAAGGCCACCCTTTGTTACACTAAGACTTAATCTTTGGGTTTTTTTTATATTTAACAAGCTGTCCCGGCAAATGTTGTTATGCCATACCTAAACAAAAAAAATAAAATATTAAATAGATGTTCGATTCTCAGACCTAATGAATATACACAAAAATTCCATACAAATCGGTTCAGCCGTTTGTAACATGAGAAACATCGGACTTACGCGGGTGAAACCGCGGGGCGCAGCTAGTTACATATAAATATTTGCTTTATCGACAATCTAAAAAACAATTTATTCGTTTATTTTGTTGGTAGACATTTAATGATTTTTTTATTTTTTAAAGTGCATCGCCTGCACTGGGCTATCTGAAAATATTTTTAGGGAAAAATGCGTCTTTAAAAAATTGCAACTGAGACGAGACCCGAACTCGCATCAAATGAATACCGTTCAAGTGCGCTTACCAATTACGCCACTTAGTCAAGTACCGTCATAGTTGAATTTAAGAATCGCATTGTTGGTATTTTCTTTATTCAAGGTTTCTAAAAGGTAAAAAACCTTTTACCTTACATATAAAAGCCATGCACATGCAAAACATGCAACATTTCTACAACATTTTGACAAATTATTGTTAAATGTTGCTCAAAATTATAGACGAACAATGGTATTATAGACAAACAACGTTCATGCAAAATAGCGTACGTGCATTTATAGTAACTTCATCTGTTACAATATAATCTACAAACTTTTGAAAATGACACACAGATAGTGTTGTAATAAAGAATTAGAAACTTTACAATTATTATTTTCTAATTAGAAGCTCATTTTGATGTTTTAACAAGAGATTAACATTATTTATGCTCAAGAAAATCTAATGACTAGTTCATTAACCGACTTCAAAAAAGGAGGAGGTTCTCAATTCGGTTGTATGTATTTTTTATAGATGTTTGCGCATATCTTCTATGTTTAAGTACCTATAATGTAAAAAATTTGCGGTGGCGCCATCTACATAATGAACTGTATATATAGCAGTGGCGCCATCTAGGAATAAGGGGTATTTTGTGTTAGTATTATTTTAAGACAATGGTAACATTCTACAACATTTAAACCAACTTGTTGCTATTCGATAAATTTTGAAAGAAAGAAAGGTTTTAATTGTTAATTGTTACTCAATGTTGTTGTTATTAAAAAAACGAAAATAAATGTTTATTCGAAAATCAGGAGATATTATAAATTAAAACTTAGGATAATCGATCAAACTTGAGAAGTAAGTCTTCGTTTAAGTAACCGCTTGTTTTTCGAATGAACATTACCCCAAAAATTTCTAATTACCAAAAGTCGTAGAAGTTTGTTGTAAAGATGTGTATGCTAGTTTCCAATTACCCAGTAGAGACACCAAAAATATCTCCTAAAAAGTACATATTATAACAACATTTAACAAAAAAAATTTACCCTGATACTCAAACTATGCAAAAACCTGTGAATTGAAGTAACTAACAGTGTCCTTTATGATAGTTTAGATGTCCCAAAGATTCAGTTGGTTATAGGAGTCAACAGAAGGATAAATAAGATCAAAACTCTGCATTGGACTTACGGTTCAGTAATATCAGATTCCGTTGTAGTACTGTAAATCAAAAGAATAAAAAGAAAAATTACAATCCTCAATACCGACCGAGCGAGCAAAGAGAGCGAAGCGTGTTTTCTTCAAGTCTAGCAAAATTTGCTTTCCCGTCAGTATGTTTGGTCTCTTTAGGTCGTATTTTCCAACCGATCTGGACAAAACTTGGTATAAAGGTTGTACGATTTTATAGATTTTTTTCGTCAGACATTTTTGATGGGAAAGGAACCTACTTCCTCCGGCAACGGAGGTATCTCTGCCTGATCGGATTTCGGTCATTCTTTTTTTTGGTAATTTTAAATAGGTCTCGTAATAATTTGCTAAAGATCTGATGAGGATCTTTGGAATGATGAGCAGAATAAGTCCTTAAATACTGCAAATTGTGTTTTTTTAGTGCCACTGTTCGCAGAACTACTATTAAAATATAGGTCCAATCGTTTCAGAACCTATTCATTACAAAAAAATACACAAGATTTTTTTCTTAAGTATTTTATAAATATTTTTATTTTTAAATAAACTGTTTTTATAACAACAGTGCTCTTAAACTGCCGGACCGATTTTGATAAAATTTAGTTAATCGGGCAATGTATCCTACATTGCCCGATTTAACATTAAGAGGAAAGGGTACCGGGGGCTTTTTCCATGCAAACTATTACAAACGTAGTCGCCTGTTTTCTCCCTGGATAATGACACTAGAGCAAATATTTTTGGTGCATAAAACTTATAACTGCCATGACCATGCCCCTATTTTTTTTTTTTTTTTTTATTATCCTCATTTCTATGATAATTAGAAAATGAAAAAAACCAAAACATAGGGGCATAGTCATGGCAGTTATAGGTTTTATGGCACAACAATATTTGTGTTAGTGTCATTATCCAGGGAGGAAACAGTCGACTTCGTTTGTATGGAGAGAGCGTCGGTACCCTTTCACCTTAAGTACCTTTATTTTAAAATAATTATGTAATTTTGATGTAAGTAAATTGATAATGGAATGGAATTCATGAATTTTTACTAAATAAAAACGATATATTTACCGAATTTGTGACTTTCTATATAAGGTGCATATAATAGTGTTTTAATATTAGTTTGAACCTATAAAAATTTAATTACACGAAACATTGTTGTTAAGTGTTGTTGTTTCCTACATTTCGGTATTCCGGCTTCGCACGGCTATATTATGCATGTATTATACATATAAACCTTCCTCTTGAATCACTCTATCTATTAAAAAAAAACCGCATCAAAATCCGTTGCGTAGTTTTAAAGATCTAAGCGTACAAAGGGAAATAGGGACGGCGATAAGTGACTTTATTTTATACTATGTAGTGATACTGAAATGTAGGAAAAGATTTCACCTACAATAAATAAGGTTCAAGGTTCTTATTAATATACGGATTTATACGTCAGGTCGGTAATATTAAAATTTAATATATAATGCCAGAAATTTATGATAAATTAAATTGAAAATAAGATAAATTAAAAGAAAATACATAAACTCAATGAAAAATTTAGTACAGAAATTAAATTAATACACATAAATGAAATAAAAAAAATTGATAAATTAAATCAAAAGTTAGATAAATTAAACACGATACACACAAGAATTAATTGTCAACAATTTTCCATGCAATAATTAACAATTTTAGATTTAGGTTAAATGCATTTTCCTTTTGGTTCTTATATGCACCTACAAAGTAGGTACAAATACTCTTGTTTTAATTATAAGCGAAAATCTACTATTTATATAAAAAAATCTACTATTTTCAGTAAGAAAATCTACTATTTGCAGTAAGAAAATCGACTATTTGCACTAAGAAAGTCCTCTATTTGCAGTAAGAAAATCTACTATTTGCAGTACAAAAATCTACTATTTTCAGTAAGAAAATCTACTTTTGCAGTAATAAAATCTACTATTTACAGTAAAAAAATATGCTTTTTACAATAAAAAAATCAACTACAAAATGCAATCAAACCACACATTCAATTATACCTGTTGAAAAAATTGTACCGAGGTGGGAATCGAACCCAACCTACAGAGCAGAAAATAATGCGACTAGCAAAATACCGTACCGGTACCGGTGCCAGGAGCCATATTCGAAAGAAAACTAAAAAAAAATATGATTTGGCGAGTATTGCTTCATCCATACAAAATCTATTTATTTCACGAATAATGCCTTTAGAACAATCATTATTATCTTCATAAAACCTAAGTTTCTAAACACAACACTTTGTTTTCCTTTATCTATGAAAACAGGGAAATATGACTTCATTTAGTAATCAGAAAATTAAAACAGCATGAGTAAAACCAACGTAGGTTTCATGAAAAAAATAACTGCTTTAGAGGTGCTATTCAAGAAGGATAAAAGAAACTGGCCTCCTACCTGGGGCCCAATGGGCACCTATATAGGCGTTACGGACCCATTTGTATGAAGAAAGCGATACCCGCATAATTAATTTAAAAACTTACTTATTCTCTTTTTTTCCAACACATTTAATTTGAACATGATCGCTTTTCTCCAAGAAATAAGTTTCGTCGTCATTTACAACTGTAGGCGGTCCCAATGTATATTTATTATCATTTATGTATAGAATGTCTCTATATGTACATTGGATCTTTGTTGTTGTCATACGAATTTCATCAACAACTTTACATTCTGATAGCTAAAAAATAATTATTAATAATGATCTAGAATCGACACAAGAAAAGTCTTTAAATTTGATCAGAAGAGATGACTATCAAACATTAAATGTAACTTAAACATAGATTTTTGAATGCACATCGCATTCGTAACTATTTGTCTGTGATCAACACAGATGGCGCCACTATCATAGAAATGAACCAATGTAAGTTCTAATATTTTCTGGATACTTAATTAGCCTATTTCAAAAAATTAGCAGAGATAGATAAACACAACCGCCCATACAAAATACCGTAGGTACTTGGTTTACATTTAGTAACATCATCTATTACAAATCATATTATCTATAAACTTTTTAAAATAAGTCGCACAGGTGACGTTGTAATAAATACATTAAGATATTTTCGGTACGAATCAGAAGCTATTTTTGTCAGTTCAAAATTACTATGCCCTTTACATTTTTTACAGGAGCTGAACATTATGTTAATAAAGTTAAACTCATTCTAAACTACGTAAAAAGCGGTGGCTCTATCTAAATATAAAGGGTAATGAAAGGGTATGAATAGCGGTGGCGCCATCTAGAAATTAGGGATTTTTGTTAATGAGTGGCAGGGGAGTTAATCTTTGGTAATTCTATGTCAATTTTACAACGTACAATATAAAAAGTCATACCAAGTCAATAATAAAGGTACTGTTATCAACAAAATACAAACAACGAAAGCTGGTCATAAATAATGTGTTATTTGAATTATACGTCAGAGCAGAGAATTATGCGACTGTAGCGTCATTTTGTATTTTACTGTAATATTTAATGTGTCTATTTATTGAGTAAAATGATGATACATGGTACCTTCTAGCGCAGTGGCTTCATGATAAAAGAACCGTTTAGTCGAAGAATATAAAGTTTAGATTAGGTATAGTGCAGGTAAAATATACTGTTAAGTATCGCAAATTCCCCACTGCTCAACTAAATTGCTCAACTAGTTGAGCAGTAGGACATAGTTTTGTATTACTGAACATTTCATGCCCTATAGCTCAACTAATACATTGTTCAACTTAGTTTGCTACTACTTTATTTTTAGTAAAAGTAGGAAACGTTGTACTTACATGGCATTTCACCCAATCTCCAGTCCCACATGTAACTTTAGGGTAGTCAGTATTAAACGCCATTATTTCCTTTGAAAATGGATCCAACTGAGGTATCTCACATCCCATTCCTTTGTCGTATCTGAGCGATTCTTGCAATGAGTTCTCTATGTACCTGGGTTAAAATTGACTTGTTAGTAAATATAATTTTAAAAACAGTTATGCAGTGTGTTTTGACGAGGGTAACGTAATACGAGACGAGGTTATTCTAGAGGTCTAGACGAACAACTTTTGGATTCAACAAATTTTGGTAATTAAAACTTTTTAAATATTTGATGTCATTTTGAATGGAAAATCAGCTGTTGTTAGATAATGTACCAATACCTAAGTTTTAGTACTTCAAAATCAATAAACAAATAAAATCTTCAAAGTCAATGATCTTTTACTCCAAGAAACAGCAGATTTTCGAGTAAACATATTAAAGTTCGAATTTTCAAAACTCGTAGAACAATAAATAGTTGTTTATCTAGACGTCAAAAACAACCCCCTTCGTATTTATAGATTTTAATGTGTTATGACATTAATCATTTAATATTAATTAGTTAATTGAAAATATGCGTAGTTGGTTATTTAACTGAGGTTTCAATAATCTTTAATTTTAAGGGATAACAGAAATTTTTTTATAATTTGTAAGCATTCCACCTTACTAAAGTGTTAGCGTTTATCTATACTAATATTATAAAGAAGTCTGGTATATTTAACTCCGACGACCCTTTACAAGGAATTACTTCATCGCCACAGATGGCGCCACTAGTAGGGACTAGTGGCGCCATCTGTGGCAATCACTGACAACGCGATGCTACCTCAGTCATATAACTGACAGTTTTAATTATAATTACAATTACAAATGAAATCATGGTAAATGAAAAAAAAATCATGATAAATAATGGTAAAAATGATAAAACATTATGAAAAAAATAATGGTAAATTAGTTACCTCCACATAACGATGCGATAATCAAAATCGGATCAGGCATCTACTAATTAGGAACAAAAACGTGCAGTATGTAATCACGGGCAGTTCCCCTATGACCAACCAGTGGATGACCCACTAGTAGATCAAGGAGGAAATTTGAAAAAGACCATGCTTCAATACTGTAAGTAAATATGTATTAGTGTTTTACTAAGCAAATAAGCAGGTGTTTTTAAAAAGGTCGAACGAGAATTGATTAGTTAGTGACGGTATTGACTAAAAACTATATAGATTGCTACATTTGCTACTCATGAACAAAAAGAAAAAAAAAGATGGCGTCACCTATATTTTTTATCTTATACTTTAAGAGTTTCATTCAAATTTTTGAGCAATTACTCTTTGTTGAGTTTCTTTTAAAAAATTTTTAGAATATTAATTTTAAACTTAGCAAAAAATCACTTTCAATTTGTTAAAAAAAATATCTTAAAGTTCTCTTATTTTTTATTGGTACGCCATCTATATGATTCATTTAAATTTTCAAAAGTTTCATTACATTTATAACAGATGGCGCTACTAAGCCTAACGCTATTTTGTATGTTGTTAGTCTATTTCTGGTAATTGTTAGTCAAAGATGATATTGTACAATGTCTGTATATTACACTGAGTTGATATTATGTTTTACTGGAGATGACAAGACGAAGGAAGAGTTTTAACAGTTTGGAACAAATCCCTTGGACATTATTAAAATAAATACTTATAAAAAATTGCATAGAAATAAAGAAATAATTTTAATATAATTTAATAAGTATTTCGGAAATTTATGATATGGCAACACCATTATTGGCAGCCGACCTTTGTGCTTTAGATACATAACAGGGTTGTCACATTTTAAAAATTCCACAAATTAGGTAAATTAAGGTAATTATTCCAAAACTTTATGTTTCTTTTGTTTAATTTTTTTTCCAACAAACATATTTTTGTGCAAAATTATTTTTCTTCGTCACGTCATCTACGTATGAGTTAAATGTATTTATTTTTAACGACCTTTACTATAGTTACTGTTTGAAAATCTACTCAAAGCAAGCCAAAATTATATATCTAAAAATAATCTAAGCAAAGCTAAAAATAAAGATAAAATACATACTAGATCTAGAGAGTACATCAAAATCTTTTCAATGGTCAGTTAACAATTACTCTAGATATTCATTCATAGAATTTATGAACTGAATGAAATTATCCGCATCGTAAAGAGCGACGGACTGGGATTCCAGTTTCTCTAGCGACCATAATCGGTACAATCTGATCAAACGGCAAGTTATTATATAAATAACTAGCAGTTACAACGCGTAAGAATGAGTTTTATGAGCCTTCTATATAAAAATATAAAATAATTCGAGTTACATAAAAGAAGAGTGACGGTTTTAAGAAAAGTCTTTTAATTTAAGGGGAAAATCCATCCAGATTTTACAGTCAGTCAAAATTTCGCTTATTTTTAACGAACTAATTTGACATTGACATTCTTTAAAGCAAGAAACTTTGAACGGTCCCTAGCCAGGGACTTTGATGTATGAATATGGATTCAAAACTAGTTAGAACCTAAGTAGAACTAATTAAAATCATTTTGTGATTATTTGACTACGACAAATGACAGATGACTAACTTTAATTACGAAAAAGTGGACAATATTTCAAATGAAACTGACACCTGAAGAGAAATCAAAATATTGTTAAGAATTATTTGATGTAGGTACTCTCTAGAATAAATATTTTACCTCTACAATAAAAAATGGCGAAATAAAAGTCTACTTACTCAATCACTGTCTCTCTGAAAAACGAAACAAACAAAAAAAACAAAATTAATATTCGTTCAACATGCAAAAGGATTCAAGCATTTACGGCGAAGATAGACGCCAAACGCAAAATGCTTGTCGCCAATAATTAAAGGGGTTAACTATTACTAAAGGGGGAAGGGGGTACTATATGCCAAAGGGGGAAGGGGTAAATAAAGAGGTTGTAACATTTTGACATAGTAAACACTCAGTCATTTTCTATTACAGTTGCCCTGCCACCTTTTAAACTTCTGCAATGTATAGAGGATATACAAAAAATGCCATGTAAAGTGCCATAAAAAATGCCATATCTCGTAAAGTGTCTATAAATCTTAAATGTTTAAGAGGAAAGGGTACCGGGGGCTTTCTTCATACAAACTATTACAAACATAGTCGACTGTTTTCTCCCTGGATAATGACATTAGAGCAAATATTTTTGGTGCATAAAACTTATAACTGCCATGACCAATAATGACCATGCCCCTATTTTTTTTTTAATCTTAATTTCTATGATATTTAGAAAATAAATACAAAAAATAGGAGCATAGTCATGGCAGTTATCGGTTTTATGGCACAAAAATATTTGTGCTTGTGTCATTATATAGGGAGGAAACAGTCGACTACGTTTGTATGGAGAGAGCGCAGGTACTCTTTCACCTAACTTGAAATAACAGGCAAACCTGACACTTTACAAAATTTTATTACATGACATTTAATTTTGTATTTAATGCAAAAAATAAATAAAAAGACTAATTTTCCAGTCTCTATAATCAATATGTTACATCTCCTTTAAAAAAAAACCAATTTATTCAATAAGTAGTAGAAGAAATAATGTCTAATTCTGTTAATATTTGGCTTTTTGTAAATCTTTCTATTTCATAGAATAAGATCATTAAGGTGGAAAGGGTACCTGCGCTCTCTCCATACAAACGTAGTCGACTGTTTCCTCCCTGGATAATAAAACTAGCACAAATATTTTTGTGCCATAAAACCTATAACTGCCATGACTATGCCCTTATTTTTTGTTTTATTTTATTTATTTTGTAATTATCATAGAAGTTAAGATTAAAACATTAATAAAAGAGTTGTTCATTGTCGTTTCATTGCGAAGTTCCTATGACCACCATCCAGTTCCATCATCAGACCCTGGTCACCATTGAAAGCCAAACTACTCGTCAAGACGATTCTAACGAGCCCAAACTCGATGGGGTTGTGTCGTTTCATTGCGAAGTTCCTATGACCACCTTCCAGTTCCATCATCAGACCCTGGTCACCATTGAAAGCCAAACTACTCGTCAAGACGATTCTAACGAGCCCAAACTCGATAGGGTTTCGTCGTTTTATTACAGAGTTCCTATGACCACCTTCCAGCTCTATTATCAGATCAGCACCATGTTATCATAATATTGCATTGTCATCGGTCTTTGACAAGTGTGTAAAGTTTGAATTAAATCTGATCATTCTAAGTAGGGCAAAATCGTGCCCAAAGGAGTCGGTTACATACAAACAAGCAAACATACAGGTGAAACTAATAAAAGCGTGTTAAAAATAGGGGCATTCTCATGGCAGTTATAAGTTTTATGCAACAAAAATATTTGCTCTAGTGTCATTATCCACGGAGAAAACAGTCGACTACGTTTGTATGGAGCGAGCGCCGGTACCCTTTCCTCTTTAGGACACTTTAGATCTTATACTTTGAATTAAAAACACCTTAAACTAAATAAATAAATTTAAAAAAAAACTATATGCCACCTGCGGGTAATAAGGGCCATAACATAACTTATAACTGCCATGACCATATTTTTTTTATTTTTTCAATCTTAATTTCTATGATAATTAGAAAATGTAAAAAGAAAAACATAAACTAGGAGCATAGTCATGGCAGTTATAGGTTTTATGGCACCAAAAATATTAGTGCTAGTGTCATTATCCAGGGAGGAAACAGTCGACTACGTTTGTATGGAGAGAGCGCAGGTGCCCTTTCTTCTTAAGTAGTTTTCCCTATTTTTACGGAATATTTAGTTTTTTATTTTATTAAGGTGGCCCTTATTACCTGCAGTTACCCTATAAACCATATTAAACTGATTAATAATAATAAAAAAAACGTATGTAATGTTAAATATGTACGTAAACAAAATGAGAATGTAAACAATTAATGTTATCGTTATGTTTATTAGTTTTTTTACTATCCATCTTTTGTTATGAAATGCATTTCAAGTGATATTTGAAAACATTAAGTTAGTTTATGAGTTTTGTAACCGTGTTTACTTCTTTAAATATCCTTTGAACTGAATGTTAACCGGGTGCCCGAGAAAATCATTTTTTATCTACTTTATTTAGTACTAGCAGCGCTCCGCGGTTTCACCCGCGTAACTCCCGATCCCGTGGGAATATCGGGATAAAAAGTAGCCTATAGCCTTCCTCGATAAATGGACTATCCAACACAAAAATATTTTTTCAATTCGAACCAGCAGTTCCTGAGATTAGCGCGTTCAAACAAACAAACAAACTCTTCAGCTTTATAATAATACTAGCAGCGCTCCGCGGTTTCACCCGCGTAACTCCCGATCCCGTGGGAATATCGGGATAAAAAGTAGCCTATAGCCTTCCTCGATAAATGGACTATCCAACACAAAAAGAATTTTTCAATTCGAATTAGTAGTTCCTGAGATTAGCGCGTTCAAACAAACAAACTCTTCAGCTTTATAATATTAGTATAGACTAGCTGTTGCCCGCAACTTCGTTCGCGATGTGGTTTTGGTTTATATAGAATGCCTAGCATTTTCCCGCATAGATACTATTTAACGTTCGGTGTAAGTTATAATACCAAAATAGATACATTGTTTTTAAGCTATATTTTTTGATTGATTTGGCAAAGGCACATATGTAGGTAAGTAATATTTATATTTATTTATTTCACTCAAATAGAACATAATACACAACAATACAATAAGCTAAAACTAAGTCCAATTCATATTCGCACAAAACTTTCAACATTCTTTGTCTTCCTCATCATCTCATCTTTGGTTTTTTGTAAATTAAAGTAAAAAGAATTATTAACTACCGTTGTCCCTCTATCCATATTTTTGTATTCATAATATAAGAGGTTATAGTATTTATAAACACCAACATCATGCAAATAATAATCTATTTTGGTGCAAATCAAATTTTGTTCTTTATTTTCAAATATTATTAATGATTAAATATGAAAGGCCATTGGACAGAACAGATACTTATACATAAAATAACGTCCTTACCTATTGATAGCGGGCATTACGTCGACCAAAAAATGCTTTCACACCAAACATCTAAAACGTCTCGGAAACGGGGTATTTGAAGGAACGTGATGTCCTATGATTTTACAAAAGTGCACGATGCCCTTAGAGACCTATACCTATCGATAGAGAACATCGAAGAAAACAAATAATGCCTTCACACCAAACTTCTAAAGCGTATTGGATACAGGGTTTTTGAAGAAACGTGATGTTCCATGATTTTCCAAAAGTGCGGGGTGACTTTATGCCAATAATAATTGTGTAAAATTACGGTATGCCTAGGGTTATTTTATTATGCTAAAACGTTTATGCCAAACTATAAAAGGACATTTTGTTTATGCCAAAAGTGTGGTTCCCATCTAAAACCTCTAAGCCAACCTCCAACTACTAAAGCGTCTGGGAAATGGAATATTTAAAGAAAAATGATGTCCTATGATTTTTCAAAAGTGTGCGGTTCACTTTGAGACCCATACCCACCTAAATGAACAAAAAATTCCCTCATACAAAACCTATAAAGCGTAAGGGCATTATTTATCCATCGGGTCTAAAATCACAGCGCAAAAAACATAACACTGCCACGCTCCCATACTGAATGTCCGGACCCTTTTTGCAATTTTCTGAATTCTAGACCAAATTGCCCAGATTTTCTTTATTAGGTGTATTACGTAATTTTGGGGAAAACAAAATAAAAAAGTAGCTGTGATGTTAGTACCTACGGCAGACAGACAGACATGACGAATCTATAAGGGTTCCGTTTTTTGCCATTTGGCTACGGAACCCTAAAAATTGATTTTTACAAACATACCTTGTCTATTATTCACTTCAAAAACTTCAAAAAAGGAGGAGGTTCTCAATTCGTCGCGTATATTTTTTTATGTATTTTCGCCGATTACTTACTCGAAAACGCTTGAACCGAGTTGGAAAATTATTTTTAACAAAGGAACCCTTATAATTTCACTTTCTTGTCTGTCTGTCTTTCTGTCCGTGTGTCACCACCGATTATCTCAGGAACGGTTGGACTTAGCAAGTTGAAATTACTGAAGTCTATGGTCCCTATTAGGTGTATAAAAATCAAGGTGTATAAAAACTAATGTATGGAACCCTCGGCGCGCGGGTACGATTCGCACTTGGCCGGTTTTTTTTTATTTTGTTTTTATTTTCTAAGGTGTCCGCGACTTGAACTCATAATTCAAACTATTTAAATAAATAAGTTGAGCGCGATATAAGTGTAACACCGAGGAGGTCTACGGTAAAGGAGATCCGTAATTATAAGTAGTAGTACCTCTTTGCACTAACCTCATTTTCAGTTTCACGTAGGTAGTAGATATATGCAAACTATTTGGTTTTATGACAACTGTCATCTTGAGCGGAGGCATGTACCTGTACACCTAGTATGACTTGTTGAAGCACTCGAAAATAAGGAACCCTTATAAGGTCACTCTCTTGTCCGTCCGTCTGTCGGTGTGTCACTACCGATATTCTCAGAGACGGGTGGATCTAGTAAGTTGTTTTTTAGGAAGTTTCATAGTAAATACTGAATATAGTATGTTTGATCGAATACGTAAAAAAGTAGTGCTAAGCGTACTGTTCCTTTTTGACGTTTGATTACGTTTTACACGGAAAAATATTTCGATTTCACATTTTTTAAATGATTTTTAATCAATTATCATAATTATTGTATTAAAGTTAAATTGAAAAATACCCTAAATGTTAATCTGGTATTTTCTGAACATATTGGTGTGGACCTCGTTTAAATCTGTTCTCTAGTTTATGAGATTACCTGGTTCAAACAAACAGACAAACAGACAAACAGACAAACAGACAAACAGACAAACAAAAATTCTAAAAACTACCCTATCGTGTTCAGCTAACGATTCTAAGACGACCTGTGTATTTTTTTTCTGGATATTTTACAATTACAGATTTTTTTATGTCTACAGATTTATTATATGTATAGATTATAAAGCTGAAGAGTTTGTTTGTTTATTAGTATAGACTAGCGAACCGCCCCGGCTTCGCAAGCCTATATTGTATTATACATATAAACGTTCCTCTTGAATCACTCTATCTATTAAAAAATCCCCCATCAAAATTCATTGCGTAGTTTTAAAGATCTAAGCATATAAAGGGACATAGGGACATAATAGGGACGGCGAAAAGTGACTTTATTTTTAACCTACTTCAAAAAAGGAGGAGGTTCTCAATTCGTCGCGTATATTTTTTTTTATACTATGTAGTGATATCTGTACAGAAATACCCAGACCAGAAGCAAATATTTGTTTATCACTTTAAAACAAATATTTAACCCCCGAATACTGAAAGGCTACTTAATTTTAAGAGGAAAGGGTACCGGGGGCTATTTCCATACAAACTATTACAAACGTAGTCGACTGTTTTCTCCCTGGATAATGATACTAGAGCAAATATTTTTGGTGCATAAAACTTATAACTGCCATGACCATGCCCCTATTTTTCGTTTTTTTTAATTTTCAAATTTTTTAAATTTTATTTTCTATGATAATTAGAAAATTAAAAAAAACAAAACATAGGGGCATAGTCATGGCAGTTATAGGTTTTATGGCACAAAAATATTTGTGCTAGTGTCATTATCCAGGGAGGAAACAGTCGACTACGTTTGTATGGAGAGCGCGCAGGTACTCTTTCACCTTAAGTGGCGTTTAAATTGACGTTAATTGTATGCTTTCTATTGAAGCTTACACTTAAGTTTCAATTTAAGCGCCACTTAAGATTAAGTAGCCTTTCAGTATTCGGGGGTAAGTAATATATTTGTTCTGTACATATTTGCGCCAAACACCTGCCACATATAAGCGCTACCGCTCGCTGGTAGATCAGCGCTGATAGCCTCTTTTCTACGCATGCGGTGATTGACAAATCACAATCAATTATGATATGCAGGTCTAAAATCATTACTTTCGAAGACAAATCGTATTCGAAACATAATTGGTATTGAATTTTTATTTTGAGAGTAATTAACGGACTTAAAAAAAGAAGATTTTCAATTCGTTGTGTTTTTTTTTGTATATTTTATAAGTTTTTTATTTATTTAACTTAGTAATAATATTTAGATCTAGATCGCCATTTTAGACCCCAAGTAGTTTAAGCATTAATGATGTGGGAACAGAAAAACATACATAATACAATGTTCGGACTAAAACGTAGCCCTCATTTTGGCCTTGCCTAAGTCGGGTAAAAAATGAATAAATCTTACCTTTTTTTATAATTGAGTTTTCCGATTTGTATATGTGCAGCGGGTGTGTCATTAAGAAGCGGTGACATTTTACTAAAAGTAAGCCAACACCAAGAAATAAGCAAAGAGATTAGGCAAAATAAAACCAGAAGTTATATAATGAGGAATTCTCCTAAATTAATAAGGGTATATTCAGTTTAATAGTACATTTGTGTGCTCTATTATAATAAATTACTAAAGATGTAGACATTTCCATTAACAGGTTCAAAACTTTTATAAAGCATAGATTGTGCAGTACCTAAGCCGTACTATGATACTTCGTCTTACCTTAATGATAAGAACCCATGGACGTGACTTTAGTTGCTCCATTTCAAATAATACTTTCAAATATTTGTAATATTGACCTTTGTGAGCGTGATCACATGAAAAAAAAACCCCATGAGTTTCTTGTGCCTTCTTCTCATTGGTGGGCGCGTTCCGAAGGCACACATCCTAACTTAGTTTTTAAGACGTTTTTATGTGGTCTGTTATACTTTTAAGGTATTATGCATCCAAAGAAATAAATTTTTTTGACTTTTTGACTTTGACTTTTTGAGGGAGCTGTCGGCGCGCCTTGTCGAGGCTACTGGCGATCCTAGAGCTGGCGGCTTCTTGTCCCAGCGACTCAGTCTTGCTATTCAGCGAGGGAATGCTGCCAGCATTTTGGGGACAATGCCTCGGGAGGGTGTAGCCGAGGGCTTACTTATTTATTGTTTGGGTGTGTATGCGGGAGCTAGAGACGATGCACGACGGCAGCGGGTTTGGCCGGAAGACCAGCGCTGCAGCCAAGTTATACTTGTCTGTGGCTTAGAGCTGAGGTCGACCCATTTGGGCAGCACATGGCTTCTTAAATATTCATAAGTTAAATGTATGCTTTTTTTTCCTTATTTCTTCGTTGTTACCTATTTCTTTGTGTGTGTAAATTTAAAAGTTGTCGTGTGCTTGTACCAAATAAATGCTTTTCTTTCTTTCTTTCTTTCTTTCTTTGTCTTGTTTTAATGTTAAGGCATAGGTTGATTTTTAATGTTTTACTAATTTTATTATTTTTATGTTGTTTGATTTTACATTGAATTTCTGGGTGGTGGGTATTTTTTTTGTATTATTATTCTTATTCTTACTTTATTTTATTTTATATTGTGATTATGTGAATAATTGACTTACTTTTGACATTGAAAGGCCGTAGATTCTTCGAATACCTATGTATCGATTTTATCGGAGAGGTGTCCCAAAACGTAGGAAGCTAAAATCTAAAAGATAGGATCGGAATTTGAAATTCGTCAGGGTATTTACCGAAATAATTCGCAAATTTTTCTCCGACTTAGAAGAGGAAATTCGTACAAACTTTTTTTGTGGTTCCAATTCAAAATCGGAAAAAACACTGGAGGTGTTGAACGTAGCTACAATTTAAGCCGCGCGCGGAAGACGGAGCTGCCAGGCTACCCTAACTCGAGTTACTTTGTGCTCGTCGATTTAAATTGATGAAAGAAGATGAAACACCACAGTGAATTATTTTGATTATATGATTCACTAGCGACCCGCTCCGGCTTCGCACGGCTATATTATGCATGTATTATACATATAAACCTTCCTCTTGAATCACTCTATCTATTAAAAAAACCGCATCAAAATCCGTTGCGTAGTTTTAAAGATTTAAGCATACAAAGGGATATAGGGACAGAGAAAGCGACTTTGTTTTATACTATGTAGTGATTTTCAATAGCTCCATAATTTACAAGTAGCGTGAAATCTATAGATTAAATAATAGCTAATGGCTACCGTTATATCTAGTAAAGGTTTCTTTTTTATGTGTTTTTTTATGAGTATTTTAAGTGTTTGTTGATTATTGGACAGTGTAATTTTGTAACGCGCGGCTTAGACGCGATAATCAATTATTGCCTTTGATATCAGCTAAAATCAGCGCGCTGTACGTTTTTTAGCGCTTTATGCTGAGCTGATTTACTTTTCATGTTAAAGAAGTTTTTTTTCCGTTATAAGGAGACATTTTTCTTTCTTTCTTTCTATTTTAAAAGTCCTACAATTGTATTTAGGAAAATTCCACATTATAAGATCATTTAAAAAGTCTATCCAACACCATTATATTACACTTTAACGCCTTGAGTGACGCTAATTGTCAAATGCCTATCGCCGTTAACTAAAACTATTATTTCAATTGCATGAAAATTATTTAAACCGATTAAAAAAAAAAGGTTGTCAATTCGACTTTATAAGACATTTTCTTATCAGCTCGTAATATAAGTGGTTTTTATCGTTGACCGTAGGATGACCGTTAATCGTGAATTGTTTTTTTTTTTGACTGTCCGGGCATGACTTCGTTGTTCATGAACCGATTTAAGTGATAAAATACTAACAACAACATATACAGGGTTATTGGAAATTATACTAGCAATCCGTTGAGGGCTACTTCTGTGCACCTTAACAAACAATTTTTGTTCTACGAGTTTTGGAAATTCGATAATTTTTTCGAAAATTTTGAGGTTAAGTTTATCTGAAAATCAGCTGTTCCTTACACGGAGAGGTCATTAACCTTAACATTTTACTTATTTTTATGTTTTATCTACTGTTCTTAGTCTGAATGGCCTTTGTTTTAAAAAAATCAGCTCTTTTTCGAAATTACATATCCTCAAAATTTTCATATTTTTATTCGAATTTCCAAAAGTTGTAGAACAAAAGTTGTTTGTTAAGGTGCACAGAAGTAGCCCTCAACGGCTTGCTAGTATAATTTCTAATAACCCTGTATAATGGTACGGTTACCTTCGTGCTCGAGTCCGACTCGCACTTGGCCGATTACTAGAAGACGGCTCAACCGAATGAGATATTATTTTTTGTTGTTTTGACTAAAGTTTAAAAAAAACTTCGATAAGACTCGACAATTGGCGTCACCCACCGCATTATACAAAATATTATAAAAATGTACACTTCAAACTATTCTACATATACAGGATTACTTTAGTTCTACGACTTTTGGAAATTCGAACATTTTTTTTGAAAATTTTGAGTTTAGGTTTACCTGAAAATCAGCTATTCCTTACACGGAGAGGTCATTAACATAAAAAAATTATTTATTTTTAAAGCTTTATTTCTTAATCTGAAGACCTTTGTCTTAAAAAATCAGCTGTTTTTCGAATTTACTTAACCTCAAAATTTTCATTTATTTTTCGAAAATCCAAAAGTCAAACAAAAGCTGTTTGTTTAGGTGCACAGAAGTAGCCCTCAACGGCTTGCTAGTATAATGACCAATAACCCTGTATAAGATCAAAAACATATTAGATACTTGCGGGTAATAAGGGCCACTACAAAAACAAGTGACAAAATAACTTGGAAATAAATAAAAAAATCAGATTGACAATAAAGCAATATTTATTTAATGACTTGTTTTTAATTAGTTTTCCTTATTTGTACGAAATATTTAGTTTTTAATTAAAGTGGCAGGTAACCCTTATTACCCGCAATTACCTTACATATTACAAAAACATATAAATAAGTGGGCACACAACAAACATAAAAATAAAAATATCAAAAGTGTAAGTGGATTTTATAACACATAAAAAACCAGGCCAAATAGAAAATACAATGATTGGGGCTATAAAATTAAAGAGGTTTAGAAATTATAGACATATATAAAATTCGCGTGTCGCGGTGTTAGTTAACAATCTCCACCCAAACGGCTGAACCGATTTGTATGGAATTTTTTGTGTATATATTCGTTAGGTCTGAAAATCGAACATTTTTTTTCCTTTTTTTTGTAAATGGCAAAGCAATGTTTGCCGGGACAGCTAGTTGTTTATAATTATCATATTTATAATTAATAACATAATTATAATTATCATGTTTATAATTATTAATAATTATAATTATCATGTTTATAATTATTAATAATTATAATTATCATGTTTATAATTATTAATAATTAATTACTAACATAATTAGGAGGGCAAATAGCAGTTATTAAGCAATGTAGCATATTAAAAAAAGACATTCATTGTTAGATAAAAAAGAATGATTGCGTAAATTTTATACAACTTTTACGTGATGCATTATGTATTTTCGTGATGTTTTTATCGAATCACAATACATAATTTATTGTATTTTGGTAGTATACAATTTATTTGTACCTATACTAAAGAGGGTATTCCAGAAATCCAGGCGAACAACTTTTGTACAATGGATAAAATACGGCATTTTAAAAAAAAATTAGGTTAATTTAAAAATCAGCTATTCAGAGCTAGGCAGAGG
Source organism: Idaea aversata (assembly GCA_907269075.1). NCBI lineage: Eukaryota > Metazoa > Arthropoda > Insecta > Lepidoptera > Geometridae > Idaea > Idaea aversata. Next base: position 1,145,803 of record OU026109.1, read on the forward strand.
TCATTGACCTTTGATTTTTATTTGTTTATTGAATTTTCACTACAATTTAATTTCCGAAAACAGCTAATTTACCTTTCCTGATCATGTTACCTAAAAATCGAATTTAGTACGAAGCAAGAGTGACTAATTTGTAATTCGCCTATTATTAATTCACAAAATCTTAAAAAAAAAAGTTGTTCTGAAGGTCAATTCTCGTAAATAACATAGTTTAAATTAATTTCAATATCATTTCGATTGCATTTCGATCACAAATAATACACTCAAAGTACCTTAAAATACCCTCAAAGTCAGCTTTTTGTAATAAAAAACTGACTTTGACGGTATCTTTTGTAATCGAAATGCAATCGAAGTGAAATTGAAATGTAATTTGAACAATGTTATTTACGAGAATTGGCCTTTTTCTGGAATAACCCCCTTTCGTATTGCACGTAGTAATATTTAAAGAAATGGGTAAATAAAACGGACGGACGGACGGACAGTCCGTCTGATATTTACGGCAGCTTCAACCTGTTACTTTAGTGTTACAGCGATGTGCGAACATCTTAAAATTTCACTCTCGCAGCTTCAACCTGTTTTACTTTTGGGTTACTTATGCAGCTGCAACATGTGACTTTTATGTTACAGATGCGCAACTTAAAAATTTCGTTCTCATAATTTTTTGATAACGCGCCTAAAGTATAACTTTAAAAATATATTAGTTTTTTAATGAGTTTAGGTCCTATCTGCCCCTATGAACATTGGGTCCTACATAATATCTATAGATAATTAGCCAACACTTACCTCTTGGCCAAGTCATAATTGGCCCCTCTGTCTTCATTATTTATACTCGCATAGTATAATATTAAAAATAAACTCGTTATAAACACAATGAGTTGGCTCCGTCTTGAACGAAAACATTTCAATATCTTCACTGTCATCTGAAATAATAAGACGAATCGATTAACATATGATCAAAATCGTTCCAGACATAGAAACAAACATACAGACATACTGATAAACACATTACCCTCCTTAGCATCTCGCAGTAGGGTATAAATATGACTCAATGAAGGATACTATTAGTAAAAACAGGACCTTTTTATTCCTTTTTTTAACCGACTTCAAAAAAGGAGGAGGTTCTCAATTCGGTTGCATGTAAGTATGTTTTTTTAGGATCTTATTTCTTCTTTGTATTTTTTTCCTATAAATTTTTTGTTTTTATTATTATTTTTTATTTTATTTTAAACTTTTGTTTTACTGCTTTTATGTTTGTAACTACTTTTATGATTGTCCTATGTCGTGTGCTTGTCCAAATAAATGTTTTCTTCTTTCTTTCTTTTACTATGACTTCACTGTCTGTCTGTCACCAGGCTGTATCTCATGAACCGTGATACCTAGTTGAAATTTTCACAGATGATGTATTTCTGTTGCCGCTACAACAACAAATAAGTACTAAAAACAGAATATAATTGTACAGAATCCTTCGTTCGCCAATCCGACTCGAACTTGGCAAGTTTTTTTTTAAGCTAATTCTAATTATGTAGAATCTAATTGTAGAATATAATTTTCCAACTACTAAATTCTTTTTTTAGAGAGCTTAGCTAGAATTATCTTATAAAGTGGAACAAACTTTCGGTTTTTTAATAATTTAGCATTTTAATTTCCAGTACGAAATACCCTTAAATACAGAGTAAAAGCAGCACCCAATAGTTTGACTTGAGTAAGTCCTGATCTTATAAGAATACTAGCGACCCGCCCCGGCTTCGCACGGCTATATTATGCATGTATTATACATATAAACCTTCCTCTTGAATCACTCTATCTATTAAAAAAACCGCATCAAAACCCGTTGCGTAGTTTTAAAGATTTAAGCATACATAGGGATTAGGGAATAGGGATATAGGGACAGAGAAAGCGACTTTGTTTTATACTATGTAGTTATTGAGGTAAAAAATGCCTACTTATAACACCTATTTTAATGTAGTTTTCTATCTATAGAACATTTATCAAAATCGGTGCAGTCGTTCTGAAAATAACCTATCAAACATCTGTTTAAGCTTTATTTGACTTTAAAAAAGTGGGAGGCTCTCAATTACAATTTTTGAATTATACCTATTTATTTTTGTTTACAGATAACTCAAAAACAGCTTGATTTATTGATATCATTATCATCATCATCATTAATCACTACATAGTATAAAATAAAGTCGCTTTTCGCCGTCCCTATGTCCCTTTGTATGCTTAGATCCTTAAACTACGCAACGGATTTTGATGCGGTTTTTTTTAATAGATAGAGTGATTCAAGGAAGGTTTATATGTATAATACATGCATAATATAGCCGTGCGAATCTGGGGTGGGTCGTTATCTATACAACAGGAAAGATTTGATTGTTTGTTTGTGGCTCCGAAACTACTGGATCAATATTTATAAAACTTGGTATGAGGATACATTGATTCATAGAGAATCTTATAGGCTACTTTTCATCCCGATATTCCCACTGGATCGTGAGTTACGGGGGTGAAACAACTGAGCGCTGCTAGTTTTAGTTAGAAAGGGGATACCTCTGGTCTCATGAAAATCTAGTGAGGATCTAATGAAGATTTTTGGATGAATAGCAGTCTTGGAAGAAATGACAATCTAGAGTAGACCAAATCACCCTTGGTTTATGCCTTCCCTCTGAAAGGACCACAGTTTGTAATGGGTCTTATTTATGGTTCAACTAATTTTTCTATTTGTAAATTTTTGCCACAATATTGAGGCCAAATTACACCTACCTTCGATCACGAGACCTTTACGGATGTTAAGTAGCTCGCTAAACCTAATTAATATTAACACAGAAGCCTCAAATTGCGAAACGAAAGCGAGAATTCAGGTCATTTAAGTACTTTATATACCTACCTATATAGGTAAGTATGTCATATTTTGTCGTCCTTTATATGAATTTAAAACTCAAAGAAAAGGATCCCACGTATTCATTGAATAAAAAACACATCTTAAACTTCATTTTAACAGTAAATTAATAAAAACTTACCAGTATATTGTACTTAAACACAGTTAATAACAGAGATTCACAGAACGATTACTTTTATGCTTATTTTTATTGGTAACAATTAATATTTAAAGGTAATTCGTGTTGAGATGACTGAGAACGAGTTTACACTAGCGTAGACGCCCACATTATTCAGAAAACTGCAATATTATGACGATTTTTTATCGATATTGTGATTTGTGCCGCAGCTCGCCGACATACCTAGTTTGTTTTTGTTTGAGATATGACACTGACAACGGAGTGGACAGTCCGGACACTGATGTTTATTTTACATTGCGGTATAGGGTATGAGCTTCGAAAAATTTATTAGAATTGGGATCGCGCATATTTGTAGGTAGGTACAGTCGGGGCCTACTCATATCATAACACATCATTAATTTGCTATATCTATACCTACTGCTTTAATTAATAAGAATAAGAATAAGAAAATAAGCTCTGAAGCTCATTGAATAGGCTCTGAAACCACTGAACCGATTTAGAAGAAACTTGTTTGGTATGAGGATACATTGATTGGGAAAAACCTAGGCTACTTTTTATCCCGATATTCCCACGGGATCGGGAGTTACGCGGGCAGTAGCGTAGCGAGGGGAGGCGGGCGGAGGGCGGCAAAAGTGTAAAAAAAACTTTTTGCGGTCACTGGCGGTCAGTCAGACAATTTTTTTCAACAAATTAGCTTTTACCTTTTACCCAATTGCACTTATTGGATATCCCTCCCGCCCAATACAGTTGTTGCAATTGCAAATCACGAGTCGTCCTTACTACTAGGGTTGCCAACCGTACTATATAATAAAGTATTTATTTAAACTATATTTCGGGTTAAATGTACTCTATACTATATAAGGAAAATAAAGTACGCAAAAATACTTTATTTCACATAGTGTACATAAACGTGTTTAGCAGTGACAAAAATTTGGTAAATATTGCGAAAGGCACTAAAAATATGTTTTTAAAAGAAAATAGTAGTTATAAGATACATAATATGAAATAACCTAAGTTGGCGGGTAATTTTTTTTTATTTGAGTAATTTTTTAACAAATTTTTGTCACTGTTAAATAAGTTTACAGCATCTTAATAAATAACTAGCTGCGCTCCGCGGTTTCACCCGCGTAACTCCCGATCCCGTGGGAATATCGGGATAAAAAGTAGCCTATAACCTTCCTCGATAAATGGACTATCCAACACAAAAAGAATTTTTCAATTCGAACCAGCAGTTCCTGAGATTAGCGTGTTCAAACAAACAAACAAACAAACTCTTCAGCTTTATAATATTAGTATAGATAAGTAGGTAGGTCCTTTATTTCCATACAGTGTACTTTATTTTTCCTACCAATACCAACCAATTTACTATATTAGTACAAAAAAAGTTGGCAACCCTACTTACTACTCCAGTCAAAATAACTTTTAAGCTTACAATAATTCGCAGGTCGCTGAGTACCAATAAAAAGGAAATGTCAAAAGTCCCCATCGATCCGACATCGGCTAAAAAAGTTATACGAGGTCAAAGGTCGAAAATTTATTTATTTTTGATGTGAAACATTTATAGCCGCACGTAAAACCGATTTATGGCGTGGCGACGCACAGTGGGGAAAAAGTCTAAATTCGTGAGCAAAATTATTTTATGCCTCCATGTGCGTTAAAAACTAATAGGCTTGATTATAATTTAATTTAAATAGGCTTGTGTTATGGTGACTAGACACGATTAGGCTTGTGTTATGGTGACTAGACCCAACTAGGCTTGTGTTATGGTGACTAGACGCAATTAGGCTTGTGTTATGGTGACTGGACACAACTAGGCTTGTGTTATGGTGACTAGACCTAACTTGGGGTCTAGTCACCATAACTAGTCTAGTCAACACTAATAGGCTTGATTATAATTTAATTTAAATAGGCTTGTGTTATGGTGACTAGTCGCAATTAGGCTTGTGTTATGGTGACTGGACACAACTAGGCTTGTGTTATGGTGACTAGACCCAACTAGGCTTGTGTTATGGTGACTAGACCCAACTAGGCTTATGTTATGGTGACTAGACGCAACTAGGTTTGTGTTATGGTGACTAAACCCAACTAGGCTTGTGTTATGGTGACTAGACGCAACTAGGCTTGTGTTATGGTGACTAGACCCAACTAGGCTTGTGTTATGGTAACTGGACACAACTAGGCTTGTGTTATGGTGACTAGACACAACTAGGCTTGTGTTATGGTGACTAGACCCAACTAGGCTTGTGTTATGGTGACTAGACGATACTAGGCTTGTGTTATGGTGACTAGACGCAACTAGGCTTGTGTTATGGTGACTAGACCCAACTAGGCTTGTGTTATGGTGACTAGACACATTAGGCTTGTGATATGGTGACTAGACGCACCGACTAGACGCAACTAGACTTGTGTTATGGTGACTAGACCCAACTAGGCTTGTGTTATGGTGACTAGACACATTAGGCTTGTGATATGGTGACTAGACGCAACTGGGCTTGTGTTATGGTGACTAGATGCAACTATTTTGATGCTTATGTATATATACATACAGTGGTGGTCATATAATTAAGAACGATTTGAAGTTCTAGAAGTTTTTTATTTAAATCGTCTCATACACAGAAATCTGTACCTTCTGAGAAGCAACTAGTTATGTTATAAAATAGCCACATGAATAGAGCAACGTAGCTTATGAATAAAGAATAAAATCGCTAACTATTTTTTACACATTTTATATATTTGACTAAAGTAACACATTCAAATAGTACTGAAGCTGGACAAATAATTAAGAACGATTTATTAAACTGCCCGGAAATTGTTTAGTATGACACTTACATTTAAAAAATCACAATAATATGTAGTGAGGAAAATTTTAAAAGAAATTTAATACATTTTTAACTAAAATTAATAGTCAATAGCATATCCACGGCTTTTAATTACTGCTTTACACCGGCGAGGCATTGACTCTATTAATTTTTGACATTTCGCAAGAGAAATAGAGTTCCATTCTTCTAAAAAAACGTCGTACAGCTCTCTTAAATTTCCACACTTTGTATTTGAAACCTTTTTCTTTACTTCGTACCACAGATTCTCTATTGGGTTTAGATCTGGGCTGTTAGCTGGCCAGTCTAAGACAGAAACTGATTGCGCTGTAAGGAATTCCTTAAGTGTGCTTTGGATCATTGTCATGCTGTAATGTCCAAATAACCGGTAGAACGTCTTCAGCATAAGGTAACATTGTTTCTTCCAGTATATTTTTGTATTGGAACTGATCCATGTTACCTTCTATCAACTTTACAGGTCCCACACCATGTCCAGAAAAGCACCCCCAAATTTTCACATTTCCACCACCGTGCTTTAATGTAATTTTCGTGTACTTAGGGTCAAATGCTGTATTCGGGGGACGTCGTACATATCGTTTTCCATCAGAACATACTCTATTTATTTTCGTCTCGTCAGAAAAAAGTACATTTTTCCACTGTCGCACAGTCCAGTTTTCATACTTTCTCGCAAATGCAAGCCGGGCTTGCCTGTGGCAAAGTTTCAACATGGGTACCTTTCTTGCTATCCTACCGTGCAATTTTTCTTCTACCAAACGTCTTCGAATAGTGCGTGCTGAGATTGCTGAAGGGTTGTTTTCACCAAAATATTCTTTTCTCAGCTCATTAGACCCTTTAAAAGGATTTTGTTTTGCCATACGAACGATGTTTCGGTCATCTCGAGGAGTCGTTTTTCTCTGTTTAGGTACACGTGGAACATTCGAAGTAGTTTGATACGTAGCATAATGCTTTACAGCATGGAAAACCATCGTTTTTCAACATTGAAAATGGTCGGCTATCTTTTTATAAGACCAATTCTTCCGGCGAAGTTTTATTATTACTTCCCTTGTAGATTTATCACAACTTTTATTTTTTCCCATTGTTTTTTCATAAGAAGCAAGGTTTTTTCATAAGAAGAAAGACTTTTAATCTTTCCAGCACTACATGGCGCCAAAATTATACAAACATTAACAAATCGACTGAGTGTTCTCTATTTAAATTTGAACAAAGGTATACACTATTTAGCGTTCTTAATTACGTGACCAGCCAATAAATAGGAATACTATGTTTAGAAGTAGTGTAAAAAGTTTGTCTATTTATTTTTAAGCTAATCATGTGTATCAATAAATACAGTGGTATTATGGAAAAGTTTTACGATACCGAGAGAAATAAAAAAAAATACATGCAATTAGTTTTGCGTCCTATTTTGAAAAAATCTTCCTTTTATATCAGCGTTCTTAATTATATGACCACCACTGTATATCACTTTGAAACGTCTTAAAAACCAAAAGCTGTAACGACACTTTTTGCATAGAAAGCAAGCCAGTTATTTTCGTTTCGTCTTTCTATTTCGCATTGAACAGTGTGGTTGAAAGGGTTAGAAAAATGCTCATCACTTGCATTTTTGCTCTTACCGAAGTACATTTATCAGTTAGACTGTTAGAGGTAGACTAGGTAGAGGAGACTTCATGTTAGAAGTATGTAGGTACTTTAAAATTATAATTGGTATATAGATATACTTCACCCCAATTATTTTTTAATAGATCAAGTTTTAGAAGTTATGTATTTTTGATGTGAAACATCTATAGCCGCACGTAAAACCGATTTCTGGCGTGGCGACGCACGCCGCTATATGATGGTAGATATATAGTATACAGTCTATATGCAGTAGTGTGTACCGTGTACACACCGTGATCCATGGGCGTGCCCAGAGTTTTGTAAAGGGTGGGGCGGAAGCAAATAAAAGTAAAAAACTCGATTAGTACATATTAGAAAATTATAAATGTTTTTATTTACTGTATTTATTTTAATAATATCGTGGGGGGTTTTTGGCTAATTAATCTCTACATGATGGCCCAGTACTAAACCAACGTGATGGCAATGCGATGGTTAAAACGCAACTACACGATGGCAACGTTCAGTTGTAAATTGGAGAAGGACGTGAAAGCAGCCGTTGCCGCCATATAATATCTATACACCACGTACCAATTTTCGAGGAGTCACTGAGGAATGGGCCACGTGCAGATGCATACCGCCATCGCTGGCCCACTTCTTTTGATGTGTGACCGAAAAACTGACACCGTGGCCCAGCATATCAGTGGGCCAGCATGATGGCCATCATGAAGAGGGGCCATTAAATTTGTCGCGAGCGTGCAAGTGGTGGGAAAGGGTAGGGAACGCGGGCGGATAAACTTCGGTATTCCTTCAAAAATTACTCGACTTTTGAACGTAACATAATGAATATTTATATTTGTTACTTATATTAAAAACCCATTTTTTTTATTATAAGCTCCGAGCCAGGGTGGGGCAAATGCCCCACCTTGCCCCACTGTGGGTACGCCCATGCCGTGATCGACTGTGCGATTCTATCACAATCTGTTCTTTTCTGCATATTACTTTTACAAAATAATTTCGATGTTTCACATCTGCCAGGCGTCCCGTGCCGTGACGGCTCACATTTTTTATTTAAGTATTTATTTATTATTAATACTAAATTACAGCATCTTGAAAATATGGGTTTTTTGCCTTTTTCAGCCAAACGATAAGCTTTATCATAAAAATATGTTAGACACGATTGTATATCATGTATATAATCGTGTCTAACATATTGTATAAGTACTTACCAATTTTTTTAAATTTTTAAGTCGTCAAAAGGGCCGCAAATTATCACTCCGCCCCGAAAATGTTGGTAACCCTAGATAGATCCACCGCTGGATCCTCGTCAGCAGCTCTTAGTGGAATAACCAATAGCCACATAGCACACCGATAAGCTAGCTAAGAGGAAAATCATTTCCTCTTAACTACCGGGGGCTCTTTCCATACAAACTATTACAAACGTAGTCGACTGTTTTCTCCCTGGATAATGAATTAATGACACTAGAGCAAATATTTTTGGTTATGCACCAAAAATATTTGCTCTAGTGTCATTCATTATCCATAACTTAAGTTTAACTGCCATGACCATGCATATCTTCTTTGGACCATGCCACTATTTTTTGTTTTTTATTTTATGAATTTCTATGATAATTAGAAAATGAAAAAAAAAACTAATGACTATTTAGTTTTTTTTTTAGCAGATAGAGGTTTTATGGCACAAAAATATTTGTGCTAGTGTCATTATCCAGGGAGTCGACTACGTTTGTATGGAGAGAGAGCCTTCATTAAATCGACGTATTGTTATTGCGACGTTACGTTACATCGAAAAACTATACTGCGAACGATTTTACTGCGAAAATACCATACTACAAAGACTTGACAGTCGACATCTTGTCAAGTAGGTAGGTACAGTATAAGTGCACTATCAGTTTACAATAGTAATTCTATAAAAGTATTGGACATACGACCTTCTTACCTTCTTATAATAGACGTTACACACAAACATAAATACTTACTTATATTAAAAGTACTCAGTGCCATTATTATTTTCAACATGTTAGCCGCCATCCGCTACACCAACCGAAAGTGGGTTCGATTCACAGGTTACGTTGTTATCACTATCATCTCTACATAGTATAAAACAAAGTCGCTTTTTCTGTCCCTATTTCCCTTTGTATGCTTAAATCTTTAAAACTACGCAACGGATTTTGATGCGGTTTTTTTTTTAATATAGAATGATTCAAGAGGAAGGTTTATATGTATAATACATGCATAATATATAATATAGCCGTGTGAAGCCGGGGCGGGTCGTACAACCTCTTTGGTCCCAACCTTGTAAGAGGCTCAGGTAGTATGGAGTGGTATGGAGTCTCTCATTCACTCTCGTTGTTAGAAATAATTTGATGTAAGTATTATTCGTAATGAAAAGCACAGTGTTTACATCGGGTGAAAGACTCGATTTAGTCAAACTCCGTCTCGGGACTAAATGAGTGAATTTCACACCTAGGGTAACAATATAGGTATTATTTTCGTGGGCAAAATGTACCCTAACCCCTGCTGCACAGGATTGTAAACGTTACGGTACCGGTGCACTTTTGACCGTTGATTCCGATGTAGGTACTTTACATCGGAATAAAGAAAGTTGATATAACGATGTGATTATTCAATGACTCACACTCACGTAATTACATAACAAAGCTACAACTTCGGTCTAGTGTAAGTAGTTTAGTCTGTGGAAATTTATCAGACAAAACACATGTGTTTTGAGTTTTCTGAATAGGAAATAACTGCATTGATTTAAAGGTGTTAAAAATAAACAAGTTTTGGTAAGTCTAACCATTATTACTTACATTAGGTACATAGTATAAAACAAAGTCGCTTTCCGCTGTCTGTCCCTAATCCCTATGTATGCTTAGATCTAAGGATCTAAGCATTCATAAAAAAACTGCATCAAAATCCGTTGCGTAGTTTTAAGAAACTACGCAACGGATTTTGATGCAGTTTTTTTTATAGACAGAGTGATTCAAGAGGAAGGTTTATATTTATAATACATTCATAATAATAGCCGTGCGAAGCCGGAGCGGGTCGCTAGTCACAACATAGTATAAAATAAAGTCGCTTTCTCTGTCCATATTTCCCTTTGTATGCTTAAATCTTTAAAACTACGCTACGGATTTGATGCGGTTTTTTTTAAAATAGATAGAGTGATTCAAGAGGAAGGTTTATATTTATAATACATTCATAATAATAGCCGTGCGAAGCCGGAGCGGGTCGCTAGTCACAAGATAGTATAAAATAAATCGCTTTCTCTGTCTATATTTCCCTTTGTATGCTTAAATCTTTAAAACTACGCTACGGATTTGATGCGGTTTTTTTTAAATAGATAGAGTGATTCAAGAGGAAGGTTTATATTTATAATACATTCATAATAATAGCCGTGCGAAGCCGGAGCGGGTCGCTAGTCACAACATAGTATAATATAAAGTCGCTTTCTCTGTCCATATTTCCCTTTGTATGCTTAAATCTTTAAAACTACGCAACGGATTAGATGCGGTTTTTTAAAATAGATAGAGTGATTCAAGAGGAAGGTTTATATTTATAATACATTCATAATAATAGCCGTGCGAAGCCGGAGCGGGTCGCTAGTCACAACATAGTATAAAATAAAGTCGCTTTCTCTGTCCATATTTCCCTTTGTATGCTTAAATCTTTAAAACTACGCAACGGATTAGATGCGGTTTTTTTTAAATAGATAGAGTGATATAAGAGGAAGGTTTATATTTATAATACATTCATAATAATAGCCGTGCGAAGCCGGAGCGGGTCGCTAGGTAGTATATAAAACAAAGTCACTTTCCACTGTTTGTCCCTATGTATGCTTAGATCTTTAAAAAACATACATACAACCGAATTGAGAACCTCCTTCTTTTTTTGAAGTCGGTTAAAAACGACTTCAAAAAAAGGAGGAGGTACGCAACTGATTTTGATGATTTTTTTAATACTTAGATTTGTTGCGAATAATAGCCTAGGCACTGAAACTACTGAACCGATTTCGGTTAAACTTGGTATGACGATACATTGATTCATTGGGAGTAACATAGGCTAATTTTTATCCCGATATTCCCACGGGATCGGGAGTTACGCGGGTGAAACCGCGAGGTGATGATATTTATACTAGCGACCCGCTCCGGCTTCGCACGGCTATATTATGCATGTATTATACATATAAACCTTCCTCTAGAATCACTCTATCTATTAAATAAACCACATCAAACTCCGTTGCGTAGTTTTAAAGATTTTAGCAAACAAAGGGAAATATGGACAGAGAAAGCGACTTTATTTTATACTATGTTGTGACTAGCGACCCGCTCCGGCTTCGCACGGCTATTATTATGAATGTATTATAAATATAAACCTTCCTCTTGAATCACTTTATCTATAAAAAAAACTGCATCAAACTCCGTTGCGTAGTTTTAAAGATTTTAGCATATAAATATTGGGACATAGGGACAGAGAAAGCTACTTTGTTTTATACCTACTATGTAGTGATTAATGAGGCTATACTTAGTTGCTTAGCTTATTGCTAGATGGTGTTATGTGACATGTCCTTTAATATTTATTTATTTTTATTTATACCTACTTGCGAAAACAAAAAGAATAATAAATAAAAATTACTGGTTTGCAGAGAGGTTGGGTTCTTGAAGTTCTTAAATAATTATGTAAATTAAATTATGTGTAATGGCGTCAGATGCTGAATTTCTAAAAAAAAAAAAAAATCTTTATTCAGGTAGCCATGGACCCACAAACAGAAAATTTAATTTACAATAATAATAAGAATAAAATAAGTTAAATAATTAAAAGTCAATCAATGTTAGGTACTAATAAAATTATGTGTCAAAATTTATGTCAATAAAATCAAGTTACATTATACAAATAAAAAAAAAAAGATCAAATCAAGTCGGCAAAAATAAATAAAAGAAAATGAAGAACTCGTAACTTTCAATGCTTTCACGAAATACTATCAACTTCATTGTAGGCTAGAAAACAGACAGACAGACAGACAAGAAAGTGATTTTAGAACATAGTCTGAAAAACATAGTCTTAACTTCCTTTTTTACCTATTGCGATACAACTTCTTCTAAAACGGAGAATTTCATTATATTTTTTTCTATTTTTAAGCTAATCTAATTGTCTTGCCATCATTATTTAAAAAATCGACCTTTGATTCTTCTATCATCAAATAATTCCATAATGTACACAAAATGTACAAAAACAATATTTATTACAGTATACAGGGTGTATCTGTTTGCCCTTTCGTCCTTGTGCCGGAGTAGGTAGCGATCTAAATCTAATCAGATTTGCTCCATTAACCCAGAGGTGGCCAGAGTGAACAGCCGTATCGCGGATTTACGTACGCTTTTATAATGTTCGGTGAGTTTTATTTTATATTTTACTAGCCCTGGCTATATTATGCATGTATTATTATATATACCTATATAAACCTTCCTCTTGAATCACTCTATCTATTAAAAAAACCGCATCAAAATCCGTTGCGTAGTTTTAAAGATTTAAGCATACATAGGGATATAGGGACATAGGGACAGAGAATGCGACTTTGTTTTATACTATGTAGTGATAGTGATTTTACTAGCCCCGGCTTCGCACGGCTATATTATGCATGTATTATACACATAAACCTTCCTCTTGAATCACTCTATTTATTAAAAAAACCGCATCAAAATCCGTTGCGTAGTTTTAAAGATATACATAGGGACAGACAGCGGAAAGCAACTTTGTTTTATAAAATACTATGTAATGATGACTAGCATCACCTCGCGGTTTTACCCATGTAAGTTACAATCCCGTGGGAATATCGGTATAAAAAGTAGCCTATGATACTCCCAATGAATCAATGTATCCTCATACCAAGTTTCATCAAAATCGGTCCAGTAGTTTCGGAGCATATTCAATTAAAACAATCAAATCTTTCTTCCTTTATAACATTGGTAGGTAAAAGATAAATCTCGGTTTCATCCGCGTATTTTCAACATTTTTTTCCTGAAAAGTAGCCTTTAATGTCCTTCTCAAGAAGATTACAATAATTTTTAATGTTGAATCGACTGTTTTAGGACATTTATTTAAAAAAAAAGATGTTTGAATTAACATAACTTCTAAAATATGTTCGAACTAGCGACCCGCCCCGGCTTCGCACGGCTGTATTATGCATGTATTATATCTAAAAGCCTTCCTCTTTAATCACTCTATTTATTTTAAAAAAAACGCATCTAAATCCGTTGCGTAGTTTTAAAGATCTAAGCATACATAGGGACATAGGGACGGCGAAAAGTGACTTTATATTATACTATGTAGTGATTTTCAAAAGTAGAACAAAATTTGATTAAGACGTATAAATAATAACAAATAACCCTGTATACTAAGTAATTATAAAAATGTTGAAATCAAAATGATTTTGCTATCTCGATGTCATCATTAGGTATTTAAGTAGGTAGGTACAGTCACATTACCAATTAGCTGAACCCCACGTGACCTAGAGCTCTCTCGCAAATCTGTAAGGTTGTAAAGTAATGTTACCTGATTCTGTTTTTTTTTAAACAATATACTATACAATACAATATACAATATAAAAAAATAACAAAATTGGTATATTACTATATTTTTTATCACAGTTGCTCATAAAGTGGATCTTATTAAACCGCTTTTAGGCTCATAATGCAACGTATTATACACGCGTGCGATAAAAAAAAATCCAACTAGTGCTAAAATAATACGTTATCCCGATATGTCAAATACGTATCTTACTGCTAATGACATAATTATAGTAGATGAAACATTCTTAAGGACATCGTTCAAATCGTACCCAAAACTTAAGGTGCCGGCCAGAAAAAAAAATGTTTCTATCTTGTAGAGAATAACATTTTAAACAATGTTTAATAAGGCAACAAAGAGCTATGATCAACCATCGTTGAGTTATTTTACATTGGAAACCCAAAAAAATGCATTTTGTAGAGATCCGTTTGACCACTTTTAAGATATTACTACAGAAAAAATACAAAAATAAGTAGTAAATGGATAAGCTTTTTATTATATTTATATAAATAGGTATATCCAATAACCCTTTCAGAAGTTTTAGTGGGATCTTAAAAGTGGTCAAACAGATCTCTATAAAATGTATAAAAAAAATTTATTACTAGCCGGCATTTTTTTTTGTGGGTATTTTTTGTTAGAAACATGAATGATCTCCTTTATCTGGGTTGTACTGTTTTGATGTATAGAAAAAGGTACCATCCAAAGAGTTTTTAAGCCTTGCTGGCTTAAAACTCTTTGTTGGTACCTTTTTTCTTCTTTTCAAAAGGTTGTCTCTAAAGTCTGATAACGAACGATAATATTACGTGATGACGTCTTTGAAAATAATTAAAAATTGAGTTTTGATTTTATTTTGTTTTTTCTTTAGGTAACTACATAAATATATTTTTTCCTTACCATTATATTCTGTTTTTAACCGCCGACGCAAAAACAAATGAAAAAAACCCTAAAAAAATATTGTTTGTCAGACGCTGTATAGGTTAAAAGTCTTTTGCCTAGCCTTTCGGGAGTGTAATTAACAAAAAATAGTAAACATAACCTAAAATTCTTAAAACTTTTTATTATTAAAATTTTAACAAGTCTTTTTTTTTATTCGCAACTGTGATAAAAAACGTCGTACGATACACGTGTGAATTGATCATTTCATCTCGGCTTTTGCCACGCTCGCGTTCCGCTCGCGCGTCATAAACCGCCTCTATGGAATGATCAACTTTCCACACTTGTATCGCAATGTACTATTTTACGAGGATGTGACTGTACTTAATGGTACCCTATTTAGGTATGAACTGCACAATACGAGGTCATCGTCGTATTTCCCATAGTTTCATTGAAAATCGTTCAGCCATAACTGTGATGGTATGTGCTGGATGATGAACGGATGTTTTGTAAGTAGGTTGATAATGATATTACCCTTTACCTACATCAAATCTAGATAATTTATACAGCGCCGCCAAACCCACTCAACTTAGTCGACCTAGTCCAGAGGAAAGAACTTGTTAATATATTGTCTGTAGACAACTAAGCCGTTGGTGTTATTACGATGTTTTATTTCACTGTAGGAGCAATTTTAATTATTGCACATAATTATGTACATTTTCCGTATAAAAAATCCAGTGGACGGCTGGAATAGGTGGAAAAAATAAACTAGAAAAAAAAATAAACATTAAAAAAAATGGTTAACATTACTATTTTACATACTATAATACGTTACCTTGTCATTAACGTAACGTGACGTCACACTTTTTTGTCAGTGCAAGTGTTTATCGAGTTTTAAGTCGTTATCACTTTAAAAAATGGCCCAGTTAGAAATTAAAATTTATAAATATAAAATTCAAAGTACGGTCTGACTGACTGTCTGGCAACGCAAAGCTCAAAACAATTGACGGATCAGGCTAAAACTTGGTATACAGCTGTTATAACGTAGACATCTGATAAGAAAGTATTTTGTTAAATTAAACTGCAGCTAGAAGTAATATAATTAATAAATTGCAGGACATTCCACACATCGCCATCTAGCCCCAAGCTAAGTAACTACACTTGTGTTAAATATATACTTATAGTACATAGAAACAACCAGACCACAGACAAATATCTAAGCATAAATACCTACTTGTCTGTGGCGGGAATCGAACCCGCAACCCTATGTTTGGCAGTCCGGCATAGAGACCATTGTGCCAACTGGGTCGTCAATATATTACATTTCGACTTGGTAATTTATATCCAAAAATCCCATCTATTTTTTTTTTTCCATATTTCCAGAACAACCAACCATGAGGCTACTTCTCCTAGCTCTATTCGTGACTTCCGGCTCCTGTAACAGCTGCCACGGAGTCTACTTCAAAGAGAAATACTTCAATATAGACATCATCAAAGAAGGCGTTAACAATGTACAAGAATTCGTCTTCAATCGCAATGAAAATATAATTTACTTCACTTTTGAACAGTTGACGGAAGTACCAATATTTGTATTGGGATATTTAAAAGTAGATACCAAAGAAATTGGAATCATTGATGGAGTCAGAAATTCTACAGGTCTTGCTATAGATCAAGGGCTTAATAGATTATACATCGGAGGTTCTGACGGTCTGTTTATGATTAATAATAATAGAAAAGTTAAAGTACCAGAGAAACTGCCACCTACTGATCATATCATAAGCCTTTTTGTCAAAGATGGTATAATTTATTACATAAATAAAGATAAAAAAGCTTTTAAATTTGATGGTGTTGTAAGCCCAGTGTATGAGCTTCAAGGCGTCGCTGTCAACAAACTAGTTCTAGATGATGATAACAACATCATTTTTCTACAAGGAAACAAACTTTACAGAGTCAAAATAGGTACTAGGATCATTAATGCTCATGAAAAATACGTTGTTAGTGATATAACAACTGATCCTAATTCTAAACCTTATGCATGTGCGAAAGACGGTCTGTATGTATATAATAAATATAAATATGTATTAGATAAAGTTGGTGAATTAAGAGATATTGATAAGTTAACGTTTTTAACTGCTGATGAACCTGTATATGTTATTAGGGATAAGATTGTTAGACTTCAGTATAATCCGATTCCCTGCTTTGGTGATTAAATTATGTTTAGAGATAAATAAAGAAAGATAGAACATATAAAACTTTTGCTTATAATAATAATAATAAATCATTTATTTCAGGCTACAAAGGATAGATACCTTATAGACTTAACATACATGTTATAAATATTAATTGAATGTAACTTAAACTATGTTAGTAACACTTCCATGACACCATTGGTCTCAAATTAAATATTGCAGAATGATACTTTTTTGAGATTAAAAATTGCAAACTAATACGTTTTAGAGAATATAACAAACAAATAAGTTTTTGAGAATATTACAAACAAATAAGTTTTTGAGAATATTACAAACAAATAAGTTTTTGAGAATATTACAAACAAATAAGTTTTTGAGAATATTACAAACAAATACGTTTTTGAGATTAAATATTGCAAACAAATACGTTTTAGAGAATATAACAAACAAATAAGTTTTTGAGAATATTACAAACGAATAAGTTTTTGAGAATATTACAAACAAATACGTTTTTGAGATTAAAATATTACAAACAAATAAGTTTTTGAGAATATTACAAACAAATAAGTTTTTGAGAATATTACAAACAAATATGTTTTTGAGAATATTACAAACAAATACGTTTTTGAGATTAAATATTACAAACAAATACGTTTTTGACATTAAATATTACAAACAAATACGTTTTAATGTATAAATATTACAAACAAATACGTTTTTGATATTAAATATTACAAACAAATACGTTTTTGGGATTAAATAGTACAAAAGATCTCACCTACAATTCCATCTCAGCACTTTTGAGATAAACAAAACACATTCGTAACAATCAACAATATTCACCAACGAAGGCGACCGGTGCCATTAGTAACTATTTAGTAACCTGTGTGGCATAGGCGTAGGAGCCCACCGTGTGAAGCTGTAAATTTCCATACAAAAAGCAGTAACGTTTTACCCCCCATAAACGAAGTCCGATTTTGATATTTTTTGAAAATGTTCTAGATCTAATGGAAAACTAGGTTTAACCGTTTTTATTTAAAAGAAATATTGCCTAAGATAAAATTTGTTAGTGTCTGAATATCTATATTTTTTACTTAAAAACTGTATCGAACGTTTCAATTGTTTTTAATAGACTAAACTGAATTACTTACAAAAAAAAGAAAAACGTATAAACCTAGAATAAGATGCAGTGAATTAAATGAGACCAAATTTATTTATTTTTGTGAAGGATATAGGGGTAATAACGTTACGGCCCGCAAAATTATTTGAAAAGCAAAATCATTTTTGAAAATACCTACTCGCGCCGCGTGTTCGAGAGTTCACGATTCTCTTAAATACAACTTTTGCAATTAATATTTACAATAACAAAACATGTTTAAGTCAGGGCGTTTTGCACTGATGCACTTCGGTTCGTCGTTATACCTGGAATAATAAATAAATATTGCAGGACATTTCACACAGCGCCATCTAACCCCAAGCTAAGCAACTAAGCTTGTGTTATGGGTGCCAGATAACGGATAAAATACACATACAGGGTGAATTTTTTATGTGGGCCTTCAGGGCTATATCCTAAACTATGAGAGATAGTCAAAAATGTTTTGAATGAGTTGCGTGCCCGATTTTGACAAAAACGAAAATTGCATCATTAGATTTTTGAAAAAGTCATTACCCGAGCCGGGAATCGAACCTGTTCATTTTTCAAAATAATAATCATCCTATATTTTTGTACCAATCGATAGTGTTGCTAATAGTGATCAATTCCTGTAAACAAACATAGTCTGGCAAAATAAAGGAAATGGCTGAATTTTGTAGTTTTCTATAATTTTCACCTTTCTGTCTCTGGCTCTTTCTTTTGTTTTATATAAGTACTAAATATACATATACACCCCAGACCAGAAACAAATATTTGTACATAAATATCCTTTATTGTCTATAATACCACCGAACTTTTTGATATTGCAATGACTAGAAAAAAAAATTGGACCAACTTTTAGACACAAGTTGTTCAAACAAAACAAACGACCTCTATTTCTAAGGAACAGCTGATTTTCGTGTTAACATACCTATTTGTCCGCGATATATCTCTTGTACTGAATATGAATTTGTCTTCCTTAATCCAATATGTTGTGGACGCTTCGAAGACACCTTCCGAAGGGCCTAATGTCACCTTAAATATTAAATATAAACATGAATTAAGGTGAAAGGGTCCTGCGCTCTCGCCATACAAACGTAGTCGACTGTTTCCTCCCTGGATAATGACACTAGCACAAATATTTTTGTGCCATAAAACCTATAACTGCCATGACTATGCCCCTATGTTTTGGTTTTTTTCATTTTCTAATTAAAATAGATTATAAAAAATGAAAAAAAAAAAAAAAATAGGGGCATGGTCATGGCAGTTATAAGTTTTATGCACCAAAAATATTTGCTCTAGTGTCATTATCCAAGGAGAAAACAGTCGACTACGTTTGTAATCGTTTGTATGGAAAAAGCCCCCTGTACCTAAGACCCTCTTATGAATCCTATTCTGATGACGATGTCTCCTTGACCGATATCGGCCACAGTGACTATTTCTGGCTACCTATGCAGAAGAAGATGACGAGCTTCGATGTTCAGCAGCTCGTCTATGGTGTGCTCTTCGGTGACTTGCGTACCCGATTTTTGTAGAAAATGTTCCTATTCTACTATCCTACTAATATTATAAACGCAAAAGTTTGTATGTACAGCCGGATTACCAATTAGCTGAACCCCACGTGACCCAAAGTTCACTCGCACATCTGTGAGGTTGTAAAGTAATGTTACCTGATTCTGTTTTTTTTTTTAAACAATATTATAGTAGGTACTATACAATACAATATACAATAGGTCAATACTATATTTTTAAAGTTATACTTCTTTAGGCGCGTTATGAAAAAATGATGAGAGTGTATTTTTATGATGCGCGCAGCACTGTGACACGGAAAGTTCACATGTTGAAGTTGTCCGCAAACTGCAAGATCACAGCTGTCATAAAACCATGTTAAAGCATAGACTAACAAAAAAAAACCAGACACCTCGTTGCTAAGGAAGGTTTGAAGTATAGTGTAGTTTCAATAAAGGTTTAGTAAATGAATATGAATAAAACACATGAATATGAAAATATTTATTTATTCATTTGTTAGGTAGAAAAAACAAAATATGTATTTAACTGTGTGGCCTCTATACACGGCTGAACGGTTTGATGAGTAATACGTCGTTCGATTCGTCATCCAACGCAAGGGTCAACGGGCACATGGCATATCTGTGTACGCCATGAAAAAAACCTTGTTAATTTTTGACGTGATAACGTTTAAATTGGTGGAACACCTGTGGCAACGCTGTTGCCACAGCAAACAAAGTTGTAGCAACAGCAGCTTCTACGTCCATTTCACGGCGGCTTTGACGAACGACTGCGAGCATCCCGTGAATGTGGATGGCACGACTTGTGCCGTGAATTCACGACGTGAACTTGCGCGTGAATTCACGGCGTGTATGTGGAGCCACCAAGAGGTAAGTAAGTAGGTAGGTAAATATTTAATGGCACAATACCTTTTTTGGCACGGCGTAAGCTACAACGCGAAGAAGTCCACCTTTAGTGCTGTATAAATCATTTGCCTCGAAATGTATACTGCATACAACACTAGATTTAGATGGACTCCAGCCGCTTTCGTTCCTACAATCACATATGATTTGTAGCCAATCATTGCGCCATGCCAAATTTGCTGATGGAAATCTATAAATAATTATGTTTACGTTATTTGTTAGTAACAAAAAAACTAATAACAAAAGATTTAAAAAAAAATGTTGGCCGTGTATCAGACGTAACGAATATACTTACTCAAAAAATTTCAAAAGAATCGGTCAAACGGTTTCGGAGGAGTTTGGGAACAAACACCGCAACATGAGAATTTTATATACTTAAATTCTCATCATTAAAAAAAAAGTATACGTATCTATATCTAAATAGGTAGGTATTTAAATTAGGTAAGAATTGCAAGTGGACCAAAACATAACTATATCCCACATTTATGGTGATTTTCAAAAATCAACTTCTGGTCACACTGGCTTATTTTTGTTTGGTCAATAAAATAATTTGAAAACGTGAACTTAAGCTGTAAAATTACTTGCTTACCTGTGAAATGTGATCCCCTGGCTTTTTTTATTAGACCCACTACGGTTGTGACATATTTTAACTACACAGGAAGGCATTTTTTATTTTTAGATTGTTGATATTACGCGACGAGGTGACGGAACGTAATGACGGGCGGTGGCATACTATGGTGTCAATATGTGCGTTATCGGCGTGTAGGTGTAGCGAATGGGCAGATGTGCGAGTAAGCTCTGGGTCACGTGGGGTTCAGATAATTGGTAATCCGACTAATTGTACATATAATACGGGCTGGTTTCCGCAATTAAATCCTTTTTAAGGGTCCTTTTTGCGTGAGGATGGAGTAGGCTTGCCCAGCACCTACTACCCTCTCAGCTTAGTCGACCATGTCCAGAGGAAAGAACTTGTCAATACTTCTGGAGCCAACTAAGCCGCGGGTTTATTCACGATGTTTTCTAACATCATAACATAGGCAATAGGCATCTGCTAAGCACTTTGAAAATTCAACCCCTACGCGTACGAAGTCACGAATGAAACCTAGTAATAAAAAAAGTCAAAACTAACCTTTATTTGTAAGAAAACACGATCTATATCTTTCTTCTCAAATTTCCCTATATAGCAATCCTTATCAGCGCCACGGACGAACGCCAGCAGTTTATCGTTGACACGTTGCTTCATTACCCAGGATATATGGGACAATGTACGAAGCTCGCACTGTGATCTGAAATTTACAAAAAAAACAAGACTCGTTAAAAAAACTGTTAGCCTGGAAATAAAGAAAAATGTCATCATACTCACAAAGGTTTATATGTGGCAGTTAACACAGAAAAAAAACTTTCTTGAAGAGAGAATAAAATATACCTATCCCTATAAACGCAAGAAAATATTTTCTTCTTGTCGCGGACGACTAGTCGGGCGATCGGCGAGCTTTGTTTTGATTCTAATTGTAGTATGTATGTACCTAGTATATTTCAAAGCCGGTTGCCCGATAGTAGCTTTCTATAGATAAATGTTTAGGTAGGTAAAGTTATAAAGTTCATTTCTTTGTAAACATTGCGGGGCTCGAGCTTAGGTAGTGCGTTGCTTTACCGTCAAGAGAGCACCCTTGCGTATTTTGTTATTTTCATTGTTTTAATCTAGAAAATGTTAAATTGAACAAAAAGTGTTGAACTGTGATTTTTCAAAAATGCGCGGTGCATTTCACGACTTATACGTATCCATAGAGGGCATTATGGCGAACAAATAATGCCTTCATATCGAACCTTTAAAGCGTCTCGGAAACGGGATATACAAAGAAACGTGATTCGTTAAACTAAGTACATGATTCAACGAATATCCCGTTTCCGAGACGCTTTATAGAGTTTAGAGGTTCGATCTGAAGGCATTATTTGTTCGCCATATTCCCCTTTTATCGATTGGCATGGGTTTCGAAGTGCACCACGGCATTTTAAATTACTTACTACCTATGTCAAAATGTCCAAAAGCTATCGTGTTTAAAACTATGTTTACCTAAACTCCTTAGTCAATGAATTGACAAAATCAACGAATGCCTCAGCAGCTCTACGATACAAGACGTCAGTTTGTGCCACGTTATCCCAGGACACACACACACACCAGTGGGATTGGATGCCTGCAGTACTGCATGAACGATTCGATGGTATCTAAAAATACACATCACTACATAGTATAAAACAAAGTCGCTTTCTCTGTCCCAATAACCCTATGTATGCATAAATCTTTAAAACTACGCAACGGATTTTGATGTGGTTTTTTTAATAGATAGAGTGATTCAAGAGGAAGGTTTATAATGTATAATACATGCATAATATAGCCGTGCGAAGCCGGAGCTGGTCGCTAGTAAATAAATATAAAAATTATTATATTAGCAAGCGGTTTAATGCCACTTCTGTACACCTAAACAAACAACTTTTGTTTTGGGACTTTTGGAAATTCGGGCATTTTTTCTAATTCTGGGCATTCTGGTCAACCGAGGGCATTTCAAATCAAAGCTAACCCGCTATACCACTACACCACTAGGCGCCTTACATTGACGTCTAAAATAAGAACCATTTTATAAAATAACTAGCTGCGCTCCGCGGTTTCACCCGCGGAACTCCCAATCCCGTGGGAATATCGGGATAAATTAAGATTTAAACTATCCTATCTCTCAAGTTGGATCGAACTGCACATGGTGTGCGAATTTTATTATAATCGGTTAAGTGGTTTAGGAGTCCATTGAGGACAAACATTGTGACACGAGATTTATATATATTAAGATTTGCGTTGTAAAAGTGTGCCTTAGTAGAGTAGTGGGGTGTGAATCTGTGTGTAGGTCGTAGTGTAGTGGTGACACAGTCGGGGTTCAGTTAACTGGTATTCCGACTGTACAAGTGCCCAGGGGCCTTATTCTGCTATTTTGCATTATAATTTACCATTGTCATTATAATATCGAGACTCTATTGATATTATATCGAGATTGTTACTTTATTTGGTATTCTGTTAAAGTTTTAATAACATCGCAATAGAATCACTATGGAGTCAGATGTTGCCTAGCCACATGGTATTTGTTGCTAAGCGATATACCGTTTTGACAACTATCGAGATTCCATTGAGCCACGATTCTAGAGCAGAATACCAAAGTGAGTCAGTGTTGTGTTAATGGTATTTCGATAGAATAGTAGAACATTAGAAAAATATCAATTTGACATGAAATGTCATATTTTTGACATTAAATGTCTATTACGATTCTATCGACACTCTATTGAAACACAATTGTGTTAGCAGACTTAGGCCCCTGTTGTCTATACTTACATGCAATCTACATATAAGGATATTAATATTTATTTAATACATGATATTTAAGGTAGCTAGTACCAAAAAATAATTAAAATACAATTTTAAATAAGAAGTACCTACCTACTTAGTACTTTACTCCATACTACTTACCTAAGTACTTTCATACATATGAACTTATCAGAACTAAACCTGACGTTTTGTAATCAGAACTTGTAAGTGTTTAAGTATTTAACTATAATATACAATAATAATATTTATATTGTAAATACGTAAATCACTACATAGTATAAAACAAAGTCGCTTTTTCTGTCCCTATATCCCTATGTATGCTTAAATCTTTAAAACTACGCAACGGATTTTGATGCGGTTTTTTTTATAGATAGAGTGATTCAAGAGGAAGGTTTATATGTATAACACATGCATAATATAGCCGTGCGAAGCCGGGGCGGGTCGCTAGTACGTGATATATCACACGAGTCGGGCGCGAGACCGAGTACGAGTATGATTTTATATCTGACTTTATACCTAAAGTGCGGAGTGATATATATTATATTTAGTATATTTTTTTTTAACTTAAAATAATACATACCGGTTCAAACAAAGACAATCCCCTATCCATATCAGCACCTCGTATCCTATAAGTATTACGTAAATGCTTCAAATCTAACGCATCTAACACCGTCGTATAAATATCGTGAGCCGTTGTCAATACATTTGCATTCTTTTCCAAAATCGCTTGTATTTTCGGTCGACGTTCTTTTAGAACTTTCGGTAATAAAATTGTCATTAATGGTAGACGCTCTTCGTATTTCCCTTGGATCGTTTGACGGACTCCTGTAAACCTGAAATAGTTTAAAGGTCGAAACATTAACAAAAAAATCCAACACGAAAAAAAATACACTAGAAATATTGAGAACTTATCCTTTTTTTAAATCGGTCAAAAAGGGTTTCCATAGCAAAATTTTAACCAAAAAAAGCTAATTTTAATACCATAAATAAAGCTTTATTTCAACCTAAAAACCTATTTAGGTTGACTTTACAACAAAAAAATATTGGTTCAACATGATTAACCAACTGTCAAATTTTTATTGTATTTATTTATTTATTTATCAGAAAAACTACATCTATCTTTACAGGATTCCCCAATGCAAAATGTCAAACTGATAAAAAAATATCAACCTTTATTGAAATAGAATTAATTTTAGGTTACCAGCTGAATACATTTAAAAGCTAAAGTATGATACACAGCAATACTTAAGCATATACAGGGTTATTGGAAATTATACTAGCAAGCCGTTGAGGGCTACTTCTGTGCACCTAAACAAACAACTTTTGTTCTACGAGTTTTGGAAATTTGATTTTTTTTTTGAAAATTTAGAGTTAAGGTTTACCTGAAAATCAGCTGTTCCTTACACGGAGAGGTCAGTACCTAACCTTAAAATTTTACTTATTTTTTAAGTTTCATCTACTGTTCTTGGTCTTAATGACCTTTACATAACCTCGAATTTACATAACCTCTCAATTTTAATTTTTTTTTCGAATTTCCAAAAGTCGTAGAACAAAAGTTGTTTGTTTAGGTGCACAGAAGTAGCCCTCAACGGCTTGTTAGTATAATTTCCAATAACCCTGTATACACAAATAGAAAAAAATATGATAAAATACTCCGTTTTTCTAGATTACAATGAAATTGATAGTATTTCGTGTACTAGATGTGGAAAAAAGATATAAGCATTTAAAGTCATGTGTTTTGTCATTATCTTCATCAGCATCTGACGCCATTACACATATAGTCCAGTAACTTTATACATACACAGTGTGCGTTAAATCCGGTAGTTCTGATTTTTTGCAAACTTGTTTATAATATTGGCCTTATGAATATACCAAATTTGTGACCTCGAACGCCGAACGTAACTTTGTCAAAAATCGAAAAAACCGCGAAAACATCGGTATTTTTTCAAATTTTTGCGATTATAACCCTAAAGGATTAGTTTTTGAAAAAATTTTCTTATAACATTTTTAAAGTAGACTAAATTTGCTACAACATGATACTAGAACTGTCTCTGTAAACCCAATAGTTTCCGAGATTAAGCTTTTCAAAGTTTCGCCACTCGACTCTGTATTGTATCACCCCTTACAGTTTTTTTATTTTATTATAAACCCGGTTAAAGCTACAACAAAACTGTTAATGACCAATATGTTTTTCATTAAATTCTCTATAATAATTGTATTAGAAGTATGCTGATAGGACTTTGTTCATTGCTTATCAAATTCATACTCTAGCACGTTTTTTATAAAGAAATATAAAAAATAATTATTCAGAATAATGTTTTCATCATTAAACAAAATTCAACTTTAAGAAACAGTTAACTATTTTTTTTGTTTCTGAGAAAACTGTCAATCCTAGCAGCACCACTTTGAAATCAGATTAAAGGTAATTTTACTATCTACAAATGTAGTTCTAATAACTTTTCCTCTAGGATCATTACTTCAGCCGGTACAGGTCTAGGATAAAAAAATAAATTAAAATTTAAAAAACCGACTTCAAAAAATCCTGGAAACAAAAACTAAAAAAAACCTGAAAACAAAAACTTAAAAAACTTAAAAAAAATCCTGGAAACAAAAACTAAAAAAAAACCTAAAAAGAAACCTGAAAACAAAAACTAAAAATAAATGAAAAAAAAAAAAAAAAAAAAAAAAAAAAAAAAGTGGAAATTAAATCATTTTTTTTTGTTATCTGATGAGAAGGTGGTTTCAGATATTCCATTTATCGGTAACTATTAGTTTATGGGCCAATTCTACTGCTGGAAATCGAAAAATGTGCAATTTGCTGCACTTTCGAGGTGCAATTCTGTTCATCACTCCGAAGACCCTCATCAGATCTTCACTGAAGATAGGGTTCTATATCAACATTCATACAAACCCAGTCCGGCGTCTAAATTCGACTAAATTATTCAAATTGTAACTTGTAATCGTAACCGATTGAAGAGTTTTCTGATGAGAAGGTGGTTTCAGATATTCCATTTATTGGTAACTATTAGTTTATGGCCTAATTTTACTGGTGGAAATCGAAAACTGAGCAATTTGCTGCACTCTCGAGGTGCAATTCTGTTCATCACTCCGAAGATCCTCATCAGATCTTCATCCAATTTTTATGGGACCACCTCTGAGTTATCCCCTTTCATACAAAAAAAGAATTTTCCAAATCGGTCCAGGCGTTTTCGAGTAATCGGCGAACATACATAAAAAAAAAACCAGCGCACTCCGGGAGTGCAGGCAGAAGTGAAAACTGTATATCTGTGTAAAATCTCATCTGTCGCGAGAACATACGCAAAAAGAGTTTTAGATGAAAAAAAAAAAAATAGTCGTCTGACATTTGTCGTCCGTCAATAGTCGTCCGACAAATAGTCGTCCGACATTTGTCGTCCGTCAATAGTCGTCCGTTAAAAAATACCATATGTACGTCTTAATACACTCACAGCCAAATTAAAAAACTGTATATCTGTGTAAAATCTCATCTGTCGCGAGAAAATCTGTCGTCTGTCGCGAGAACGGCTGAAAATGCTCACCCACAAAAGTGCCCAACGCGCCATAAGAAGTTTTCACTTTAAAAAAATATATATATACGCGACGAATTGAGAACCTCCTCCTTTTTTGAAGTCGGTTAAAAATGACACTATCGTTAAGTTTTCACGTTTTGAAAAAAATTGCACATTTTTGACAACCCGTATCTCCGCAACTTATATATCTAGAGTAGTAATATTGGGCTCAAATAATAGAAAATATAGCATTCATGAATTTTGTTTCCATATAGGATACTTGAAAAACGCTTCCATAAGGTCGTTTTTGCGAAAAAACTGACCCAACTGCCAGAATTTCAGTAAAAAAAATTGATGGGGTCATTTTCGAAGGCATGTACCGGCCAAAGTAATGCTTCTATAGAAAATGTAATCTATAATATAAAAATCAATTGCTGTTCGTTAGTCTCGCTAAAACTCGAGAACGGCTGGACCGATTTGGCCAATTCTTTTTTTGTTGTGTTTGTTGTAGTCCAGGGAAGGTTTAAACGGTGAGAATTTAAAGATCGGACTTACGCGGGTGAAACCGCGGGGCGCAGCTAGTCTATAATATAAAAATCAATTGCTGTTCGTTAGTCTGGCTAAAACTCGAGAATGGCTGAACCGATTTGGCCAATTCTTTTTTTGTTGTGTTTGTCGTAGTCCAGGGAAGGTTTAAACGGTGAGTACTTACGCGGGTGAAACCGCGGGGCGCAGCTAGTTAGATATACATTTGTGGATACCAAAATAATATTTAATTTGATTCCAAAGTGGTGCTGCTAGGAATGACAGTTTTATCAAAAACATTGAAATAGTTTACTAAGTTATTAAATTGAATTTCGGTAAATGATTAAAACATTGTTCTAAATAATTAGTTTATGGATTTCTTTTAAAAAAACGTGCTAGAATATGAATTTGACTAGCAATATGCAAAAATATAAAACAAAGTTACCTGAAAAACGCATCCAAAGGGCAGTTTTTCCCAAAAAGTTAAAACACGTGCCAGAATTTCGTAGCACCTTGGGAGTAGTCCAGTGTTTTAAGGATGCATACTCAGATATCTAGACTACTCTCGAAGGGTCAAATAACACATTTTTTTTATTAGATGCGCTTTTTCAATGTTTAGCGTTTTTTGTGGCCATTTTCACTGGCTTAATTGGAGGAAAAGTAAACATATTTTGAAAATTGTAAGTCCTATCAACATACTTCTACTACAATTATTATAGAAAATTTAATGAAGAACATATTGGTCATCAACAGTTTTATTGTAGCTTTAACCGTTTTTATAATATACTCAAAAAACTGTAAGGGTTGGTACCCTTACAGTTTTTTACACTTGGAGAGGCGAAAGTTTGAAAGGCTTAATCTCAGAAATTATTGGGTTTACGGAGACAGTTCTAGTATCATTTTGTAGCAAATTTAGTCTACTTTAAAAATGGTCTAAGAAAGTTTTTTCAAAAACTTATCCTTTAAGGTTATTATCGCCAAAATTTGAAAAAATACCTATTTTTTTCACGGTTTTTTCTATTTTTGACAAAGTTGCATTCTGCGCTCGAGGTCACAAACTTGATATATTCATAAGGCCAACATTATAAACAAGACTGCAAAAAATCAGAACTACCGGATTTAACGCACACGAGCCCATACATTCAGACGACAAAGTTACTGGACTAATATAGGAAATTCAAGAACTTAACCTCCTTGCAAACAAGTATTTTTTGTTCAAAGTTTTGCCATTATTGGGTGATTCTACAGACCCGAAAAAAACTCTGTCCGGAGCTAAAAACTACCCGTAATATTAAAATTTTACTGTGAGATATTTTTTTTATGTTAGTTTAATGTATATTCTGATTGGCGCAAAATAATATAAGTATCTATTCTTATTAGAAACAGTCTAAAAATAACCCCAAAGCCCTAAAAATTGATAACCCTGGCGCGTCCTGGCCACTTTTTTTGCAAACATAGCAGCTAAACACCGAGATGGAAACGTAATCTAAGACATTAAAGTAATCTGATCGTTAGAGGGATAATTGATGACTCACCATAAAATATTTCATACCTACTTGTAACTACCATAGTTTTGTTTTAAATGAGAGCCAAATGTTTGTCCGCGGTCAACTTGTGATTCCACTGTTTCGACAAAAAACGAAGCGTAAGTCACTAACCGAACGTGGTAGAAGTGTGTGAATTAGTCAAAACGCGGAGGACCAGTCGTGCTTTAGACATCGAGGAAGTTGCCATGCTGCTTGTTGGTCCGGCACAGATTTGTCGAAGGTAAACGTTTGATAACCCTGGTTTTGTTTCAGTATGTCTTTGATTACTCTGGCCGCATTAAAAAATACTAAAACTTATTTTAGAGTTTATTAAATTTAGTAAAAAGATCTAGTTTTAGGATCTCCATTTAGCGTTTTCATAGGTTTTGTGAAAGCAATACACTTTCCGAGATAATGACAGAAAACATACTCGTTTTGATTACACTGGCTATGATTGCCCTGGTATTTCGCCTAGGTAATCAATGTTTTCATGGTTTGACTTGCTCTTTTCACTGTCGTGCTGCGTTATGATTATGAATATTGTTTGTTTAAATCATCGGGTTCTTATGAAACTGCAATTTTTAAGGTTTCGTTGCTGAAGATTAAATAAAACACTTATAAGATCACTCGATTGTTATAAGTCCTTTTGTTTGTCTGTGATAAGTTAAGTTAAAGGGGTTCTCTATACAATAATAAAATTAATAGTTCGCTTCAATTAAACTTAGATTTTAATACATGGTGTTACAGGGGGGTAAATCATCGGTTGCTGGGAGGTGGGGGACCTCAGTACCTAGCGATTTAAACCCCCTATAAGTATGTTCTGCAATAGTTCTGAGTAGTTCAAAAGTTATTTGGACTTTAGTGAAATTTTAGTCAAAATTAGATTTTAGTCGGAATTTCGAGATTACGGCTATCGTATATTCGCCTTTTTTAAACAACTTCAATAGTAGACCTTTTGAACCCCTACACCAATCAGATTCTTGGATTTTTTTCAAAATCAAATGTTTACATTATCTTTGTATGGTTCTAAAAAATATTTCACTGCAAATGTTTCTGCGCACGATCTGCAAAATATCTAAAACTCTGTAAATTAATAAAAACTGCATCAAAATCCGTTGCGTAGTTTTAAAGATCTAAGCATACATAGGGACAGACAGCGGGAAGCGACTTTGTTTTATACTATGTAAGTGATATTGATTAAAAATGTGCATTTTTTGAAATCCTATGAGTATGGTTTAAACAAATACTATATACAGTAAATGAGCTCAAATTTGGTTTATATGTATTAAGCAAATACCAGTTTTAAATAAATTTTGATTTCCCTGTCACCATTTTTGATTCCCTTGCCTACCAAATTTTTAAATATGCTATATCTCCGAAACGGATGGACCAAAACTGATGCCTATTCGATTAATCTGTTTAAAATTAAGTTAACTTTCATGTTTCATTATTATTTTTATAATATTTCATGAAATAAAAAGTTCCAAAGGAATCAACCGTAGAATCCCATTTTGTAGAATCACCCTATTCTTTTAATGTTGAACCATTAGTCCTACTGCATATTGTGTTGAACTAACCTGTTTCCATGATCGCCCATAAATATCATCATAGTATTCTCAAATACTCCTCGTCTCTTCAAAATCTTTAGAAATTCAACAGTGTCATCGTCAGCTGTTGAAATCCGATTAAAATCATCGTGAGAGATATCAGCTATGAACGTAAATATGTAGTGTTTTCCTGGGAGTTTGAAAAACTGAAAAGAAAATCGGTGTTGTATTATACACGCGTGCGATAAAAAAAAATCCAACTAGGTCTAAAATAATACGTTATCACGATAAGTCAAAAACGTATCTTATTGCTAATGACAGCTAATGACATATAGGTAGATGACACATTCTTAATTTATCTGGGTTATACTGTTTTGATGTATAGAAAAAACGTACCATCAAAGAGTTTTTAAGCCTTGCTGGCTTAGAACTCTTTGTTGGAACTTTTTTTTTTCTTTTCTAAAGGTTGTCTCTAAAGTCTGATAACGAACGATAATTTTACGTGTTATCGTCTTTGAAAATAATTAAAAATTGAGTTTTGTTTTTATTTTGTTTTTTCTTTAGGTACCTACATAAATATATTTTTCCTTACCATTATATTCTGTTTTTAACCGCCGACGCAAAAACAAATGAAAAAACCCTAAAAAAATATTGTATGTCAGACGAGGCTGTATAGGTTAATAGTCTTTTGCCTAGCCTTTCCAGAGTGTAATTAACAAAAAATTGTAAACATAACCTAAAATACTTAAAAACTTTTTATTATTATATCTAGTCTTTTTTTTATTCGCAACTGTGATAAAAAACGTCGTACGATACACGTGTGGATTGATCATTCCATCTCGGCTTTTGCCACGCTCGCGTTCCGCTCCCGCGTCATAAACCGCCTCTATGGAATGATCAACTTTCCACACTTGTATCGCAATGTAGGTACTATTTCATTACTCATACTCCGAAAGTAGGTCTAAAGATGTCTAAAGAACGTGTAGAAAATAAAACTTCCAGCCCTAGGGAAATCGCTTTCACTGACAGATGTCATGTCAAATTATGGCTTCGCACGACTTGTGCAATGTGCATATAGCCAGCATCAGTATCATTACGCATTAGGAACTTCACAAACTAACCTCCTTGCTTTAGGTAGCACCAAAAAATAACAATTATGGCTTCACACGCCTCATGCTGTCAGAGTTTAGTACTTAGTAGGTTTTTTCTCAGTAATCGAATTCAAGTAGATATATTTAGTTCAAGATATCTTTTTCTGACCTAACTCAAAAAAGGTGTTTTTTGGGAAATGAGAAAAATCATTTTGACAATTCTGACTTATCCCATAAAATGACTTATAACTTTATGAAAAAACGCAATTAACAAAAAGTAATATATGCTAAGAATAGTTCATGAAGTGTGTAACAAGATTTAGTTGCATATTTGCAGAAATTATGTTAATAAAATATATTATATAGGTTCAAAAAAAATTTAGTAGAAATAGGTCTGTATATTATGAAAAATTATTACATATTGTTTTAGTACTGGTGACAAATTTTAATGTTGAAATGAGTCTGGATTTTATATTAAATTTATATATATTAAGATGTATAACTGTAGAATATGATATTTTTAAGAAATATATTGGATAAAATTAAAAATCAATTTTCGTATTTTGTGTCTTTTCATTGGTAAAATGAAATAGAAAAATATCAAAATCAAAGCAAAACAATTAATTTTAGTAAAAATTACTGGAATCTATCTCAGCTTAATGTAAGTTGAGGAAAGTAACAGTGATCGAAGCTTATCTCCATCTAACTAATTCCCAATGAAATTATGTTCGAGATTTTGCTTTTTACTTCTCAAAGTACATTTTATAAGTTACTCATGTTTTACTAACTTACTTTAAAAACCTACTTAGCCATAATAATTTTCTTTTTCATTTCGTTAAGCATACCATTTGGCCAACATAGGGTCCCACTATATAGCCCTTTCGGTCGACTAATATATAATTTTTTATCATAATGTTGTTCGGCATAACAGTTCCAACATAAAGTTTTTCGTATAAATTATGATAAGATAGATAGATAGATAGATAACTTTATTTGTACAACACAAGAGTAAACAGAACACGATATACACAAAGTAAAGTAATAGCTAGAAAGTATAAGTTGCACAAATGGGCGGCCTTATCGCTGAAAGCGATTTCTTCCAGGCAACCTTTGGATGGAAAAGAACTGATTTAGCTTTGATGGTAGGTTGTGAATTTACACAAGCAAGATACCAAACATAATCTTATAATAGCATAGTGTAAAGCATAGTGTTACAAACGCACAATGGTTTATTTGGCATAATTATAACTTACTTTAATTTTCTTTTATCATAATTGTAATCAGCATAAATATAAAAGACATAACTTTTTTACTTTAAAGAGAATTTATCATAAAATACGAAACGCATAATGGAGGTATCCATAACTGTTGGATAGGATGTAGCACTTTATGAATTTTATGGACTTATATTTTTTCCGGCGAGTGTCAGAACCGAATTTTGGACTGTCACAAAACCGACATGGATTGAATAGGTCACGTTAGAACTGCGACCACAACGAAAAAAATACAGTTCATTTTTTCATAACAAGCTATAACTTTGTAAGTTGTAGTTTACAAAGTTATAGCTTGTTATGAAAAAATTAATAAATAATCATATGTAATTATATTCAAAATGTATTATTTATTTTTACTCCATTTTATTTTTATAAACATTGTGGTATTCGATATGTATAGTATGTATGTATGACTTATAATCTTTATGCCATAGGGTGAAATGCCAAAAAATTTAACGACTAATAAAAGTTGTTCTAAAAAAAATTTGTATGAACATTTTATGCTGATATTAAAATTTATCCTAAAAGAAGTTATGCGGAAAAAAAAGTATACCTAATGATTTATGCTTTATGAACATTATGCAAAATGAAGACTATGGCAAGAAACGTTATGTGAATTTAATTTAAGTATGCCTTTTTAATGTATGCAACCCCATACCAGTCAAATGGCTGCCTCCAGCCTGACTTTAACAAAAAATCACTCTGAATAAAGCTTAATATTTTGGAAACAGATCCCAGGATCAAAAAATTATTCTCCCATACCCATAAATTTAAACCTTCCTGAGAGTATATCGAGAAGTTATGTCTGTTTTCCGTTTCCTTTTCGTAAACTTTTCGACGCAATACAACATTTTGAAATACAATTTTACACAATAGTGACTTAATATTCATTATTAACTTGATAATTTCATTATAAACAATTTTGTTTTACATAAGAAAGACTAATAATCAAAGTAGGACTTCAAATTTTTATTACAGTTTTCTAAAAAACAGACCGAATTTCTAATAGTAACAAACCTTACGGGAAAACAACAAAATTATTTTGTAAAAAAACAAGCTTAATACTAAATTTGTCCTATAAATGTTTACATCATTTTATAGAAAATAGGCCTAAATATTTTTAAGGAAAAATAGACCTAAATCTTAAAAATTACACGAATTATTTAAAACTTTTTCTAATAAACAGCCCTATTTCACAGTAGTTCCCTCTTTCATGAATAAGTTTAATTAACTTACAGTCACAATCATTAATCGATCACTATTTAATAAAATACGAGAAATTTACTATACCAGTAGCGGGCGCTTAATGAGATCTGTCATTGTCGGATAATAACCCTAGTAAAACTCGACGAGGATGAAAGAGACCTATATACACATAACTCGGCCTAGAATTGAGATATCGGCGGATAGATGACGTTAAAACAAAATTATCTGTTTACCTAACTCACTTGGGACCGAAACCTTAATAGGTCAGTCTATCATTAAGCGAGCGAAATGTTTTTTTTTTTCACCCTACATATGGTAGGGTGTACGCAACTATTAAATTTCAAGATCAAAGGTCACAAAAATGGGGTTTTTGCGCTGTTTTTGTAAATATCTAATTTCCTATGGGTTTCTGCTATTTGTATATATCATCAATATTGTAGAATACAAAATTCTCTACAAATTTTGTTTAAAAAAAATTTCATACGGTAAACCGTTTTCGAGATAGAGGGCGGAGAGCGCGCGGTCACAGCATCACTTCAGCCCCCTTAGACAAGATTGCTTTCTATTAGCGATATCGCCAATCGACAGACTTTTTTTTTATTATTTTTGTATTAAATTGACATCTAAGTTAACGAAAAGTCACTTAGCCTTGTGTTAGAGAAAAAAAAAGATAAATAAGTAGCATTTTATGCCAATTTTATGTAATGATTTATGTCAATTTCATACAATTAAATCTATCGATTGGCGATATCGCTAATAGAAAGCAATCTTGTCTAAGGGGGCAGGTCAACAGGTGCCTCCGGTCGAAAACGCACTATATAGTTGATGAACTATCGATAAATCAATGATTATAAATATTTGTCAATTTTTATTAACTATTAAATTATATTTTATCATTTTTTTTCCTAACCTATCCACTTTTTATTCAATATTAATTTATTTAACAACACTTACCTGCCCATGTAATTGCAGAATTTTTAATGAAAATATGGGAATTATATTTGAATTTTAACCTAATTAATAACTTCTTACATGATGAAAAAAAAAACAAATAAATTATGAATTAAACTTTTTATTAAAAAATATCATTCAATACATTTATTTTTATTAAAAGTAAAAAAATGGAATAAACGGTACAAAAACTACAATTTATAATTTTAATCATCTTCTTCAACGACATTTGTCTCAAGTTCTTCCATGATTTCGGGGTCAAAGGTTCCATCTTTGTTAATGTCGCTCTGATATGGTAGAGCATTGAGACATGCTTGCCCATTACATTGGCCACAAGCTAAAAAGCATTGCAAGCCCCCTTTCCTGCATCCTAATCGCGAACCACAACCACTCTTGCAGTTGCAGAAAATTGTATTTAGCTAAGTTTCTGGAGCAGGTGGTAAAATTGTCATGATAGGCTCCAGAAAATCGGGTTCCAAATCATGCCCTAACCAAGTTTGAACTTGATAATATACACGTTTGAAATGTTAATGAGCAGCTGCACTTGTTGGTGGAATATTTGAAAGCTGCACAGGTTTATTAAGTTTTGTAGACTTGACGTAATGCATATAACACACAGATTTCGGAGCGTTAAAGACTGCCAATAAGGTTTGAGGTCCACTCTCTAATAATCTCTGGGCTGAACAATTTTCTTCCTCAAATGCTGCAGCTAGTTCATCCAAATTTGTCAGTTTCTCAAAAACTTTTAATATGTTTTTTTATTTTTTTAAAAGCGCAGAAGTTGTGTCCCAGCCACTTAATGTGTGCAGTAATAAAATATGTGTTTAGGAAACGGTTATCAGTATTATTGAATAGATATAGATTTAATGCATGAAGAAAATGATGAAATATAATATAATAATTAATAAAAAATGACAAATATTTATAATCATTGATTTATCGATAGTTCATCAACTTAATATGGGCGCGTTTTCGACCGGAGGCACCGGTTGACCTGAAGTGATGCTGTGACCGCGCGCTCTCCGCCCTCTATCTCGAAAACGGTTTTTAAACTTTGTAGAGAATTTTGTATTCTACAATATTGATCATCATGTCAGCCCATACACGTCCACTGCTGGACGTAGGCCTCCCCCATACGACGCCACAAACAGCGGTCCTGAGCCGCCTCCATCCACCGACTACCCGCGACCGCCACAATGTCGTCGGTCCACCGGGCAGCTGGTCTCCCAACACTCCGTTTTGCGTTGCATCGTGGCCGCCACTCGAGAACCTTTACTCCCCAGCGGTTGTCAGTTCTGCGAGCTATATGACCTGCCCATTGCCACTTCAGCTTACCAATCCTGAGAGCTATGTCGGTGACTTTGGTTCTTCTACGGATTTCCGTATTTCGGAGTCTATCACGTAGAAAAACTCCGAGCATAGCTCTCTCCATAGCCCGCTGAGCGACTCTGAGCTTATGAACGAGGCCTATAGTCAGCGACCACGTCTCGGATCCGTATGTCATCACTGGTAACACACATTGGTTGAAAACTTTCGTCTTGAGGCTCTGTGGTATTTGTGACGAGAAGATATTGCGAAGCTTCCCAAACGCTGCCCAACCGAGTTGGATTCGTCGGCTGACCTCTTTATCGAAGTTGGATTTACCTAGTTGGACCATTTGGCCTAGGTAGACATAGTGATCAACAACTTCGATAACATCGTCTCCAATGTGAACAGGTTCGACATGGGCGTTCGACATGATCTTTGTCTTACCCATGTTCATTTTAAGACCCACCTGTCCGGAGACGGTGTTGAGGTCTCTCAGCATCCTGCTGAGATCCTCCAGCGATTCTGCCATGATGACTATATCGTCGGCAAACCGAAGATGAGTGATGTAGGTAATCGCCATTGATATTGATGCCATATCCGTCCCAGTCCAAGAGCTTAAATATATCCTCCAATGCAGAGGCGAACAGTTTCGGAGAGATAACATCTCCCTGTCTCACCCCTTTTTGCAATGGGATCGGATTTGTGCTCTGGCTCTGAAGCCGGATAGACATAGTGGCGTTGCTATACAAACACTTCAGCACTTGGATATACCGATAGTCAATTTGGCACCGCTGGAGTGACTGCAGCACTGCCCAGGTTTCGACTGAATCAAAGGCTTTCTCGTAGTCCACAAACGCAAGACATAACGGCCGATTATACTCCTCTGTCTTCTGTATAATCTGCCGGAGCGTATGAATGTGGTCTACGGTACTAAAGCCTTTTCGGAACCCGGCTTGTTCGGGAGGCTGGAAGTCGTCAAACCTTCGAGAAAGACGGTTGGTGATAACTCTCGAAAACAGCTTATAGACGTGGCTCAACAGTGAGATGGGCCTATAATTCTTTAGAAGGGCTTTGTCACCCTTCTTATGGAACAGCACCACCACGCTCCTGTTCCACGCCTCTGGCGTTTGTCCCTCGAGGATGACGGAGTTGAACAGCCTCTGAAGGACTTTAAGTACCGGTGATCCACCTGCCTTCAGAAGTTCTGTCGTTATTCCGTCATCACCCGGTGCCTTATTGTTGCTCACAATATTGATAATATATACAAATAGCAAAAACCCCATAGGAAATGAGATATTTACAAAAAAAGTACTTACTAAATAATGATTTTTGTGACCTTCGACCTTGAAATTTAATAGTTGCGAACACCCTACCATATGTAGGTTTTGAGACAACTTTTAGGGTGTCAACAAGTATTTACAGACTTACAGCTGGGTATCTCGAATTCCGAGATTCTTACCTAATTTAAGCTTAAATGACTGGCCTAATAAACAAATAAGTTGTAGGTCTTCAGTGGCGTGAAGCGCGATGACCCCAATGGGCATGGCACTAGGTGGTATCTTAACCATTGCGATCCAGTATGTTATGGCGTTTAAGCCGTTTTAATGCGCTTGGATTTAACAGGTCTACGGCCAATTGATTGTGATGACGTTCGAGGCGATTTTTATATGCGTGTTCTGCGATTTTAATTTCTTCCTGTACATATTGTGTTAACCTTTAGATGTTTATGGACTTCCTCAGTTCTTATGAACCAGGACGCATTTTATATTGACTTTAGGATGGAGTTTTGAAGGCGTTGTATTATGTTGACATTACTTTTGGATGCAGCACCCCAGAGTTGAATCCCGTATGTCCATATCGGTTTGATAACGGCTTTGTATACTAGAATCGTATTTTCTAAGGATAGTCTAGATGTTCTTCCGAGTAGCCAATACAGGTTTCTAAAGCAGTGATTTGTTTCGTCTCTCTTGACTGTAATGTGTGTCCTCCACAATAGTTTTCTGTCAAGATGCATACCCAAGTACCTCGCACAGTCCCTATGTGGCAGTTCACTGTTACCTAGTCTAACCGGCGGACAGTTGCCTTGATTCAGGGTGAAGGTAACTTGAGTTGATTTTGAGGCACTAGCTGTTATTCTCCACTTTTCAAGCCATTTGTCGATTCTGTCTAGTGCTGTCTGCAAATTTCGAGATGCTGTGGCTGGATTTCTCTCGCTAGTCAGTATTGCAGAGTCGTCAGCAAAAGTGGCCATTGTAACATTTGAGGTTTCCGGTGTAGTGTATGTACCATAGTAGGTACCTAGATCGTAAGCAAATGTAATGTATCATTAATGTCTTTTAGAATAAATCAGTATATTGGAGAAGACAGTCGTTTACTTGGTCCTCACCTTATATGGCGACCCTGCCAGGATCGTATCGCATTCGCGGTTCGGTGATGTGAGAAGTGCATTCCATTGCCCAAACATGAACAATGAACTTTGTACCAGTGACTTTATGCTAATAAAATAACATCGAATTAATATACTCGTAATTGAGAGTAGTGAAGAGTTTCACGCAAATAAAAATATAAATCTAAAAACAAAACTGTGGTTACCAGTTTGTGAAAATGGGGAAAACTGTCTCTAAAGAAAAAGAAGAGATAATAATCGCCCAAAATGCAGCAGGAGGCAGCAATGATGCAAAGGCAGTACCACAAATATCCTGTTGGGGGTTATTTGCGCTGTGGTACTATTGGGAGCCTTATATATGCTCGCTCGCTACTACAAAAACTGTCACAGGGAGTGGATCCAGAGGGAGATGAATAACTTTTCCCTACGTTATTCGTTACGCCGCCGCCCAGCACCAGCAGCAGTATCCGACGTAGTCTAACGGCGCGTGTGATTTTAGGGTTCCGTATATTTTTTTTTATGAAAAAGTGAAGTGAACGTGAACGGAAAAAGTGGAGTGTTAATTTGTAAGAAAAATGGACTAATTAAAAGACTATTTAGAGACTATAAATAAATAGTTATTACTTAGAGAAAATACAATTTAACAACAGACGCGACCGAAGGCCTGTTGGATATCCAAGAATGCCGAGGCACAGTATTCCCGCTTCTCCAATGATTCTCTCACCTTACCACATACCCTGTGTATTTGCTCGATCGTGGAGTGCTTTTGTCTAAAGCCAAATTGGTGCTCTGGTATTATTTTATTTTCAATGAGCAGAGGTTTGAGGCGATCGAGTATTACTTTTTCAAGTAGCTTCGAGGCAATGGGCAGCAGGCTAATTGACCTGTATGAGCTACGGTCATTCTCTGGCTTCCCAGGTTTATAGATCATTATGATCTGCGATATTTTCCACTGTAGAGGAATACAAGAGATCCTTAGCGATGCGTTGAAGATCGTAGTTAGGAGCACCAGCGCTTTTCTAGGCAACTCCTGCAGCACCTTTTTCGTTATAAGGTCATACCCTCTTTTCCATCCTTCAACGAACGAATTTGTTTTGAGATTTCTTGAGATGTGACTGGTTTGGGAGGCAAATTCATTTGGAAATCTTGTTGCAGGACCTCATCTATGTCTGACTCATCGTTGTCAGGATTTCTGGATGCGTTTGGTGCAAAGACGGAAGCCAGATGCTTGGCGAACGTGTTAGCTTTATCCATACTAGTTTTTGCCCAATTGCCGTTTTCCAATCTTAAGGGTGGTTTTGGCTGTGTGGGTTGGTTACAGTGGTTGGTTGTAGGTTTTTGTGAATTTCCAGAGAGAATAGTTGGTAGCTGATGTGGCCGTCAAGTTTGTCAGTTGCGTCTGCAACGTTCTGTCTTCTGCCTCCCTAAGCATCTCTCGCAGTTCTTTGGCTGCTCGATTGAGTTGCCTTTCATCGTCAGCATGCCTGCTGGTGTGCCATACTCTTCTTAGACGACGTTTTTCAAGTAGTTTCTCCTTTATTTCCCTAGGTATGTTATTAGCGAATTTAACTTTTCTTTGCGTGTTTGGAGTACTTAACCAGCAAGCTTGCTGGATCATGTTTGTGAAGTATTTAGTAGCGGCTTCAAGATCGTCCTCAGTCTTAAGTTTCATTTTTAGATCTAGGTTGGCATTAAGGTGTTGTCGAAAGTCATCCCAGTCCGTGTCTTTGTTGTAAAGACGGTTCGTTGTACCGTGTGATATGATTTTAAAATATAAATGTGATATGCCCTTTGATATAAATAAGTCAAGAACGTCTGGTCGTCTATTGCGGTCTGTTGGCCAGTTCGTGGGCTCATTGGTAGAAAGTGTACTCAAATTAAGTACATCTAGACATTTTTTGAGTTCTCTACCGCGGGTAGAGCATAATCTGGAGCCCCATTGCGTGTGCTTGGAGTTCCAGTCCCCTCCAGCTATAAATCGTACACCTAAAGTTTTGAAGTAGAGAGCAAACTTGTCTTCCTTTGACAAGTTTGCTCTCTGACATCGACAGATGAGATGGTACAGTAGCCCATTTTATCTTGTATCGATACTGTGGTGGCTTGAATCTGTTCTGTACGGTATTTTGAGAGAAGGGGTGTATGTTAAAATGTATAAACTCAAAATACATAACGTTATAATTCATAAAGTTAAAATACCGAAAATCAAAATACATAATGATTCAAAATACTTAAAGTTAAATAGCATAAGT
The DNA here is from genome assembly GCA_907269075.1 of Idaea aversata. Classification (NCBI taxonomy): domain Eukaryota; kingdom Metazoa; phylum Arthropoda; class Insecta; order Lepidoptera; family Geometridae; genus Idaea; species Idaea aversata. Next base: position 1,187,409 of record OU026109.1, read on the forward strand.
TTTAAATTCATAAACTGTAAATTCATAAAGTTCTAAATATATAATAATTAAAAATTATAATGCTTATAACACATAATAATCAACAAGCCTAACTTTAAAATGTATAACTATCAGAATATATAAGTTGTAGGTTCATGTAAACCAAAACCAGAAATTGGTAAGTAGGTACGAAGTACAAAGTAAATATCGAGTATTTATTAAGTAGGTAAGTACCAGTCATTCTTTTTTTCAAAAAAATACACCGCGCCCTAACCAAGTTAAATAGGTAGGTAGAATTCGGTACTGGCAGTTCTGACGGTTAATTTTACTACAATTAACTCACCTGCCGTTTTTTTTTATTAATTACGTCCTCGCTAACCAAGTAAAATAGGTAGAATTCGGTTCGAAAACTCGCCGGCTGCTGTACAGCTCGCTGCGCTCGCTCGGCTCGTGCAATGTGGTCGCAGTTCAAACCGAACCTAACCTATCCATGTCGGTTATGGGTAGGGAGTTTCTGTCACAGAATCGACACGGATAGGTTAGGTTAGAACTGCGAGACAGCTATGTCTACTAAGGATGCCGCGGAGACGGAGCGTGAACTCCTCTCCGTGGAACCGACGCGCGCAAGGCGCAATAGGAGGCGGGTGATCCGCAACGACCGCCTGCCACCCTGTGGCCTGTGGAGGCGGACTCGGGGGGGTCGTCTCCAGATCACAGGCCCGAGATGGCGGTGGCGTATCCTACGCCGCCTCTCGAGAGGGACTTTTTCTACCGTTACGGGTTTTAGAGACGAGGTCTGACGAGGCCGCCGTGGGGCAGCAAATGACATGTGTAAGCGCTCCTGCGTCCCCGGCACTCACGGAGAGGACACCGAGGGGTTTTAGTGGGTAAACCTCTGGCCGACCACCACCTTAGGCCAGAGGAAGCCCCACACATCCGCTCCCCTCGGAGCGGTGGCACGGTGCACAAGGAGCATTTCTCCTCGAAAAAAAAATAGGTTAGAACTGCGACCACAACGCACTAGCCGAGCGAGCGAAACGACCAGTGCCGCGGCGGCGGCCGGTGAGTGCTAGAACCGAATTCTACCCATTTTATTTGATTAGGGTTATTACACGTTGGTGTATTTTATATATTATGGGCATTTTTACGTAGATATATTGAACATAATAGTATGTGTAATAAATGTAAACATTTTGAACATAGGTATTATGACTATCGATATTTTGAACTTTTTGCTGTGATAGTTTGCTTCGTTCGTAAGGCTTTTTATAAGTAAGGACAATTATTCATTTAAATCTTTATTTTTTTTAAATATATGTTATTTGAATTAATGTATTTTAAATTTATACGTTTTGTCATTATGTATTTCGTAAATTATTTGAAAAAAAAAATTATTTATTTCGATTTTATGTATTTTGATCATTATGTATTTTGATTTTCGGTATTTTAACTTTATGAATTATAACTTTATGTATTTTGAGTTTATACATTTTAACATACACCCTGAGAGAAGATTGTGTTAATTGTCTTCTTGATGATTAGACCTGATCCCGCGTGACCTGTGCCATCAGGGTGATTGGTGAGGTATACGTTGTATCCTGGAATTACAATGCGGCTTCTGTTCGTGCAGTGGGTCTCAGAGATTAGTACCACATCTAGTTCATGAGTTTTTATTAGAAGCTCTACCTCTCTTTTGTTTGAAGCAAGTCCATCAAGGTTCCAGGTTGCCACTTTTAGTGACATCATTTTAGATGTTTACTCATGAGGGTTGTCATAAGTCCTATAATTAAGGTACTTATCTGTTGTAAGAGGTGGTCTAGTTTTTCGCTTTGCTTGATGAGTAATTCTTCAATTATTTTTGTTGAGGGACTTTCTTCTAGGTTACCTGGGTTGGACTTCGGTTTCAATGTGTCCGCATAAGAGCGTCTTCTGGGATGGTTATAATTTTGAGAAGACTGAGGGGTAAGATTTTCCGTAGGTGCTTTGGTACGATTCATGGCTGGATCCTGTATCGATGGTTGAGCTAGTGGTCTCCCCATTTTTGGTTTCATTTTCCTCGCCAATATTTCTGTATATACAATGCACCCTTTGTAGTTGGATGGATGATCACCAAGACACAAAGCACATTTTGCTGGGGTAGAGCGGTCTTTTTTGCGGCAATCTGATGTTTTGTGTCCTTCAGCACATTTCACGCAGCGATAGGGTTTTAGACAGTTGTTCTTTGTGTGTCCATACTGTTGGCATCGGGTACACTGTACTAATGGTCTTACGTTTTATGGAATCCTCAATAACAACAGATGTGTTATAGATAGTTCTGATGTTCTTCACATCTTTGTTCTTCGGACTGGGCTCCAGGTTGACAAAGAATGTGGAAGTGGGTTGCTTATCTGGTCCATACTTGGCATTAATTATTTCTCCTCTGATTTTATTCCCTGTCTTTTCTACTTCTTCTATATTAGCTTCGTGGGGACTTGTGTGGTGCAGGTTTTTGATTACAAATCTATAGCATTTTTCTTCTTTTCTAGTGAAGGTATACCCCCATTCATACCCTTTTCTCTAAAAAGTGCCATTAGTGACTTATAGATTTCTGCTGAATTACAGGTTATCCTCATATTGTTTTTGTTGATAATTTTTATGAGGTACCTACTCTGTTTTTTTTTAAACTGTTTCGATGGTTTCTTTCAGTTTATTAACATCTTGTACCCCATACAGCAGTAATGGTGGGGGTCTGTTTTCTTTTATAGGCTGATTTTCGCCACCCTCATCCAGCGGTAGTGATTCAAATCTATTGTTAGTGGTCATCGTTGATGGTAGCATACCCAATCTATTCAAGATTTTTTGGCTTCAGGAGATGGACTGTTTTTTTGAAGCTTCCGTTTTGTGGTCTTTTTTGGCATTTGTTGCCATTCTGGTGGCTGTGTCAAATTTTGCTCTTGCTCAGTGATGATTTCCACACTGGGTTTACCAGTATTATGGGCACTTGTCTCTGGATCCGTTTGTTTAGCCCCAGGTGAAAATCGGGGACTGAGGAATAAGCTCGGGTGGAACGCTTGTTGTACTAGTCTTTCAACACCGGTGCTGCTGCCGCTGCCAGAAGCATTTACACACGTGGGGGCCTGGCTGTCCACCCCCATCGTGCAAACTTTCGTAGTTTGCGAAATTTTGCTCCCCCCAGAATACGATGAGCTGCCTGAGCTGGGCTCAGGGAGGGATTCTCCAGCGCCGCTGGTACCCTCCTAATGTTTTCGAATTCCGCATCCATTTTTATTTTTGATGATGCTGCTCGTGCCGGGAGCAACGACCTGTGTGTATCGGCCTTTTGGGCCTCTCTTTGTTTGTTTTTGTTTCAGGGTTGGCTCCCCTATCTAGCCGGTTATCACCTGGCACCAAGGCTGTCACCTCCTTTGAGGTGCCTTTGAGCTCCTTTGAGGTGTTATGGGTTCATCCGCCGCCAACTCTTCTGCTTGCCCCAGCCTAGACCCACGGCCTCTACTCTGAATATGTCAGAGAAGGCCGGGGCAGGGGTTTAATGTCGAAGTGTCCTTCTCCGGCCTTGTGGTCCGCGGGAGGTATTTTATTTCCCTCCTACCCTATGGAGGTTTGACCCTCCATCGAGCATTCCCCTATCCGCCACCTGGAGATGCGTCCTGTAGGGTATTAGGCTACCCCAAAGAATAAAATAAATGTAAAGACGAAAATGGTCAAAGCGACGTATGACCATGCTGCCGCCCGCGCCCTGTCGAGATGTTGCTGATGTGGCTTTATGCGACCGTGCGGTCAGTGTCGTTCCTTAAGTAAAAAAAATGGTTAAATATTATAACTAAGTTCAATATAACTATGCTCGAAATAACTACGATCATAATACCTACTGTTTAAAATACCTAATGGTTGTTTCACATATTTTTGTAATAACTAATGAACGAAATACCTAATGTAAAAACTGTTTTTAACCTACTCACCTGATCCGTTAAATTCATCATAATCTTATTCAAGGGCGTGTCTCCAAAACAATACTTCTTGCTCACTTTAGCTTTAGCATCTTCTTGTAATAGGGCCCTCAGGGAATGATCGGCAGGCTGGTGAGAGAATCCGTTGAATCTAAATTTGAAGGTCCCAACCCCTGGACTATCTTCGTAATAAGCTGTACGGTAGCTAAAAAAAATTATCACCTTAGACAATGAAATCTAGCAGCCCTCATCCTATCCCTACCTATCTAAGAATACTTAGACTAATGAGACGAATTTTAGAAATCCATCGAGTGCTTTGGAACGTATGAGGGAATTAAGAATATTACAAACACTAGCTGTTGCCCGCGACTTCGTTCGCGATGTGGTTTTGGTTTATATAGAATGCCTAGCATTTTCCCGCATAGATACTATTTAACGTTCGGTGTAAGTTATAATAACAAAATAGATACATTGTTGTTAAGCTATATTTTTTGATTGATTTGGCAAAGGCACTTATGTAGGTAAGTAATATTTATATTTATTTATTTCACTCAAATAGAACATAATACACAACAATATAATAAGCTAAAACTAAGTTCAATTCATATTCGCACAAAACTTTCAACATCTTTGTCTTCCTCATCATCTCATCTTTGGGTTTCTTGTAAATGAAAGTAAAAAAGAATTATTAACTAACCGTTGTCCCTCTATCCATATTTTTGTATTCATAATATATGAGGTTATAGTATTTATAAACACCAACATCATGCAAAAAAAATAATCTATTTTGGTGCAAATAAAATTTTGTTTTTTATTTTCAAATATTATTAATGATTAAATATGAAAGGCCATTGGACAGAACAGATACTTATACATAAAATAAAGTCCTTACCTATTGATAGCGGGCATTACGTTGAACAAAAAATGCTTTCACACCAAACATCTAAAACGTCTCGGAAACGGGGTATTTGAAGGAACGTGATGTCCTATGATTTTACAAAAGTGCACGATGCCCTTAGAGACCTATACCTATCGATAGAGGACATCGAAGAAAACAAATAGGGCCTTCACACCAAACTTCTAAAGGATACAGGGTTTTTGAAGAAACGTGATGTTCCATGATTTTCCAAAAGTGCGCGGTGACTTTATGCCAATAATAATTGTGTAAAATTACGGTATGCCTAGGGTTATTTTATTATGCTAAAACGTTTATGCCAAACTACAAAAGGACATTTTGTTTATGCCAAAAGTGTGGTTCCCATCTAAAACCTCTAAGCCAACCTCCAACTACTAAAGCGTCTGGGAAATGGAATATTTAAAGAAAAATGATGTCCTATGATTTTTCAAAAGTGTGCGGTCACTTTGAGACCCATACCCACCTAAATGAACAAAAAATGCCCTTATACAAAAACCTATAAAGCGTAAGGGCATTATTTATCCATCGGGTCTAAAATCACAGCGCAAAAAACATAACACTGCCACGCTCCCATACTGAATGGCCGGACCCTTTTTGCAATTTTCTGAATTCTAGACCAAATTTCCCAGATTTTCTTAATTAGGTAGCTAGGGCTACGTAATTTTGGGGAAAACAAAATAAAAAAATAGCTGTGACATACGGCAGACAGACAGGAGTGCTTCCTGTTTGCCCCACCAAGCTGCCCCACAGTGGGGCAAAGTGGAATCGTTAAAATTTTGTAGTCTCGTATGCCCCACTAATATGATTCTGCCCATCAGGGTTGGCACCTTCTTGAGAGTTTGAGAATTTTCGTGTCATCTCCAAAGTTACGAACCATCACGGTATGTTACAAATTACACTAAAACATGCAGACTTAAGTAACTTGTGGTGCCATAATCTCGAAATAGCTATGTACATTGTACAGTATTGTACAGACCATTAAATAATATTGACAAGATCTCCATTTCAAATGTCAGTTGTGATAAATGTAACTGGGTTGGTAACATATGGAGTGTGTTTAAATAAAAGTACAAAATGAAAGAAAGAAAAGAAATAAAGAAAATTTTTATTTGAAACGTTAACTTCTAAAAGAATCTGGTTATAAATCAAAAAATAAATTACAGGACTCGTTACAAATAAAATCTTTGCCAATCTCAACACACAATAATTAGTCACTACTAACTGTAAAATAAAAAAATCTCAGATTGATTAACATTTGACTAAGTTAAATACAGTTTTACTGATTAAATAATAAAAAAACATCATGCAGAACATACAAATATTCACGCAAAATATGAAAATTCTTAGAAAGACCAAACCAGTTTTATTTGGTAGGCATATTCGTAGGTAACGGTCTCGCCGGTTTTGTTGTTATGTGACGGTACGTTTTTAAAGTTGCCCACATACGTTTTTGCAGGTGTATGGTGATTTAGGTAGCTTTCAAGAAGCAACAAATATTAGTGTACGCTATTATGAGTAAAATGTCAACCAAAGCTTACATAGCTCGCTGTCTTCAAATATGATTGAAACAAGTTAAATAAAAGTTTTTAAAATACGTGGTTCCCATTCCGGAATCTGTCATTTTACTACAGAGAAAAGAGCGATGTAAGCTTTGGTAGCAGTAAAACTGTAGTTAGCTGAGTCAAATGTTAATCAATCTCCAAATATGCTGCTATGAGCTCATATACATAATTGAAATATGATTCAAATATGATTGAAAAATACGTGGTTCCCATTCCGGTAGCAGTAAAAACATTTGACTACGCTAAATACAGTTAGCGTAGTCAAATGTCAATTAATCAGAGATTTTATTTTTCACAGTTAGTAGTAAAAGTGACTAATTATTGTGTGTTGAGTTTGGCAAAGATTTTATTAGTAATGAGTCATGTAATTTATTTTGTGATTTATAACCAGATTCCTTCAGAAGTAAACCTTCCAAATAATAATTTTGTACTTTTATTTAAACACACTCCATAGGTTACCAACCCAGTTACATTTATCACAACTGAAATTTGAAATGGAGATCTTGTCCATATTATTTAATGGTCTGTACTGTACATAGCTGTTTCGAGATTATGGCACCACAAGTAACTTATGTCTGCATGTTTAAGTGTAATTTGTAACATACCGTGATGGTTCATAACTTTGGAGATGACGCGAAAATTCTCAAACTCTAAACAAGGTGCCAACCCTGATGAGCAGAATCATATTAGTGGGGCAAACGACACTACAAAATTTTAACGATTCCACTTTGCCCCACTGTGGGGCAGCTTGGTGGGGCAAACAGGAAGCACTCACAGACAGACATGACGAATCTATAAGGGTTCCGTTTTTTGCCATTTGGCTACGGAACCCTAAAAATTGATTTTTACAAACATACCTTATCTATTATTCACTTCAAAAACTTCAAAAAAGGAGGAGGTTCTCAATTTGTCGCGTATATTTTTTTATGTATAATTTTCGTCGATTACTTACTCGAAAACAATTCGCTTGAAACAATTTGGAAAATTCTTTTTAGGGTTTCGTACCTCAAAAGGTAACAAAGGAACCCTTATAATATCACTTTCTTGTCTGTCTGTCTGTCTGTCCGTGTGTCACCACCGATTATCTCAGGAACGGTTGGACTTAGCAAGTTGAAATTACTGAAGTCTATGGTCCCTATTATGTGTATAAAAATCAAGGTGTATAAAAACTAATGTACGGAACCCTCGGCGCGCGAGTACGACTCGCACTTGGCCGGTTTTTTTATTTTGTTTTTATTTTCTAAGGTGTCCGCGACTTGAACTCATAATTCAAACTATAGTTGAGCGCGATATAAGTGTAACATCGAGGAGGTCTTCGCTATAGGAGATCCGTAATTTTATGTAGTAGTACCTCTTTGTACCAACCTCATTTTCAGTTTCACGTAGGTAGTAGATATATGCAAACTATTTGGTTTTATGACAACTGTCATCTTGAGCGGAGGCATGTACCTGTACGCCTAGTATGACTTGTTGAAGCACTCGAAAATAAGGAACCCTTTTAAGGTCACTCTCTTGTCTGTCTGTCTGTCGGTGTGTCACTACCGATATTCTCAGAGACGGGTGGATCTAGTAAGTTGATTTTTAGGAAGTTTCATAGTAAATACTCAATATAGTATGTTTGATCGAATACGTAACAAAGTAGTGCTAAGCGTACTGTTCCTTTTTGACGTTTGATTACGTTTTACACGATCAAATATCATAATTATTGTATTAAAGTTAAATTGAAAAATACCCTAAATGTTAATCTTTTGGGGATTGAGTCCCCCGTTTTGTAGAGTATAATAAAACACTCGTTTATAAGTAATTAATATAATATAAGACGTAGTTATAAACAGTTATTTAGAGACAAACACAAGACAACAGTCCGACGACATTTTCGGGTCGTGCGCAAGAGAGAGAGAGAGAGTGAGAGAGCACGAGACGCTCTAGTGATGTCCCACTTCTCTGTTAGCAAACGCTAGTGATGTGACAGATGAATGAATGAAGTTGTGCGACGATGTCGCCACACCACCCCCCCACGGAGAGAGGTAACTAATCAAAATTTTTAAAACGCACGTGTCTGCCAGCTCTGGTGACGTAGGGAGCCTTCTTAGGTTCTGCAGGAGGGTCCTTACGAGGCTGTGCAGAGGGAGCAGGTGGAAGCTGAGCTGGCGGAACGACGGGTTGAGGCGACGGAGCTGCAGTTGAAGACGGCTCAGGGTTCGCCGGAGTGTGGTTGGGCCAGTCCGAAAGCTGTTCCACGAATGCAGGCTTCAATCGATCGACGGTTACCACGACAGGTTTGCCTTTAAAATTGATGGTGAAAGTTTTTCCGTCCTTGGATCGATCGATTACAGCGTGTGGAACAGCTTTCGGACTGGCCCAACCACACTCCGGCGAACCCGTCTGGAGAGAATATCAGAAAGCACTGTACATACCAATGGGGCGCATCACTCACTGTCGGTTTCAATGCACGACGTCGACGAGGGCCGTCAGGTAGAGGACGGCGTTCTTTACTCGATATCTATCGAGGTGGGACGTTGCTGAGGGCCGTCAGGTTGTGCACGGCGTTCTTGGTTTGCCTATAGCGGTAGGACGTCGTCGTCGCTGAAGGCCGTCAGGTAGTGGACGGCGACGGTCTTTGCTTGACTCCTATAGAGGTAAGACGTCGTCGCTGAGGGCCGTCAGGTAGTGGACGGCGGCGGTATTTGCTTGCGACCGGACGATGTTCTCGTGACGAGGTTGCATACTGTTCAGACGTCGGGGTCACCAGTTTGGGGATTGAGTCCCCCGTTTTGTAGAGTATAATAAAACACTCGTTTATAAGTAATTAATATAATATAAGACGTAGTTATAAACAGTTATTTAGAGACAAACACAAGACAACAGTCCGACGACATTTTCGGGTCGTGCGCAAGAGAGAGAGAGAGAGTGAGAGAGCACGAGACGCTCTAGTGATGTCCCACTTCTCTGTTAGCAAACGCTAGTGATGTGACAGATGAATGAATGAAGTTGTGCGACGATGTCGCCACAATCTGGTATTTTCTGAACATATTGGTGTGGACCTCGTTGAAATCTGTTCTCTAGTTTATGAGATTACCTGGTTCAAACAAACAGACAAACAGACAAACAAAAATTCTAAAAACTACCCTATCGTGTTCAGCTAACGATTCTAAGACGACCTGTGTATTTTTTTTCTGGATATTTTACAATTACAGATTTTTTTATGTCTACAGATTTATTATATGTATAGATACATACAAACAAACACATACATAACTTTGTAAGATAGGCGCGAAAAACATACCTAACCCTTGCAGTCGGGTAAAAATGTGAGACTAGCATGAGTTAACTTTAAAATTTTATATTGAAAAAACTGGCCAAGTGCGAGTCGGACTCGCGCACGAAGGGTCCCATTATATTCTGTTTTGAGTATTTGTTGTTATAGCGGCAACAGAAATACTGTTAGGGTATTATTGACCGAAAAAAAAGATTGACCGACAAAACATTGACCGACAAAAGCATTGAGATGGTGGTCGAATTTTCTTATGTTTATTTCCTCAATTGTGTTCAATTAAATCGGATAGATATCAAAAGAACAAAACAACAGTTACAGTCATCCGTCGGATCGAAATATATTTTAAGTTTTTTTACAAGGCGAGCTGGTGAGACGAGACGTTTCGTTTTACACAGTCACAGCTCTATATCAGTTCAACCTTAAACCGTTTAAATCCCATTTTCTAAGATGGCGTCCATGGGACAAGGGCTACAATTACAATCCCTCAAACTTGGATTTAACTTTAATGTCTAAAAGATAAAATTGCGTCCTCTGACAAATGACCGCAAAACCCAAAAAATATAACATTTCAATGGACTAAGTATATTAGTTATGATTTATATAGAAACTAACCCATAATGTTTCAATTTCTTGAAAATGAAATCATCTACGTTCAAAAGCCTCCTTACTTTTGCTTTGGGTCTTACGTCAGGGAATTCCAATTCATTTTTGCCGGACAGCAATGGAAACAAAGCCGCTGGGGTGCCATCACCTAAGACTGCATAGCTGAAAATATAAAAAAAAAGATTTTTAAAAACAATCTTTTATTTGAATAAAAACGTAAAGTAGGTACTTATATTTAAATAAAAATTAAACATGAAAAAAAGAAAAAATAACGCGAACTAAAAAGAAAAATAATAATTTTAGTGACATTTTTCATACACAGGATATAACGTTGAACGTTTATATCCTTTCGCCCACATTCTCTATACCTAAATCAACCTGAAAAATGTATGTTGGACGAGTTTCCCAATATAATTAAAATTTTATAACAGGTAGATTCTAGGGACGTTTATAAATAATAAATATTTTTTTCAAATGTAATCCATAATATAAATTTTAAAAGCTTGAGGCACTGATTTTAATATGTGTGTGTAGAACGGATAGCGTACATACAACAACAACAAAGATGTGTCAAATTCAGCCACAGATTGCGTTACATAAAAGTTGCAAAAAAAAAACTGGTTGCCTGTAAAGTCGGTATACGGGCGAAAGTTTTACGTGACAACAACTGTGCTCGAGTGGAAGGGACGCGTGCCTTTCACTTTTTATGTCTGTCTCTCTCGCTCTTAGGCGGGCTAACCATGCCCGAGTGGAAGGGACGCGTGCCTCTCACTCGCTCTCATTGTGAGCGCATAACGTCAGCGGAGCGTAACGCAGTTTCTTGAAGTGTCACCCGGCAAACCAATTTATAAAACGTTGTCACGTCAAAAAGAAGGCAGTATTGAAATTCCTATCAATTGGATGTGACGTAATTTATCATCTCACATTGCGTAATGATATAATAATATTTTAACTTATCATATCGCTCCTTTGGTCATGCTCGCGAAATCGATAATTATGTAGGTGTGGATATAATACGTTATTTTTTATCATATCACGAACAGTCGTGCTAGGCGGGCTGGTTGTACTTAGAAGTGCTAAGAGTGATTTAGTTTTAGTATTCCCCATTGAAAGTGAGGTTCCCCATTGGAAATCTTACCCATTCAGAAAAGTAGCGCCAAGTTCATTCTTCAAATGCTTATAAGTATTCGGCATTTTTCTTATAAATCCATTTTTCGATGCAGAATCGAAGCCAAACATTAAAATATCTATGGAACCCTTCCGGCCAGCCGGTGGAGATTTCAATGCAACATTAATACGGTACCCCACACCATTACCTGTCCATTTTGTTGAATATTTACTGAAAAAAAATTATTTTTTGAACCAAAGCAAATGAAAAGATTATTTTTTATTCAATATTAGAAAGCAAAAAGTAATTAAGCCCATGCCGCCATGACAATCGAGCGCGGATCTACCGTGGGCATGCCCATAACCCTAATAGAAAGGTTGCCTGAAAGAGATCGCTTTGAGCGATAAGGCCGCCCTTTGTAACACTTAGACTTACTTTAAGCTTTGTTTTTAACGTGAGCACGTCTTTTAAATCGATGAACACCGTACTGTACTCACAAAAAAGTGTGTGAGTATGAGGTGTTTACGTTTATTTGAGTACAAATACTCTTGTTTTAGTTAGGTATACTTAAGCAAAAATCTACTATTTACAATAACAAAATCTAAGCACTATTTATAGGAAAAAAAATGTACCTACTATATTCAGTAAGAAAATCTACTATTTGCAGAAAATAATATACTATTTTGAGTAAGAAAATCAACTTTTTCCAGTTAAAAAATCTACTATTATCAGTAAAAAACAACTATTCTCAGTAAAAAACAACTATTCTCAGTCAAAAATCAACTATTTAAAAAATGCAATAAAATACCTGCTGAAAAAATTGTACCGCGGTGGGAATCGAACCCAACCTACAGAGCAGAAAATATTGCGACTAGAAAATTTCCTGCCATATTCAAAAATTGAAAAAAAATATATATTTTGGCGGGTTTTGCTTCCTCCATACAAATATTAGGTAAGTATATTTCTCTATTTTCTTCATGAATAAAGCCTCTAGCTATAACAATCATTATTGATGTGAAACATCTATAGCCGCACGTAAAACCGATTTCTGCCGTGGCGACGCACAGTGGGTCGAAACTGCAAATGATGTACATAGGGCTGTTTTTCGATGCAGATCGTTAGAGCTCACTATAGCCGCACGTAAAACCGATATCTGGCGTGGCAACGCACAGTGGGTCGAAACTGCAAATGATGGACATAGGGCTGTTTTTCGATGCAGATCGTTAGAGCTCACTATAGCCGCACGTAAAACCGATTTCTGGCGTGGCAACGTATGCCGTGGCGACGCATGCCATGGCGACGCGTCACCACGCTATATGATGGTATATATATACAGTCTATATGCAGTAGTGTGTACGGTGTGGCGACGCGTCGCCATGCGCAATCGACTGTGCGATTCTATCAAAATCTGTTCTTTTCTGTTATCTTAATAAAACCTAGGTTTTCTATACACATGCCTTTTCCTATATCCTTTTTCCTTTTTTTCTAACAATAGAAACAAAGGGAAATGTCATTTAAGGTGGACGCAGATTGATCAGAGCCGAACGAATCGAATATAATTGAATTGCACGAAACGAACGAAACTTGCGTAGTTAATTAAAACAAACTTACTTTTTCTTATTTTTTCCAACACATTTAATTTGAACATGATCGCTTTTCCTCAAGACATATTTTTTGGCGCCTTTTACTACGGTAGGTGGTCCCAATGTATATTTATCATCATTTATGTACATAATATCTCTATAAGTACATTGGATCTTTGTTTTTGTCTTACGGATTTTAGCAACAACTTTACATCTTGATAGCTAAAAAATAATAATTAATAATAATCTAGAATCGCTTGTGACGTGAAAAGTCAGAAGAGATGATCATATGCAAATACATAATATAAACCTTCCTCTTGAATCACTTTATCTAACCGCATCAAAATCTGTTGCGTAGTTTTCAGACAGACAGCGGGAAACGACTTTGTTTTATACTATGTAACTATTTGTCTGTGATCACCACAGATGGCGCCACTATCCACTATAGTAATGAATGGATAAGCGGGCACCTACGGATAGAGGACACTGTGCCAGTTCAGAAAAATGAAAGTTATGTTCTATGAAAGTCTCTCGGTTTCCGAGATACCCGCCATATAAACAAAAATAAAAATTTCATTTCTAGAAGTCGAATTTAATAAAATACGAAGCACGTCCTCTATTTTATTAAACTCAATTCTATTAAAGAGTGTTAATGCAAGAAGTAGATTAGACCAAGGGATCACGCTGGCCCATACAAACTTTGCTCCCATTTTTCATCCACTAAGGTGTAGAATTTCGGAAAATCCTTTCCTAGCGGATGCCTACGTCATACAACGAACACACCCTCCAAGTTTCAAGTCTCTACGATCAGCGGTTTAGGCTGTGCGTTGATCCGTCAGTCAGGACAAAGGATTTTATATGTATAGAAGGTAAGATAGATTAACGGAACGTGGCAGTGGCTTCATGATACTTGAACCGTTTAGTCGAAGAATATAAAGTTTGGATTAGGTATAGTGCAGGTAAATATCCTGATAGAAACAGGATAGATATGGGATTATATAGAGTACGTACGCCTATAACCTACGTTATTTTTTAGTAAAATTAGTTAACGTTGTCAGTACTTACATAGCATTTCACCCAATCTCCTGTCGTCCCACATGTAACTTTAGGGTAGTTAGCATCATACGCCATTACTTCCTTTGAAAATGGATCAAACTTAGGTATCTCACATCCCATACCTCTGTCGTATTCGAGCGATTCTTGCAATGAGTTCTCTATGTACCTGGGTTTAGGGTTTAAATTAGCTTGTTAGTGAATATAATTTAAAAAAAAAATGAAGTAACGTTATAGGAGGTTATTCTAGACATCTAGACGAACACTTTTTGGATTCAACACATTTTGGAAATTCAAACTATTTTTTTGATGTTATTTTACTGGAAAATCAGCTGTTTTATATAATGTACCAATCATGTTTTGAATGGTACATTATATCTATTATTATAAGGTACCTTTTTCCGTGGACGGCAAAAATTCGATTCGTTCGGCGCGTATCAATCTGCGTCCACCTTTACGATGCAATAATCAAAATCAGACATCTACTAATTAGGAACAAAAACGTACAGTATGTAATCACGGGCAGTTCCCCTATGACCAACCAGTGGATGACCCACTAGTAGATCAAGGAGGAAATTTGGAAAAGGCCATGCTAGTCGGGTTAAAAATAGCTTTAAATTTAAGTTCTCTTATTTTTATTGCTACGCCATCTGTATGACTCAGTTTATTTTCAAAAGTTTAATTAGATTTATAACAGATGGCGTTACTAAAATGCACGTACTTTATTTTAGTATGGACGATGTTAGTCTATTTCTGGTAATTGTTAGTCAACAATGATGAAAGTGCGTAGCGCAATGAAAGTTGGCCTTTGGTGGAAAGTAGAAGGGGTATGCGCAGAACTCAATTTTCATATAAATATCGAGTTCTGCGCATACCCCTTCCACTTACCGCAGAGGTCACCATTCGCTGCGCGAGGTATACCTACAATATTACACTGGGTTGATATGTTTCACTGGAGATGAAAAGACGAAGAAAAAGTTTATACTTACAGTGTGTAACAAAACTTTGTACTTGTACGACATTACTAAAAAATACAATATCCCTATATATATAAAATTCTCGTGTCACGGGGTTCGAAGTTGAACTCCTCCGAAACGGCTTGACCGATTCTCATGAAATTTTGTGAGCATATTCAGTAGGTCTGAGAATCGGCCAACATCTATTTTTTATTTGGTTTCTTTCAAATCAAATCAAATCAAATCAAATCACTTTATTTGTAAACATAGGTAAAATTTGATGTTATATAAAGAAGTTGCCCAGCTATGTTTTACCTTTACAGGTGTACAAATTTTGAAATAGTATAGTAAGAGATAAATTTAATATAATAATAATAATTACTTAGTATTTTTAGCTATTTAAGTACACGGACCTTTAAGAATCACAAGACCTCAAGACAGATCATCGCTCAGGAAATCCTTGACTCTGTAGTATGCCTTCTCGACAAGGAAGCTCTTGAGTTTTCTTTTAAAGACAGTGATGTTTTCCGCATTTTTTATATTTTTTGGCAATTTATTAAATATCTTTGATATTTAATAAATTGCCAAATATTTTTCAGTTTTTTTTTTTTTGTAAATGGCAAAACAACGTTTGCCGGGACAGCTAGTAGGTATATATAAAAAAATGGCATAGGAAAAGGAAAGGAATACAGGACATAAAGCACATAAAGGAAAAATTTAAAGTTTGAGAACCCTAATTTACTAAATATTAAGATATGGTAACCCCTTAGATACATAACGGGGTTGCCACTTTTAAAAATTCTCCAGACTGGATAAATTAGGGTAAGTAATTTTATGTTTCTTTTGTTTACAATTGGGATCTTGACTGATTTTCGCTAAGTAAGTATTTCAAAAGTCGCCAATGTTTGTTGTTGTAATGTGTATTATATAGAATGTAATGTGGATTCAAAACTAGTTAGAAAATAGCACTTTCTTAAAAATATAATAGTACTAGCTGCCCTCCGCGGTTTTACCCGCGTAACTCCCGATCCCGTGGGAATATCGGGATCTAAGCTATACTATCTCTCAAGTTGGATCGAACTGCACATGGTGTGCGAATTTTATTATAATCGGTTAAGTGGTTTAGGAGTCCATTGAGGACAAACATTGTGACACGAGATTTATATATATTAAGACTAGCTGCGCTCCGCGGTTTCACCCGCGTAACTCCCGATCCCGTGGGAATATCGGGATGTAAGCTATCCTATCTCTCAAGTTGGATCGAACTGCACATGGTGTGCGAATTTTATTATAATCGGTTAAGTGGTTTAGGAGTCCATTGAGGACAAACATTGTGACACGAGATTTATATATATTAAGAAGATAGCTGCCCTCCGCGGTTTCACCCGCGTAACTCCCGATCCCGTGGGAATATCGGGATGTAAGCTATCCTATCTCTCAAGTTGGACCGAACTGCACATGGTGTGCGAATTTTATTATAATCGGTTCAGTGGTTTAGGAGTCCATTGAGGACAAACATTGTGACACGAGATTTATATATATTAAGATAAGACTAGCTGCCCTCCGCGGTTTCACCCGCGTAACTCCCGATCCCGTGGGAATATCGGGATGTAAGCTATCCTATCTCTCAAGTTGGATCGAACTGCACATGGTGTGCGAATTTTATTATAATCGGTTAAGTGGTTTAGGAGTCCATTGAGGACAAACATTGTGACACGAGATTTATATATATTACTAGCTGCCCTACGCGGTTTCACCCGCGTAACTCCCGATCCCGTGGGAATATCGGGATGTAAGCTGAGAAATAATTACAACCGTGTAAATAACCCAAAACTTTATCCCATCATGACAGAAGACCGAAGACAAAAACAAGCGAGCGCACAACACCGAACGGCCGCTCTATGGTCGGTAGGTATACTACCTACTTAATACATTACAATATCTCCACTCTTAACTACTACATACCTATAATAAACAAATTTTTAAAGGAAACTAACCTAAAGCTTAATTCTCCAAGTGGCCTCTTTCTAGACCTTACAGCATCACATACAACCAACGGGTAAAGTAAAGTACGTAAGTATATCATACTAGGGACATTAGTAGATAACAATGTTTACCTTAAGTATAAAAGGAAATGTATTCACAGTTATCACTGATCACAATTTATAATTTACATTTTTGAGAAAATGGACGCCCCGTTTAACTTAACCAATAAATCCTCGATACGCGGCAAAGGATACCTATCTACGATTAAGACTGGATTTAGTGTTACTTTATAATCAGCGCAGATACGGAGTCCACCGTCAGCCTTACGCACCGGTACAAGCGGAGTAGCCCAGTCCGCGCTGTCAACGGGCTCTATGACGCCGTCACGCAGCATTCCGTCGAGCTCGGCCTCCACGCGGTCACGCAGTGCATATGGCAGGGGTCGAGCGCGGCAGTACACCGGAGTCGCTCCCTCTCGCACTCTCAGCTGCGCCTTACCTCCCTTGAATCGACCCAGTCCCTCCGTAAATAGCTCCTTATATCTGTCAAGCAAATAATTCAATTTATCACGACTATGTACCAAATTAGAAGATACATAATTATGAAATATGGGAATTTTTATTTTTAATTCTGATAGCCATTGCCGGCCCAACAAAGAGGTGGTTCCGCCTTTTACAATAAACAAGTCCAATTTTTTTTTAATTCGACCATATGTTACTACAGGTTTTATCACCCCTATAGGCACTATACGAGAACCATCATAAAACCTAAAAGTCATCTGTGACTGTTCAATAGGTTGATGAGAAAATAAACTATGATAAGTTTGTTTACTAATACACGATAACCACGAACCGGTATCAATTTCCATGGGTAAAACCTTACCATCAACCAATAAATCTAAGCTCACCGGTTTATAACCGTTCAAAGACAGTTGGTGTAGCGATCCCTCCGCTGTTCCAAGGTCCTCGTCAGAGGACGGGGCTTCATCCTCCCCAGAAAGCTCTGACCCGGCAGAGTTCCACGACGACGCGACTGGACCATGGCTCTCCGCTTGCACGTGTGCGACCGTGTTACCGCCGGAACCATAACCCCTCGCACGTTGAGAGCATACCCGTCGCAGGTGACCACGTTGTTTACAGCGTCCGCAAATAAACTTTTTGTAGCGACAGTCGTCCTTGGAATGATTTCCACCACAAGCTTCACAGTTGCGCGAACCGAGCGGGACGCCGCCGCCCCCGCCACGTCGGTTAGCACCGCGCCAAGTGTTGACCGCGTTGATCGGCGTGGCTACTGTTGTGCTCACGCCTCCGCCACACTCTCTCGGGCCTGCTTGTTCTACTGCCGCCGCATCACGCTCTGCTACCTCCATTCTATGCGCTATTTTCACCGCCGCCTCGTAAGTCAAAGTCTCCTCCGCAAATAACCGCTGCCGGATGACCTCAGACCGCAACCCGCAGACGAGCTGATCTCTCAAATTTTCCTCCAACGTCGATCCAAATCCGCAAAATTTCGTTAATTTCTTTAACTCTGAAATATATTGTTTAATTGTCTCACCGCTAATTTGTCGACGTTGACGAAAACGATACCTCTCTGTCATCTGCGATGGAGCCGGTTGTAAATGATCCCCGAGTATCCGCACTACCTCGGCATATGTCTTCTGGCTGGGTTTCAAAGGACTGGTGAGATTACTTAATAATTCATAAGTCTCATCCCCCATAGCTGCGAGCAATGTCGGTAGTTGCATATCCGGTGGCACCTTGTTCACCAAAAAGTAGCATTCAAGCCTCTCTATGTAACTCGCCCAATTGCCGCTATTCAGATAAAACTCAGCAACCTTTCCGATAGACATATTCCGCGTTTGTTTACCTCGTCGCCAATGAGAAATAATTACAACCGTGTAAATAACCCAAAACTTTATCCCATCATGACAGAAGACCGAAGACAAAAACAAGCGAGCGCACAACACCGAACGGCCGCTCTATGGTCGGTAGGTATACTACCTACTTAATACATTACATAAGCTATCCTATCTCTCAAGTTGGATCGAACTGCACATGGTGTGCGAATTTTATTATAATCGGTTAAGTGGTTTAGGAGTCCATTGAGGACAAACATTGTGACACGAGATTTATATATATTAAGATATAAGATGATTATATAAATACCTACATCTTTTACCTCTACAATAAAATAGCCAAAATAGAAGTCTACTTACTCAATGACTGTCTCTCTGAAAACGAAACAAAAACATAATAATAATAGTTCAACGTGCAAAAGGATTCACACATTTACGGCGAAGTAGACGCTAAGAGCAGTCGCCTATAACTACAGGGGCTACTACTAAAGGGGGTTGTACTTGTTGTAGTTGTTGTAGTTGTTATACGGGCTGTTTTCCGCGATTAGACCCTTTATAATTGGGTCCTTTTTGCGTGAAGATGGATTAGGCTTGCCCAGCACCTACTACCCTCTCAGCTTAGTCGACCATGTCCAGAGGAGAGAACTTGTCAATACTTCTGGAACCAACTAAGTCGCAGGTTTCATCACGAAGTTTTCCTTCACCGTAATGTAGTGTTATGTAGTGATAGTAATAGTGATACTTACTGATTAATTTATTATTAAAAAAAAAAAAAACAAAAAAAAATACTATTTCATTTTTCCCCAAAAACACTATTTTACCCGTGTTCCCTAGGCTTTGTTGATGTATGTAATAGTATGTAAGTATATTAAAGT
The DNA here is from genome assembly GCA_907269075.1 of Idaea aversata. Classification (NCBI taxonomy): domain Eukaryota; kingdom Metazoa; phylum Arthropoda; class Insecta; order Lepidoptera; family Geometridae; genus Idaea; species Idaea aversata. The sequence continues at coordinate 1,207,109 of OU026109.1, forward strand.
TCAGTAAGTTTCGTTTTTGGGTACGCGCGATTAAATCCTGTCTGCCCTCTTGGGTCCTACATAATTAGCCATAAATTATAAGCTAACACTTACCTCTTGTCCAAGTCATAATTAGCCCCACTGTCATTATTCGCATTGCACAATAAAAATAAATTCGTTATAAACACAATAAGCTGGCTTCGTCTTGAACAAAAACATTTTAGTATCTTTTCTGCCATCTGAAATTATAAGACGAATTGATTAACGTAAGAATGATCAAAATCAGTCCAGGCGTTTGGCCACTGGAACGCCACATAGAAACAAACATACATAGACTGATAAACACATTACCCTCCTTTGCGTTACGCAGAAGCGTAAAAAGATGACTCAATGAGGGATACTTTGGGTAAAAACGGGACCTTTTTACTAAGACTTTACTGTCTGTCTGTCACCAGGCTGTATCTCATGAACCGTGATAGCTAGACAGTTGAAGTTTTCACAGATGATGTATTTATGTTGCTGCTATAACAACGAATACTAAAACAGATTATAATGGTATGGAATGGAACCCTCGTGTGCGAATCCGACTCGCGCTTGGCCGGTTTTTTTAATCTAGTTCCGGATCATGAAAAATGACCGCCTTAAAAATCAAATTGTAATTATTTTGTAAAGGAAGTAGATGGTCAGGACCGGTGGTTTTTAAAAATGATTTTAGTAGTTAGAATTTACGTTCTAGACTAGTAGCGCTCCGCGGCTTCACCCGCGTAACCCCCGATCCCGTGGGAATATCGGGAAAAAAGTAGCCTATAGCCTTCTTCAATAAATGGACTATCCAACACAAAAATAATTTTTCAATTCGAACCAGTAGTTCCTGAGATTAGCGCGTTCAAACAAACTACGTAACAAACTCTTCAGCTTTATAATATTAGTATAGATAGATATTAACTTACCCCTAAGTAGATACTTCCAATTAAGCAGAAAAGCACTTACGAACACCTTCGCCAAAGATCAGGTATCTAATGAGTTAATTTATCATGTAAAATGGTTTTAAACTTACTTATTTTATAATGTGGCAGGCAAAGAAATTAAACTTATTTAATAGAGTGGGTATTATGCATCGAAATAATTGTAACGTCATTTGGTATTTTCATACTAAAACCACAAAAACTTTATGTATTTTTGCTGTGCAGCGCGACACCTCTCCTCATCTCGCAAAACGAACGTCCGCGATTTTGTATTTTAATAAGTACAATCAACGGTCAAAAGTCTCTGCCCACCGTAACGTTTACAATCCTGTGCAGCACTATTTGAACATTATAACAACTTATACATATAAACCTTCCTCTTGAATCACTCTATCTATTAAAAAAACCGCATCAAAATCCGTTGCGTAGTTTTAAAGATTTAAGCATACATAGGGATATAGGGACAGAGAAAGCGACTTTGTTTTTAATTTGCAAGCGGATGCGGGCGTCCGGGCTAATTCAGAACAATAGCCGCGCTGAGATGCACGCGGACGCCGGCGTCCGGGTGCGCTCAGAGGATTGTGAACCGTATTTTCATTACGATAGAGTCTACATTTGTTTGAACAACTTGTATCTAACAGTTGGTGCATTATTTTTTCTTGTCCTTGCAACACTAAAAAGTTCCAACGTTCAAACAAAAAAAAAAAGAAATCGTCGATTTTAGTATGTGTAAACTTCGCGCGTGACAATGTCATTTTATAAGTGACAATTTATTGTATTTACATGTAAATACATTGTTTTATGCCCTAATTGTGATAAATTATATTGTTTTAGATATGCTAAAGCTATTTACATAATAGGTTTTGTGAATTTCGTTGTGTTTTTATAGCATTCAAGTTTAAAAATGAGTGACGCAATTTTGACCGTTTTCGGAATATTTTCGTGTGGTTTCCGTACTAATTTAGCTAAAATATAATTGAAAAGGCTATTTATTCGTATTACAATAAATATTTACCCAAGTAATTGTATATTTTATGAATATGACATCATGAATAAACATGTTGATAAAAACAATCTCTCAGTTTATAAACAGTTATGAAAAAAATATTCAAATTTCTATAACCGAATCTGAGCTTTATTGGTAGGCTAATAGGGCTCACTATAGTATAACAATTTGTGTCAAGTGGTGTTTTTGTTTACGTAAGTGTTATCAGTTATCAGATATCAGATAACAAAATATTATTACATCAGCTTCGAGGTAAATCATTAGGTAAGTCATTGCCGTTTATAATATGCCGATAGGTGTTCTAGATATTTTTTTATGGGTATTTTTTTGAAAAATTGCAGTAGTTCGGTCAACCAAACTACCGGCACGAAATAGTTTTAGCTAGTTCGGTTGTCTCCCCCAAACTTTTGCGACAAAGCTTTATTCCCGGTCTACTACTTATAAATTGGAAGTCTTTGGTCACGTTGGTAAATATACTGACATGTTTAATGTTTGCACATTCTTTTTTTCTTAACAATAGATCCAAAGTTGTGTATAAATATTGCATACTTTAGTAACTAAAGTATGCAAAACTTATACACAACTTTTCACAACAAAACTTGCACTATGTACTGTTCATATTGTAAGTTTTGACGTTGCATGAGACAATTGAAGGTTCACACTTCCACCGCTAGAGGCGCTTTTCAACTTTCCCTAATTAATTTGATTGTGGTATCACTATCACTGTCACTACATAGTATAAAACAAAGTCGCTTTCTCTGTCCCTATGTCCCTATATCCCTATGTATGCTTAAATCTTCAAAACTACGCAACGGATTTTGATGCGGTTTTTTATGTGGTATTGCCAGCATTCAATACAAAATTAATTCCTATTATAGTGAGCCACCTCAACATACCTATGATTGTCCACATGTACGCCACGCTATTTTTAACAATGTGAATCTAAACGCTCGCTTCGCTCGCGCGTGCTTTGTCACGGTAACTCTTTTTTGTAAAAGACCCTTCTTATTTTTTTGGGGGGGGGTGGGAGGCAATGCAGGCTTATGCACCGTCCCACCGCTCTGGGGCGAGCGGCGGGGATGTGTGGGACTCCCTGCTAGCCTGTGATGTTGGGCGGCCAGAGGTTTACCCACTAAAACCCCCCGGACTTCCGTCACGCCGCGATGCCAGAGCACACAGGAACCGTTACGGATAACATCTATGTCGCAAAGTCGGTGAAGCGGTCCCTCTCGGGTTCCTCTTGGCTTCACCGTGGGTGACCAACCCACAGTTACTAGAGCCCGCAGAGCCTGCGGTGATGTCAGAGAAACTATGGAGCACATACTGTGTGAATGCGACGTCTTAGCAGCGAAGCGTATGAGCCTCCTTGGGAATGCGTATCCCAAACCGGAGGAATATAGGTTTCTTCCTCTCAGTGGGATCACCGCGTTAATCGACCACTTCTTCAAAGTAAGGTAGGGGTAAACACAAAAAATCCCATTGGGTCGAAGTGTTGCTGGCTATTTGTCAGCCCCAATAGATAAGATAAGATACTAGAGCCCCCTCGCCACGACAAGGCGGGAACCGTCGGGGGGGGGGGGGGCACTGTCCAACCTAACATAACATTCTGGCACCCAATTACCTTTTTATATAAATTATTGAAATATGCCAAAAGACTATGTACTTACTTATTATCATGTATTTTTTATAAAAGCTGTCGTTGAGTGTAATTTAAGCTGCTTTAGGGGTATTTTTTGTAACGAAATGCAGTCAAAATGATACTTATTGCCATGTAATTTTAACAATGTTATTATGTGAATTGGAAGCAAGTAAGATAGGATTATTCATTTCTACAGTTAAACTATCAGTGCCTCAAGAGTTTCGTGGTGGTGGTCAAAGAAGTTGATGATAATAGGAACTGGAATGCTTATTTAAAGTTTTACATCATAACAGAATTAAGTTATTTCCTTAAACAAAATATTATGGTTTAGAAAAACGGCCATTTTCCTATGTTATTGTTACATTAATAGTTTAACCGTAAATAATCCTACTTAACTTGCTCCAGTCAGGCTAGAGTACTAGTCCCCTACGTATCAACCTTTTTTGCAGTCGAGTTTTTATATTATTTTTAGAGCGTAATTTTTGTCGTAGTAGTCGGGTTTTAGTTTTAAACTTATTTTTTTTATTTTAATTATTTTTAGTAATAACCAAGTGACACTTTGATGAAGGGACATTTTAAACTATCCCTATACAAGCTTTCGTTTAAGTCGGTTCAAGTTGGAGGTGAGCGAGCGCGGTAATAAGCGTTGCTTAACCGACACGATCACGTGGAATATCACGATAAAATGTACTTAGTCTATGTACTAAGCCAGGTTCTCATCTATTTACTTACAGAGTTTTATTGTTATATTTAAATAGATTATCCGTTGTCTAGCAGCCATAACACAAGTCTAGTTACTTAGCTTGGGGCTAGATGGCGATGTGTGGAATGTCCTGCAATATTAATTTAATTTTCTTTCTTACTAAATTTCTTCTCAGATTTAATGGGAATATGTATTACTAGTAGTTCGCCTCGAACTGAGACCTCACGAGTTTTTGACCGATTTTTACTTTACAGCGTAAAGTATGATATAACGGCGAAATACTTCAAATACTTAGGTCTATCTTGTTTAAATGATAGGTGCGTATCACTATCATCAGACCCTGGACATCGCTGACTCTATTATACTTTTAACGAATCCAAACGCGTTAGGCATAGGTATCTTGTCTAGAAAATTAGTTCCATAGCCAAATTTTCTTGGTCTCAATCACGTATTTTTTTATTTCGCTTTTTATTGATACTCGAGAGAATAAGTACCTACAATGAATGTAAATCGTGTGTAATTAAAAAACTCCTATAGCCTAATTCCTTCTATATCACCATATCGTCAGTACCTAGAGTACCTACTCATCAAGTGAACACGATAGACCTAACTTATCTAGAGATGAGTTCATACTTTCTTCCGGCTATATTACCAAACCCCAGATATCAGTTGCTTGTTGAACACCTAGAGTGCCTACTTATTAAGACAACTACTTATAAAGATAGACTTATCTTGTCTAGAAGATGAGTTCATATTTCTTTGAAGTTGAGTACCTTCTTCCACCTCTATCACCAGATCCCAGATATCAGCTGATTCTTCAGAAGCTATAGAATACCTACTTATCAAGGTGCTTTGAACGAGTACAAACATGATATGAATATCTCGTTCTCAAGATCGTTAAGTTCTTATTGTCACCTTTCTCATCGGGTATTTATCATCAGACTTAACACTCAAATTTTTTGTACCTATGTAGTATGTACTCATCATAATCTAACGAAAGAGGTAAAGAGGAGAGAGGCTCCTCCCTCGATACAAATATATTAGAGAAGTTTGAGACCTATATTATTGGTGGACCTATATGTCCTATAATAAGTCCCTAACCTATTATTAAATAAAAATAATAAAAAGATTAGTCACAAGTTTTTTAATTAGAATCTCTAGATCAGCTAGCAATACTATTTAATATTATCCACCACAATTGTTAATGATGATAATGATAATGATTATGAAATAAATGAATAATTATGAATATGAAGCAAAGAGAGGTTTGACGATTTATGGGAAAGTAGAATAAGTAGACGCTTTTAATCTATAGTCTTCACCCAAGGTAGGTAAGTAGTACACACTGAGTGGCCCAGACGACGTCAACCATAGAAGGATTGTCCAATTTTCGCTTCGGCTTCCGTTTAGCTGATCAATAGCTGGTTCAAGCAGCTCCTTCGAAGACTATCGGGAACGAACACAAGAGTGCATGACTTTACACTCTAAACTTATACGAATTATTTGATTTTTATTTAGGATGACTATATTATTATATATATAGGTACATATAATCAATTTTCATCATAATATTAAAAAGTAAAGGTTTTGAAATTATCTGGAATTCATATTTTTACGACAATGACAGAAAGAAAACATGTCATTTTGATTTTTGACATTGTCATTTTTGAATCATGAAGGTCTAAGCGTTTTTTTCCTTTTTGATACAAATGAGTTTGATTTAAAAATGACCGCTGAGATGATAAATTCCTGCGGATTCCTTCGACCTCCATCATCAGATCATTTCCATGGTACCATATTATTGTCACCGAAGTTACGCCCTTTCATTTGATACCCCACTCGGGTATATTTGCCCTATAGTTCGCCTGTCATATTGGTAGATCCCCTATTGTACCCCCTATCATCGAAGCCCCTGAACCGATCCCTCTCATGTTCGAACTTAAAAATTCTATGAACCTCAACTACTTGTATACCAAAAATCATTAAGATCAGAGCAACGGTACTCAAGTTATCGTCGAACAAACATACATAGATACATAGATATATAGATACATAGATACATAGATACATAGGTACAACCGACCGACCGTCTCGCCACTAGACCTCTCTCGCTTCGCTCGTTCGGTCAATTATACATATTCCCATTACATCCAGAATAATATGTATGAATAAGTATGTATTTTTCTGTACAGTCCGTTACCATTAGCTCCTATAATCCCCTTAATTTGTTAATTTTAAAGCTAATTTTGACTAGCAAATAGTCCAAAATTGTGCAAACAGTCCAATTACAAGATAAATAACAATAACTGCTAATGAATTAAAACATCGATAACCTTTGATTTCTTATCGGTTATTTCAATGATATGGTTTAAAAAGACGTAGAGTGGTCAATCTTTTCAATAAATAACTCACGCAAAAGAATTTGATCATTTGAAGGCAGTAGATTAGATTTTCCCCTAGATACCGTAGACCCCTCTTCTATAACGTTACCCTCGTCGAAGCAAATTGTATAATTTTTGAAGTTATACTTCTTTAGGCGCGTTATGAAAAAATGATGAGAGTGAAATTTTACAAAAGCGAGACACAAAATTCTCACGTCACACAAAATTCTCACGGGAGAAGTTGTTTAAATCTAAATTGAACTTTATTGATTGTGTTGACAATCCTTTTCCAGTCCAGAGTTTTTTGTCGGACGAGTATTTTGCCGGACGAGTTTTTTGTCGGACGAGTTTTTTGTCGGACGAGTTTTTTGTCGGACGAGTTTTTTGTCGGACGAGTTTTTTGTCGGACGAGTTTTTTGCCGGACGAGTTTTTTTAAGTACACGCACCCTTTTTTTGGTACGAATTATTCGCATTATTTATTATTATTGTCCTTTATCACGGGGCTATGGAGCCCCGGACCTTTGGAAGGCATGCGTGGGGCCGAAGCCAACACGTAGAGGCCCTTTACAATAACAAGTTTAATGGCAAAGTATGATGTGGACATCAAACCGGCGACTATCCCAGTCTGCATTATAAAATGCAGCAAAGGACAACCTCCCGGTTTGAATAGAACTATTGTTAAACTACAGGAGAAAACTACTATTTGGGCTATTGTGATGGGATGGTAGTGGACTAGATACTGGGGAACTATGGATACTATGGCGCCTGCTGTAACAATGTTCAACAAACATGTAAAAGTGGCAGGCGGAGATTCGCCAACTCTCAAACTGGGCCCAATGATTAATCCCAATGAATCAATGTATCCTCATACCAACTTTCATCAAAATCGGTCCAATAGTTTTGGAGCCTATTCGTTACAAACATAAATAAGAAACCAAAACATCTTTCCTCTATATAATTATACAAAAAAAAAGAAAAACTTATTAATTCTTTTTTTAGTATTTCTTTGGGGATTTCTTATTTTGATAGATCATACTTAATTCATTGGCGGGAATGGTCCGAAGCTGCGTAATTTGCGTAAAATGCGTGTGGAGTTTTTTGTGAAAGCAATTCTTCTAAACCGTAAAACCTTTTAAAACAATATCTACTCTATTCTCAGAAAGATATCCTCGAAATATGTTTAAGTTTCACTTATCATAATATTATAGCAACAGTGAGTTGCTTACCAAACTTAATATCATCGTGTTTTCGTTAGTTAAACTTACAAAGTGTTTGTTAAAATATTGCATTTTTCTGGTAAGTTTGTTTAAGTATATTAGGCTAGCTGCGTCCCGTGATTTTACTCTGATTGCGACAAAATTTTGGGATGAAATGTATTTTATGTCCTTTTCTATATTATGACTACCCGTGTGCAAATTTTCATCCAAATCGGTTCAGCAGTTTGTCCGTTAAGAGATAACAAACTTTTGCATTTTTGTGAGTTGATTTTTATCCAAGACCTAGATAGGTAATGGCCGGGAATTTGTGGCTCAAAGTTACACCAAAATGTGAATAAAGATCTCACTTATAATAATTCCATCCCAGCACTTTTTAGAAAAACAAAACACATTCGTAACAATCACCAATTTTCACCAAGGAAGGCGACCGGTGCCGGTAGTAACTATTTGGTAACCGGTGTAGCAAGGTCGTTGGCGTAGAAACCCACCTTATGGAAAATATTTTGGTGCACTGCCGAAATTCGAACCCACGACCTTCGAAATAAAAGTCTACCATTAGGCCAATATAGTGCATATAAAATTGATTTCAATGTCAAACTATAAATATCGTTGTTTTAATTTACACCAATTAAGAGCTGGGAATTTGGTCTCAAGTAAAAAATGCAATGATATAAAGGTCACCAAGATGACAAATTTTCTGAGTACTTACCTAATCTGAAAAATTAGCAGTCGTGGATATCAAAAGTGGTTTTACACTCGCAAAAATAATTTGAATACCTTTAATTCTGCTTTTATGTCGTCCAGCTGAATTGACTCTCTGGAGTATTCTGGTTTTTGTGTCATCTAGCTAAATTATCTAGGTACTTTCCTGTCAACTCAACTGAAACTGTCTTTTAGCGAAAAGATCATTCCGATAGAGGTCTTCCTTTGCTTCGTGTCAGTATACGTTCGACCTACCAACCAATAGTTGTCCAATGACAGGGAAGGCCTCGTCTAATATTTGGCTACTGCAATTTCAGCAACGTTGGCCTCCGTTAGGTCCTACAACATGCATGTGGTAAAGCCCTATGGGCTTGCTTGGGCAATGCACCATAAGAGATGGAGACAATCGCATTGCTCTTACGTCACTGGATTGTAATTTACATGACCTTTCGGAATTGCCTTTTCACGGAAGGACAATTTCATTTGGATGACATTAAAGTAGGATACCTAGATAGCCGAAAGACAATTTAGCAAGATGACACGAAAACAAATAGCATAATGTGTGAAACTGCAAATAGTGAACATGATTAAAATAACTTAGATGTCGGAAGTCAAACAATTAATTTTTTGTTATATTTGCAGGTCACAATGAAATTCCTACTTATCCTTCTCTGCATTGCAACTATTCAAGCTGGAGTAATCAAAGACGATTGCCCCGGTATCAAAATAAATGGAATCTACTACGAAAATGAAACGTTACATACAGGGCTCGACCGACCCTACTTATTAGCAGTAGATTACAGCACAAACATATTATTTTTCAGTTACAGTATCACTGATAACGAAAATGGATTCAAAACAGCAAGTATAAACTTAAATACTAAAGAATTCAAAGACATAACAGTCGAAAACGGTTTCGCTCAAACAGTCGATCAGGGAAACCATGATATATATATCGGAGGTAGTAATGGCATATACAAATACGACTATGGGACTAACAAAGCAGAAATAATAGGAGAAAACGTAAGAGGACTCAATATATGGAATCTATACTACAAAGATGTCCTATATTATTCAGCATATCCATCTCAATTTCTCTACACATACATCGATGGAACATCAACAAGGTTCAAAGACTTAGAAGACACAAAAGTTGACAGTATAGTCATTGATAATGAAGATATAATATTTTTTACTAATGCTACAGGTTTGTACAGTCAGAAAAAAGGAAGTAAAGACTCTGTTTTCTATGAAGAACATCCTAGGATAGGTGTAAGAGGTCTAGCTACAGATATAAATGGGAAAGTATATGTATGTATCCAGGATGGTATATATGTTGCTAATAAAGAAACAGTTACTTTAGATAGAGTAGTCAATATAGATGATGCTTTTGGTGTATCTTTTGATAACGATAATAATATGATAGTGTCTGATGCGACGTCTTTAGTGAGATTTAAGCAAGTCAAACATAAGAAATGTTAATTTTGTGAATTTAAATTTGCTGTGGAAATAAAAGACTTTAATTTTGTGTGATTTTCATTTTCTACGATGATTGAAATGCAAACAAAAGTTAAGTAAATAAATTAATAGCTTAAAAAAACTAAAAAAACACGCTTATTCCCCAGCTAAAAAATACAAAATAAATAAAGGAATATTGTAAATAAGAAATGAATGTATATTATTGTACAAAAGCTAAATTAAAATAAAATAAAACCTAGCTACATTGCAACTTTAACGATATTTAACCATATTCATCTACGTCACAATAATCCCATATCGTAAGTAGGTACAGTAAGGGTCATAAGTAAATGATCAGTTTGCTACAATAATACTATCAACAAGTATTGTAGTTACGACCTTCTTCTAATAGACGTTACACACAAACCTAAATACTTGAATTAAAAGTACTCACTCAGTGTGATTATTATTTTCAACATGTTAGCTAAGTCTTTAGTTGGCCGAGTGGTATAAGCCGCCACCCGCTACACCAACTGACTTGGGTTCGATCCACAGGTTACGTTGTTATAATGTTCAAATAGTGGTGCACGGGATTGTAAACGTAACGGTGGGCAGAGACTTTTGACCGTGGACTGTACATAGGACATACCTATTAAGACATTTTATTAAACCCTAACGCCCTTCTTCCAAAACGAGGTTTAAGAATAGTCTGAGATGTGGATTTAAACCTTAGATTTAGACACAGATTTACTCGTGAACTATTCCTATAGATTTTATTGGGAACTATTAGTCTAAACACTATCCCTATAGATTATATAGGGATAGTGTTTAGAGTAAACACATGAGTAAATCTAAGGTTTAAATCATCGACCACTACAAAATCATCGACCACTACCAAACTTCGGTTAAATGATCGATTGTTTAAATCCACATCTCAGACTCTATTCATAAACTTCGTTTTGGAATAAGGGGGTAAAACTCACACCCTGTATTCAATCTTTGCGTTATTATCACACATATCTCTATATATATAAAATTCTCGTGTCACGGGGTTCGAACTTGAACTCCTCCGAAACGGCTTGACCGATTCTCATGAAATTTTGTGAGCATATTCAGTAGGTCTGAGAATCGGCCAACATCTATTTTTTTTTTGTTTTTTTTTTTGTAAATAGCAAAACAACGTTTGCCGGGACAGCTAGTTTTTTTATAAATAAAAGCGTGTTACATTGTGATTGCAAAAGACAAATAATGAAGGTGTAGCATCACCATCTTCCAAAGTGAAGAAGCTACAAGAAACTCAAGGGATTTCACTAAAGTCAGGATATCAAGCTTAATTCCTCTAATTTGGTATATTAGGATTTTAATGAATTAAGTAAATACCTATCAAAATTTTCATTTTCGAAAAAATTAAAGTTGTAAATTAACCAGCAAAATTAGAGGAACCTTTAATTAGGATCTAAGAAATAAAAGGATATCTATCATTGAAAAATTTATTATTTTATTAAGTTTAAAAATAAAAAAATACTGGTAGAAAATCTTAAAGTTAGCTAGCGTAACTAATTCGTTTTATATTTTATAGTCTGTCCAAAACTTCAAACACTTTTTGACAGTTCATTCAATAGACGACATGACTTTGTACCGAGGTACTTCTCTTATAAAGAAATCCTGATACCAAAGATGTATTCTATGACGTACAACTCTCGCCCAGCCGTCAATCAACAGCGCCTAAATTCACACCAATATTATCTTATTGAATTTTGTAATGTGAACTTCGCCGCGTGCTATCATCGTTAAGTTACGCCAAACTCGCTAACTCGCTTAATCTTTATTTGAGACGGACTGAACAAAACTTCATCAAAATTCCTCGTAAAGGCATAATTTACAAAACGTCTCTATAAAGTAATATTATAAAGCTGAAGAGTTTGTTTGAACGCGCTAATCTCAGGAACTCCTAGTTCGAATTGAAAAAATATTTTTGTGTTGGATAGTCCATTTATCGAGGAAGGCTATAAGGCTATTATTTATCCCGATATTTCCACGGGATCGGGAGTTACGCGGGTGAAACCGCGTAGCGCTGCTAGTAAAGTAATAAGTATCAATTAGAATTTTCTTATTTCTTATTTTTCTAACCTTACATGTTATTTAGGGCGCTGCTGTAGTGCTCGAGACATGTATAAGATGAAATAGGCTTGAGTCATCGTCATAACAAAATGCTGCGACAATTATTATCTTGAACTAACGTATTTACATTTTTTTTAAGAAAGTCATGCTATTAATTTTAAAAGGAAATACGCCGGTACAAAGTCATATCGCCCACTTCGCGTGAACTGCCAAAATGTGATTAGTTTTGAACGGACTATAAATAGGTAATACTGTTTGTACATAGATCAAAAATACCATTGAATAATTAGAGTAGGTACTGAATATTGCTCGTCGCTTATAAAAATTAAATATTACAGGACATTCTACACCTCGCCATCAAGCCCCAAGCAAAGCAACTAGACTTGTGTTATGGGTGCTAGACAACGGATTAACTACTTATATACTTACTTTTTCTTTTGTAAATATATAGGTAGGTACTTATAATACATAGAAATAACCAGACCCCAGACAAATATCTAAGCATAAATACATGTCTGAGGCGGGAATCGAACCCGCAACCCTGTGTTTGGCAGTCTGGCATGGTGACCATTGTGCCAACTGGGTCGTCAAAATTAGCAACTGGACAGAACGTATACATGACATAAATATACAATTTGTTTCGACGCAGGGTTTTTAAAACGAAAGGCGATAGTAGACATCTAGGCGAACAACTTCTGAAAATTACTAACTTTTATTTGAAAATTTTGACGTTTTGTATGAGTACTTACTGAAAAATCAGCTGTTTTCAGCATTAAAGACCATAAATGTTTTAAATACTTAGTCGAAACTCAATAAACAAACAAAAACCTAAAGGTCAATAACCTCTAACGCTATGAAACAGCTGATTTTCGAGTACCTAAACATAACCTCAATTATTTCAAAGTTAAGTTCAAATTTACAAAAGCTTTAGAACAAAAGTTGTTCGCTTAGATGTCTAAAACAATTCCCTTTTCCCCAAAGGGAGTCTTTAGTGATTAGAATGTTGCTCTAATTTCAATGGTGTCTGTTTATATCTTTAATGGTATCTCGGTGGTCCGTATACTGGTTTGTTGATCCCCTGGTTGCCATGGAAACCGGACAGCGAGCCGCCGAAGGTGGGTGCCGGCGCGTTGTAGTTGTATCCTCCTGAAAAAAAACAGAGGTCAATGACCATATTTCACGGAGTTTTTGGACAACACTATGTTACTCGAAATCAATATAAGCCTAACTGACTTGCTAAATTTTAATGCGAAATAAAATAGGACTATTTTATTTCGCATTAAAATTAAGCCTGCCGATAAATATATTTGCAAATCGGTTGTCGAGTTTTGGCGGGAACGAGCCAACAACATGTCGTGCTGCAGTTTTATTTACACGAAACTTAGTTGTAAACCGAGTTAAATTGTATAATTCTGGTGGAAAGTTATCTAATTTAGTTCCGTGAAAGTGCACAAGTGTAGTGAAAGTAAAAATCAGTGTCAAACATGGACTTTTCTCGTTGCCTCCAAAATTACTATGACCCCTGACTTGACAAACTGTGACTTGACGACTTGACCATCTTGAAACACTTTGAGCCCGATTTATGTAAATCGGGCCATAACTTGATGCAAAATATTACTTGATACTGGCTATATGCACAAACGGTGCAAAGCCATAACTGAAAAAAAAAAAAAAAATCGGTTGTCTAAAAAATGTCAGTCCAGAATATGATTAATTAACAATTTTTTTTTGTTTTGTTTTTAAACCTTTCACGGGTTTGTTTCAGAGACAAATTCCATTTCAATCGAAAGTATGAAGCCTATAGAATATGAAAACGTTAAGTTTACTATTTTTCCCTATCATAACTCTTGGGTAGGCAGGTAAATCGATACTAGATTTGCACTGGTCTTGTTAATGAATTAAAGTTAAGTTAAAATCAAGATTATGTATTTCATTGGTATGGAATTTGTCTAAATACTTTTCATCCTTTAAACAGCTCGATAAAGGTCGTCTTTAAAGGGATCCCGTACTATTATTATTTAATCCTATATTACTTGCTCTTGTTTATCGCGAATATCTTTTAATGGTTATAGAGCGCGCCATCTATCGAGCGTCGAACGATTCCCCATTACCTTGATGTATGTTGTGTGTTGGTTCAGGATATCTGGCTTCACCTTCGTATCTGACATCAGCGTGGAAACCGGTCTTCCAATCGGCGTGGTAGGTTACTGCAACATTGGACAATTTATGTTATATGTCCCATATCAAGGGGCTATGGAGCCCCGGACCTTTGGAAAGCGTGCGTGGAGCCGAACCCTACACGTAGAGGCCCCTAAGTATGATGTGGACACTAAACCAGCGATTATCCCTGTCTACACTATAAAATGTAGCCAAGGACAACCTCCGGTTTGGATAGATTGATAAACTACAGGAGAAAACTACTTAGGTAACTGTGATGGGATTTTAGTGGACTGGCTACTAGAATCCCCTGGGCATAGGGGATTCACGAGACGCTCCGATCTAATTTTAAATTAGCGCCCGTCGTCTCCCCTACTCCAGCGGCCCGACGGGAGTAGGGGATCTGTTAGGGGAGCTGACGAGCGTGAACCTACTAAGAAACTGTGTAGGTAGACTAAAGCGCCTGCCGTAACAATGTCCAACAAACACGAGTTGTTTATTGTCATGAAACTTCTAAACTAGAATCGACTAATAAGCCGCGAGATAGATAACTTGGTAGGGATGATTCTCATTACACCGTGCAGTATTCAGGCCGGTCCGAGTCCAGGAATTTATATTACACCGGATTATCAGCCGCCGAGGGGACGGGACGGATCCGTGGAGTAGACGAGAGTCATCCGGGCACGGATCATGCACTGTGTAATATAAACTGCTTCATACAAAATATATTATGTAACGTTTCAAATCCGTGCTCCCTCCGTGCCACGTACAGTCACATTACCAATTAGCTGAACCCCACGTGACCTAGAGCTCACTCGCAAATCTGTAAGGTTGTAAAGTAATGTTAACTGATTCTGTTCATCTTTAAAATTACGCAACGGATTTTGATGCGGTTTTTATTAAAAGATAGAGTGATTCAAGAGGAAGGTTTATATGTATAATACATGCATAATATAGCCGTGCGAAGCCGGGGCGGGTCGCTAGTCACTACATAGTATAAAACAAAGTCGCTTTCTTTGTCCCTATATCCCTATGTATGCTTAAATCTTTAAAACTACGCAACGAATTTTGATGCGGTTTCTTTTAATAGATAGAGTGATTCAAGAGGAAGGTTTAAATGTATAATACATGTATAATATAGCCGTGCGAAGCCGGGACGGGTCGCTAGTACAAAAAAAAAACAGCGCACTCCGGGAGTGCAGGCAGAAGTGAAAACAATAAACTTGTTATTTCTCATAGAATATTTCTTGAAACGATCTGCTACTGCCATCTATTAGCACTCACTTAAACAAATATAGTTTATTTTTTATTCGCTAGATGGCAGTAAAAAATTTAAATCAGCGCCATCTGCATTCGAATAGCGGTCTTTCTAGAAACTAAGTTTCTCAATTTGTGTAATAGATGGCAGTATAAGTTAAACAAAAAGACTAACTCAAATAAAATCTCATCTGTCGCGTCAAATCTCATCTGTCGCCACAAAATCTGTCGCGAGAACGGCTGAAAATGCTCACCCACAAAAGTGCCCAACGTGCCATAAGAAGTTTTCACTTCAATAAAAAAAAAAATAGGTACCTATATTACTATATTTTTTACAGATTGCGAATGAGCTGCAGGTCACGTGGGGTTCAGCTAATTGGTAATGTGACGTACACGGGAAGCCTCGGGCAAAGCCCGGTCTAATAAGAATCATCGTTTTAGCCTACAGAAGTCTCTAAGATAAGATCTTTGATATTAAGCATTTCCAAGCAAGAGTTCACAATTAAATTCGCACTAAGCGCTTTGCTTCGTCATTCCTTATTCGTACTGCAAGGGAATGGAATCGGATGCCTGCCTCTGTCTTTCCTGACGTGTACAATTTGGGGGTCTTCAAGCCGCGAGTGAATAGGTGTCTTCTAGGAAGGCGTGTTACATCTTAGACCGCATCATCAAGGCTACCATCAAGGCGGTGTGATAGTGGTTAAACGCTGACCTATCATATGTAAAAAAAATTTATAGCTATGCAATTTTTAGAAAGGTATTTTCCATGAAAATAATCTAAACCTTACCAATCTGCATCCTTCCATCAGGCAGCTGGACCCTGTACTCCCCTCGCACCACGTTACCATCAGAGCTCTCCTTACGTTGGTAGTCGTTACCGGAGTGGGCGTCTTTCACAGCGTAACCGAACTCGTAGGCTTTTGGCTGGAAATAAAAGCAAGTTATAAGACCTTTGAATATTAAATCCGAAATACTGACTGATATATCCAATGACCGGGCTTAAATTTGGCATATAGCTGAGAAAGAAGGGACTTTTAGAAAATTCCACCCCTACTCTACCTAGCTAATTGCGTAGGAAGGATCTCTCATTTCTCTCAATACAGGGGAATATAGGAGCTAATAATTGGTCCATTAGATGATACAATCCCCTAAATTTCTAATTTTAAAGCTAAATTTGTGCAAACAGTTGTTCAATAACAAGATAAATAATTAAATAATAATAACTGTCAATGAATTAAAACAACGACACAGAATAGATAACCTTTGCTTTTTTGTCGGTTCGTTTAATGATATGGTTTCAAATGACGTGGAGTGTTCAAAAAATTGAAATAAGTTAGGATTTTTTTTTTCTTTGGTGTGTTTTTTTATTTTTATTGAGTAACTATCCATTATAAGAAAAGAAAATGACTAGTAAACTTATTTAAAACGGGCTCTTCTCCATGTTGTCTCATGACAATCGTGCTTCGAAATATCAGGTCACTATCAGAATTACCTTTATGTTGAAAGACAATTTCAGTTGGATGACACGAAAGTGAAATATACCCGGTCAGCAGAGAGCCAACTTACCTAATTGGACAACATCAGTATAAAACAAAGTCGCTTTCTCTGTCCCTATGTCGCTATGTCCCCATATCCCTATGTATGCTTTGATCTTTAAAACTACGCAGCAGATTTTGACGCGGTTTTTTTAAATAGATAGAGTGATTCAAGAGGAAGGTTTATATGTATAATACATGCATAATATAGCCGTGCTAAGCCGGGGCGGGTTGCTAGTAATTTATAAAAGCAGAAATATCTTGTTCCACAAAATTTAAAAAAAACAACTTGCTAGGTCCACCCGTTCCTGAGAAAATCGATGGTGACCCACAGACAGGCGGAAAAGAGAGTGATCTTATAGGGGTTCCTTTTTTACCTTTTTAGGTACAGAATCTTAAAAACATGGACAATATTTTAGATAAGTTTTGTATGTAGTCTATAATTTAATGGAAAAAATAATATTAAAAATCTTAATAATTTTTCTAAGTAGAGTGGGCCTGGGCCTCTTTGGTCACCGGATCGTTAGTCTATATAACTGTTGAATATGTTGGTACTTACATATCAACCGTACCTACCTACTCAGTTTGTAAGCAAGTTAAACATATGCTTAACTAGCGACCCGCTCCGGCTTCGCACGGCTATATTAAGCATGTATTATACATATAAACCTTCCTCTTGAATCACTCTATCTACTAAAAAAAAGCGCATCAAAATCCGTTGCGTAATTTTAAAGATCTAAACGTACAAAGGGAAATAGGGACGGCGAAAAGTGACTTTCTTTTATACTATGTAGTGATATACGGCAGTGTGAATCCAACCAGCGAGCGTTGTTTTACTTACACCTACAGTTTTACTACCTACAGATAGAACATTGGCAACGAAAATTAAAAGTTAGGATCATTTCTTACTTTCTTATTTTGGCATTTCTTTAGCGATTTCTTACTTTGGTAGATCATACAATCATATACAATTAATTGGCCCGTTTTAAAAAGGATGAATGGTGGCAAGCCAAGGCTGACCGCATTCAATGGCTTGCAGATACCAACCAACTCGGTGAATTTTTCAGCGAAGTCAGAACATTGGTTGGTAAGCCCGTGAAAGTAAATGTGCCTCTTAGATCTGCCAGCGGCATTCTCTTGCGAAGAAAAAGCGAAATTTTAACCCGCTGGGCAGAGCACTTTAATAGCTTGCTCAACATAGACCGTTCAGTAGATTTGGATTCCCTGAGAGCGCTCCCTTCGATCCCGCAGGCGGCGAATCTAGACGATCCTCCCACTTGTCAGGAGGTCATCAATGCTATTAAAGCCCAGAAAAACATGAAGGCGGTTGGAATTGATGGCATTCCTGGCGAGCTAGTGAAGTACGGTGGAAAGGATTTGCATCACAAGATCTGGCAGTTCTTTGTTGAAATGTGGGAAAAGGAGGTAGTTCCATCTGATTTTAGGGTTTCCAATATTTGCTCCCTATACAAAAACAAAGGCGACCGCTCGGATTGTGATTGTTATAGAGGCATCTCTCTCTTGTCTACCCCAGGAAAGATGTTTGCCAGGGTACTCCTAAACCGCCTAATGGAGTTATCGGAAAGGGTCTTGCCAGAGACCCAGTTCGGCTTCCGACCTAATAGAGGCACCTGTGAAGCAATATTCTCCCTGAGACAATTACAGGAAAAAAGTAAGGAGCAAAGTCAGCCGCTTTTCCTTTGTTTCGTTGATCTGGAGAAAGCTTTCGACAGTGTGCCTCGTGAAGCACTATGGGTGGTACTGGCAAAACTGGGATGCACGGATAAATACATCCGACTTTTGAGACTCCTTCACGACAACATGACCTGTTGCATTATTGGCGATGGCGAGCAAACCGAGGCATTTTCAGTCACATGTGGTGTCAAACAAGGCTGTGTACTGGCGCCTACACTGTTTGCTTTATACTTCTCTGTTGTTGTGAGGGAGACTTTAAAAGAAGCCACAGAAGGGATACGCATACGTTACCGCACCGATGGGAAACTTTTTAACTTAGCTAGGTTGAAAGCTCGAACTAAGGTTGCTTACGATCTTATCACCGAACTGATGTATGCCGATGATCTATGCTTCGTTGCAGAAACCCTGGAGGGTCTCCAGGAGCTGATCTCTAGGCTGGACGCCGCCTGTTGCAGGTTTGGCCTTAAAATTAGCATCGCAAAAACGGAAGTGATGGCTGAAGGTCTCGATCAAGATCCTCTTAATCTGCATATTGGTGGTCAGGTCCTCAAACGGGTTGATAAATTCAAATATCTGGGAAGTGTTATGACAGCCAAAGGAGACCTCGATTCGGAGGTCAATGCTAGGTTAGGCGCCGCCATGGCTGCTTACGGCAAGCTCCGAACCAGGGTGTTTCGCTCCCATGATATCAAGTTAACTACAAAGATAAAAGTGTACATGGCTGTCGTCTTACCGAATATCTTGTATTCTTCTGAGACATGGTGCCTATATCGAAGACACATTCGTCAATTGGACAGGTTCCATTTGAAATGCCTCCGCGACATTATGAATATCAAGTGGTCGGATAGAGTGCGCAACACGACCGTACTCCATCAAGCTAATGTCTGCGGAATAGAGGCATATCTGATGCGGCGTCAATTGCGTTGGTGTGGGCATCTGTCTCGCATGCCAGAGGAAAGGAAGGCAAAGCGCCTCTTTTACTGCGAGCTGGAACATGGCAAGCGGAAGCAAGGTGGCCAGTTCCTGCGCTTTAAAGATGTCCAGAAACGGCACATGAAAAGATGTGGCATTGAGGCGTCTTCTTGGGAGTCTCTTGCAGATCAACGCCCAGACTGGAGGCGCCATGTACGCGATAAAGTTTATGAGTTCGAAAGTGAGCGAAGGCGCGAACTTGATCTCAAGCGTGACCACATAAAAAACAAACCGCCTTCGAACATCACATACAACTACGTGGATGGTACCCTTACCTGCGGTCAATGTGGCCGTACTTTCACGCATAAAATTGGGTATATTAGTCACATTAGAGCGAAGCATCCAATTTAAACCTAGTCGCTGTAACCGAAATCGGTTAGGAGATGATGATGATGAATTGGCATGAATGGCCCGGGGCTGCGTATTTTTGCGTAGGGAGTTTTCGTGAAAGCAAATCTTCTAAACCGTAAAAAAATTAAAACAATAGCTACTCTATTTCAGAAAGATATCCTCGAAATATGTTTTAGTTTCACTTATCATAATATAGTAACAGTTAGTTGCTTATCATCGTGTTTTTGGTAGCTAAACTTACAAGTATTTGTTAAAATATTGTGTAGGATTTTACTGGTAAGTTCGTTTTTATTGATTTATTTATTAGGTTTACTAGCCAGTGCGATTGCGGAGCACCTGACAAAATCTTTCCCATGTGGTAAACGAATGCCCACTTCGCCGTTTTCCCGGTGGAATGTCGGAAGTTCATAAACTTACAACTGCCGCCGCAAGCTGGCTGAAAAACTTGGATATAGAGGTATGATCCAAGCAAGATGAATGCCATACGCCATGATGATGACTAGCTACGTCCCCTGATTTCACATTAATCCCATAAAAGTATTAGGATGAAACCTATCCTATGTCCTTTTCTATATTGTGGACTACCCATGTGCAATATTTCATCCAAATCGCTCAAGCAATTTGTCCGTAAAGAGACAACAAACTTTTGCATTTTTGTCAGTTGATTTTTATACAAGACCTATCTAGTAATAACCTTTTCATCACTCATACTCCGAAAGTAGGTCTAAATATGCCTGAAGAGCGTGTAGAAAATAAAATTTCCAGCCCTAGGGCTTTTCGCTTTCACTGACAGCTGTCATGTCAAATTATGGCTTCGCACGACTTGTGCAATCTGCATGTAGCCAGTATCAGTATCATTACGTATTAGGAACTTCAAAAACCTAACCCCCTTCCTTTTTTTTTACACCAAAGAATATTAATTATGGCTTGGCACGGCTCATGGTCATGCATACTGCCAGAGTTTAGTACTTATAAAGACGAATATGGTCAAAGCGACCTATGACCATGCCGCGCCGCCCGCGCCCTGTAGATGTTGCTGATGTGGCTTTATGCGACCGTCAGTGTCGTGTCGTACCTTGAATAAAAAAAAACTGGTGGGAAATGCTAGCATTTCCAAATTATTTTAAACGTTTTAATTAGTACTATTTTTTGTTATTTTATTATGTTTTTGTGTTAAGTTTAATCTGGTTTGTCATTTATGATTGTGTATTTTGTGTAAATAACATTTTCTAGACAAACCGTGTTACAAAAACTGTAAGTTAAATCTACTGACTTCGCCGAGTCAGTAGATTTAATCCGCTGAATCTGCTGAGTACCTACTCATGTGGTATGGAGTCTCATAGTCTCATTCACTCTCGTTGTTAGGAAGAATTTCATGTATTATTTGTAATGAAAAGCACAGTGTTTACCTCGGGTGAAAGACTCATTAAGTCCCTCGAACTATTAGCGCCCTCGCTACGCTCGGGCGCCAAACTCCGTCTCGGGGGTTGTAATGAGTGACTTTCACACCTAGGATAACAATGTACTATTACATGTAAGCTAGTTATTGCATACAACGCCAGCTACTGTAATTCATGCTGTTCAGAACGCTGTAGTGCCTAGAACATCTATTAGAAGGCTGGTCCAGCACCTATATAACCCTCAACGTCATCTTATTCGACCATGTCCAGAAGTAAGATATAGTCAATACCTCTGTAGACAACTATACGCCGTGGGTTTCATCACGATGTTTTCCTTCACCGTAAGAGCAATGTTACCGCACATAATTTTTTCTTAAGGAAAATCTTTTGGTGCACTGCCAGAATTCAAACCCACGCCCTTCGAAATGAAAGTCTACCATTAGTGCATATAAAATTGATTTCAATGTCAAACTATGAACATAATCTCGTTGTTTTAATTAACACCAATTAAGAGCCGGGAATTTTGTCTCAAGCAAAAAATGCGAAGAAACAAATTGATATAAAGGTCAGGCACCAAGATGACAAATTTTCTGAGTAATCTTACCAATTAGCAGTTGTGGATATCAAAAAGTGGTTTTACACTCGCAGAAATACTATAAATACCTTTAATTCTGCTTCTATGCCGTCCGGCTAAGTTGACTCTTTGCTGACTGGGAATTCTGGTTTCGTGTCATCTAGCTGAATTGTTTTTTGGCTATGTAGGTATTTTTAACCGTCTTTCAGCGAAACGATTATTCCGATAGTGCCTCCTTATTTGTTTTGTGTCACAAACGACATACCAACATGTGAAACCAACCATTGAACAAGGAAGGTCCTTGTCTAATATTTGGCTACTGCAATTTCAGCAACGTTGCCTCCGTAGGTAGGTACAGTCACATTACTAATTAGCTGAACCCCACGTGACCCAGAGCTCATTCGCATATTTGTAAAAATGTAGTATTTATACCTATTTTGGTATTTTTTTTATTTTATTGTATTGTAGGTATAGTAAGTATATTGTTTAAAAAAAACAGAATCAGGTAATATTACTTTACAGCCTTACAGTTTTGCGAGTGAGCTCTGGGTCACGTGGGGTTCAGCTAATTGGTAATGTGACTGTACTTCAACATGCAAGAGGTAAAGCAAAATGGGCTTGGGCAATACACCATAAAAGATCGGGACAATCGCATTGCTCTTCAGACGTTGCTTTGTAATTTGTATTTTACATGCAAATGCCTATTTAGAATGACGTTGTTGAAGCACAATTATTCCAGTAAGGTGACATAAAAGCAGAATGAGCAGATAGCAAAACGTCTGAAATCGTAAATAGCTGCGATGTTTAGAATACCTTTTTAGACGGAAATCAAAATTAGTTTATTCTTTGGTATATTTCCAGGTCATAATGAAATTCCTACTTATCCTCCTCTGCATTGCAACAATTCAAGCTGGAGAAATCAAAGACGATTGCCCTGGTATCAAAATAAATGGAACCTATTACGAAATCGAAATATTACATGAACGGCTCGACTATCCCAGCACTTTAGTAGTAGACTACAGAAAAAACATATTATATTTCATTTCACGTATCACTGATTTCGGATTTGGATTGAAAATATCATGTATTAACTTAAATACTAAAGAATTCAGGGATATAAAAGTCTCTCCGACTGATAGCGACGGTAGCGCTCTAACTGTTGATCAGGTCAACCATGTTGTATATATCGGAGGCAGTAAAGGCATATACGAATACAATTACGATTATAACAGAGCAGAAATAATAGGAGAAAACGTGAGAGGACTCCATGTATGGAATCTATACTACAAAGATGTCCTATATTATTCAGTATTGCCATATCAATTTCTCAACACATACATTAATGGAACATCAACAAAGTTCAAAGACTTAGAACACACAGATGTTTTCAGAATAGTCATTGATAATGAAGATACAATATTTTTTACCAACGCCTCAGGATTATTCAGTCAGAAAAAAGGAAGTAAAGACTCTGTTTTCTATGAAAAACAACCTTTATTTTTAAGGGGAATAAATCTATCTACAGATATAAATGGCAAAGTATATGTATGTCTCCTAGATGGTATATATGTTGCTAATAAAGAAACAGTTACTTTAGATATAGTAGTCTATGTAAAAAACGCTTTAGCTGTAGCTTTTGACAACGAAAATAATATGATAGTGTCTAATAATATAGGTATAATGAGAATTAAACAAGTTAAAGATAAGAAATGTTAAATTTATGACATTAAATGTGCTGTGGCAATGAAAAGATTTTATGTGATTTTTATTTTCTACAATGACAGATATACAGGGTTATTGGTAATCATACTAGCAAGCCGTTGAGGGCTACTTCTGTGCACCTTAACAAACAACTTTTGTTCTAAGACTTTTGAAAATTCGAAAAAAAAATGAAAATTTTGAGGTTATGTAAATTCGAAAAACAGCAGATTTTTTTAAAACAAAGGTCATTCAGACTTATAACAGTAGTAGATAAAACTTTAATTATAAGTAAAATTTTAAGGTTAATGACCTCTCCGTGTAAGGAACAGCTGATTTTCAGGTAAACCTAACCTCAAAATTTTCAAAAAAATGTTCGAATTTCCAAAAGTCATAGAACAAAAGTTGTTTGTTTCGGTGCACAGAAGTAGCGCTCAACGGTTTGCTAGTATAATTACCAATAACCCTGTATAAATAAAACTAAAATAATACAGAGTGCGATCGTGTTTAAGTATATTATGAAGTTTGTTAATATGCAATGTTGTATGAACATCTTAAAGTCATTGATGCAAGGATAACCTCTAATATCAATAAGTTAAAAATAGATATTATATTTGTTTACTAAAGTGAATTTTATGTTTACTAAAGTGAAACTTATGTCACTGCTTAGCATCGCTTCTACTGAGGCGTTACAGGCATTTTAATCTGAATCAAAGTTTTGCTAAGTAAAAAATGGTTGTCTGTAAAGTTGGTTTACGAACGATAGTTTTTCGTGATAACATCATAAGAACTCTTTTGTATCGTTAACATTTTGCATACTTTAATACATAGCTATGGGTACTTTGTCAATAACGTGACGTAACGCATGACGTCACACTTTTTTGTGAATGCCAAAGTTAATCGATTTATAAGACGTTATCACGTCAAAAGGTTAAGAAGTTATCCATAACTTCGTTTCTCTTCACGTGTAATCATTCTTACTACGCTTTACCAGTGTAAAATCAACCTACAAACGACCTTCCATGTTTATAACAATTTACGCATCTAATTGACTACAACGAGTCGCAATTAATCCTATTAATCTCTCCGCTGCACAGAATAAGAGCTATATCTGTATGACAAACTGATACAAACATTCAACAATGTCAGTTTAAAATGCGACACAGACACAAAAACACGTTTTGAAAATGTCCGTGATTAAAATTACGATATTATTCTTGATATTAACAATTGTGAACGCGAAAATAAAGATATTCCTCACAGACACACCGATTCAGAGAATAGGACCGAGGTATTACAAGAAAATCTTGCTAACAGATCAATTTCAGTTCCCAAAAGAGCTAACATACGATTCTTCAAGCCGAAATCTATATTTCATGTACATGGATGATGACTTACAGAATTCAGGACGTGCTTACATCAATATAATGACAAAGGAAGCTATGAAAATCAAAGGAATAGCTCGGAACAAAGCTATAGCAGTTGACAGTGAAACCGGAGAAGTTTATTTCGGATCTGATAACGGACTTTACAAATATAATGCGATCGACAATGAAGCTACAAATATAGGATTGTTTAATATGAATATAATGAAACTTGTGATTAGAGATAATAATATGTTTCTTCTAGATGCGAATAACCATCAGATATATAAAGTTTTTAATGAAGGAAGAACTGCTGTAAAGGTTGGAAGCTTAAAAACAGTGATGCAGTTTGAAGTTGATTATCAGAATAACGTTCATGTGGTTACTATGTGTGGTGTTTACTGTGCTTTAAGAGGAAACGAAGTTATCAAGAATAAGGACTTGAGAATCATTTATCATTTCATAGTTGATGATTCTAACACTTTTGGAGTAAATGATGAAGGTATATTTGATATGAATTGTGCTAATGGTACGGCTAGGAAACTAACTGAGCTAGATTTTCAACCGAATAGCATTGTTTTTGGTGATTACGGCGATATATTCTATTCTGTTGATGATAATATTTTTAGATTGAAACCAATCAGTTCTTATTTAGTGTATAATATGAAGCAAAAACGTGATAGTACTTAAATTATATAAATTGTTATTTTATAGAAGATATATTTTTATAATTTGAAATTAAACCTGATTTAAGAAGAAAAGTGTTATGATTTTCTGAAGTATACCTATTTGTTGGATAATTTTCCATTATGGTCAAACTGTTCAACCAATGGAAATTATACAGGGTTATTTGAAATTATACTAGCAAGCCGTTAAGGGCTACTTCTGTACACCTAAACAAACAACTTTTGTTCTACGACTTTTGGAAATTCTAAAAAAAAAATGAAAATTTTGAGGTTATGTAAATTCTAAAAACAGCTGATTTTTAAAACCAAGGTCATTCAGACCAAGAACAGTAGATGAAAGTTAAAAAATAAGTAAAATTTTAAGGTACTGTACCTACTGACCTCTCCGTGTAAGGAACAGCTGATTTTCAGGTAAACCTAACCTCAAAATTTTCGAAAAAATGATCGAATTTCCAAAAGTTGTTTGTTAGGGTGCACAGAAGTCAACGGCTTGCTAGTATAATTTCCAATAACCCTGTATATAATGTGCCAGATTCCACGTAGCAGCTTAGTTGGTAAAGATTATCAAAGGCAACGGGTCTATTTTACAAAAACTAGATTTTTGCTTACGCTTTACAGCTCCCCTGAACTAGGGGAGTTGATAAGCGCTAATCTTCTATAATATAAAAAATATTCGTGTTGCTAAGCTCAAACCTCGATAACGGCTGAACCGATTTCGCTAATTCTTTTTTTGTTGTGTTTGTTATTGTCAGGAGAAGGTTCTTAAGAAAAAAAAATTGAAAATTACGTAGAAAATTATAACTCGGGTGAAACCGCGGGGCGCAGCTAGTTATAATATTAGCACCTCCCATGCTCCCCCAGGGGAGACGTTAAGCGCTAAAATGTTTGATTTTTTTAAATCTGATCGGATCCCCTCATAAGCGAGAGATAGTTCTAGTCCGTTGAAAGTAGGAACTTCGTTAGTCGTTAAGAGGAAAGGGTACCGACCGACGCTCTCTCCGTACAAACGCAGTCGACTATTTTCTCCCTGGATAATGACACTAGCACAAATATTTTAATGCATAAAACTTATAACTGCCATGACCATGCCCCTATGCTTTTTTTTTTAAATCTTAATTTCTATGATAATAAAAAAATGAAAAGAATCAAGACATAGGGGCATAGTCATGGCAGTTATAGGTTTTATGCAACAAAAATATTTGCTATAGTGTCATTATCCAGGGAGGAAACAGTCGACTACGTTTGTATGGAGAGAGCGCCGGTACCATTGTTCGAATTTGGCGGGCAAGTAGGTCGAAACTGGAAAAATCCCTGAGGTTCTGAGAGTAGTACTTACGACTTCGTTCTCGTGATGATGATGGTCGTGATGATGATCGTAGTGTCCACTCGAACTTCCGCCAGATGGCAGGTATGTGTTACTTGGTATATTGTAATCTGAAACATTAATTTTTTTTTTTTTTTTTTTTTTTTTTTTTTTTTTTTTTTTTTTTTTTTTTTTTTTTTTTTTTCAGGACATATTACACATCGCCATCCAGCCCCAAGCTAAGCAACTTAATGCTTGTGTTATGGGTGCCAGATAACGGATAAACTACTTTTTTTTTTTTTTAAATATATACATATTATACATATAGGAAACACCCAGAACCAGAAACAAGAATTTATGGTCAGCATAAATACTTGTTCCCGGCGGGAATCGAACCCGCAACCTTCTGTGTCGCAGTCGGGTGTTCGCCCGACGCGCCACAGAGGTCGTCAACTATACTTAGGTACTTCTTAAAAACAATTATATAAGTATACAGGGTTATTGGTAATCATTTAGCAAGCGGTAGAGGGTAACTTCTGTGCATCTAAACAAATAACTTTTATTCTACGACTTTTGGAAATTCGAACATTTTTTTGAAAATTTAGAAGTTATGTAAATATGAAAATCAGCTGTTGTTTTTAAATAAAGGTCATTCAGACTTAGAACAGTAGATGAAACTTCACTACATAATATAAAACAAGTCGCTTTCTCTGTCCCTATATGCCTATGTATGCCTAAATCTTTAAAACTACGCAACGGATTTTGATGCGGTTTTTTAATAGATAGAGTGATTCAAGAGGAAGGTTTATATGTATAATACATGCATAATATAGCCGTGCGAAGCCGGGGCGGGTCGCTAGTAAAAATAAGCAATCTTAAGGTTAATCCTCTCCGTTTAAGGAACAGCTGATTTTCAGGTAAACATAATCTCAAACATTTATTGCCATCAACCAACACAGCACAAACCAATAGAGGGATTGGGCTTTTGGCATATAGATAGCACTGTTATAACGTAGGTATTCGCTAAGAATTTTAGAAAATCACACCCTAAGCGAACAAATAGTAGATTATGCACTAAGGGAGTAAAGCAATGTGTTACGTCACTGTTCGCTAGGGAATTAAGTAGAGTTGAGTACTGAATGAAGCAAGGGTTTCGTTTCGAGCCGCCTAGGACGAAAAAAAACTTAAAAGGTGTCGAGGGACACCCGGATGGAACGAAGTTCCTTTCGATTAATTAGTGAAGGAATTGTAATTTTTTTATTTTATTTTTTTCTTTGTATATATAATCGTCGTGACACCACACTGTTCAATGCGAAATAGAAAGACGAAACGAAAATAACTGGCTTGCTTTCTATGCAAAAAGTGTCGTTACAACTTTAGG
This sequence comes from Idaea aversata, assembly GCA_907269075.1. Lineage (NCBI taxonomy): Eukaryota > Metazoa > Arthropoda > Insecta > Lepidoptera > Geometridae > Idaea > Idaea aversata. Next base: position 1,235,654 of record OU026109.1, read on the forward strand.
TCTAATTTTTTCCGTCTAGCCCCCTTTCGCAACGCGAGATAATTAACTTTCGTTCCAACATTTTAAATCTCTATTTTCTTCTATTAAGCTATTGCATAGATTTTATCGCGGGCCTTGGGGGGAGAATCAAGAAATTCCGTAACGAAAAAAAAAACCTAAGTTGTCCGATTATTAACGGACGAGTATTGACGGACGACAAATGTCGGACGTCTTTTTTTTTTTTATACATTTTTTATATATATATTTAATTATTTTATAAGAACATTTACTAAGACAAGAAATTATTCTCGATATAGCAATAGCTTTACCGCGGCAGTCCCCGAGTGCCACACGTTTTTTTTTTATTTTTAAATCTCTAATCTTTTCTCACCATTTCTAGGAGGTACGTAGCTGTTCCCAATGTTGTGGTAATTGCTGGGCTGATTGTAGTTGTAGCCTGAGACCGGAGGCTCGGCTGTCACCAGCCCGCATAGAAGAGTCAACATCGCTACCTGGAGAATAAGTATAAACATAAGGTAAATAGATAGATAGATAGATAGAACGCTAAATAATGATGGTGGTGATGATGCTCAAGTATTGCCATCACAAATAGATCATGTCATCATAATATTTCATTGTCCTGCGATTTACACATGTAAGTATGCCAAATTTCAGCTCAATCGGTTGAAGATATCCGCTTCAGAATTTAGTTGCAAGATTCCAACCGAACTTTAATTAATAAAACAAGTTAAATAAAAGCTTTTAAAAATATGATAAAATTCTCCGTTTTTTCTAGATTACAATTTTGAATTAAGGTGAAAGGGTACCTGCGCTCTCTCCATACAAACGTAGTCGACTGTTTCCTCCCTGGATAATGACACTAGCACAAATATTTTTGTGCAATAAAACCTATAACTGCCATGACTATGCCCCTATGTTTTGGTATTTTTCATTTTCTAATCCTCATACAAATTAAGATTAAAAAAACAAAAAATAAGGGCATGGTCATGGCAGTTATAAGTTTTATGCACCAAAAATATTTGCTCTAGTGTCATTATCCAGGGAGAAAACAGTCGACCATGTTTGCAATAGTTTATATGGAAAGAGCCCCGGGTACTCTTTCCTCTTAATAGTATGTATTTCGTTTACTATTAGTTCTGCCGCTTACGCCGTTAAGAAAATTCGCGAATACACGGACATTGAGACTGCTCGCCTAGTCTATTTCGGCTACTTCCACAGTGTCATGTCGTACGGCATCCTACTGTGGGGGTGTGCTGCAGATATTGATGCTATTTTCATATTGCAAAAGAGAGCTGTTCGAGCTATCTACAAAATGGGCCCCAGGAAATCACTTAGAGAAAAATTTAAAGAGTTAAACATATTAACGCTCTATTCCCAATATATCTACGAAAACTTGCTCTACGTTCACAAAAATCCTGATATTTTCCGTAAAAACAGCGATATTCATAATTTCAACTTAAGAAATAAGGATGAACTGACCGTGCCCGGTAGTAGGCTCCGGAAAATAAACAGGTCGTTTAATAGTACATGTGTGCTCTATTATAATAAATTACCTAAAGAGGTATATGACATGTCCATTAACAGGTTCAAAACTTTTATAAAGCATAGATTGTGCAGTAAGGCGTACTATGATACTTCGTCTTACCTTAATGATAAGAACCCATGGACGTGACTTTAGTTGCTCCATTTCAAATAATACTTTCAAATATTTGTAATATTGACCATTGTGAGCGTGATCACATGAAAAAAAAAAACCCCATGAGTTTCTTGTGCCTTCTTCTCATTGGTGGGCGCGTTCCGAAGGCACATATCCTAACGTGGTCTATTATACTTTTAAGGTACTATACATCCAAAGAAATAAAAAATTTTGATTTGATTTGAGATGTGGAAAAAGATATAAAAATTTAAAGTGTTTTGTGTTTTTAATTTTTTTCGTGAGCATTTGACGCCATTATACATATAGGAACTTTAAGAACCTATAACCTACTTGCAAACAAGGAAGTAATTTTTGATCGAAGTTCTGCCAGTCTTTTAAGTACCGTCAATCAAAATGCCGCCTATAAATTCTCAATTTGTGCATGGAAAATTATTCCAAAGTGACTTAAAAACAGACAAGGAATTGTAGTCGGAATTGTTGTAGTTGTTGTCTGGGTCGACGACCTAGTTGGCACAATGGTCACCATGCCAGACTGCCAAACACAGGGTCGCGGGTTTGATTCCTCAGACATGTATTTATGCTTAGATATTTTTCTGTGGTCTGGTTGTTTCTATGTATTATAAGTATATATTTACAATACAAAAGTATATAAGTAGTATATCCATTGTCTAGCACCCATAACACAAGTCTAGTTACTTAGCTTGGGGCTAGATGGCGATGTGTGGAGTGTACTGCGATATTTATTTATTTACTAGCGACCCACCCCGGCTTCGCACGGCTATATTATGCATGTATTATACATATAAACCTTCCTCTTGAATCACTCTATCTATTAAAAAAACCGCATCAAAATCCGTTGAGTACTTTTAAAGATTTAAGCATACAAAAGGGATATAGGGACAGAGAAAGTGACTTTGTTTTATACTATGTTGGTAGTGAAAGAGTGAAACTATGCCAAACGATTTTACTATTTAAGTATAAGTAAGTATCGTCCTTATCAAAATTGCCCCGTCACATCTTCCCATCAGAAACAGTTCAGCTTTTGCATAATGTTGTAGCCCAACTCCCACGCATGCCTTTAATGTAGCCATACCATTTAAATACATAGTAACTATGTAATCTGGAGCTAATCTAGGCCATAAGACCTAGATGTTGATAATTCTAATCTAAAATGGTAATTTGTAATGGTTTTTTCCTAAAATGGTTTGGCTTTTAGCAAGCATTTAGACAATTTTGATGTTGGACTTGGGATAATAGAAGTAAAATTGAAATTTAATAATTTTAGGTTTGGTGGATTATTAAGTTTGTAATTAAAGTTTTCAAGTTATGATACTCCAAGCATGACTCCAAGTTATGTCTTATCTACCTTAGTCGATAAATGCCTAAAAAATACCTAATTATTTTAAAGATGGAACTGTTATTATTATGTTCTATGTCAATTCTTGAAAAGACGAATTCCTAACAAGGCAAAATCAAAGGTCAAAATATATGTAGAAGGACTTTTTTAATTTTGAGGTTTGGTAGGTACTTTCCTTATAATATTATGTGTCTTCAAGTGACGACTAACAAGTGAATCTTCTAGACACGCGTGTTTATTTATTTTTTACTAGCTGGTCCCGCGGTTTCACCCGCGTAAGTCCCGACCCCGTGGGAATATCAAAATAAAAAGTAGCCGGTATCCTTCCTCGATATATGGACTATCCAACACAAAAATATTTTTTCAATTCGAACCAGTAGTTCCTGAGATTAGCACGCTCAAACAAACAAACAAACAAACTCTTCAGCTTTATAATATTAGTATAGATTTTTTGTCCTACCCAAATAGCAAAACGGGACCCTATTACTACGACTCCACTGTCCGTCTGTCTGTTTGTCTTGAACCGTGATAGCTAGACAGTTGATGTATTTCTGGAATTTCTTCCAAATCGCTCGATTTTACTTGTACACTAAGAAAATTAGAAATTTTTCAACGATTGAACTGAATCTTATCAAAACACTAACGAAATCCGTTTGAGACAAATACGTAATACACATAACACAACCTTGCTTTTAACTTTGCCGTAGTCGGTTAAAAGTTCTATTCTCTACGGTCGAAAAGTCAATAAAATCTTTGTTTTATTCAAATTTCTGGTTCACAGAAATTTACTTGTTTTTAAATCTGATAAGAAATGAACACAAATTGATGAAACTACATAAAGGGATAGCGGTAAAGTTCCGTTTGAAATTCAGTAAAATAATGTATTTTCTATGTAAATTAGAAAGGTTAAAACGTCAATTAAAAATTATTCTTTTGTTGTTCCATATTGAGTAATAATTTGATTGCACGGGCACGGATACTTAAAAGGAAAGAGAGCCGGCTCTCTCTCCATACAAACGTAGTCGACTGTTTCCTCCCTGGATAATGACACTAGCACAAATATTTTTGTTAAATAAAACTTATAACTGCCATGTCTATGCCCCTATGAATAAATTTTATTTATGCAACAAAAATATTTGTTCTAATGTCATTATATAGGCGGGAAACAGTCGAGTACGGTCGGCTGCATAATTGCAGACCCATCGTAGAGCTCCAAAACGGCTGTTATAAGAATGTTTTCAACACGAGCAAGATTCTAGACACCTGCTTTAGGTGAAGTTTAAAGTCTTCTAACTCATCAATTAATCAAACAAAAATTATTAGAATGCGAATATTCCAATAATAATAATTTTCGAACTCTACCGAGGGCTGCAATTATGCAGCCGACTGTACGTTTGTGTGGAGAGAGAGAGGTTGTACCCTTTCCTCTTAAAAATGGCCCTGAAGACCCATACAAAAAAACATTTTGTATATTTTTTTACATGCTTTTTTTTTCAGGCCGTACATTTCACTACATAGTATAAAATAAAGTCACTTTTCGCCGTCCCTATATCCCTTTGTATGCTTAGATCTTTGAAACTACGCAACGGATTTAGATGCGGTTTTTTTAAATAGATAGAGTGATTCAAGAGGAAGGTTTATATGTATAATACATGCATAATATAGCCGTGCGAAGCCGGAGCGGGTCGCTAGTATACAACTAAAAGGGAGCAAATAGCTACACTGTATTAAAAATCCAAAGCATAGTCTGTATAAAAATGTAACAGAATCGCCATTACCGGTGCGTGCCTGCGACGCAGGTGGTTGCGGGTTCGATTCCCGCCTCAAACAAATATTTATAAAGATATTCAAATGCTTAAACGACATGTGGTAAGACTTCTTTTGTCAAATGTTTTGTAACTCGTCGTCGTCACGATAAATGCTGTGGGTGGAGTGCGAGTTTTTTCGTATAGCAAACGTTACTATCACGTTAGCGTAAACGAGAAAATTGTATGAAAAGTTATAGCTTCGCATTACGTCCGCTAGGGGCGCTTTTCAACTTTCCATACAATTTTGTCGTTGACGCTAACGTGATAGTAACGTTTTCTATACGGAAAAACTCGCACTCCACCCACTGGTGCTAGGTTGCTACGAGGTTGCTACTTACTAATTATTCATAACTAGGCCTTTCTCACGATGCATGGATGGACTCTATACAGGGTTATTGGTAATTATACTAGCAAGCCGTTGAGGGCTACTTCTGTGCACCTAAACAAACAACTTTTGTTCTACGACTTTTGGAAATTCGAACATTTTTTGAAAATTTTGAGGTTAGGTTTACCTGGAAATCAGCTGTTCCTTACATGGAGATGTCATTAACCTAAAAAATATACTTATTTTTTTAGTTTTATCTACTTTTCTTAGTGTGAATGACCTTTGTTTTGAAAAATCTGCTGTTTTTCGAATTTACATATTATCCTCAAAATATTAATTATTTTTTTCGAATTTCCAAAAGTCGTAGAACAAAAGTTGTTTGTTAAGGTGCACAGAAGTAGCCCTCAACGGCTTGCTAGTATAATTACCAATAACTCTATATATACTTTTCTTTTATAAATATGTACTTATATATTACATAGAAAATGTATAATACATAGAAACAACCAGACCACAGACAAATATCTAAGCATAAATTTTGTGTGAGGCGGGAATCAAACCCGCAACCCTGTGTTTGGCAGTCCGGTATGGTGACCACTGTGCCAACTGGGTCGATGGCTCATCTGCTTAAATCAGACATGATTATCTAAATAACATACCGATATACTTATATATTTAACATTAGTTACGGACAATATATTTCTTATTATTGTTAAGTATATGTAACGTTATGTAACCGTGTTATAATAATATGAAATTATTTCAAATCTATGCAACAGCAAAAAAATGTCGCAAAATTTTATTTAATCATGTAACATTTTGACATCTAGTTAGGTACAAAGTAGAAATTACAAAATATATATTTTAATGAGAGATAATAAGATTGGGTTGTTTTTTCTCTAAGCTGGTTACGAATCGCTTGGAGGGCCCTCAAAAGATTTTTAAAAACTTTGATATTAGTGTCAAATAACAAACATATTAAACAATAATAGTACATTGCGATACAAGTGTGGAAAGTTGATCATTCCATAGAGGCGGTTTATGACGCGCGAGCGGAACGCGAGCGTGGCAAAAGCCGAGATGGAATGATCAATTCACACGTGTATCGTACGACGTTTTTTATCACAGTTGCGAATAAAAAAAAAGACTTGTTAAAATTTTAATAATAAAAAGTTTTTAAGAATTTTAGGTTATGTTTACTATTGTTTGTTAATTACACTCCCGAAAGGCTAGGCAAAAGACTTTTAACCTATACAGCGTCTGACATACAATATTTTTTTAGGGTTTTTTTCATTTGTTTTTGCGTCGGCGGTTAAAAACAGAATATATTAGTTCCGGGTTTCATTAAAAACAGAATATATAAAAAATATATATTTATGTACCTAAAGAAAAAACAAAATAAAAACAAAACTCAATTTTTAATTATTTTCAAAGACGTCATCACGTAATATTATCGTTCGCAGACTTTAGAGACAACCTTTTGAAAAGAAGAAAAAAGGTACCAACAAAGAGTTTTAAGCCAGCAAGGCTTAAAAACTCTTTGGATGGTACCTTTTTCTATACATCAAAACAGTATAACCCAGATAAAGGAGATCATTCATGTTTCTAACAAAAAATACCCACAAAAAAAAATGCCGGCCAGTAATACAAATTATTTGTATCTTGTAGAGAATAACATTTTAAACAATGTTTACTAAGGCAACAAAGAGCTACGATCAAAAATCGTTGAGTTATTTTACATTGAAAACCCAAAAAATGCATTTTATAGGGATCCGTTTGACCACTTTTAAGATCCCACTATAACTTCTGAAAGGGTTATTGGATATACCTATGTATATAAATATAATAAAAACAGACAAAACTTATCCATTTACTACTTATTTTTATATTTTTTCTGTAGTAATATCTTAGAAGTGGTCAAACGGATCTCTACAAAATGCATTTTTTTGGGTTTTCAATGTAAAATAACTCAACGATGGTTCAACGTAGCTCTTTGTTGCCTTATTAAACATTATTTAAAATGTTATTCTCTACAAGATAGAAACATTTTTTTTTGTGGCCGGCACGTTAATTTTTGGGTACGATTTGAACGATGTCCTTAAGAATGTTTCATCTACTATATGTCATTAGCAGTAAGATACGTATTTGACAAATCGGGATGACGTATTATTTTCCAACACTAGTTGGATTTTTTTTATCGCACGCGTGTATTACGTTGCATTATGAGCCTAAAAGCGGTTTAATAAGATCCACTTTATGAGCAACTGTGATAAAAATATATTTTTATAGATTGACAATAAAGTAATATAAGTAAATTTCCCAATTTTTACGAAATATTTAGTTTTTACGACAAATACTAAAAACAGGAAAACCAGAAATTTCAATGGGGCTCCCATACTGAACCCTTCGTACGCGAGTCCGACTCGCACTTGGCTGTTTTTTACCTTTCTTAAGGTGAAAGGGTACCGGCGCTCTCTCCATACAAACTATTACAAACGTAGTCGACTGTTTCCTCCATGGATAATGACACTATAGCAAATACTTTTTCATTACTCATACTCCGAAAGTAGGTCTAAATATGCCTGAAAAGCGTGTAGAAAATAAAATTTCCAGCCCTAGGGCTTTTCACTTTCACTGACAGCTGTCATGTCAAATTATGGCTTCGCACGACTTGTGCAATCTGCATGTAGCCAGTATCAGTATCATTACGCATTAGGAACTTCAAAAACCTAACCTCCTTGCTTTTTTTTTTACACCAAAGAATAATAATTATGGCTTGGCACGGCTCATGCATACAGTGCATACTGCCAGAGTTTAGTACTAAGTAACTATTTTATCTTATTTTATTATGTTTTTGTGTTAAGTTTAATCTGGTTTTTCATTTATGACTGTGTATTTTGTGTAAATAACATTTTCTAGACAAACCGTGTTACAAAAACTGTAAGTTAAATCTACGGACTTCGCTTCATTTCCCAATGTTGGATTAACTCATTATTAAAAACTTCTTCGGTAAGTACCGCCGTATTTAAGTATTGAATACAAATAGCAGAAACCTAAAAAAAAACACTACATAATGTATAACCTCTTTGGTCCCAACCTTGTAAGAGGATCAGGTAGTATGGACACATGAGTACCTACTCATGTGGTATGGAGTCTCATTCACTCTCGTTGTTATGAAGAATTTTATGTATTATTCGTAATGAAAAGCACAGTGTTTACCTTGGGTGAAAGACTCATTAATAAGTCCCTCGATCTAAGCAAAGCTTGTATCGCAGGAGAAAAAAAACGGAGGAGGTTTTTAATTCGTAGCGTATGTTTATTTTTTGTATTTAGTCGTAGTAACAAGCTTCGTAACGAGGGAGTTATGACCTTATAGCATTCACGACAGCCACAAATTACATGTCATTTGCCCATTTTACAGAGTATTCTTCACATCTTAATTTTTTTTTAAATAATGTAGTTTAAGGTGAAAGGGTACCTGCGCGCTCTCCATACAAACGTAGTCGACTGTTTCCTCCCTGGGTAATGACAATAGCACAAATATTTTTGTGTCATTAAACCTATAATTGCCATGACTATGCCCCTATGTTTTGGTTTTTTTCATTTTCTAATTATCATAGAAATTAAAATTAAAAAAATTAAAAAATAAACAAAACCAAAAAATAGGGGCATGGTCATGGCAGTTATAAGTTTTATGCACCAAAAATATTTGCTCTAGTGTCATTATCCAGGGAGAAAACAGTCGACTACGTTTGTAATAGTTTGTATGGAGAAAGCCCCCGGTACCGTTTCCTCTTAATATTCAATTTTGGAAATTGATTGTTGATTTTTTTAAATGTAATGTTCGCGAATTAGGTGTTTCTTGGAGTTAAAGACTTTTGTGTTTCATTTGTTACTTGAGTTTTTTGACCTTATTTTTTACTTTGGTCTTTATTTCCAAAAACCTTAAAATGTATTAATAATCGTCTAGCCGTAAGTAGAGAAAAACCCTCTATCGTATTATATCACCCTTGTTGAAACATATTGCATAAATAATCATTAAAATATGTATCGTTAAATATGAAAGTAAATTCCCTTACCTTAAAATACGCCATTTTACCTGAAAAATAAAAACATAAAATAAGTAAATGAACAAAAAAAGTAAGTCACATCATTTCTGAAAATAGATTCAAAATTTAGAAGTAAAAAGCTTGCCGAGTCAGTTCTTTAGGCGCATGAGTTAAAGTTTTTAATGTCATTCAACTCGATTAGAGAAACACCTTATGAAATAAAACTTTCAAATATTAATATTAAACTTTATGTGGCGTCATAATCCTTCAGCACAGTCAGTACCAAATGTTGCTTATAAGAATTTAAACATTCAAGGGCGTGGAAACTTCTTTAAAATCGGCCAAAAGATTAATTGGTACCGGATGTTGCTAATCCAACCTATTTACATTCGTTACATCTACCTAATTACATCTAGTAATTTAAAACTCTACGGTGGGTCTGCAATTCTGTTGCCGACTGTTTTTTGCAAAAACTACAATTTTAAAAAAAGTATCAAACCACTGCAAACTAGTGCAAATTAAAAACATACATTTCACCGAATTGAATTCCATACAGAAAAAGTTTACCACGATAGTTGATAACAACTTTGATTAAATCTAATTCATTATTTTTTCAAAACGTACCATTCCCATGGATGGAAACCAATGGAAAGTAGATCGTATCATTGTAGACAGTGAGCCAATGATTTAAAGACCTACGCGACGTTACCGAAAAAGTCTTGGCTTCTGGGTTTTGTTTCGAATAAGGCATTTTATTTATACAAAAATGAGATCTGATACAATCATATGGTCAGTCAAAGTTTTATTTTTCTCTCCTTTCTCTGGGCCTTGACTAGAGACAATTGTTTTGAAAAGATGTTTGAAAAGCACAATAACTACCTATGCGGCGCTGTGAGCGTGCATGCCATGAAAAATATTACAATAATTTAAAACCAATTTTTAATTAATTTCTTTTAAATATTATATTATTCCATAGGTAACTATTTATTTTTATGTCTTCTCTTTTCTACCGTGTCATAAAACACCTCACTCGTACTCTCTGGTTTCATACATCCATCTATTTTGCTTAATGGAGATTGCTTTTATGCGATAATCCCGCCTTAAATGCCACGTAAAATTGAGGTGTATTGACTTACTAGCATAACATAGTATTTATACTCTAAAAGTTAATAAAAGTTTTTAAAAAAGCCCATTTCATCGGGTAACCCTTGGATTCGTTCCAAATACGGTTCAAATAGGACGAATTTGAGCGTTTAAAAAAATTCTATCCTTACTCATCCCGTTTAATGATCAAACTGATATTCGCCAATCAAATTCCGCAATTTTATGTAGGTTCAATTCAAAAACAACGCGCACCCAAAACCTTCGCAATATTTTTAAACGTAGAGTCGCGTAGGTCTATCTGCCATGATCCCACGGTCTATATACCTACGTCTACAATTAAAATAATTACATAAACGTATACTAAGACCTCTATGTAACAAGCTGGCCAGAATGATTTAGAACTTTATTGTCTGTAAAATTTACATTTGTGATGTTTTGCACTGTTTTAGAAAGGTCTTGTAAATTGTATCCTATACAAAGACTTTTTATATTCCTATTTAAAAACATCTGTTTTTATTTATTTTTTTCCTTTTTCCCCTTTAATTTTCCATTTAGTATTTTTTTTTGTTTTCAATTTATATAGGAAAAGTAGAAGTGTAAGAGTATCAAGTTTTTGTCACGTTAGAACAAGATTTTGTTTTTGAGTGATTACTAAAAAAAAAAGTTTTTGTATGAGAAATGTCATAATCTCATCTCTATTTTTCAATATCTCTGATGCTGGTTGTGTTTAAGTTTGTTTACTCAAAAACTACTAAACCGATTGTGAATAAAATGAGGGTATATAGCTAAAGCCCTGGAATTACAGGCTTTATTTTTCTGTTTAATTAATGTACGTTATTTTAAAATAACATAAATAAATTAGTTAAAGTTACGTTTTGTGAAATAATTAAACATAGTCCCCCTTATTCCAAAACGAGGTTTAAGGATAGTCCGAGATGTGGATTTAAACCTTAGATTTAGATACAGATTTACTCGTGAACTATAGTCTAAACACTATCCTTATATAATCTTTATGGATAGTGTTTAGACTATAGATCCCTATATAATATATAGGAATAGTGTTTAAACTATAGTTCACGAGTAAATGTGTGTCTAAATCTAAGGTTTAAATTCACATCTAGGACTATCCTTAAACCTCGTTTTGGAATAAGGGCGAGTAAGTATACAAACTATTTAAGCGATGGACACCAATAACATGTTTGTTGCAATTTTTGGGATGAATCAGCTAATGAATCCCCGAAACAAGAAATCTATCAATAAATGCAATTGGTATTCCTTAAAGTAATGTAAAGACAAAATAATCGAGGTTTTTTTTCCTAATTTGTAAAAAAAAATACCAAAAAAAGCTAATAGTTTTACGACTCATTACAGCATGTTTTTTTGGTTGTCGAATTGCTCAACTTGCACCGTTTTAAGGAGATGTAATGCTTCTATTGTTAAGTTTTAAAAGGTTATCTGTGTTTTGGGCGTTTTACATGTAAATTAGTTTAAATTAGGTAAATTAAGAGTGTTAATCCAAAAAAACTATAAAACACAATTAATTTGCTTCTTGAAAGTAGGTACTTTGTAAACATATTTTTTTACAAACTTAAAAAATAATAATTTTTTTTCGAAAATGTGTTAATAAGTAATAAATTATTTTAATATTTGTATTTGTGTAATATTATATTTAAAAGTTACGCAACGTTACAAAGTTATACTTACTTAACTTAATTTAATATAAAAAAATAACTAAACTTAATCTACATAAGTTGTTAAAATAAAATAGATTAATAATTTAATTTTTACAATCAATTAGCAATAATTTAATTGTAAAACTTATTTTTCCTTTAGTCGATAACGTCATTATTCTTGCTTTTAAAACGCAGGCAAAATTTTGCAAAAAGAAATTGTAATTTGTAAAATAAAAAATAACATATTTTAGCGTAAACACTGCAAACGATTTTCCATTTTTTTCTACCATAAATAAATAAAATAAATACTAACTTTTCCAAATCAGCTCCACACAAAACTTCCCGGAAATATAGGAAAAGAAGCACTGTTCCGCGAAATATACGCGCACAAACAAAACTATGTATGGATCTAGTTTTGACCGAGAGTTCAAACACACTGCGTGCTCCAAATTCGAAATTTACTTTTTATACTTACAGCAAAATGGCGGACGCATCTTAACTTACTCGTAGTTAAGTCACAACTAAGTAGATATCTAAGTTTTAGTTGTAAAGATGTTTTAGAATATTTAGGGCAGCTTGCATGGCATTGTGCTTTAACAAATTTAGCTAAATTCTAGCTAAAAGTATTTAACGGGTAATCTAAAATTAAATTCTATTTCAATATTTACTAGGTTGATAATATTTAATCAGTATAACACTTTGACAGTAAGTTAATCATGTTTAAGGTCTTAAGTGGAAAGGGTACCGGCTCTCTCTCCATACAAACGTAGTCGACTGTTTCCTCCCTGGATAATGACACTAGCACAAATATACCTATAACTGCCATGACTATGGCCCTAATGTCTTGGTTTTTTTTTCTAATTATCATAGAAATTAAAAGTAAAAAAAAACATAAGGACATGATCATGGCAGTCATAAGTTTTAAGCAACAAAAATATTAGCTCTAGTGTCATTATCCAGGGAGGAAACAGTCGACTTCGTTTGTATGGAGAGAGAGCCGGTACCCGTTGCTCTTAAACCAATTTATATTTTGTTATGCAAGTTAACCTAAGTTCATATTTTCACCAATTATATATTTTTGGTGGAATTTTCATTGCGAAGCGTACTTGTTTTCATTATTTAAATACCTAACAACAAAATGTTATTATTTATGTGAATCGCTTGACTAATTTGTATTCTAAGTTAAAAAAAATAAAAAAAAATAGAATTGATATATAACAGTCAGTCAGTCCGGAGTCCGGACTACATTTAATATTTATCGAAAAATATTTAAGAAAATTCAATGTTATTTCTATATCTCTATTATTAAATATCTTTACTAAGTAAAGTTTTGTAACTTAAAGAAAATTATATTTACCAAATAAATAGCCAATAATTTAGATCCAATGTTGGCTATTATATGGTATAATTAGTTTTTTATTGATTTTATTATTTTAATTGTGTATTTAATTTTAACTTTTGTTTGATAAGCCCTTGAAAATAATCGTTTCACGTAGGTGCTTGAAAAATCTGATTTGTTTGAATTTTTATTTGTGCAAATCAGCGCTTGGGCTTCTTACTGTAGCATCGAAACTTTTTTCTGGGCGCGGTACCTTTTTATTTATTTACTCTGTGGCTGTGGCTGTACTACTTTTTCTTGTATTTAAAGTTTATGTTATTTTTACGCGTATATTAAACAGTCCAGAAAATAAACAATTTATTTCTTTCATACTGAAACTTTAAAATTGGATTTACTTTAACATTTTTAAATATTATACCTATTTTTAGTGTAACTATGTACTGAATAGGTTTGGAAACTCCAGGGCCTCCTATTTTGATGAATTTTTTACCTGATACGGGATGGACTTACGCGGGTAAGTATCTTCTTCTTTCTTCTTCTTCTTCTTCTTCTTCTTCTTCTTCTTCTTCTTCTTCTTCTTCTCGTATAGTGGTGTGGCTCACCTATTGTTAGAGTTTTCAGATCGCCCTAAGGCCTCTAACTTGACCTAACGACTGCTACTAGAGGTAGCAACCGGGACCAACGGCTTAACCTCCCTTCCGAAGCACGGAACATCGCATAATGACCATTTTTAGGGTTCCGTAGCCAAATGGCAAAAAAACGGAACCCTAATAGATTCGTCATGTCTGTCTGTCTGCCGTATGTCACAGCCACTTTTTTCCGAAACTATAAGAACTATACTGTTGAAACTTGGTAAGTAGATGTATTCTGTGAACCGCATTAAGATTTTCACACAAAAATAGAAAATAAAAACAATAACTTTTAGGATTCCCCATACTTAGAACTGTGAGAATTTTTTCATGTGTTTCATGTTTCATGTGTGGGTCTTTAAAAATGATATTGAGGTTTCTAATATCATTTTTTTCTAAACTGAATAGTTTACGCGAGAGACACTTCCAAAGTGGTAAAAAGTATGTAACTTCTAAAATAAGAGAATGATGAAACTAAAAAAAAATATATGTTATACATTACCATGCAAACTTCCACCCAAAATTGGTTTATTAAACGAGATCTGGTAAGTAGTTTTTTTTTAATACGTCATAAACCGTAAACCGGCATTTACCCTTCATTCATGTATTTTTACCACTAGCGCTTTTTTTTTTTTATTATTGTGATGATAATGGTACGGAACCCTTCGTGCGCGAGTCCGATTCGCACTTGACCGGATTTCATATTTCATGATGCTCCAAAGCTCAAGACACAGGTAATGAAAAAATAATTTTCAGAGAATTTATAAAGACTAACCACAAAGTAGATTTTAAAGATTAACCAAATGTAAATAACCTCATAAATCAAACTAAAACAGCTTTATAAAGCCCGTCCCCCAGTACCTACTTGCCTATATTTCCCGCGAACAGGATAACGTTATCTTTAGCACAATCTTTATCACGAGACAACACGACAATAATGTGGGCGTTGACCTTTATTCTCGGGAAATTGAACAGTGGTTCTCAACCTTTTTAACACGCTTTTATTAGTTTCACCTGTATGTTTGTATGTATGTATGTAACCGACTCCTTTGGGCACGATTTTGCCCTACTTAGAATGATCAGATTTAATTCAAACTTTGCACACTTGTCAAAGACCGATGACAATGCAATATTATGATAACATAGTGCTGATCTGATGATGGAGCTGGAAGGTGGTCATAGGAACTCTGTAATGAAATGACGAAACCCTATCGAGTTTGGGCTCGTTAGAATCGTCTTGACGAGTAGTTTATCTTTCAATGGTAACCAGGGTCTGATCTAACATATTTCGGTAATAAAGACCAAAATGTATAAAATAAATTCATAGTTTAAAAAAACTAAAAAAACACGCTTTAATAAAAATTCCAACTAAAAAATAGAAAATAAAATTTAATAAATTTGGATTAATAATATTGTAAATAGTAAGCGTGTTACATTGTGATTGCAAAAGAAAAATAATGAAAGTGTAGCAATGTGTTTAAAGCGTTTTTTTTTTAGTTTTTTTAAACTATTAATTTATTTTATACTTTTTGGTCTTTATTAAACTTGTCACCCCTATGACTTAGCTAAGGTAACCGATTTAAGAGGAAAGGGTACCGGGGGCTCTTTCCATACAAACTATTACAAACGTAGTCGACAGTTTTCTCCCTGGATAATGACACTAGAGCAAATATTTTTGGTGCATAAAACTTATAACTGCCAAGACCATGCCCCTATTTTTTTTATATCACTTTCTATGATAATTAGAAAAAAAAAAAAAAAAAAAAAAAAAAAAAAAAAAAAAAAAAGTACCCTTTCACCTTAGTAACAGGCATTGCGTTTGGCCCATTTTAAGCACCATAAGATATTAGATAGCAACTGTACTTAATTAATAATACTAAATAGGTATATGTATAGCAAAGCAATAAGGTAACAATAGTACACCATGTCTATAGAAGAATAATTACATCGACCTTGGACCACTGGCGAAGATCACGGACCAGGGGTCGACAACATTTTGGATACAAACACAATATTATTTATTTAAACAAGCGGCGAGGAAACTGTTAAGGGTCACATCTGTACACCTAAACAAATATTTTTTGTTTTACGACTTTTGGAAATTCGAACATTTTTTTTACAATTTTAAGGTTATGTTTACCTGAAATACCTACAGCTGTTCCTTACACGGAGAGATGATTAACTATAAGATTATTAAGTATACTTACTTTTTTAAGTTTAATCTAAGTACTGTTCTAAGGCTGAATGACCTCGGTTAAAAAAATCTGCTGATTTTCGAAAAAAATGTTCCAATTTCCAAAAGTCCTAAAACAAAAGTTGTTTGTTTAGGTGCAGGCCCTCAACCGCTTGCTAATATCACAGCTATGATTACAAAAAAACTTGAGAGGTGTCAAGCACACCCGGATGGAACGAAGGTCCTTTCTATTACTTAATTAGTGAAGGAATAGTAATCATTTTTATTTTTTTTTGTAAATAATCGTCGCGACATCGCACTGTTCAATGCGAAATAGAAAGACGAAACGAAAATAACTGGCTTGCTTTCTATGCAAAAAGTGTCGTTAAAACTTTTGGTCTTCATTTTTTCCGTCTAGTCAAAACCCTGTATGTATAGTATGTATAACTTGAAGGATGAAGTAGCATCTACGATGCTACATCGATCGCGGATGTAGATAGCGTGCAGCGCAGCGACAGCGTTCCAAAATGTTGACGAACCCTGTAACTTTCCAGCATAAATCAAAGTTTGACAAGCATTGCTTAATCCAAAGTACATTAACCTAAGGAACTCTAATATTTTTGTTTTGTAATTAGTTGAAATGCATGATTTTTATCTAAACACGCGTATGTTTTGTTTGAAACATCGTGTAGGAACGCAGCCGCAGAGAAGTATGTAAACGTTTTATCCGTGGAATAGTACCTACAGTACAGGCTCTAATATTTCATTCAACCATAAAACATAAAAATGATAGACATAAAAAATTAAAAAAATTAAAAGTGATAAAATCTCTAATATCTCTAATCTCTCTGTGATAAAAAAGATCTAATAAAATAAAATTAAATTAAACAATATGGCACAATGGGCGGCCTTAAAAGCAATCTCTTCCAGGCAACCTTTAGTGAGATAGCAGAGAACAGAACAAAAAAGTCGCAGTTCGAGTCTCGCTACAGTGCTAAAATTTTGATTTGAGATGCATTTTAACACGTCATAATGATAGGTCTTCGTTCGACATTCCGCAACTTACTTAAGCAATTTCGATCCAAGTTATTCAAGACACTGTAGTGCCTGGAACATGGTATTAGATGGACTACACCACCCTCTCAGCTTAGTCGACCATGTCCAAAGAAAAGGACTCGTCAGACAGCTAAGCCACCGTTTTCCTTCTGCCATATTTTCCCAACATCTCCTAAGTTGTGCTAAGTAAGTAACTTATTTACGAATCTATTCGCTCTAATAACTTTGGCAACGAATTCACACAATTTTAACTGCGATCGTCCATTAAAATTCGAAATTGTTCTCTATAAAGACATTATTACACTTGGGGACAAACAATTAGGATCAGCCGGAAAGCTACGAACGAAGTTCATTTTGAATTTGGCTATAGTTAATTATTATTTTCGCAAATAATCAGTGATGGAATTGATGTAAATCTCTTTTCCTAATTTTGATAAATCTTAATCATTTGATCATTTAATTAAATCTAACTCAAATTATCGTGTTAATTGAACAGCTGAAAAGAAATTAAAATATGACGGAAAAGTGTTTTTGAACTTTTATAAAATTAAACTTTTTAAACCACCCATTACTACCCTAGAATTGTACGTGAAGCGGTTGAAATTAAGAAATATGTCAATTTCAACCGGGAAATTGGATACAAGCTCTCATCTACGTGGAATTCAGTGATAAAAATGTGCAAGTGTCGCGAGATATCTCCGGATATATCTTCGGATATAGTGAGTGTGGTGTGCCGCGGCCTTTATGACTGTTGACAAAACTGTTTATAAAATCGAGTGACGGTACTCGACCTACCCTCGGTTACTACCCTCAACTATCAACATGAGAGGGCAACGCTCGCGGCTGCTCCAGTCTCCTCGCGACCATGACTATTGTAACATAGTCGAAATGTCGAGGTAAGAGAAATAAAAAACAAAAAAAATACGCGATTAAGACCCGGGAAAATAATTACTATTTTTATAAAATTACTTATAAAGTTTTAGATATTTTGTGTCGTATATTTTTTTGCTGCAACCAAAATTGCACTGTGTTCTCCAACATAAATAGAAACCGAATCTCAAAATTTGAAACTATATCTATCGAATTTTTAGTTAGAATATTATTTATTTTCAACAAAAAGAGAGAATAAATAAATAAATAAATATTTCAGGACATATTAGACATCGCCATCCAGCCCCAAGCTAAGCAACTTAATGCTTGTGTTATGGGTGCCAGATAACGGATAAACTACTTATATACTTTTTTTTTTGTAAATATATAATAATAATAATAATAAAAATAATATAATAAAAAAAAACATATAATAATAAAAATAATAATAATAATAAAAAGTCTTTGCGTGTGAACGTGGAGAAGCTAGCGAGCCCCAGGACGAGGAAGACTTATGCAGAAGCTATGGGTAGTAAGATTCTGCCTGTTGATGTTGAAACTGGTGATATCGATGCTGTTTGGGAAACCCTATCATCTTCCACACTGAAAACTGCTGTCAATACCATAGGCTTAAAATCCCGAAAACACGAAGACTGGTTTGACGAAAACAACAAAGTCTTAATGGAGGCTATCGCTAAACATCGAAGTCTCCTTAGGCGGCACACAGGATCGCACAATGGTGGAAGCAGCGTGGAGATAAAAACAAGTGATCGTGAACTTCGCAAGCTCACGAGAGAAATCAAAGACAGGTGGTGGCGAGACAAGGCAGAACATATGCAATGGCTTGCGGATAGTAATCAGCTTGGTGAATTTTACAATGAAGTTCGAAGGCTTATCGGCTCGGCCAATTTCATTAGGGTGCCTCTGAACTCATTGGATGGCAGTAGCCTTCTAAAGAACAAAGAGGATGTACTCAAGCGTTGGGCAGAACACTTCAATGTATTACTGAACGTGGACCGATCAGCTGATCTAAATTATATTAACGCTCTGCCTCAGCTCCAGATTGCAGATGAGTTAGATGAAGCCTTGACTCGAGATGAAGTTGTTTGTGCAATAAAACAACAACAGAACAAACGTGCTGTCGGCATTGACTTTATACCGGGTGAATTGTTGAAGTACGGTGGTGACGAGTTGCATTCGCTGGTTTGGGAACTGTTTGTTCGGATGTGGGAGGAGGAACAAGTCCCTAAGGCTTTTAAGCTGTCTCGCATCAGGGCTCTCTATAAGAACAAGGGCGACCGAGCGGACTGCAATTCTTACCGCGGTATTTCACTGCTATCAGCACCTGGGAAAGTTTTTGCTAGAGTACTGCTCAATCGCCTCAGGGCACTCTCAGAAAGGATCTTACCTGAAACACAATTCGGATTTCGACCTGACAGAGGGACTTGTGAGGCGATTTTCGCAGTTCGACAGCTCCAGGAGAAGAGTAGGGAGCAAGGCAGGCATTTGTACCTCTGCTTTGTTGACCTGGAGAAGGCGTTTGATTGTGTTCCTCGCGAGGCCCTTTGGATAGTTCTTAAGAAATTGGGGTGCACGGAGAAGTTTGTGAAACTCCTGCGTCTCCTGCATGACGACATGGAGTGCTGTGTAATAGCTGACAGCGAACAATCAGGTTTCTTCTCCGTTACCTGTGGAGTGAAACAGGGTTGTGTCCTGGCTCCCACTCTATTCGCCTTATACTTCGCAGTCGTAGTCCGGGAAGTCTTAAAATCTTCCATTGAGGGAGTTAGAATTCGTTTTCGAACAGATGGTGGCCTCTTTAACTTATCTAGACTTAAAGCTAGCACGAAAGTATCCTACGATCATATTGAGGAAATTATGTACGCAGATGACCTATGTTTTATGGCTGAATCCCCGGAAGGTCTACAGCAGCTTGTCACAAGTCTTCATAAGCAATGTTGCCAATTTGGCCTGAAGATCAGCGTCAAAAAGACGGAAGTCATGTCTTTGGACACTTACGGTCATGAGACATTGACTATTAAGCTCGAAGAAAACGTACTTAAGCAAGTGGACAAGTTTCGCTATTTGGGGAGCACAGTAACAACAAAGTGCGACATAGATGCCGAAATTAACAGCAGAATCGGTGCTGCTGCAGCAGCCTTTGGTAAATTAAACTCCAAAATTTTCTGCTCGCATGACCTTAAGTTGGCCACAAAGGTTTCTGTGTATATGGCTGTCGTTTTGCCTAATATATTATACTCCGCTGAGACATGGACACCGTACCGACGCCACATTCGACAATTGGACCGTTTCCACCTCAAATGTCTTCGCACCATTCTTAACATCCGCTGGTCTGATCGTGTGCGTAATAGTGAAGTCTTGAGACGGGCCAATGTGGGGGGCATTGAGTCGTATCTCATGAGGAGACAACTTCGTTGGTGCGGCCATGTTTCGCGTATGTCGGAGGAGAGAGTGGCGAAGCGCATCTTTTTCTCTGAACTTCAGGAGGGCAAGCGAAAGCATGGCGGGCAACTCCTGAGATTTAAAGATGTGCTTAAGCGCCACATGAAAGGATGTGAGATAGATCCCTCTTTGTGGGAGGATTTAGCATCCAACCGTGGAGAGTGGAGATCACGCGTGAAAGTCAAAGTCTCAGACTTTGAAGCGCGCCGCCTTCATGACCTCGATACCAGGCGTGAAGAGTTGAAAGCCCGACCACCAGCGGCTATCAGTTATAATATTAATAACGGTGTTCTGACATGTCCACATTGTGCCCGTACCTTTGTTAACAAAATTGGGTATGTGAGCCATGTTAGAGCACACGTGCGACGTCAGTAGTGGAGAGTCGAAGTGGTCGCCGTGGCCGAAACCGGTCAGGAGGATTATTACTTTTTTTTTTGTAAATATATACATATTATACATAATAATATAGGAAACACCCAGAACCAGAAACAAGAATTTATGGTCAGCATAAATACTCGTTCCCGGCGGGAATCGAACCCGCAACCTTCTGCGTCGCAGTCGGGTGTTCGCCCGACGCGCCACAGAGGTCGTCAGAGAATACAAAGTTTTAAAGCTTAATAAAACTAAATTAATTGTTGCAAAACGGACCCCAACTCAGAGAAATGCTAGTCTCGACTAACGGTGGTCTTCCGTTGAGGCCGTTGAATTTTGGGCTTTCCCGACATGAGAGATGCGACGTAAAAACTTATTGTAACGGATCTAAAACAAATGCACTGTACTGTAAATCGACCTTGATACTTTCCTTTACAAACAATAATGATTTGCATACGCCACATCTATTGTTAGGTAGGTACATACATTATGTAATACCTATACTTATACCTACCTGTGAGAATATATTCATTAACCGATATTACTGTAACTAGTAGCTCAACAAGTAGTAGGTAAACGAAAGAGATTCCGTCATTCCTTGGACTACTGCAAGAGAGTGGAATCAGTTGCCTGCGTCTGTCTTTCCTGACGTGTACAATTTGGGACTTTTGGGAGTGTTCAAGTCGCGAGAAAAAACTTCAAAATTTACAAAAAAAAAATTAATAAAAAATGGTGGTCTGTAAAGTTGGTTTACGGACGATAATTTCACGTGATATCGTCAATATGAAAACGATTAAAAATTGAGTTTTTTTTGTTTTTCCTTTATAATTATATTTCTTTTTCTTTTTCTGTTTTTTTTTCCTTTATATTTTTCTAGACGCGTGCTGCGTCACGTGACATGACGTCACATTCCTAGAACGTGACATGACGTCACACTTTTTTATGAATGCAGGTGTTCATCAATTATTGCTAAATGTTCGATTTTCTAAAAGTCGTAGAACAAAAGTTGTTTTTTTAGGTGCACAGAAGTAGTTGTTAGTATAGATAGGTATAGTAAATTGTAATTTCACCTCGATGTACCGAAAATCTATGAAATAAATAAATATTGCAGAACATTCCACACATCGCCATCTAGCCCCAAGCTAAGTAACTACACTTGAGTTATGGGTGCTAGACAACGGATATACTACCTACATACTTTTCTTTTGTAAATAATATACTTATAATACAGAGAAACAACCAGACCACAGACAAATATCTAAGCATATAAATACATGTCTGAGGCGGGAATCGAACCAGCAACCCTGTGTTTGGCAGTTCGGCACGGTGACCATTGTGCCAACTGCGTTGTCAATGGAATGTACCCAAAATCTATGAAATAAATAGTCTAATTCTATCTATACTGCTTTAAAAACAAAAACGAATGTCAAAATACTACCTAATTATTCAAAGGAGTGTTGTTACATTAAACTTACATATGCATAGTCATTGCAAAATGTATGTAATTGCTCCTAGAATCAGTTCAAATTGTAATTTAAAATGGTTTTATTGCTGTTTTATTAGTTTATTATTACTATTGCTTAAGTAGAGATAGTATAATCTTCGTGTGATCAAAGCTAGATAAAATTGGCAAAGAATTTCATAAACTTCTGTCACTTTTTTCAATGAAATACTGTGCCAAAATCTTCTAACTTTCTTTCGCGTTGACGTTGAAATATTTCAAAATCCTTTCCTTTTCTTATAAACATATTTTAATTTGTAGTTTTAAGTAAGTAATCATTTTTTTAATATTTGATTTTATAGTGTAATAAAGTTTTTTAAAAAATAAATTAAACTAACATACACAATGCGTGTTATGCCTAAAATAATCCCACAAGAATTACAAGTTAGAGAAGTAGGTAAATCAAATACTCTGAATTAGAATTTTTGACAGACATTTGTCACGGCCGTTCATTTCATTGATAATTTTACATCTGTAAGTTTACTCAATACATATCTATTTTCTCCAGTAAAACGTGTTTATCTTTGGCCTTCTGAAAAAGATAAATAAAATCATTTGATTTGAATAACAATCATACAACAAACATGATTACTACAACAAACCTATAACTGCCATGACTATGCCCCTATATATATTTTTTTTATAATCATAGAAATTAAGATTAAAAAAATAAAAAATAGGGGCATGGTCAATATGGTCATGGCAGTGATAAGTTTTATACACCAAAAATATTTGCTCTAGTGTCATTTCATTATCCAGGGAGAAAACAGTCGACTACGCTTGTAATAGTTTGTATGGAGAGAGCCCCCGGTACCCTTTCCTCTTAAGTACTTCAACTGTGCTTCAACTACGTACAATTTACACAATCAAAACACCTAGTTGTAATGAATTTAAGTACTTACTACGAAATTGTATGATGTCCAACGATAGTAGTGCGTATCTGTGGTGTACGCTCATTCACACGGCTCTGATAATCATCACTAACACATTGCTTGCTGACATGGGCTTTTTTTAACCTAATGGGTCCCACGTCAGTAGCGCGGTGGACGAACACTCGACTTTGCAGAAAGTATTTTTTGAATAAATAATTATGGACATTTCAAACAGTGTCATCCAGCAAACGGATAGAATACATATAAACTTTTTGAAGTTATTCTTCTTTAGGCGCGTTATGAAAAAATGATGAGAGTGAAATTTTACAAAAGCGTCACACAAAATTCTCACGGGAGAAGTTGTTTAAATCTAAATTGAACTTTATTGATTGTGTTGACAATCCTTTTCCAGTCCAGAGTTTTTTGTCGGACGAGTTTTTTGTCGGACGAGTATTTTGTCGGACGAGTTTTTTGTCGGACGAGTTTTTCGTGAGTTTTTTGTCGGACGAGTTTTTTGTCGGACGAGTTTTTTGCCGGACGAGTTTTTTGTCGGACGAGTTTTTTGTCGGACGAGTTTTTTGTCGGACGAGTTTTTTGTCGGACGAGTATTTTGTCGGACGAGTTTTTTGTCGGACGAGTATTTCGTCGGACGAACTTTTCGTCGGACGAGTTTTTGTCGGACGAGTTTTTTGCCGGACGATTTTTTTTTTTTTTTTTTTTATAATGCCAAAGAAGTATAACTTCTCACGCGCGTACATAAGTACACGCACCCATTTTTCTTTTGTAAATACATACTTAATAAACATTTGTTTAAAGTGGAAATCGAAGCCGCAACCTTTTGCTTCGCAGGCGGGTATTCGCCCTACACGCCACAGAGGTGCAATACGGTGTAAGAGGCAATGCTAACAGACTAATTGAATCTTACATATCTAATAGAAGACAAAAAGTTTTACGTGACAACAACTGTGCTCGAGTGGAAGGGACGCGTGCCTTTCACTTTTTATGTCTGTCTCTCTCGCTCTTAGGCGGGCTAACCATGCCCGCGTGCCTCTCACTCGCTCTCATTGTGAGCGCATAACGTCAGCGGAGCGTAACGCAGTTTCTTGAAGTGTCACCCGGCAAACCAATTTATAAAACGTTGTCACGTCAAAAGTACACATAAACAGAGTTGATCCTGTCACCGGTACTGACACTAGCTACGCGTCAAATGAAAGGTTGGTAAGTAAAGGTGTTCCACAAGGAAGCGTGTTGGGTCCGCTCCTTTTTATTATTTATATAAATGACCTTCCTAATGTGACTAACCATTTTATGACAATTTTTGCTGATGATAGTACTATTTTATTTACTTATGACAATTTAAATAATGTAGAATCTGACATAAATAATACTCTAATATCTTTAATTAATTGGTTGACATTGCATAACTTAACAATTAACTTGACGAAAACATATTTGATTAATTTTAAACAAAGAAATAACATCCCCTTAGAATTTAACATTATTTACTTAGGCAATTCCATCAAAGAAATAGATTATACAAATTTTCTAGGCTTAACCATAGATAATAAATTAATGTGGAAACCTCATATTACTAATTTAGTAAAAAAAATAAATCAATTTTCTTACGCACTTTATAAATTACGACAAGTTGCAAATGTCTCTACACTATTAGCAGCATATCATGGATATGTTGCAGCTGCTCTTAGATATGGCATAATGTTTTGGGGCAACACTACTGACAAGCAGAGCGTTTTCGTAGCCCAAAAGAAATGCATAAGGTCTATGTTTGGCTTGATGCCAGACGATTCGTGTGAACCTTATTTCCTTAAATTTATATAAAATTTTAACACTTCCATCGTTGTACATAAGTGAGATAGCTAATTTTGTTAAAACTAACCCCCACTACTTTACAATTAAACCTACTGGAAGCAGACGTCAAGGTACTTTGGAGACAACCAATAAGTGTAAAGGTCTTCTTAAGAGAATGAGTGTAAACTGCATGGCACCTATCATCTTTAATAAAATACCAGAATCAATTAGATCTTTCAATGATACTAAAAGGTTTAAAGCTGCACTCAATGGCTTTCTTGCTAAAAAGGCGTACTATGACTTAAGGGACTTTTTAAATGATAGAAAATTGTAATAATATGTTAGCTACTTTGACATGTGGATAATTTATATTTAAAAATGACTGGACACAATTAATAATAATTTGACATTTAAATTCTATGAGCCATTTTTTTGACATTTGTGTAATTCTTATTTTTGTAATTAGGTACTTGACACTATTAATATTTTGACATTCAATTTTGTGAGCCAGTTTCACATAATTAGGTAATTTTTTTATTTTTATAAACCTTTATAGCTTTTAGGATATTTCGCAACCTAGTATTGACCTAAATTTTAAAATAATAATTTAAATGTACCAATAAAATTTCATATGCCGATAAGGCGAATCATGGCTGTACCTACGTATTTTCTACCACTGTGAACCATCATTGTTAACCCATGTTTTATGAAATAAATGAATATGAATAGGTCGTCAAACACAAATGATAAAGTCATCCTTTGACCTTTATCACACCTGCCTGACATTGTAGGTGTGATGTGATGGCTTTTTGGCATATGGGTCATTTATATACAAAGTACAGCAACCGAAGTGTTAAGTTTTTCTCTAGAAAGATACGCACAAGATAAATCCAATACATTATGCTAGTTTAATTCGTAATCCTTCCTGTTGTTACCTATTTTGTAATTAAATTTATTACACGAATAGTTTTATATTGTGTAAATTCTTTACAACATACGTTTGAGAATTGTTACTTGCCGTGCAATATATAATTTTTTTCCTACAGCTAAAGTCTCCGTCCACCATACTGTAAAAGTTGGCTTTAACATCTAATCCTGTAGTGCCTGTAGAGTAGGCTTGTCCGGCACCTATACAATCCTCTCAACTTAGTCGGCCGTATCCAGAAGAACGAACTCGTCAACACTTCTGGAGCCAACTAAGGCCGCGGGTTTCATCGCCATTCAAAGTCAAAAAATCAAAATTCAGTTTAAATCATTCGTTTGATAGATAACATTGAATCGTCTTAAAAACTAAGATAGAAAGCGTGTGCAAAGGACCATTGAAACAGTAACAAAAGACGATCGATCGTGACATAAAGACCCGATAAATTAGGAGTTTCGGGACTTCCGGGGATCGGAATCCTCCGGTACTGACTCCTCAATATTAGTTATAGAGAATCTACAAAAATTTCAACTTGCTAGGCCCACCCGTTTCTGTGAAAATCGGTGTTGAGACACGGACAGACAGACGGACCAGAGAAGGTTCCTTTTTAACCTTTTGAGGAACGGAACCCTAATGAAAACGTGATGCGCCAGCGCCGATATCAAAGCAGTCAACTAGACGGAGACTTTAATATTTAATTTTCTTACCTTCTGGTTTTTTTATTGTTGAAAACCCACGCTTTTGTCTTATTTCGAGTTTGATTGCATTTAATTTGTGTCCGGTTTTTCTTACTTTGGACTTCTCCTTGAGTTGTCTAATGAACTTTAGTTTTTAATTGTTTTTGTCTAAATAACTAAAACAATATAGATGTAGACAAAATTAATTAAAAATTAACATTTCCGTATGTACTTACCTACTATTAACTCATACAGTTTATGCTTATGCGTGTATACCGTTGCACTTGAAAGAACTCAATGGTGTTATTTTCCATAAAAAACTAAAATCCTGGTTAATATCCGAAATTTTTAGATAATGACGAAAAAAATAGATTACCTATTAGTATGTACCTGTACCAATTCAGTATAATTAGTGATCTAAGTTTTAAGCATCTATGTTTTTATATTGCTCGAAATGAGTAATCTGTTGGAACCAAATCATTTTTATCATCTTTATGGTAATACACAGATAGAGCAATATATGATATTCTATTCTATGTATAATATAAGTCATGCCTCGTCATGCTTCGTACAAAGGAATGGAATCAGTTGCCTGCGTATGTCTTTCCTGACGTGTACAATTTGGGGTCTTCAAGTCGCGAGTGAATAGGTATCTTCTAGGAAGGTGTGTTACATCTTAGCCCGCATCGTCACCTACCATAAGGCAGGTGTGATAGTGGTCAAACGATGACCGTTTGTAAAAAAAAAACGTTTTTGTGTCTGTTTGATTCCGATGACACCAAAATATAGGTACATTTTCATGAAAAAAAACGACTAAATTAAAATAAATAGATGAGTTGATGCGAATTCTAAAACAATAATGGTATACTTAAGTAAGTAAGTATTAAAAAAAAGGGCCAAGTGCGAGTCGGACACGCGAGCGAAGGGTTCCGTACCATGTTGTATGAGAGCCCTACTTTTTTTTTTTAATATTTTTTGTTAAAGCAGCAACAGAAATACTTATACATAATCTGTAAAAATTTCAACTGTCTAGCTATCACGGTTCATGAGATACAACCTGGTGACAGACAGACGGACACTGAAGTCTTAGTTGAGTCACGTTTTCGAGTACGGAACCCTAATAAATATAAGAAATCTACAAACAATGATACCGGCTCAATTTTTGGTTATCTATAAACATTGCAACATTTTGTATTTCTTTATGTGGTTTAGTTTAATGGAGCCGTCGTGATCTGTGAAATAATTGGATCAGATGCGACCTCGGGGCAGTTGGTATAGGTATTGTTACCTACTTAGCTGGTTATAGCTTGTTAAGAGGAAAGGTACCTCTTGCCATGGCTCCTCCGCCGCGTCGTCGTCGCAGACTGGGTACACCCAAGAAGTGCTGGCTTGACGCCGTAAAGGGTGATATGCGTGCAAATATTATGTACCAAACGGGATGCGTAAAAGTAGGAATGCGGACCCCGGGCTCCCGAGAGGGATGCAACCGGGAACATCGCGAGCGCTGATGATGATGATGAAAGGAAAGGTACCCGGCACTCTCTCCATGCAAACGTAATCGACTGTTTCCTCCCTGGATAATGACACTAGCACAAATATTTTTGTTGTATAAAACCTACTACTTAACTGCCATGACTGACTATGCCTCTATGTCTTGGTTTTTTTTTGAAGTGAAAACTTCTTATGGCGCGTTGGGCACTTTTGTGGGTGAGCATTTTCCGCCGTTCTCGCGACAGATTTTGACGCGACAGATGAGATTTTATTTGTGTTAGTCTTTTTGTTTAACTTATACTGCCATCTATTCTAGAAAGACCGCTATTCGAATGTAGATGGTGCTGATTTAAATTTTTTACTGCCATCTAGCGAATAAAAAATAAACTATATTTGTTTAAGTAAGTGCTAATAGATGGCAGTAGCAGATCGTTTCAAGAAATATTCTATGAGAAATAACAAGTTTATTGTTTTCACTTCTGCCTGCACTCCCGGAGTGCGCTGTTTTTTTTTTCATTTTCTAATTATCCTAAAAATTAAGATTTAAAAACAAAAAAAACTAAACATAAGGGCATGGTAATGCCAGTATAAGTTTTATGCTAAAAAAATATTTGCTCTAGTGTCATTATCTAGAGAGTAAACAATCGACTACGTTTGTATGGAGAGAGAGCCCGGTACCCTTTCCTCTTAATAAAGTAGGTAGAGTTGAAACATCTCTTTCAAGATGAAGATGGAAAAAGTCTGTCTTTCCTGAAATGTATGTCTTCAGACAACTTGTAGACGCGCGTGTTACAGTGTTACAGTCAATATCAATAACACATTCTTACTGCCTCCAGTCAGTCGCTGATATCATTACTGTCACTTAGCTGCGGTCCGAAATTGACATAAAGCTGCGCGTTACAGAAACTGTTCGTAGTAAGATTTTTCAATGTAACATAATCCCGTAGTACCTATAGTAGAGATAGGTACCTACCTATCGATGAAAAATTTTCGTAGAAGCAAAATTCAATAATACAACTTTCGCACTCAAGTTGAAACTCGGGTGGGGAAAAATGCGAATAGAAACTTTGCTACGCTAGGGTTGCCAACTGTCCATTTACTGCTTTCTGGGGTGTCCAGGGCTGTCCTGGATAGTTTATAAGCATCGTCCTGAGTCCTGTTAAGGATCTATGCTTTAAATTTCGCGTGCCACTAATCGCTATGTCACTCACTGAACAACAAAGTAGCAATGTGCAGACTGATTGTTGTCTCTTTCGCGTTACTAAGTTTTTGTACGCACTGGAGCTCTTTCTTTCTAGTAGAAAAAAACTGTATATCTGTGTAAAATCTCATATGTCGCGAGAACATACGCAAAAAGAGTTTTAGATGAAAAAAAAAAAATAGTCGGACGACAAATAGTCGTCCGACATTTGTCGTCCAACAAATTGTCGTCCGACATTTATCGTCCGTCAATAGTCG
This sequence comes from Idaea aversata, assembly GCA_907269075.1. Classification (NCBI taxonomy): domain Eukaryota; kingdom Metazoa; phylum Arthropoda; class Insecta; order Lepidoptera; family Geometridae; genus Idaea; species Idaea aversata. Next base: position 1,265,259 of record OU026109.1, read on the forward strand.
TCCGTTAAAAAATACCATATGTACGTCTTAATACACTCACAGCCAAATTAAAAACAGTAGGCCCAGGCATACATTTTCGCCGCGCCGTAGAGAGGGGATAGCTGTCTACTCTCCATCCGTCTTACGCTTTTTCGATCAGGTCACGTGTCCTGACGCGAGTTTAAGATTTTATACCCATTACAGAAAAAGTGCTCAACGCCGCTAAAGAAGTTTTCACTTCAAAAAACATATAAGTTTAAGTTAAACACCAATAAAAAAATATGTGATTGCTATTAGTTGTTATATTCAGTGCATATAACAATTAGGTAGGTACTGCATTTATATAGTCCTGTCTTAAAACCGAAATGTCCTGGTATTTCTATATTCAAATCCGGGATTTCTAAGTTTGCAGATGACAACCCTATGCTACGCGGACTTATTAAGTTTGAGGTACAGTATTAATTACTCCTCAAGTAGGTGGTTTGCTTAGGTATCTCGAAACTTGGATAGATTTTGATGAAACTTGGTAAAAGGATACCTACTCCTTAACTCATTCATTTAAGGGTAAACTATTCTACATTTTATTCAGATATTCCCACGTATTCGCAAATGACGTATTAATAACAAGTATATGTAATGAAATAATAACACACCAATTTAATAACAAGTTACAGAAAACAGGTACCTACGTAATAATAAGAACAACAAACAAAAGAATATAATTAAATCCTAACCTAACCTTGCTTTCTTCTCAAACCAGGTGCCTTTATACAATGTGTTCCGACGAAGGGTTCCTAATACGAAAGGGGGGTAGTTATACATATACGTCAAAACGAACTTAAGGGCCGGTATGACCTGAAAAGCCCCTTTTCCAATGTATAATTAAGTAACTTCCGCTACATCTACAACACTAATTTTTATTTAGAATGTATCTTTAGATCTTTTTTAAAAAGAATTTTGTTTTAAAATAAATGTAATATATGTATTACCTTCATGGTCTTATCTCACAGGCTGGTTTGGTGATTGATATTTTTCACCTTTAGAATATCATTACGATTTATATGGCAGTCTACCTGAAACTGAAATGCTAGCTGTTATTTCCACTGTTGCATACTCTTCTCAAATAATCCCAATATAATGTTTATTTTAAAAACAGCTGTTTTTTGGAAAAAAGATAATTACTATTAATGTTTAACATAACCCTCCTTTTTGGCTTCGCCGTAGTCGGGTAAAAATAGTAGGTCCATCACAATAAATAAAAATAGGACTTTAATGTCTAACTCCATAAGAATAGCGGCAACAGAAATATCTAACATCATCTGTGAAAATTTCAACTGTCTAGCTATAACGGTTTATGAGATACAGCCAGCCAGACAGACAGTGGAGTCTTAGTAAAAGGAAAAGGTACGAACGAAACCCTAAAAACATCTGTTTTTCCAATAAACATAACGTCATAATTTTCCAAAAGTGATAAAAAATTTAAAAGTCATAAAAAAACCTGTTGGCGTAAACGTCTGTTATAGGAACCCTCTATCGCATTAGAAACTTTCGTTAGAACACATTGTATAGCTCTAGATCAGTAATTTTAAGTAGGTATGTCGGAACGTCATAGACAAAACGTTTATTGTCTTAATAAGTAAGTATCATGGTAGGTTAGCTCTATTTACTTTGCTGATTTATTTAGGTTCTTTACTCGTAAGTTAGAAGCTGCAGCGTTTGATGTATAATCCGCACGCAATGAGAATGGGATGGAACTTTGTCAAAGTAAATCGAAAATGACAGTTTTCAAGTAGAGTTAGCATAAAAGTTCTGAATAATAGGTAATTAGTTTTGATTTTTTTTATTTATTCATCTTTAGTGTAGTTATATAGTATAAGTATTTCTACTGTATCTGAAGAATTCACGGACAAACATACATACTGACACATTTACGGGTTATGAAATCGCCATTTCTCCATAGACAGTCTATGGAGAAATGGCGATTTCATTTTAAAAAATGTTGTTTCTCTAAAATTATAAATAAAACGAGCACATAAGGACCGTAAATGTGTCAGTATGTATGTTTGTCCGTGAATTCTTCAGATACAGTAGAAATACCTATACTATATAACTACACTAAAGATGAATAAATAAAAAAAATCAAAACTAATTACCTATTATTCAGAACTTTTATGCTAACTCTACTTGAAAACTGTCATTTTCGATTTACTTTGACAAAGTTCCATCCCATTCTCATTGCGTGCGGATTATACATCAAACGCTGCAGCTTCTAACTTACGAGTAAAGAACCTAAATAAATCAGCAAAGTAAATAGAGCTAACCTACCATGATACTTACTTATTAAGACAATAAACGTTTTGTCTATGACGTTCCGACATACCTACTTAAAATTACTGATCTAGAGCTATACAATGTGTTCTAACGAAAGTTTCTAATGCGATAGAGGGTTCCTATAACAGACGTTTACGCCAACAGGTTTTTTTATGACTTTTAAATTTTTTATCACTTTTGGAAAATTATGACGTTATGTTTATTGGAAAAACAGATGTTTTTAGGGTTTCGTTCGTACCTTTTCCTTTTACTAAGACTCCACTGTCTGTCTGGCTGGCTGTATCTCATAAACCGTTATAGCTAGACAGTTGAAATTTTCACAGATGATGTTAGATATTTCTGTTGCCGCTATTCTTATGGAGTTAGACATTAAAGTCCTATTTTTATTTATTGTGATGGACCTACTATTTTTACCCGACTACGGCGAAGCCAAAAAGGAGGGTTATGTTAAACATTAATAGTAATTATCTTTTTTCCAAAAAACAGCTGTTTTTAAAATAAACATTATATTGGGATTATTTGAGAAGAGTATGCAACAGTGGAAATAACAGCTAGCATTTCAGTTTCAGGTAGACTGCCATATAAATCGTAATGATATTCTAAAGGTGAAAAATATCAATCACCAAACCAGCCTGTGAGATAAGACCATGAAGGTAATACATATATTACATTTATTTTAAAACAAAATTCTTTTTAAAAAAGATCTGAAGATACATTCTAAATAAAAATTAGTGTTGTAGATGTAGCGGAAGTTACTTAATTATACATTGGAAAAGGGGCTTTTCAGGTCATGCCGGCCCTTAAGTTCGTTTTGACGTATATGTATAACTACCCCCCTTTCGTATTAGGAACCCTTCGTCGGAACACATTGTATAAAGGCACCTGGTTTGAGAAGAAAGCAAGGTTAGGTTAGGATACTTAATTATATTATTTTGTTTGTTGTTCTTATTATTACGTAGGTACCTGTTTTCTGTAACTTGTTATTAAATTGGTGTGTTATTAGTAGCGTTCTGCGGATTCACTCGCGTCATTTGCGAATACGTGGGAATATCTGAATAAAATGTAGAATAGTTTACCCTTAAATGAATGAGTTAAGGAGTAGGTATCCTTTTACCAAGTTTCATCAAAATCTATCCAAGTTTCGAGATACCTAAGCAAACCACCTACTTGAGGAGTAATTAATACTGTTCCTCAAACTTAATAAGTCCGCGTAGCATAGGGTTGTCATCTGCAAACTTAGAAATCCAGGATTTGAATATAGAAATACCAGGACATTTAGGTTTTAAGACAGGACTATATAAATGCAGTACCTACCTAATTGTTATATGCACTGAATATAACAACTAATAGCAATCACATATTTTTTCACGAATACAAGAATTCACGGACAAACATACATACTGACACATTTACGGTCCTTATGTGCTCGTTTTATTTATAATTTTAGAGAAACAACATTTTTTAAAATGAAATCGCCATTTCTCCATATAGATTGTCTATGGAGAAATGGCGATTTAACAGCCACAGACAATAATAATTTTTCTTTAAATCAATGGATCCGTTTCAAATCCGCGACACTATGACCGTGCAAATAACTAATTTATAGGTACCTACCTAATTATTATTCAGAACTTTTTTGCTAACGCTACTTTTCTGTCATTTTCGATTTACTTTGACAAAGTTCCATCCCCTTCTCATTGCGCGCGGATTATACTAACTTACATATGGTGGGTTTATTTATACGCCAACGACCTTGCTACACAGGTTACTAAATGGTTACTACCGGCACCGGTCGCCTTCGTTGGTGAACAAACAACTTTTGTTTCACGACTTTTGGAAATTCGAACATTTTTTTGAAAATTTTGAGGTTACGTTTACTAGAAAATCAGCTGTTCCTTACACGGAGAGGTCATTAGCCTTAAAATTTTACTTATTTTTCAAGTTTTATCTACTGTTCTTGGACTGAATGACCTTTGTTTTAAAAAATCAGCTGTTTTTCGAATTTACACAATCTCAAAATTTTCATTTTTTTTTTCGAATTTCCAAAAGTCATAGAACAAAAATTGTTTCTATAAGTGCACAGAAGTAGCCCTCAACGGCATGCTAGTATAATTACTAATAACCCTGCATATTGTATATACTTATGTTACCTATTATAAAGCTGAAGAGTTTGTTTGTTTGTTTCAACGCGCTAATCTCAGGAACAACTGCTTCGAATTGAAAAAAAAAATGTGTTGTATAGCTGATAGGCCTCTAAGAAGGCTATAGGCCATTTTATATTTCGATATCCACGGGATCGGGACTTACGCGGGTGAAACCGCTGGGCGTAGCTAGTTATCAATAAAATGCAATGCTATCGCAACTTAAACACAAACAACCCGCTATCTCCTATGACTTAGTAAAAAGTTATCTAAAACATCTCTGCTTAAATTGCAAGTCAAACCTTGATCTACATTTTATAAAGCAAGCGATATATTTGGTTGTCCAGTAGGCTGTAGTAGGTTTCTTCTTTGTAAGTAATACTTATTTATTATTAAAATAAAACCGGCCAAGTGCGAGTCGGACTTGCGCACGAAGGGTTCCGTATCATTATATTCTGTTTTTAAACCCCGACGCAAAAACAAATGCAAAAAACTCTAAAAAATATTGTAACTATGTCAGACGAGGCTGTATATTGGTTAAAATTCTTTTGCCTGTCCCTTTGGGACTACCTACTTACTAAATAAACAAAAAAAATATTGCCTAAAAATAAGTATAATCCTAAAAACCTAACTCTTAAAAAAATACTTAAGAGGAAAGGGAACCGGGGGCTCTTTCCATACAAACTATTACTAGGAAACAGTCGACTACGTTTGTATGGAGAGCGCGCAGGTACCCTTTCACCTTAAGTACTTACTAACTCAAAAAATGGTTAAGTAGTTAAGTAAGTATTACTTTTTCTTTTTTTAGTATCTACTTATTTGTTGTTATAGCGGCAATCGAAATACCATCTGTGAAAATTTCAACTCTAGCTATCACGGTTCATGAGAAACAGCGTGGTGACTGGTGACAGACAGAACGGACGGATAGTGAAGTCTTAGTAATACGCTCTCGTTTTACCTTTTGGGTACGGGGAGGACCCTAAAAAATGACGTTTCTACGGTGGCGGTGCAAGGAAAACATCGTAATGAAACTACCTAGTTGGCTCCAGACTAGTGCTTTCCTCTGGACACGTTCAACTAAGTTGGGAGGGTGTTACTGTGGTACATGTTCTGCCAACAAACGCCCTGAATAGGCAGTAACTAGCGACCCGCCCCGGCTTCGCACGCCTATATTATGCATGTATTATACATATAAACCTTCCTCTTGAATTAAATTACCTATCTATTAAAAAAAACCACATCAAAATCCGTTGCGTAAGGAAAATAGGGACAGAGAAAGCGACTTTGTTTTATACTTTGTAGTGATACCCGCCTTTTTTTTTTTTTTTTAAGGTGGAGAAATGCGCCTTATGCATCATCCCGCCACTCCCCGGGGGGGGAGTAGCGAGGGTATGTGGGCTCCCTGCTGGCCTGAAGGTGGTGGGCGGCCAGAGGTTTACCCACTAAAACTCCACCGGTTCCTCTCTCGCCGTGATATCGGGGCTACGGGAACGGGTGCGATTCGACCGCGGCACCCGACGGCGATGGTCCGTTTGCAGGCGGACCCCTCTCCAAAACGGTTCGACCTGATCCTCTTGAGCGGCGCACGGGAACCACGTGCGCCCCGCTCGGGCCCTTACACGGTGACAGACCCCCCCGAGTCTGTCACCTATGGGCCCAGTTACGGAGGCATCAGGTCGTCGCGACGCCCTGTGCGTCCCCCCCCCAGGGTTGGAGCGGGAGAATCTCTCCCGCTCCCTCTCTGCAGCCTCTTTCGCCGACATGACGCGTTCGGCGAAGCAGAGGACAGCCGCCCACGCAGCATCGTCCTCCACCATCGCCGCCACAACGACTGGGAGTGACAAGTCACTTCCCACCACCGCTTTCAGGTCGTCCCGCTCGTCACTCCAGGCCACGCAGACCTCGAGCGTGTGGTCGGCAGTGTCCACGACGCTGGAGCAGTGGTGGCAGCGAGTGTCCTGCTCCTTCCGGGCTATTTGATGCAGATACTTTCCGAAGCATCCATGCCCGGAAAGTATCTGCGTCAACCGGTAGGATAGGGCCCCATGGCGAATTAATTTAGTTTTGGATCCATTCAGCAAAATAAATTATTATCTAAGTACCTACTTATTTTTTGTAAGTAATACTACTATTAATATAATATTACGTATTTAAAACAATTAAAATTAACATAGACATTAGCGCCAGTTTAGAAAATGGCGCAAAACTAAACTAATCATTACGGATAAGCTAGCGCTACGTATTTGTGTGTCAAAAAGCCGAACTATTTCAAGATTATAATAAAAACAGCGACATCTACTAGCCAATAGCGGAACGTCTTACACGTGCCGCGGCTTTCTTTCGGACACCGCAAAGGATCGGCGTTTGTTTATCAAAATAGTAGCTTTACCACATGAGTAACTAGCTTTACTACAAATAACATCGAATTACCTTTAAAATGTAAAAAAAGAAGATCATACTGTATTGAAATTAACCTAAAATAGGTTTAAAAACAATTCTACATTAAAAAAACTTCGTAAAATACCGTGAATCATTGTTTTTTTATTTGTCAGAATCGAACTCGTGATTGGTAGGATTGGTTGCTAACTTTTTAGCACTAAGCTGTGTATGTCTAGCGGTGTCCTTTGGCAAAAGCCGAAAGGCTACGATATTTGTTTTGATTTTTTCATTCGCCGATTTGAGTTACTAGAAAGTGGTCGTGTAGTGGTTTTCTTTTTAAAATTTCGCAAATTTTAGTTAATAACCTAAATTTCTTGAAATTAAAAGATAAAGTGATTATTATTTGTTGGTAAGTGTTGTTTGTTATTGATTTTGTTAAAAATGATGTAGATTTTAGTCAATTTTCGTGAAAAATAGTGACTGTTGTGATAAAATTTAATCTTTCTGATCAAACATTCTTAAAATTATAATTGGACTTCACTTATGGTTAAGTTTGTCCAATTTTCAATTTTTATTACTTTTTACCTACAATACTATAAAGCTGAGGTGTTTGTTTGTTTGTTTGAACGCGATAATCTCAGGAACTATACTGGTTTTCTTTTTGTGTTGCATAGTCCATTTATCGAGGAATATTATACCTAGGCTACTTTTTATTTTGATATTTCCACGGGATCGGGACTTACGTGGGTGAAACCGCAAGGCGCAACTAGTAAAGTTTTGATTGATTTTTTGAATTGAAAAGACTCCGAAACTACTTGACCGTTTTTGATAAAAATTGAGTAGGTACATACTTACTTTTTAAAAGTTTCGCCTGCCCCATCTATGTTTGTCATCAAATGTTGTTATCCCCATATTTCCACGAGATCGGAATTTATGTCGGGTGAAACCGCGGAGCGCTGTAAGCTATTGAAAGACAGGAAACGGAGATTAGAAAGATTTTTTTTTTTTCTCTCTTGTTTGGCCCCAGGAACTTATGCCATTTTCATTTTGTTCTTCATTTTCAGCAGGTTTTTTTTTTTCTTCAGTTATGGCTTCGCACGGTTTGTGCATATAGCCAGTATCAAGTAATATTTTGTATCAAGTTATGGCCCGATTTACAGAAATCGGGCTCAAAGTGTTTCAAGATGGTCAAGTCGTCAAGTCACAGTTTATCAAGTCAGGGGTCATAGTAAAGCGGTGGCTACTTTACTATAACCTTGTAGGAGATTTTGGAGGCAACGAGAAAAGTCCATGTTTGACACTGATTTTTACTTTCACTACACTTGTGCACTTTCACAGAACTAAATTAGATAACTTTCCACCGGAATTATACAATTTAACTCGGTTTACAACTAAGTTTCGTGTAAATAAAACTGCAGCACGACATGTTGTTGGCTCGTTCCCCAACAATCTCTAGAAAGATTTTAAAACTATTTTGTACCCTAGAATTTTCCTAAAAAAAAAAAACAAATAAAAATATTCATCTAGCTAGATCACGGAACTAATTTTTTCTGTTCTGTGAGCTAGATAGATAGCTAGATTTCTTGAAAAAAATCATGCAATTATGTATTTAATCTAGGTATAAAGCTTAGATTTTTTAAATTTTGCGCACTTATGGTCAAAACTAATTTTAATTATTAAATGTTCTAAACTTTATTGTTTATATCATTTTCGTAAAGTAAAAATAGTCATTATAATCGAATTAAGATTTTTCACAGTTATTTTCTATCAAAAGCTCTAAAGTTTCATGAAAAACTTTTAAAAAAGTTTGGTTTTTTTTTTCATTGTTGTTTCCGCTTTGATTACGATTTGCACCTCGTTTCACGTTGATTCTTCACTTCCGGCAAACTTTTTCAGTCGACATTTTTAAATCTTTATTTTCCAGTTTTATAAAAATAAATCGTGATAAACAACTAAAATTATGTGTAAATATTTGTTTAATTTGTTATTTCAGTGTTGAAAATGACGTTCTCTTCGAAGAATACGACTGAATACATGAATGAAATTCAACGCTTGTTTGCTGAAATTGGTAAGTGTTTTGACTAGATGGCTTTACAAAATAATATTTTTCTGATATTTTTTCAAGGTGTAGCGACAAAGACTCTGTGTTTTAGAGTACATTAAAAGGAAACCTTTCCTCATTATGCTTATAAATAAAAGTCTGTACCATTACGTGCCTTTATTGTTAAAAATGTAGGGTTCAATTTAGCACCATTCTTTTTCCCCAATCAAATAATTAAAATAATAGATTTATTGACGTCATGTAAGTTTATGTGCTATTCTAATAATATGTCTTTATTTAAATACCTGTAGGTATCTAATATTGGTAAACATAGGTGTCATAATATCTAAAACAAATGCTAAATTAGTTATAAACTAAACAAGACAAATAAGTACAATAATATTTACAAGTCTCATCTCAAATATAACTTGTATTTATACCTACCTCGAATGTTTATTCCCCTTTCATCAACTGTTAGCGTGTTGGTATAGGAATATCACCTCTACTTGTGTGAACAAAACAAAATAAAAAACTTTACCTAACTAAATTTACTTACCAACTTTCAGATATCAATAATTCACCGATGACGTCAAGCTCAAGCCGTTCCTTCAGTCACTCCATCATTCCATCGTCAAGTTCCACGGAAACCTCACCGGAATCCTACGCTGAAACAAACCACCAAGTCCCCGATATATTCCAACAAAACTACCACAGAATAATTGAAAGACCGGAGTATTTCGAGCAAAGACGAGAGCAATTTCTACAGACACCTCAATATTTTACCCAAAAGACTGAGTTTCCTGATAGGAGACCAGAATTTCCTGAAAGAAGACCAGAATTTCCTGAAAGAAGATCGGAAGAGAGCTTTCGACAAGACTTCTGTGATACCCCATTTATAATTCGTCGTCAAAGACCGATAGTTGGCAGAAAAATCATGGCTACAACAGAAACTTTACCTAAAATAGAAGAAAGGGATACATTCTGGTCACCGAATGACTTTGCCCAACTAACTCCACCAAAATCGAACGCTTATGAGCTGTTTCCGGCTGAAAATAAAGGATTCGAGTTCAGAACTCCAGTGAAAAACACAACACCAACTTATTCATCGACACCTATCTCACCAATATCCAATATGACAATGTCACCAAATTCACCAAAATATTTACCGATATCACCAAAAATAGTAACACAGTTGTCTAACCCAATGTCACCGATTCTACCAAACTCACAGAGAACAGTACCAAAATTGATACCAGTAATAACAAAATCATCGTACCCTCAAAGATTTCTATTGCATGACAAGCCATGTACATCGCAGAATTCACAAAACTTTTCAGTGAAAATGTGTACATTTTGCCGCAAGAATGGCGAGACCCCATTGGTGTATATGGCGCATTCAGTTAAAGAGAAGATTGGGAGTAAAAATATTGTTACTTGTCCTATTTTGAGAAGACATATCTGCCAGACGTGCGGCGCTTCTGGTGATGACGCACATACCATGTAAGTATTTTAATTATCACTACATACTATAAAATAAAGTCACTTTTCGCCATCCCTATGTCCCTATGTATGCTTAGATCTTTAAAACTACGCAACGGATTTTGATGCGGTTTTTTTTAAATAGATAGAGTGATTAATGAGGAAGGTTTTTCGATATAATACATGCATATTACAGCCGTGCGAAGCCGGAGCGGGTCGTTAGTTATTAATTTAAGGCAGCAGAGCACCTTGAGGCGAGGTGTCGGGGAGTAGCGATCCCGAGAGCTCCAGCCCTAGGGAAGCCATCGTTCCTTATCTCCAGCTTGCCCTAGTTGGTTGGTCGGAGTGAACAATGACGAGAAAGCAGGCCCCCGCCTCTGGCTTGCCTTCACTGGCCATCCAAAGTGGAGTCGCCAGAGTAGAAATGCTCGCAGGATGGATGTCAAAAAACATAAGTTGACCCATTTGCTTGGACTACCATTGATGGTTTAAAATCCAGTGATGCCTCTCCATCCTTTAGCCACTCACGTTCCTGTTTCCCCCTCACTATAATATTGCTCAGCTAATTAGGGTGGCCCAATCTGAGAGTTGATGAGTCTCCGCCTGCCATTTTTATTATTGGATATTTTCGACAGGCACCATAGTATCCATAGTTTCCCAGTATCCATTACCATCACAATAGCCCAATAAGTTTTCTCCTGTAGTTTATCAATAGTTCTATCAAAACCGGAGGTTGTCCTTGGCTGCATTTTATAGTGCAGACTGGGATAAACGCCGGTTTGATGTCCACATCATACTTTGTCATTAGACTTGTTATTGTAAAGGGCCTCTACATGTTAGCTTCGGCTCCACGCTCGCCTTCCAAACGTCTGGGGCTCAATAGCCATGTAACTTTTTAATAGACTATTATCTATCTTGTCTACGGCGGGTATCGAACCCGCAGCCATGTGTTTGGCAGTCCGGCATGGTGACCATCGTGCCAACTGGGTTGTCAAATGCTACTGAACTATAGTATATATGTAATAGATTATAGTATATATGTAATGTCCACAGTACATATTGCCCAGTACTGCGCAGCACAAACAACGGGCAGCCTCTACGTTCTACGACCATCACGTTGAAGAACACGAGGGTCAAGAGCAATGGCCGACGCAGGTTCTAACTATTATGTTATTAATTAACTTTTTTTTTCCACACAGCGAAATCTAGACCTAAGCTAAGCAACTATACTTGTGTTATGGTTACCAGACAAAGAATATCATACTTTTAATAAATACATATTGAAACACCACGATCAGAAACAAATGTATACAAAAATATTTGCCTGAAGCGTGAATCGAACCCGCAACTTTCTGCGTCATAGCTGCCGCGCCACAGGGGTAGTTAATTCGATTCCCGCCTCTAACAAATATGAATTTAAAGATATTTGTTTCTGATCTGGATATTAAATATGTATTTATGAAAGAATAGTATAAGTACAAGTATCCTTTTGATTGTCTGGTCACCATAACACAAGCGTAGTTGCTTAGTTTGAAACTAGATGGCGCTTTGTGCAATGTCCTGCAAAAATGTACATTTATTATGCTTGCAAGTTTTATTATGTGACTAATTTTATGATTTTAGAAAGCATCCCAATTTCTTAAAACGCATTTATTTGTTAAAAAAATATTTTTTTAAAGAAATATCTGAAAGACTGAAGTGTAGGTATTTATGGGTTACCATTGTTTTTAAACTAATGGTTTATTTTAATTAAAGTTTGCTTGAACAAAAGAAAAAATCTCACTCCCCAAAGTGTCAAACACAACCTGTGACTAATTAAAATTTAACTATTTTTAATGTTATTTATTGAAATACATATAATTAAATGTTATAATAACCCAAGTAGTATATTTAGCTAATAATGCTCAAAAAAACCGTCCTTAGTCAATTGATAGTCTATAATTAAAATTGCACTTTTAAATTAGATTTTAAGATATTAGATTATCTGTGGTACTAAAGAAGTAGGTATTTTAAAATGAACAAAATAATGATATTCTAAAAAGTGCCTTTACAATTTTTTTGACTGTTTATAAAACAGATTTTTTAATATTTAAACTAAAGTTGTAATTTATAAGGGATTCGTTGACTTGCAAAACAAAATATAAATTGATTTAAGAACTTAAACATGATTAAACTAAAGAAGAAAGTATTTTAATATTGACAAAATAATGATACCACTTCTATAAAGTGCCATTACATTTTTTTTACTGTTTATAAAACAGATTTGTTAATATTAAAACAAAATCCCTTAATTTATAAGGGATATTACTCAGTTGACTTGCAAGACAAAAATAAATTGAACAGGCTAGAAATAGTCTACATGCTTGACTTCGTCGTTGAAATACGCGCCGTATGATCGACCTTATTAGGGTGGCGCGACAGATGCGCCATATTTTAAATCGACCTTTAAAAGGTGGTTCGACAGACGACCAGTTAACATGATTACCCAACTATCAAAGTGTCGAGACTGATTATATAATATCAACCTTGTGGTTATTGAAATAGAATTAAATTTTAGATTACCCGTTAAATGCATTTAGCTTAATTTGTTTAAGCACAATGTCACGCAAGCTGCCCTAAGTGTACTAGTTTTAGTGTTACAAAACAACCCGTCATAGTCAAACTAAAATTTGAATATTATGATCTCAAAAAAACATTTAAATAGCTCAAAGAGTAAATATAATTAAGTAAAAACAAGGATTTATGAAAAATATAAAAAATACGAACTGCATTTATAAAGATTAAGTATGTACTTTTGATTTTAATTTTTAATGCTATATTTTTAACAATAGTCGACTAAAATTAAAAATTTTTGATCTCAAAGAAAAACACATGTTTTAAATAGCTCATAATTATAATTAAGTAAAAACAAGAATTTATGAAAAATATAAAAAGTTCGAACTTTGTTAATGAAGATTATGTACTTTTGATTTTAACTTTTAATGCTATATTTTTATCAAAGATATTAATTTAATAAAAGTTAGAATAATAATAATTATGCAATGCCATTGTCACATTTTTTGTAGTCTGATAAAGTACAAAACATAATACCTATAAATAAGTATAGTTTAAATTTTAGGTACTTATTTTTTTGGAAAATGGTTTAGTTAAAATTTGGTTGCCATGATAATCTTTAAAATGATTTTAGCTTTAGTGAAAAGTACTAGAATTTTAAGAAATAGATATGTAGTTACTTTTTATTTTAACTTTTGATGCTGTAGGTAGGTACTTTTTATTTTAATATTTTATTATTTGACTAAAATTTTGGCAATTTTACATTATTTTAAAATCACTTTAGTTTTGACAAAAATTACATAATCGCAATAAAACACACTTTCCGCATGGCAGTTTTAATTCAACAATTTGACAATAATTAAAAAAATATGACTAAAATAAAAAAAATTACTAAATATATAAGTTTTTCATAATTTTTAACCATCATGATGTTAGACTATTTTATAATTTTTATTTTGCTGACTATTTTACAATAATGTAAGACGATCATTAAAAATTTGACAAAAATAAAAATACTCAATTATTTTTAACAATACTATTATGTATAAGATTATTGATTTTTGTGGTAAAATATTAACTAGGTACTTATTACAATTTTTTAAAAGTCATTTTTGACAATAATTAACAATCATGATGCTTGACCTTTTTATAATTTTGATTTTTAGGGTTCCGTAGCCAAATGCCAAAAAACGGAACCCTTATAGATTCGTCATGTCTGTCTGTCTCCCGTACGTCACAGCCACTTTTTTGTTTATAATTTGACAATAATGTAAAACTATCTAACTACCTAATTAAAAAAAGGACTCGATAGTCTTTAACAATCATGATGCTTGACAATTTAATAATTTTGATTCTTGTTTAACAATTTGACAATAATGTAAAATAATCATTCAAATTTTTACAATAATTTGTAACAATCATGATACTTGACAATTTATTAATTTTGAATATTGTTTAACAATTTGACAATAATGTAAAATAATAATCATTCAAATTTGTCAAATTTTTACAATAATTTGTAACAATCATGATGCTTGACAATTTAATAATTTTGAAATTTGTTTAACAATTTGACAATAATGTAAAATAATCATTCAAATTTTTACAATAATTTGTAACAATCATAATGCAAGCTTAACAATTTATTAATTTTAATTTTGACTAACAATTTGACAATAATGTAAAATTATATCATTAAAATTTGCCCATTTTTTTTACTAGAATTTGGAACAATCATGATACTTGACAATTTAATAATTTTGAATTTTCTTAAACAATTTGACAGTAATGTAAAATAATCATTAAAATTTGACAAATTTTCACGATAATTTGGAACAATCACGATGCTTGACAATTTCATAATTTTGATTTTGTTTAACAATTTGACAATAATGTAAAATAAGCATTAAAATTTGACATTTTTACGATAATTTGGAACAATCATGATGCATAACAATTTTATAATTTTGATATTTATTTTGTGTCATTGACATAAAATAGAAATTTTTGACAAATTTACAAAATAATAAGTATGATTACTTTCAGAAGTATTAATTTTATGCCGATTCTGTAATTTTTTAAAATAATTATATTTTATGTCCAAAATTGTATTTCGTTTTTTGAGATATTCTAGTGATGTTACTATATTCGGCTAGAGACCGAATTACCGAAATTTTCGGCCTGATGATTGGGGTAAAAACCTGTTTTCATCATTTTGGGTTTAAACTTTGTAAATATTCAATAATTGCAGGCTCAATTCCCACTGATGAACAAATGTTTGAATGTTCTGCAGTTTTTGTTGTTTCCTATTATTTTCATGAATTTTGTGATTTCACTTCCTTTATGAATTAAAAAAAAGTTCAAAAAAACACGATTTTGGAAAACAATTTATTTTTAGTATTTTAAGATTGATTTGATAGCTACCTAAATGGTACCTACTTAATTATTGATTTGATGCTACCTAAATGGTACTTAATTATTTTGATAAGTTTCTCATTTCAATTTTATATGTTTTTCTTCTGTACCTTGTGTACTAAATTTTATTTTTAAGTTTGCATGTCGATTTTAATTTTAAAATATATTAACTTTAAAAGAAAATTGAATTTTTATTTTTTAGCATTCATTCCCCAAAGTAAACCATAGGTAGGTAAGCTAATTAAAATGGGCACAAAATGGTATTATAACTAATATATAAATCCAAAGTTTGTTTGTTTTGACCGCTTCAAAGTGACTGGTTATACAATATTGCATTTAGGATAGTAGTATTGTCTGCCATGCCTTATGTTGACTAAAACAGAAACATACATGTGGCGCCATCTGCAATTTATTTCTACGTCTGAGAAGTTTTCACTATACTGCTGAATCAATTTTAATTAATTTTGCTTTAAACATAGGATAGGACATTAGAGAATAACTTCGACCTTATTCCTCTATGAGAGAAGGACATAGGCTACTCTTTATTCCGATCCTTGGCTAATTTTAGTGTTGCTATTACGTCCCGAAAAAAACTACAAACATCTTTATTGTAAATAGCCACACAATTGGGACAAACTATCTATTTTTAAACTATTTCAGGGCCATATTTCAGTCTACTGAATTTACTAATCATCACACAAGTTTTCAGTGAAAAATACTTTGTTATTTTGCGTTTTTTTTTGTAATCAAGATGGCGGGTCCGAAAGGTAAAGCCTACGATTGGCCTATAGACACGGAAAATCTGCCTGTGATGCGAATTGTGACGCCTAGAAATGCGGTTATGTGTGGCGTTTTTGGCATGTGAGTAAACAAACACGATAGTTCGCTTTCATCTAGGTACCTATTTTAAGAATAGTAAATATTAGGGCCCTAAATATATGCTAAATATTTAAATTATCTAGTTCAAAATAATTAAGGGTTGACTGATATGCATAGCCTAGACTACTGAGTTTTCATACAGGCAGGATTTTTTTTGTATATAGTAGTAAGTGTAGTAAATAGTGGTAGGTAGGTATAATGTTATAGTATATGATCTCAGAATAGATGTTATATTGAAGCTTCGAGCATTTAACTTGTAGGTCCATGTTAACTGGTCGAAGTTATGAAGTGATCAAATCGAGATAATTTTACATAAATAACACCTTTGATTATCTTAAACATTTATATAGTAAAAAATATAATATGCTTGGTGATTAAATACAGTTTTTATTTATTTGAGTTAGTTTTAGTTTAAAAAAATCATGTGTTTCGCAAGCAAAAGTGAAACCTTTATAATGAAGAATCTTGGTGCGAAGCGCGAACAAAACGCAATCACTTCCGTTTGTAACGTCAAAATAACTTTGCTGTCAGTGTCATTCAATCAAAAAAATTCAATCGCAAAAATCTAGCGAGCATCGTCCGATGTTCGTCAAAAAATCAAAATTATTTGTGTAAATTAGACAAAAACAGCAAAAAATGGGTCCAAAAAAAGGGAAAAAAGGAAAAGTACCACCACCGCCGCCACCGCCTCCACCGCCAAAAGGTCCAGTAAGAAGACCTAGACCAGAAAACCCGCCCGAATGTTGTAAGCCGGATTTCATATACGGAGGCCCGTTTATAGAAGTGCCCAAACCAGACCCATTTTTGAATACAAAAACCCCTATGAATGTGCAATTACAAGGAACTTTTAAACAGTACGTATCTTCTATATTATTATTCCAAGCTCTGTAATACTAGATATATTTATTTACATCGTATTCCTTACGAGATTATAGAATGAAAAGTGTCTTTTACCTCCGGCCCGTACCTACATAATTTATGTACGTACTCAAAAGAATAAATTTGGATTTTCCTATAAATCCCTTTGCAGACTAAAATATGTGTTAAATATTATATCACCCACTGGTCTTAGTCATATTGCCAAGTGGATTTGTTCTTGTTCCGGTATGTAGGTGCAGCCACAAAAGAGTTGGTTGTTCCACTGGCGTTTTCCTACCTTCCCTCGCGTCCCTTTGGAGTCTTCATTTGGGAGTCTTTGAGTCATGAGCATATAGCTATCTTGAAAATGTACTACATCTTAGACATCATCACTTACCATCGGGTGAGATAGTGGTACAAATGCTAAATATAAAAAAAAGTGTGACACTCGGGGACTGCCGCGGTAAAGCTATTGCATCATGCAAGCTTCGTACAGTCGTACTATATACATACACGTTAAGCGAACGCTCGGTCTAGCTACATGGTAGGCGGAGTGTTAGGTTAGATTAGGTTATAGTGGTCAAATCCTGAACTAAATATTAAAAAAACCGAGCTATATGGTAGGTGGAGTCGGGAGTGTTAGGTTTTATTTCCGTTACGGAATTTCTTGATTCGATCGCCGCGCTCAAAGCCCACGATAAAAGCTATGCAATAGCTTAAATGTTTTTGGCTGTGTATTTATTAAGAATCTTTAGAAGCATAGATTCACAATAAATATTGTCTTAACAGCTACAGGACACCCTCTGCGTCCAAAGGCTTCTCAGGATCTTAATAAAGTCGTCTGTCCACCTAGTTGAAGGTTTGTGATGAGAAGGTGGTTCTCAGTGCTCCATTAAACCCTACATAAGGGTCATTGTTAAGCTAATAGGTTATTATAACTACATTCAATACTTTTTCGCATAAAATGCTTGCAAATGTTTTGTTTTTGCTAAATAAATATGCGTTTTTTTGTCTGCTGATTACGAGACACGAAACGCGACGGCCACGATTGTGACGTCACAGGCAGCACCAGAGCCTGTAGTGCGAGTTTTTTCATAGAGCAAACGCTACTACTACCTACGTTAGCATAAACGAGAATGTATGAAAAGGAAAAAAGCGCCTCCTAGCGGACGTATTCCGTAGCTTTAACCTTCCATACTATTTTTTGTTTACTTAAAAAAAATTATGTGATAGTAAAGTTTGCTAAAAAAAATACAAAAGCAACATCTAAACAACCAACATATAAATTTTATAAATTATTTTCGTCAATACTATTGACTCAATTTCCTTCACGTATCAGTTGCGTAATTTCGCGGTTTCTAAATGCGGCCCGGATAGCTCAGTCGGTAGAGCATTGGACTTTTAATCCAAGGGTCCAGGGTTCAAGTCCCTGTTCGGGCGTTTCTTTTTGCTGGACAATTTTGTTTGTTTATAATTTTTTTATACTATTTTATAATTTTAATTTTGCATTTTTTTTGGTTAGGAAATTGAATTTTTAAAATTTAGGTAAAGGACACTGAAATTCTGATGAACTTTTTATTTAAGTATTTTTTTTCAATTTTTCATTTTATTTTTCTTGTTATTTTCAGCAACTTATAGGTAAGGTAACGTTTATTACCCATCATTTTTTTTTACTTTTTTTAAATTCCGATACTTAAAAAGTTGTGGTAATTTATAACAAAATTCGCGCGCAGATTTGTTTGACGCAAAAAAAAAAAAAAAAAACCGGTCAAGTGCGAGTCCGACTCACGATAGTATTTGTTGTTATACCGGCAACAGAAATACATCATCTGTGAAAATACCATCTGTCTAGCTATCACGGTTCATGAGATACAGCCTGGTGACAGACAGACGGACCGACCGACGGAAGTCTTAGTTAAAGGGTCCCGTTTTAACCCTTTAGGTACGCAGTTACGCACCTAAATAAAAACGAATAAAATTTTCTTTCTTTTTTAATTTCAGGAGTTTTGCATATTATTCGCTAAAGGAGAGACTCCCTGTGATACTGACCAAAGTAATAGATTATTGTTCAAGAGGTGACAAAGCTAAGGCTTCAGGTGCTGTAAGTATCATTTACTAGCTTCACGACCCGGTTTCACATGGTTTTTACGAATGAGGGATACAATTGACTTATTATTTCTAATCTAAGATAATTCCGATTTCGTAGTGAATCCATGGACGCACTTGCAAATGTGGCGGCAGTGTGACCACTTTTCGTAGATTTGTACATTTTTTGGTAGATTTGAGGCAAAAAGAACGATGATTTAGTAGAAAAATGGTATAGGTTAGTAGATTCGTCAGATTTTAGACAATTCTGAAAAATGGTAATCATCACTACATAGTATAAAACAAAGTCGCTTTCTCTGTCCTTATATCCCTATGTATGCTTAAATCTTTAAAACTACGCAACGGATTTTGATGCGGTTTTTTTTAATAGATAGAGTGATTCAAGAGGAAGGTTTATATGTGTAATACATGCATAATATAGCCATGCGAAGCCGGAGCGGGTCGCTAGTATTTGTAATATTGACCTTTGTGAGCGTGATCATAAAAATGAGTGTCTTGTGCCTTCTCATTTTTTTTTCTTTCCAGGATGATGAAGACCTCCGTACCTACATCCAATTCGTCAGTAAATTAAAGAACGACTTAGTGACTAACAAGACGTATGAACAATTCACTCTAGATACGCCCGAAGCTAAGAAATGGAACGAATGGCTACAAAATCAGGATAATCAACATTATTTCACTAATACATGGGTTTTTACTGAGTGCTATGTTTATAGGAAGCTGAGAGAGGGCGCCGAGTTGAGGTTTGTAGCTCGAACGAAAGTACCCTATGGCGGGGACCGGCTAGACAGAAAAAATTAAGACCAAAAGTTGTAACGACAATTTTAGCATAGAAAGCAAGCCAGTTAAAAAAAAAAAAACAAAAAAAATTATAACAATTCCTTCACTAATTATTCGAAACGAACTTCGTTCTATCCGGGTGTCCCTTGACACTTTGACACCTCTCAAGTTTTTTTTTACTAAATTGGAAAAACCGGCTAAGTGCGAGTCTGACTCACGCACGAAGGGTTCCTTACCATATTGTAATGTGGAAGCCACATTTTTTCTATTTTTTTAGTATTTGTTGTTATAGCGGCAACAGAAATACATAATCTGTGAAAATTTCAACTGTCTAGCTATCACGGTTCATGAGATACAGCCTGGTGACAGACAGACAGTGGAGTCTTTGTAATAGGGTCCCGTTTATACCCTTTTTGTATGGAACCCTAAAAATGTATTTCTCATTCTAGATATGAAGTCTGGAGAACCAAATAGGTTATTAATGTTAGCAGATTTTTGGCATACCTAGTAGGAAAATCTTTGTCTTTACTATAACTTCTAATTACTTAATTTTCACAAAAACTACTTTTTCTCCCAGAAATATTATGCGATGCAATTAAAATATGTATTTTATTTACAAAAATAATTATTTTCTATTTTCCCATAATAGTACAAGTTTTGCTCACTTGTTTCAAAAAGTAATATTAACTGGCACAATGGACACCATGCCGGACTGCCAAACACAGGGTTGCGGGTTCGATTCCCGCCTCAGACATGTATTTATGCTTAGACATTTGTCTGGTCTGGTTGTTTCTATGTATTTTAAGTTTACAGGATTATTGGAAATTATACTAGCAAGCCGTTGAAGACTACTTCTGTGCATCTTAACAGACAACTTTTGTTCTACGAGTTTTGGAAATTAGAACATTGTTTCGAAAATTTTGAGGTTAGGTTTACCTGAAAATCAGCTGTTCCTTACACGGAGAGATCATTAACCTTAAAATTTTACTTATTTTTTTAGTTTTATTTGTTTTAAAAAATCTGCTGTTTTTCGAATTAACAAAACCTCAAAATTTTCATTTTTTTTCGAATTTTCAATAGTCGTAGAACAAAAGTTGTTTGTTTAGGTGCACAGAAGTAGCCCTCAACGCCTTTCTAGTATAATTTCCAATAACCCTGTATATTTACAATAGAAAAGTACATAAGTAGTATATCCGTCGTCTAGCATCCATAACACAAGTCTAGTTACTTAGCTTGGGGCTAGATGGCGATGTGTGGAATGTCCTGCAGTATTTAATATTTTTTACAGAAATAGTCTCCAAAATCTCGACCCATTTGACGAACAAAAGGAGAAATCATTCGAGAACAGTCAATATTACATGTGTGTAGTTGCGGATAAACTGGTCACCATGTTACCACCGAGTGAGAAGGATAAGAGGAAAGCTGATTTCGTTGCTTTATTAAAGGTAAGTAACAATATTACATGTGTGTAGTTGCGGATAAACTTCTCACCATGTTACCACCGAGTGAGAAGGATAAGAGGAAAGCTGATTTCGTTGCTTTATTAAAGGTAAGTAACAATATTACATGTGTGTAGTTGCGGATAAACTTCTCACCATGTTACCACCGAGTGAGAAGGATAAGAGGAAAGCTGATTTCGTTGCTTTATTAAAGGTAAGTAACAATATTACATGTGTGTAGTTGCGGATAAACTGGTCACCATGTTACCACCGAGTGAGAAGGATAAGAGGAAAGCTGATTTCGTTGCTTTTTTAAAGGTACTTAAGGTGAAAGGGTACCGGCGCTCTCTCCATACAAACGTAGTCGACTATATCCTCCCTGGATATTGACACTAGAGTAAATATTTTTGTGCCATAAAACCTATAACTGCCATGACTATAAGAACTGCCATGACTACAAGAACTATCTAAGCATACAAAGGAAAATAGGGACAGAAAAAGCGACTTTGTTTTATACTATGTAGTGATAGTGATAAATATTTACAGAGGGCTGGTGGCTTTTTCGCGCGAAAAACCAGAGGGGAAATGTTGCCAGCCTTCTCGGAGCGATGCCTCGGGGAGACGCGCTGGAGGATGTATTTTATTTGTTATTTTATTTTTATTTTTATATACATGTATGTATGTATTTATTAAACATTATTTAATGCAATAATAAATATATATATCATAATAAATATTAAATTACAATATTTACAGATAAATTTATTTCTGGTGTATGTAAAGTATTTATTCAAA
Source organism: Idaea aversata (assembly GCA_907269075.1). Taxonomy (NCBI): domain Eukaryota; kingdom Metazoa; phylum Arthropoda; class Insecta; order Lepidoptera; family Geometridae; genus Idaea; species Idaea aversata. Next base: position 1,287,434 of record OU026109.1, read on the forward strand.
TGTATTTTTAAATAATAATAAATAATAAATAAATAAATATTTCAGGACATATTACACATCGCCATCCAGCCCCAAGCTAAGCAACTTAATGCTTGTGTTATGGGTGCCAGATAACGGATAAACTACTTATATACTTTTTTTTTTTGTAAATATATATATCGGAATTAAGCCATCGATGATTTTTGAATAATCGGGACGCCAGTGCCATCTAGCGGCACTAGACGGAGTCTACGGCGCGGTTGACGACTGTGTCGGTCGGTCACATTCTTACGTGAACCGTCGGTGACTACAGTCGATAACTACGTGTAGAAACTGTCTCGCGTTCCGTATACCTAAGAACTAATTTGTGTTATTTCGTGTGATTGTACTTTGGACTCTTATTTGTTTTGTGTGTTGATTATACTTTGTTCACCAAATACGGTGTTTTACTGAACCGGCATCTACCTAAATACGCCCATAAGCTTCTAAAAGATGTCTGATGACGATCATAATCCATCTGCGCCGTTATCAGAAGTGGGATCAATGCTGGTTCAAATCAGACCACAGAAAGTGACCGTTGGCGGGCGATGTTTGAACAGCAAAATTCAAATATGCGAGCACTTATCGAGGCTTTACAAGCACCTAAACCAGCCAACGACGTGAATTTACCCGAGTTTGACCCTGACAAGACTGATACGGAAGCGAGATCGTGGTGCGCAACTGCTGATTTAGTTTTTGGCGAAAAACCGTTGGGCGGTGGTCAACTCGTCGTGGCGATAAGTAAGGCGCTGAAAGGGACGGCATCGACGTGGCTATCGCAAATAGCGTACCAGGGCATGACATGGAGCGAGTTTAAAGTGCTTTTTACATCGAGATTCGTGTCGAACGAAACACTTGCCGGTACCCTCATTAATTTAAAAAGTGACAAACCGAGTGACAACGAAACCTTAGTTGCTTACGCGAGTCGTATGATGACGTCATTGTGCAATCGTTGGAAGGATGTCAACAAGGAACAGATTGCAGTGGCAATGGTACTCGCACACATATCGCAATTTGACTCGAATTTGCAACGATTAGCGTTCACGACCGACGTTACTTCAAGAGATAGATTGCAGAAGGAACTTCATGCGTTTTCTCACTTGAAACGGAAGATGAATGCTAGTGATTTAACAAGTTCAAGCGATGTTAAACGACCTAAGAGTACTGCGCTGAAGTGTTTTAATTGCGGTAAAATGGGCCATAAGAGATCAGAATGCAGAAGCAAGCCCTTTGATAACAGATCAAGACCTTTGGCATCTATAACTTCAAGCAACGCAGTTCAACAACCTGTGGCGAAGCCTCTAGTATGTTTTAAATGTGGGAAGCCTGGACATATCGCGATTCGATGCACAAGCAGCAGCATTCAAGCGGGCGGCGGCGGCGTCGGTACGAGCGTTGCGGGCACAGGCCGGAGTGAGCGACGCGTTGATGTTTGCGTTGTTCAACCACCATCGGGTACACTCGAGCATAAAGGTGAGCTGTATAGTTTTTTTTACGATTCCGGTGCTGAGTGTTCGTTGATTAAAGAGAGTATTATGGCTAAATTAAGTGGTCAGCGTGTAAATAATGTTGTGGCAATGTCTGGTATTGGGCAAAGTCAAGTGTTTAGTACAAAACAGATTTTATGTTGTATAACGATTAACGATCACTCTCTTGATATTTTGTTGCATGCTTTACCAGACAGCTACTTAAAAAGTGATATTATTATCGGACGTGAAATTCTTCATCAAGGTTTTTCTATTAACATGACAGCAACCGATTTTGTTTTGAAAAAACAAGTTCTTTTAGTAAACTCTGTTAGTAGTGATCATAAACAACAAACGAATTTAAGTGCTATTGATACGGATGTAACTGAACCTGAAAAATCTAAACTTTTAGAGACATTATGTCAATTTGCCGATTTTTTTATTACTGGTATGCCTAAAACGCGAGTAAATACTGGTGAGCTCAAAATTAGATTGATCGACCCAAATCGGACGGTTCAAAGGCGGCCATATTCTTTCATGTCTGCTGAAGAACGTTGTGTAATGCGTGAACGTGTCAAAGAGTTATTAGATGCAAACATTATAAGACCAAGCTGTTCTCCATTTGCAAGTCCGGCTTTATTAGTAAAGAAACGTGACGGTTCTGACCGTATGTGCATAGACTACCGAGAACTCAATAGCAACACTGTTTCAGACCGGTATCCTCTTCCCCTCATTTCTGATCAGATAGCTCGTCTCAATGGAGCAAATTATTTTTCACAATTAGACTGCGCTAGTGGGTTTCACTTGATTCCTGTAAATGTAGAGTCAATAGAGTGTACAGCCTTTATAACTCACGATGGCCAGTACGAGTTTCTTACTATGCCCTTTGGCTTAAAAAATGCTATCTCTATTTTTCAAAGAGCCATAATGAATGCTTTAGGTGACCTTGCTCATAGTTACGTCATAGTTTACGTAGACGATGTTTTGATTGTCTCTCCCGATGTAGAGTCAGGGATAGAGCGGCTTAAAATTGTGCTTAAAGCTCTAACGAAAGCTGGTTTCTCGTTAAATCTTAAGAAATGCTCCTTCCTCAAGACCAAGGTAGAATTTCTAGGATTTGAAGTAGAGGCTGGTCATATTAGACCTAATCATAGAAAAGTAGAGGCCTTGACAGCTCTACCACCACCGCAAACTGTAACACAGCTGAGGCAATTTATCGGATTGGCTTCATATTTTCGTCAATTTGTTCAAAATTTTGCTCGTATTATGGCTCCTTTATATCGGTTGACTTCCCTTAAAGGTGATTTGACTTGGAAATCCGAACATGAGGACATTCGTCAAAATATCATTTCCGTTTTAGTAAGCAATCCCGTTTTAATGATATTTGACCCACAGTATTCAGTAGAGCTTCATACTGATGCTAGTAGTTTAGGTTATGAAGCAATTTTATTTCAAATTGTTAATGGAACACGTCACGTCGTAGCCTACTTCAGCAAACGTACTTCCCTAGCAGAGAGCAAATACCACTCCTATGAGTTGGAAACACTTGCAGTCGTGAACTCTATCAAACATTTTCGACATTTTCTTCATGGTACAAAATTCACCGTAGTTACAGATTGCAATTCCTTAAAATCTTCGCAAGCTAAACATGACCTGACTCCTAGAGCACATAGGTGGTGGGCTTTTCTTCAATGCTTTGATTTTAACGTGATTTACAAGAAAGGCTCAAAAATGACTCACGTAGATTTCCTCTCCCGTAATCCGTTACCAAGTCCGTCAAAACCATCAATACCACATGTAGAGCAAAAGCGCATCGATATTACCGAACTTTCGCCTAATTGGATTCAAGCTGAACAACAGCGTGATGTTGAAATTTCTAAAATTATTAGTGACTTAGGAAATGATCAATTAGATGATCAGCTAGCAAAGACCTATGTTCTTCGTTCGGGTATTCTTTATCGAAAGATTCAACGTAACGGAAAGTCTAAATGTCTGACTTATTTGCCCCGTGCTCTTAGATGGTCTGTTATTAATAACTTTCATGACTCTCTTGTTCATCTTGGCGTGGAGAAGACACGAGAAAAACTTTTTGATTTTTATTGGTTTCCGGGGATGAGTCAGTACGTGAAAAAAATTTGTAGAAAGCTGTGTTACTTGTAAGGTAGCTAAGTCCCATTCCGGAAAGGTACAAGCCGAGCTTCATCCGATTCCTAAAGTTACGACTCCGTGGCACACAATCCATATAGACGCGACAGGTAAACTAAGCGGTAAAAATGATGGCAAGGAATATGTTTTCGTTTTAATAGACGCGTTTACCAAATATGTCTTGCTGTTTCACACGACTAACATAGACTCCAAAAATAGTATTCGTGCGGTAACTCAAAGCGTTGCGCTTTTTGGAGCTCCAACTCGAATAATAGCAGATCAAGGTCGATGTTTTGCGAGTAAAGAGTTTGGTGATTTTTGCGAGAGCAAGAACATCACATTGCATCTCATAGCCACCGGTTCATCACGTGCAAACGGACAAGTAGAGCGCGTTATGAGTGTCCTTAAAGCGATGTTAACTGCCGTAGAGACTAACGAAAATAAATCATGGCAAGATGCACTAGGTGAAGTTCAACTTGCTATTAATTGTACTATGAACCGTGTTACAAAAGCATCACCCCTCGAATTATTAATTGGTAAAGTCGCCAGACCATTGTCCATGATGGTTAGTGATGTCGATAATGTGGTAGATATCGATGAACTTCGTGAGACTGCATCGGAAAACATTCAAAGAGGTGCAGAATATGACAAGGCTAGGTTTGACCGTACAAAGGCAACAATTAAAAGGTTTTCGGTTGGTGATTTTGTGTTATTAGAAAATGAAGAGCGAAATCAGACTAAATTAGACCCGAAGTTTAAGGGTCCGTTTAAAGTAATAGAGATTCTCGATGGTGATCGTTATACGTTAGAAGCCCTAAATTGTAAACGTACTTACAAATACGCGCACGATAGATTAAGAAAAATGCCAGAAAGTCATGAGCCAGCTGAAATTCTTAGTGATATTGATGAAAATCACGGTAGTGATGCTGATGAGTAGTGTTGAGTGTAGAAATGGAACCACGAGTGAAGAACTCTAACAGCCGTAGTTTTCGACCGTACTAGTAGCTGTTACGTAGTCGTAGCCCGGTAGAAATCGGTATCGACTTGAGGTTTCTCGAGTAGTCCGTGGGTACGCGATACGCGTTCAGTGCTGGCGGAGGTCGGGGTCTGCTAAGACCAACAGTGGGTGGTGATGCCCACGGGCGGTCCACCTGGAGGGTGGATGCGCGTATGTGAGCAACTGTGTTTGCTGGTCGGCTGTGTGAGCCGTGTGGTCCACCTGGAGGGTGGATGCGCGTATGTGAGCAACTGTGTTTGCTGGTCGGCTGTGTGAGCCGTGCGGTCCACTTGGAGGGTGGATGCGCGTATTTTGGTGTTTGGCTGTGTGAGCCTTGGTGTTAGAGGGTTCCACTCGAATATTTGAAATTGATAGAGCAAAGTTTTAATGAAATTTTATTGTGGAAAGATGGCACATGACTCTGGTTTAATTTTCTATTTTCTTGTTAAAATTTTTAAATGTTTTTCCTGAAATAATTTGATTTAAGTAATCACAGTACCCATGAAATGTCCAGATGGGACCGAATTAGAACGAGTATTGTCGTAGAACTTTTTGTTTCCAGATTAACACACGAGGACGTGTGATAGCAGGATGGCCGTATCGGAATTAAGCCATCGATGATTTTTGAATAATCGGGACGCCAGTGCCATCTAGCGGCACTAGACGGAGTCTACGGCGCGGTTGACGACTGTGTCGGTCGGTCACATTCTTACGTGAACCGTCGGTGACTACAGTCGATAACTACGTGTAGAAACTGTCTCGCGTTCCGTATACCTAAGAACTAATTTGTGTTATTTCGTGTGATTGTACTTTGGACTCTTATTTGTTTTGTGTGTTGATTATACTTTGTTCACCAAATACGGTGTTTTACTGAACCGGCATCTACCTAAATACGCCCATAAGCTTCTAAAAGATGTCTGATGACGATCATAATCCATCTGCGCCGTTATATACATATTATACATATAGGAAACACTCAGAACCAGAAACAAGAATTTATGGTCAGCATAAATACTTGTTCCCGGCGGGAATCGAACCCGCAACCTTCTGCGTCGCAGTCGGGTGTTCGCCCGACGCGCCACAGAGGTCGTCGAAATAATGAATATAAAGTATATGTTTCCAAAAGAAAATTACATATCTAAGTACTAATATATAAAATTCTCGTGTCACGGGGTTCGAACTTGAACTCCTCCGAAACGGCTTGACCGATTCTCATGAAATTTTGTGAGCATATTCAGTAGGTCTGAGAATCGGCCAACATCTATTTTTTATTTTGTTTCCTTTAGTTTTTTTTTTAATGGCAATACAACGTTTGCCGGGACAGCTAGTATGTATATATATGTTTGTGTTTGTAGATATGTTTGTGGGCCAACAAATGTGACCTGTCCCTATCAGTGGGCGAGGAGGTGACCCTCGGAGGGAAGGAACCGACCGCGACGCCCGTCGATCCTTTTCAAATGATCATCGATTGGAAAGACAGGGTAAAAACATTTGAATGATTTTAAAAATCCATAATACAATTTCATTTCTTTTCTATAATTTTAATTTTATACTAAGTAATTTTCATTTTTTTCCATAATTAACAGTATACAGGGTGAATTTTTTACATGGGCCTTCAGGGCTAAATCCTAAACTATAATGGATAGCGAAAAATGCAGAAAATAGTTGCGTGCTATATTTTGACAAAAACTAAAACTGCTTCGTTAGTTTTTTTAAAACTCATAACCCTAGCCAAGAATCGAACCTGTTGATTTTGCAAAAATATATTCGTCCTATATTTTTATACCATTCGATAGTGTTGCCGATAGACATTAATTCCTGGAAACAGACATAGTATGGCAAATCAAAGGAAATAGCTCCTTTTTGTAGTTTTCTTCAATTTTCATCTTTTCGTCTCTGGCAAAATAATAGCGTATGAGACATAGAAGGGAAGTCATATTTTTCTAACTTTTTAAAAATGTTCTAAGTTCTCTACATCACTTGAAAATTGTAAAAACAGTTATTGTTTTTTGTATAGCAGTTTGCTACGTCAGCAGCCATACCACCTCACTGCATTTTTTCAGGGACAGTTTAAAAATTACCTAATACTACAAAAATTAGCTATTTCCTTTGATTTGCCACACTATGTTTGTTTCCAAGAATTGATCTCTATCAGCAAGACTATCTATTTGTATAAAAATATAGGTGATAATTTTTTTGCAAAATCAACAGGTGCGATTTCTGATAATGCCTATTTTAGTTTTTGTCAAAATCGGGCCCGCAACTCTTTTCAGCATTTTTTTTTGCTTTAGTTTATAGCCCCCTTAGACAAGATTGCTTTCTATTAGCGATATCGCTAATCGACAGATTTCATTGTATGGATTTTACATAAACCATTGTATGAAATTGGCATTAGATGAAACTTGTCTACTATTTTTTTTCTCTGACGCAAGACCACGTGTCTTTTTGGTGGTAAAAGTCAATTTTATACAAAAAAAAACACAAAAAAAAAGTTGTCGCTTGCCGATATCGCTAAAAGAAAGCAATCTTATCTAAGGGGGCTGATAGCCCACATAAAAAATTCACCCTGTATATCCGTATATACCTTAACGCGTGTAAAACTGCGGAGCGCCGCATCCGCCCTCAAATTCATAATTAATCCAATTATTTTGATATTTTCAGCTAATAGCAGATGATTCTGGTAAAGCGGCTGACAATGTATGCAATAAAGCTGATAAAATACGCGCACAAATTGAAGGGGTGTGTATTATTTAACTAGCTTTCGCCTGCGACTACGTGGCGGAGGGGTTGAATTTTCTAAAATCTAAATTTCATAACAGATGCTATCTATATGACAATTTTTTTGGTTTTTTTTTTTCAAGACTTTTATATTTATAATATTTTTTTTTATTGACTGAAGTATGATAGAAAAAAAATGCATAAGACAAAAAACCGTCGTCAAAAAATGATAATAAAAACCATAATTAAAACCTAAAAATTTCGTAAAAATGAAGAAAACTACTTTAAAACAGCTCATTAGCTTTATATTTGCTTTATTGTCAATTTGAAAAACTATTAATAAGTTTATTTTCTTGTTATTTTGTCACTAAAGTCTAAGTTTAAAATAAAAACTTTTAGTGACCTTTATTACCTTACTAGCTGCGCCCCGCGGTTTCACCCGCGTCAGTCCCGATCCAGTGAAAATATATGACGAAAAACGCTGAGCAATTTCACAGATGTGAAATTGACACTTGACAGATGTCACCTTGAAATCTGTCACTTTGTCCGTTCCATTCAGTAGTTTTTGCGTTAAGGTTGAATGTTTCGTATCGCTAAGCAAAGTATTCCGCTAGATGGCGCTTGTTTTCCCCGAAAGTATTGTTTTATTTTATTTTGCTATAATTGACGTGGAATTAAAGTATTTGTATATATATTGCCTGTTTTCTAGTTTGCTCTGAACATATTTCAAACATAATTTAATTTTTTGGAAGTCACATTTTAATGTATTTCCAAAGTACAATTTTTAACTCTTGTCACGATATAAATGACACGCACACATACAAAACAATAAACTGTAGCAACTATAGACTATATTTGACGTAGTCCTACAGATACCGATTGGTGTAGTCATTTAGAGCGGCGGGGTAGTGTTCTGAAGAGCCCCGGTTCAAATCTCGATACAAATATTTTTTTTTAATGAAAATATATTTTTGAATAAATTTTCAAAAACAGGATCAATTTTATGGTAGGTACTGTTAGTAATCATTTTTTTTTTAAACTAGGACGAATTCTGAACTATGCAAATTGTACTAGGTCTGAATGAAAAGAGAAAAATAAAGACAAAGTAATGTACAAAAAGGTTTATTTATTTAAAATTAGTTCTATCTTATCTTATATCGCGGGCTGACATAGCCAGCAACACTTCGACCCCTTGGGATCGATTAACGCAGCGATCCCACTAAGAGGAAAAATCCTATGTTCCTCGAATGTAGTAGCCCTTCACTGATTTCCCACTCTTGCGTGTGTTTCTTATCAACGTAATCCTTTACGGCCTTTGTGATTGTGCATGCTGGCAGGCCCGTACATGGTTCTGGTCCAAGCATAGCACTTGCCGATCCTGTTCTTGCAGCTCATCAGCCTTCTCATTTCCTGCTATTCCTTCATGGCCTGGGACCCAGAGTAGTCGTAGTTTGTTCCTACGGCCCAACTTGTGTTTAATAATTCAATCACTTACAAGACACTAAAATTTCCTCAAGGTTTATTTTCAGTAGGTGCTCAGATGGATGACACTTTAAACACAATAGTAGGAATATAATAAATGATTATAATATTTTATTTTTGGTTTTTCTATTTATTGACTACTTGACATCTCTGTTGACTCTCCGTTACCTAGGTAACAAGCGCGCATCTAGTGCGAGGCAAAGTATCGACTGGGTGTATGTTGCCAGTGTGTACAACAAACAGTACCAAAAAAACAACAAGACTGCTTGGTTTTTTTTCTCGCGAATTACTATACTTCATTTATATTTTATTATATTTTTATACTATTAATTAAATGCAAACAAGTATAAATGTTTATTTATTTATTATATACGTAAAGTGATAATTTGATAAGTCTATCAAAATAACGTATAATTCAAGTATCAAAAGTGACGCGACAGTGCCAAAAGTTACATAAAATCTTGCAGGTGTAGGTCTGGCAGCACTGAGTTGAATATCATGCAATTGAAAATATTTTGATTTTTATTAGACAGATTAGACGGAGAGGCAACGTCGCCCTTATCCAGCAAACTGTATTGCGGCTCTGCTCTAGCGTAATTGCGTGTTCCTGCTTCCACACACAACGCGACAACGTCGCGTGTTTCCACACATCTATGCATCACTTACACTATGACCATACGTCAATATAACCGTGCACCACTACATACGTAAAATTGGTCTCTTTTTTCACGCTGAAACAGAGTACTTCCTGGATGTTAAACAGTGATATTTTTGGTCTGCCCCTACAATAGCTTAAATTAGGCCTACTTTAAGTCATAATAAGTTAAATATCTCAGTATAAAACGTAGGAATCTCTAAAACATTTAGTAGGGAAAACGTATAACCTTAAATAGTAACAAACATCCATACATCCATACATCCAGACATCCATACATACAAACTTTCACGTTTATAAATTAGTAGGATTCTCTGCTACCCGTGAAGCCAGGGCGAGTCGCTAGTTTCTAATCAGTATTTCCAAAATATAAGTTTTTATATCCGTTGCCTAGCTACCGTAACACAAGCCTAGTTGCTGGTTAGATGGCGCTGTGCGGATTGTCCTGCAATATTTATTTATTATTTTTTAATCCTGACGGGGCAGGCTAAATACTTTTATACCGTAAAGCATCATGTTCCTATCCGTTGCCTGGCTACCATAACACAAGCCTAGTTGCTTAGCTTGGATCTAGATTCAATATTTATTTATTTATTTGTTAACATTGCAGAATACAACATTTAAACAACAATGCAGTTGTCACAGACTGGCTAAAGCATTTGGGACGCCTATCTGTGAGAATAAAGAGGTAATTGTTATTTGTTTATGTCCCGTGGCACTACCAGTAGTACTACCGTAGCACTACCAACCGGTCCAGTAGTGACACGGGAAGAATGTCATGTTGAGTTTTCAGTTCTAAAAGAAGTGGTTTTTAACACGCTTTTATTAGTTTCACCTGTATGTTTGCTTGTTTGTATGTAATTTTTCTCTTTCTTTTGCTTGAGCTTGACAATTTAATTCGATTGTTGGCTTTTTAAAAGAGAATAAAATTAACTTCCCATGGCACTACCAGTAGTACTACCGTGGCACTACCAACCGATTCAGTAGTAAATAATTTCACTACTAAATAATTTCTTATTGATAAATAACTTATTTCTTACATATTTTTGTTTGTCAACTTCGATCAGAAAAGTAGATCATTCGCAAAAACCAAATGTAACGGATTTAAAAAAGAAGGATGTAGCTAATTTAATCTTAAGGTTAAAGCAAGGACCGTAGAAAAGCTCTTTTACTTCAAGAGAGGTTGGAGATTGGTCCAATAGTTGCCTGGAAGTGATCACTTTTAAGCAATAAAGTCGCCCTCTATGCCACATAGATTTAAGTTTATGTCTATTTAAACTTAAGTGTATTTGCTACAGATTTTTATCTATCTTGGATTAGCTACATCCGTCAGAATTGTGTTATGATCATTTAATTTTTTTCTCAGAAACTATATTTATTATTTAATTTCCTATAATTCCATTTGTTAGTAAAACCTAGACCCTGTGTAAGTAGCAATTAAAATGTCAATATAAAAAAGTCATAAAAAATGTCACATTTTAAACAAAAATTAAACAACACCACAAACATGAAAAAAATCATATATTTAACCATAAACAATATATTTCCAGGCCGAGGCCCCCCCAGCGCCCCCAGCCCCCCCGGCGGAGGGGGAGGAGCCCCCGCCGGAGCCCCCCAAGATCCCCTGTCCCGCTAAAATGGTCATACCACAAGCTGCTATGTTTGGTAAGTATTTAAACCAGCTGTTTCACCCGTCTAAGTCCCGATCCCGTGGGAATATCGGGATCAAAAGTAGCCTATGTGTTAATCCAGGTCTCTAGCTATCTAGATACCGAGTTTCATCGCAATCGGCCCAGTAGTTTTTGCGTGAAGGAGTAAAATACGTCATAGTTTTGAAGGAAAATTGCTAGCATTACAATGAGAATTCTGTGGTGATGAGATGAGTCTCTCAGCTTAGTCGGCCGTATCCCAAGAAGATAACTTGTCATTATGTCTGGAGACAAACTAAGCCGCTAATTATAACTTTATTTATTTTCAGATATCGTATGTGACAATGCTGGGTATGAATTATTCGCGGATTTATGTTTGGCGCATTTTTTGATTTCGCAGAATATTGTACAAAAGGTAAAAGCAAAGAAAAACATCTGTAATAGTTAATTCGTTCATCACTACATAGTCACTAAATAGTATAAACCAAAGTCGCTTTCTCTGTCCCTATGTCCCTATGTATGCTTAGATGTTTAAAACTGCGCAACGGATTTTGATGCGGTTCTAAAATAGATAGTGATTCAAGAGGAAGGTTTATATGCATAATATAGCCGTGCGAAGCCGGTGCGGGTCGCTAGTCTAGGAATAAAGGGTGCTTGGGTAACGTTTTTTTGTTAATTATTTGTCTATGTCTATTGTAATTGTTAGTCTATGATTCGTCGCAAACAATATATTTAATTTTTTTTTTATTTCAGGTCCGTTTTCACGTAAAAAATATGCCTTGGTTTGTTTCTGATGTTACAAGGAGGGATTTTAGGTAAGTAAAGGCTTTTAAACCCTAATATATATCCAAAAAAAACTCTTTAATACTTTTTGTTACTGTATGGTCATTTTCCATGTGTATGTGGCATTGAACGCGCGCGCGATCGCGGTCAGCGCGGACCCACTGTGTGTGGCAGATTTTACAATATTTATAGAATAGAATTTTTTTTTAAGAAAAAAATTTAATGACTAGACAAAAGTCGTAGAACAGAAGCTGTTCATTATTTATTTATTTTTGTTTATTTGGGAAACATACATAACTATGATAGAAATATGTATGACAATATATATAAAAAACCCTTAATCCAACAAAATTTCCACTTATTCATAATCACTACATAGTATAAAACAAAGTCGCTTTCTCTGTCCCTATATCCCTACGTATGCTTAAATCTTACTACGCAACGGATTTTGATGGGGTTTTTTTTAATAGATAGAGTGATTCAAGAGGAAGGTTTATACAGGGTTATTGGAAATTAATTGACACGGCGTTAAGGGCTTCTTCTGTGCACCTTAACAAACAACTTTTGTTCTACGACTTTTGTCGAAACTTAATACATATCCCAAAAAAAATATTTAAGTGTTTTTCGTACTGTCTGGTAATTTTCTATGTCTATGCGGCAAGTGCGCGCGCGCGATCGGCACGATCGGGTTGTACCATACCTACTATGATTGATTCTGTGACGTAGACGTAGAGTTGAGTATTATTTGAACTGTTGGATTTAATTTTTTATTTTTGTATGGAATATTTTTATAACGAATTTCCAAAAGTCGTAGAACAAAAGTTGATCGTTAAGGTGCACAGAAGAAGCCCTTAACGCCGTGTCAATTAATTTCCAATAACCCTGTATATGTATAGTACATGCATAATATAGCCGTGCGAAGCCGGGGCGGGTCGCTGGTACTTATATAAAGTGAAACATTGACCAAAAACAAAGAGAAAGTTATCCTTACAACAAGTTATTAGGTACTAGCGACCCGCTCCGGCTTCGCACGGCTATATTATGCATGTATTATACATATAAACCTTCCTCTTGAATCACTATATCTATTAAAAAAAACCGCATCAAAATCCGTTGCGTAGTTTTAAAGATCTAAGCATACAAAGGGAAATAGGGACAGAAAAAGCGACTTTATTTTATACTATGTGATGAAGATAAAAAATATTTAGTGTTTTCTAGAGGTTAAGGTGTCATATCGCAACACAGTTGTTCAACCACAGCTGATTATGATATGGAGAATTAACCCTGCACGGTTTTGGATTGGAAACCAATAACCTTGTATACATTCTATAAGTAGTATATCCGTTGTCTAGCACCCATAACACAAGTCTAGTTACTTAGCTTGGGGCTAGATGTGTGAAATGTCCTGCAATATTTATTTATTTATATTTATTATGTTCCAGCTACGTAATAGATGCCTGTGCGAGATCATACTTCAGTCAAACTATTGAACCGGAACCAAAACCAGGTTAGATATTATTAGCTGCTGTTACCTGTATAATAACTACATCGAGTATACATTTTTCAATGCTTATCTCTTAAATTAAATAAAAAATACGTTTCACCCCCGAAAACCTAACTACAAAATATAAGTGACATTTGACAGATGTAAACTATGATCTGGAAACGGATCCCGGATTCGGAATCAGCACCCCCGAAAACGTATTAAACGACACCCCACTAAAAAATCTGACCGACACCTGTCAAAGTGACAATTGTCAAAGTGACGCCTGTCAAAGTGACAGCTGTCAAAGTAACAGTTGTCAAACTAATTTTCGTCTTATATTTATTGTTTTATGAACAAATTCATGATAAAAAGTAGCATATGTTCTTCTCCAGGGTCACATCTATGTCTGTACCAAAATTCATCTTACTCCGTTCAGCGGTTTAGGCGTGAAAACGTGACAGATAGACAGACAGAGTTACTTTCACATTTATAATGTCATGTTTTGTATCACCGGGCTATGGAGCTCCGGGACCTTTGGAAGGCGTGCGTGGAGCCGAAGGAAACCAACATGTAGAGCTCCTTTTCAACGTTTAACTTCTTACCGCAAACGAAAGGCTATTTATGTTGCCAAACGCAACGCGCCAGAAATACCCGTCGCTTACAACTAATATTGTTGATTGTAACGAATGTGTTTTGTTTTTCTCAAAAGTGCTGAGATGGAATGGTGATATTTTTACCGATATTTTAGAGTAATTATTTCCAAAAGTCGTAGAACAAAAGTTTGTTTAGGTGCACAGAAGTAGCCCTCAACGGCTTGCTAGTATAATTTCCAATAACCCTAGAAATATATATTTACGGAAAATAATATAATAACCATAGGAAATTTGGACAGTCCCAACTAAGACCAGCCGGAGATGAGGAACGGTGGCTTCCCCCTGGAACACCCGGGACCTCCGACACCTCGCCTCAATGTGCCCTGGGGGCTATCCTAACCCCCCCTTCTTTCTGTCCCCCTACAGCCCCCCCGGAAGGTCAACCCGCCCCCGAGCCGGAGCCGTCCCGGACCGTGACGGCAGAGAACCTGAGAACTGTAGCCAACCAGTGGAAGAGCTACGTCGATGACGGGACCTTCCTTGTTATGGTATGTTTTTTTAGGGTGACTGTACGCGCGTCAGAAGTTATACGTCCGTCTGTCTGTCTGTCTCTCCGTCCGTTATTTTGCGGGCAGCTTCAACCGCCCAACCCGTGGCGCGCTAATCTTAAAATTTCACTCTCATCATTTTTTCATAATAACTTCAAAAATGAAATCATATGATCATTTTTATAGTTTTCTTCAACATTGTTAATATTTAAAAAAATAAAATATTATAAAAGGTAAAATGATTATTGTTTGAATGTTTCCCAGGCTGAAGACTACTGGACATGGCCGCATATTTATAAGGATATGAAGAAATATGATTATGGCTTATACAGGTATCTATACTTATACTTAACATAGTATAAAATAAAGTCGCTTTCTCTGTCCCTATTTCCCTTTGTATGTCTTTAAAACTACGCAACGGATTTTGATGCGGTTTTTTTAATAGATAGAGTGATTCAAGAGGAAGGTTTATATGTATAATACATGCATAATATAGCCGTGCGAAGCCAGGGCGGGTCGCTAGTACTTAATATTATAAAGCTGAAGAGTTTGTTTGTTTGGTTAAACGTGGTGATCTGATGAACTACTGGTTGAAATTGAAAAAGTGCATTGTTACCCGAGGGATGAAAGTTAATTATTCAGTCCCGAGACGCGGTTTAGGGGGCCAATAATTCGAGGGACTAAATAAATGTTAAACACGAGGCAAACACTACGGTTTTCATTACGAATAAATCAGATGAACTCATTATGTTACTACAAATCTCTGCTTTACGAAAGTATGAACAAAAACAACTCGAAAAACCAAATGAAGATAGGATTGCTACTTTCCCGCATTTTTTTTATATATTTTATTTTCATCGTTGAAAAAATTGTGAATATTTTGCCCAAATCTATAATATTTTAGAGAAATTGTTGTATTTAAACTAAATTATACTAAAGTTATTTAAAAAAATATTCATTAATAAACACTTAACTTTATTATTTCGATTTTACTACTATCTATTGTTTTTAATAGAAAAAGGTGGAACATGGTTCAATAGAAATGTGATAATAACTAGTTTTTTTTATAATTTGACAACTATCACTAGAAAACTATTCTCCCTAGGGCTGAAAAGTAGACATGGGGCGGGTACCCGGTTTGGATCCGGTACCCGGCGGATCCGGCACTTTTTTTAGGATCCGGCCGGGTACCGGGTAATGGTGCCGGGTATCCGGCTCTGCCGGGTAATTTGATAAACCAAAAATAATGAAACATATTACACTTTATGCTGAACACAAACGGTAATCATTATAATTATGTTTTGCTCACTAATTTATCAGGAAGAACTAAAAAAACTAAATATATATTTTATTTTAATATTGGTAATTTAAGATGGGTAAGTTGTGATGTAAAAACGCCAATTTTTCTGCGCGGTTAGCACTTAGGCGACTGCGTTTCTTGTCATAAATTAGCCCTGCTTCTGAGAACAGGCGTTCGCTGTATACAGAACTAGATGGTGTGCATAGATATTTCGCCGATACGTACCCGCCGGGTACCCACGAGTACCCGGCGCAGAATGTGTCGGGTACCCGTTCAGCGAGTACCCGGCAAAGCCACTACCCGCCCCATGTCTACTGAAAAGTACTACTTTCAACCCGCTCCTCGGGCAACTTTAGACCTACTTTCCGAATATGAGTGATGAAAATTATTGTTGTTTTGGATAGTAATAGAGGAAGTGGCGCTGTGTTGATCTGCGATTTTTATTTATTTTAATTTCAGAAAACTACAATTAGCAGTCGCAGTATTGTTCAAAGGTGATTTAAACTACAGAAAGTTAATGGGAGAGAAGAATTGGATGCCATACACTACCTTCGAGGCTAGCTTACAAGGTAATTAGCATCACTATCACTTCACTACATAGTATAAAATAAAGTCACTTTTCAACAAAAAATATTTTTGTGTTGGATAGTCCATTTATCGAGGAAGGCTATAGGCTACTTTTTATTTTGATATTCCCACGGGATCGGGAGTTACGCGGGTGAAACCGAGCGCTGCTAGTTTATTATAAAATAGAAAATTTGGGATTTTTGGTGATCTTTTTGGAGAAAGATCTTTATCGATCAAAGGCTATTTTGATACGAAAGAAAAGTTAAAACTTTTAATCCTTTTTGAAATAGATCTCTAAAGGTCCTCAAAAGATGTCCAAAAGTATAGAAAATAAAGGTTTGGTCTCTTGGTGATATTTGTAGAGGTAGATGATCTCTTAAGATCGTCAAAAAAATCTGTAAATGTCTTTAAAAGATCACTAAAAGTCCTCAAAATATCTCCAAAAGCCCCTAAAAGTCCTCAAAATATCTCCAAAAGTCCTATAGGTCGTCAAACGACCTCTAAAGTTCCCTAAAAGATCTCCAAAAGTCCCTAAAGGTCGTCAAAAGATCTCTAAAAGTCCCTAACAACCCATAAAAGATCTCCAAAACTCCCTAAAACACCTCCTTTATTCCAGGTTTCATCCCGGCCCCAATAATAGCAGTTCGTACTGTGAAAGCCGACCTTATCAGTGGAATGCCGAAACCCAAAGCCAAAGGAAAAAAGAAAACATTACCAATACTTGATCAATTAAATGAAAAGGATCCTAAATGGATGGAGAAAGGAGATTATGGGTAAATTACACTTAACTTGGCTCCTATTTCGTTTGGGCGTCCATACAATGTAAGGGTCAAGTTAAATTGGTTTAACTATGTATGTATGGGGACACCCTTTAATTTTCAACTTTGGAAGTTTTCCTTTACTTGTGCTGTAAGACCTTGCTTTTAACCAAAATTGATAATTCCAGATCAACCGGTAGTAGGTTTTTAATCGAAAACCGCGGGAGTCTTAGGAAAAGAGTCCCGTTTTTTCCCTAAAAATGACTGATCTTGGAAGCCATGATGTGGATTTTTTGTTCTGTTATAGGGTAATTCAATTCTGTCCGAAAGCTGAAGCTCTTAAAGTGGCAGATCGTCCTTGTTTAGACTACTGCACGACGTGCTTCGGGAAGATATGTCCCGTACATACTGATATGTAATCTATGGATCATTATAGATAGGTAAGTAACTCTGAAAGTGGTATATCGTGTCATTATATAGACTACTGCACGACGTGCTTCGGGAAGATATTCCTGCTGGAGCAACGTCAGCCCAGCAGAATTTGTTTTTCCCGTTTTTTTCCTCTATGGCTACATGCACATTTTTTTTCACCAAACCAATTCGTTCTAGAAGCACTTTTCCTGCTCGGATGACGGACACAGTTTCAAATATATGTAAAAGACTATTTAATTAAAATATTGTGTTTTTCGTTTCAGGTACAATTTGAACCCATTCTTTGTTGTTTTTAATGTTATATTTTTGTTATTCTTTCACATTTTATTAAAAAAACTCTTTAGATTATGCACTGTTATTGTATAAACACATTTTTTTAATAAAGAATTTTGATCAATTTTATCAATGTTTTATTTTGTCCTACTTTGAATACCCGTGCGAAGCTGGGGCGGGTCGCTAGTATACTTATAATACATAGAAACACTGACAAATATCTTAGTATAAATACATGTCTGAGGCGGGTATCGAACCCGCAACCCTGTGAATTACTTACAGACCAATTTCTATCAACAATTTACACGGTAATGGAAAGAAAAAAATTGAAAGAGATAACGATGTAATTGTCATACCCTCTACTGAGTTCTGATTGCCTGGTACTTTACAGACAAATTACTATCAAACAATTTACACAGTAACGGAAAGAGAAAGATTGAAAGAGAGAGATAACGATATAAGTGTCATTTATACCTTCTACTGAGTTCTGATAGCTTAGTACTTACAAACCAATTTTTACCAACAATTTACACGGTAACGGAAAGAGAAAGATTGAAAGAGAGAGATAACGATATAAGTGTCATGTATACCTTCTACCGAGTTCTGATAGCCTGGTACTTACAGACAAATTACTATCAAACAATTTACACGGTATGGGAAAGAGACAAATTGAAAAAGAGAGATAACGATATAAGTTTCAAGTATACCCTCTACTGAGTTCTGATTGCCTGGTACTTTACAGACAAATTACTATCAAACAATTTACATGGTAACGGAAAGAGAAAGATGGAAGAGAGAGATAACGATATAAGTGTGATTTATACCTTCTACTGAGTTCTGATTGCCTGGTACTTTACAGACAAACATGGTAACGGAGAAAGATGAAAGAGAGAGATAACGATATAAGTTTCATTGATACCTTCTACTGAGTTCTGATTGCCTGGTACTTTTTACAGACCAACGACTAATTTTACACTAAGGAATAGTGGTGTTGGATTCATGGTCGGTTGCGATGCGACTCAATTAGGGTTCCGTACCCAAAGGTAAAAACGGAACCCAATTACTAAGACTCCACTGCCCATCCGTCTGTCTGTCACCAGGCTGTATCTCAAGTCATGAACCGTAATACCTAGACAGTTGACATTTTCAAAGATGACACTAATAAGTGCCATTTGCCACCACCAATGGTGGCCGAATAAACCGGTCAGAAGGCCAATTTTCGTAAATAATATTGTTTAAATTACATTTCAATATTATTTCGATTGTAAAAGATACCTTCAAAGTCAGTTTTTTTTTACAAAAAGCTAACTTTAAGGGTGTTTTGAGTTACTTGAAATGTAATTTGAACAATGTTACTTACGAGAATTGGCCTTCTGGCTACCGGTGTGCGAAGTAAATAATACAGTGCTTTATTCAATAATTTATTTAAAAAAAATATGTAAAATATTTACAGATTTACAGTAAGTATATAGTAAAACTATTAAAAACTAAGAATACATCGGTAGGTACATAATATTATATTATTAAAAATTAAACAAATGAGTCTTAAAAAACGCATTTTAATTGAAAATTCCTTTCTAAAATTCCAACCATTAGACTCATTTATTCTATGACATAATTTGACGGGAAAAAATAAAAGCTAGATTTTAATGAGTTCGTATTAAGATTTTGGTAGTCGTGGAAGGTAGATGTTTGGCTTACCTATAGGTTTTCTTAGAAAGTTCTTAACAGAGCATTATTTGTGGTAAAGAAAATAAAAGTAAAAAAATTCCAAAAAGAATTACAGATGTTAAAGGCAGTTTCAAAGCATATTTAGGAGGTTGAAAATAATCGATTTGCTTTTTTTTTCTTTTGCTAAATCTATCTTATATTTATTTCCCGCTATTATGGTGAAAGGGTACCTGCGCGCTCTCCATACAAACGTAGTCGACTGTTTCTTCCCTGGATAATGACACTATCACAAATATTTTTGTGCCATAAAACCTATAACTGCCATGACTATGCCCCTATGTTTTGGTTTTTTTAATTTTCTAATTTTATAGAAATTAAAATTAAAATCTTTAAAATAATAAAAAATAACAAAAAATAGGTGCATGGTCATGGCAGTTACAAGTTTTATGCACCAAAAATATTTGCTCTAGTGTCATTATCCAGGGAGAAAACAGTCGACTACGTTTGTAATAGTTTGTATGGAGAAAGCCCCCGGTACCCTTTCCTCTTAAGTTCTGTGTGCAGATTTTTTTTATTTAATCAGTAAGTATCTGAATTTAGACACCAATAATTGCATAAAAACGTAAAAATAAACATAGTGTAGTTATTAATTTGTTATTTTATACAAGTTTAGTTTTTCGATTAAGACAATTGAAATATGGATAGTTTAATTTTACAAATACATTTAGAAACAAAAGTGCAGACCCACCGTAGAGCTTCAAAATGACTATTATTGTAATATTTTTAACTAAATTCGAAATTACAAATAATTGCATAAAATCTATTAGTAAAAACTGTTAAATAGAGCGTACTCATGTTTTGTTTTGCAAATGCTGTTTGTTTTCCAATATATAAATATTTCAGTACAATTTACACAGCGCCATCTAGCGCAAAGTTAAGCAACTAGGCTTGTGTTATGGTAGCTAGACGACGCGACAGAACATTTAAACACTTTTTCTTTTGTATATACATACTTATTATGATACTTGCTTGTAGTAATAGCCACTATACAGGGTTATTGGTAATTATACTAGCAAGCCGTTGAGGGCTACTTCTATGCACCTTAATAAACAACTTTTGTTCCACGACTTTTGGAAATTCAAAAAGGAAAAAAAATGAAAAGTTTGAGGTTAATTTGAAAAACAGTTGATTTTTTAAAAGTCATTCAGACTAAGAACAGTAGTTAAAACTTAAAAAATAAGTAAACATTTTAAGGCTACTCTCCGTGTATGGAACAGCTGATTTACAGGTAAACCTAACCTCAAAATTTTCAAAAAAATGTTCGAATTTCCAATAGTTGTTTGAAGGTGCACAGAAGCAGCCCTCAACGGCTAGCTAGTATAATTATCTACAACCCTGTATTAGTGACAAAATAACAAGAAAATCACTTTTTAAAAAAAAGTTACTTTTCGCCGTCCCTATATCCCTATGTATGCTTAGATCTTTAAACTACGCAACGGATTTTGATGCGGTTTTTTTTAATAGATTGAGTGATTCAAGAGGAAGGTTTATATGTATTACATGCATCATATAGCCGTGCGAAGCCGGAGCGGGTCGCTAGTATCTAATATGTTTTTAAGTAGTTTTCCTAATTTTTACGAAATATTTAGTGTTTTAATGATGGTCAGTTATTACCAGCAGGTACCTAGAAACGAATACGTTAACATAAATAAATATTCGAAGGCGGGAATCGAACCCGCACCCATCGCCAGTGAAGTATTCAATCATTGATAGCGACCCAACCATCCTTCCCATCAGGTAGCTTTACTTGTATCAATCTCAGCACACTCTCGCCGCCATCTGATTCTGACAACTGTAATACAAACAAATAATATTAACTTTCACATCTTTTAAAGATTTATAAATAAATAAATATTGCAGGACATTGGACACATCGCCATCTAGCCCCAAGCTAAGTAACTACACTTGTGTTATGGGTGTTAGACAACTCATATACTACTTATACAGGGTGTCCCGTAACGAATGGCCAAGCGGGCACCTACGGATAGAGGACACTGTGCCGGATCAGACAAACTAAAGTTATGTTCTATGAAAGTCTCTCGGTTTACGAGATACCCCATTTTTTTTTAATTTAAAAATTTCACTCCGTTCTCTATGTTTTGTGATGCCAAAATTGCAAATGAAGGAATTATCCCAATCTGTTTTCCAGGATAAATGTGCTATCGAATGCAAACAATATTTTTTATGACACATTGAAAGTTTTTTTTAAACTAAGATTTAACTCAAACTTCATGGTTTTTTTTTTTTTTTTTACCTGAACTTTATCGAACATCTTTTCCGGAGTAAAAAAATGTATGGCCACCCTAGTGCCAAATAAAAAAAAACTTGCCTATTTTATGCCACCAACGACATTGATGGCCAACAAAAAAAACAGATACGCAGAGACAAAAAACATATACTTCGTCTTGCTCCCACTTACTCATTTGACGTTAAATCCTTCTCACTCTAGTAATTATTAATATTTTAGCAGCGAGTCCATATTTATTCTCTGTCTACGGAAATTATGCACATACAGCTATGAGTTTCGAGAAATTGATAGAAAATACGTAGATTTTCTGACTAAAATTCATCCCCCTTATTCCAAAACGAGGTTTAAGGATAGTCCGAGATGTGGATTTAAACCTTAGATTTAGACACAGATTTACTCGTGAACTATAGTCTGAACTAAACACTATCCCTATATAATCTATAGGGGTAGTGTTTAGACTATAGTTCCCTATTTAATCTATAGAGATAGTGTTTAAACTATAGTTTACGAGTAAATCTGTGTCTAAATCTAAGGTTTAAATCCACATCTCGGACTATCCTTAAACCTCGTTTTGGAATAAAGGGGCATAGGTTTGCAGGAGAGGTCTAAATTACGTAGATAAACGTAAAAATACGTAGGGTTGGCAACACTGGGTGCACGGTTGGCCGGGATTTGAACCCACGACCTTCAAAATGATTCGAGGTATCTACCACTAAGCCAATACCGCTTTCGCAATAGATATAAATAAATAAAATTACCGTATTAGAGTCACCACCGACTAGTTGACTCGCAGATATTGTCTGTATGAAGGAATTCTCTGAACCCACTTTTAAATCATCTGAAATATAAAAAATAAAAACGTTATAAAAATTAAGAGTTAC
Source organism: Idaea aversata (assembly GCA_907269075.1). NCBI lineage: Eukaryota > Metazoa > Arthropoda > Insecta > Lepidoptera > Geometridae > Idaea > Idaea aversata. Next base: position 1,310,164 of record OU026109.1, read on the forward strand.
ATAATAAAATATTGAAAGCGTCATCTAGCCCAAAGCTAAATAACTAGGCTTGTATTATGGTGACCAGACTACGGATAAAATACTCAATACACTTTGTAAATACATACAGAAACAGAATCAGAAACAAATGTATCTACATCAAAACAACGGCGGAATCAAACCCGCTACCGCAATACAGAGATAGTAATAAAATAGTTACCTGCAGTTAATATATATTTCGGTGCTTCATCTTCCTCTGATTTGTCTGCAAAAAGGACAAACAAAATGTCAAAAACTTTAATTTTTAACTTAAAATTAAAAGCACCCGATTTTTATTCCCCATAACTTTCCGACTGCTGAACCGATTTCGATCAAACACAACTAAGAACACTCGCGACTACTTCACCTTTCAAACAAAAGAAACATAATCAAAATCGGTTCATCCGTCCGGGAGCTACGATGCTACAGACAGACACAACACAACCCAACGTTTTTGTTGGGACTAAAAAAAATTGAAGTTTTCTATTACATGAGCTGCTTTTTATTCTCAGATACGTATATCACTACATAGTATAAAACAAAGTCGCTTTCTCTGTCCCTATTCCCTATACTACGCAACGGATTTTGATGCGGTTTTTTTTTAATAGATAGAGTGATTCAAGAGGAAGGTTTATATGTATTATACATGCATAATATAGCCGTGCGAAGCCGGGGTGGGTCGCTAGTTAAAAATATAACGATTTTTGTTAACGCTCCTTTTTATAACGCTTCAAATTGTCTTAACGGGGCTCAGTGGGACTCGAAAAAACTTTAAACATGTGTAAATAATTATAAAAATATTTATATAAAATAATATCTTACCCATATTCGATGTAATTTTCTCATCGTTCAATAATTTCAGTTGAGCTGATGTTTTTAGTGTCTAAAAGTATAAAGAAAATCATTGTTATCAAATTTTAATAAAAAATTCGGTCAAGCGAGAGTCGCCCCCTCTTTACCATTATATTCTGTCTTTTTCTGTATTTGTTGTTATAGCGGCAACAGAAATACATCATCTGTGAATTTCAACTGTCTAGCTATCACGGTTCATGAGATACAGCCTGGTGACAGACAGACAGCGAAGTCTTAGTAATAGGGTACCGTTTTTATCCTTTGGGTATTTTTACGCTTTTTAGTAGAAATATTTTTACTATGACAAGCATCGAACCCGCGCAACCCTCTGAATTAAAGAGTCATTATTAATATTATCAATTGTTGGTGTTTTTAAATAGTTTTGCAATAGTTATTATACTCACAGAATCTCCAGACTTATGTTCATAATCATTTTCGTTTAAAAACATTACTGTTGCGACGCCCTGCGAATTAGAAAAACAAAAGATTAAAAATATGGACAAATAATATTTAAAAAAATCTAGTGGGATTCGAACCTACGACTACGAATTAGATTATCTATACTCGTTTTTTATGGTCATTCGAGTCCTGTCGAGGTAAAAAATACAATATAACTCACCTCATCGTTAACACTTGTCACTCTTGGTTGATTGACCACAATAGATTCAGCCAAATGTCCCTGGAAAATAAAACACAATATTAAATAACCATGAAAATATAGAAGTAATTTTATACAGGGTTTTTTTGGCCTCCAGAGCCATTTTCAACCCCCGACGCAAAAACGACGGGATGTTATAAGTTTGACGTGTCTTTGTGTGTGTCTGTCTGTCTGTGTGGGTATTAACGGATGAACCGATTTCGATTTTGTTTATTTTGTTTAAAAGGTGAATTAGTCGGGAGTGTTCTTAACTATGTTTAATCAAAATCGTTTGCAGTCTGAAAGTTATGGGGGATAAAGTCGGGGTTTTTTTTATTCTTAACTAGCGACCCGCCCCGGCTTCGCACGGCTGTATTATGCATGTATTATATCTAAAAACCTTCCTCGTTTATCACTCTATCTATTAAAAAAACCGCATCAAAATCCGTTGCGTAGTTTTAAAGATCTAAGAATACAAAGGGAAATAGGGACATAGAGACGGCGAAAAGTGACTTTATTTTATACTATGTAGTGATTAAGTAGCTTTCCCTATTTTCATATTTATTTGTCTGTGGTCTGGTTGTTTCTATGTATTATAAGCATATATTTACAAAGTAGTATATATCCGTTGTCTATCACACATAACACAAGTCTAGTTTCTTAGCTTGGGGCTAGATGGCGATGTGTGGAATGTCCTGCAATATTTATTGTATTCCCTCGACCTATTGGCTAAGCCCCATCTCAGGACTAAACAGGCAACTTCCATCCCTAGGGTAACAATATACTATATTATATGGTACAACTTACACTGACAGTCATATGTGCAATCAACAATCGTTTCCTCATATAACTAGCTCCACAAGCTAAACATTCGTAAGGTTTCTTGTCGCTGTGAACGAATCTATGCGTGTTTCTGTTGTCGCGGGAATTGAACGATTTACCGCATATCTGTAACGTGAAGATAAGAAATATATACTATACAATACAATATAAAAAATTACAAAATAGGTAAATACTATATTTTTACAGATATGCAAATGAGGTCTGGGTCACGTGGGGTTCAGATAATTGATAATGTGACTGTACTATAAAAAAAAACTGGTTGCCTGTAAAGTCGGTATACGGGCGAAAGTTTTACGTGACAACAACTGTGCTCGAGTGGAAGGGACGCGTGCCTTTCACTTTTTATGTCTGTCTCTCTCGCTCTTAGGCGGGCTAACCATGCCCGCGTGCCTCTCACTCGCTCTCATTGTGAGCGCATAGCGTCAGCGGAGCGTAACGCAGTTTCTTGAAGTGTCACCCGGCAAACCAATTTATAAGACATTGTCACGTCAAAAATAAAAAAAAATTGGGTCAAACTGCACACGGTGTGCAAATTTGATTAAAATCGGTTAAGTAGTTTAGGAGTTCATCGTGCACAAACAACGTGACACGTAATTTATTTAAATTAGATTTTCATATCATCTAATAACTAAATAAACCAGCCAAGTATAGCGGCAACAGAAATACATCATCTGTGAAAATTTCAACTGCCTAGCTATCACGGTTCATGAGATACAGCCTGGTGACAGACAGACAGACAGCGGAGTAAAAGTATCCCGTTTTAAGGGTTTCGTCTCCAAAGGGTAAAAACGGGACCAATGAAGTGAACCGTGATAGCTAAACAGTTGAAATTTTCACAGATTATGTATTTCTGTTGCCGCTATAACAACAAATACTAATAAAAACAAAAAAATAAATATTTTAGTAAGGCTGTATTAATACAACATGGTACGGAACCCTTCGCGCGACTCACACTTCGCCGGTTTTTTTTATAAACCGCCCCTCAGCCGATAATATTGAACCCGTTACCTCTTTGAAATATTAAGAAATGGAATGAAAATGAAATGAAATGAATTGAACTGAAATATTATTGAACTAAATGAAATATTATTCTCATAATATTATTCTTACTCGGTCTTATTTCAAAAATACTTTAATTATGACTAGCTTTTGCCCGCGACTTCTTCAGCGTAAAGTCCGAAAGCGAAAATGGTTCTAACAGGATTGTTAATTGGTTTTTTAAGAACCATACAAACTTTGCCTTACTTTTTTTTAGGTGGGGTATTTCGGAAAATTCTTTCTTATCGGATGCCTACGTCATACAAAGAACCCACCCTCCAAGTTACAGGTCTCTACGATCAGCGGTTTAGGTTGTTTGTTGATCCGTCAGTCAGTCAGGACAAAGCATTTTATATGTATAGATATATTAAAGTAACTAACCTCACAAGAATATGTCTTCTCTCCAGTATGTATCTTAATATGTTTCTTGTAATGTTCAGGATATACAAAGGTGGCGTGACACGTGCCGCATCGTAGCGGCCGCTCGCCCGTGTGCGATGCCTTTATGTGGTACTCTAGTAGTCTGTAAATTAAATATAACAATATTTATATATATTTAATATTAACTATACGATACAGAGTCAAATTGAATTGAAATGGAATTTAATTAAGTTGAAATAAAATTGAATTCAACTGGAATTAAATTGGATGCATAGTGAGATTAGTGAGTGACCCATTGAATTGAAATGCAACCACATTGAAATAATAAAAATTGAATCTAAACCTAATAAATATGGTATTAAAGTTTACATCAATATTTGTTTGAGGCGGGAATCGAACCCGCTACCTTTAGCGTCGCAGGCAAGTGTTCGCCCACACACATATTTAATTCCACATCGTTTTCATGAAATCTTTAAATAAAATGCAATGAAATTAAATTGAAATAAAATTGAATTACAATGAAATTGAATTAAAATAAAATTGAATTGAAATGAATTTGTTTTAATGAAATTTAATTGAAATAAAATTGAATTTAAATGAAATTGTAATACTATAAAATTGCATTGAAATGAGATGTATTAAAATAAAATTGAATAACAATGGTATTAATGCTATTAAAAGGGCTAATAGGGTAATTAATAGGGTGCCCAAAATTCTCGCTACATTGCCTCTTCGGATGGCAATTCTGATCCGTTGGCCAAAGTAGTAGCCAGCCCTTTGGTCATCTATATATATAAAAATGAAACCCGTTTTCCGTTGTCACGACATCACGCGTGAACGGCTGGACCGATTTCGATAATTCTTTTTTGTTGAGTTTGTTATTGTCAAGAGAAGGATCTTACGAAATAAAAAATTAAGAAAGTCACGCAGAAAATAATTACGCGGGTGAAACCGCGGGGCGCAGCTAGTTTGAAATAAAATTGAACCATAATGTAAACTACTGACTGACCTCCTCCTCTTGAACCGCTTGCTGCACTGATCACAGGCGTACCTCCTGTCGTCGAAGTGTGTAGCACGTCTGTGTGAGTGCAAGTTGGAGCGCTGAGTGAACCGAGCGCCGCATATCTCACAACCGAATGGTCGTTCACCTTTAATAAATTACATAATTATTCAAACATTGAATATCTCGGGAATTACTGAACCGATTTAAATGGTTCTTCGACTGAAATGTACCTAATATAATCTAGTTTTAGAATACATACTTAAAAATAGACAAATTAGTTCTTTATTTAGATTTGCAATACTATGTTTGTTCCATAGTAATTATTTTCCCGGGTCTTAATCGCGTATTTTTTGCGTTTTTTTAATCGAGTATTTTTTGTCTCCTCGCAACCATGACTATTGTAACATAGTCGAAACGTCGAGGTAAGAGAAATAAAAAACAAAAAATACGCGATTAAGACCCGGGAAAATAATTACTATGAATACAAATCGTGTGAGTTTAAAAAGTTTATGTTTGTTCTATTTCAAATATATTATAGTAGTTATTTTAGTATTCGATTATTAGATTATATTAGATTTTGCCTTTAAACACATTTTAAGCACATGGTTTTTGACGTGACAACGTCTTATAAATTGGTTTGCCGGGTGACACTTCAAGAAACTGCGTTACGCTCCGCTGACGTTATGCGCTCACAATGAGAGCGAGTGAGAGGCACGCGGGCATGGTTAGCCCGCCTAAGAGCGAGAGAGACAGACATAAAAAGTGAAAGACACGCGTCCCTTCCACTCGAGCACAATTGTTGTCACGTAAAACTTTCGCCCGTATACCGACTTTACAGGCAACCAGTTTTTTTGTTTCTAACTATTGTAAGGAAATACAACGATTTTTGCTAGTAATTAGTAATTTAATTAATTTTATAACTTCAAGTAAGTCCTTATTCGCTTGAGATACAGGAATCTCCTAGTTCAGGCATATGTTTTTATTGTTTTCTTGTATGTTTAGTCCTTAGTTTACTATGTAAAATATTTTTTGATTAAATTTATTATTATTTATACCATCCAAAAGTATTTGCAGTAAACGCATACAAAAAAAATCATTTAAATCGGTCCAGCCGTTTAGGAGGAGTCCAGTGACATACACACGTACAGTAGAATTATATATATATAAGAGAAGATGTATGTACATACCTGTATGTGTTCTAATATGGTCCATAAGTTCAGCTCGCCTCGCGAACGTCTTCCTACAGGTGTCACACTCGTGGTTCTTCTCACCGGAATGTACGACACCGTGGACTTCTAGGTTATGTTGTGTACCGAACGCTTTACCTATACGGAAAATAAAAGAAAAATCAATAAAAATAAAACAGACAGACTGACAAGAAAGTGATAAGGGTTAAATTTTTTTTATTTTGAGGTTCGGTAAAAATAATCCCATTTTCGTTATAAATTTAGAACGGGTGGACAGTTTTATTTGGATTTAAAATATTTATGAGTCCTGGGAAAGTTTAAACGGTGAGAGAATATTGTAGGTATAAAAAAAATAAGATCCCGCGGGAATTTCAGGATCACAAGTATCCTATATCCTTCTCTATCCTCTTAACTACCACTGTGCAGTTTTTCATCCAAACCGGTCCAGTAGTTTGACCGTGACGAGGAAACAAACAAAATTTCTGATTTTTAATATTAGGATTGGCATAAAATGTACTGACCACATATTTTACAGACAAAACTCTTGATCCCCGAATGTATCTTCTCGTGCTGGCTGAGGTTCTGTTGCGAGAGGAACGATTTACCGCACTGTGTACACACGTACGGACGGGGACGGATCTAAACACAAACAAATAAACATATTTACATTAATAGAAACTTCGACTTTTATTCCGATGGATTTTTAACCGACTTCAAAAAAGGAGGAGGTTCTCAATTCGGTTGTATGTATGTTTTTTTTATTATTCGCGCATATCTTCTTTGTTTATCAACTGATTTTGATAAATCTTTTTTTTTTCTTAAAAAAAAATGAGGGTGTGACCCAATATTTCCATTTTGAATTTTCATTGATAGGACAGGACAGGTTCTTCCACTATTTCCATTGCTGGCGGTGGCGACAAAAAATCTGCTAGTTTTCCTATATTCCCAGGGCTGTTCTCGATATCTCTTTAAAATTGTATTTATCAGGTCGTTAAACTTTATCAGATTCTCATGTAACTTAACTGGTTTTTTTTCGCAATAATGGGATATTATTTGTAAAAAAACGCTTGTCCCACTTTTTCCATTTTGTATTTCCATGAAAATAGTGGGATACACTTAAAAATGGCATTGGCATCCAAACTAAGCCAAAATCTAACCAAATCATGCCATAATGGCACTGAAACTATCCAAATACCAACCAAACCATGTCAAAATCTCACAAAAATTACCCAAAATCTTATTAAAACATACCACCAAAACATGTAACCCCATCTTAATAATAATAACTAGGCAAAATCTCATTCAAAACCACACTTTCACCAAAACTAGCCAAAAATTACAAAGAAACATGCCAAATACTCACCAAAACAAGTAACAATCTCAACAACACTAAAACTAGCAAAAATCTCATTCAAAACACGCCACACTCTCACCAAAACTAGCCAAAAACCACATAGATACATGTCAAAATCTCACCAAAACATGTAACAACCTCAATTACTCTAAAACTAGCCAAAATCTCATTCAAAACACGTCACACTCCCACAAAAACTAGCCAAAAATCACATAGAAATATGCCAAATACTCACCAAAACAAGAAACAATCTCAATTACACTAAAACTAGCCGAAATCACATGCAAAACACGCCACACTCTCACCAAAACTAGCCAAAAATCACATAGAAACATGCCACAATCCCACCAAAATATGTAACAATCTCAACAACACTAAAACTAGCCAAAATCTCATTCAAAACACGCAAAACTCCCACCGAAACTAGCTAAAAATCTAATCGAAACATGTCAAAATCTCACCAACTCACCTGATGGGTCTTCAAATGTGCCTGATGCGTATATTTCGATGCGAAAGCCTTCATACAGACATGACAACTATACGGCTTACTACCTAAAAAAATATACATAATAGCAGAATTGAAAAATTATACACTCAAAGGGAATAAATAGATGTTTTCTTTCCGTTCCTGCGAGAAGAATGTCAATTCTTGTGTATAACATTGTTCAACCCGCCCCGGCTTCGCACGGCTGTATTATGCATGTATTATACATATAAACCGTCCTTTTGAATCACTCTATCTATTAAAAAAAATCGCATCAAAATCCGTTGCGTAGTTTTAAAGATCTAAGCATACATAGGGATTTAGGGACATAGGGATATAGGGACGGCGAAAAGTGACTTTATTTTATACTATGTAGTGATAGTGATGATATCATTTCGATTGCATAACGATTACAAAAATACCCCCTCAAGCAACTAAGTCCCTTTTTTTCATAAAGCTGAGCTTTGAGGGTATTTTGAACTACTTTTTAAGGGTAAACAATAAACTTTTTAAACTCACACGCACAGCACGATTTGTATGAGTGTGGTGCATGTGCCACGGCCTTTGTGACTGTTGACAAAACTGTTTATAAAGTCGAGTGTCGGTACTCGACCTACCCTCGGTTACTACCCTCAACTATCAGCATGAGAGGACAACGCTCCAGTCTCATAAGTACATAGTATAAAACAAAGTCGCTTTCTCTGTCCCTATGTCCCTATATCCCTTTGTATGCTTAAATGTTTAAAACTACGCAACGGATTTTGATGCAGTTTTTTTTAATAGATAGAGTGATTTAAGAGGAAGGTTTATATGTATAATACATGCATAATAAAGCCGTGCGAAGCCGGGACGGGTCGCTAGTTGTAACATAGTAGAAACGTCGAGGTAAGAGAAATGATCCCGTACATACGCATAGTAGGAGCAGCTAGTTAATAATTAATAATAAATGTATAATTTACCAGTATGTGTGTTCATATGTTCTTGTAGTAAAGTCTTCGAGTTGTAAGACCGCTTGCAAATATCACACTCGTGTAGTTTAGACTTATTTATTGATGATATACCGTTAGAATCTTGTGATATCTTCTTGGCGTGGTTTGCTGAAATTATAATAAATATGTATTTATTAAAAATATATCACTAATTATAATTATAACGTTAATACCTAAACTTACTATTAGGAAGTATGTTTTAACTTTACCCCAACGCCATCTATATTTAGGATGGAGAACTACAGTAGAAAACGGCAAAAATGGACTTGTTCCGTCAAATTTTTAAACAATTTTTGTATTGATATACGAGTATATCACAAAAAACCATTTCATATATATATATCCTCGAACCCGATAAGATTCTTTCGAACTTAGTACCAAAGAATACGTACCAATATGTGTGGAATAATCTGTACGTTTCCTCATAATAACTCCACACAGCTGACAGACGTATATCGTAGCTGAATGTTCACACTTTAAGTGCTTCATTATACCTTCCGCGTCTGATTTGAATTCTTTACCTACACAAGCTGAAAAAAAAAAACATATACTGTTAAAAAAACGGTTGCATTAAAAAAACTAATAAATTTTTTTTTACAAAAATTCAAGCAATAACTGAAGTGTTCGGTCAGTCTCGAACCAGTTTCTAACCTAAACATTCATACAAGTGTTATGAGGAAAGGGTACCGGGGGCTTTCTCCATACAAACTATTACAAACGTAGTCGACTGTTTTCTCCCTGGATAATGACACTAGAGCAAATATTTTTGGTGCATAAAACTGATAACTACCATGACCATGCCCCTATTTCTTGTTTTTTTTTAATTTTTCTAATCTTAATTTCTATGATAACTAGAAAATGAAAAAAAAAATAAAAAAGGGGCATAGTCATGGCAGTTATAGGTTGTAAGGCACAAAAATATTTGTGCTAGTATCATTATTCAGGGAGGAAAAATTCGACTACGCTTGTATGGAGAGAGCGCAGGTACCCTTTCACCTTAAGTAGCGCTCAAAACCACCAAGGCACAAAGTCTTATTACCGAGCGACGAAAATAAAGAACTGTTTGAAGCCGATAATGACGTAGCTGTCACATTGCGTCTCGGTAACGAGTTCAGAGATTTTATCTCATCTAAAAATATGCGTATCGCTATAAAAAGAAGTTTACAACTCAAAAAATTGACGCGGGTTTGATTCCTGCCTTTATTATATTACATTTTTTTGTTTAGTATACTAGCTGTCCAGGCAACCGTTGCTTTGCCATAAACAAAAAAATAAAGAAAAAATATATACTTAAAAAGATGTTGTTCGTTTCTCAGACCTAACGAAAACACAAAAAATTTCATACAAATCGGTTCAGCCTTTTAGGTGGAGATTGGTAACTAACACCGCGACCCTTAATGAGTCTAACGAACAATGAAACATTCAAAAAATATTACTAAGTATCGAATTAATTTCTTAGGACTTTTCTACCTCTATATCTTTGAAGGTCGATTTCAGTAAAAAAAATAATTATTATTTTGAAAGATTACAGTCTAGGGCAGTTTTTAATTCTAGTCAAAAACACGAAAAGTGATTTTTATATTTTTAACTCATCGTCGAAAATTCAAGTTTGATTCACTTGAACAGAATTTTGCCACTTTAAATAGATATAATTTACTTTCCGTGATCAATACGTGCCTAATCATTTTTTTTAAATTATAATGAAGAATTCATAAAGATTTAAAAACAAAAAATTACATGAAAAATGCCTTTTATGCTAAAATAACAATATTATAGTATTATACGGTAATCCATATAAAAAAACTACAAAAAAAAAAGAACTCGAAAACTACAAAAAATCGCGGAACATACGTCGGGTATTTTCGGACACCCCCATGTACCTAATTTTTACTTTTGAACGTCACTTCTTCGACCACACTGTATACAGGGATATTTACCAAAGAAAAGTATATAAGTATTATATCCGTTATCTAACCACAAGCCTAGTTGATTAACTAGATGGCGCTGTCTAAAGTGTCCTACAATATTTAATATTTATTTAGGGTTGCGGGTTGTATTCCCGCCTCAGACAAGTATTTATGCTTAGATATTTGTCTGGGGTCTGGTTGTTTCTATGTATTATCTTAATATATATAAATCTCGTGTCACAATGTTTGTCCTCAATGGACTCCTAAACCACTTAACCGATTATAATAAAATTCGCACACCATGTGCAGTTCGATCCAACTTGAGAGATAGGATAACTTACATCCCGATATTCCCACGGGATCGGGAGTTACGCGGGTGAAACCGCGTAGGGCAGCTAGTAAGTATATATTTACAAAAGAAAAGTATATATGTAGTATATCAGTTGTCTAGCACCCATAACACAAGTGTAGTTACTTAGCTTTTTGCTTTTTTTTTAAACTATATAGGCTTGCATTTGACCTCATCTCACCTGATGGGAAGCGAAGATGAGGTCGAAGATGTAGCATGCTCGCCTAGAAGGTACCTATTCACTCTAGACTTGAAGACTCCAAGGTTGTAGTTTTTTTGGTTGTAGCTTGGGGCTAGATGGCGATGTGTGGAATGTCCTGCAATATTATTTACTAGCTGTTCCGGCAAATGTTGTTTTGCCATTTACATAAAAAAAAAACAAATTTTATAATTTTATATGCATATTCAGTAGGTCTGACCTGACCTGTCTGACCTACTGAATATGCATATAAAATTACATAAAAATCGGTAAAGCCGTTTCGGAGGTGTATGGTAACGAACATTGTGACACGACACTGGGTTCGCACGGCTACATTATGCATGTATTATATCTAAAAACCCTCCTCTTTAATCACTTTTTCTATTTAAAAGAACCGCATCAAAATCCGTTCCGTAGTTTAAAGACCTAACATAGGGACATAGTGACGGCGAAAAGTGAGTTTATTTTATACTATGTAGTGATGATATACTGACAAACATAAAACTGCAGCACGACATGCTCGTTCCCACCAAATGATTCCACATACAACTACTAGATGGCGCCACAGGTAAAATTAAATCGCGCAAACGTTGTGTTTTCTTAAACCTTAGTATACGTTTGTAATTAAAATATTTCTATTATCTGTTATTATTTTAAATAAATAAGAATTTTTGACACTCTTCAACTTTCATTGAAGAGTTATAATAAATATTATAAGAGGAAAGGGTACCGGCGCTCTCTCCATACAAACGTAGTCGACTGTTTCCTCTCTGAATACTGACACTAGAGCAAATATTTTTGTTGCCATAAAACTAACTGCCATGACCATGCTTTGTTTTTTTGTTTTTTAATTCTGAATTTCTATGATAATTAGAAAATGAAAAAAAACCAAGACATAGGGGCATAGTCATGACAGTTAATAAGTTTTATGCAACAAAAATATTTGCTCTAGTGTCAGTATTCAGAGAGAAAACAGTCGACTACGTTTGTATGGAGAGAGCGCAGGTACCCTTTCCTCTTAACTAGTTACAAGTGTAATTGATTTACTACAAACACAGAATACATAGTTACTATTAAGAGGGGTCCATACGCCAACGACCTTGGTACACAGCCTACTAAATAGTTACTACCGGCACCGGTCGCCTTCGTTGGTGAACATTGTTGATTGTTACGAATGTGTTTTGTTTTTCTCAAAAGTGCTGAGATGGAATTGTAGGTGAGATTTTTACCGATATTCTGGTGTAACTTTGAGCCAAAAAATCCTTTAGTTTTCAAGCTATCCTAAAAATAAGAATTAAAACTAGTCTAGCTTTGAAATGACAAGGAATTTTCGTCTCAAATTACCCTAAAATATAGGTAAAGATTATTTCATCTCAGCACTTTTGAGAAAAACAAAACACATTGGTTACAATCAACAATATTAGTTGTAAGCGACGGGTATTTCTGGCGCGTTGCGTTTGGCAGCATAAGCAGCCTTAACTACAAACGTTATCAGATCTTTTTACTCTTTGTAGATCTAATTTCCAAAAACCCTTTCTCAGTGCTCCCCCTATGTCCTAAAAGCAACCCCCAAGCAAAATTTCAAACTTGTAGCTCGCGTAGTTTCAGATATTTGTTGATGACTATTTTTCTATTTTTTATATATCACTACATAGTATAAAACAAAGTCGGTTTCTCTGTCCCTCTTTCAGTATGTATGCGTAAATCTTTAAAACTACGCAACAGATTATGATGCGGTTTTTTTTCATAGATAGAGTGATTCAAGGGGAAGGTTTATATGTATAATACATGCATAATATAGCCGTGCGAAGCCGGGGCGGGTCGCTAGTCTATATATATAAAAATCAATTGCTGTTCCTTAGTCTCGCTAAAACTCGAGAACGGCTGAACCGATTTAGATGATTTCGGTTTTGAAATGTTTGTTGTAGTCCAGGGAAGGTTTAAACGGTGAGAATTTAAAGATCGGACTTACGCGGGTGAAACCGCGGGGCGCAGCTAGTAGATATATAAATGCTGTACAACATTTCACACAGCGCTTAGGCTTGTGTTATGGTGGCCTGATAGGGATAGAATACTTAAGTAAGTATATTTCTTTTCTAAATATTTAGGTGATTTCTGAGGTCTGTTTTTTCTATGTAATATAAGTAGATATTTACAAAACAAAAGTATATAAAAATAAAATAAATATATAGCAGGACATTCCACACATCGCCATAGATCTAGCCCCAAGCTAAGTAACTAGACTTGTGTTATGGGTGCTGGACAACAGATATACTACTTATATACTTTTCTTTTGTAAATACAGGGTGTCCCGTAATGAATGGCCAAGCGGGCACCTACGGATAGAGGACACTGTGCCGGATCAGAAAAACGAAAGTTATGTTCTATGAAAGTCTCTCGGTTTCCGAGATATCCGACAATTTAAAAAAAATAAAAATTTCACTGCGTTCTCTATGTTTTGTGATGCCAAAACTGCAAATGAAGGAATTATCTCAATCTGTTTTTTGGATACTATTCCAGGATAAATGTGCTATCGAGTGCAAATAATATTTTCTATGACACATTGAAAGTTTTTTTTAAACTAAGATTTAACTCAAACTTCATGGTTTTTCAATTTTTTAACCTGAACTTTAATCCTTCCCGGTGTAAAAAAAATGTATGGCCGATAATGACGTAGCTGTCACATTGCGTCTCGGTAACGAGTTCAAAGATTTTATCTCATCTAAATATATGCGTATCGCTATAAAATGAAGTTTACAACTCAAAAAATTGACGCGGGTTTGATTCCTGCCTTAATTATATTACATTTGTTTGTTTAGTATACTTGCTGTCGCGGCAAACGTTGCAAAAAATATGAAGGAAAAAATTACTTAAAAAGATGTTGCTCGATTCTCAGACCTAACGAAAACACAAAATATTTCATACAAATCGGTTCAGCCTTTTAGATGGAGATTGGTAACTAACACCGCGACCCTTAATGAGTCTAACGAACAATGAAACATGCAAAAAATATTACTAAGTATCGAATTAATTTCTTAGAGGACTTTTCTACCTCTGTATCTTTGAAGGCATCGGCCTTATATTATTTTCAGTAAAAAAAAAATTTTTATTAATATTTTGAAAGATTACAGTCTAGGGCAGTTTTGAATTCTAGTCAAAAACACGAAAAGTGATTAGATTTTTATCTCATCGTCGAAAATTCAAGTTTGATTCACTTGAACAGAATTTTGCCACTTTAAATAGAAAAAAATGTACTTTTCGTGATCAACACGTGCCTAATTATTTTTTTAAATTATAATGTAGAATTCATAAAGATTTAAATACAAAAAATAACCTTAAAAATGCCTTCTATGCAATATTATAGTAAATCTATACAAAAAAAACTACAAAAAAAAATAACTCGAAAGCTACAAAGAATCGCGGAACATACGTGGGGTATTTTCGGACACCCCCATGTACCTAATTTTTACTTTTGAACATCATATCTTCGACCACGCTGTGTATAGGAATATTTACCAAAGAAAAGTATATAAGTATTATATCCGTTATCTAACCACAAACCTAGTTGATAAGCTTGGGGCTAGATGGCGCTGTCTAAAGTGTCCTACAATATTTAATATTTATTTAGGGTTGCGGGTTCGATGCCTGCATCAGACAAGTATTAATTATGCTTAGATATTTGTCTGTAGTCTGGTTGTTTCTATGTATTATAAGTATATATTTACAAAAGAAAAGTAAGTATAAAAGTAGTATATCCGTTGTCTAGCACCCATAACACAAGTCTAGTTACTTAGCATGGGGCTAGATGGCGATGAGTGGAATGTCCTGCAAAATTTATTTATTTACTAGCTGTTCCGGCAAACGTTGTTTTGCCATTTACAAAAAAAGGAAACAAAATAAAAAAATATAGTAGCCGATTCTCAGACCTACTGAATATGCATATAAAATTACATAAAAATCGGTAAAGCCATTTCGGAGGAGTATGGTAACTAACATTGAGACACGAGAATTTTATCTGAAGACTAGCGACCCGCCCCGGCTTCGCACGGCTGTATTATATCTAAAAACCTTCCTTTTTTAATCACTTTATCTATTTAAAAAAACCGCATCAACATCCGTTGCGTAGTTTTAAAGATCTAAGCATACATAGGGACATAGGGACGACGAAAAGTGACTTTATTTTATACTATGTAGTAATGATATACTGACAAAAATAAAACTGCAGCACGACATGCTCGTTCCCACCAAATGATTCCACATACAACTACTAGATGGCGCCACAGGTAAAATTAAATCGCGCAAACGTTGTGTTTTCCTAAACCTTAGTACGTTTCTTATTAAATTATTTCTATTAACTGTCAAATTTTTAAATTTTTAAATAAAAAATTTTTGACACTCTTCAACTTTTATTGAAGAGTTATAATTATAATAAATATTTTAAGAGGAAAGGGTACCGGCGCTCTCTCCATACAAACGTAGTCGACTGTTTCCTCTCTGAATACTGACACTAGAGCAAATATTTTTGTTGCCCTAAAACTTATAACTGCCATGACCATGCTTTGTTTTTTTGGTTTTTTAAAACTGAATTTCTATGATAATTAGAAAATGAAAAAAAAAACAAGACATAGGGGCATAGTCATGACAGTTATAGTTTTTATGCAACAAAAATATTTACTCTAGTGTCATTATCCATGGAGGAAACAGTCGACTACGTTTGTATGGAGAGAGCGCAGGTACCCTTTCACCTTAACTAGCTCCACCTTAAGGTTTTACAAGTGTAATTGATTTTCTACAAACACAGAATACATCACTTTCACAACATAGTATAAAACAAAGTCGCTTTCTCTGTTCCTATATCCCTATGCATGCTTAAATCTTTAAAACTACGCAACCGATTTGATGCGGTTTTTTTTTAATAGATAGAGTGATTCAAGAGGAAGGTTTTTATGTATCTTAATATATATAAATCTCGTGTCACAATGTTTGTCCTCAATGGACTCCTAAACCACTTAACCGATTATAATAAAATTCGCACACCATGTGCAGTTCAGACAAATATCTAAGCATAAAGACTTGTCTGAGGGATATAAGTAGTATATCCGTTGTCTAGCACAAGTGTAGTTACTTAACTTGGGGCTAGATGGCGATGTGTGGAATGTCCTGCAATATTTATTTATTGTTCCCGCCAAATGATTCCACATACAACAACTAGATGGCGTCACAGGTAAAATTAAATCGCGCAAACGTTGTGTTTTATTAAACCTTAGTACGTTTGTAATTAAAATACTTCTATAGATTTATGTGACGGTTTTCATATGATAAATTTTTGACACTCTTCAACTTTTTTTTGAAGAGTAATAAACACGGAACACTTTTACTTCTAGCCGGTAATAAATAAATCAATATTTTAAGAGGAAAGGGTACCGGGCGCTCTTTCCATACAAACGTAGTAGACTGTTTCCTCCCTGGATAATGACACTAGAGCCAAATATTCAGGCGTATGTGTTATTTTTGTTCTCTTTAATATTTAGTGCTTAGTTTATTATTATGTAAAACTAGCGACCCGTCCCGGCTTCGCACCGCTATATTATGCATGTATTACACATATAAACCTTCCTCTTGAATCACTCTATCTATTAAAAAAAACCGCATCAAAATCCGTTGCGTAGTTTTAAAGATTTAAGCATACATTGGGATATAGAGACAGAGAAAGCGACTTTATTTTATACTATGTAGTGATGAGTTTTAATAAATATATTTTGTATTTTTAATTAAAAAGGCTCTAATTGCGGAAAAAAACCCCTATACAAGTACAGTCACATTACCAATTAGCTGAACCCCACGTGACCTAGAGTTCACTCGCAAATCTGTAAGGTTGTGAAGTAATGTTACCTGATTCTGTTTTTTTTAAACAATGTAAGTACTAAACAATAATATACAATTAAAAAAAAATACTAAATAGGTAAATACTGTATTTTTTTACAGATATGCGAATGAGCTCTGGATCACGTGGGGTTCAGCTAATTGGTAATGTGACTGTACAAGTATAGACTTACCATCGGTATTATCTTTAGTTTTATCACACAATAAACACCGAAATTCCTTTCCTTCCTTAGTGACAATCTGCATAACGTTATCATAGGGTTCCGTATTAGAATGTTTACTCTTCACCGATTGTACTCGATACATTTCTCCGCTTTCCACTTTTATGAAAGCTCCGCCTGTAAATATATAATGATAATCTTTTTAGTTTTCACTTTTTGTACTATCACTTACATTTTTCAACATGCTGCCCTAGTTCTAGCCAAATAAAACTTTCAGGGTTTATTTATACTTCATGAAAGCCAGTAGTTCTTAAGATAGGTTGCAGGAAAAAATAATCTGTAAATTTTTCTTAGAATCATACAAAGATAATGTAAACATTCCAGTTTGAAAATAAATATTACTTTAATGGTTTTATTTTGAGTTTTATAAATCTTAGACTGATTTGTGTAGGGGTACAAAAAGGTCCATTATTGAACTTGTTTCACAAAAAAAGGCAGAATCGCAGACCTGATAGTTTGGCTGTAATTGCGAAGTTAAGGGTGAATTCTGATTTTGACAAAAATTTCAATAAAGTCCAAATAACTTATAACTTTTTGACAATAACAATAATAACTTTTTGAACCAGTGAATATTGCAGAACATACATGGGGGTTAAATCGATAGGTACTAAGGTCACTACCCCCCAGCAACCGATGCTCCACCCCCCTTGTTTGTAATGCGGAATTTATCGATCATCTAAACTGTATTTTTAGTGCGGCAGTTTGTTACGTAATTAGCCATACCTCCTCACTGAAACAAACATATTATGGCAAATTGAAGGAAATAGTTAATTATTGTAATGTTTCTGCATACCTTGTTCTTGAGCGGCTGCAATGATGGCGTTAGCAGTCTCTTCATCACCAGACACTTGAAGTTCTATCTGAGATTCATCGTCGTTTGAATCTGAAACATATATCAACAACTTATTTAAACACTAGCGACCCGCTCCGGCTTTGCACGGCTGTATTATGCATGTATGATATCTAAAAACCTTCCTCTTGAATCACTCTATCTATTTAAAAAAACCGCATCAAAATCCGTTGCGTAGTTTTAAAGATTTAAGCATACATAGGGATATAGGGACGGCGAAAAGTGACTTTATTTATACTATGTAGTGATAATGATAATAATAAATATACTGATTTTGATGCGGGTTTTTAACCGACTTCAAAAAAAAGGAGGAGGTTCTCAATTCGGATGTATGTATGTTTTTTTTTAAATAGATAGAGTGGTTCTCGAGGAAGGTTTTAGTAGTTTTTTAATAACAGCTAGTTATTAATAAACTAGCTGCGCTCCGTGGTTTCACCCGCGTATGTCCCGATTCCGTGGGAATATCAAAATAAAGAAAATGGACTATCCAACACAAAAATATTTTTTCAATTCGAACTAGTAGTTCCTGAGATTAGCGCGTTCAAACAAACAAACTCTTCAGCTTTATAATCACTACATAGTATAAAACAAAGTAGCTTTCTCTGGCCCTATATCCCTATGTATGCTTAAATCTTTAAAACTACGCAACGGATTTTGATGCGGTTTTTTTAATAGATAGAGTGAGAGGAAGGTTTATATGTATAATATATGCATAATATAGCCGTGCGAAGCCGGGGCGGGTCACTAGTATTAGTATAAATCACTTTTTACACACACTTTTTTATTAGTATAAATATAAATGTAAGATTGTTAATAAAATTACCATCTCCATTGTCTTTATTTTCATCATCCTCCATAACAAATGATATTTCACCATTTTCATAAACCAATCTTTGTCCGGACATCATTTCTAATTTAAATGCATTATCACCATCGACAACTATGGTATCTGAAACAAATATACCAAATATTTGCTATAAATAAATACAAGAGCGGTGTTGGCTTAGTGGTAGATACCTCGACTTTCATTCTGAAGGTCGTGGGTTCGAATCCAGGCCGGCCGTGCACCAATGTATTTTTCTTAAGAAAAATTTATGTGCGCTAATTGACATTGCTGTTACGGTGAAGGAAAACATCGTGATGAAACCCGCGGCTTAGTTGGCTCCAGAAGTATTGACAAGTTCTCTCCTCTGGACATGGTTGACTAAGCTGAGAGGGTAGTAGGTGCTGGGCAAGCCTACTCCATCTTCACGCAAAAAGGACCCAATTAAAAAGGGTCTAATCGCGGAAAACAGCCTGTATACAAGTACAAGTACCAAATATTTAAAATATCCTGGCCCCTAGATATATTTAATAAACCAGCAGCGGTCCACGGTTTCACCCGCGTAACTCCCGATCCCGTGGGAATATCAGGATAAAAAGTAGTATAAAATAAAGTCACTTTTCGCCGTCCCTATGTCCCTATTTCCCTTTGTATGCTTAAATCTTTAAAACTACCCAACGGATTTTGATGCGGTTTTTTTAAATAGATATAGTGATTCAAGAGGAAGGTATATGTATAATACATGCATAATATAGCCGTGCGAAGCAGGGGCGGGTCGCTAGTTCCCAATAAATCAATGTATCCTCATACCAAGTTTCATCAAAATCGGTGCAGAAGTCTCCTAGCCTATTTGTTATTAGTGTAGATGATTAATAACTCAAGTGTAACTTACGTGGCCCTTCAGAATCTTCACCATTCAATATCCTTATCTTCCCAAGAACGAAATTTTCAGCGTCAACACCCTCCAACGTCTGCAGATCACTTAAGTCACTTACAATCAATTCTGACTGTTCACTCGATTCCGTCTGAAAATTGAAAAAAGGTTGTCTGTAAAGTCGGTTTACGGACGAAAATTTTATGTGATAACGTCGTAAACGATGGAAATTTAGATTTTTTTTCTTTATATAAGTCTCCTATGGAGAGTAAAATCTATAAAACCGTGATAAGACCTGTCGTCATGTAGGGATCGGAATGCTGGGCTGTGAAGAAGAAGGATGAGAGAAGATTGCATGCAGCGGAGATGAGAATGTTGAGATGGATGTGTGGAGTAACGAGGATGGATAAAATAAGGCATAAGTATATTAGAGGAAGCCTGAAAGTAGCAGTTACTGAAAAAGTAAAAGGGAACCGTTTAATTTGGTATGGTCATGTGATGAGAAGAGAGGAGACGCATGTGACTAGAAGAGTGTTGAGTATGAATGTAGAGGGATGGAGAGGAAGAGGACGACCGAAGAAAAGATGGATGGACTGCGTGAGACAAGACATGAGAGAGATGAATGTGAACGATGAGATGACAACTAATAGGAGTGAATGGAAGAAAAAGATATACTGCGCCGACCACAAATAAATTGGGATAAGGGCAGGAAGATGATGATAATATAAGTCTCCTATTTGTTACTCGTCACCATAACACTAGCCCAGATGAGCGATATTGTTATTAAACAAACAGCAGATGCGTGACGTTTACCAAACGCCGTCATGGTACCGGAACATGACGGCGTCATGGTCCAGGAATATGACACTTTTTTGTGAATGCAGGTTTTCCATCAATTCATTAGACGTTATGACGTCAAAAAAATATTGTAGCCGCAGTAGAGACGAACGTTAATATCTCGCCTTGCGAATCGTAATGCCACAGGGTGCTGCCGGAAGACCAACGCTGTAGCTGCATCATGGCAGTTCCAGCTAATACTAAGACAGATCCTGATTAACGGCACATGGCTCTGTAGATTTTTTCTTACTTTTCTTGTTCTGTCTATTGTTTTTTAACCGACTTCAAAAAAAGGAGGAGGTTCTCAATTCGGATATATTTTTTTCTTTTAAAAATTATGTAAGCTTGTTTAACGATTTTTTTTTGTTGAAATGTAAAAGTTCTCATTTCAATGTAATCTTCTGTCATATAAAAATGAATCGCTAAATGTGTTCGCAAATCTTGAGAACAGCTGAACCGATTTCGCTAATTCTTTTTTTGTTGTGTTTGTTTGTGCGCTAATCTCAGGAAATACTGGTTCGAATTAAAAAAATGTGTTCGATAGTCCATTTGTCGAGGAAGGCTATAGGCTATATTTACACTAACCGCGGAGCGCTGCTAGTGTAAATATATTATCAGAGACAAATATCTAAGCATAAATACTTGCACTTGTCTGGCATGGTGACCATTGTGCCAACTGGGTTGTCGTGGAAAATTGCGAAACTAATTAGTAAATTAAATGTCACCTTTATATTATCAGCATTGTATATTAAATCTCCATTCTTTGATGTAGCTGTTACAACTGTTACGTTACAATCTGAAAAATCAAACATTAGAGAATGAGAATGTCATTTATTTGCTCGAAATATGGTATAAGGATGTTACATAAAAATATAGTTCAACATATTTCACCAGCACTTAGCTTAGCATGCAAATATATATTAGGTTTCAATAAATCAAAGTATCACTATTAATATCTAATAATTAATCCAATATCGAAAAAAAAATTGCTATAGATGTCAGAAAAATGTCATTTTATAAATTGATATATGGACGAAAATAGACTGATCATAATAAATTGAAATACGTAAAAATTAACAATAATAATTATGAATAATACGAAAAGAATAAATCACTATGTGTACGCCCAATATTATGTCAGTTTGTACAATTTGTCAATATTTGACGACCCAGTTGGCACAATGGTCACCATGCCGGACTGCCAAACACAGGGTTGCGGGTTCGATTCCCGCCACAGACAAGTATTTATGCTTAGATATTTGTCTGTGGTCTGGTTGTTTCTATGTATTATAAGTATATATTTACAAAAGAAAAGTATATAAGTAGTATATCCGTTGTCTAGCACCCATAACACAAGTCTAGTTACTTAGCTTGGGGCTAGATGGCGATGTGTGGAGTGTCCTGCAATATTTATTTATTTATTTATTTATTATTTATTAACATTATTAAAATTAAAAAATTTAACTAAATAATTAAGTAAAATTAGAATGTCAGATCAGAATTAAAATTTAAATTAGTAGCCACTTACAATTTAAACTTTTTTTAAATAGTGGCTTGGTACGACTTGTGTATAAATATTAAAAGACAGGTGAAAATTTTTTGTCTTAATGAAAATATTTAAGGTTCCGCTGGTCGATCGTGTTTTCCATACAAATGAATTTAGAGTGTTATCCATTTATTCTTTATGGAATTTGAAAAAACAAAAGTTTAATCTACATAACAAGTCTATATCTAGCCCATGTAGGCGACCAAATAGACAAATTATATGTATTTATATTAAATTATATAAAATTAAATATAATTTGTCTATTTCGTCGCCTACATGGGCTAGATATAGACTTGTTATGTAGATTTAACTTTTGTTTTTTCTAATTCCATAAAGAATAAATGAATAACACTCTAAATTCATTTGTATGGAAAACACGATCGACCAGCGGAACCTTAAGCAAAAAATATGATAATATTATCCGTTTTTCTAGACTTATATTTTTATAGTATTTCGTGTACTAGATGTGGAAAAAAGATATAAGCATTTAAATTGAGGTGTTTTTCTGTTTCTTCATTAGCGTCTGACGACCCAGTTGGCACAATGGTCACGATGCCGGACCGCTAAACACGGTTGTGGTTTCGATTCCCGCCTCGGCCAAGTATTTATGGACGACCTCTGTGGCGCGTCGGGCGAACACCCGACTGCGACGCAGAAGGTTGCGGGTTCGATTCCCGCCGGGAACAAGTATTTATGCTGACCATAAATTCTTGTTTCTGGTTCTGGGTGTTTCCTATATGTATAATATGTATATATTTACAAAAAAAAAAAGTATATAAGTAGTTTATCCGTTATCTGGCACCCATAACACAAGCATTAAGTTGCTTAGCTTGGGGCTGGATGGCGATGTGTAATATGTCCTGAAATATTTATTTATTTATTTTATTTATTTATGCTTAGATATTTGTCTGTGGTCTGGTTGTTTCTATGTATTATAAGTATACTAGCGACCCGCCCCGGCTTCGCACGGCTATATTATGCATGTATTATACATATAAACCTTCCTCTTGAATCACTCTATCTATACAAAAAACCGCTTCAAAATCCGTTGCGTAGTTTTAAAGATCTAAGCATACAAAGGGACATAGGGACGGCGAAAAGTATATAAGTAGTATATGAGTTGTCTAGCACCCATAACACAAATCTAGTTACTTAGCTTGGGGCTAGATGGCGTTGTGTGGAATGTCCTGTAATAGTTAGTCTGACGCCATTACACTTATAGGAACTTTAAGAACCTAAACTTTTGCCATTATTCTTTAGTATTTGTAGTTAAGAATTTCTAAATAGGGAAACATTTCCAAAACCCGCTTTTTTATTTGTTTTTTAAATAATGACTAGCGACCCGCCCCGGCTTCGCACGGCTATATTATGCATGTACTATACATATAAACTTTCCTCTTGAATCACTTTATCTATTTAAAAAAAACCGCATCAAAATTTAAAGATCTGAGCATACATAGGGACAGACAGTGGAAAGTGACTTTGTTTTATACTATGTAATGATGCAGTAGAAATTAAATATATTTGTTCTCACCTTCATCTATTTCCATTCCATTATCATCATTATTTTCTTGTTCATCGTTCCAATTATTGTCATTTTCTTCATCATTTGCTTGATTTTCCGTTAAATTACTCGAAAATATATCTTTAGGTAACGATGTGACAGTCCATTTTGTAATATCATTATTTTCAACCGACGAATCTTCTGTTTCTAAACGATTTTCCGTTTCAGTATGTTCAGGGATCTCTAATTTTATATTTGGTGTTGATATTTTTTTTTGTGTTTTTTTATTTTCTTCTGATTTCTAAAAAAAAAATGTGAGCCGTCACGGGACGCCTGGCAGATGTGAAACATCGACATTATTTTGTAAAAGTAATATGCAGAAAAGAACAGATTGTGATAGAATCGCACAGTCGATTACGGTATGTACCCACCGTACACACTACTGCATATAGACTGTATATATACCATCATATAGCGTGCGCGGCATGCGTTCGCCACGCCAGAAATCGGTTTTACGTGCGGCTATAGATGTTTCACATCAATTATCTTACTAATACATTGAAGGATTTTTTTGTTTGTTTGTAATGATAAGGCTCCGAAACTACTGGAACGATTTTGATGAAACTTAGTATGGTGGATGTGTATTCTATAAATTTAAAATTAAAAGTCCAATGGACGGATTCGCTTCGGCCATATTCGACACCGGTTTAATAAACAGGTCGTTTAATAGTACATGTGTGCTCTATTATAATAAACTAGCGACCCGCCCCGGCATCGCACGGCTATATTATGCATGTATTATACATAAAAACTTCCTAAACTAACTTTCTCTTGAATCACTCTATCTATTAAAAAAAACCGCATCAAAATCCGTTGCGTAGTTATAAAGATTTAAGCATACAAAGGGATATAGCGACATAGGGACAGAGAAAGCGACTTTGTTTTATACTATGTAGTGATAGTGATTACCTAAAGATGTATATGACATGTACATTAACAAATTCAAAACTTTTATAAAGCATAAATTGTGTGGTAAGGCATACTATGATAGCTCTTCGTACCTTAATGATAAGAATCCATGGATGTGACTTTAATTGCTCCATTTCAAATAATACTTTCAAATATTTGTAATATTGACCTTTGTGAGCGTGATCACATAAAAAAAACCCCATGAGTTTCTTGTGCCTTCTTCTCATTGGTGATAGCGTTCCAAAGGCACACATCCTAACTTAGTTTTTAAGACGTTTCTAAGTGATTAATGTATATATACATAAGCATCGAAATGAATAAAGAAATTTGACTTTGTTTCTAAATCAGAATAATATTTCTTCTATTGAAATTGGTTTGGAAAAGAATAATATTTATCTCTATCTAAAATAATAAATAGAAATTCGCCTTTCGACACTCTCAAATTAAATCCATAATTTTGACGACCTCTGTGGCGCGTCGGGCGAACACCCGACTGCGACGCAGAAGGTTGCGGGTTCGATTCCCGCCGGGAACAAGTATTTATGCTGACCATAAATTCTTGTTTCTGGTTCTGGGTGTTTCCTATATGTATAATATGTATATATTTACAAAAAAAAAGTATATAAGTAGTTTATCCGTTATCTGGCACCCATAACACAAGCATTAAGTTGCTTAGCTTGGGGCTGGATGGCGATGTGTAATATGTCCTGAAATATTTATTTATTTATTTTAAATCATTTAGATAAAATGGAATATTTAAATTAATTATCTGGACTGGCTGTTTTGAGATTGGGCTAATATTTGGATATAGCTTTCTGATGCAGGCAATTGCTAAGGATTTTGAAAAAACTCAAACCCTACGCCGACGAAGTCGGACAAAAGCGAGTTATTATAATTTTTTAAACTTGCTAGTCGTATCCCGTTGTTTTCCCCCGAAAGTCCCGATCCCTTGGGAATATCGGGAAAAATAGTAGCTCATGTATTATTCCCGTATTCTAGCTACCTGCATACTAAGTTTCATGGCAATCGGTTCAGTAGAAGTAAGAATAACAAACATACACACAAACTTTAACCAGAGTCAAAGTGAGCAGAAAAAAAAAGGTTTTTTTAAGAGGTGTCCATACGCCATCCGCGCCGCGACCTTGGTATACTTGGCACCGGTCGCCTTCGTTGGTGAACATTGTTGATTGTAACGAATGTGTTTTGTTTTTCTCAAAAGTGCTGAGATGGAATTGTAGGTGAGATTTTTACCGACATTTTAGTGTGATTTTGAGCCAAACATTTCCTATAGTTTTGAAGCTATCCTAAAATTAAGAATTAAAACTAGTCTAGCTTTGAAACGACAAAGACTTTTCGCCTCAAAATTACCCCAAAATATCGGTAAAAATTTCACCTACAATTTTATCTCAGCACTTTTAATAAAAAACAAAACACATGTTACAATCAACAATACTAGTTGTAAGCGACGGGTATTTCTGGCGCGTTGCGTTTGGCAGCATAAGCAGCCTTAACTTGTTTTTTTTAAATTTACCTGATCTTTTTTCGTATTACCAGCCATAGACATTGCCAGTTTAGAAAAATTGAGCTGATAATTGGCGGGTAACGGTTGCAATTTCGATGCTGGCACCACTATTCGTTTCTTCTGTGTTTTCGACGGAATTTCTGTCTGTTTTTTGGCATTTTGTGTTGTGTTATAGTTGTCGGCAAAATCAAATTTTATTAGATTTAATCTGTGAACAAAAATATTTATTAATAAACTAGCTGTTGTCTGCGTGTTCGGACGCGTGGTAGTTTTGTTTTTTATAATAAAACCTTTCTCCAGAACCACACTATCCATTGGTGAAAACAGCATGAAAATCGGTGCAGAATTTTTGAGTTTATAGCGACCAGACAGACAGACGCGGAGATCTGTTTTATAATATTTTAAGTAGTGATGATAGTGACAACGAAGTTGCCTGAAAAGCCATAGAAAAAGAAATACCTAAAATCGAAATAAAAAATTCTTAATTTTTTTATAAGTCGGTTAATAATCCAATCCTTTATCTATAAATGTGAAAGTCCTGACTTACTGATATATCAACGCACAGCACAAATCAAAGGACGGATCCCACTTAAATTTGGCATATATATAGCTTTCATAAATTTGATAAGGGAAGTCGCAGGCAAAAGCTAGTTTAAAGGACATTTCGCACAGCGCCATCTCATCCTGTACACCGTATCCGAACACGGACAAGTCCGCTTGGCGATACGACGTAAATAAATAAATATAGCAGGACATTCCACACATCGCCATCTACCCCCAAGCTAAGTAACTAGACTTGTGTTATGGGTGCTAGACAACGGATATACTACCTAAATACTTTACTTTTGTAAATATATACTTATAATAAATAATAATAATAATAATAAATCATTTATTTCAGGTAACAGCCTTATAAATAAATAGAAACAACCAGACCACAGACAAATATCTAACCATAAATACTTGTCTGAGGCGGGAATCGAACCCGCAACCCTGTGATTGGCAGTCCGGCATGATGACCATTGTGCCAACTGGGTCGTCAACGATTTTCATTCCCAATGTCACGATGTTCATTAGTCCAGATGGATTTTTATTAAATTTCCTATTGGACCAATTCCTTTTGGTCATTTTCAAAGGGATTCCACGATATATGTCAGATACGTTTATTGCTAAATTCGTTATTCGAAGGTGTGGTAAAAAAACACAGACAAATATCTAAGCATAAATACTTGCCTGAGGCGGGAATCGAACCCGCAACCCTGTGATTGGCAGTCCGGCATGGTGAAAATTGTGCCAACTGGGCCGACTTAGGCCGGTTAAAAACATTACCCTCATCTGGTTAGAAACTTACTTAGATTTCAAAGAGTCATAATCAACACAAGTCTGATAACATTCCTTGCACATAACATCAGACGGAAGCACCTCGATGGTTCTATCCAGCATTTCATTTATTGTATCTAGTAGTTTCTTACCACTCTGTAATAACTCCTGAAATATTACAGATAATATTGTATTAGTAACAGAGAAACAAACAGACAGACAGACAAGAATTTTAATAACTGGCCAAGTGTTTCAATTTTCCATACCATTATAATTCTGTTTTTATTTGTTGTTATAGCGATATCAGAAATAAATCATCTAAAGAAAGAAAGAAAGAAAGAAAACATTTATTTGGACAAGCACACGACATAAGACAATCAGAAAAGTAGTAACAAACATAAAAGCACTAGAACAAAAGTTTAAAATAAAATAAAAATAATAATAATAAAAACAAAAAAATTAAAAGGAAAAAAGAAATATACAAAGAAGAAATAAGATCTAAGGAGCCGTGTGCCTCCAAAAAGGTTCTGCCTCAGCAATGATAGCTGCACCAACATTTAGCTGACACAGCCGCTGGTCTTATGGGCAGGACCCTTTACGGATGACGGGACTATCTATCCATCTGTGACTATTTCAACTGTCTAGCTATTACGGTTCATGAGATACAGCCTGATGACACACAGACAGTGGAGTCTTAGTAAAAGGGTTCCATATTTACCCTTTGGGTACATAATCCTAAAAACAATACATTTTTATTACTTTTTTTAAGTCCCCTAGATCTTTTTTTAATTTGCTTCCAAGAACAGACTTTTTTTCCTCTCTTCCTTTAGTATAGGTATAGTTATAGTTGACAATAATATAGCAGGACGTGGCATGCAGTGCCATCTAGCTCCTAGCTAAACAATTAGTCTTGAGTTGTCTTAAAGTGGCCAGACATAAAATACTTGTTTGTAAATACATACTTATCTAGGCTATAAAGATTTTTTCTTTGGTCCGCGTGGGCTCTCTGTTTGGTCGAAGACAACTGAGTAGAAAGGTACTATTGTTCCAAACATAAGTTTGACATAGAACTATGCAGTTTATATAAAACTAGTAAGTCTTTAGGACTACGTAAGTCCCGATCCCATGGGAATATCAAAATGAAAAGTAGCCTATAGCCATCCTCGATAAATGGACTATCCAACACAAAAAGAATTTTTCAATTCTAACCAGTAGTTCCTGAGATTATTGCGTTCAAACAAACAAACAAACTCTTCAGCTTTATAATATAGATTATATAGTATAGATTGGCTGAGCACTGCCACGGAGAAGCAATGGCCATAGATTCAAACTTCCCGTGGCGAAAAATTGTAGTATTTCAATTTCTAAAGATTAAGTTTAGTAAGTTATGTCTCATCTCTTTTTTTCTCTTGTGTTGAACCTACAGCAAGTTCGTAGCTAGTAAATTTTATAGTTTATACTTACATATTCTGAAGTAATGTTGATTACACAATTATTGATTGCAAGCCCTCGGGCATTGCACACAAAACATGACTTGGTCATTCTGAAAAGTTAATTTATTACATCTCAGTAATTTTCACCATGCTTCAAGAGAAGCTTTCGTGTTTGGGGTATCAGGCATGATTAGAAGCAGATTCCATTACATAATTCACAAAGTATCACTATTTTGTTTATATGCCTACTCTTATCACTTGTATTTGTTTACGTTCTTATCAGTTCCTTTAAAATTTTAGAATTACTACCACCTTGAAGAAATCAAATTCATGAAAATTTATTTTCTATTCCGAAATTCACTGAACTCCGCCATTTTGGGGCAACGCTACACTTATTTTAGATTATTCACTTCTAATAACACTTTAATTCATATTTATTTCAGTTTACCTGAGTTATTTATTAAATCCCATGGATTTTCTTTTGTTTTCCAAGGATTTATAGTTTTAGAAAATATATGTTGTCAGCAATGAAATGTGGCGCAAGCAGCCACCATTACGTGCACAACAGTACTTATTTTATCTGCCAGAGGGCGCTGAGAAGCTTCCGCCTTGCGTTTGGTTATTGCTGCTCTTTACCGATTTTCGTTAGATTTTTTTTTAATTCGTTATCAAGTTTGATAAAAAATTACTTTGACATTGGCTATATGCACACATCATTCGAAAACAAAATACGAAAAAAAATTAGCGCGTAATTTGAGTGGTTTCGTGCGCGGACTTTACACAGTAAATTCTAAGTCTATCATTTTCACTTCTATTTCGACAGAAATTCAAGTATAGGGAAAAACTAATAATTCACGTGATAATAAAATAAAGTTCAGTAATCAAAAAACATCATTTATTCTATACAATTTACATTATATCGCTTTTCAAAGTGCAGCTTCTAATTTCCTAAAACTAAACAACTTTAGCCTAACTTTTTACACAAATACGCTCTTTTCGTTCATTTTGTGTTGTGTTCAAAGTTTTGTTAAATAATTGAGCAATAAAGATGTATGGAAAAAATATTTTGTACTTACTAAAATTTCAAAGGTACGTACTGTCGACGCCAAAAGTGTTAGATGTTTTAGAATGTTTAGTAAAAAAAATTTGTATAGGAACGAGGAAGCATTTTGACTTGATTTTATAAATAAAATTATGTAGGTTATAAATAGGGACTTTGTAAAATGCAATAAATACTTTCAAATTTAAACAAAACTTAAAACAAATACCTACTTAAATTAGTGCTAATTGGTTTTCATGACTAAATCAGCAGTCTTTTAAAAAAATACTTAGGTATTGAAAGTTTCTCCTTAGTTTTAAGTGGAGTTTGGCAAATATTAATAAAACTTCAGTGTGTTTAGTAAAAAGTTTTCTTTTTGTTTACCTATATTTTAGTATAAGGTAATAAAATTTGATAATTTTTAGTGAAGGTCCCTACTAATATTTTAGTGTAAAATGTATTCATATTTTAGTGTATTTTAGTTCAGGGTCCTAATATTTTAGTGTACTTTAAGGTGTGTAATAAATGAAAGAATATTTTGTTGTGTTTCGACATGTATTTAATGTTTACCATGTAACTACAATACCTAATGAAATACTAAATGAAAATTACAATAATCCTTAATGTAATACCAGAGTGCAGTCATTTGTATTGTAAGCATGTAATAGCGACAATTTACTTATGTTATTCTGTTATAATTGACTAATATACAGATAAAAATAGACAGAATTTCATTCTATTAGTTTTGATAACTTTAATGAATCACATCGTCGCGTGTCGTAACCAAACATGACGGAAAATAATCCTTGACAATTAAAATTAATGAAATATTACTTGTATTGTCTTTCATTACTTTCAAATGTCAATAAAGTAGCTTTTGCTGACTGAAAATATATGGTTTTTTACTAAAAATTAGTCAATTTTAACATCGGTGTAAAGAAAATTTTGAGTAGTGTCATTATGTCAGTTTTAGACAATCTGTGACTTACTAAGAAAAACAAAAAACAAACATCCAAATATAATTTAAACAATCAACAAAAATAAGCTATCACGACATCAAAGTCCTATCACTAAACATTTAGTTTTTTATTCATTTCGAAAATATTTCTAGACAAGATATGCATCTATTTATCTGATAACATTGATTTTTTTTAAGTTTATTATTAAATCAGCTATCAAGAGAACTATGGCTTTGTTACTGTTTATGTTTTTATGAGAAAAATACACTAATTTTTTAGACCGAAATAGTCAATAAATCTACAGTTAAAGTCGTCTTCTATGCAAAATAAAAGTAAAAGGAAGTCATTTTCAGCTTAGCTTCCAATTTTTGTGAAATTTTTCTCATAGTTTGTAAAAATACAGATGCTATTGAAGAAAAGAGTTGCCATAAACTTAAATTAATAAATTACCATAAAATATTAAAACATAAACAGTAACATAGACAATCTACGACATAGATCACACCATTCTAACATCTATTCTTAATAATTAGAAAAAAAAAACTGCGCATTATGGTGTTTTTTAATCTGTTGCTTATTTTACTCCTTGTGCAGGCTTAGTCCAAAAGTTTTTGAACGGTACTAAGATTTTAAGAAAAATTTATAGAAAATTCATACTGTCATATTTCTTCCTCTAATCGAATATAATTGACATCGCAATGACACTTACTACTAGCCTAAAAAGGTGCTATTACTACCTTAATTTACTCTTAATTAGAGGTCAAAAAGTCACTATTCATGCATAAATGAAACATGCACACTCTAAGCGTGGTCCTAATAATCTTGAACTAAATACAATACCAAACTCATTTTTTAAGAGTCAAAAAACAAAAAACCTCTTTTGGAAACTAAAAAAAACTATCAACTTTATATGGAAAAAAACTCTTTTCTTTTATATTATACCACAGTTATTTTATTTGTTGTACGTTCTCACAACTGTCTTGTTGACATAAACAACCAATTCTTTAGTTAACTGATATTACAGTGCAACACTAAAAAAGGAATAATAAAAACACTACTTTTACAATCACAAAACTAAACCACCACTAAAAGGAAAAAAAAACAAACTAAAAAAAAAAGTACCATCCTCAAAACCAAAAATATAAATCAATGGGTTTTGAAAAATATTAAACAACTTTTTAAATTAATTGCCAATTTTGAAAATGGCACCAAAAACGTAAAAAAAAACATACATCTAGTAGTTAAATAAAGGGAATAATCACTTAACCAATACCCTAAAAATCACTAAAAAAAGAAAAAGAAAAAAAATGCATTAATGCATCGACAGAGCATTGCTCCAAAGTTAAGAGAAATAGAAAAAAAAAACAACCAATAATAAAAAATGGAATATAGGTGAGTGTTAAATTAATGAAAATTCTTGTTTTGTGTCTATATTTAGGTACCTAAAATTAAAAAATCTATATGTTAATGTCTTTATAATCAGTGATCTAGATCACATAAATGTAAAAAAGGAATTATAACGATGTTGCCATTTTCTAAAAAAAAATCATCTTTCTTAGTCTTTTTTTGTGAAACGGAAATGAAAATTCGTATTTAATGTAACTCGATATATTCAATTTGTTTCTTAAGTAAAATTGACTTTTTTGAGACAAAAGTACCCCTTTAGCTAATTGGGTACGGTTATTGTAAGATAAAAAAACTGTCAGGGCTATTTTTATATATATATTTTTTAACAGAAATGTGTATTGTTTTTTTGTGGTCTGTTTTTCATTTTAAATATTGTCAAATCGAGTTACAAAACTACAAAACGGAACAAAAAACTTATTCTTTTTTTAAATAGCCGATGATTTTTTTGCCCTGGCAACAATGCCCCCCATTCTCATGTTGTGGCTGTGTGTGTATGTGTTCTTCCGTCTTGATATGTGTGTGTGTCCGCCTTGAGAACTCCGGTTAACTAGAAGCAAATAGTATTATGTGAATTGTTTGTTTGAAAACCAATTACGCAAGACCGAAGAAATGACAATTATTTTAAAATTATTATTAAACTTTTGAACACGACATTACTTAATTCATTTTTAATATTATTTTCGAAAAATCATGATTTGAACTAGGTATATATAAAACTATTTTAAAACGTGTTTTTGTATATATTTTTAGTTTATTATGCAGATACAATAAAAAAATCATTAAAAAATGTCAGTACGTTTATAGTTTGTTTGTTTTTTAGTAAGTACCTACTAAAATGTTTTTTATTTTGTTTTTTTTCGGTCTTGCGTTCTGTAAAGTAAGTGCCTAAACGCATGTAATGTAAACTTTATTCGTGAGTAAAGAAACAGAAATATATGTATAAAATATGTATATAAAAAGAATAAAAAATTGCACTATATCTATCTGAAGTGATATTGTCAGCGGTAAAGACATGTATATTATGTATATATATTATTTAGGTATATAAGGTTAATTTTTAAACACCAAAAGCCTTTTACAAGTTTTCCGATTATTGGATAATTTTTTTAAGTTCTACCTTCGGATATACGAACTTTTTCTAATAATTTATTATAATAATATTATCGTAATTAAATAGAAAAAAAGAAGAAAAATGAAAAAAGAAAAACATAAAAAAGGACGAAGGGGTAAAAGAAAAGGAGAATAGTAAAAAGGGAGTAAAAATGATAATAAGTGGAAGAAAAATAAAAGATAAGAAATGAAAAAAGAAATACTTAATAGAAAAAAGTGTGTGTGTCAGCTCCGACGCACGACTGGAGTTTACTCCAGCCAAATTAGAAAGTTGCTCACTAAAGGTGCGCACCAAAAACGTGACACGATTTCGTTACTTGTTAGTAGGTTTTACCCCTCGGATTTTTCTCATACCGGGCGCCTTATATATGAAAATCGATTCTTAAGGAGTAAACTCCAAAAACAAAGAAAAGCAGGATGTGAAAAAGAAGAAAAAATTAGTAGTGATTTGTGGTAGAAGGGTTATTAATATTTAGAATATAAACATTTAAAGTACTTTATCGTCAACACAAAGTTTAACACACTGAAACTTTAAGGTTCAATGACCTCTAGACGGCAGAAACAGCTGATTTTCGAGTAAATATAAAAAACCTCCAAAATAATCCAAATTATTCGCAAAAAAAAAAGTTCGCATAGCAAAAGCTAGTGGTAGCAGGAAAACTCTGTAAATGGTTTAAGGTGCCTTAAAAATGTGGCTTTTTCGTTATTATAAATAATTATTTGTCACATTGATATGTTGTTTACAAGCACAATATAATTGATACATTAGACGCGCTGTTATTCTAAAATAAAACTACGTTTGAAATTGACATTATTTTAAAGGCGCGTTTAGACGAGGCAAAGCCAAGAAAATCGACTTTTTATCTGTTAGAAAAATAGTATTGTGTGTGACTATGGGTTAAATTAAATCGAAAAATGCAATTCTAAATTCTTTACACGTTAATAAAATTTATTTAAAAAAAAAATGCATTTGACGGAGAAAGGCCAAACCTAGTCCAGGACTGAACTCCTTGGAAAGATGTTAGGGAGGCCTTGGCCCAGTAGTGGAATAAATAGGATAACCGAAAAAAAACTTTACTTTAAAACGTCTCTTATGACCTTTTTAAAAGTTTTTATTCCGGCTTCGCTTAGCGTTTTTTGTTTGGCTTAATTTGGCCTTTCTTTCTTTTCCTTTTTTGCTAAATTCGTCTAAACGCTCCGTAACACTTCAAAAAAGCTTTGTACAGTCACGAACAATATTTAAAACTATTTATTTATCAAGCTTACTTAATACAAAGCACAGCGATTTTCACAAAAATATATAATATAAATCGTTTCTGAACGCGACTGTACAATTTATACAAATGCACAAATTACGCGCAAAATTTACATTTTCTTTCCGAAGTTTTTTTTTCAAATTGACAATAATTATTATATTGTATTTACTATTTTCACAGAAGATATGTAATCTTAATTATGTATTTACCTTTTACCTAATTATCTTACATAAGACCATTTTTTTTTATTAATATTGAACATGTAGTACAGTCGCGTAGGTACTTAAATATAAACAACTATTTGCAAGTGTTTTTTTATAGATTTTTTTACTATTTACACATTTTTTTAAATCACCTATTTCTTTAAACTTTGGCTTAGTTATTTGGCTTACCTACATAAAAAAAGAACGGAAAGCACACGACTATTTTTTTTTACTTTTCAGGGAATTAAGAGATTGTGTTTTTTTTAAGATTTTTTTTTTAAAACCTGTGAAGGATTGAAATAGTGTAGAGATTTAGAAGAATAAATATATTTTCTTATCGTCAAAATAACGAATAATATATAGGTATAAAGGCTGGGGGCCGATTCTGGCAATATCTCTAATAGCAAAGAAAACTACGCAAAATGTATTTATTTGTCAAGTATATATTTTAAAATATAGACTGCACCAGAATCGAGCCCCTATGTCTATACTTTTGCTTGACTTCAAGATTATTATAGAGAAATATAATTATCTGTTTTAAAAAAATCAAGCAAAACCATAGAGTTTGAAGACAGTGTCTATGGTCCCTACAATTAATAAAAAAGTCAAATATTTTTAAATATTTTTTCTAAATTCTGTATTTTTTTTAGTCAATAAAATTAAGTCAGTCTAAAATATAGAATAGAATTATAAAAAAATTGGACTAGAAAAAACTTTTTTAGAATTTTTTTTTATAAACTTTATAATTTAATCAACGAGAAAAAATATTTTTTTAGCTATAATTTTAGGCCGGTTCGAATAAAAACGAGATTTGTTAATATTAAATAATAATGGCGAAATATTGTTTCTAATAATAATAATAATACTAATTATGCATTCACACTAGACCAATAAATAAGCCAAAACAAAAAATTTAAATTCTCATTTCCGAAAAATTTAAAAAAAAAACCGAATTCTATAATTATTATTTACGTTTTTCACCAAATCGTGTCAAAACCTCTTAAAAAAAAAACAAAAATTGACTTGCAAATTGATCCCATGTGAATACACTATTAAGAGTTCCCGCCTACTGCTGCGCTCTATCGCTCACAAGAGCAGTGACTCGAATTTTCTTCCAAACAGCCACAATTGTATTGCATCACAATTTAAATGATTTTTGCAAAGTGCGATATGTCCCAGCAGTGGTAGGTAGCTCTATGAGATAACAATTTAATATAATAAATGGCAGGAAAAGTCTGAAAACAACACATTTACTTACTATTAAACTACTTTTTGTGCATATATTCAGCGATATACATTTTTTAACTACATTGTTTTAGTGCGGACAATGAAATTAGACAAAAACGGGAGTGCAGGCAGAAGTGAAAACTGTATATCTGTGTAAAATCTCATCTGTCGAAATCTCATCTGTCGCGAGAACGGCTGAAAATGTTCACTCGTGTATCAGTGATGGCGCTAGCATGCGACGCGAACTGCGTACGGCAGCTCGCTGCGAACCTGCACCATCCATCGAGAGATGTCGCTGTTAACACTGTTGTACAGAAGTGAGTATCGTAGTTCAGCCGTTTGCACAGAGATGGCGCTGTTTTCAATATTGCATAGTAGTAGAAGCACAATAACTGTTAAAATCTCATCTGTCAAAATCTCATCTGTCGCGAGAACGGCTGAAAATGCTCACCCACAAAAGTGCCCAACGCGCCAACGCGCCATAAAAACAAGAGAGTAACAACATAAAAATACAAAAAACAAATAAAAACACTTAAAACCGAGACATTAGTAAAATACTGTAGTTTAGTCTCAGGAAAAAAAACCCAAAAATGTAATTAAGTACATGGCAAAGTAAAAAAAAAACTTATCTCATAATAAAAAATCACTTGATAACGTTAAAAATTCGTTGTCCACACTAAGCCATAAATGTTTTTAACAAGAAAATAATTATATTTAACTATAAATTCCAACTACAAGGTAAAACTAACATAATTATTTTTTATTCCAAGCTTGGTAACATTATATTTGGCTTACCATAGAGAAAAAAAACTATATTTTTCTTCTTAAAATATCTTTTGTTTGCTGTTTTACTTACCCAATAAACTTTTTAAACTTAATTTAAACACAAAAAATGCTTTAAAAATAAATACAAAAAAAAAGCTTTCAGAATCGTTTTCGATCGAAATACAGAAGAAAAAAAACGATTCTCAAAAAAATAAAAAAACCGTTAAAAATGACCGTTAAGTCATGATTACTTATTTAAAACAAAAATATCCAATGGTTTTCAAAATATTATTAATAAGTAAAAGTTGTTTTTTTTTACAAAGTAAAATAGCAAACAATATTTATCGGTAAAGTTCCACCAAATCTTCTAAACATTGGTCCATCTCTATACAATGTACTTACATGTCTTTTTATAACCACTTTCGTGTTTAACTGTACAACATTTTTTTTCTTACACAAATTATTTGGCCGCTTTGAATGTGTTCTAATTTTTTTGTCAAAAAAAAGCCGATCCATATTGTAAATATTTCAATAATCAATAATTTACAAAATTTTGGAATTTATAATGCTTAATTTTTAAATTTCCCAACTTCTTCTCACTCCGACAATTTCCAATCTCACCCTAACGTTCCAAGAACTCACCCTAAAGTTTTCCAATCTCACCCTAACGTTCCACGAACTCACCCTAAACTTTTCCAATCTCACCTTATAATTTCCCATCTCATCTTAACAATGCCT
Organism: Idaea aversata; assembly: GCA_907269075.1. Lineage (NCBI taxonomy): Eukaryota > Metazoa > Arthropoda > Insecta > Lepidoptera > Geometridae > Idaea > Idaea aversata. Next base: position 1,347,891 of record OU026109.1, read on the forward strand.
CACAATATTGTCCTTCTCACCGCAACTATTTCTTTATAACTTTCCAATCTCACCCAAAAAAACCAATCTCACTCTCAAAAAGCAGAACACATTCAAAAACAGCCTACAAACTCACAATAAGTCCAGAATAAAACTATTTATTACCGAATTTAACACTTATTTTCCTCCAAAAGTCCGGCACAAAAGTTCAACACTTATTTTTCTCTGGCAGAGACTATTGAGTTGCCATTGCTAGAGGAAAATAATTATACTCGGAACCTTTCTCATAAAAAAAGTGACACAAAAGTCCGTTAAAAAATAGTTTTATCAGCAAAAACTTAAAAACTCACAATTTATTAATATTTTTTTAAACTAACATAGTTATCACTACTAGAGTTATTGAAAAACGATTTTTATTTTATGTAGCTCGATATTTCGGTACTATTTCAAGCACCAATTTCACGAGATTAGAGAGACGCAAACGTTACAAACATTCCGTTTTGAATAACTTTAGTAGTTTATATATAGTAATTTATAATTTCCCTTACTAGTATTCGTCTTCTGGCATTCCATTGTTTTGCCGTTGGTTGGTTTGGCCCTCTGACTTCGGTTGGCCCTTGCCCTGTCCTATTTGCCGTGACGATGAGAAACATAGCTTCATGACGAACGGGAATTTCGCACCTGGAAATTAAGAGCAATAGATTTTAAAACGACTTTAATGACGCGATGGGCGGACACACAGAAGGTTGCAGGTTCGATTTTTGCCTCAAATAAATATTAACGTACAGATGCTCTTTATACAGTGTGTAAGAAAACCCCTCCCAAAGATGGATTCTCTTAGGCACTCCTAGAACTTTACCAATAAAATATTTTTGCACGAAAATATTTTTTTTTGGAATTTCCATGATGTGGACACAATTATTGAGAGCGACCCTTTAGTAAATAATGGTTTTGTTATATTTAAAAAATTCCCAAATGTTGGGTACATTAGGGTAATAACACCCGCAGTAAGCGTTCCGCTTCTTCTCACACACTGTATATGTATGGTATAATTACCAGGGTGTTGTATGGTAGCATGGTTGCACGCCATGATCGCCATCACCGACTGCGATATATTCTGGAACTCCATCAGCCCTGACGATGATCTGAAACATTACCAATATTGTGTTCATTTTATCACCCGCGTAACTCCCGATCCCGTGGGAATATCGGGATTAACAGTAGTCTATGATATTCCCAATGAATCAATGTATCCTCATACCAAGTTTCATCAAAATCGATTCAGTAGTTTCCGAGCCTATTCAAAACAAAAAAATCTTTCCACTACTTTTAGTGTATAAAATGAATTACAAATTAAAGATTTCCGTAAAAATGGTTGTCTGTAAAGTCGGTTTACGGACGATAATTTTACGTGATAACGTCATAAGAAAACATTGATGGTAACCATGGCAACGATAAAACGTTGCTATAGTTACCTTGTCAATAACATGAGGCGTTCCAGTAACGACGCGTGACGTCACACTTTTTTGAGATTGCAGGTGTTCACCAATTTATAAAACGTTATCACGTCAAAAATAACCTGAAAATTAAAATTTTGGGATTTCTTTTTGCGAGACTGAAAAAAGGTACTTTCTAAGACTGGAAATAAAAAGCAAACTAGGTATTAATTTATGCCTTCGAATTTTTTGGCGGTCAGTATATTTTATTAGTGTACTCACTTTTCTATTTATTATATAAAATTCTCAAAGAGTCAAAGTCAACGCACAGCTCTAACTGGGTCAATTTGCATTAAAGATTAGTTGTTATTATAAATAACGTATGCAATGCATCTAAGGGAGGATTTAAAACTCGTAACTAAAGTAAAACTTTAAAACTCGTAAAGCGGACCAAGTCGCGGTAAAATGCTAGTAGTTTATTATCACCATTCATAGGTGATCCAAAAATATTTGTAACAAACTTTCTCTTTATAATATTAGTTGGGTAATAAATTGCCCCACGGTTTCACCCGTGTAAGTAGCCTATGTTAACTTTCAAGTTAAAACGGTTCTCACCTAAGGAAATACAGAAAACGTAATGCTTGCGCGATCTAATTTTACCAGTAGCGCCATCTAGTTTGTTCGGGAGTAAACACGACGCGGATGACTCGTCTCACCAGATTATGTGACAGTTGGTATGAACCATCTGATAGTATCATTTTCTTATTTTACTAGCTGCGCCCGGTGGTTTCACTTGCGTTTTTTCGCGTTTTTTAACACAAAAAAAATATCCAAGTTGGTGTAGTCGTTCGGAATTTATCCAAGTACACATAAATTTTAGTGTATTATTTTTAATTTATAAAGATTAAGGTTTTGAGAAACCTGGATTTTTTGTTTCTATACTTAGAGACAGTCGGGTTTTTTTTTATTTTAAAAATCCTGTACTTATAACTCAGAAATTAAGTTTTATTTATTTTTCTTGGGCTACAAAACAAACAGTTGGGTATATTTACCGCAAATAAATTTTAAAAATTAAAAAAAAAAACTAATTGTCTTACTGTACTACTTATACTGATTATGGATTGTTCATGTTTTTCCGGTTCATACAGTTCGCGGCCGAAATAACAACCTATTTTAACCGGTATCTGGCGGTTTGATTCCGCTCTATACCGGTATTTAGAGTGAAATTGAGTGAAAGCACTTCTAATCACAAAACGTTTTTTTAAGTTTTACAAAACGGAACCGAAATGGGTTTTGTTCTCAGGCGCTCTTTCCGCTCCTATTTCGTTAAGGTTATTCAGGACACGGTACGAACCTCTCACTCTTCAAAGGGAACTTGGATATGGTATGCGGCGGTGGTACTCCGTAGTCAGCGAACACTTGCAGCAGTTGCTCGTCCGTCACGTCTGGGGGCGTGTTGAAGAAGTGCAGCACCTGTACAAAAAAAAAATAAAGGAAAAAAATATATAGATGTTGTTCGATTCCTTGACCTAACGAATATACACAAAAAATTCATATAAATCGGTTCAGCCGTTTAGGTTGAGATTGGTAACTAACACCGCGATTCGAGAATTTTATATACAGGGTGAATTTTTTACATGGGTCTTCAGGGCTATATCCTAAACTATAAGATATAGCGAAAAATGCAGAAAGGAGTTGCGTACCCGATTTTGACAAATACTAACCCTGCATCATTAGATTTTTTTAAAAAGTCATTATCTTACCCAGGAATCAGTTAGTTTTGCAAAAAAAAAACATACCATTTTTATACCAATATTGCTTGCTGATAGAGATCAATTCTTGGAAACAAACATAGTATGGCAAATTAAAGCTATCAGCAACACTATCGATTGCTATAAAAAAAGGTTCGATTCCTGGCTAGAGTAATGACTTTTTCAACAATCTAATGTTTCAGTTTTAGTTTTTGTTAAAATCAGGCACGCAACTCCTTTCAATATTTTTCGCTATATCTCATAGTTTAGGATATGGCCCTGAAGGCCCATATAAAAAATCACCCTGTATATGTAGTAAATGACTTCTATATTAAAAAACATTGAGGTTTTTTTGTCAGCGACGTACAAAATACATTTTTTGTAATAAAGTTGTGTTTTCTTCATATAAAAAAAAATTGATTGACGAAAAGTCTTGAAATAAGACTTTTATGAAACTTTCATGGGAACAAAAAAATTTAGTATTCATTAGTAGAACACATTTCCATTAAAAACAATTTTAAATAAGGTACTCAAAAATTTGAAGTTGCTAATCCCACTAACATGGATTTTCGTTCTAGTGAGCGGCGCGTCGCCTGGTCACCACAACACAAGCCTAGTTCCTTATCACTTACCTTAGAAGGTGGTTGTATCCTATTCTTGTGTATAGATGCAGGGGTGAGGAACCTGTTGTTCTTGTTGCCGACGTAATCCTTGAACGAGGGACTCTTGTCCGGCAGAGGGTAGGGGTTCATCACCTCTGATAGATACGCCTGTTTTGAAAAACTGAAAAACACAAAAACATAAAAGGTAACATTTTAAATATTGACATTGTATTAACAAGTATTTATGCTTAGATATTTGTCTGTGGTCTGGTTATTTCTATAAAGTATATATTTACAAAAGAAAAGTAACTAAGTAGTATATCCGTTGTCTAGCACCAATAACACAAGTGTAGTAACTTAGCTTGGGGTTAGATAGCGATGTGTGGAATGTCCTGTAATATTTATTTATTGCATTAAATAGTACAGGGTTATTGGTTTACAATCCAAAACCGTGCAGGGGATAATTCTTCATATCATAACGAAAAACTTTTGTATAATCATTCAATTTTTTTCTCATACAGAAATAAAAAAAACTTGAGACGTGTCAAGGGACACCCGGATGGAACGAAGTTCATTTCGATTAATTAGTGAAGTAACTGTAATATTTTTTTAAGTAATCGTCGCGACACCACACTGTTCAATGCGAAATAGCAAGACGAAACGGAAATAACTGGCTTGCTTTCTATAAGAGAGAGAGAGAGAGAGAAACACGCGCACGCCGCACAGCAAAAAGTGTCGTTACAACTTTTGGTCTTAATTTTTTTCCGTCTAGCCCTCTTTCGCAACGCGCGATAAAGAACTATCGTTCCAATAATATTCTATTCTATAAATATTGTAAGATCTACCACGCACAGTGCGCTCGCGCTCTTTGCCGCATAGACATAGGAAATGGCCAGACAGTAAAGTACCAAAATACTTAATTTTTTATATGTAAGTATTAGGGTTTGTTAAAAATCGTAGAACAAAATTTATTCGTTTTGATGTGGAATATTACCTCTTCCTAGGTCTTGTGTTGTAATATTATGGTAGGATTAGCTTTTGCTCGCGACTTCGTCCGCGTATAATTAGTAGATTGAACCAAGGAATCACGTTGTCCCATACAAACTTTGCCCCCCTTTTTCAACCTCTAAGCCTTAAGGGTTAGAATTTCGAAAAATCCTTTCTTATCGGATGCCTACGTCATACAAAGAACACACCCTCTAAGTTTCAGGTCTCTACGATCAGCGGTTTAGGCTGTGAGTTGATCCGTCAGTCAGTCAGGACAAACGATTTTAAATGTATAGTGGATTGTAACTTACGCCAATGTAAGTGTGTAGTCGCCTACGGTGACGTTGTTAAGGTTCTGAACGCATCTTTCGACCGAGACACCGTCGCCCATCTGGACCATCGCCGTGCCTTCCTTGGTCTTAAGGAATTTTATCTGAAAAAAAAAAACCACAAACATTAAAAGAAAGAAGAAGATTGTTACTAACAACATGGATTACTGACATCTGAATAAATGAATTTTAATTTAATAATTAAAAAAAAAACAAGTAACCTAAATGGAGCTTGACAAACTACGATGTAGCAACCTTTCACTAATAACCAACGAAAATAAAAAATTAAAAGCTTTCTTTGACTTTCCTTTATTTCTTTCTTTGATTAATCTTTTATTTATTGTTTCAAAAAATATCATAAATTACGCTCTTATTACTAATTATTTTTTATTCTAAATATGTTTTCTTTCTATAAATTATAGCGACCCGCCCCGGCTTCGCACGGCTATATTATGCATGTATTACACATATAAACCTTCCTCTTGAATCACTCTATCTATTAAAAAAAAACCGCATCAAACCGTAGCGTAGTTTTAAAGATTTAAGCGGTCAAAGGGAAATAGGGACAGAGAAAGCGACTTTGTTTTATACTATGTAGTGATAAATGAATATAAATCTAATGTACGGTCAGCTGCATAATTGCAGACCCACCGTAGAGCTCCAAAACGACTGTTATAAGAATGTTTTCAACATAAGCAAGATTCTAGGCACCTGTTTTCGTTGAAGTTCTAGTTCTTCTAACTCATGAATTTATCAAACAAAAATTATTAGAATGAAAACATTCCAATAATAGTAATTGTAGAACTCTACCGGGGGCTGCAATTATGCAGCCGACTGTACTTATTTTTTTTGTTAGTTTCTTGTGTTCTGAATTTATTAAATAAATAAATAAAAATAAATAATTATAATTATTTATATTAATTATTTATAATAATTATTTTATTTATATAAATCGAGATTTTGCGAATTAGCTGAAAATAACCTTACCCTAACAACGTTTCCATAGAGACAGCACAGGTTGAACAATCTGTCCGCGTTCACGGTCTGCGGGTCCAGACCGTACACCATCATGACCGCGCCTTGCTGTGGTGGACCGCCCTGGAATTTAAACAAGGTCATAATTAAAAAAAAAACGAAATATAGTCGTAGAAGGAGACAAACGTATTTGTGTACTGTGTGGTAATAGTACTTGACTTCACAAATTGAAAAATTGCGAATAAGACCAACTGCGAACTGGATGTTTAGTAAAAGTAATCGAAAATTTTCTTTAATTAACTTCAGATTCATTTAGATAGACGACTTAGTTGGCACAATGGTCACCATGCCAGACTGCCAAACACAGGGTTGTGGGTTCGATTCCCGTCTCAGACAAGTATTTATGCTTAGATATTTGACTGTGGTCTGGTTGTTTCTATGTATTATAAGTATATATTTACAAATGAAAAGTATATCTATATAAGTAGTATATCCGTTGTCTAGCATCCATAACACAAGTTTGGTTACTTAGCTTGGGGCTAGATGGCGATGTGTGGAATGTCCTGTAATATTTATATATTTATGCATTGGTTAATTTATTTGAAAATTATTACCTGATTCGGAGGCGGCATGGCTGGATGATGCATCGGAGGCGGAGGCACGAACCCCTCACCGCCGTAACCTTCAGGCCCGTACCCACGACCGTCACGCTGAAAACATTAGGATAAAATATGAAATTAAAAAAAATAATTAAATATATACCAAGTCCTGACCGACTGCAACGCATAATCAATTGACGTATCAGGCTACCAGCAGCACTCCGCAGTTTCACCCGCGTAACTCCCGATCCCTTAGGAATATCGAAAATATACGAAAAGTAGCATAGAGCCTTCCTCGATAAATGGATTATCCAACACAAAAATAATTTTTCAATTCGAACCAGTAGTTCTTGATATAAGCGCGTTCAAACAAAGAAACAAACCCTTCAGCTTTATAATATAGTATAGATTTGGCATACAGCTAAAGAAGAATTTTGGAAAATTCAACCCCTACGCAGACGAATTCGCGGGCGAAAGCTAGTTTTAATATAACAAAAGAATAATAACACAAACGATATATCAAAACAAACAAATCTAATGTCTCAGGTTTAGAAGAATAAAATAATTTAATAATACGGTTTTTCGTTGTTCCTTGAGTTTCATACCTTTTGCGAATTGTATATTTTGAGACAACCCTTATAATTGGACTCGTGGAAAATATAAAGTAAAAATGTTCAAGAATTAATAACTTTTTTCCTTGTAATAGGCTCTAAAACCACTGGACAGATTTCAATGAATTGGTATCTTGGATTCAGGATACATCTTATTCTTAGGAGTAACATAGGTTAAATTTTATTCTGATATTCCCACGGTATCGGGACTTAATCGAGTAAAACCGCAGGCATTAAATAATACTAGTGGAACAAATTTATTTGGTAACAAAACTACAAAACCAACTTGGCTATTCAAGCATATTGAGCTATAAAAACTACAGCGAACAAAATTTAATACACGATGCAGCAGCTCGATTAATTTAAATTAAAATACCAACATTTAATGAAAACTAGTTTTACGATCTCATACGTTAACTATGTTAGGCGATAAAATCTCTGGCGGATTAAATTAATATTTCAAACTGCATTTAATTGGATCTGATAAAATGCATTTTCATTTAGGGACTAGCAGTTTTACCGGCGTAATTCCCGATCCAGTGGGAATATTTGGTTGAAAAGTAGCATTATGTTTACTATCAAGGACCTTAATCAGAATAAAAATAAAAACCAAATACAAAACTATAAAAAAAATTAGTAAAATTAAATACATATAAGTAAATAAAAATACAATGTAAAAATACATAATAAAATGACAAATATTTTATTTTTATTTTTAATATAAGTACCTATAGATCTAGGTCTAGTCTCTTTGTATTTTTGAAGAGCAAAGATGTTTTTTTTATTTGTTTTATTAGTATTATTTTTTCACAAATTTACTTACAGGATGATGAGGCGGAGGTGGACCGTGTCTGTCTTTCATCATGCCTGGAGGAGGCCCGCCACTTCCAAAATCCATATCTGAAAAAAAAACAACATGGTGAAAACAACTTAAAATAAAACACTTAAAATTACAATAAAAGTACAAAAGTGACATTCAAATTTTGCTTCTAAATTTTGTAATTTTTTTAGATTCTGCGAATCAGTATTACAGAATTAGTAAAATTAGGGTATATTCTCAAAACCTTCAGTTTTGAGAATATACCCTAATTTTACTAATTAAATGTCATAGAAAACACAATGTTTTCTCGAAACTTTTTTGATCCTTTTGCAAAATAGATATTTAGTGTCATATAAAATTGAACAAAAATTCACTTTTTTATTTCTAACTGGCTTCAAATTTGCTTTTTTTTTAATTTCGTTTTAAATAATTCATATTGCAGTCTTGATGTAAGTTTGTATTGTAATTTAATTCGTTATTTTTACGAAAACCATTTTTCGTAAATAATAATATCTAGTTCGAAAATCAGTTAAAACTAATACAATCATTTATATATATTTGCTACATCTCACGCTACAGACAAAAACAGGCGTGCTTACAACATTTCCGTGTGAAATATCAGGATCTCAGGATATTTGTAGTCTTGTATATTCGTTGTCTATACAGTGTGTAACAAAAACAACATAAAATCCCTCTTAGATTTATGTAAAAAAATAAGAGAAATAATAAAAGAGCGCGTGAAAAGTTATACTTCTAGAAGTTGTCTGTCTGTCTGTCTGTCCGTCTGATATTTATTTTGCGGGCAGCTTCAACCTGTTACTTTTGTGTTACAGTGATGCGCGCGCATCTTAAAATTTCACTCTCGCAGCTTCGACCTGTTTTAGTTATGGGTTACGCAGCTGCAACATGTGACTTTTCTGTTACAAATGCGCGCGCATCTTAAGATTTCACTCCCACAATTTTTTCATAACGTTCATAACGACTTTTTTTTAATTTTTGGGAAAATTAGATTATTTTACTGGGTAAATTTGGGAAGTAGTTTTCAAAATCCTACCACCCTATTATTTACCTAAAGGGCTCGCTGCCAATAATGGTGTTGTCACATCTTGGAAATTCCTTAAATTTTCAGTAAATTAAGGTAATTTTCCCGAATTTCAAATTAAAATCATTCTTTGAATTTCATACTTACAATTTTTTATTTTTTTTTGTAATGCTCCGGGGGTACCTAAGAGTTTTTGTTACACACTGTATTTGTAGTCTAGGTAGGTACATGCTGTAGGTAAGTATATATAAAAATGAAAGTCTGTATTTGTGTTTCTCATTGTTTATTGTCTGTTTTGTATAATAAATAAGTATAAAAATACAAAGTATAATGTGTACGATTTCATTTAAAAATATATGATGCGGTGTAAATAATATAATTTTTTCTAACGCCATTTTGTAAAATCGGAGTGGAATTAGTTCTACTTTTGCCCTATAACAGTGGATTATAATAGAAAAATATCAATAGATCCACCGATGGAGGATCTATTGATGGAGACGAGGCTCCATCAATAGATCCTCCATCGGTGGATCCTATGGAAATGGCCTTTTGTAAACATCTGGAAATCTAACTGATTGGAGTTAGATTTTCCTTTGAGGCGTAACAAAATACTATTATATAAAACCTATAGGTATAATAATATGTACTTAATACTTATAATAAGGATGTTGACCATTTTTCAGAGTGTTCAAACCATGTTATTATAATTTTTAATGATTTTTAATAGGAAATCATATTTTTTTGTGAATAGAAATTTTGGGAAACGGACATTTTGGGAAAGCGACATTTTGAACCTGAGCCCAAACAAAGCCCATATAAACAAACCTATTTCACCAATATTTAAAGTCTTAAATATTTAAATTCCTTTATGCTAGATAGATAGATAACTTTATTTATACAACACAGGAAGGAGCATAAAACTCGATTTACAAATTATAAAAATGTATTTAAAAAATTAAAAATATATATAATTGCTTCAAATCTTGTATTTTAGGATTTATTAGACGATAACTATATTTTGCGTAAATAATAATTTTATTTAAATACAGTCAACATCCCTATCATGTAAAAAAATGAATGGTATAAGTAAAATATGTGGAAAAATGTAATTGTTGACAATATAATTTTGATAAAGTATGTAAACAAATTGTGGTTATTTATTTGGTATACATAGAGTTTTTTTAGTATAAGTAGGTACAAATTTTATATAAATGTTACTAATAAAGAATTAATTACAGTTACAGGGTTATTGGTTATTGGTAATTATATAAAGCGGTTAAGAGCTACTCCTGTGCACCTTAATAATCAACTTTTGCTCTACTGAATTTTGAAAACTCAAACTTTTTTGATTAAAAACCTGATTTTTTAAATAAGTCAATCAGACTTAGAACAGTCGATACAACAAAAAAAAAGTTTAATCTTAAGGTTAATAACCTCTTCGTGTAAGTAACAGCTGATTTAAAAAATAAATTTTTGGTTGGCTTGTAAACATAACCAAAATTTTATTTTTTTGAAATAAAATCGTAGAACAAAATTTGACTATTAAGATGCAAAAAACGAATCTCAACCGCTTTTTTATATTTTATCTTTTAATATATTATACTGTAACCATGCAAACATTAAGTTTTATTTGTAAAGTAAAAATGACTAAAAATTACGTAGTTTTTTGTATTCTTAGACTACTTTAAGTTTTATGGATATTCTACTGTTTTTCTTAAAAACCTACTGTTTTTGTTTATGTATGTGAAAGTTCTATCGGGTAATTATTGCTATGACAACCAAGCTTTATACAGGGTTATTGATAAAATTAGCTGGCACCCAGTAAAAGGGTAATTTTTGGCATCTTAACTAATTAAATGCCGAAGGTCAGCCTTCAACGATGTTTGTTTTACGACTTTTGAAATTAAAAAACAAAAAAAATTAGATTTACCGTTAAATCTATTAAGCTAGTATTTAGCTAATAATGTTTAAGCTCACTCTCAAGCAACCCTAAGACGAGCAATCGATAAACCTGGAGAATTAAGTTAAAAAAAATCCCCTGTGTGAGTAACAGCTGACTTTCGGGTAAACATAGGATTTTTAATTCAACACACACACACCAAAAGGTTAATGATCTAACAGATGATTTTCGGGTGAATATAGTACAAAATGTTCTTTTCTCATTCCTACAATTTCGTAGATACAAAAATTGTTTGTTTAAATTAATTAAGCAGGCTTTGATTGGGTGCCAGCTAGTTTCCAATAACTCTGTATAATTACACATAATATAATCTAAGTTAATACTTAACTAGCTTAAGTTTGACAAGTTAATATCACACACACATTGTTCAAGTCTCAAGTACAAACCGTTTGACAAATCATTTGATTGGTTGCTATGAGGACTGGAAACATCTTCGTTGCAGGTTTTGGTGGTTGGAGTCGAAGCCAGAGGATCTGAAGTCAGGTAGGGGACTTCTTAAAAAAATATATATCAGCAAAAATAATTCACTGCACTGGGGTTTGAACCCGCGGTATATGAACCAAAGACCTTGGAAATCCGAAGTGAACTCACTTTTTTTTTTTTTTTTTTAATTTTTTTATGCGGTCCTTTTAAACGTCATGTGCTTAATGTTTTTCTATGCTCCGTGTTTTTATGGAATTACTGACAATCAAGAACCCGTCTATATATTTGTGAACTATGCTATATCACACTTGATAATGTAAAAGAACTGTATTTTTTTGATATTTTATTTGGGTTTTAGTTTGAAATTACTAGATCGATTTCGATGAAACTTGATATGAGGATACATTTAATCCTCGGGAGTAAAATAGGGTATTTTTATCCCGATATTCCCACGGGATCGGGGTTTACGGACATTTAACCGCAGAACCCTACTTAAATACTAGAGGCTAAATGCAATATTTATCTTTGAATTAACATTTAAATTCAACGTCTATATAATGTAACAGGATTAAAATATAAATTGTCTGAAACCGCGGGCCTACTAAAAGCTCTTTTATTATGTTAAAAGCTTCGCGTACAAATTATAAATTAAGTCACTTTTGTAACTCGGTTTTCGGGTGCTTTTTATAAAGTTTTTTAACCAACAAAGTGACCGTTAGAGGAGTTTATAGAATAATGTTTGCAGCTCTGTTTGTGATAGACAACTCTTGATTTAAATAGTGTCTAAATAAACGAAACAAAAAAGGGCTTCATTATTTTCATCGCATAGCTTGTTTTTATCGTCTAGATTCTTTTTTACAAATAATAGGTCAAGCGCTTTAATTTCATTTTACCCTTTTACCAATACTCCTAGATCTCAAAAACACTTAGTGTCAAAATGCCTAAATCTCAGAATGCCTAATTTTTTTTCTCATAATATATAAGCTGAATTTTCAAAAGTCTGAGTCTCATAATTACTAAAATTTACAACACCTTTATCTCAAATTACCACATGCTCAGACCACATACCAAAATAGGTACCTAAAATTCAAAAAGTTTAGTGAATAACCTTCATCGTGATTGACTTCTTCGTACGAAAAGTACTTCTTTGTACATTTTCATAGTGTAGCAGTAGCGGTAGTATTATAAGTCTATCTGTTTCAAGCCTCACGGATAAAGTCCTTTAGAGTACGGGATTTGATTACGCACAGTCAGACAGACGGACGTAAAACTTCTAGAAGTAATTTCTCACGTGCCTACATAAGTATTTCTATAATAAAAATCACTGTGTTTACAGGGGGTCCGTTGAGACGTTGAGGACAAACCGTTTGAAACTCGGGTTAAAACCATATTCTTTCCGAAAATGAACTCTCTGGAAACTTTTACTTTTCCCCTTAGTGACACAATGTACTACGTTTGCATTTGTTTAATAGTTAATTACGGCTCTTTTTTTAACCGACTTCAAAAAAAGGAGGAGGTTTTCAATTCGGTTGTATGTATTTTTTGTTCCATTTATTCTGTCTGTAAAAAACAAAGTAAGCGTGTATTTTTTTAAACGAAAAGATTCTCCTTTTATATCGAAATGTCCTCGCATCCTTTCAACACTATACCTAACACATTTTATGTCGAAAAGTGCGCGAGTTCAGCGCGCAACTTTCAAACTACCAGAACAAACTTCGCGCCACGTTGTTCGAATAAAAAGTAGCTGAAAACTATTTATTGGATAACTAGCTGAGCACCAGTTTCAACCTCGTAACTTACTATCCTATAGGAATACGAGAATAAAAAGTAGCCAAGGTTATTTCAGGATTTCAAACATTCCATTGAAGCTAAACGTCATACAAACGCTTAACAAGTAATTTTTTAATTTTTATTAGGTAGTTAATGAATATTAAATAATAATTCAGTTTTAGTTTTTTTTTATATGTTTGTAATAATAAAGCTCTGAAACTAAGAACCTATGAAAAAAAAATCTAATCTATATTAAATAAAAAAATTAAGAAAACATACCATGTGTTTTATACAGGGTTATTTTCTTAACTATAAGAGAAAACTACTACGAAATACAATACTAAATAAATACTGAAAGTACCCTATTTCAATAAAAACTAAAACTGTATCATAAGATTTTGAAAAATTTATTATCCTAGCCGGGAATCGAACCTGTTAATTTTGCAAAAAAATAACAACTTATATTTTTTTATTGATCGATAGCGTTGCTGATGGCGGTCGATTCTTGAAAAAAAAAACATAGTATGGCAAATCGAAGTACTTACATAGCTATTTTTTGTAGTTTTCTGAAATTTACGCAAACAAGGTTTTTAAAATTTAATAAAGCAAAAGTCAAAATCAAAATTCTTTATTCATTTAGAATCATACAATTTGCATGAAATCACATTAACACGTCTTAAAAATTAAGTTAGGATGTATGCCTTCGGAACGCTTGTTGTTGTAATAAGCAATATTAATTTTTAATTTTCTTATAAATAATATAATTTAAACTCAAATAGAATATAAGCTGAAATACGATTGAGTTAAAATAATAAACGGTGCTAGAAAAAGATGGAAAGAAAACGGTTAAATTTCACAAGTGAAGTGAAAAATTTCATGCATAAAAGATGTTTCATCTCATACGTAAACTCAAATGAGCCATTCGCTGGAATAAAATTGAAATTTGTTTTAAAAGTACCCTCACAAAATGGAAACTGAGCTATTGCTTTGGATGGATGAAATTCAAGTTATTCGTTGTGAAAAAGCTTCATGAAGTACAATAGTATAAAACAAAGTCGCTTTTTCTGTCCCTATTTCCCTTTGTATGCTTAGATCTTTAAAACTACGCAACGGATTTAGATGCGGATATTTAAATAGATAGAGTGATTCAAGAGGAAGGTTTATATGTATAATACATGCATAATATAGCCGTGCGAAGCCGGGGCGGGTCGCTAGTGAAGTACTAAGCCAGTAAGTAACGATCCCATGGGAGTATTGGGATAAATAGCCCATAAAACTACGAGTACCAAGAGTTCAACGTATCTTTATACCAAGTTTCATCAAAATCGGTCCAATATTTTATGTGTCTATTTACAAACAAAAATTATAATGTAGGCTACTAAGAAAAGGATTTATAATGCGCGACGAATTGAGAACCTTAATAAAAATTGGAACGCGAACGCAGTCGCGGGCAAAACCTTGTATTAATAATAATAAAATAAAACAGTATTATTTTAAAGTATTTTTTTATTCATTTAAAAGCCTAATATTTACAGAATACTATCTCTTTGGACATTCTTGCGAAATGACGTCGACACGACGGAGTGTTGCCAGCGTTTAAATAATTCATAAATTTTCAGCGGCACCGCGGTAGGGTTACCAGTGTTACGTTGCAAATACTACCACATGTACGGACGTAACTAGGATTAATTTACTAGGGGGAAAAAAGTCAAGCTAAAAAAAACTCTAATTTGTTGAACAATATTTATTTGTTTCTGGTATGCATTTTTCTCGATTAGAAAAAAAATAAGTATTTTTATCCATCATTATGGTCACTATGATACAAGCCTAGTCTCTTATTTTACCTACGGCTACATGGCGCTGTGTGCAATGTAAAATATAAATAAAATGTTTTAGAGCATTTTATGGCAAAAAAAGATATTATATTTTAAGTGAAATAAAGCCATTTTAAGTTTTTACCTACTTACGAATTTAATTATTTTTAATTTGGAAGAATTACCCTAATCTATCCGGAGTTTTGGAGATATTTCAAATTGTGACAACACTGATATATATTTACCGAACGACTCTTTGCTAATAATGGTGTCACATCTTCGAAATTCTTTAAATCTACTATATAAAAATAAGTCGGGTTTTCCTTCCTGACGCTATAATTCCAGAACGCACGAACCGATTTAGATGATTTCGGTTTAGAAATGTTTGTCGTAGTCCAGGGAAGGTTTAAACGGTGAGAAAGATCGGACTTACGCGAGTGAAACCGCGGGGCGCAGCTAGTGTTCAATAAATTAGGGTACCTGCCTCGAACATTCAAATAAAATGATGATTTTATTTGCATGCAAAAATATTTTTTATAAATTCCTGGGGATACCTTCTCATAAGAATTGCAAGGTTTTTGTTTTACACTGTATAATTTTTGATCTATAGGTACAATAAGGGTGGACTAACCCCCCCCCATTTCCCCCCTCCTAACTACGCCTAAGCCCACATGCATTCCGATTCACTGCCATTCACACGGACCGCGCTTGAATTTTGTATGTCCTGCTTTAAAACGTGAATAGGATGTGGCGTGTAGACCTTTATGGTACAAGCTGTGCTTTCTGAAAGCTTGGTTTTGTTTGAGGTTTTAGTTATAAAATCTTTTAAGAGATATTTGTATGTATTATAAGTATTTATTTATAAAAAAGGGTTTATAAGTAAGAAGTTGACCGTATTTTTCAAATTGTTTTAGTAAGTATGTATCTATATAAAATACTAGCTGTTTAAATATTCGTACGGCTATATTATGCATGTATTATACTTTAAACCTTCCTCTTGAATCATTCTATATATTAAAAAAAAACCGCATCAAAAACCGTTGCGTAGTTTTAAAGATCTAAGCATACATAGGGACAGACAGTACACTTTGTTTTATACTATGTAGTGATGCGAATATTTAATAATACGATAACCTTATTTTTGGTTAAAAATCCAATATCCGTATTTCCGAAAAATTCGAATTCACAAATCGAAAAACAAGTGAACGGTAAAAAACTCGTTTAAAAATAACCTATCTGTCGATTAAACTAAAAAAAAACAATATTTTTAACTTATACAGCTTTTGAATCTCAATTTTAAATTTCATTGGCAAGCTCCGAAAGTTTGCTTTGTACAGACAGCAAAAAAATTAAAGCAATATTCGTACATTTTTTAAAAGTTTTACGAGCAGGTGTGAATGAATGGAGTTTTTTAGGGTTCCGTGCGTTTAAATATTTACAGTTTTAACGACGAATTAAAAAGTGATTAATAAAATGAGAGGTAAAGAGGATCATATTATTATAACAATAATTTTTTTTTTACAGATTTTTCGTTCCGGTGCGTATTTGTTTTCATATATTGCAACAAAATGTTAGTTATTGATGTCAATCCCTTAAATTGTTTGTATTTTAGGCTTCTATATGTTTTTATTCTCAATCTTAATGTAAAATATCCCCTTTCTGAGAAAAAGAAAAATGCCTGAAAGAAAAGTACTAACAAAACGTGATACAAAGATTAACTTGACAGTGGCTTTTTGAAGTATGATTGGCCCATAGCGATACCGATATATAATCGTACAAAGCCAAAATAGTTGGTATCGCTATCGGCCAATCTTACTTAAAAAAAATTGCTATATTATGGTCTTAAGAACCATATGTATTAAAAAGAATTAACGAATGCGTCGATATACTTATTTATTTATTTCCAACGGAACCCCCGTTCTATTTCAATTTTCATTCAGTTTATAACTGAATAAAAAATATAAAGGAACAACGCAATGTTGTCATGTTAAAAAATATATAAAAAATAAGCATTGCGACTTTAATGCTATTTCCCGTCACAGTTTGTGATAAAGTGGCGAAGGTTTTTCAACTATAAAGTTTTTCATTAATGTACCAACAATAGTTTTTTTATTCATATAACAATTATCGATACATATCATTTAAAAACACACAAAAGAAATTAAATTACACAAATAAAAATTAAAAACAAAAACACAGAAAGGCACACATTACAAATAATTACAAATACCAACAGAAGTCTTTTTTATACAGGGTTATTGGTAATTATATTAGCAAGCCGTTGAGGGCTACTTCTGTGCACCTTAACAAACAACTTTTATTCTACAGCTTTTGGAAATACAAAAAATTGAGGAGAGTTATATCATAGGAGTAGAATATAACTTCGTATTAAAACATTGAGATAGATATTACTGGAGTGGTCAACGCCGTACACTGCCTCATTCCGTCCATTTGTGATGATATCACACCAGTCGACTTAGTCGCTTGCTAGTTCGTAGAGGTTAAAGCGCTCGTGCATTTTTAATTAAAAATATACGGAAAAATTACAGAAAATGACTCACTGCGTACTTAGATACTGCACAAACAATACTAGAAAGATTTCTAGAGCGGAAGGAATAACCTACCACAGGTAAATAACTAGATATTATCGATTGAAAATTAAATACGAACATCATTTTTTTGCCGTCATGTTGTGACTTGTTCCGCGTCATTTATCAAAGAGTATAAACCTAGCAGAGGTGACTGTAGGTAACTTTCCTGTTCAATAGTGGAATTTGACTTTTATTAATAATTTCTACGGTTGTCGTAATATTTGTGTGTACTGTTAAATATAATTTAGGTAGTACTTACATAACGTTGTGTTTTTAAGTTTTAAAAGATAGGTATTTAATATGACTGAATTTGCCTTAGATAACTGATAGACGTGTGGCAAGCAAAAAAACCGGTCAAGTGCGAGGCGGATTCACGCACCGAGTGAGGGTTCCGTACACTTATAATTATAATTAATTTGCTAAAAAATTATGTTCCTCTTTTTTTTTTGTAGTTGGTATTGTAGGTATTACGGAACCCTAGTACAAGTATAAGTTTGTGCTTATTCTGTTTAAGGTTTCCACATCAAAAGTAGGGAAAAATAAATAAAATTTGTTCAAAAACAAAATCAAATATTTCCCTTTGGGAGATTACTCCCAACATACAAACATAAATGTTATCAACGTTACCTCTTAATAATATTAGTAGGTATAGATGTAAGTAGGTACCTATTAAAAAACCGGTCAAGTGTAAGAAACACAGACAGACGGACAAATGAGTGATCCCATAAGGGTTCCATTTTTCCTCTTGAAGTACGGAACCCTAAAAAACCTTAAATAATAGGTAATACTAGTTCAGTATTTAACATTTTTATTACTTTTATTCCTTAAACTAGCTCCAGTGCCAAACAATGAAATTTTGTAGGTACAAAAGGTAGTGTCACTTCTGCGAAGTAACTGATGGTTTGGTCAGTTCAAGGCGCGTTCCGTCCGCGCATGCTCCCGCCATTATAAAATGGGACGCGGTTAATGTTCTAACTAGCCCATCTATACGTAGTACTATAGATCGATGTATTAAAACTAAATAATCAATTTCGTGCATAAAATGAAACATTTTTGAAATTGTACAATTTGTAACTAAAAGGCTAGGTGCGATATATCCATAAAAACTAATAAAGCGTGTTAAAAATAGATTTACTCCAAACGAGGTCCGAGTTCAATTTGGGTTCAATAAAAATATATTGACTGCTTTGGCAATACGAATGAGCAAATTGACCGATAAAAATAAACACTAAATGTTGCAATTTTTACAAAATTGCTTTTTTGGCCAAATTCCGAATGTCGATAGTAAATATTCTACTAAATCTCGAACTAACTATGCCTCGCGGTTAAGCTTGCGTAAGCCCCGGGTAGAAATTATTCTATATCTGTTAAATAATCCTATCTCAAACATCCATCTTCTTTAATAATTTTAAGAATAGATTTATGTACCTACCTACTTACCATAGTAGGTATGCATTTGCAATTTAAAGTCGTTATTTATGTATACATAAAAAAGGTAAAGAGGACAAAAAGAGGGGACTGTACTTGGAAGCCACGATTTTTTAAATTTTAGTCTGTCTGTCATTTCTATTTGTTATTAAAAACTTTTGAACCTACTTAAATCTTTCTTATTTTTTCTATTTTGGATAGCTTTACTATCGGGTTAGTATCCAAGGGCCACGATCTCCGAGGGACCCGTCTCCGAGGTACACACTTTGATTGCATTTTGTTTTATTATATTATTTTCTATTGTTTTCAACTTGTACCGTTAACATAACAAATTTTACAGTGACGTCAACATTCATTTCTCCTAGGGATTTCTTTGATTCACATTGAATTTTTTTATACATTACATATTTTATTTCCATCTATACAATAGATTTTATATGCATAAATTCTTTAAGTCTGATTATTTTATCCAAACTCCATTATCAGTAAAGAATGAAGTAGGTACCGTACGGCAACCTGGTAATTGTTTAAAAGCATCCTTTTGCCAACAGTAATTGGCCTAAAAGCTATCATAAAACCATAGCAACGATAATATGTTGCTATAGTTACCTTAAACTTTTTAAACTCACACGATTTGTATTCATTGTAATTATTTTCCCGGGTCTTAAGGTCAAAGGGCACCTGCGCTCTCTCCATACAAACGTAGTCGACTGTTTTCTCCCTGGATAATGACACTAGCACAAATATTTTTGTGCCATAAACCCTATAACTGCCATGACTATGCTCCTATTTTTTGTTTTTTATTTTCATTTTCTAATTATCATAGAAATTAAGATTAAATAAATAAAAAAAATAGGGTCATGGTCAAGGCAGATAAGTTTTATGCACCAAAAATATTTGCTCTAGTGTCATTGTCCAGGGAGAAAACAGTCGACTACGTTTATTATAGTTTGTATGGATAAAGCCCCCGGTACCCTTTTCTCTTAATCGCGTATTTTTTTATACGCGATTAAGACCCGAGAAAAAATTAATATGGTTACATTGTCAATATAGGAACGTGAGCGATGACGTCACACTGTTTTTTGAATGCTGATGTTTATAGATTTATAAGACATTATCACGTGAAAAGCCGTAGCTCGATGGTGGAACATTAACCGTGGTAGATACACAAAATGCATTCTACCAAGTACCTATCACGGATCGAACACAATGCATTCAGGATTTCCGAACTGCAACTGGTTATAAACGAAAGGGAACACGGTCCGGTTTAGATGAATAGACTACCGGTAACTGGGGTATGCGCAAAAATTGCGATTCGCAAAATGTTTAATTACGACGACGTGACGACGTGACACTAAACGACTAAAATTTTAAAATTTCAGTATAATATTTTTAATGTTAAAGTTAATGGTCATTATAACATTCTTACCAAAATATGCCCTATGTAAAAGTGACTAAATTACATGTTTTTATCTAAGCCAGTGTTTTATCTCGTGCGACGAATATTGATTTTGTGATACAAGTCAGATACTATTTGTATTCGTAATTTATTCCCGAGTAAATAACACTGTAAATAATAAATTATTATTTTGCGAAGTGTATATTTTGAAACTTGGGAGGGATATGGAGAACATTTTATAAAGCAGGACGGTTAGTTATTTAAGTACCTAAAGGTCTATATTGATTATGGTTCTACTTTTATAACCGTACATTTTTTAAGTCACTTTTGACATTTTGACATTGGAACGAAAAATAAATAAAGCCAAATAGACCTTGATGCATTATGTCACAAATATATTTTATCTTTTGTTTATACTCTTAACACATGATCGAATCTTTCCGAAAGTCCATATCTGTAATGGAAGTATTAATATTTCGTTTTTAGTTCCGAGCCTAGTATATATTTTTTATTTTGTTGAACATAAAGTGATTGAGCTGTTCCGTACATAATCTAATTAAATCTATAATTTCATCTATTTCTCCAGGTAGAAGCCGCTGTCTTTCAAACAGTCGCCTTAATTTTATTTTACTATGAACTCAAAACTAAATATTAATACTTCCATTACTCATGAACACTTGCTCAACTATACATTAGACATTTGTACATTTTAAAACTATGATATCAATTGACATCTTGACCCTGGAATATTTAGCATTCAGTCCTTTGCGAGTGTACGTTCTGCGAAGTACATATTTTGCAACGAACCCAGCAAACTTCGAGTATGCGGGGGAACTCTTGATTAACCGGTCGGTTAGTTACTGACGATGTGGTTCTACTAAATGGAAACGAAATATCTCAACTTGATTTATACTAATAGCCTTACATTTTAGTGTTCTTTTTAGGATTTTCCAACTACTAAAACCTTAATTAGGCATTAGCTACAATATAACGTTTCCAACGAATTTATTTTATGTAAAACTATTTTTAATCTGTTAATTATTGCAGCAATTTTCCATGCAGTTATTATTAAATACTTGCAGCGCTTTGTGGTTTCATCCAAGTAACTCCCGATCCCGTGGTAATATCGGGATAAAAAGAAGCCTATGTTATTTAGAATAAATCTATGTGTTTTTTTTAAATAAAAGTATATAAGTGGCTATATCCGTCGTCGTCTAGCACCCATAACACAGGTCTAGTTACTTAGCTTGGGGCTAGATGGCCATGCGTGGAATGTCCTGCAATATTTATTTATTTACTAGCGACCCGCACCGGCTTCGCACGGCTATATTATGCATGTATTATACATATTAACCTTCCTCTTGAATCACTCTATCTATTAAAAAAAACCGCATCAAAATCCGTTAAGTAGTTTTAAAGATCTAAGCGTACAAAAGGAAATAGGGACAGAAAAAGCGACTTTGTTTTATACTATGTAGTGAAGTGATAGTGATTGCCTTGCCGCCATCATTGTTTCAGGTATTGGCTACATGCACCTCAAACAGTATTAGATTACCAGCAACTTAGTGAAGTCATCTTAGTTATATCAACAGACATTAGTTTCTCCGGTTAATTTCCTTCACGTCATATCACTTATGATAAATGCATTCCGGTGTTAGTTCCCTATCGGTGAAAATTAGTACACAACTCACGAGTTGTGACGTCTTTCTGATATGATAGTGGAGTCAGCTTAGTGGTAGATACATCGACCTTTAGTCTGAAGATAGTGGGTTCGAATCTTGGCCGACCGTACACCAATGGGATTTTCTTATGAAAATAGACGCATTATTCCGGTAAAAACAATTTTATTATTTAGGACTTACATACAAATTATTGTTTTTTTAAGTTACTTCGTCTATATACAGGGTTATTGGTAATTATAGTAGCAAGCCGTTGAGGGCTACTTCGGTGCACCTTAACGAACAACTTTTGTTCTACGACTTTTGGCAATTCAATTATTTTTTGAATATTTTGAGGTCAGGTTTAACTGAAAATCAGCTTTTCCATACATGGAGAGGTCATTAACCTTAATTTTTTTCTAATTTTCTAAGTTGTATCTACTGTTCTCAGTCTGAATGACCTTTGTTTTAAAAAATAAACTGTTTTTGAATTTACATAACCTCAAAATTTACATATTTTTTTTCGAATTTCCAAAAGTCGTAGAACAAAAGTTGTTTGTTAAGGTGCTCAGAAGTAGCCCTCAACGGCTTGCTAGTATAATTACCAATAACCCTGTATATAAAATTCTTTTGTCATAGTTTTTGTCGCCAAACTTTTCCGAAAAGGCTTGAATAATTATTATTTAAAAAAATTGTGTATATTCGGTAGGTCTGATAATATGGCGTAAACTATTTTTTCTCTACACTAATATTGTAAAGAAACAAGATTTTTTTGTTTGTTTGTAATAGGCACCGAAACTACTGGACCGATTTGGGTGAAACTTGATATGAGGATACATTGATTCATTGGGAATAACATAGTTACATAAGCTACTCTTTATCCCGATATTATGTGAAACCACAGAGCGCTGCTAGTTCTAAATAATACAAAACTACCACACGTACGAAGTCGCGGGCAAGAGCTTGTAAAAATCAAAATAAAAACTAAGGAAACACGTATACAAAACTTTATTCTTCTAAATCTTTCTAGACTGTTGTTAAATAAAACTAGTCGAACTAAATCAGAAAGGAGTTCAGAACCGCTCGGAGATATCAGAACAAGTGCTTAAAACTAAATCGATGTGTCAAACTTTATACGAAACGAGTTTGCCTGCAATGGAAAAAGCAGAATATAAACTTTCCCATCGGGCAACAGCTCGTCGATTGTTCAATTTGTACAGAATCCAATTTAACCTAGGTGCATAGTAGGTAGGGTCAGTCTGGCCATCCAGAAGGGAAATGTTGCCAGCCTTCTGGTAGCGATGCATTCTTGAGGATGCTTTGACATGATAACGTCTAATGCATTGATGGAACACCTGCATTCACACAAAAGTGTCATGTTCCGGTAACATACGTCACGCGTCTCGTATTTGTTTAATAATAATATCGCTCATCTGGGCTTGTGTTATAGTGACGAGTGACGAATAGAAGACTTATATAAAGTAAAAAAATAAAGGAAAAATTATGTTACAAAGACGTTATCACGCAAAATTATCGTCCGTTCTGTGATTTTAAATAATTAATGGTTAAAAACAGAAAAAAACCTAGATACATGCAAGGAAGTGTGTACCAGTTCTATTTAAAAAAAAAAAAAAAAAAATACCAAAAAAAAACCTTACAATAATTATTAGATCACAGATCCACCACACTAGGCTAAGCCTGTCCTGGGGGGATTTTTACCGGTATTTAGCGTAATCGCGTATGATTTGTTTCTTTTTTTCTGTTAAAACCTGACGTTTCGAGAACTTAACGTCTCTCTGTTTTTACCGGCTTATGCGGTTTTGAAAATAATTAGGAGCATGAAAGAAATTAAAACTTTAATAAAACCAATAACTATTCAAGTGCGCCCCATGTCAAATTTTCAATAACCGGATCAATTCAGCTACCGGTATTTAGGCCTATACTATATTCTAAAACGTCACTCAAGCGTTGATCTAGTTTTAAAAGTAGTTTTAAAACGAGATTGCATTTTTAGTCATGTCTTGAGACACGATTCTCAAATCTCGTATCAGCTGAGTTTTTGTTTATTCTGAAACGCATCTTGAGCGGTAATCGACACTCATGTAGGGATTTGAACTTGACTCACGTAAAACATAGCAAATAGACTCTTGAAACGAGATTTTATAGCAAGAATAGGGTATCTAAGAATAGGGTATCTAAGGCCCATATTCCAGAACGTCACTCAAGCATTGATCTACTTTTAAAAGTAGTTTTAAAAAGAGATTGGATTTTCAATCATATCTTGAGACACGATTCTTGAATCTCGTATCAGCTGAGTGTTTGTTTATTCTGAAACGCATCTTGAGCGGTAATCGACACTCATGTAGGGATTTCAACTTGACAATGTAGACGAGGTTTTAAACTTGATTCAGCTGAGTCAAATTCAAGTTCAGAATACGAACGAATGTCAAGGCTGGATTCGTTTTCAAGAGTAGTTTTAGGTGAACATTGATCTGATTCGTCTTTTGGAATACGGGCCTAAGAAGAATAAGAATATCTGTTCTGCCCGGCTTCCATATTGGATATTTTTGAAGAGATCGATTATGACAACTATGTATTACAATAATTTAAATTTGTTTTGTAATCAAATTATTAATATTCCTCTACGGTACGGGCAAGACCCGTACTTACATGATAGACGTAAATCAATTCAAGATGCAGATTTACGAAAGACACTGTAAAATCTGTTCTTACGGTGAAATATTCGTGCCTTGTGTTTACACTGATAGGTACATAATACCTAGGTACACCTACCTAATTTCATACATTTTCTTTTTTATTTAGCATGAAAAACGATCTCAGCAAACAAAAATCCATTGACTGAAATGACATTGACGTCTTAGGTATAATTTATTTTTCGTTCCATTTTACGAAAAATACATACCATGGTCGAAAATAGTTCAGTATGATTAATCAATTGTAATATCCGTTAATTATTACTTACAACACGTAGTTTATTCTATTTTTGCCTAATTAACGATTTTGTTACTTTTATTTAAAAAAAATGCAACTTTTTGATTAATTGGTATCAAGAAAAAAAAGCCGTGTCTGCGTGAAAAGGATTTTTGTTCAAACAAACACAGCAAACGCAATCAAATCGTAAATGAAAACAGATTTGAGCCATAGACAATGTAGACGACGTTTTAAAACTCGATTCAGCTGAGTCAAACTCAAGAACTCAAACTCAAGATGCCTTTTAGAATACGAACTAATGTCAAGGCTTACTAGGATTCGTTTTCAAGATTTGTTGGTTGTTTGATTGTTTGTTTGAATTGAATAGGCTCCGAAAATACTGGGCCGATTTTGATGAAAAATGTTATGAGGATACATCGATTCATTGGAAGTACGTAACATAGGCTTTTTATCCCGATAGTCCCACGGGATCGCGAGTCACGCGGGTGCTAGTACTTTATAAACCTGTTCTGAATGAGATATCGGTTCACAAAATAAAACTAAAAACATCTCTCATCATAAAACTCCAAACTCTCAAATCAAATTACCTTAATAAACGAACACAAAAGAAACTATTAAACAATCCACTGGTTTAAACTCGAGATGCATCCAAAACTACCCTCAACTTTATAAAGTGCAAACTCAATTAAATCCGGAAGAACATCGGACTGTGACGTCATAATCCGGACGAATACGAAAACAATTTGTTAGATGAGGTGCAAGGGAATTGAATTAACGAAACTACGCCTCTACCAGCTAATACAATTTGCTTTCAAAGATATTCAAAATAATTAATGAACTATTTTTACACTATTTTATTAAACTGTATGACAAAGTAAGATCATAATCTAACCTTTTCATACAGTATTATTTTTACGTACGGTCGGCTGCATAATGGCAGACCCACCTTAGAGCTCCAAAACGGTTGTTATAAGAATGTTTTCAACACAAGCAAGATTCTAGACATCTGCTTTAGTTGAAGATTAAAGTCTTCTAACTCATCAATTAATCAAACAAAAATTGTTAGAATGCAAACATTCCAATAATAGTCATTTTAGAACTCTACCGAGGGTTGCAATTATGCAGCCGACTGTACCAGTACCATATTATTTTAGCTATAAAAATGGCGTCACCGAGTTCTGTCACCCTCTAGCTAGGGTGTTCCCATATTAACAATCGGGAAACTTTTATGGCCTAAAATAGTTTGGCATTTTTAGTTAACTCGTAATAGTAATATTTTTTCGCATAAATGTCGCTTTAAACTAAAGTGTTTTGGCATACTTACTGTTTTTTTAACCAATTTTTTTTTCATAATTACTGTCCTAAAATAGTTTTGAATTATAATTTTGGCATAATTATAGCGAAATAGTTCTTAAGCTTATTTTTTTCGCATATTATATGTCGCTAAGACTAGTTTTTTTGGGCATACTGTTTTTTAACATACTTCATTTTAGTTTTTTTTTTCATAAGTCTTTTAGCATTAATGAGTTGTAAAACAAATGGTTGGTTGTCCTTGTTACTAGTAGGTAGGGAGTCAGATAAGGTAGAAAAGTAATTATATTCATATGGTTCATAGTACTTTAATGTTTAATTATAAAAAGAATTGCATAAAATAAAATACTTTGCACGCGGAGTTTTTGCAGAGCGCTATTGACGGAAACACCTATCCATGTCGGTTCTGGGTAGGGGTTTTTCCAGATGGGTTTTTATATCTTTCTCTTAACTCCACTGCAGCTGCGTCCTACATACCCACGTTTTATTTTACCTCCATCATCGAATGTTAACTCCGCCGCGGCAGTGTACCAGACCCGCGACTCAGTATACCTCCATTTTTGAAACCCAAGTGTAATCGAGAATGGTAATATTTTTAGACGAATTGTTATTAGTCGAATTGTTTTAGACGAATTGTTATTAGTCGAATTGTTTTAGATGAATTGTTTTAGACGAATTGTTTTAAACGAATTGTTATTAGTCGAATTGTTATTAGTCGAATTGTTTTTTAGACGAATTGTTTTAGTCGAATTGTTTTAGACGAATAGTTTTAGACGAATTTTCCGTAGACGGGCCAGGCAGCCTTAATTGCGTATTTTTTATTTTTATTTCTCTTACTTCGACGTTTCGACTATGTTACAATAGTCATGGTCCCGAGGAGACAAAAAAAAACCGGTTGCACTTCGGGAATGCCGACAGAAGTGAAAACATATAAAAAAAATACCGCGCTAAAAGTTTTCACTTCAAAAAAAAAACTTTAATTTTAATTAATAAAACTTATTTACTAAACTACAAAATATATGTACATGCATATATGCACACACTGTAGCTGCGTCTCGTAACGGTGTCGCGAATTCAGAGATTTTATCTCATTTAAAAATATGCGTACCGCGCTTAAAGAAGTTCTCACTTCAAAAACCGCGATTAAGACCGCGGGAACTAAATACTAGGATCCCAGAGCCCAATATATATATAGCCAAGTTAAAATGTACTTACTATACGGCTGTGGTCGTCCCCCGGTGTACTGGGGAGACTGTAGCAGGGGAGCGCTTCTCTGGACCGGCTGGACATCTTCCGACACTGTGGACAAACAAAACATTACGAACTTTAACTTAAATGTTCATAATTTTGAGGGTAGTGCGAAGTTTTTTTTTGCGAAACGGTGCTCATTTTGCGTCTAACCTGCAGAAACGTCGCGTCGTTCAAAAGAGGGGATTACCTGAATTTATTTATTTATCAATAAACACGATTATAAAAAAACAATTAATGCAGCAATTGACTATTTAGGACAAATCATTCACACATTTCTCTCGCAAAAATCCAAACACACTGACAATATCGGTCTCAATTCGATATTGTCAGTGTGTTTCGCAAACAGAACAGTTTCAGCACTCACTTTCAGCACTTGCATCCAGGGGCCTTACCGCGGCGTAAGTGCGTCGGCTTCAAGCCGACGTCGATATCCCAAACCGCGTCTCACAATGGGCAGAAATTTGAGCTTGCCTTTCTTAGTAATTTTAAAAAATTAAGTAGTTTTGATGTGAAACATCTATAGCCGCACGTAAAACCGATTTCTGGCGAGGCGACGCATGCCGCGCACGCTATATGATGGTATATATATACAGTCTATATGCAGTAGTGTGTACGGTGTACACACCGTAATCGACTGTGCGATTCTATCACAATCTGTTCTTTACTGCAAATTACTTTTTTATGTGTGTTCTAAGTATGCAGGATTGTCGGGGACATCAAAATATTCAAAAAAAAGTGATTATGGTTATATTATTTAAAAAAAACAATGTCATATTTTGTGGTGTTTTTTAAAAATAACATAACCAGAATAACTAATTTTTTAATTTTTTTATGTCCCCAACAATCCTGCATACTTAAAACACACGAAAATAACCACTTTATTTTTCAAAACTCCTATGGCAGGCTCAAAATTTCGCGGGTCGGCATAAGCCGACGCGTCGGCTTGAAGCCAACGCTGTTACCGCGGTAGGGCCCCTGGAGAGCGTTGAAAATACTAATATGATGTCACGGATTAATGAAAATATAATTTAATTATCTAACCTCTTTGTTAACTACGGTTAATTTGCTACGAGCATATTGTTATTTTGCTACGGGCTATTTATATGTAAGTAGCCTTCTACAATGTAATAATGCTACGGTTTATTCGCTATGAGCATTGAGCATGTTGCTACAATGTAGAGCAGCTACATCATCGTAGCAAACTGTTATTGTTACTAAATTGTTAACAGAAACAGAAGGCCAATTCTTGTAAATAACATTGTTTAAATTACATTTCAATATCATCCCGATTGCATTTCGATTGCAAAAGATACACTCAAAGTCAGTTTTTTGACGTGATTACGTTTTATAAATTGGTGAACACCTGCAATCTCAAAAAAGTGTGACGTCACGCGTCGTTACTGGAACGCCTCATGTTATTGACAAGGTAACTATAGCAACGTTTTATCGTTGCCATGGTTACCATCAATGTTTTCTTATGACGTTATCACGTAAAATTATCGTCCGGAAACCGACTTTACAGACAACCATTTTTTTTTACAAAAAGCTATCTTTAGGGTATTTTGAGCTACTATAAGGGTATTTTTTATGATCGAAATGCAATCGAAATGATATTGAAATGTAATTTACGAGAATTGGCCTTCTGAGCATTTTGCTACGAGTTATTACTATGCAGCCTTCTACAATAAAATATGCTACGCTTAATTAGCTACGATCACATTGCTACAATGAAGAGCAGCTACATCATCGTAGCAAACTGTTATTGTTTTACTAAGAGAAACAGAGGATTTTGCTTTGAGCTATTACTATGTAGTCTTCTATAAAATTACAACAAGCTACGGTTTATTTGCTACGAACATATTGCTACAATGTAGAGCAGCTGCATCATCGTAGCAAACTGTTATTGTTACTAAATTGTTAACAGAAACAGAGCATTTTGGTACGAGTTATTAACTATGTAGCCTTCTACAATAAAAAATCCTACAGTTGATTTGCTACGAGCATGTTGCTACAATGTAGAGCAGCTACATCATCGTAGCCATAGCGTTACTTGGAATTTTGCTTAAATGTAGCGTATTTGTTATTCCACGATTCCAGCTACCAATACCAAGTTTCATCGCAATCGGCATAGCAGTTTTTGTGTGAAGAAGTGACAAACTAATACACGAACTTTTAGATTTTACTACTACTTTTTAAAACTCAGTAAAAAGTCCAATTAAGTAAAACATGTTCGTAATATTTTCGAAGTGGCATTGCTTATATGCCAATATTATGCCCAGGGAGGAAGCAATAATCAATAATTCAAACGGAAGTCGCGTCAATAGACTATATTTAGTATTACGACGCATTCAAGTACAGACAGCAGAAAAAAATAAAAATAACAAAAACATATATAAATATATATTGTAGAATACAGCGTCAACCCCCGAACCAAGCAAAGCTTGTACTTTAGGAATTTAAAACTAACCGGAAAAATTACACTAATATGTTGTTAAAAATTCTTAAAATTAGAAAAAAAATAAACTGAAACTTACCTGTATTTCAGGTTAAGGGCCCCGATGACGTCATAACCGCCGCCCTCGTCAAACCCTGCACATATAAAGACAAACACACTCTTTATATTCTTTTATTATTGTTTATTTTTTCGACGCATAGCGTTAAATGTGCATGCCAATTCGATTAAAAAAGCTACAAAAAATACAATAAAAAAGAAAAAATAATAAAAATAATAAATTTTTATTTTTATTAAAAAAACATATATCTGTGATGAATTCGAGACATATCGTGTCGAGTGTTTTTGAAATTGTATTTTC
This sequence comes from Idaea aversata, assembly GCA_907269075.1. Classification (NCBI taxonomy): domain Eukaryota; kingdom Metazoa; phylum Arthropoda; class Insecta; order Lepidoptera; family Geometridae; genus Idaea; species Idaea aversata. Next base: position 1,378,392 of record OU026109.1, read on the forward strand.
TGTTTGTGAGAAAAATAAAATTGTTTATTTTTTTGTATTTTTTTTTAGAAAATGAAAAACGAAACCGGTTTTTTTATTTCTTTTTTTAAATAGAGTGTGTTTGTCATTAGTTTTATATGTGCATGGTTTATTATTTATTAAATAAGTACATAGGTAATACAAAAATTGTTGTACAGTGAAGGAAATTAAAGATTGACTTGTGTTATTTATGTTTTGAGTTATATTTTAATTAAATTTATTTTAGTCAATCTAAATTTTCTTGTGTGTACATCTGTTATGTTAAAGTTAAAAACTGTGGATGCATATTAAATAGCTATGTAATAGTATGTTAATAATTATACAGGGTGTTACTTTGTTCAAATATTAAAATTATTATTCACATAGTTTTAACTATCCTAACTTCGTTTTTAAAACATTTCAATATGATTTCATGCTTATAAATCCAAATGAATTTTTACTTTCTTTCTTGACATCCTGTATAAATATTAAAGCTGTAAATATATAAGAAATTCGGCTCAAAATGTAGTACTAGTTTTATCATCGTAAATTTTAAGCCAAAATATGTATGAAACGTCTAAAACATGATCAAAAGTTCCACTTTTCGCGGTATTTTTGTGGAATTTTTGATTGAAATACAAAATATACATACCGATGTGAAGCCTCCTGTGTGGTGTTCCTCCAGTGTTTTGTGTGTGCTAAATTTTGCTACATAAATTTGTGTACTTCATACAATTTGGTCAGAAAAAATTATTAGGTACATATAGATAAATAAACGCATTATACAAAAAAAATTCGGAAAAAAAAAAAACATTTTTGGCATGTATTTTTTCTGACCAAATTATACCTAAAAATAAGTATTAGGTAATTGTAAAGTGTCATATTGTCTGAGTTTATATAGATACCTAAAATTAATTAATTAGTACCTGTTGATAAATAAACACCTTATTTTTTATTATTTATCTTAATATTCGGAAAAATCTTCAAAATAAAAATGTTTTTGCCATATGTATTTTTTCCGACCAAACGATATAAATAAGTATTAAAGTAATCAATAAAAATCAGTTATCAGTTATACTGGTATACAGTTGAGACTGAATTTTAAGTATAATAGTAAATTAAGTATAATTTTAAGTATAATGAATTCTAAGTATAAAATTAATTAAAACTTACAATATTTTTTTACCAACCGTACCAGTATATTAAGTTTAGAAATCTGTGAGTAAAACCGGGTGGAATAAACTAGTATTCAACAGAAAATATGAGCAACATAAAATGGGGTACAATCAGAATAAATTGTAGAGCAGATTTCTTTACGCGAGAGATATTTCTTATTGGTGTTGAAAAGGGGTGAAATATATAGAGTAACCAATGTAGGATCAGGAAGAATTTCACAATAGTCTCTATCTATACTAATATTATAAAGCTGAAGAGTTTATTTGTTTGTTTGTTTGAACGCGCTAACCTCAGGAACTGCTGGTTCGAATTGAAAAATTATTTTTGTGTTGGATAGTCCATTTATCGAGGAAGGTTATAGGCTACTTTTTATCCCGATATTCCCACGGGATCGGGAGTTACGCGGGTGAAACCGCGGAGCGCAGCTAGTTATGAAATAATAGCGTGACGCCGTTTCACCCGCTTAACTCCCGATCCCGTGGGTACATCGGGATAAAAAGTAGCCTATGTTATTCCCAATGAATCAATGTATCCTCATACCATGTTTAATCAAAATCAGTACAGTAGTTGCGGAGCCTATTCGTTACAAAAACAGATAAACTAAAACTCGCCACTACGACAACCTCCGTGCAGACACGCCAGCAAAACCTTGCGCGTGTTGTCTACGGTTGCCTTTGAACTTGGAACCTGCTACATATTTATTAGTATAGATCGATATAGAAGTACCTATAGTCTATAGTCTAGCTACGTGACGCGGTTTCACTTGCGCTTTGGACTACTTAAGTTTTAAGTTGCTACTAATTCCTAATCGTCGATCCCTGTCGGATTAAATTGAAGTGAATAATATGGCGAGATTCTCGGTTTATTATCGGATACATTTCGGGGAGTGTGCCACAGAACTCCACGACCTAATCTTGTCATCTCTATTCTTTCGTCATACAACCAGGCAGACTGGTGTGCGGCACCGATTCATGGCGGACATACCAGACGTTCGTACCAAGCGTTTTGTTTTGCATTCCTTATTCGTACTGCAAGAGAATAAAATCAGTTGCCTGCGTCTGTCTTTCCTGACGTGTACAACTTGGGGTCTTCAAGTTGCGAGTGAACAGGTATCTTAGACAGCATCGTCACCTACCATCAGGCAGATGTCATAGAGGTCAAACGCTGACCTATCATAAGTAAAAAAAAACGGTTGCACCTCGGGAGTGCCGACAGAAGTGAAAACTTATAAAAAATATTAAAAAAAAACAAATAAAAAAGAAATATTCAAATTCAAGCATTATCTGAAGTGTTCGGTGAGATTTGAACCAGGGGCTAAACATTCATACAAGTGTTAAAGTAGCGCTCAAAACCTCCAAGCCACAAAGTCTTATTACCGAGCGACGAAAATATAGTACTGTTTGAAGCCGATAATGGGGTAGCTGTCACATTGCGTCTCGTAACGCATTGGTACAGCTACGTTAACGTGATAACGTCATAAGAAAACGATAAAAAATTGTGTTCTGTTTTTCTTTTCAATTTTTTTTCGCTCGTCACCATCACGCAAGCCAAGATGAGCGATATTATTATTACTACATAGTATAAAATAAAGTCACTTTTCGCCGTCCCTATGTCCCTTTGTATGCTTAGATCTTTAAAACTACGCAACGGATTTTAATGCGGTTTTTTTCAATAGATAGAGTGATTCAAGAGAAAGGTTTATATGTATAATACATGTATAATATAGCCGTGCGAAGCCGGAGCGGGTCGCTAGTTAAACAATATAAAACAAACACGAGATTCGTGCCGCGTCACGTTCCTGGAACATGACGTCACACTTTTTTGTGAATGCAGGTCCATCAATCTATTAGACGTTATCACGTCAAAAAAGTGAGATGCGAGATGGTACGAAATTTTTTCAGTTATTTATTACACAATTATTCTTAGTACAGAAGTCGCGGGTGAAAGAGAGTTCTCCGACAAATGGCTTCGATTTCATCTTCCTTTCGTCGTGCTACCCTTACGAGGTTATCAATTGTAAATGTACCCTCAGAGTTCGGTGTCCATTCGTATGATTCAGTGACACTGTCACGAGAATTGAATGTCTGTCTGGGTCACTTCACTTTGTTGCGTAGATCGGTGCTTACTGGGTGAAATGTGAGTAGAGAAACTGTTAAATTTTGAACGATTCCAACACCTAAAACCGCTTTGATTAAAAAGAAAATATCTAGTAAATGTTTACACTTAATACTTATTGAACATTTAACTTTCCCTATCTAATATATACAGGGTTATTGGTAATTATACTAGCAAGCCGTTGAGGGCTACTTCTGTGCACCTAAACAAACAACTTTTGTTCTACAACTTTTGGAAATTCGAACATTTTTTTCAAAAATTCAGCTAAATCAGCTGTTTCTTAAACGGAGAGGTCAATAACCTTAAAATTTTAATTATTTTTTAAGTTTCATCTGCTGTTCTTGGTCTGAATGACCTTTGTTTTAAAAAATCCGCTGTTTTTCGAATTGACAAAACCTCAAAATATTCTTTTTTATTCGAATTTTCAAAAGTCGTAGGTCAAAAGTTGTTTGTATAGGTGCACAGAAGTAGCCCTCAACGGCTTGCTAGTATAATTTCCAATAACCCTATATAAATTACGAGTCACGTTGTTTGTGCGCGATGGACTCCTAAACTACTTAACCGATTTTGATCTAATTTGCACACCGTGTGCAGTTTGATCCAATTTGAAAGATAGGATAGCTTACATCTTAATTTATCCCGATATTCCCACGGGATCGGGAGTTACGCGGGTGAAACCGCGGAGCGCAGTTAGTTTTATTTAATAATTGAATTGTAATTATGGATTTAAATATCTGAAGTATAAATAAATTTTATTTTTTGATTCTTTCTCTATTCTTTCTTGGAAACCGAAACACGATAAGAAAATTTGACCCGATAGAAATCAATCTTAAACTTCTTAGGTTTAGGTTTAAAGAATCTTTATTTCTCAAAAGAACTACAAAACAGTTTGCTTATGTGAGAAAATTATAATGGTTACTTAATTAACTTAAAATCTAGGTCTCAAATCAGTGGAAAAGCATGCAGTGAACTTAATATTTCGTTAATTTACACATTTCTTAATTAGGTAGTTTAAAACTTAAAAGAATAATACTAAAAATTATGTTAAATACTTACTTATTAAATATTGATTTGGGGTAGGTTAGAAATCATTCGATGTGCCGCACTCGAGAGTGAATCAGCCGGGCCGGCCGGACTGAGTAAACAAACTCGAGCGCGTCACAGTGCAGTGTCTTGATTGTGTGTGTGAGTGCATCGAATGTAGTCTGAGAGTCAGCCGGTGATTTTTATCGTATCTTTTTTTTTTAAAGTATTAATGGTTTTATTATTTAGATGGTACCTATATATTTTTGGTCTATAGGTAAATCAGGTATACAGGTGTATTTATGTAACTTATAGGTAGGTATATAATTAATGCTAGCAGCGCTCCGCGGTTTAACCCGCGTCTTGGATTTTTTAAATAAAAATACACATTTAGTGATAGTCGTCGACGGTAAAGAATCAACTTACAAGCTATAATGAAATGCTAAAGATATTTCCTATCATTTTTTGGAACTATTTTGTGTAAAATACTAAGAATAATTGGCTATGTCATGACGTCACAGATTAAAATGTATGGTGGCCGACTGTTTTCGGGGGACAATTTAAATTAATGCAGATTTTTTTTTCAATGAAATATACTTTTTCGGAATAAAACATAATTGTAAGGGGTTTCTAATAAACATTGACGACTTTTGAAATACTTAGTGAAAATCAGTCAAGTTTCCAATTGTATAATGAAGGTGAAAGGGTACCTGCGCGCTCTCCATACAAACGTAGTCGACTGTTTCCTCCCTGGATAATGACACTAGCACAAATATTTTTGTGCCATAAAACCTATAACTGCCATGACTATGCCCCTATGTTTTGGTTTTTTTCATTTTCTAATTATCATAGAAATTAAAATAAAAAAATAAAAAAACAAAAAATAGGGGCATGGTCATGGCAGTAATAAGTTTTATGCACCAAAAATATTTGCTCTAGTGTCATTATCCAGAGAGAAAACAGTCGACTACGTTTGTAATAGTTTGTATGGAGAAAGCCCCCGGTACCCTTTCCTCTTAACAACTGAAAAATCGCACCATCTCGCATCTCACTTATTTCTATTCAATCCAACAGAGACCGACGATTAGGAACTCGCAGCACCTTAAGTTTAATAGGTGACCTATTTATAACACAAACCCTTTAACTTAATAATTAATATTAATTATCTGGCCCTTAATGGACATTGTTCATTAACAAGTTGATAAAGTAGGTATAGAATGGAGGTACCTTTATGCAGGCTAAACACTTTTTGATCGGGCGATAGCTGGCTGTGCTATTTCAAAAAAACTTTTATATTTGAACAATTGCTTGATTGGAAAACAAATAAAAAAACATTCGGTTTATTTAGAAAAACGGCGTTTATTTTTGCAATTAAATAGAATTATTTGACGACCTCTGTGGCGCGTCGGGCGAACACCCGACTGCGACGCAGAAGGTTGCGGGTTCGATTCCCGCCGGGAACAAGTATTTATGCTGACCATAAATTCTTGTTTCTGGTTCTGGGTGTTTCCTATATGTATAATATGTATATATTTACAAAAAAAAAAAAAAAAGTATATAAGTAGTTTATCCTTTATCTGGCACCCATAACACAAGCATTAAGTTGCTTAGCTTGGGGCTGGATGGCGATGTGTAATATGTCCTGAAATATTATTATATTTATATTATTGTTTTTTTAATTTATCGAGGTGATATAATCTACTTATTAATTTTTAAAGGACAAACCCCATTATTGGCTTTTCCAAGAACAAAGTGTTGTAAAGATAAGTTTTATTTTATCATAAATTTAGTTTTTTAACGTTATTTATATATTTTTAACGTAATAACGGTCTAATAAATTTATGAACACCGGCAGCACTTACAAAAAAGTGTGACGTCATCGCATCATCCGTTCATGTTCCAGAAGCGTGAGTTTTATTGACAGAATGGTAACCATAGCAACGTAATGATTTCTTATGACGTTATCACGTAAAATGTTCGTCCGTAAACCGACTTTACAGACAACCATTTTTTTAATAACGTCCCTTGTCGTTATGTTTTAGGGTAATGAATTAATAATAAGTGCATTATTTTTATTGTTCTTTAAATCACAGGAAACTCGAATTTAACAATCTCCATTTTGTTTGAGCACTTATAGTTGAGTTGCCATAACTTCCATACTATAACGATTCTAAATATGAATTATTGATCAAAACGCAATTGGAACGATATCGATTCATAGTAAATATGACCTTACCGAGTAGAATCTTAGACTAAAGCTCATGGAAGTATCCTGCCACTCCGATATTTTGCTGTTATGATCCTTGCTGTACTAGTTATTTAATCTAAGTAATATTTATAAAAATTGTTTGAGTGCAAGCCATATTTTCTATAAAAGTGGACATTGTCCTTTAAAAAAAAGGTTTTAGATTTTTTTTGTTTTTTTTTTTTATATCGGGCTACCAAATTATTCGTCGATCGTCAAGTCCGTTGTCTGCGTCCGCCTTTCACCGGACAAATTACTTGAAATTGATGGAACCCCCTTAGTTTACGGGGAAACTATGGTGTTCACTAAATTGTAATTAATATTGTTTACTTGTTTACCCGCATGAGTCACAAAAAAATTTTAAACTCCCTGAATTCTGTTAGATCTACTGGTGAAGCATAAAAAGTGGATAACAGTGAACTTAAGCGTGCTATTAAATCTAAGGGTGGATCGAGATGGTGGATCATAATGGACAGAAGAAAAAAGTAGATTAGCAGCCGAAAAAGAAATATCTTACTTATTCATAAGGCTATGAACTTAGTGAATTTATAACAGGTAGGATCACCTACAGCCCTCCGAAGGCATACATCACGACTTTTTAAACCGTTTTAATGTGATCTCATGCGAATTCAAAATGAATAAAGGAATTATGACTTAGACGTATACAATTCATAAAGGCTATTCAAAAACTACATATTTGTAGAAATAATGTTCTCTTTATTATATTTTGAAACTCTTTGTTTTCAACACAATAGTACATTGCGATACAAGTGTGGAAAGTTGATCATTCCATAGAGGCGGTGTATGACGCGCGAGCGGAACGCGAGCGTGGCAAAAGCCGAGATGGAATGATCAATCCACACCTGTATCGTACGACGTTTTTTATCACAGTTGCGAAAATAAAAGACTTGTTAAAATACTAAAAAGTTTTTAAGAATTTTAGGTTATGTTTACTATTTTTTGTTAATTACACTCCCGAAAGGCTAGGCAAAAGACTTTTAACCTATACAGCCTCGTCTGACATACAATATTTTTTTAGGGTTTTTTTCATTTGTTTTTGCGTCGGCGGTTAAAAACAGAATATAATGGTAAGGAAAAAATATATTTATGTCCCTAAAGAAAAAACAAAATAGAAACAAAACTCAATTTTTAATTGTTTTCAAAGACGTTATCACGTAAAATTATCGTTCGTTGTCAGACTTTAGAGACAACCCTTTGAAAAGAAAAAAAAAAGGTACGAACAAAGAGTTTTAAGCTAGCAAGGCTTAAAAACTCTTTGATGGTACCTTTTTTCTATACATCAAAACAGTATAACCCAGATAAATTAAGAATGTTTCATCTACCTAATATGTCATTAGCAGTAAGATACGTATTTAACTTATCGGGATAACGTATTATTTTAGCACTAGTTGGATTTTTTTTTATCGCACGCGTGTATAATACGTTGCATTATGAGCCTTAAAAGCGGTTTAATAAGATCCACTTTATGAGCAACTGTGATAAAAAGTACATTTCAAAACACCGTCCAATAAATGTCAAATGCAAAGTAGAACCAATAAATGTCGCTCGGCTCCGAATAGAAAATACCAATGCTTTTTCAAATTGAAATGCTTCCGTAAAAGGGGTAGTGTTTTTTTTTTCTTCATATAATTGAATAAAATATTGAGGGGTGAACGCTGAACGAGGGGTTGCAGGGTAAAGGAGCGACGCTTGCCTGACACTATGAATACTAAAATTGGTGTACAATCGGGTAACAAAAGTGCAGTCCAAAGTCAAAGTTAATTTATTGACGTGGTTAACTTATAATAAATTGTTGGAACATCTGCATTCACACAAAAGTGTCACGGGAATATTGTGTCAAATTGTGTGACGTCATGCGTCATGGTAACTTAGGAAACAGAGTATTGAATTATAATATCGCTCATCTGGGCTTGTGTTATGGTGTGACGAGTGACGTATAAAAGACTTATATAAAGGAAAAAAAAACGATAATAAAAAAAATATAAAGGAATAACAAAAAAAATCTCAATATTTCATCGTTTTCATAAGACGTTATCACGTAAAATTATCGTGCGTAAACAGACTTTACAGAAAACCATTTGTTTTTTCATTTATTTTGATGCATAAGTACATTTTGTACAAAGATCGTCTTAAAAACTAAGTTAGCATGTGTGCCTTTGGAACGCGCCCACCAATGAGAAGAAGGCACAAGAAACTCTTGGGTTGTTTTCATGTGATCGCGCTCACAAAGGTCAATATTACAAATATTTGAAGGTACATATTTAAAGGACCCACCGTAGAGCTCTAAAACAGCTATTTTTAGAATGTTTTCAACTCAACGCAAGATTCGATTCGATTCGCTTGATCGAGTTGTACATAGAATAGAATAGAATAGAATAGAAAAACATTTATTTGGACAAGCACACGACAAATACATATTTAGAACAGTTAATAGTTGTTGACAAAACACAACAAAACAAAACATAGAATGTATAACAATAAGAAACAAAAGAATAAGATGAAAAGACAGGAAATTATTAGAATAGGTACAAGGTCCAAAAAGTATAAGATAGAGTGACAGACAATTCAGAAAATACAGTAGAAAGAAAATAATTAACAAAAAAGTATTTGATTAAAAAATAGGGTCTAAGGAGCCGTGTGCCTCCAAAAAGGCTCTGCCTCAGCAAAAAATAGCTGCAACAACATTGAGTTGATGCAGCCGCTGGTCTTCCGGCAGGACCCTTAACGGATGACGTTTCGCACCGCGAGCAGAGCCAGCAAGAAGAAAATGTCACAAAAAGAAAATATAACATAGTAAAATAAATAACCATAAATATATAACTAATAGGTTAAGTAGATAAAACAATATAAATGTACATATTAAATACACTTATTAGATATAATTATTAATAATAATATTACAATAAAATAAGAATAGTTATACTAATGCCTATATACCTTCCAAAATAAAATAAATCAATACTTAAACTTAATACCTACTTAATTTATGAGTTTTCATAATTATTTGCATAACCCTGTAACATATGATGTGTAACGCAGCCAAGTCTCATTTTCCGAACGCAGCCGCAGGCTGACATTGACAGACAACCAATTTTTTCGCCGCGACCGCCACACGCCGACCGCACCCACTTTCACAATGGCGTTTTTTACTTTTTATCAGAAAGAAAGCTTTTTTGAAGTAATTAGCAGCAGTTACTAGCACATCAAGATCACAAGGTATACAAAGAGGAGCCCCGAAGAGGCGGAAACCTAATACTTGGGCAAACCTTTGCCCAAAGCATTTGCAGTGAAACAAGAAATTGCTATTCGTGAAGAACACATTGGTATGTGATTTCCGCATTAGATACTTGCTTCTGTAATAACAATAATTTGTAATGTGTTCTAAAACTAGTGACTGTTTTAAGGTCACGGATTGGAGGCGGGAGGTCATTCCAACAGCGTGTAGCGGCGAACCTAAACGAGCCACGAAAGGCCACAGAATGGTGCGATGGCCAGGACAGAACAGGAGTACACGGACGTCTGGGATATAATCGGCAATCATCCGCCCATTTCAACTTATTGAAAAGGTACTGCGGTTTTTGATATTTAATCACACCAAATAAGAGGCAGGCAAGGTGCAATGCACGGCGTTCTTCCATTTTAAGCATCTTATGTCTACATAGGTATGGCGTCACATGCGTACGAGGGGGGATATGAAAACAGAACCTGGCGCAAGCGTTTTGTACTCGTTGTATTAGTTTTTTAGTTCTATTTAAGATACAAGGTCCAAGTACTGTGTCACAATAATTTAACTTGGATAGAATTAAGGACTCACATAAAGCCACTCTCACCTCAACAGAAAGATAAGGTCTAATTTTGTAAAGAGTTTTGAGCCTGTAGAAGCAGTTACGGACGCACTCACCGATGTGGGCCTCAAACTTAAGAGTGCTATCCATGATTAACCCAAGGTTTCTGGCCTCTGACACTCTTTCCAACGGGACATTGTCAATTTGGATGTTGATTTGCTCATTATCTAGTTGATCCAACTTAAATTTTGTACCAATTAGCATAAACTTTGTTTTGTTTGGGTTTAGAGCTAGGCGATTAGCTTTAGACCACTTATGAATACTAGCCAGATCGTTGTTTATCCTATCCACTGCTAGAGATAAGTCAGAAGGCTTAAAAGAAAAATATAGTTGGAGGTCATCTGCATATGCATGATACCCACAGTGCTGGATGACACCAGGGAGGTCAGCACAATATAAAATAAATAGAAGGGGGCCTAGGATGGACCCCTGGGGCACGCCGCGTGATACCGCGCGTGGGGCTGACTGCACCCTAGTACCATTGATCCCTGCAAGCTCTACAAACTGCTGCCGATTACTGAGATAGCTATGAAACCACTGCAGAGATATTGCATCTAAACCATAATATGCTAACTTGGATAGGAGAAGTGAAGTGTCTATACAGTCAAATGCACGCGAATAATCAAGCAAAACTAAGACACTTACTCTTCCGTCATCCTGGGCCTGCAAGAGATTGTCAACTACATCACAAAGCGCAGTGGCCGTACTATGTCCCTTCCGAAAGCCAGATTGTAATTTGGGCAATATGTCTTGATCCTCCAAGAACTTTGTCAGCTGATTACAGACTACTTTTTCGAGTATCTTGGACAGACATGGAAGTATACTTATTGGTCGCAAGTCTTGAACTGTAGCTGGAGTGTTATTTTTAGGGATCGGTTTAACAACTGCAGTTTTCCAAAAGGTAGGGAAAGTTCCACTAGTAATAGACCCATTGATAATAGCGGTGATAGCACTAAGAGATTGTGGCAAAGTCAGATTCAACATTTCTAGTGAAATACCATCAATACCTAGAGCATTAGATTTTAGGTTATTAAAGTACTTCAACACTAAATCTTCGCTAACAGGTTCAAGCGAGAAAGTTTCTGAGCTATGCCGATGATGCTCAAAGTATGTTAGTTGGGAGATATTGACCACTAGATTTGCCCCAGGGACATTTAGAAAATGGGTATTGATGTTATCTGGATTATCAAATTGAGGAGGTAGATCAGCATCATCTGTTTTTAATGTAAGAGTCTTTTTGAGGTTTTTCCAAAGAGATTTGGGATTTTTTAAGCTGCTATTTATTTTGGTACAGAAATAACTCCGCTTTTCACTCTCTATAGCACCAATCACTAGATGTTTCATATCTAAATAACACGCTTTGGAACTTGCTGTTTGAGTGCGTTTGTATTTGTTATATAAGCTGTCCCGAATACGGATCATGTTCTTGACTGTGTCTGTAATCCAGGGATGAGGCGGATGAGAAAATTTATTTAGCTTAACTGGAGCATGAATATCAAAAAGAAAAAGAATAGAGCTTGTTAGCTGAGAGACCATACTGTCAACATTATCCATCCTACAAATGGCTTCCCAATTCATGTCATCTAGGTCCTTTTCCCACAATTCTGGAAGAATGTTTTTCAGGGGACGGTAGGTCACCCAACGAGGACAGGGCTTCGGGCATTTGAACTTAAATTCAGCTGACACCATTGCATGGTGACCAACATCAGGACTATATTTAACATTGACTTTGATTGGACGACTGTCAGTACAGATCAAGTCAATAAGGGTTTGAGTATCTGTGAAATGAGTGGGTTCTGTCACAAGTTGATCCAACTTTAAGGTCTGCAAGAATTGAGTGAGTTGCCTGGTGTCATTATTACTTTTTAGCATGTTTATATTGAAATCACCCAGTACAATGAGCCCATCACTCTTCAAAAAAGAAGTCACCGATTCGGTCACAGCATCAAAAAAGGTGTCAACACCGAGCCACTGAGGCCTATAGGCTGTACCTACTACAATAGATAGACTGTTTACCCTAACACGAAGCCAAAACTGTTCCACTGTCTGGGATAGAGGGTGTGTCAATATACTAAAGTAAATACCCTTACGTATATAGAAGCCTACTCCACCACCCCGGCCCCCTAAGATGTGGTTTGGCCGTGGAGACAATAGTATTCTATAGCCAGGCACCCTAGGCAACCTATCCTCCTGACCAGCCCTAATCCAACATTCATTTATGGCCATTATGTCTGGGGACAATTGTTCCATAGCGACTATAAACTCTTCCTGGTTAGTGTTTAGAGATCCTGAGTTAAATAATCCAATAATTAGATTTTTATTTTTCATCATAAAAATTGACTTTGATATACATCAAATTGCAATGAACGTATAATTACCAGGTACCTTTGACTACTAAGTATATTAAAATTAGGGTGTAAGTCTAGTAAATTAGATGAATATAAATATAGACAATAGATAAAGATAAAACTAAATATGATGATAAATATGCAAGTTATACGATTCCTATTAAGGAGAGTGGCCTTATGTCCTGAGTCCATTTCCAAGTTCATCAATAACAAGTTAATTAAATTACTTTTATTGTAATGTAGATAGACCGTGTATGTTAAGTAAGTAAAATATATGTATATGATAAGTATTTTATGATAACGCAAGAAATTTAATATATAACGAAGATGTAGTATAACAAATGTAAAATATGATATTATGTTTGTGACAGAATGAGTTATTAAAATGAAAATAATGACTAAAATATTTTTTTCCATCACCCAGCTCCTTAGATTCATATAAAAGACTGGCACAATAATAACATAATAAAAGTGATAAAAAAAGGATAAAAAATATAACATAAATATAAGGTCAAACATAAATTTAATCAAAAATTTTCAGTTTGCCTATCGGTACCGTCAGCGCCGAAGACCCGGACCAGATCACTCGACGCCTTGATCCGGTAGACAGGGCTTCCATCTGCCTTACGTGTCAGGATCTGCCCCTGCCTTGTCCACGCCCAGCGCCAACCGTGAGACCGAGACTCCTGCCGCACCTGCTGGAACAGCCGCCGGTTGCGCCGCGTCAGCCGCTCGTTTATAAAAACGCGCTGCTGCGGTTGATGGTCCGACGCAGCGAGCGAGCGGCGCACACGCGCAGCCTTAAGCAGCTCGTCGCGCAGTCCGCGACGCGCCATGCGCACCACGAGGCGGCGCGGGCGCTCACCCGCAGCCGGCTGCGCGCCGACGCGCTCTGCAAATGTGATGTCTCGCTCTTCAAGCGGAACGCCGAGCCGAGACGCGAGCACCACGACGACATGCACGGGATTTTCCCCCCGCTCCTCGGGCAAGTGGCCGATCTCGAGATCGGAGAGGAGTGCCTCCTGCTCCCTCTCGTCAAGCTCCTGCTTCAGGGCGGCGATGGCAGTTTCCAGCTCGGCCACCCGGCCGTCAGGCGCCGGCACAGGCGCCGCCACCAACTCCCGCCGCTCGAGCGCCTCAAGCCGCTGCTCCATACCACCGACGCGGCTGTCGAGGCTCGCAACTGTGGCGCGGAACTCGGACATCTCTGCCCGGAGCTCGCGCATCTCCTGTGCCAAGTTATTCATTGCCGCCACCAGTTCACGATGAGCCGCCGGCGACGTAGAGGAAGGCTCAGACTCTACCTGCAGGCCTTTGAGAGGGGTGTTGTCCCTATTATTCCTCTTAACTTTGGCACTACAGTCAGGGCAAGACCAATTCTCGCCAACGTCCCTCGCACCGGGCAGCAATCCACAGTCTTTGTGGAAGCTGCATGAACAGCCCCCACAAGTGATGGTCACGGCCGACCCCGACATGTATTTACCGCATCCTTTACATTTAGCCATGACTGGACGTGAATAGGCGACTTTAAATGTTAGCTGTCACTGTCACTCGGATTTGACAAATGTGTCGAGACGTCAAACTGTATGAAGAGCTGTCAAACGTCAATGGAAGTAAACAAAACAATTCACCCACAAGTGTTCGTAAATAAAAATGTTTAAAATTAATTCTACCGACAAGTTTTATGTTTTCAGCCTGTTTATAGAACAATTACAGGCCGCCAGGATAAACCGGCAACCGCACAAGACAGGTAAAATAGCACACCACACGAATACAACACACCCAAGGCTACAGAACAACTTTGAACATCAAATTTTCAACTTTTAGCACAGATACGACTCGTATCAAGTAATCACTCTGCGATCCGAAACGTCACTCCTGGATACATGTTTAAACTCACACGATTTTTACTTTTAGTAATTATTTTCCCGGGTCTTTTTTATTTCTCTAATCTAGACGTTTCGACTATGTTACAATAGTCATGGTTGCGAGGAGATATCTTACTTCCTACTAATATTATAAATGTAAAAGTTTGTGTATGTATGTATGTTTGTTACTTCTTCACGCAAAAACTACTGGACCGATTGCAATGAAACTCGGTGCCTAGCTAGCTGAAGGCCTGGATTAATAAATAGGCTACTTTTCATCCCGATATTCCTACGGATCTAGACCAGGGCCGAAGCCTTCAAAAATGATAAAAAATTAAAAAAAATCACAGTAGGATCAAACCCATTAGAAAAGGAGGGGAATATGATAAAAATGAAAGGAAAAAAGCCTCAAGACTTTTTGAAAAAAGCTGATACTTTGACGTGAGAATTTTCGATTGAAAATTAGGGTGTTTTTTTGATATTAAGTTAAAATAAGGCGAAAAAATTAATATTTTGAATCAAATAAATTACAGTGTATTTGGGACATAATAAGGTAAGTTTTCACCAAATTTCGTAGAAAAAAACATTTTTGAAAAAGATAAAAATAAAAAACCAAAAACTGGGTTATTTGAATTTTTCACCTAAATTTTGAGGTTATGTGAAAAAATTGTATATACAAAAGTTGTAGATCTTTTTATTACCTACAACTTTGCCATTTAACTTTTTTCCATAGGACATGTAGTTTTGCCGGAAATCAAGATAAACCATTTTTTACCCTTAAAACCCCCCTCCCACTTCCCGAACTCGGATCGACCGTAATTTATTTTTCCTTTCATTTTTATCATATTCCCCTCCTTTTCTAATGGGTTTCATCCTACTGTGATTGTTTTTGGTTTCAAATATTATCGACCCTGGCCTAATCGGGACTTACGCGGGTGAAACCGCGGGGCGCAGCTAGTTTTATTATATTATACATTGATTTTATATGATACTAGCTGTTGCCCGCGACTTCGTGCGCGTGGTAGTTTTTCTATATACCAAAACCTTCCTCTTGAATCACTCTATCTATAAAAAAACCGTATCAAAATCAGTTGCATAGTTTTATAGATCTAAGTTTAAGTGCGATTACCAATTACGTCAATAACTGTTACAAAGTCAAAGCAAATCTGTTTATTTGTTTATTGAAATTTGAAAGGTTTAGGTTTAAATTTGTATTCATATCTCGAACAATAAACGGTGTCGGATTTACGTGTTTCGGTGTACCATGCCTACGGTGATCCATTCACGGACTAACAATACGTCTGCCTTTGAATAGAATACTAATTATTTTCATGAAATACGGGATTTTGACGACCCAGTTGGCACAATGGTCACCATGCCGGACTGCCAAACACAGGGTTGCGGGTTTGATTCCCGTCTCAGACATGTATTTATGCTTAGATATTTGTCTGTGGTTCGGTTGTTTCTATGTATTATAAGTATAATAAACTTACAAAAGAAAAGTATATAAGTAGTATATCCGTTGTCTAGCATCCGAAACACAAGTTTACTTAGGTACTTAGCTTGGGGCTAGATGGCGATGTGTGGAATGTCCTGCAATATTTATTTTTTTTTCTACAGATTATGCTTGTTTTTTTAAATAGGTGAATAGGTATCTTCTAGGAAGGCGTATTACATCTTAGACCGCATCGTCACCTACCATCAGGCAGGTGTGATAGTGGTCAAACGATGACCTATCATATACAGGAAAAGTATTTTTGTAGTGCACAAATTTCGGTATGTTTTAAGCACATTAAAATAAAAAATACTGTTTTTTTTATTTTGGAGCTAACTCAAAAACTCTCAGAGCTATAACCATTTAAGTGTTTCTAACAAAACGACGAAGTTCATGGACACAATACTAGCGCCAGCGAAATTAATAGCGCGCTCTAAATGAAGGTAGGTACCTACGTGTCACTGTGTGTATCAATACTGAGATACCCAATAATTTAGAAATTGCAGGAAGTTTTTCACATTAAGTTTTGGTTTTTATTTTATTTATTTTTTTGCGTAAATGTACTCCACTGCCGACATATATTCAGCAGAAAAAAAATGTGCACTACAAAAATACTTTTCCTGTATAAAAATAAAAAAAGGTCTAAGTTATTTTATACTTGCAATAGCTAAATAACTAGTATAATTATTTCTTGCTTCTATAAAATTATGATCCCTATTAAGGCTGCTTACGCTGCCAAACGCAACGCGCTTGAAATACCTGTCGCTTACAACTAATATTGTTGATTGTAACGAATGTGTTTTGTTTTTCTCAAAAGTGCTGAGATGGAATTGTAGGTGACATTTTTACCAATATTTTGGGGTAATTTCGAGGCGAGAATTCTTTGTCATTTCAAAGATAGACTAGTTTTAATTCTTAATTTTAAGATAGCTTCAAAACTATAAAAAATATTTGGCTCAAAATCACACCAAAATGTCGATAAAACTGTCACCTACAATTCCATCTCAGCACTTTTAAGAAAAACAAAACACATTCGTAACAATAAACAATTTTCACCAACGAAGGCGACCGGTGCCAATAGTAACTATTTAGTAGGCTGTGTACCAAAGTCGTTGGCGTATGGACCCCCCTTAAATTCTCGTGTCGCGATGTTAGTTGCCAAACTTCACCTAAACGGCTGAACAGATTTGTATGAAATTTGTGTACATATAGATAGATGGATAAACACTTTATTTGTACAACACACAAAACATTGAAAATAATAAAGAGGACGAGAAAGCTTATTAACTACGAAATTGTGCAAACAGGCGACCTTATCGCTTAAAGCATATTCGTTAGGTCTGAGAATCTAACACTATTCTATTTTATTTTATTTATCTAAACATTTTTTCGAAAATTAAACATTTCAAAGGACTAATAGGACCACTCAATCTTCCTTCATTTCTTTAAACGAACAACATTTTTTGGAACTCCATCGTCTAAGTAGGCAACGGAATTGCGTCTCTCTTCTATTATTATTATTTATGTTTAATATTACGCGTGCTTCAGGGGAAAAACTCCCTTGAAATGTACCAGATTTTCTACTTTACCACGTCTCAAAATGTAAGGTCACAGTGTGTTGATAAACAGTAAAAAGCCGGCCAAGTGCGAAGGTTTCCGTACCTTCTGTTTTAGTATTTGTTGTTATAGCGGCAAAGAAAATGCATCTCCTGTCAAAAAATTTACTATCTAGCTATCACGGTTCGCGGTTTTCATCACGGTTTTTCCTTCACCATAAGAGCAATATTTTTGCGCACATAATTCTTAAGAAAAACACATTAGTGAACGGCTCAAACGGCTGGCCGGGATGCGAACCCATGACCTTCGAAATAAAAATCGAGGAATCTACCACCAGGTCAACACTGCTAGTTTTATTATACACTTTCTAGCACGCACAAAACGTTTAAGCTCCACTGCGGCTACGTCCCCAGATAGTTTCTACATCTGTTTGCCTGAATTAAAACTAGTTTATTCATATACTAGCTTTTTTAGGAAATCGATAATAGTTGTAATAGGATTTTGTCCCATACATACAAATTTTGCCCCCCTTTTTCATCCCCTAAGTGGTAAAATTTCGAAAAATCCTTTCTTATCGGATGCCTACGTCATACAAAGAACACACCCTCCAAGTTTCAGGTCTCTACGATCAGCGGTTTAGGCTGTGCGTTGATCCGTCAGTCAGTCAGGACAAAGCATTTTATATTATGTATAGAAAATGGAGTATTAATATTTAGCTAGCTCTCAGCTGGCAGAACTGACCGCCCGGCGGTTTCTTCATACATTTTTAATATGGCGCCATCTAGCGGAGTAGTTGATGAATTATACTTTTTAAGAGACAACATCTCGGAGAGCGACGCCGTATCTAACGTTTGTCGCCCAAATAGCGCGGTCGGGGTCCAATCCTGATGATGCGTCGTGTAGACACGAAACACGTGTCGTGGTTTATGAATGATGTCACTAATACTAATTTTGCTTGTCCTCATTGCATGCCTCTTCAGAAGGGGATCAAACTCCGTATCTACGGGACCTTACCCAATGGTGCCACTTCCCTTCTCTCAGGTAAGTACATGGTTAAGAACGCGCACTCAAGCGCAGCATGACATACAATGGGCACAAACCACAAGTTGTCGACAATCAAGGGAGGCACTACCGCAACCCAGGCCGAAACTTGCGAGGACACTGCTCCGTCTAAAAAAGCGTGACCTACGTACAATGGTAGGCACAATAACCGGGCATTGCTCATTGAATAAACACCTTAATGTCTTAGGTATAACCGACAGCCCACTCTGCAGAGCGTGTCTGTCGGAAGAGGAGACCATCGCTCACGCAATCCTGGAGTGCGAGAGCCTGGCTGCATACAGGGACGACATACTCGGCAACCCAACAACACTCCAAGAAGCGTGCGAGGACCCCAGGAGAATTCTGCGCTTCTGGTCGGAGCTGGGTTGGCTGGAGTAACAGCCGAAGATCACGCGCAATGGGCAGACTTATGCCTGAGTGCGGAAAACCGGAGCCCCTAACCTGAACCTGAACCTGATGCCTCTTCAAGTGGGCGGGAGGGCGGTGCACATTGCATTTTGTGTTTTGGCATTAGGAACTAAAAACTAAATATTAATACTTCCATTATAGATATGGAGTTCCGAAAAGTAACGCCGGATTCAATCGATTATCATCCTTCTTTGTTCCAACTTTTAGATAATTTATTTCGTAATACTGCGAATTACAAATTGAATAACTGAATTGCCTCAACTGTGTACAATTTGTTGTCAGATATTTTCTTACAAACGTGACCTAATATTAAGAAATATGATTACCTACGTTTTTATGATATACAACTGTTCTAACATCGCTTGTTTGTGGTGATATATCACACTTTTAATAAAGTACCTACGGGTTATAAGTGCCATCTGCCACCTAAATTCAAAACTAAATATTTCGTAAAAAAGGGTAAAAGGATCCCCTGTTCGACGGGTTCAACTCATGGACGCACGTGGCTAAAATTATAGCTATTTCACCTTACACTGTTTAGGAAAAGGAAAGGCTCAGTAAAGAGCAGTATAAAGATATTACGCATACAACAATTTCAGCGTCAGAACACTGCCACACACTACATTACATAAACATGTTCGGGCTCGCTTCGGTCGTTACCGCCGCGCGACTCGGCGCGACACATCACACACACAGTGACAACAAGCTTACGGAACTGCGCGAGTGTAAACACCGCGTGCTCGGCTTGCGATCGGTGCGGTGGTGAGCGCCGCCGTGCGAATGTGTACAATCAACGGTCAAAAGTCCACCGCCATCGTAACGTTTACAATCCTGTGCAGCACTATTTGAACATTATGTAACCTGTGGATCGAACCCACATCGGTTGGTGTAGCGGGTGGCGGTTTATACCACTCGGCCAACTAAAGACAGCTAACATGTTGAAAATAAAAAACTTGAGAGGTGTCAAGGGACACCCGGATGGAACGAAGTTCCTTTCGATGAATTAGTAAATAAATTGTAATTTTTTTTAATAATCGTCGCGACACCACACTGTTCAATGCGAAATAGAAAGACGAAACTAAAATAACTGGCTAGCAAGCCAGTTATTTTCGTTTCGTCTTCTATGCAAAAAGTGTCGTTACAACTTTTAGTCTTAATTTTTTCCGTCTAGCCTCCTTTCACAACGCGCGCGCGTGTCACACTGAGTACCTTTAATTATTAGACAGATAAAAACGAGACAAAACCGTCTCCATGGTCTTATCAATTTTTGAAGTGAAAACTTCTTTAGGCGCATTGAGCACTTTTTTACCAGAGAAGAAAAATCATGAAAGTCGCGCCATCGTTCATTTCATCAAAATCGGTGTAACAGTGTTTAGGTGTTGCGAATAAATCAAACAAACATAGCATGGTTGCTCACATCCCCGCCCCGTCGTCGCGCGTTCCTCTACTTTCAAATTCTATGACTCAAACCTACCAGTACGTACGTTTTACCAGTTTTGTAAGTTCGAAATTTGAAAAAAAAAAACCTAAAATAGAGGGAACATCACAGAGCTCAGAAAAAATTCTCGATGTTCTGTCTATTCTACAGGCATATTATCTATGTCAAAAGTTGGATAGGCATTCCAATTTTAAATTGGTGATGAATGATATTTTGATTTCCTATATACACAGAATACATAATAGTTACTATGTACTATGTACTAATAGTTACTAATCGGCCCTTTATAATATGTAATAAAAATAATAAAAAAACAACATACAGACGAATTGAGAACCTCCTCCTTTTTGAAGTCGGTTAAAACTTATTACACAAAACGAACTTATTTTTATGCTAATTCAAAAGTCCGAAACCATACGAAATAAATCCATAATGATCCATAAATTATATTAGTGTAGACGTCGGAAGTGAACCAGTAAATTGCTGTTTTATTCATTTGAATCGGACATTTTGTTTTGAAGTTATCACGAGTGTACGACCGGACGCGTTCTATCCGCGTCTCGCCTACTGGAACGGGAGTTACGCGGGTGAAACCGCGGAGCTCTGCTAGTTAGGTATGAAGACAATCTACGACCCGTTCGCGCCACGCGACACGCCGACCGCCAGGCACGAGCGCCTACCCTAGCAAAATCAGGAACAATTTTTAACCGACTTCAAAAAAAGAGGAGGTTCTCAATTCGTCGCGTATATATATTTTTTTTATGTATGTTCGCGGATTACTCGAGGACGCCTGGACCGATTTGGAAAATTGTTTTTTATCAAACAAAAACTGATTTTTAGAAAGTTAGGGTACAAAACTAGTGTACCACTTTGTGTCAAAAATAATTAGTGAAAGAATAGATTTTATCGCGGGCCTTGGGCGCGGCGACCGAATCAAGAAATTCCGTAACGAAAATAAAACCTAACTCCCCCGACAAATGACGGTTATTTACGGACGACTACTGACGGACGATTATTAACGGACGACTATTGACGGACGAATATTGACGGACGACTATTGATGGACGACAAATGTCGGACGACAAAAACGGACGATAATGAACGGATGACTATTGACGGATGACAAATGACGGACGACAAATGTCGGACGACATATGTCGGACGACAAATGTCGGACGACCAAAAACGGACGACAAATGTCGGACGACAAATGTCGGACGACAAAAATGGACGACAAATGACGGACGACACTAGACGGACGACAAATGACGGACGACAAATGTCGGACGACAAAAAACGGACGATAAATAACGGACGACTATTGACGGACGACTATTGACGGACGACAAATGACGGACGACAAAAAACGGACTACAAAAACGGACGATAAATAACGGACAACTATTGACATGCAATATTGATGCACGATGCAATAGCTTTACCGCGGCAGTCCCCGAGTGCCACACGTTTTTTTTTAATAATATGTATTATTTTTTTGCAAATAATCGTCGCGACACCACACTGTTCAAAGCGAAATAGAAAGACGAAACGAAAATAACTGGCTTGCTTTCTATGCAAAAAGTGTCGTTACAGCTTTTGGTTTTTAAGACGTTTCAAAGTGATCTATGTATATATACATAAGCATCGAAATAGTTGTATCTAGTCACCATAACACAAGCCTAGTTGCGCCTAGTCACCATAACACAAGCCTAGTTGCGTCTAATCACCATAACACAAGCCTAATCGTGTCTAGTCACCATAACACAAGCCTATTTGATTTAAAAAATGCGAAATAGAAATGAAAATATCTGGCTTGCTTTCTATAAGAGAGAGAGAGACAGACAGAGAAACATGCGCACGCCGCAGGGCTTACAATAGCTTACTATAGCAAAAAGTGTCGTTGCAAATTTTCGTGAGATTTTTTTCCGTCTACCCCCTTTCACAACGCGCGATATGGAACTATCGTTCCAAAAAATGTTTACGTTGACGTTTTTTGTTTTTATGTATATTTTGATCTTAGTTATTATACCTATTATAGCAAATATAAATTACACAACTAAAAAAAATAGACAACAGGTTACATAGTAGGTACATACTCGACACTCGTACTTGTGACTTTATTTTATACTATGTAGTGATAGTGAAAAAGAGAACCCTCAAACGGTACAAGAGTTACGCAACTTGTACGTAAATATTGCGGTAGGTAATTAGCGCTGTGCAATTTGAATTTGGCGCGAACGATATGACCTTCACGGTATGACACGAGCCGAAATGACACGTGAAATTCACCAGCTAGGTAGGTAGGTACTCGTTCGTCGTCGGTTCGTAGTATAAACTGTTTTTATTGGATGCGAGATTCAGATAATAGTTCACTATTGGTTGGCAAAATCACTGTCACTTGTCTTCATTGGTCCCCGTGCGACTTTGACAAACATTACGACTATTTGTCGATAGCATCACACACACATTGAATGCTAAATCGTTACGTATACATTGCTGGTAAAGCCAGTTATACAAAAGTATTCGTGAAGCTATAGCGCGCATTGGATTACTTCTCCCCCCGCTACCCGCGTGACGGGGTGTTACTCTAGAGGTGAAAGGTAACGATGTTTTGAACAAAATACGGGCTGGGAAATTTTGTAAACAGACCTTTCGAATTTAGAAAAATACGAAAAATCTGCAATATGAATCCTTTGAAACTTAAGTTATTTAAACTAATTGATAAATTTACTACATGATGTAGGTTTCTTATTTGATATTATATTTCTCCCGGCGTAGCTATTTTACCCGTGAAATGCGCATTATTTTTACTGAAAATACTGAAGTTTTGATGGCTATAATTTCCAAATTAAATATAATTTGTCTATTTCGTCGCCTACATGGGCTAGATATAGACTTGTTATGTAGATTTAACTTTTGTTTTTTCGAATGCCATAAAGAATAAATGGATAACACTCTAAATTCATTTGTATGGAAACACGATCGACCAGCAGCACCTTAAAAACAGATCATTAGATGAATATTTGCTTTATTGTCAAACTGAACAACAATTCTTTTGTTTAGTTTCTTGTTAAATTGTCACCCGCGATACCTTGGTAGAAAGGTGAAAGCATCGAATGCGCGAATTTTTGAAGCGAATTCCTAAAATCAATTATATTTGAAAATTGATCTACGTGAATTCTGCCTTTCGGCCGTCAACGAAAATATGCAACGAGTGGTCTTACCCTTGTCTTACCCATCTGATTTCTACTACTCAAAATGGACATATTCACCAAAGAAAATATAATCACTAAGTTTGACAGAAACAACGCCTGCAATAACTGACAGTTTAAGTTTTAATTACGTTCCGTTTCCCTGCTGTTAATTAACGGTGCATCAAATCATAAATTACGTTCTGTTTTTATATTTTTCTGCCGAGGGGTAAAACCAAAATCAGTCAAAGTATTTGAATTTTATGGCAACATTCATTTCTAAATATTCAAAAATCTACAAAAAAAAGAGGGAATTCATGGTGTATTAGAAACCAATTTAGTACACCGCTTGTTTTCGTATACGAACAGGATTCACGGATTCACAGAACGTCTGGTGCAGACATGTCTGTTATTAGGTATAACAGACATGTCTACACCAGACTATATTACATAACATCTGTAAACCTAACATCATAAAAACACAGTCAATCAATAAATGATTTCTGATTTAATTTCGAACGGTTCACAAATACCCCTCCATATCGTAGCTAGCTAAGGACCACTGCCACACTTCCTGCTAAATTTTTTTCTATAGTTCAGCGTTTGACCATTATCTCACACAATAAATGACAATGTGGTCTAAGATGTAGCACGCTTTTCTCAAAGATACCCATACGCTCGTGGCTCAAATACCCTCAAATAAACGGGCGCCTTCGAGAGACGCGAGTGAATGTAGGAAGACGGCAGTAGAACTAAAACTTCTCCAACCCGTCCTTTTATGGCTGCATCGGCCTACGTATCGGAACACGGACAAGTCCGCTCAGCTATACTAATCAATAACCCTGTATAATTGGTACGTTCCTGGTCCTGCTGATCAAACTTTCTGGTCAAACTTGTTTGTCCAAAGTGAATAAATTTCCTCGTAGTCAAACTATTAACTCGGTGGTTAACAAAAGGCGATCGAAACGAAAAAAGACGATCAAAATGGAAACAAAAGATGATAAAACAAAAAACAAAAGACGATTTTTAAAAAATCAATCGACTGTTGAAAATTCTCCATTTTTCAGCACAATTTTATATTTTCCATTTCAAACCGAGCAAATAACCAACAAATATGATACAAAAAAAAACATCCATTCTAGTACCGACCGTCCAACACTACTTTAAATAATTCATTTACCCTACTCTTCAACACCAACAATCGAAACGCAACCTTATTCCAAAGCATTTAAGCTTTACATTCCACTAACGATTTCATCAAAACAAATTATACTTCGAGAGAGTTGAAATTGCACTTTATTTTACAAATTCTAAGGTAGGTTTTCCTTTGATTTTATATTCTAGTACAGAATATAAAAGCTCTATATATTTGTATGATAATAAACTCTATTTCTACGTATATAAGGTTAGATTTTCCTCGTGATAATGTAGTAGGGTAAAAGCATCAATTGCTTCTACGTTTATCGGATTACAAATTAAATGAAGTCTATGACATTTCAAGTACAAAATTGGCATTCAATTTGCATTTTAAGTCCTTCCTCATTATAAACTAGCTGTGCCCCGCGGTTTCACACGCGTAACAATTTTTTAAGTTATTTTCTTAATTTTCTCCGTAGACAGAGAATAAATATAGACAAGCTACCAGAGTATACAGTGTGAGACAGCGAATTTCAACATACATAAAACATACCTATAAGTATTTAGTTGTCAAATTGCCACTAAACAGTAATTAACCATCACTGCACAAGTGCACACTAATTAGTACTCCTTTTTAATCACTACATAGTATAAAACAAAGTCGGTTTCTCTGTCCCTTAATCCCCTTGTATGCTTAAATCTTTAAAACTACGCAACGGATTTTGATGCGGTTTTTTTAATAGATAGAGTGATTCAAGAGGAAGGTTTATACATGCATAATATAGCCGTGCGAAGCCGGGGTGGGTCGCTAGTATCTTATAAGTCACAAGTAAAACAAATTATAGTCTAACAGGATAAGAAAACAAAACTTTAATAGACACCAAACGCTTGTTTGCCACCAACGACATTGGTGGCAAACAAAAAAAACCGATACGCAAATAGAGACAAAAAAACTTATACTTCGTCTTGCTCCCACTTACTCATTTGACGTTAAATCCTTCTCACTCTAGTAATTATTATTATTTTAGCAGCGGGTCTATATTTATTCTCCGTCTACGATTTTCTCCTAACAATTACAAACACAACAAAAAAAGAATTAGCGAAATCGGTTCAGCTGTTCTCGAGATTTGCGCTTAGAAACACATTCAGCAATTCATTTTTATATTAAAGAAGAAGATGCAACATACGAACAGACATTTGAATAAAGAGGTCCAGACATTTACTGTGGGAGCTTGGCATAGTGATTTTTTGACGCGGTGCACTTTTCGACCCATGCCTATCAATAAAGGGCATTATGGCGAACCAATAATGCCTTCACTTCAAACCTCTAATGCATTTCTGAAACGAGATATTTAACCAAACGTGTTTCAACAAACAATACAACAAAACAATCTCATTTCCGAGACGTTTTAGAGGTTTGGTGTGAAGGCATTATTAGTGCTCTTTAGCGATAGATATTGGTCTCAAAACCAGTAAGTGGAAACGCACCCTCACCCGGGTGAAACCGCAGGGCACACTTAGTTAATATATTAGGATTAATCTCTTTATCTAAGAACTAGCAGCGCTCCGCGGTTTCACCCGCATAAGTCCCGATCCCGTGGGAATATCAAAATGAAAAGTAGCCTATAGCCTTCCTCGATAAATGGACTATCCAACAAAAAAATAATTTTTCAATTCGATCCAGTAGTTCCTGAGATTAGCGCGTTCAAACAAACAATCTCTTCAGCTTTAAAATATTATACTAGCAGCGCTCCGCGGTTTCACCCGCGTAACTCCCGATCCCGTTAAAATATTAAAATGAAAAGTAGCCTATAGCCTTCCTCGATAAATGGACTATCCAACACAAAAATAATTTTTCAATTCGATCCAGTAGTTCCTGAGATTAGCGCGTTCAAACAAACAAACAAACTCTTCAGCTTTATAATATTAGTATAGATATGAAAAATTTAAACCACATGGCTCAAACCCCACACAATATAAAATCATAACCCATAAAACATGACAGACACTGTAATCTATGATATTGTTGTCTTTGGATAGACTCCAATAACTGCATATTTAGGTAACAGACAAATAAACTCGTAAATTATACAATAGGAATCGAAGGTAGGTACAATTTAAGATCTGGCACAAATGGGTTAGTTGCAATATGTTCCTTTCGCACAATGTTCTATTCGTATATAATCCTATCCACACTCACAATATCCCATTGTGGTGGTGGAATTGGCATGTAAATATTTAAAGTAATTAAAAATATATATCACTATCACTACATAGTATAAAACAAAGTCGCTTTCTCTGTCCCTATGTCCCTTTGTATGCTTAAATCTTTAAAACTACGCAACGGATTTTGATGCGGTTTTTTTTTATAGATAGAGTGATTCAAGAGGAAGGTTTATATGTATAATACATGCATAATATAGCCGTGCGAAGCCGGGGCGGCGCTAGTAAATTATAAAATGTATAAAAAACCAAATAAATATATAAAAAAAGCTTTTAAAAAAAATATTTATAACACTCGGAATCGACTCGCAAAGAACAAGAATTACTGCAAACCATTTTTTTTGCCCTGGGGAGCGAACTAACCTAACCTAAACCTTAGAAATAAGTACCTAAAATTAAATGCGTTTTTAGTGAAAAGCTCTTTTCTCTGGAGTGAAATGACATCGAAATGCAATCGGAATAATATAAATATTGCAGAAAATTATTGATATAATCAATGTCCTGATTACAAACAAATAAACAAACATACAAAGCTAACCGCGCAAAAAGACAACCCTTGCGTTGCAGTCGGGTAAAAATCCTTTAAGAAAATGGACATTCAACTTCATCCAAGCAAACTCAAATAATTACTTAAAACAACTATTCCATAAATTTCAAACTTGAGAACATAACAATAACTTCAAAATATACTATTATACTTCCCATTTAATCTGAAACACAAGTTTTAGTTCCAATTCGGTCCCATACTGGGGAACAATTGGACCAAATCGCAATAAAAGCAAATACATAGTGAAACTTGGACAGCGAACGCATGTTTTATAACGATGACGCGTTTAATGTTCCGTTACGGTAGTCTTAGATCCAGAAACATTATCGATTAGTACAAAAAATATAAGCGATTTTTTTTTGCAAATTTAACAGGTTCGATTCTTGGCTTTGCTACCTGATAACTCTCCAAGCCACTATGGTTTGAACTTCATATTTGCACATCTTCTATAAAGCTAAAGAGTTTGTTTGTTTGAACGCGCTAATCTCAGGACCTACGGGTTCGAATCGAAAAATTATTTTTGTATTGGATAGTCCATTTATCGAGGAAGGCTTTAGGCTATATAACATCACGCTGCGACCAATAGGAGCGAAGAATCAGTGGGAAATGTGGAAAAAACGGGGAAAATTATTAATCTTTGAGGGCTTCCGTTGTTTGTTTGAAAGCGCACATCTCAGGAACTTCTAGTTCGAATTGAAATATTCGTTTTGTGTTGGATAGTTCATTTATCGAGGAAGGCTTTAGGCTTTATAACATCACGCTGCGATCAATAGCAGCGAAGAATCAGAGAAAAATGTGGAAAAAAACGGGGGAAATTATGCATCTTTGAGGGCTTCCGTTTTTTGTTTAAACTCATGGTACGGAACGCTTCGTGTGCGAGTCCGACTCGCACTTGGCCGCATTTAATGCATATTTTTACTCATAAAAATTTAGTCAGTCTAGAGGTATTGTCTATAAAACTGATTTATTTATATACTAAACTAAAATCCTAGCCAAAACATTGTAGAGTGCCATTTTTGTTTTAAAATTTTAGAACCGTTGTGTTGGCATTGTACAAATTCCGGCGGTTCATTCACGCTCCGTTGCAATCTTGAAACCACATTTAAATGCAACCATGTAGAAATTCAATATATTTTAAATATGGGAAAATCTCAACTATTTATTCATTTAACAACCTCTCTGACGCCCGCTACCTGATACGCATTAGGCTGCGGGTTCGATTACCACCTCAAACAAATATATATATGTACAGACAAGCTGCGCCCCGATCCCGTGGGAATATTGGGATAAAAAGTAGCCTTTATTTTTCAATTCGGTCTTGCAGTTCTTGAGATCATCGCGTTTAAAGAAAAAACGGAAGCCCCCAAAAAAGAATATTTTTTTCCGTTTTTTCCACATTTCCCACTGATTCTTCGCTCCTATTGGTCGCAGCATGACACGGACCAAGTGTTCAGAGGGCATTATATAGCCTAAAGCCTTCCTCGATAAATGGACTATGCCACACAAAAATACTTTTTCAATTCGAACCAGTAGTTCCTGAGATTAGCGCGTTCAAACAAACAAAAAACTCTACAGCTTTATAATATTAGTAGGATAGGATAGGCTGTTTGTTAGAAATACATCTTTTTTTTAAAGTCGGCTAAACTTCACAAACAAATAATCTTCAATTCTTGGCTCCGTTATGTTCTTTAATATTCATAAAATGCAAACTGCTGTGCTAAATTAGATGAAACTTTCAATATTGCAACCATAGCGACGGCGACGAGACGTTTTATCGTTATTTACTTTTGGCATTATCTGCCAAATTATACTTGAAAACTAAATATTTTGCCTGAACCATTTGCAAAATCGCTAATGGCTTGGATAAAACTAATGTTTAAAGCAAATTAATATGTTTCTATGGCTTAATAATAAATATCGCTTTTAGCGATAAGGCCGCCCATTTTGCCATATTTTCTCATTTTTAGTTTCTTATAATTTTCTAATTTTTATTTAACTAAATTTTTTATTTTTATTTTAATATCATGTAAGTACTTTGTTAGAATTAATTTTGTGTTTTGTTTTTATGGTACAATAAAGTGTTTATTTATCTATCTATCTATCTATCTATTGTATAACTTTCCACACATCGCCATCTAGCCCCAAGCTAAGTAACTAGACTTGTGTTATGGGTGCTAGACAACGGATATTACTACTTTTTATACTTTTCTTTTGTAACTATATACTTATAATACATAAAAACAACCAGACCACAGACAAATATCTAAGCATAAATACTTGTCTAAGGCGGGGATCGAACCCGCAACCCTGTATTTGGCAGTCCGGCATGGTGACCATTGTGCCAACTGGGTCGTCTGGGTCTTTAAGAATCCTACTAATATCATAAGGTTTAAAGAATTTATTCTCAAAAAGACAAGTACATGTCACTTAATAGAGAATACATAGCTTAACTTAAAAACTAAATAAACATCGCCGAATGCCTATTTAAGACAATGTGTGCAAGTATGTAATACAAGTAGGTAAGTATATATCTAAAATGACCTAAATTATATATTATTATGTGCCTAATAAACCTAAGTACCGGAGGCTCTTTCCATACAAACTATTACAAACGTAGTCGACTGTTTTCTCCCTGGATAATGACACTAGAGCAAATATTTTTGGTGCATAAAACTTATAATTGCCAAGACCATGCCCCTATTTTTTGATTTTTTAAATTTTTTAGTTTTTTTAATTTTAATTTCTATGATAATTAGAAAATGAAAAAAACCAAAACATAGGGGCATAGTCATGGCAGTTATAGATTCTGTGGCACAAAAATATTTGTGCTAGTGTCATTATCCAGGGAGGAAACAGTCGACTACGTTTGTATGGAGAGCGCGCAGGTACCCTTTCACCTTAATTGAGTCTTAAAAGTATCAAACGAAGTAACATTTTTTATATATGTGGGTAATCTATAATATAAAAATGAATCGCAAAATGTGTTGGTAAGCGCATAACTCAACAACGCCTGGACCAATTTGGCCAATTCTTTTTTTGTTGTGTTTGTTTTTGTCAGGAGAAGGTTCTTATGAAAGAAAAAAATTAGAAAGTTGCGCAGAAAATTATTACGTGGGTGAAACCGCGGGGCGCAGCTAGTTGATTATAACATTGCACTCCTTCGTAAGTTACATTTTTCTTTGCAAGTTTAGTACGTACAGTCGGTAACACAAGTAATGTTGGCCGATGACGAAGGTTGCGTTTTATTAACTGAGATGTAATTATAAATGTGAAAAGGACATCATTCAAATCGTACCCAAAAATTAAGGTGCCGGCCAGTAAAAAAAATGTACCTATGTATTATAAATATAATAAAAACAGACAAAGCTTATCCATTTACTACTTATTTTTATGTTTTTCTGTAGTATTATCTTAAAAGTGGTCCAACAGATCTTTATAAAATGCATTTTTTTGGTTATTCAATGTAAAATAACTCAACGATGGTAGAACGTAGCTCTTTGTTGCCTTAGTAAACACTGTTTAAAATGTTATTCTCTACAAGATAGAAACATTTTTTTTAGCAGCCGGCATTTTTTGTTGTGGGTATTTTTTGTTAGAAACATGAATGATCTCCTTTGCGTGTTAGTATGTTTGTTATTCCTTCACGCAAAAACTACTGAACCGATAGCAATGAAACTTGGTATGTAGATAGCTAGAGATCTGGATTACCATATAGGCTACTTTTTATCCGGATATTTCCACGAGATCGGGACTTACACGGGTGAAACCGCGAGGGGCAGCTAGTTCCTTGTAAAACTTCGTTAATGAAAGCAAGCATTTTTTTACTTGAAAACATATTTTCCACACACATAAACTTTATTTAAAGTTTGGTGGATTTTTCCTGTAAATATGCATATTTTTAGGGTTCCGTACCTCAAAAGGTAAGAAAAAGGAACCCTTATAAGATCACTTTCTCGTTTTATTCTTCGCACGGCTATATTGTGCATGTATTATACATATAAACCTTCCTCTTGAATCACTCTATCTATTAAAAAAACCGCATCAAAATCAGTTGCGTAGTTTTAAAGATTTAAGCATACATAGGCAAATAGGGACAGAGAAAGCGACTTTGTTTTATACTATGTAGTGACGATGTTTTTTTAGGGTTCCGTACTTACCTCAAAAGGTAAAAAAGTACCCATATAAGATCACTCTCTTGTCCGTCTGTCTGTCCCTGTGTCACCACCGATTTTTTTAGGAATGGGTAGACCTAGTTTATAATAAAATCCGCTCTAATCACCACTAATCCTAAGCAGCAAATATTTACATGGACCATTAGCAGAATATCCCATTCGGCCAAGCTTTTAATCAAACAAACTTATGAGCGTTAATCAAACATTACTATGCCATATTCATAGTAATACAATTACAAGCAAATAATTTGGGTCCACGTTAAAAAAATGAAAAATATTGTAGGACATTTCACACAGCGCCATCAAGCCCACTAGGCTTGTGTCATGGTGGCCAGACCACGGGCATATATACTTTTCTTTTATAAATCTATTCTAATATTTATCAAGGAAGGCTATATGCTACTTTTCATTTAGATATTTACACGGGATCGGGACTTACGCGGGTGAAACACACACACCCATGCCCGTCACAAATATGCAAGCAATATTTTTTTAAACTCAAAAAAGTGTAATTTATAACCGTAATAATTGTTTCCCAGTGTGCCTTTTATAGGTAAGTTGATTTCCTACATTTTCACAAAAATTCCTGGTTGTTTCTAAGTAGAATTTTCGCTGAAAGACAGATTTAGTTGGATGACACGAAAGCAGAATATCCGGTCCACAGATACCATATTTCATATAAATAAATTTATTTACCTAAAAATCAGCTGTTCCTTACACGGAGATGTCATTAACCTTAAGATTATACTTATTTTTTAAATTTTATCTACTGTTCTAAATCTGATTAACATTTGTTTTAATAAATCACCTGATTTTCGAATTTACATAACACCAAATTTAAAAAAAAATTGAATTTCCAAAAGTCATAGAACAAAAGTTGTTTGTTTAGGCCTTTCCCAACGTGGGCGATAACGCCCTCTTGTGGGCGCTGCAGGCCTAAAGGGGGGCGTAAGAGACCCAAAAAAAAGGGTGCGTTGTGTACTACCTACTGCGCTCAGGTTTCAAGTTAACTCTTGCGGGTTATAGTAAAAGTCTCGTTTAGAATTAATGTTTAATCTCCGCTAATATAGTGGTTTTTAAGTAATTGAACCTAACCTAATTCTAATCTAGTCCTAATTTACATTATAGTACTATATGCTTGCCATGTACCTACCTTTCTTTATTTTTTATTGTGGGATGAAATAAACTTTATTTTATTTATTTACTAGCGACCCGCCCCGGCTTCGCACGGCTATATTAT
Source organism: Idaea aversata (assembly GCA_907269075.1). Taxonomy (NCBI): domain Eukaryota; kingdom Metazoa; phylum Arthropoda; class Insecta; order Lepidoptera; family Geometridae; genus Idaea; species Idaea aversata. The sequence continues at coordinate 1,411,500 of OU026109.1, forward strand.
GCATGTGTTATACATATAAACTTTCCTCTTGAATAACTCTTTAAAAAAAACCGCATCAAAATCCGTTTCGTAGTTTTAAAGATTTAAGCATACATAGGGATATAGGGACATAGGGACAGAGAAAGCGACGTTGTATTATGTAGGTAGTGATAATCTCCGCCAATATAGCTTACAATAATTAACTTAATTTTATGTTATAGTGGTTTTTAAGTAGGCGCTTAAAAAAAAATTATTCTCAAAGTGGGCAGTAGACAAAATAAGTTTAGGAACCCTTGGTTTAGTTGCACAGTAGTGGCCCTCAACCACTTGCTAATATAGTTACCAAAAACCCTGTAAATTACGTCGATACGAATCGATTGATCGCAAGTGTACAGAAAGAATTCGCTACTACAGAACCATTGGCAGAATGCCGACGTTTACAACGTTGTTCCCTGATAAATACGAACATAACTTATTAAGAATTATTGGACAATTCTGGATTCTGTCCATCTAAGGGATTCATTCATTTAAGAGTATTTCCAACCGGATGCCCGTTAAACTAAAAAAAAAAATCCGGCCAAGTGCGAGTCGGACTCGCGCATTCAAGGTTCCGTACCATTAGCGGCAACAGAAATACATCATCTGTAAAAATTTCTACTGTCTAGCTATCACGGAGATAATAGCCTGGTGATAGACAGACGGATGGGCAGTGGAGTATCAGTAAAGTCCCGTTTTTAAAGTCAAAGTCAAATTTCTTTGGATGCTTAATACATTAGTATTAAGACCACATGAAATCGTCTTAAAAACTAAGTTAGGATGTGTGCCTTCGGAACGTGCCCACCAATGAGAAGAAAGCACAAGAAACTCATGGGGGTTGTTTTTTTTTTCATGTGATCACGCTCACAAAGGTCAATATTACAAATATTTGAAAGTATTATTTGAAATGGAGCAATTATTAACCTTTGAGTACGGTACCCTAAAAGTATATAGCATTTCGTTAAAATTATGACGTTAGAAATCTAAATTTCACGTTATTTTGTAATCTAGGGATTTATAAATTAATTTCTTAACGAGTAAAACTTTGCAACTACTTATCTCTTTAAACGCAGTGAGAAGTTTATATTAAGGTTGACATGCACTACCAAAAATAAATGCGTTCAGGATCTTAAACATGATTAACCAACTGTCAAAATGCCGAATCGTTAAATGCATTTAAAATTTAGCTAAATTTGTTTATTTATATAATTAAGAGGAAAAATTATGTTCAAGATGCGCAAACAAATAACGTTTGGTACATTTCGATTTCAGACTGCGTTATTTTGAGGGTTCCGTACCTCAAAAAGTAAAAAAAGGAACCCTCATAAGATCACTCTCTTGTCCGTCTGTCTGTGTATCACCACCGATTAACTCAGGAACAGGATGAACCTAGCAAGTTGATTTTTTTTTACAAAAAAACTATAAAAAAATAATTTTCGCAGGCTGGTATCATAACATTTTTTTGAAAACAACATAATATCTTGAAATATATATAGTAAAGTTTGGCACAAACAAACCCTGCCTTTATCAAAATACATAAATTCGTGCAGATATCGCGATGGGATTGTATTGCATTATCGAGACCCGCCTCTGTTAACCCAATTCCAAATTGTACTCCAAGAGGCCACCGCAATTAAGAATTAAAGAATGAAGAAAGAAAAAAAAACTAATTTTGAATATTAGCTCTCCATATTCTTTGTCAAAAATAAAAAATACAAATGAAAGAATTACTTTGATACGTCAATTAGTTTCCGATTTATAGAAGAGAACGTGCGACGCATACTCGTACTCGATGCGTTACAAAGCGGAGCGGTATAAATTGACGTCACAAGAAAGTTTAAACACCTGTAAAATCAAAACTAATAAGTATTTTTGACTACAACAAAAATTAGTGTATTTGCTTATTAGTGTATAACTACAAGCTTTCAACCGATTTGGCATACGGTCCAGTAGTCTTTGCGTGAAGGAGTAACAAACATACACACACACAAACTTTCACATTTATAATATTAGTAGGATAGGATATTTACTGCCTTACTTACTGCGTATTTACTTTTTACACAACAAACGACCATCTAACTAATTTTCAATATAATATGTTAGGACTACGGAACCCTAATGATAGCCTTTTTGAACGGAACCTCTCGGTCTATGATGGAATTGAGACCAAAACTCATATCAAGGCTGCTTTAATAAAGAATAGGAATATCTACTACTAGCAGCGCTCCACGGTTTCACCCGCGTAACTCCCGATCCCGTGGGAATATCGGGATAAATAGTAGCCTATGTTATTCCTAATGAATCAATGTACCCTCACACCAAGTTTCATCAAAATCAGGCAAGTAATTTGGGACCCTGGAATCTACATTAATATTATAAAAATGAAAGATTTTTTGATTTTATGTTTGTAATTGGTTTGTAATTGGCTCCGAAACTACTGGACAGATTTAGATGAAACTTGGTATGAGGATACATTGATTCATTGACAGTAACATAGGCTACTTTTAATCCCGATATTCCCACGGGATAGGGAGATACCTTGGTAAAGCCGCGGAGCGCTGCTGGTAACAGAATAAATCAAAATATTCTCAAAAAAAAATCCAGGTAAACTTTATTTAAAAAAAATGCTTGAAAATAACTTGAATAAGGTACGTGTGGGTAATAAGGGTCACTAAAAGGTTTTAAAAAAAATGATGTTAGTGACAAAATAAAAAAAACCTTAAGGTGTCAAGGGACACCCGGAAGGAACGAAGTTCCTTTCGATTAATTAGTGGAAGAATTGTAATATTTATTTTTTTATTATAATTTTTTTTTGTATCGTCGCGACACCACACTGTTCAATGCGAAATAGAAAGACAAAACGAAAATAACTGGCTTGCTTTCTATGCAAAAAGTGTCTTTACAACTTTTGGTCTGCCCCCTTTCGCAACGCGCGATAAAGAACTCCGTTCTAATAACAAAAACAAGTGAATTGTTCTTCAGATTGACAATAAAACAAATATTTATCTAATGGCATGTTATAGGTAGTTTTTTTAATTTTAGCTAAATACTAGTTGTTGCCCGCGACTTCGTACGCGTGGTTGTTTTGTTTTATTTACTAAAACCTTCCTCTTGAATCACTCTATCTATTAAACACACCGCATCAAAATCCGTTGCGTAGTTTTAAAGATCTAAGCATACATAGAGACAGACAGCGGGAAGCGACTTTGTTTTATACTATGTAATGATTAAGTTTTTAATTAAGGTAAGTAAATTTTTTTTAATAGATAGAGTGATTCAAGAGGAAGGTTTATATGTATAATACATGCATAATATAGCCGTGCGAAGCCGGGGCGGGTCGCTAGTAAAAAATAAAGTCACTTTTCGCCGTCCCTATGTCCCTATATCCCTATGTCCCTTTGTATGCTTAGATCTTTAAAACTACGCAACGGATTTTAATGCGGTTTTATTAATAGATAGAGTGATTCAAGAGGAAGGTTTATATGTATAATACATGCCTAATACAGCCGTGCGAAGCCAGGGCGGGTCGCTAGTATATTATACAATACACTATAAAAAATAACAAAATTGGTAAATACCATATTTTTTACAGATTTGCGAGTGAGCTCTAGGTCACGTGGGGTTCAGCTAATTGGTAATGTGACTGTACCTTAGTGAAAATGGTAGTTTAAAATCAACATCATAAAAACATAATCGAATCGAAATCACAACGGAATCGATAATAGTATAACGATTTAATCGATTTACCATGACAATAGTCCGCATGAATGTTACGGGCTTCAATTTATGCAAAACGCATCAGTTCCGCGCCAAATTCGCGGACTTTTTCCTACCACGCTCCCAATCTGGGACTTAATCACTCGTAATCGGTTAGAACCGATTGAAATAGTACCGATTCTATCGATTATGGAGATTTTCTTGAACTGTAATCGAATGAGAAAAGTTTGTTAAGTGATTTTCAAAAGATACGCCCTATATTTTGCTGGTTTTTGTCCGTGACTTCTGTCGCATAGAGTTTTCCAAAATCATTGCTTAGCGGATGCTTACGTCATACATAATAGCTACTACCTATATCTACTGCCCTATTATTCCTTTTTGCAAATAATCTTTTTCATTCAATATAATAAAGTTCTTGGTAGATTCACAATTTGAAATCTGGAGAGAATGAGAAATAAATATTTTACTAGATCCATCCTGGGTCTGGTCAATGGATCTTCTGAGAATGATCGAGAACAATGGTCACCATGCTGGACTGCCAAACACAGGGCTGCGGGTTCGATCACCGCCTCAGACATGTATTTACGCTTAGATACTTAATTGTCTGTGGTCTGCTTGTTTCTATGTATTATAAGTATATATTTACAAAAGAAAAGTATATAAGTAGTATATCCGTAGTCTAGCACCCATAACACAAGTCTAGTTACTTGGCTTGGAGCTAGATGGCGATGTGTGGAATGTCCTGCAATTTATTATTATTTATATCTGATCATATTCGTTCAGTCAGACTATAGACCTTGTGTTTTATATTTATTGATTGTTTTACTACTAAAATTAAAATTTGAGTGTTTTGTTGTGTGTTGTGTGTATGTTTGTTACTCCTTCATGCAAAAACTACTGGACTGATTGCAATGAAACTCGGTCTAGATAGCTAGAAACCTGGATTAACATTATAGGCTACTTTTTATCCCGATATTCCCACGGGATCTGGACTGGCGCAGTTAGTATTCTTCAAACATTTTGTACGGAGCGAAGTATGAACAAATGAAAACGGTTCATAATTTTTAAACTCCAGCATATTAAATGGTAGACCCTAAATGTTTAAGTCACTTTACACAATAAGCTTATCACAAACTTGTCACAAACACTCTCAAGCATTTCATAGACATCCTATCTCCCTTAATAAAACCAATTGTATCCCTTATCTTAATATATATAAATCTCGTGTCACAATGTTTGTCCTCAATGGACTCCTAAACCACTTAACCGATTATAATAAAATTCGCACACCATGTGCAGTTCGATCCAACTTGAGAGATAGGATAGCTTACATCCCGATATTCCCACGGGATCGGGAGTTACGCGGGTGAAACCGCGTAGGGCAGCTAGTAACACTTATAAAGAACTCGTAGCTGTAAAGGAACCTCTAATCGTCCTACTAACGGAACTGCGGCCGTTTTCATCGGAAAATTTCCCGGAAATGTCCACACATAGATCTTTATCAAGGAATTTGTGTGTTAAAATTACCATTTAAGGGCAATTCAGAACATTTCCGTTTCCGGAAAAACCAATTTTGTACATAAACAGCGGGAAAACTTATGGTGAATGGAACTTTTTTCCAGACAATTTTTTTTTAGGTATTATTAAGGTCCTGTAGGACCTTCAGGTTATTAAAGGGGTGAAAAGATTTTTTTCTATTACACACTTTACAAATAAATGATAAATAAATATTGCAGGACATTCCACACATCGCCATCTAGCCCCAAGCTAAGTAACTAGACTTGTGTTATGTGTGCTAGACAATATATAATACTTATATACTTATATATTTTCTTACAGGGGTATTGGAAATTATATTAGCAAGCCGTTGAGGGATTTTCAAAAGTCGTAGAACAAAAGTTGTTTGTTAAGGTGCATAGAAGTAGCCCTCAGAGGCTTGCTAGTATAATTTCCAATAACCCTGTATAGCTAAAGTAATGGAATAACAGAGAGGCATATTTTTATAGTATATTAGCTGTCCCGGCAAACGTTGTTTTGCCATTTAAAAAAAAAACTAAAGGAAACAAAAAAAAAATAGATGTTAGCCGATTCTCGGACCTACTGAATATGCTCACAAAATTTCATGAGAATCGGTCGAGCCGTTTCGGAGGAGTTCAACTTCAAACCCCGTGACACGAGAATTTTATATATATAGGGATTTCCGCGGGATCAGGTGATCAGGCGCCGGGCGCTGCTAATTGTAAATAAATGCAAATATTCTTTTTATATCCATACCTTCCGTGCTTTTAACAAAAAAGTTTTGTTTACATGGTTTTTCTGCGGCAAAACGAACGGAGTTGACCCTTAATTTAGTGTGGTTAAAATATAAAGCATTTTTCAAAATTAAAACATAACATTTTGTAGGATAATAAACGACAGCAAAACTTTTGACGGCGTTTTAAACATGTTTGACTTTTAAAACAAAAAAGCCAGAATTAACTTTTCGGGCTTATCTGCGGTTAAGTGGATGTACTAGATATTATTTTAAAGTAATGACTTCACACGACTTGTGCATGTTGCCAGTGTCAAGTAAAAATATCAAGTTGTACCCTAAATTGGGTGTCAGTAGAAGATCATTAAGATTAAATTTAGGTTAATTAATTAAAATTATTATAAATTGGTTCGAAAATATTTCCATTTCCTTGCTGTACGAATAAGGAATGACGAAGCAAAACGCTTAGTGGTGTCACACACTGGTCCGGATTCCGAATATCAGGGACTTAGGGGTTCTAAATAAAAATATGAGTTTCGAACGCCTGCCGTTTTTGAACGGGCAGAGATATGAAGCAAGTGTCTCAGACTATAATGTGCAGTAATATACCCTCTATGATCCCTAGTAAGTTTGGTTTTAACATCTCCGCCCGCTTACAAAATAAGTACTAAGAACTAAATTTTTCCATACAAAAATTTTAACAACATTATTTTTCTTGGAAACGGGCCCCGATATAAGAAAAAGCTATTCTATAAAAGTGGTTTAGAATCATTTAAAGCCCTTGATTTTAAAATTTGAGACCCTAATTCGGACTTCGACCCCTAAGTCCCTGATTTTCGGAATCCGGACCAGTGTGTGTCACTACCGTTATTTCTTATAATTCATCAATTCAGACATAGTAATACACAAAAGCCTATTAAATATTAATCCCTAATTACAGCTGTGATCAAATAATGAATTATTAATTAGTCGTAATTAATATTTAATCTTACTAATTAGTCAATTTAAAGCCAGGTTTTTATTAGGTTTACGATTGCACTCGTAGTTATACGTCCATACATTTTTGTATGAACTTAATATAGTTTCAAATTGTATTAAATGTATGGACAATTCTAGATATGATAAAATCGAGGTTTTGTTATTTTAATAAATTGCATCTCAGTTTCTAAAATCCTATACCGTAATACAAAACATAAAAATTACAATAAATTTGGATTTTTTCATGGAATAATGCGAGTGGAGCGCAGTTTGTGAGGTCTCGAGTTCAAATCTCGCCGTGGTGCTAAATTCTAGAAATGCATGTTTCTAGAATTTAGCACCACGAAGAAAGCAAGTAGCACTTTCGTAGTTCTACGAAGTACCCCGTTTTATACAATCGTGGTAGTGTCACTTACCTTCTAAAAGTAAAGTTACCATCCGTTAAGAAAGAAGTAGCACTTTCGTAGTTCTACGAAATACCCCGTTTTACATAACCTTGGTAGTTTCACTTACCTTCTAAAAGTAAAGTTACCTTCCTTAAAGAAAGTAAGTAACACATTCGTAGTTCTACGAAGTACCCAGCTTTACACAATTTTGATAGTGTAACTTACCTTCTAAAAGTAAAGTTACCATCCTTTAAGAAAGAAGTAGCACTTTCGTAGTTCTACGAAGTACCCCGTTTTACACAACCTTGGTAGTGTCACTTACCTTCTAAAAGTAATGTTACCTTCCTTTAAGAAAGTAAGTAGCACTTTCGTAGTTCTACAAGTACCCCGTTTCACACACTTATGGTAGTGTAACTACCATAAGAAAGGTAAGTAACTAATAAATACCCCGTTTGATACAATTATAGTGTTACTTACCTTCTAAAGAAAGGTAAAGTTACCTTATTTTAAGAACGTTTTACACTTTCGCAGTTCTAAGTAATACTCCGCACTTAACAACCTTCGCAGTGTCACTTACCTTCTTAAAGTAAGGTAACTAGGAAAGTTTTAAACAACTATAGCAGTAAACTTTTTATACTCACACGATTTGTATTCATAGTAATTATTTTCCCGGGTTTTAATCGCGTATTTTTTGTTTTTTATTTCTCTTACCTCGATGTTTCGACTATGTTACAATAGTCATGGTTGCGAGGAGACAAAAAATACTCGATTAAAAAAACGCAAAAAAATACGCGATTAAGACCCGGGAAAATAATAACTATAAATAGTGTTACTTACCTTCAAAGTGAGGTAACTATGACCCTGTTTTAAATAACTATAGTGATGTCACTAACCTTCTAAAATTAGGGTATTCTTACCTTAATTATAAGGGTAACTGTCGTAGTTACCCCGTTTAAACAACTGGTAGTGTCACTTACCTTCTGAAAGTAAGGTAACTACGATTATAATTAAAGATATACTTACATGTGTAGTCCCAACTGTCTTGATCATTTTTGAACACGTTCAATCTTTCAGGCTGCAACAAAAAAGTAAAAAATATACATTATTATGTGATAATAGTGGCGGCTTTTGGTGTCGGAGGCCGAGATCCACTTCGGGTCGCTGAGCCAGCGTAAGTAAGTATGTGATAAATCAAAAATGGGTTATACTGCATAAACACAGGGACAAATTAAAATTGCAATTAAAAATATTTGACAAATAATATAGTAAATTGTGGTGGGAAATGTGTGTTTCAGCTCTGCCTGCCTAGCATGACGACCAAAACACGATACGATAAAGCGATATCACGCGATATAACTACATCAACTCTCAAAATATGATAGATAAAGCCGCCGTGTTGAATTTTTATTATAAATTGCGATAAAAAATATGATAAAAATTCAACATGGCGGCTTTATCTATCATATTTTGTGAGTTGATGTAGTTATATCGCTTTATCGTATCGTGTTTTGGTCTTCATGCTAGGCATACTGGTTTCGAAAAAAATGCCGATACAATAATCCCTCGCCATAGTACCTACATCCTTTTTTGTAGAAAGGTTAGAGTACCTACACTACTTTTCGCTATAAACTCTAATGTCATAGAGTCACAAAGCATAATTTCATTACTTATAAATTACTTTGGCATAATAACATTTAGCATAATTCTTTTTGGCATAAAATCTTTTTTGAAAAAAATATTTTGGGATAATATACATTTTTTTTACTAAACACAAGGTAATTTGACTAATAATTTTTATTATGATATGTGTTTAAGCGAAAAGTTGTGCCCCCGAGGGGTTATCAGTTGATCACGACTTAGATAAAGCAAAATTCAAAGTTAATTTTGATTAATTTGAGATTTTAGTAAAACAAAAAAATGTTGTAGGTTCAGACCTTCAGGGGTCGTCGTATCTAAACAAACATTATAAAGCTAAAGAGTTTGTTTGTTTGAACGCGCGAATCCCAGGAACTACTGGTTCGAATTGAAAAATTATTTTTGTGTTAGATAGTCCATTTATCGAGGATGGCTATAGGCTACTTTTTATTTTGATATTTCCACGGGATCGGAACTTAAGCGGGTGAAACCGCGGAGCGCAGCTAGTAAATCATATACAGTTACGTTAAATCCTGTCTGCGCCTTAAAGGAATGTCTTCAATATACCATTACAATAAAGAGTATTATCATGTACGTAAATAAAAGCAGGTTTCAATATGGGGAAAATATGTCTTTTCTATTTACATCGGAATATGGGACACGAGGAAAAATATGTTTCGTTGGAAAACTATGTCATATTCTACATTACAGTGTGTCACAAAAAGTCTGTTATCTCTCAAGGGTATCAGTAGCGAGGGGTGAAATTTCTTTAAAGGATCGAAAATTAATAAGTAGGTACCAAAATGTTTCACTGTAAAATCTTTTAGACCAGCGCGTATAGTTTTGGTTTAGATCGACCAAGCAAAAATGTATGACAAAGAGATCGACATTTTTACCGTTTAACCTACCAAATATTTATCAAGAAAAAAAATTGCATAAGTAAAATTAGGTGCAAAGTGTCAAATCTGTACAAAATTTTTAGTCATTAAATATTACAAAAAGAAATTCAAATATTAGTAGGACGTAACATATTAAAAAAACCATTAATTTTTTTTATATAAGACTAGGTTGTATAGGTTAAAAGTATTTTGCCTGCCCTTTTGGGAGTATGATTACAAAAATAATATTGACTAAAAAAAAGTAAACATAATCTAATAGCTTAAAACCTCTCGACCGTATTATGTCTGTTTCAGACAATAAGTCATATTATTTCTCGGTCCCGCCAAAAAACTCCTAATACAATCTTTTCAGCCGTTTTTCATCAATTGTCGAAATTTCACCGGCGCCAAATACGTTACAAAATTAATGGGCATACTTTTACATTTTACAGCGTAAGGGCAGAAGCCAAGTTTTAGATTTCTTCACGTTGAAAACAAGACATATCTTTCAACTAACTTTTGCCAGTGACTTCGTCCGCGTAGGGATTGAATTTTACTCACTTAGCGAATGCCTACATTATCTATACTAATATTATAAAGCTGAAGAGTTTGTATGTTTGTTTAAACGCGCTGATCTCAAGAACTACTGGTTCGAATTGAAAAAATAATTTTGTGTTGGATAGTCCATTTATCGAGGAAGGCTTTAGGCTACTTTTCATTTTGATATTACACTGGGATCAGGACTTACGCGGGTGAAACAGCGGAGCGTAGCTAGTAATATTTATTGAAATAGAATTTAATTTTATGTTTTTGTTAAATGCATTTATCTAGAATTAGCGCACGGCTAATATTATGCATGTATTATACATATAAACCTTCCGCTTGAATCACTCTATCTATTAAAAAAACCGCATCAAAATCCGTTGCGTAGTTTTAAAGATTTAAGCATACATGGGGATATAGGGACAGAGAAAGCGACTTTGTTTTATACTATGTAGTGATTTAGCTAAACACGTCTAAGCCCAAACCCACGCAAGTCACCTTTAAAAGAAATTGCTAATTGCCCATCTCGCTTATTTCTACGCGGTTCTCAAGCTCATTTAAGCGGCTTAAACAGAAGCTCTTTTGCAATTCCCTAATCCCATACAATTTGCAAAATGCACATCCTCATAGTCTCTCTGTAAAAGCTTGCTTTGTGAACAAAATGGCTGGCGTTGAGGAGTTGAAAGCACTGCAGGAGTTGAGTAGCTGCTCATAGGTTGAAGAGCTTTTACGCAGAAAGCTCTACCACGTAGGGCGAAGCGTAGTTTAGTTACTATCCCTTTGAACAAATATGTAAGAAACTATTTTCGTTTCACGATTGTGTAACGCGTAAAAAATTTTCTCGAGTAGGTATAAAAAAAGAAATATTTTTTATAACTATTTGTTGACACTAGATTTTACTACCATTAAATCATACTGGGGGCTTCAAATGCAATCGATTCTTAGAGATTAAACTTCAAAAATCTGTGACACAAAGTAAATAAGAATACATATTAGAAAGACCATGTATATTTAATTTAAACAGTTGATAAATATTAAATGAAGCAAAAGTTCCAAACAAGTTAGGTACGTGAAAATGTTTATTTATTTACGAAAACTTTTAGGTACATTTGGAAGTTATCACTTTTCAACTGAAAAACTCAGATATAGGCTGTATTAAGGTATCAGCTTCAGCGGAGTTCATGAAACTTCTTACGTTATGTCAAGTCTACACAATTTTAACGGGTGTAGCTAATCCAACCCCTTTTTGGTAGATTAGCTGCATCTTCTTTCAACTGGGTGAGACGCGGTCCTCGTAGCAAAGCTGGTAAAACACTATGGTAAAGCAGAAGTCGTGGGTTCTAATTCTGTGTTTGTCTTTTATTTAGGAAATAGCTAGTTTATTATTTATTACTAGCTTCGCGGTTTCACCCGCGTTACTCCCGATCCCGTGAAAATATCGGGATAAAAAGTAGCTTATGTTACTTCCAATGAATCAATGTATCCTCATACCAAGTTTCATCAAAATCGGTCCAGTAGTTTTGGAGTTTATTCGTTACAAACAAAGAACTAATAAAAAATCTTTAGTATTTATAATATTAAGTATAGATAAAGATTTATACATGGCATAGGCCTCTTTCCACTGTGCCACAACGCAAAGCGAGAAAACGATGAACAATTGAGTTTTTTTTTGTTATTCCTTTTTTTTTTTCATTTTTTAAGCTATTGCACAGTTTTTATCGCGGGCTTTCAGCGCGGCGACCGAATTAAGAAATTCCGTAACGAAAATAAAACCTAACACCTCCCAGTCCGCCTACCATGTAGCTCCTATCCGCTGTCGCGGTACTGCAATAGCTTTACCGCAGCAGTTCTTTTTTTTTTTTGCTTTATATACCTAAATCTTCTATTCGTCACTCCTCACACCATAACACACGCCCAGATAAGCGATATCTCTGTTTCCTAAGTTACCATGACGCGTCTGGGTCAAATTACCATGACGCATGACATCACACAATATTACCGTGACACTTTTGTGTGAATGCAGGCGTTTCACCAATATACTAGACGTTATCACGTCAAAAAAAATTAATACAATTTCACTTTTTTATAAATCAGACAGCCAGCTCGTCAACAACACGGCATATAACCTTTATAAATAAAAACCCCAAGCCAATTTAAATATCAAAGTGTTCATTCTTCGAAATTCGACCACGTTTTCGACATACGTCCAATCAAGCTCACGGTTGAATCGCAAATGGCTCGCGTGCGTTCGAAATTCGAATTGAGGTGTAATTTTTTTATCATAACACAAGCGGATTGCTGTATTTTTGAATCTCTACTAATATTTTGAAATGTGCTGTTTGTTTTTAAGAGGATTACATACTTACTAATGACAATTATGTTTATGGAATTTTCTCATAAGAGCGGGTCACTTCTTACTGACATATTTTTTTATGGAATTAACTTTCCGTAGCACAACTATTTTCATTTTTAAATTGCATCAATATATTATGTTATTCAATCAATCGCTTGACTAGTTAGTATTTTAGGCTAACATGTTTAATTATTTAAAAGTATACTTAACAAGTTAAAATAAAAGTATAATTTGACTTTTATGTGATTTTAAAAAATAAGAAGAAATATAATCCTAGTAGACCAGGGCCGAAGCCTTCAAAAATGGTAAAAAATGAAAAAAAATCACAGTAGGATGAAACCCATTAGAAAAGGAGGTGAATATGATAAAAATGAAAGGAAAAATAAATTACGGTCGATCCGAGTTCGGGAAGTGGAAGGGGGTGGGTTTTTAAGGGTAAAAAATGGTTTATCTTGATTTCCGGCAAAACTACAAGTCCTATGGAAAAAAGTTGAATGGCAAAGTTGTAGGTAATAAAAAGATCTACAACTTTTGTATATACAATTTTTTAACATAACCTCAAAATTTAGGTGAAAAATTCAATTAACCAAGTTTTTGGTTTTTTATTTTTATCTTTTTCAAAAATGTTTTTTTTTCTACGAAATTTGGTGAAAACTTACCTTATTATGTCCCAAATACACTAATTTACTTGATTTAAAATATTTATTTTTTCGCCTTATTTTAACTTAATATCAAAAAAGCACCCTAATTTTCAATCGAAAATTCTCGCGTCAAAATATCAGCTTTTTTCAAAAAGTTGGTATGCTTTCTGTTCGCTGAAATCTCTACTTTCCGATGGTGAAAAAAAATATATGTTACTGTGTAGTAAATCTTCTCAGAAAATGCAAAAAACCGATCGAGAAAAATCGATTTTTTTTTAAATTATTATATACAATTTTGAGCTATTATTAAATTTAAATTAATTTATTTTTCCTTTCATTTTTATCATATTGCCCTCCTTTTCTAATGGGTTTCAACCTACTGTGATTTTTTTTTGTTTAAAAAATTATCGATCTGGTCTATAGTTAGTAGGCGAGCGCTAGTAGTAGGACATGATACTTTTTATCCTAATTATTAGTGACTAGCTGCGCCCCGCGGTTTCACCCGCGTAAGTCCCGATCCCGTGGGAATATCAAAATAAAAAGTAGCATTTAGCCGTCCTAGAGAAATGGACTAGGTATCCAACATAAAAAGATTTTTTCAATTCGAACCAGTAGTTCCTGAGATTACGCGTTCAAACAAACAAACTCTTCAGCTTTTTAATATTAGTATACAGGGTTATTGGAAATTATACTAGCAAGCCGTTAAGGGCTACTTCTGTGCACCCAAAACAAACAACTTTTGTTCTACGACTTCAGAAAATTCGAACATTTTTTCGAAAATTTTGAGGTTAGGTTTACCTGAAAATCAGCCGTTCCTTACACGGAGAGGTCAGTAACCTTAAAATTTTACTTATTTTTTAAGTTTCATCTACTTTTCTTGGTCTGAATGACCTTGGTTTTGAATAATCAGCTGTTTTTCGAATTTACATAACCTCAAAATTTTCAATGTTTTTTTCGAATTTCCAAAAGTCGAAGATCAAAAGTTGTTTATTTAGGTGCACAGAAGTAGCGCTTAACGGCTTGCTAGTATAATTTCCAATAACCCTGTAGATATTAACGCGGACAAAATCACGGGCAAAATCTAGTGTTATAAAAACGCAAACGAATTGTAGCTTTTTTTTTTAAAAGAACAGTATTCGTTAACGAATGAAGGTTTTATTTCGTATTTTCGTACACAGTAGAATTGTGGGTAATGTTTTAATTTTGTAATCGTTGTTGGGGCTGTTTTGGCGGGAGTGAAAATAAAATATGACGTGTTGTGTGTTTTAATTTCGTTATATTAGTGTTATTTGTATAATTTTGGTGAAAATTGAACCAATATAAATTGGTAAAGGTGCACGAATTAAATCTAAAAAAATTGTCGACAAAAAAATTGTCGTCAAAAAAATTGCGGCATTCAAATTTTTGGGGTTCCATTTCAGATAAAACGTATAACTTTCAAGAAAAATACTTTTATTATTAAGTACCTATATTAAATTAGCAACAACGATTTAAGATACATGGCATTAAAATCTTCGGAAGAATTCTCTAAAATTAGTATGAGAGAGAGAAACACCAAACTAAATAATCAATTTTCTTTGTTTTTTTTGACGTGATAACGTCTAATAAATTGATGGAAAACCTGCATTCACACAAAAGTGTCATGTTCCGGTACGCGTCATGTTACCGGAACATGAAGCGTCCGTTCCCGTTAGGAAACAAGAGTATTTAATAATAATATCGTTCATCTGGGCTTGTGTTATGGTGACGAGTGACGAATAGAAGATAAAAAAAATATAAAGGAAAAGATGCATCTGAAGTAATAATAAAAATCTAGAAACACACCAAGGTTTCATCCGCGTAATAAATTATACACCTAACTAAACCATATAGATCACTTCGACCATTGGTGAAACGCATGAAAATCGGTAGGGCAAGTCTGACGGCAGCAACGGTTTATTATTTCGTCAAAAAACACGAATCGTTAAGAATGGATGCCGTGTGAATAAACCATAAGCTAGGTGCAACTTTACAACGAAATGTAAAATTACACCTAGCTTACAAAAAAAATCAAGAATCGTCAAAAAGACAATAGGGTAAAAAAGACGAATCGTCTGGTGTTCGTATGTCTTTGTATCAAAAAGCATTTTTGATCATTTTCTCCTTCTTGGCTAAAAGATAAACAACAGCTGCAAATAAATTAAAAACGTAGAACGTTAATAATTATGAATTAAATACGGAACCCTCATTAACTTTCCACGTTTCTTGTAAGCCGGCTAAAACCGGTTGAATTTTTAAATGTGTAAGGTAACATTTGTGCCGCATACCTAAACAGTAATTACTTAGTGGACACATACGACCGACTCGAAATCGGCAGACTTCAAGTCGGTCGATGAAAATAAAAAAGGGACATTCTGAGAAAAGGAAAAGTCCTTTTCTCAGAATGTCCCTTTTTTATTTTCATATTCTTTTATTTTTTTATTCTTTTTGCTTTTTCTCAGCTTCCTCAAGCTGAGAAAAAGCAAAAAGCTCAGAGAGCTGAGAAAAAGCATTCTTAGAAATTAACATTTTGAGAAAGGACATTTGGAAAGGATACGTAGAGAAAAACAACTTTCTGAGAAAGGACATTTCGAGATAAAGACATTCTGAGAAAAGATAAATTCCGAGAAAAGGAAATTATGAGCTAAGACGAGTTCCCCAAACCAAGTAACTAGGCTTGTAATATGGATGTCAGATTGCAGATAGAATCCTTATTGACCGAGCGAGCGAAGCGGCGCTCCTTCAAACCTGGCAAAATTTGCCTTCCTCAATGTCCTTGTACGTACAGTCTGTACAGTCCATATAGTCTATACAGTCCATACAGCCTATACAGTCCATACAGCCTATACAGTCCATACAGTCCATACAGTCCATACAGCCTATACAGTATATACAGTGCAAATAGTCCATACAGCCTATAATACAGTCCATACACTCAATACAGTCTATATAGTCCATACAGCCTATACAGTCTTTACAGTTCATATTAGTCCATACAGCCTTTACAGTGTTTATAGCACATACAGTCCGTACAGCCTATACAATCCACATAGTCCACACAGCCTATACCTACAGTCTATATAGTCCACACAGTACATACAGTCATTTTTGGTTTGCCTTAAAATTGTCGGCCAATCAAAAATTTGTATTCTACTTGGATCCTTAAGCCAACTGAAAACACACTGAATAGTCCGTTTTCAGCTGAAATCCACTGCTTTTAAGAATTGTTAATGAGTGTTAAAGTGGTATTTAGCATTTTACGGTAGCATTTAGATCCTTAGTGAAACATTAGTTGAGTAATGCTTTGTCACCGAGCTAAACCATGGATTAACTAAGTTTGACTGAGGAACGATTATAAGGGCGGCCGCTAATTCTTTTTAAACGATTATTAAAATCTAACTTAGTGTTTAATGACATATGGGTCGATGCGACGTGAAAGTCGCAGGTTCGATTCCCGCTTTGAAACAAATATTTGTATCTATATACACATAAACTAAACACCCAAACCAGGCTGTTTCTCTGTACAGTTTATAAAAAAAACTATGTAATTGTTCATCTTGAAATTTTTATTTATTTAAATTATAGTAATTTCCTTAAACTTAAGATTAAAATAAGTAATTATTTTTTTTTCATGCAATTTTTTTTATATTTTTAATTATTGTCCTGGGCTTGGATTTACAAGTATCTGAGTATAACAGGGTTTTTGCTAAACACTGTAACCGTATTCCTGTCACCATAACACAAGCCTAGTCGTTAAGTTCTGGGCTAGATGGCTCTGTGTGTAACGCTTCGTATAAAAAGTGGAAAAATCATAAACACAGGCCCTGTCATCAATAAAGCAAAATGGTTCACAATAAAAGCTGTAATAATAAGTGAAAGTGTTCGTAAGGCGATACTCGCTCACTTTTACCGTAGGACCACTCTAAATGTCACTAGGGGATCAAATTACAGACAGATTGACAAACGTTGGCTTTCTCTGTGTCTAGAGACGGAGTTTAGGTGACTCTTTAACGTCAAAATGTCGATTTTTTTTCTGAAAAATCTCGCATCAAACTAAGCGTAGATTATTCAGGTTAAGAAAGTTGAATTTGCTAAAATATGACATGAAATGATATTCTTAATTAATTAGGTGAAGATATGCTTTGTATTGTCATACACTTCTAAACACGATTAGAGTAATTTGCCTCGATAGAGAAAAAATCTTAAAATGATGAATTTATTAAAGAGTTCCATATTACTTCTTAAGAAGATTAAATAAATAAATATAGCAGGACATTCCACAGATCGCCATCTAGCCCCAAGCTAAGTAACTAGACTTGTGTTATGGGTGCTAGACAACGTATATACTACTTTTATACTTTTCTTTTGTAAATATATACTTATAATACATAGAAACAACTAGACTACAGACAAATATCTAAACATAAATACTTGTCTGAGGCGGGAATCAAACCCGCAACCCTGCGCAGATTGATCTAATAATAAGAATTTGGTGTTTCGTTTGGCATAAGTACCGATCCCGTAGGTTTGCCTCATATTATGCTCCACTGCTGCTAGTTGCAAATAGTTTACCGCAACCAATCACTAGCCAAAACTAACTCAAAGTAGTAAATAATAAACGTATTTACTCTAAATACTGGTATTGAGCGAAAGAGATCAAAAACGCGCGGGGTGGGTACTTTATAAGTTTTTATTTCATTCATACTTTGAGCGGTAATCAGAGCCACGCTTTTTAACAAACCGGTTAGTAAAAACCGGTTTGTTAAAAAGCAGGTTTAAAAATTAATCGGTTTAAACAACTATGGGATTCAACAATGAATTATATAACTTGGACTTAGGGGATAAAATAAAATCGAGCGTTCAAATTACGAGTTTCCCTAACATAGGGGGGGTAAAGATTAAAAAGGTTAGGAACCACTGGTCTTTAATAATTCATCATTTAGGCACACATTCTAAGTAATCTAAATATATAAAAAAGAAAATCACTTATCAAGAAATCTGTAAAGATACAAGAACTACGAATCTCAAACTTTGCATTGGCGTTCCTATTAGGACGAAGGCGAGCACTAAGAAATATATTTTTTTAATTCAAACTTTAAAGAGGTAAAAAGTGCTGCTAAAGTTTGTAGTTCTTAGTAATTATGTTTGTAGTTCTTAGGATTTTGATGCGGTTTTTTTTTAATAGATAGAGTGATTCAAGAGGACGGTTTATATGTATAATACATGCCAAATATAACCGTGCGCAGCCGGAACGGGTCGCTAGTTTAATATAAGACACTAAGACGAGTAAAACCGGAGAGTTCAGGTAGTAAAGTATAAATTATTCACTTACCTTAGCATATTCTATCTTTAAAGTGCAGCATCCGGAGTATATGTCACATCCATGAAGCGCTTCTTTCGCTCGCGTCGCTGATTCCAGGCTCTCAAACTTGTGGCATGGTTAAGGTATTATATTTTATAACAAACAATGAAAATAAAAACGGGTTAGTAGACTTTGGGCATATTCGCAAAATAACTAGTCGTTTATGGACTTATTCGTGATATGCCTCACTCTGAAAATGCCCTATTAGCGAAGTATTAACTTATTCTATTTTGGCCTCATTCGCGGGAAAGACTTATTTCTTAATAGACCTATTATAGGGGACCTAGCGTTTAAATTTTCAGTGCGATTCTACAATCGACCCAACGAGAAAAAGGTTCAGCACGTGGTGTGATTGATTGAACCTTGCAATCGAAACAAGTGGCCATAGGAAACACTAAAAGTTAAAAGATGGGCAAAGTTACAAATGTTGAAATTCACTGGATATTCTTTGAAAACCATATAGATTAAATTATGCTCAGATATTTTCTATAATATTAACTTTCGAATAAAAAAAGTTAAATTAAAATATGTTCAGTAATTTATGTTCAAAAAAATTATAAGGTTTATCATAAAATCCTTCTTAATATTCTTTCTATCCTACGGTTGCCTGAAAGAGACAACAGTAAGGCCGTAATTTGTAGCTCGAAAAGAGAGCAAAGGTCTTAGTAATAGGGTCCCGTTTTTACCCCTTGCGTACGGAACCCTAAAAACAAAAATTCATTACCTTTAGAAATGATCTACAAAAGCGAAAACTAATAGAAAATAACTGTAATGAAGATACCTGAATTTCCTTAAAGAAATTTACATAAGAGTGGAAGCAGACTATAGACTGAACAGTCGGCCGATCTATCAACGATTGTTTTATTCGAAGCAAAAGTTGGTCTTGGTTAATAAATACGCTTCCGATTTCTTCAGTTATGGACTTATTAATTGGATAATCTAATTCTATGCCAAGTTGGACTTTTTGCGTAATGGACATTATGCGTCTTGAACGTAATACGTTTTGGACATTACGCGTGACATCTCGTGTATTTGACATTATACGTCGACCATTTTGGATACGTAAGATATTTTATAAACTAAATACAGTACCATGCTAGACAATTTAGTAAATTGAAGATTGTCATTACAAATGCAATTTTTAAAAAAACTGGTAGACTATCAAGGACACAGCCGCAGAAGAGACAGAAAAATGTCTTGTTTTCAATATGTAAAATGGAAACTTTTTGAGTTGGTATGGACATGTGATGAGGAGGGAAGAGACGCATGTGACTAGAAGAGTGATGAGTATGTAATGTAGAGGGATGGAGAGGAAGAGGACGACCTGAGAAAATATGGATGGACTGCGTGAGACAAGACATGAGAAATATGAATGTGAACGATGAGATGACGACTAATATGGATGGACTGCGTGAGACAAGACATGAGAAATATGAATGTGAACGATGAGATGACGACTAATAGGAGTGAATAGAAGAAAAAGACATACTGCACCGAACACAAATAAATTGGGATAAGGACATGCAGAAAAAGAAACTTAATAACCCAGAGAGGTTAGATTAGCAACATTCGTTGCAAATTATGACGTAATAATGTCACATTTAGTTTCTGCAAGGGCTTCCTATTTCTAACAGATTTTAAAGAAGAGAATGCCTGAATTTTGAAAAGTCTTTAGTCTACTTCCAACTTAAAGAAATTTACATAAAATGAACTGAGATTTCTTTCATCAAATAACAATGAAAATCATTCTATATTTACGTAAAAAAAGAAGAAGTGAAATAAAGTTGATATTAGGTACCAGAGTTGTAGCGTTTGAAACGAACCGATTTTTTAATAAGTCGTCGAAAGGTGTGGTCATAGTGTTAGCGGGTCTTTTTAAATTACAAAAATACACAGGTAAAGTAGGTGTTTATTTCTTTTCGCGCATAAAACCACCTTTACGCAAACCGTCTAACTCGGAAAATACCATTTACTCAAAATACCAACTACGCATTTGATTTTGATTTGATTTAGAAACAAAAAATGAGTAACAAAAGACGATTGAAATGGAAACAAAAGACGATCAAAAACAGCAAAATAATGGCATTAAAAGATTGTACGGTTAGGTATCCACTAGCAATTGTGTTGGTGTTATGTGTAGTTGGTATGTTTTGTAAGTGGTATTTTGCGAGTTATGCGTTTTGCGTAAAGGTGGTATTTTGCGTAGTCGATGTTATGCGTCTAAAGGTTCTAAATTCGTATCATCATATCATCATCATCATATCAGCCACATGACGTCCACTGCTGAATATAGGCCTCCCCCAAAGACTTCCAGAGCGATCGGTCGCATGCTCTCTGCATCCAACGACTTCCCGCGACCTTAATTAAGTCGTCCGTCCATCTAGTCGGAGGCCGTCCCGCGCTGCGCTTTCCGGTACGTGGTCTCCAATCTAAGACTTTTTGGCCCCAACGGCCATCAGTTCTACGAGCCACATGCCCCGCCCATTGCCACTTCAGCTTACTAATTCTTTGGGCTATGTCGGTAACTTTAGTTCGCCTACGAATCTCCTCATTTCTGATTCGATCTCGTAGTGAAACGCCAAGCATAGCCCTCTCCATAGCACGCTGTGCGACCCTGAGCTTTCTTATGAGGCCCATAGTGAAAGACCACGTTTCTGAGCCATAAGTCATCACTGGTAACACACACTGGTTGTAAACTTTCGTCTTGAGGCACTGAGGTATTTTGGACGAGAAGATATCGCGCAGTTTCCCGAACGCTGCCCAGCCGAGCTGGATTCGTCGATTGACCTCCCTCTCGAAGTTGGACCTACCTAATCGGACAGCTTGTCCTAGGTATATGTACTCTTCTACAACTTCAAGAATAGAGCTCCCAACTAGCACAGGGGCAGGCGCGACATGGATATTTGACATAATTTTCGTCTTATCCATGTTCATTTTTAGACCTACTTGTTGGGAGATTCGTTGGGAAATTCGTATAACAAAGACCAATAAATATTTGGTTTGTTCGAATTAATTATTTTCTATTTCTCTTTTATTTTTTCTAATAAATAAATCACAGTAAGTTGTTAAATAACTGACGGTCATTTTGCACCACTCTCTGTTTAATTAATTATTTTCTATTTCTCTTTTAATTTTTCTAATAAATAAATCACAGTAAGTTGTTAAATAACTGACGGTCATTTTGCACCACTCTCTGTTTAATAAGCGATAGCTATCAAACTTCGCTGTCAACTACTATATGAAAATTGACGTAGTGAAAAACCGCTATCCGCTATCACTGTACCCACAAAAAATGACAGTCTATACCCACACTCCGCTACGGTTACAAGAAATTCAAAGTAATTTGAATAAATCTGTTTCACGAACAATGGAATAAAAATATATGAAAATAAATGTTATGTACCAAAACTTTGGCGATATCCATTTTTATCATAATTTGATTCTGTCATCCCTTGCAAATATGGTAAATTTGGACAGTTTTGGGGTAGTTTTTCCTTATTCATTATAGTTACAATATAAAAAGATTGTCTTTCTTTCTTTTATTAATATTGGCCTGGAGAATTTAGATGATTTAAAGAAACTTTTAATCGCTGCTATTCATATGATGTAGTGCCTGGGGCATTAGATGTATTAACTGAAGAGTTTGTTTGTTTGTTTGATCGCGCTAATCTCAGGAACTACTGGTTCGACTCGAAAATATCTTTTTGTGTTGGATAGTCCATTTATCGAGGAAGGCTAGCTACTTTTCATTTTGATATTCTCACGGGATCGGGACTTACGCGGGTGAAACCGCGGAGCGTTGCTAGTCGGGATATAAAGTAGCATATGTAACTCCCAATCAATCAATGTATCCTCATACCAAGTTTCATCTAAATCGGTCCAGTAGTTTCAGAACCTATTCGTTACAAACAAAAAAAAACTCTTTCAAATACATTTTGACTTTCATTCTGAAGGTCGTGGGTTCGTTCCGATGAATTTTTCTTACGGAAAATTCATGTAAAACTAGCAGCGCACCGCGGTTTCATCCGCGTAACTCCCGATCCCGTGGGAATATCGGGCTAAAAAATAGCCTATAGCCTTCCTCGACAAAGGGACTATCCAACACAAAAATAATTTTTCATTTCGAACCAGTAGTCGTTGTGATTAGCGCGTTCAAACAAACAAAGAAACAAACTCTTCAGCTTTATAATATTACTAGCGACCCGCCCCGGCTTCGCACGGCTATATTATGCATGTGTTATACATATAAACCTTCCTCTTGAATCACTCTATCTATTAAAAAAAAACAAGGTCGACAAGGTCGACTAAGCTGGGCAGCAAAGTAACTGGCACTGAATAAATCTTCTAGATTACATGTAAAAGTTCAAAATTATTTTTATTTCGGTGTGATACAATGAGCGCATATCTTTACAAAGAAGTCATCCTATCCCATTTTAAACCATTCACCATCATTTCTAAGAATGAATCAAACGTATAGTTTTAAATAAAACTCAACATAAAGAAACAGAACGAGGTCGTCGCTCCACTGACCATGAAATACTGAATTTCGGGGAAATTGTTACACTGTTTCGTAATCTTACGCAATTGGTTGCAATCGCATTTGGTCCAATTAGCAAAACGCATAAAATAATATTTTTTTTTTTTATTGTTACCCGCTTTTTAAATTCACATGATTAATATTCATTATTTTAAATAAAAACTGATCGCAATCACATTTTGGATAATTGTTTTGAAAATTACATCTGCTGCTACGGCTGAGTTACATCTGCTGTGGTCACGAGTAGCCAAACAAATTTAAGTTACTTTTCGTTCAGGAATTATAGATAGTTTTCGCATTTGATTCGCATCACAATTGCATTAGATTTCGTTGAGCAAAATATTTAAATGTCAAATATTTAATTTGGTTCAGGTCGTTTATATTAGGCTCTTAAAATACTAGGCCGAGTCTTTATAAATAATTATAAAGATTTTATTACATAGTAGCGACCCGCTCTGGCTTCGCACGGCCATATTATGCATGTATTATACACATACCTTCTTCTTGAATCACTCTATCTATTTAAAAAAACCGCATCAAAATCCATTGCGTAGTTTTAAAGATCTAAGCATACAAAGGGAAATAGGGACGGCTAAAAGTGACTTTATTTTATACTATGTAGTGATTTCAAACACATTTTTTTAAAGCATAAAATACATATTAAAGTCGACTATGTTAAGCGCTATACTGAATCGAAATAACCTTATTTAGTCAAATTAACCGTTATACGAATTAAACGTGTTTATTTATAGCTAATTACACGAAATGAACATTGTGTGTATCATTCAATTAGCGAAATTAGTTGCAATCTGAACTTTTATTGAGTTTAATCAAAATAAACAAGATTGTTCCGTTTATTTATATTCATAAATGTGACAGGAAATGATAGTCTATTTTGTTCGCTTGTGATTGGTCTAATAAAATAAGAATTTTTATTAGTAGGGATTTAGGTGGAGTTGGTCTAATTTTCAATTCGTCGAAATCTTAAACAAGTTTGTTCTTCTAATTGTTATTTTTTTTCTTCTATTATCTACTGATTTGTGTCTAAATTATGTCTTAATGTCTAAATGGTCCGATTTCCCAAAAATATAATTAAAAATATATTTGATAATTAAAATGTAAAATAATCATAAACATTTTGCAAAAGTTACGTTATTAATATTGGCAAAAAAAATCCTAGTCGCAGATGGTCTCAAATCGCATTTGGTAAGCTTCGCAATTGGTCACATATATTAAAATGTATTTTTGAAGTGAAAACTTCTTATGGCGCGTTGGGCACTTTTGTGGGTGAGCATTTTCAGCCGTTCTCGCGACAGATGAGATTTTACACAGATATACAGTTTTCACTTCTGCCTGCACTCCCGGAGTGCGCTGTTTTTTTTTTACTAACAACAGTTACACAACGGTGTAACATTAAGCCAACAGATTAAATCATAACTTTTTTCCAAACGAAACGTTTTTAAAACCATTTCTTATGTCAATCGTAACATTCAAAATTTTCATAACTTGGCAATACATAAGATGTAATATCCGAAACATGTGTGTTTAACAAATTGAATAAATTTAAAATATTTTCTGCCAAACAAATGGTGACGAATTGTAGATTTGAGAATTGTAGACTGCCGACTTTTCTGTTGGCAGATGCCTCGTCGACTGACCATTTATTTGAAGGCAAATAATCAATCGGCCGCTGAAAAAGTGTGTAAAATTCTATGCTATTAGGGACCTACCTACACTCTTATTTTATTTCAGTGTGAATAATAGTACATTGTTATCCAAGGTGTGAAAGTCACTCATTACAAGTCCCGAGACGGAGTTAGGCGCCCGAGCGTAGCGAGGGCGCTAATAGTTCGAGGGACTTAATGAGTCTTTCACCCGAGGTAAACACTGTGCTTTTCATTACGAATAATACATAAAATTCTTCATAACAACGAGAGTGAATGAGACTATGAGGCTCCATACCACATGAGTACCTACTCATGTGTCCATACTACCTGATCCTCTTACAAGGTTGGGACCAAAAAGGTTATACATTATGTAGTGTTTTTTTAGGTTTCTGCTATTTGTATTCAATACTTAAATACGGCGGTACTTACCGAAGAAGTTTTTATTAATGAGTTAATCCAACATTAGGAAATGACGCAAAGTCCGTAGATTTAACTTACAGTTTTTGTAACACGGTTTGTCTAGAAAATGTTATTTACAAAAAATACACAATCATAAATGAAAAACCAGATTAAACTTAACACAAAAACATAATAAAATAAGAAAAAATAGTTACTTACTACTAAACTCTGGCAGTATGCATGAGCCGTGCCAAGCCATAATTATTATTCTTTGGTGTAAAAAAAAAAGCAAGGAGGTTAGGTTTTTGAAGTTCCTAATGCGTAATGATACTGATACTGGCTACATGCAGATTGCACAAGTCGTGCGAAGCCATAATTTGACATGACAGCTGTCAGTGAAAGTGAAAAGCCCTAGGGCTGGAAATTTTATTTTCTACACGCTCTTCAGGCATATTTAGACCTACTTTCGGAGTATGAGTAATGAAAAATAAATTACCCATCCGACTTAAAATAGTGCATTTGATTTGAGAAAACATTTGATTGCTATTGAAAAGAAACTGCAAAATAAATAAACGTTGTTTACGTGCCAAAAAGCTCTCAATTTTTTGCAAGACTACAATCATATAAATTTAGACTATAACGTCTAGAATTTAGGATTCAAATCTCAATTCACATTGACGTAAAGTATGAAACTACGAAACATTAGATGAATGATTTCAAAATGATTCATTTTTAAACAAATAGAAATTTAGGTAGATTTCAAACGATTCATATTTTAAAGTGAAATAATACAAAACACTTGCATAAATATTTGGCATAAAACAAAATTAGATTTATAAATACTACACTTTATCTTTTTGAGAATAAATACATCGTAAAGTAGGTATTTTATTCATTATGAGCTGTAATGCGAATATAACGTTTTGCATAAATAAAATAGACAATTGTCAAAAAAAAAAAGTCAATTTATTTGACTAAAGTATCAAATAATATAAAAGTTAAAGTACAAAAATTAAGTTGGAAGATTCCACCCGAACAAACATACATACATTGCAAGTTAAATAAACGCTTTTAAAAAATGATAAAACTCGACCAATTGCGATTTAACATTTCATTCAAAAAATTACACGCAGCTATAAATTCCTGAATTCATTCGTAAGCATTTCGCTTCAAATTCATACAAGATACTTCATTCATCAAACGAAAGTAATTGAATAGAAAAATATATTCATATTTACATTAATTTACGGCACGTATACGTTACGTTACGTTTTACAACGACGAAGTAGATTTTACGAGCGGGCGTCGTTAAACGGAGTGCTTCGTTAAAATTAGCTCAATAACACGTTAAAAAATATAGGAAAAATACAAACAGTCCATATTATTCAAGATTTAAAACTGACATGGTTATTAAACCATGATTAGTAGTAGTAAAATAACTTTACTAGGCCATTTAGTTTAATTAATTTTCAGCCCTTTCCATCATACTGTAGAGTTTCCTACTCTACCCCTTTTTCCATCGCTTCCTATCTAATGGTAGCTGGATCTAGTCCTAAGGATGCGAGGCCAAAAATCTATCACATTTAACATAATTACTCTGATCTTCTTTCCGTAAAACAGAAAGTACTGGGGTTTATTCGGTAATAATTAGAAATATTTACTAAAAAAAACTGGTAAGTATTCTATAAATTAAAAGCCAAAAAATACAGAAGGTTGATGACTCAAACCATAAGAAGCTGTAATATTGCCAATAGATGGCGTTACTAGCATTAGTTGTAAATAAAAAGTATGCATTCAGCATTTTAATTCAACGAATACTTACAGGTTTTTTTTGGGAATTTAGTCAAATTATCGTGAATAAATTGGGAAATCATTTCAATATCTAATATTCCCTTGGATTTAACACTAAAAATACTATCTAGTAAAAGTTCCGCGGCACCACGCTCTGAACGACATTATTCGCCGAGCCCTGGTGTCAGCTAATGTTCCTTGTGTCCTGGAGCCCCCAGGCCTCAGTCGCACGGATGGCAAGCGTCCCGATGGGTTGACCCTCGTTCCATGGCGTAGGGGCAGATGTCTCATATGGGACGCAACTTGCGTCAATACGTTCGCGGTGAGTCATCTGCCTCTCACGGCAAGAGTGGCCGGTGCGGCTGCCGAAACTGCTGCAGGGAGTAAGCACTCGAAGTATGCTCCGCTTGCACAGAACTATATTTTTGTGCCATTGGCGGTCGAAACGTCTGGGAGTTGGGGGGCCGAGGGTTTGGCTTTTGTGAAGGAGATTGGCCGTCGCCTCCGAGACACCCCCTGTCTCGGAGGCGACGGCCAATCAATTCGATCCGCGTTCCGGGGCGTTCCTGGTGCAAAGGCTGTCGATAGCGGTTCAGCGGGGTAACGCTGCCTGCATATTGTCCAGCTTTGCACCGGGAACGTTGGGGAGGGGTCTTTTTGATTAGGGTTGGGTAATTGTTATTATTGTTATTTTATTTTTTCTATTTTTGTGTGTGGAGTTTTGTATGTTTTCTTTTATTTTGAAATAAATGGATTATTTTTATGAGTAAAATCTAGTAAAAAAAAACATTTCGATAGAAGTAAAAAATATCGAAGTGTTTAAAACTCATTTGTCAATTCATTAATCACGTGGAAAACAGTGAACAAAATTCAGTTCACACTTATAACGTTGAAAGATGTATTGCCGGTAGCCGGACCACACACACACGGCTGTTCTTTCACGATTTATTTAGGTACCTACTTACACTAGTTTCAGAAAATATATTCAAGATTTGATAAATACGTTGCATCTATCTAAATTATCATATCTCTAAGAATGAGAAGCATTTTTCATTGACGCGTAAGAAATCGTGATCATTCTTTCGTCATCAACTAAATATTTTATTCGTTTTGACTGTCGCGTTAGCAGTTCGTAATAAACGCATTTCGTCATTAAATTTTTAACAGACATTCTTAGAAAAACAAGTGTAAAATGGACGGTTATTTTGATATAAATAAAAATAAATAAATATTTCAGGACATATTACACATCGCCATCCAGCCCCAAGCTAAGCAACTTAATGCTTGTGTTATGGGTGCCAGATAACGGATAAACTACATATATACTTTTTTTTTTTTTGTAAATATATACATATTATACATATAGGAAACACCCAGAACCAGAAACAAGAATTTATGGTCAGCATAAATACTTGTTCCCGGCGGGAATCGAACCCGCAACCTTCTGCGTCGCAGTCGTCGGGGTGTTCGCCCGACGCGCCACAGAGGTCGTCAATATCTATTAAACATCTCAGTTTAAGCGGACTTTGGGTCTAATGAGTCATGCTTTGGGGGAAATGTAATACATTTTCTGTAAAACATGACATTCGCGTTAAATTGTATCATATTGGTAGAGCTTTGTCGAACCAAAATAGTTAATAAAACACTAACTGATGAAAGCGGATTAACAAATTAAGTTCAGTTTTGACAAGATTAGTCATTCCTTCATTCAAAACAAGTGTTTTATTGACTATTTTTGTACAGTTTCGAAACTGACATAAGTGGAATCTGCATTTGTGCCCTAAATAATAGGAATAATGCAGTTACAATTTGACATTTGGAACGAAGTTTTTAGCCGGACGAAAGACTTAGCCGAGAAAATGTAACGTGTTACGAAAACGTGAAACGAGAAACCGTAAGAAAAAAACAGAATAAAGAAGACCGATCTAATCTCCCAAATATTTGTATTTTTCAAAAAATAATTAAAAATAGGACTTCGTTTCAAACGCGTGTTCCGCGACACATTTTTTCTTTAGTTTAGGCAGTAAGACAAAATTCAAAGTACTTATTGTACTTCACGTTTTAATATCCATTTCAAGAAAACAGACAAAATAATGAGTTTTCAACCAAATAACCACATTTCACAACATAACCAAAACCCTACAACCAAATTGTACTTCAATTTTTAACTATAAATACAGTAGAGTGCGTGTTAGATAGGAATACACACGATTTGTGGTGCCTTTTGTTACGTCTTTTGTTTCTATTTGTTTGTTTCTAAATTAAAGTTGGTGCAATGCGTAGTTGGTATTTTGCTTAGATCAAAGTTGGTGTTATGCTTAGTTGGTATTTTGCGTAAGTGTTATTTTCCGAGTTAGGCGTTTTGCGTAAAGGTGGTGTTTCGCGTATTTGGTTTTATGCGTCGAAAGGTTGTTTTCGTCGCGTAATGTATTTGTCCCTGCTTGCACGTTTGATTAATTCAGCAAATATTAACATAGGAAACAAAGGAAAACTTATGACACCTACCTTGAATACTGAAATTATTTAAAACGAGACATTTACTTTGTCAGTAAGTAAAATAACTATTTTAGTTAAAAACCATGACAAGTCTTCGATAATTTTTGAGATCGCACATTGTATGTCGCGGCTAATAACTTTTAACGTAACTAAAGGCAGTTTTATAAATTACCCGCACTACGAAGAACGACGACGGTTGCCATTCCAGTTTATTCGCAACCACGGCATATGTAACTCAGTCGCAACATCGAAGTCATTTTTAAAAATTACTATCCAAAACATGAGTTTAAAGAGTGTATTCGATTAGTTCAGATTTTAACTGCAAGTCAATTTATCTGGCGCGCACTTTACAAGACGAGCTCCTATTCTCAACAAACCGCCACTGAAGTGATTTATTTACATTCAGGTTTACGATTTCAACAATGAGAACGAAGAGTTATGGCTACGTTTACAGCGATAGTAATATTCTAATAATTTATGTCGTTTTGCGAAGAGAGCATTCTGTGAATTGACTGTTAAATAAAAGAGATGATTTAAGATGAATCTATTTGAAAATGTGGCATCTATTTGCAAATGAGTCAGTTTTAGAAAAGGCCTTTTGTGACATGTCATTTTGAGTATATGACATTTTGCAATTGTGATATTGTGAGTGAAACTCATTATTTGTGAGCGAAAATCATCAATCTATAATGAATGGAAATAAATATAATAATTAAAAAACGACATAATCATATCTGTCCCTACTAGCTAAAACAAATAAAAAAGGTGAGAGTTATAATTAAAAACTGACTAATCCTCTATGCTTATGTTTTTTCCGGTAACAGTGTGACCACACCTTTCTCTCCAACAATAATACTTCACGATTTTTATATGTATCGCCCAGTTTCTTTCAAAGTGGATTCGTACAATATTGTGATGAAAATCAATCGTCTTACGCGCTTCATTGATAGATTTCGACACTTATTTCATCTGGATTTATTTCGATTTGAGTTCCGACACGAAACCAATGTAAAGATTACGATTTTTAGGAATTCATAAAATGTTGATAAATTATACATAACACAAGTGAAAGAAATGGCAGTTTATGACTAATGACATTTAGTTAAATTGGTCATTTTGCGCTCACTTCCTTCAAGATAGAACTGTACAAAAAATATACCGTTGAAATCTATAGCTTATTTAGGCTCCAAACGTATAAATGAATACAATCCTATATGGCCATTGGCCATCCAAATTGAGAGACTGAGCCAATAAAACATGTCTCAAGCAACATGGTGAAAACACGGTGTGTAAATCATCTAGAAATTAACATATAGAATCAACTAATTAGGTTAAGCCATCAAGTCCGATTTGACATGATTTTGACAGTGACAGGTTATCTTAAATGTTCTATTT
Source organism: Idaea aversata (assembly GCA_907269075.1). Classification (NCBI taxonomy): domain Eukaryota; kingdom Metazoa; phylum Arthropoda; class Insecta; order Lepidoptera; family Geometridae; genus Idaea; species Idaea aversata. The sequence goes on from OU026109.1 coordinate 1,442,562, forward strand.
GAAAAGGATATTCAACCATGGCTTGCACTCCATTCTTCTTGAAGACAACGATCCTTTGAACTTGCCCGTGTGGTGTGCTTATTGTGTGTATCACGTCCTGTAACAATAGATAAACGAAATTTTAGTCATTTAATCAAATATAAATATTGACGAAATGAGATAATGACCAACTGCGCTTAAACCTTTTAAAACTTTACATTTACAATAGAATAAGAGAAAAAAAACCAAATATATGAATATTGTTTATTACTGTTGTTTTTTGTTTTTTTCATATTTAATACTAGCTGTCCTCTGCGGTTTCAACCGCGTAAGTCCTGATCCCGTGGAAATATCAAAATGAAAAGTAGCTTATAGCCTTCCTCGATTAATGATCTATCCAACACAAAAAACAATCAATTCGAACCAGTAGGTCCTGAGATTAGCGCGTTTAAACAAACAAACTCTTCAACTTTATAAAATTAAGTATAGATTAGGTATATTAGAAAAGCAAAACAAAAAAAAGAACAAATTTTGGTAAAAGGTTTCATACCTAGAACTTCAGACAAAAAATAATAAAATAGTTCCAAATAGTGTATATATTTAGTCAATTACAAGTAAACAGAAGACTTCGTAAAAAATAACAAAATAAAAACAAAGCCTTTACACTGCTGGACAATTAATTAAAATCGGTAATTGTGAATAAAACATCTGCGAACTGGATCATCCGCAAATATGACTAAATTGCAAAATCTTGACCATTTGTAGTCTTTCGAATGTGTCATTTTAGGTTTGATGTTTTGAAGAATGCCATTTTCACAAAAACCCATATGGCATTTTGTATCAACATGTCATTTTGCGACTGTAGCATTTTGTGACATACGTCTAATCCATGCCAACGACACCAATTGCAAAATCGTGACCATTCGTGATACGGAACGAATCGCAAATAAACTTAATAGGAACGTACAGTATGCGTCATAAGTCTACTATCAGTTTGCTACAATAATACTATAAACAAGTATTGGACTTACGACCTTCTTCTAAAAGACTTTACACACAAACATAAATACTTAAATTAAGGTGAAAGGGTACCGGCGTCTCTGCATACAAACGTAGTCGACTGTTTTCTCCCTGGATAATGACATTAGAGCAAATATTTTTATTGCATAAAACCTATAACTGCCATGACCAATGACCATGCCCCTATGTCATGGTTTTTTCATTTTCGAATTATGATAGAAATTAAGATTTAATAAACGAAAAAAACAAAACTTATTGGCATGGAGAGAGCGCTCGGTACCCTTTCCTCTTATAAGTACTCAGTGTGATTATTATTTTCAACATGTTAGCTATGTGTTTAATTATGTGAGTGGTATAAGGGGCCACCCGCTACACCAACCGATAACCGACGTGGGTTTGATCCACAGGTTACGTTGTTATAATGTTCAAATAGTGCTGCAGAGGATTGTAAACGTTACGATGCCGGTGGACTTTTGAGCATCAATTGTACATTCTGCAAGTAAACCCTCCCTTTAACACGAATCCTTGCAAACGGAAACATGATATAATTAAATGCAAATATATTTATGAGCAGCGCCAGCGAGAGACTAGTTCAAAACGAGTTGACGAATTCAAATCACATGCATTAGGATAAAGTAATCGTCACATACTAGCGTGTATAATACTACTCTACGTTCTGTGGTTTTACCTGTGTATGGGAATTATATCAGTTGCCTGCGGTTACCTCTTATATTTTTTTTGGTTGAGATATGCAGCCCTCGGGCCTAAGTCTGCTAACACAATTGCGTTTCAATAGAGTGTCGATATAATCGTAATAGAAATTTATTGTCAAAAATATGACATTACATGTCATATTGATTTCTCATAATGTAAACTATTCTATCGAAACACCACTGACTCACTTTGGTATTCTGCTCTAGAATCGTGGCTCAATGGAATCTCGATAGTTGTGAAAACGGTATATCGCTTAGCAACATATACCATGTTGCTAGGCAACACCAGCGACGTATCTATTACCATTCCATTGAGACGCCATAGTGATTCTATTACGATGTTATTAAAACTTTAGCAGAATACCAAATAAAGTCATAATCTCGATATAATATCAATAGAGTTTCGATATAATGACAATGGTAAATCCATTAATGCAAAATAGCAGAATAAGGATAAGTCCCGCTACCCCGAGGGAAGGGCAGCGGGGATTCCTGAAGTGTACATTATTGACGTGTAAATTAACTAAAATAACTTATACTTTAACAGTTTGACTAACAAATTAATGAGTTGAAAGACTTTAAACTTCAACTCGAGCAGGACCTAATAACAGCAGTTTTGGAGCTCTACCAGTGGGTCTGCAGTTTTGTTGCCTGACATGTACAATTTGGGAGTCTTCAAGTCGCGAGTGAACAAGTATCTTCTAGGAAAGCGTGTTACGTCTTACCGCATCGTCACCTACCATCAGCTGACTTATCTACACTAATTTTATAAAGAGGAAATATTTTTTGTTTTTTTTTTGTTCGTATTAAATAGGGTCCGATACTTTTTATCTCAATATTCCCACGGGATCGGGAGTTACCTGGGTGAAACCGCGGAGCGCTGCCTATCATTAAACTTAAACTCAAAACTTGACGTTTCTGATCTTGCGGGAATATAGGGAGAAAAAGTGATCGAGGTACTACCTGTGGAAGTCCCGATTTCTTAAGAAAATCGGATTAAATTTTTCAAGTTTTATTGCAATAAGATATCTAGTTTTTACGTTAGAGTTAATAAACATACAAACTTTCGAATTTATATAATATTAGAAGAATGTGTTTTTGGATTTAGGCTTCAATACCCTATTAGAATAATATCCAACAATATCCAACTAGTATTGTTTTGATTTAAGTGTGTTTAAAGTGAAAATTTTGTGTTTATTACTCCTCTACGCAAAAACTAATGAACCGATTGCGATGAATCTTGGTATGTAGACAGGTCTACATACCATGTGATCTATGTGGTAATCCATGTATAGACATGATCTTGATGAGATCACATAATTTTGCACATCTATACTATTATTATAAAGCTGAAGAGTTTGTTCGCTTGTTTGAACGCGCTAATCTCAGGAACTACTGGTTCGATTTGAAAAAAAAATGTTTTATGTTGGATAGTCATTTTGATATTCCCACGGGATCGGGAGTAACACGGGTGAAACCGCGGAGCGCTGCTAGTAGATAGATATTAAGACGTAAGCTTAGAAAGTATTTTGGAAAATTCAACCTAAACGTCGCGCTAGGTTTTCTTTAAAAAGCGAAGTGTTAATTACAATGTCCAGCAGTGTACGGATCCGACGCGGCAATATCGTTCGAGCCACTTGTTGGAATTGAAAGGCCGATCTCATCTCAACTGCACACCCTCCATCCCATCCCTTCGTAGGGTTGCCTAACTTTTTAAGTTTTTAGTTTTCTAATTATGTATCACTTTTTAATGTTATTTTAGTTTTTTTAAAGTGAAAACTTGTTTTAGCGCGGTACGCATATTTTTAGATGAGATAAAATCTCTGAACTCGCGACACCGTTACGAGACGCAGCTACAGTGTGTGCATATATTTTGTAGTTGTTTAGTAAATAAGTTTTTTTGTAAGTGTTAAGTTTAAATATTTTTTGTTGAAGGTACTTATATAAGTTTTCACTTCTGTCGGCACTCCCGGAAAATTTGACTTAGTCCCATCGGCCCCGCTGGCTCTGCCCCGCCAGCGGGGCAGATGGGAAAAAGTGTTGCATCGGCCCCGCTGAACGCAGACGCGGACGCTAGCGGGGCCGATGAAACAAATTAAGTTTCATTTGCCCCGCTATAGGACTTACTTCCGTCGGGAACGCTAGCAGATGGGAAAAAGAGATTGATTCATCGGCCCCGCTAGCGTCGGCGTCGGCGTTTTGCAGGGACGATGGGTAGGTACAGATCAAGTTACAAATAGAGGCAATCAATACTTAGGTTGCCGAAAAAGGAATGTCTGTAATTAAAATGGTTTGTATGTTAATCAGTTTTTATTGAGTGCTCAAAATACATAATATTTTAATAATAAAAAAATACACACAACAAGAACATCACATAAACATTTTTTAATTTTCATAATCATAGATGATAGTCACACAAATTACATTAATCAGTCTTCATTAATGAACATTAATGCCTAAACTGCTGACAGTTTTGTAAGATGAATATAATATTTTAGGTAAACAACATAACATAAAAAATACAGTATTTGACAAAAATCAACGAGAGAAAACATTAACATTACAAACTATGTCAGTGTTTCGAGAAAATGTCTACTGGTTATTGGTCCATTTACAAATTTCAAGATCAAGTAATACTATTTAAATAATCAACAAAACAAAAAAAAACACAAAACAAGGACATTACTTAATAACTAGTTTCTTAATTTTTAATAGAGCCAGCCGAACTTAAGAAACTTAAAAAACTTTTTGGTCCAACGCCAAACCTCAACTCAACTCAAGTCAAAACGCGTCTATAGACAGCGCGAAGTCAAATCCATGACAACCGTGTAAACGTGAAATTACTAATTATTGTGTCGCAGTAAAGTAAAGCGAAGTTCGGAGATAGTCGCTCTTTAGCTGTTACATATTGTGCAATTCTAATTTTTTTTTTTTTTGATGTTTCCCATAAATTGACTTTTGTTTTTTACGTAATATAAACATATTTTGTTCAAGATAACAATTACATAAATAAAAGCACTGAATGATTGTTTATATTCCTGCTCTAATTCTTGTAAAAGTTAGACCATTTGTGAAAAAACTATTAAAAGTTAGAAGTTTGAGTGTGCAAATGTATCAAGAGTGATGTGTCCCATTATGCAGTGTATGACTTTCTATAAGAATATTAAACAAAATATTGAGTTTGCATTTAACTTTTTGGTACTATCTTAGACTTACTCCCATCGGCCCGGCTGGCTCTATTAAAAATTAAGAATCTAGTTATTAAGTAATGTCCTTGTTTTGTGTTTTTTTTTGTTTTGTTGATTATTTAAATAGTATTACTTGATCTTGAAATTTGTAAATGGACCAATAACCAGTAGACATTTTCTCGAAACACTGACATAGTTTGTAATGTTAATGTTTTCTCTCGTTGATTTTTTGTCAAATACTGTATTTTTTATGTTATGTTGTTTACCTAAAATATTATATTCATCTTACAAAACTGTCAGCAGTTTAGGCATTAATGTTCATTAATGAAGACTGATTAATGTAATTTGTGTGACTATCATCTATGATTGTGAAAATTAAAAAATGTTATGTGATGTTTTTTGTTGTGTGTATTTTTTTATTATTAAAAATTATGTATTTTGAGCACTCAATAAAAACTGATTAACATACAAACCATTTTAATTACAGACATTCCTTTTTCGGCAACCTAAGTATTGATTGCCTCTATTTGTAACTTGATCTGTACCTACCCATCGTCCCCGCAAAACGCCGACGCCGACCCTAGCGGGGCCGATGAATCAATCTCTTTTTCCCATCTGCTAGCGGGCCCGACGGAAATAAGTCCTATAGCGGGGCAAATGAAACTTAATTTGTTTCATCGGCCCCGCTAGCGTCCGCGTCTGCGTTCAGCGGGGCCGATGCAACACTTTTTCCCATCTGCCCCGCTGGCGGGGCAGAGCCAGCGGGGCCGATGGGACTAAGTCGAAAATTTTATTTCTCTTTTTTTAAACCGACTTTTATGAGTATTGAAAACACTATGAATAAAAGTTTTATTAGTGACTATTATTAGTTTCCCCCTAAAATCAAGGACGTTGGCCACACTGCTTCCGAACTTAAATGGAACTGGACTGGCCATATCTACCGCATGTCCGACCAAATGTGGGCAAAACTACCGCAAACTAAGTCACGAATAGCAGGCGACACCGCGGCAGGCCCAGAAGGAGATGGCAGGACGAGTTGGACTCGCATCTTAGGAACTGGACCCAACTGGCATTAGTCAGGGAACAGTGGAAAGAGGAAAGGGAGGCATTTACAATGGGACAGAATAGGCTAAAAATTTTTAGTAAAAAAACATTCGGTTTTTTTTTGCTTAGACAAATATGACCTCTGTCCCAAGCGACACAAATAAATGCTTTTTTGCTTAATGACAAGTGGCAGCAGGTTCAAATTCAAATAAGTCGTAGTGATATAAAAAATGATGAAATAATAGTTTTTAAACTACAAAGTGTCAACCCTACAACAAGCGTCGTATCTCTAATAACATTTGCATTCGACATTATAACTTTTTTAATAAAAAAAAAACCCTGCAGTTTCCTTTTCCAATCGATAGTTACTATTGTGTTCGACTTAAATAGAATCTTCCTTTGAATTATTTAAATAAACTTTTATGTTATGATAAGTATTACATGACGTTTTGCAAAGTAGACATTTTGTGAAATTAGACGTTTTGAAAGATGCTGCTTTATGAAAGCTCAACCGACCGGACAAAATTTTTAAAAATTATTTAATCTATTTAATCGCTATTTTAATCTAGCTGGATGGGTCTGGCCGGAAGACCAGCACTGCAGCTAAGCATGCTTGGCTGCAGTTTTTAGCTGAGGTCGACCCATTTGGGTCAGCACACGACTCCTCATATATTTTGTTTTTTTTCTTTACCACTTCTTTTGTTTTGTTGTTTTATAAATGCTTTTCTTTTTTTCTTAGTGAATGCTTTAAAGAATAAAACAAAACATTTTGGAACACTGTGCGTTTATGACTCTTTACGAACGTATTTCATTAAATAAATTATTAACACGGGACACTTTACACAGCGCCATCTAGTCATTACTTAAGCAACTAGGCTTGTGTTATAGGTGTCCGATAACGAATAGAATACTTATATACTTTTTTTTAAAGAAGCGGTGTTGGCTTAGTGGTAGATACCTCGACTTCCATTCTGAAGGTCGTGGGTTCGAATCCCAGCCGGCCGTGCACCGATGGATTTTTCTTAAGAAAAAATTATTTGCGCTTATTGACATTGCTCTTACGGTGAAGGAAAACATCGTGATGAAACCCGCGGCTTACTTGGCTCTAGAAGTATTGACAAGTTCTCTCCTCTGGACATGATCGACTAAGCTGAGAGGGTAGGTGCTGAGCAAGTCACATAAAAAGGACCCAATTAAGAGAGTCTAATTGCGGAAAACAGCCCGTATACAAGTAGAAGTACTTTTCTTTTCACAATATATTTTATTTGAACGAATGAATGAATGAATTATTGAATATTTTGCGAGTATATTTTTCTCCGAATAGAACATTCTGCGAATAGGACCAAATGCGTAGGTATATAACGAATTGCAAATGAGACATTCTGGTAGGTAGATAGTTAAGTCCACTTTTTTGAAGTTATACTTCTTTAGGCGCGTTATGAAAAAATGATGAGAGTGAAATTTTACAAAAGCGTCACACAAAATTCTCACGTCACACAAAATTCTCACGTCGGAAGAGTTTTTTGCCGGACGAGTTTTTTGTCGGACGAGTTTTTTGCCGGACGAGTTTTTTGTCGGACGAGTTTTTTGTCGGACGAGTTTTTTTTTTTTTTTGAAGTTATACTTCTTTAGGCGCGTTATGAAAAAATGATGAGAGTGAAATTTTACAAAAGCGTCACACAAAATTCTCACGTCGGACGAGTTTTTTGCCGGACGAGTTTTTTGTCGGACGAGTTTTTTGTCGGACGAGTTTTTTGTCGGACGAGTTTTTTGCCGGACGAGTTTTTTGTCGGACGAGTTTTTTGTCGGACGAGTTTTTTGTCGGACGAGTTTTTTTTTTTTTTTTTTTATTTATCAGATAAACTATCATTTTCTACCTCCTAGTTCAACTATTGCAGTAACCATCTTCTGTTTAACCACAAAACGAACAAAGACCACAAATTACGCCAGCTCCTTTAATATAGTGCGGCTACAATAACTATTGAGGCTCCTTCCTTACGAAAGGGACGAATTGCGAATAAGACTATCTGCAACAGGGTGAATATTTGCAAAAAGTACCATTTGCAAAAACGTGACTATTTGTATAAAGAGAGTAATCAATCAAAGAGTAAGAAATCATGAAAAATGAGGATATGCTAAAAAGCACAATACAGGGTTATTGGTAATTATACTAGCAAGCCGCTGAGGGCTACTTCTGTGCACCTATACAAACAACTTTTGTTCTACGACTTTTGGAAATTCGAACATTTTTTTTTAAATTTTGAGGTTAGGTTTACCTGAAAATCAGCTGCTCCATACACGGAGAGGTCAATAACCTTAAAATTTTACATATTTATTCATTTTTATCTACTGTTTTTAGTCTGAATGACCTTTGTTTTAAAAAATCAGCTGTTTTTCGAATTAACATAACCTCAAAATTTTCATATTTTTTTTCGAATTTCCAAAAGTCGTAGAACAAAAGTTGTTTGTTAAGGTGCACAGAAGTAGCCCTCAACGGCTTGCTAGTATATTTCCAATAACCCTGTATAAGGACCAAATAAGCAAGAGATAAGGACCAGTGTACATAACTTTAATTGCTCTATTTTAAATATACTTATCTTTAAAAATATTTGACGATCCAGTTGGCACAATGGTCACCATGCCGGACTGCCAAACATAGGGTTGCGGATTCGATTCCCGCCTCCGACATGTATTTATGCTTAGATATTTGTCTGTGGTCTGGTTGTTTCTATGTATTATAAGTATATATTTACAACAAAAAAAGTATTTAAGTAGTATATCCGTTGTCTAGCACCCATAACACAAGTCTAGTTACTTAGCTTGGGGCTAGATGGCGATGTGTGGAATGTCCTGAAATATTTATTTATTATTATTTGTTATCTTGACCTTTGTGAGCATGATCACAAAAAAGAAAAAAAACCCCACGAGTTTCTTGTACTTTCTTCTCATTGGTGAACGCGTTTCGAAGGCACACAACCTAACTTAATTTTAAGGACGCTTCAAAGTGATTTAATGCATCGCATGATTCCTATATAATAAAAACTTTGACTTAGCACGAATCGCGTGAATGAGCTCAGGAGCGAAATGGCAGCCAAATAATATAATAACTTACAACGGGTTAGTAGCGGAGCGACCTGATCCCCGAGCGACCCGTCTCTGAGGTTCCCATTTTTTGAACTCTCGACAAATGACTTAGAATTAATCTGAATAAAAACACCGTCAGCAAGAAAGTGCTTAACCAAATTTTAACAGCCGCACTATATCACGTCAATTATTGCCTTTAAAGTTTGTCTACAATATTATGCAACTATAGACAGGAGCTGCATAATTTGAGATGCAGCATCTCTTGGGACTAACTATATCTAATTCATCTACAGGAGACGGAAGATTATCAATCGGCCGATACTAAGTTGGACGACTTCAAAGCTGGGATGATACAGGTTCGATTCCAACCTTGAAACAAACTTTTGTATAATCAACAGCTATTATTTCAGTACATACTTTTATAATTTTAGACAAAGGTTCTGAAATAAATTATTATTAATATATTTTTTGGGTTCCGTACGCAAAGGGTAAAAACGGGACCCTATTACTAAGACCACACTGTCTGTCCGTCTGTCTGTCACCAGCCTGTATGAACCGTGAGAGCCAAACAGTTGATTTTTTTTGCATACCAACAGAATCACTACATAGTCTATACTAATATTATAAAGCTGAAGAGTTTGTTTGTTTGTTTGGACGCGCTAATCTCAGGAACTGCTGGTTCGAATTGAAAAATTATTTTTGTGTTGGATAGTCCATTTATCGAGGATAGGCTACTTTTTATCCCGATATTCTCACGGGATTGGGAGTTACGCGGGTGAAACCGTGGAGCGCAGCTAGTATAAAATAAAGTCGCTTTCTCTGTCCCTATTTCCCTTTGTATACTTAAATCTTTAAAACTACGCAACGGATTTTGATGCGGTTTTTTTTAATAGATATAGTGATTCAAGAGGAATGTTTATATGTATAATACATGCATAATATAGCCGTGCGAAGCCGGAGCGGGTCGCTAGTAACAGAATATTATAGTAAGGAACCCTTTGTGTGCGAGTCCGACTCGCACTTGGCCGATTTTTTATGTAGCTGCGGTCCGCGGTTTTACCCGCATATGTCCCGTTCCCGTAGGAATATCGGGATCAACAAAGCCTATATTACTCCCAAGGAATTGTGAATAAGATTTTAATGTATCTTTATACCAAGTTTAATCAAAATCAGTCCAGTAGTTTCGGAACGGATTCTTTATTAGTTTCGGAGTTATCGGTCGATCGAAAGTTGGTCGTCTGCGAGAGCTCTCCGAATTGAAGTTAATATGTGCTTTGAAATACAGCCCCAAGGCAGTTAAGTTTGATAGTCGATTAGTCTAGTTTAGAGTTAAATTGACCGAGCGAACTGTGGTCTCAGTTATGAGATGGTATGGCACTTGTACGAGGATATTGGTATGCATACCTGGACAGAATTGAATTGAGCTAAGTTCTTCTTGGAGAAGCCAAACTTGGCATGTTTTAGAAATACTTTTTAAATCTGAATGAATTTGAAATTCTCATGAAGGAATTCATTTGATAACCAGCATGACAAGTTTCCAAAAAAAATATAAAATAATTATAATGTTCCATTCGCAGATGGTCTCATTCACAATTCGTTAAGAATTCAGATTGTAGGCAGAGTGTTCCAATTAGTTGTAGCAAAGCGTTCCATTCGCAGATCGTCCCATTCGCGATTAGTTGTTACAACCATTATGTGATTCTAGAACATTCTTTTTTACAAGCTTTTAATTAGTTTCACCTGTCCCGCTGTTTGTCATCAAATCTTGCAAATTAAATTTAATCCACTTAAGTTGAATGTTTGCATTTTGGTCTCAGTTCGGATGACAATGCATTTTATTTGAAGTCGGTGCCTTTACAAACTGCATTCTTGAAGTGTAGAAATAGAGAACTCAATCGAAGTCAATTTAGAGGAGACCAGCTGGCGATACGGTTCGTCGTATACTATAATATCTCTATCTATAACACTGTAGTACGTGGCTGGAAAACTAGTCACATACACCTGAGGTATTGGTTAAAGAAAATTGGGTTTTTAAACGGAATAGTTTTTAAGAAGTAAAAATAAATAGCTTAAGTTTGCCTATTTATGTAACAAAGACAAACCTAGCTTTTCTTATTATTTCAAGCAAAAGTTCTCCAAATAAGTTCTATAAATAAATATTGCAGGACATTGCCGCCTAGCCCCAAGCTAAGTAACTAGACTTGTGTTATGGGCGCTAGACAACGGATATATTACTTATTCTTTTGACGTCCCAGTTGGCACAATGGTTACCATGCCGGACTGCCAAACACAGGGTTGCGGGTTCGATTTCCACCTCAGACAAATATTTAACAAATAATTTTGACTTCGACTTTGATTCGGAACTAGAAAAGAAATCAACCCCTTATTCAATAGGAAATTATACCTCACACATACATAATAATCATAAAATTAACAAAAACAACACATACTAAAGGTGTGTTATCCAAGGGTACCTACCTAGTTATTATACCCTATTTTCGTATATAATATTCATAACACGACAACGGGTTCAAACGTAATAATTAATTCTACGTTTTGCACCCTCGTTGGGCGAAAACAGACTTTAGATTTTTCTATATCGGCAGACAGTTTATTTTTATGAATAGTCAAAAGAAATTATGCGCACAGTGCTCGCAAAATGACGCATTGCCAAATTCGCAAAATGACATAGATATTGCAAAATTCGCCAAACGTTTTAATCTCAAAATGGCTGTTCTCAAAATGTCATAAAGAATTTTGTGTCCGAAAAGTTCGTATTTGTATGCTTTTAGGAATACTTAGAAGGGATTATGCACCCAATGCCAGTAATACGAATTTATTTATTGGGCATTTACAAAATGTCATTTTTTCAAAATGATTTTCTTTGAATGTCATAACAAATTTGAGTACTTACAAATAATAGATTAATACAAAATAATAGAGTGCGGGTTTATTTACTAGCTGAAGAGCGGTGTGGGCCTAGTGGTAGATACCTCGACTTTCATTCCGAAGATCGTGGGTTCGAATCTCAGCCGAACGCGCACCAATCGATTTTTCTAAAGGTGCGTACGGATAGCGCGTACACTGGTACGCGTAGTCAGTTTACGCGTGTCCGGAACGTCAAGGTGCGTACGGATTTATTTTTGGTCTCAGTATTTCTATATGTATAAATTTACAACATAAAAGTATCAAAATGTTCTATTCTTTGTTGTCTAGCTACCATAACACAAGCCTAGTTGCTTGAAGCAGCTTGAAGGTAGATGGCGCTGTGTGGGAATGTCTGGCAATATGTATTTATTTTTTATTATTATTTTTTAACAAGAGAATATCATAAACATCTTCTATCCTTATCCGTATCCTTTAGTAAATTTGTTCGGAAACGGTACGATTTGCAAAGTGCCGATCGGGAAGGTCCCATTTCGTCAAATTGTGTTATCCCATCCAGTTCACTTTAACCTCTAAAGAGTGCTCTGCCACGTTACTAGAGTAACCATATTTGTTGGAGTTTTAGAAACAAATATTTTTAAATAATAAATGTGAAATATTATAAATTCAAATGCATTTTTTTTATATGGACTCACATGAAATCACTTTGAAACTTCTAAGTTATAGTATAAATAAAATTTCTACGTTTTTTTTTGGGATAGTTCCAAAGCCTTATAAAGAATTAAGAAATGTTAATGTAGTATTTCGATTTATTCTTCTTCTTCTTGAGGTGCCATCTCTTACCGGAGGTCGGCTATCATTAAGGCTATTTTTACTTTTGACGCTGCTGCACGGAAAAGGGATCTAGTGCTTTGCTTAAACCATGTCCGGAGGTTCTTAAGCCATGACGTGCGCCTCCTTCCGGGTGGTCTCTTCCCTTGGATTTTTCCTTGCATCAGTAGTTGGAGCAGTTCGTATTTATCATTGCGCATGATATGACCAAAATACTGTAGCTTACGTTTCTTTACAGTACTTAGAACCTCCACTTTCTTATTCACCAACTGTAAAACTCGACTTCGATTTATTATTTGGTGATTTTCGTGAAAAACTGCATGTTTTTCGAATTATGGCAGGCATCCGTTACGAAATATTTTTATTTGAAGTTTCTAGACTCCATAAAAATTAAAAAATACTAATAATGCAACCTTAACACGGCTTGGGTTTTGGATCTGTAGATCAAAAGTTTTACTAAGCGTACATTTTTTTTCTTATGTAGGTCAGCGTTTGTAATGTAGGCCACTATTGTCACACGATTGTTAGTGACGATGCGGTTTAAGATGTAGCACGCGGTGTCTAGAAGATACCCATACGCTCGTGACTTGAAGACCCACAAAATAAACTGATCATTGACGGCCCAGTTGGCACAATGGTCACCATGCCGGACTGCCAAACACAGGGTTGCGGGTTCGATCCCGCCTCAGACATGTATTTATGCTAAAATATTTGTCTGTGGTCTGGTTGTTTATATGTAAGTATTATAAGTATAATATATTTACAAAAGAAAACTATATAAATAGTATATCCGTTGTCTAGCACCCATAACACAAGTCTAGTTACTTAGCTAGGGGCTAGATGGCGATGTGTGGAATGTCGTGCAATATTTATTTATATTTATTTATCATTCTCAGAAGGATCAATTGACCAAATCCAGGATGGATTTAGTGAGACATTTTTTTTCTTAGTTGATCCCTTCCCCAGATCCATTAAAAATAAACGGGGGACTTCGAGAGACGCAAGTGAAGGTACGGAGACAAGTGGCAGTGGCACAAAAACGTTTCCGACCCGTCCTTATTTAAACATGGTCACCCTACAAAACATAAAAACTATATAAAATTCCAAATGAAGAGCTGACTCGGCTCCACAACGTCACATTTCGCAACTCCCAAACGAGTTACGTAACCGTACAGATACCGTCAACGCAACCGGTTGCGATCATTGGGGACTGCTTGTGTGAATTGCTAAGCAGTTGCGAACATTACACTCTAGGGATGAAGATGAGACGGATTTTTTTTTATGAATTTAAAAAAAATATAAATTATTGTGACATTTCGCAAAAATATGCTCTTGAAAGAAATGTGTGACATATTGCGAATTTGATATTTTGTGAATGATCCTTTTAACTAATATTCGAAATTTATGTTAATACTAGCTGCGCCCCGCGGTTTCACCCGCGTAATAATTTTCTACGCAATTTTCTTAATATTTTCTTTCATAAGAACCTTCTCCTGACAATAACAAACACAACAAAAAAAGAATTGGCCAAATTGGTCCAGGCGTTGTTGAGTTATGCGCTTACCAACACATTTTGCGATTCATTTTTATATTATAGACTAGCTGTCCCGGCAAACGTTGTTTTACCATATTAAAAAAATGTGATAAATGAAGAACCGCTCGACCGATTTTGTGCAAACTTCACATTTATAAACCATCTACTAAATAGTCCGAACAAAGCTTAAACATTTGGTTTGGATAGGTGAGCCCGTTCTTGAGTTATAAAACATACAACGAAAAGTGGCATTGATTTTTATACATTGTTTTAAACAACAGTGACTGCTTGTAATTCAATATGAACTTTATACAATAGCAATAAAGGTCGTTTTAGTTAGAAAACGTTTGTATGGGAAAAAGAAAAGGGCTGTTTTTAGGGTTTTTCCGGCAATTATTCGAATTTTTCTCGCCGTAAAAGCCATCTTTGAACTTCAACGAACATTTAAAAAAAAGAATTGGCCAAATTGGTCCAGGCGTTGTTGAGTTATGCGCTTACCAACACATTTTGCGATTCATTTTTATATTATAGATTTTAATAAAAAGAGAAGAGTTTGGGGATGTAAGCGACTTCGCTTGCGTATTTTCTTTGAATTTCCGAATTTTTTAAAGAAAAATGCATTTCCAAAATTGCACTGCGACGTCTTTTAACTCTTGGCGTCTGACAACCACTAACTAAGACTTTTTTCATAATTTGACCAATATTCAATATAGTTCAATATTTTTGCGGTCGATTCGACGCCTAATTTTTCAAGAAGTGGCTACTCAGTCATTTTAAAATCGGGTAGAGATGGGATCGGGTAGAGTCGGGATGTAGCCGAGATATTTGAGGTCGAGTTACCACCTTGTATTTTTAAAAGATGGCTACTCGGCCAATGGCTGACAAAATCGAAAATTACCTAATTAATTAAAACCTAATTATCTTTTTGTTATCATTTTCATTAAAAAAAATATTTATTTTCAACAAATCGTAATATAAAATTGTTCCTTCCCTAATTATTTCTCCCAGCGTCAAACCATTTCATTTTCGCCTTACGTATTGCCACTTTCGTGATTTAATTTAGGGCGGTTGCAGACAACAGACGAAACGGTTGGCCGACGGCCGGCTAGTGAAGAGCAGGCGAACAAAAAAAAGTTAAGTGTTCCCACACTTTTTTTTCCCTTTTTTTAAGACTTTTCAAAAAATTATCCTCTGAGAATTTTTGTGATTTAATCGTGATTTAATCCCACGTCCCTAACGTAGCGGTGCTAATAACCATTCTTTTTTTTTAATTAATGGTAAATAGAGTAAATTATTTATGTTTCGCGACGAATTGCTCTTACGGTGCGCGGAAAACATCGTGATGCAATCCGTGGCTTAGTTGTCTTCAGACGTATTGACGAGTTCTCTCCTCTACACACGGTCGACTGAGCTGAGAGGTGGTATAGGTACTACAAGCCTACAAGGCTCATTGTCAACTAAGCAACAGGGATTACGTCTCACTTACGCGGCTTCTTCTCAGTGGTGGGCGCGTTCCGAGGGCATACATCCTAGCTTGGTTTTTTAAGACGTTTTGTACACTATAGTTCACTCCAGGGATCACTCACTAATAAAAACCACTTACTTTTACGATAGCACTGTTTAATTAACCACTCTCACATATACAAATATAAAACTCAACAAGTATCGTCTACCACCTAGGGTCACTATTCGATGTGCAACAACGATAGCGCGATTCAGGAAAATGTTGCAATTTGAGTGGCGCCATCTGTTGACGTTTATTGTAAACTCACACTAGTATTGATTGGACATTCCGCCCACCAAGAACTCTGTTCTTAATACAATAATAATAACTGTTAAAAGAAAACCAAAATAATCTAAGTATCAATCTCACAAAATCAAACAAACTTATGCAGTAATCTGTGAAACTAAGCTAATCAAAATAATAATCTCAAAGTGTACTTGAGTAATTAATAAAAACAGTTAAAGAAGAGTATAGGTAATCATAACTCATAACAAAGTGGATGTCTTGTGACACTACGATAGTAATATAATGCCGCCCACCGTGCTAAGCGCGCAGGGGGAAATGTGAATAAACAAATGCTTACAGACTAAATAGTATTTTAACTAAATAGTTAAACAAAACTCAATAAAAAAAGCTTACAAACTAAACAGTATTTTAACTAAATAGTTAAACAAAACTCAATAAAAAGGCTCTGAAACATTTAACAAAATGAAAAATAACTCAAAATTAACTCAAGTCGCATCATTTGTAGGGAAAAAACATAGTTTGTTACAAGGTCGTTTCAATACACCTTTATGCGTTTTAATGGTTACGACTCTTACAATGTTGTCGTTACCAGGATGAGTATCAATAATTTTACCTAACAGCCATTTGGCAGGAGGCAAATTCTCCTCTTTTATTAGCACAATATCTCCTATCTTTAGTTCTTTTTGTCGTGTTGACCATTTGTATCTATTATTTAACGTAACTAAATATTCTGTACTCCAACGAGTCCAAAAATGTTTAACCATTTTAGTACATAATTGCCATCGATCTTGTAAATTAACATTAGTACATTTGTCAGTAGTTACATTTAATAACGATTCACCTACCAAAAAATGGCCTGGTGTCAGAGGAAGTGGGTCATTCGGATCGTTACTCAAAACCGATAGTGGACGCGAATTAACGCACGCTTCAACCTCTGCCAACACAGTAGATAGTTCCTCGTATGTAAGTGTACTCTCTCCAATGACTTTACGTAGGTGTGTCTTAACCGAGCGAACTCCGGCTTCCCATAGCCCACCAAAGTTTGGTGCTTGTGGGGGTATGAAGTGCCAAGTAGTATTTTTCAGTGCAAGCGCCTGTGCTATGTCTTGTGTAAATTGTGATTTGGCACTGTTGAACATGTCTCTCAGTATTTTATCGGCTCCAACGAAGTTTGTGCCATTGTCGCTGTAGATATCTTGGCAATGGCCTCTTCTTGCAGTGAAACGCTTGAATGCGGCAAGAAATCCTTTTGATGTTAAGTCCGAAACTGCTTCAATATGCATAGCTTTCGTTACCATGCATACGAAAATACATATGTATGCCTTGTAGGATTTTGAACCTCTACCAGGCGAAAATCTTATATTAATGGGCCCTGCGTAGTCAACACCAGATGATTTGAACGGTTTGCTAGGCGTAATTCTCACTTCAGGTAGTTGACCCATCAATTGTGTGCTGTTGGTGTTCGAATATCTTCGGCATGTTAAGCATGTCCTGTAGTATTTTTTGACTCGTTCTCTGCCGCGTAAAATCCAGTATTTAGAACGAAGATGATTGAGCATAATTTGTGGTCCACCATGCAAGGTTCTGTAATGTGCATCTCTTATTAATAATTCTGTAAGATGACTCTTAGCAGGAATAATAATAGGATGACGTTCGTCGTAGCTAATGTTCGCTTGTTCGATTCGCCCACCTACTCTTAATATGCCAGTTTTATCTAAAATTGGATAAAGAGTGTGAAGCACGCTTTTCTTGGGGACAGTTTGTTTATTTCGCAAATGCTCAATCTCTGCGTCAAACTCAAACTCTTGTGCTTGTTTTATACAAATTTTAAGTATATCGTTAGTCTCATCTGTAGTAATGAACTTAGGTAAGGTGTGACGTTCATTTTCTGATTTTGTCCATAAAGAAACTCTTTTGCAATATGAAAGAACTCGTAACATTCTCGTTAAATTTGAAAATCTAGTCCATATAAACTCTTCTGTCTTATCTTTTATTATGTTCATTGATTTAATCCGTGTTTCTTCTTGTGTTTCAGGTATCTCTTCGTGTTTTCTGTTCAGGTTTATGTCGTATATCCAGCTAGGTCCATGCCACCATAAATTATAGATTTGTAACTCTGCAGGCCGTAATCCGCGTGATGCGCAATCTGCGGGATTTGTCTCAGTCGATACATGATCCCATTGCTCGTAATCTAATATTGTTAGAATTTCAGACACTCTGTTACTCACAAAAGTCGACCATCTCGAAGCTCCTCCTTTAAGCCACGCAAGCACAATTGTTGAATCAGTCCATGCAAATAGTTGTTGTTTAGGAATACTCATTACCTGTGAAATCTCAGATAGTAATTTTGCAGCTAATGCCGCACCACAAAGTTCAAGTCTGGGGATTGAGAGTTCCTTTTCTATTGGAGCTACCTTAGTCTTCGCTGATACAATTGCTACATGTATCTTGTTAGTGTGGTCTAAAACTCGAAGATAAACAACTGCGGCGTATCCAGCTGTAGAAGCGTCAGAAAATGCGTGTAGTTCCAGTTTGCAACCGCGCGTGCTGTTCAACCATCTCGGTATAGTGATTGTGTGTATCTCACTCAGTTCTGTTCTGAAGTTTAGCCACTCTTGTAATAATTCACCAGTTAATTTATCGTCCCAACCCAACTGTTGTTTCCAAACCTTTTGTAAAATTAATTTAGCATGAATCACTATAGGAGCAATCCAGCCCAACGGGTCATATAGTCTAGCGATGTCAGATAGCATTTGCCGCTTTGTTACGTGATCTCTCTCTTTAGGTAAGTTAATGTTGTACTCAAAACAGTCCGTTTGTCTATTCCAGCAAATTCCTAATACCTTTAACATGTTGTCACTCTTGATTGGTACTGATGTCTCTTTACTGTGTTTGTCTTGTCCTATATAGTTAAGTAAACTCTTACTGTTACTGCTCCATTTTTGTAATTGAAATCCTCCACTGTTCATCAATAGATTCATCTCGTCGTAAAGGTGTATAGCTTCGCTCTCAGTCTCACATCCGGTCATTAGGTCATCTACATAATAATCGGTCTTTGTTATTGCAGCAGCAGTTGGATACTTTGTTTGTTCTTCGTTAGCTAGTCTCTGCAGTGTCTTAACCGCAAGGTATGGAGCACTTGCTGTTCCAAAAGTGAGTGTAATCAATCTGTAATGTTGAATAGGCATTTCTAAATTTGATCTCCATAGTATTCGTTGGAAGTTAACATCATCTTTGTGCACTAGCACTTGGCGGTACATTTTAACTAAATCTGCAACAATACATATTGGATGTGTACGCCATCTCATTAGTATGTGTCTCAGATCCTGTTGAACTTTAGGTCCAACTAGTAACTCATCATTTAGTGTAACACCATTTGTGCCCTTCGAAGAAGCATTCATAACGACGCGTACCTTTGTTGTTTCTTTATCGTCTCTGACAACAGCATGATGTGGAAGATAGTTGGCACGTGGGTTATCAAGCTCTTCAGGTGGAACAATTTCCATGTGGTTTAAAGTAAGGTACTCTTCCATTACTATTTCGTATTCTTTTCTCAAATTAGTATCTTTCTGTAGTCTTTTCTCTAAAAATAATAGTTTTCTTTCAGCTATCATTTCTGTATCTCCGTATAAACACTTCGGGTCTTCATTTTTAAAAGGTAATCGCACAATAAATCTTCCGTTCTCGTTTCTAGTTGTAGTCTCTTCGTAAAATTTCTCACATTGTTCTTCCTCTCTCGTCAATCTTTTCGTAATTAAATCTGGTTCTGCTTCGATCTCCCAAAATTTCTTTAGTATGTCATCGGTTCTCACTTGTATGTGTGTGCTTATGTGGTGTATCTCTCCTTGTGTATCGCTAGTTACTCGTCCAGATAAGATCCAGCCAAAAGCGGTAAGTTGTGCAATTAGGTTTCCGGAAGGATGTTTAATCATGTCGTTGTTTAAAATTTCACTGTATATCTCTGCTCCTAAAAGGACGTCAATTTTACCGGGTGTTGCGTAGTTTGGATCAGCCAATTGTAGATGTTCTAATTCTATCCATTCAAATGAACCTAACTTGTCACTTGGAAGCATTGAAGTTAGAGTACTCAATACATACGCGTTGATTCTGTATATAGCATTTGGATTATGACGTGATTCTAATACTAACGAAACCGAATATTTAATTCTCGTTTGACCATCACCTAACCCAGACACCACACCATTTATTGGGGTTCGCTTAAGATTAAGTAATTGTACAGTAGATTCGCTTATAAAGGAAGCTTGCGAGCCTTGATCCAATAGTGCTCGTATGACGTATTTCTCCCCGTTTCTCGCGTGTGCGTTGACAGTAGCTGTAGCTAGTAATACACTGTGACGTTGTAGCCCTTTTGCAAAATTAGACACAATTCTCGTCTCGTTTGGTTTTCTCTCACTCTTGTTCTTTGTATCTAACTCTCCTTCTCTTGTGAACCTCTCGTTGTGTGTAGAGTCGTCTCTCTCATTGTGAAGCATCGTATGATGTCTCTTGCCACATTTTCTGCAGCATGTAGGTTGACGACACTTGTGAACTACATGATTTGGACACATGCAGTTAAAACATAATCTTTTGTTTTGTACAAAATCGATTCTTTCTTTTGTAGGTTTTTGTGCAAACTTCTCGCAGTGATAGATGTAATGCTGACCGTTACATAATGCGCAATCGCCTTTGATCTCTCCGACTGCTGCATGAAATGATTTCTTTGTGTATTGAGTTGTTCTATTATTATAAGTTGACGGCTTCAATTGTTTGTTACAATCAATCATTTCTAAGCTATGAAATTTGTTTTCTAGAAACTCGGTCAATTGTTTCCATGTGGGTAACTCAGTTGTTGAGTGTAAATTCTGTTCCCATTCTTTATGTGTACTGGTATCTAGTTTAGACACTACCAAATAAACGATGAAAGTATCGCATGATTTTGTATCAACTCCGAGGTTTCCTAGTGATTTTAAGCATGAAGTCGTCGTATCGAGTAGTTGTTTCAGTGCGTTTGCTGACTCAGTAGTAATTGCTCTTTGTGCGAACAAAGTCTTTAACACCGCGTTAGCGTTGTATCTCTTGTTGTTGTATCGTCTCACTAGTTGGTTCCAAGCTTCTTCGTAGTTCTGATCAGTAGTAGGAAAGTTACGTATCAGTTTCTCTGGCTCGTCGGTTAAGTTTCCCTTCAAGTAGTGTAGTTTTTGTACGTTGGATAACCCTGCATTGTTGTGTATAAGTGAAACGAACATGTCGTAAAAACTTTGCCATTCCTCATATTTGCCGTTAAATGTAGGTATTTGTATTCGTGGAAGTGGAGTCTCTGTAGGTTTAGTTGTCTCATGTGCTATCGCGTAAGTATTCGTAGTTTTAGTTTCTTTTACTTGTAGTGCTGTTCTTAAGTTGCTTTTGTAAGTGGTGTAGCATTCGACAAATGTCTCATATAAATCATCTGTGAAGTATTTTAATGTATCTTGAGTAGTCTTTGGTACGACCGATATTAACTTCTTATGACCTTCTTTAAAGTCATTCCAAAGTTCATCTACAGTCTGCAATTTTGTTTCTATGTATGGTGTTTTCAATCTCTCTTTTGGTGTTTTCTTGTAGTTTATTTCCGCCTTTAGTAGTCTCTCATATAAGTCACTTTGTACTATAAGTAGTTCGTTAGCCATTGCTTTGTAGTAGAAAGTTCAGATATGACAACGTTGAAAATTCTTCAAAGTTAATGTAGTAGGTATAAGCGTAAAATTTTATAAGTCCAGTATGACACGAAAATTTTTCTAAGTCGATATAGTATAATTTGAAAAATTCTACAAGTCCAAGATTCGACCAAAATTTTTCTAAGTCGATATAGTATAATTTGAAAAATTCTACAAGTCCAAGATTCGACCAAAATTTTTCTAAGTCGATATAGTATAATTTGAAAAATTTTACAAGTCCAAGATTCGTCCAAAATTTTTCTAAGTCGATGTAGTATGATCACGAAAATTTTACAAGTCCACAATATTTTTTCACTAAATTTTTATAAGTTCCGCATTCCACTGAATTTAGTCTATCTTAATATTTCACTCACTGCACTATGTCTATTACTCACGATTTTACCAATGTCCAATAAATCCTTTCCCGGTTTCGGCACCATGTACACTATAGTTCACTCCAGGGATCACTCACTAATAAAAACCACTTACTTTTACGATAGCACTGTTTAATTAACCACTCTCACATATACAAATATAAAACTCAACAAGTATCGTCTACCACCTAGGGTCACTATTCGATGTGCAACAACGATAGCGCGATTCAGGAAAATGTTGCAATTTGAGTGGCGCCATCTGTTGACGTTTATTGTAAACTCACACTAGTATTGATTGGACACGTTTTAATTTGATTTTATTTAAGTGAGTCCAAATGAATATAGAATTTTGACTTTGATTTTACGAAACAATTGATTTGTTTTACAATTAGAACAATCGGTCGATTTTAAATTATTGTCTGTTTTCGCCCTAAATTTAATTCCTTCATTTTCGGCGTTGCAAACAAATGTTAATATTTAAAAAAAAAACGTTTAATTCCGACGCACGTGTTGTCCACAAATTAATTTCGACATTCTCTAGGGAATTCAATTTAAAAGACGGAATGTTTTTGATGGTGAATTAATTTTTTCCCACTATTTATTTATATTACAAAATTCTGATAAAATCAAAATGTACTTTGTTATTGCAAATAAAATGGATTTAATTTAAACTAATTTTTTTTGTTGTTAATGTGGCATAATAGATTAGTTTTCTCAATCATTTTTTTTTCTTATAGATGTTTAAATTTTTACAAAAACAGAATACAAAAAAAATATCACTACCTATAGAAACTTATTAAAACATTCTATATAAGCATAAATAAAATTATTTTCAATTTATTGGAGTCAAAATTTGTATAAAATGACCCTGCAAATACCTAAGGGCCCACTGTCAATAATGGCACATTCTCAAAATGTTACGTTAATTATGGTAATTTTCCCGAATTAATTCTGAATAATTCTTCTAATTTAAATCAAAAATTTTATTTATATTTTTCTTGGTAATGTCTTAGGTGTTACGTACCTACGTAACCTTAAAAGAATTACAAGATTTTCTGTTACACCCTGTACGTACAATAGTGTACTAATCAGTGCTAAGCAATGAACAATGTTAACTAATTTTGAAAATTAGCTCTCCTTATTCTTTGTCAAAAATATAGGTGAAAGAATTATTTCGATACGTCAATTAGTTTCCGATTTATAGAAATAAACTAAGCGGAGCGTTATACAATGACGTCACACGCGGGGACTCGTTTATCGTAAGTTTAAATTCAAAATCAAAACTAATAGGTATTTTTGACTATAACAAAAACTAGTGTAAGGAGAATCCTCTCTTGAGAGCAGAAAAGTGACGTCACGTCCGTTATTATAAGTCAAATTTGCTGTGTGCAATGCCGATTCCTACCACCATCTATATAAGCGAGCGCTTTAGTGGTAAGCGGGTTCATTCTCTGCTTGGTCGTCAGTTGGTAAGGTGTTTGGGTTCGACGCTGCATACAGTAAGACGTTTCCATTTTTATTGTTAAAGTGTTTTCATGTTTACTAATTGAAAGCTAACTATTGTTGCTCATATTTGAAATAGTTTTAGACTTAGTAATTACAATGTGATTTATATGCTAAAACAGTTATTTATCTCAAATCTACCTTAATACTTAACTACCTATAGGTTTAGCTGCTATTTTGAATGATTATCGCTTCTGATTCCTAAAATCAGCAGTGGCATAGGATCATTCTTCCCCTGATTTCTAATACTAGTGTATTTGTATACATACAAGCTTTACTGTAACAAACTTTCAACCGATTTGGTATACCTATTAACATTCTTAATTAAAGAGGGAAAAATATAAAATAGTGTAACTAAATAATCTATTGTAACGGAGGCGCCACTTTTCCCCTCGAACCATACATCAGCCAGCACTGAATACTAAAATATTAAAGAACCGCGGGGGCGCGAATCGAACTAAGCCCTTTGAATATTCTAGCGCCCTGTGCTTCGTAGAACTACCTGTGGAAAGAAATTACTGTAAGGCTCATTTAAAAAAAAAAGAATAGTATGCCTCTATAGATGGCAGCAGCACCTTATTGTACCGGATAAAAAAAACGAGGCAAAATGAAGAAACTTCTTAATTTAGTGTCCGTCAGCCGGGCAAAAAAAGTGCTTCTAGAGCGAATTGGTTCGGTGAATAATTAGTGCTCAGTCTGCTGTAAATGTGCGCGAAATAAAAAATTAGTGCATGTAGGCATTGAGGAAAAAAACGGGAAAAACAAATTCTGCTGGAATGACGGTGCTCCAGCAGGAAGATTTTTAAACGAATGACCGGAGAGGTATATAATGTATATCGGCGGATAGCTTATATTTGTGCATAATTGTGCGCGAATAATTAAATTTGTGCGTCTTAGGGTTTTCGAGATATTTCATTTCCTGCTGGGCTGACGTTTTGCAAAAACTTGTATCTCCGAAACCATTGAATGTGCGACCTTGGATTAAACATATATAAGTAGCTCTTAATTTGTGCGTATTTGTGCGCTAATTTGTTTTTCATAAATATCTACTGTTTAAGAGAAATCATGCAACCCTGAAAATTCGAAAGAAACTCCTTGCGCTTAAATGAGAACACGCAGAGGTTCACTGAAAGCGGTATTTGGCTCGTTTTGTTATTCTTTACATGTATAATAAGTTTCAAGACAGTACATACGCGCATTTTTCAATAATAACACTTCAAGTCAAATCTGAAAATGTCATAGCTTTGCAAGAAACCTATTCAACTAAAGATATGTGCGTATATACCAAAAATTAGAGTGCCTTTTGAAATACATATCCTGAAAATTTCAGCTTCAAATGTCGCGTATTTAAGTAGATATAAACGAAAAACAAATCATAACTTCAGTTCTTGGCTAACCGACCAAATTCGAATGGTCACGAAAAAGCGACGGTTTCATACATTTTGATGACTTCTTAAATGGACTGTATTATACTGAAGCTGTTGTCCGTACAGTCGCGCTTAGAACGTTTATAGAGGTTTTAGTGCATTATCATTTTTTCAATAGGTAGTAGGTACATTAGAGAAATATTTTTATCTAATATATATAAATCTCGTGTCACAATGTTTGTCCTCAATGGACTCCTAAACCACTTAACCGATTATAATAAAATTCGCACACCATGTGCAGTTCGATCCAACTTGAGAGATAGGATAGCTTACATCCCGATATTCCCACGGGATCGGGAGTTACGCGGGTGAAACCGCGTAGGGCAGCTAGTATCCTATATATCCTACTAATATTATAAATGTGAACGTTTGTGTGTGTGTGTGTGTGTGTGTATATGTATGTTTGTTACTCCTTCACGCAAAAATTATTAATGACATTATTAATGACAAAAAATATTAATGACAAACTTATTACTACGTGGAATTGAAACTTAAAATGCCAAATCGAGCATAAGATTATGCTAAATTGGCAACACTAGATATACCCCGGACACTATTGGAGCGGGGTGAGTGAACCGAGAGCACACCGAGAGCGGAGAGCGGTGCGGGAGGCAAGGAGCGAAATACGTCTTAACTAGCGTCTGACTCTTTCCCACTAATGCCGCATTCTGTGTAACTGTTTCACACAGAGCGAGTTACAACCACCCGGCGCGCGGCGGCCGGAGATTTGAACCTACACAATCGTCTTTTTATGCAATTTTAAAATCAATGCAATGGTGCCCGCACATTGATACGCGCCGAATTGTTTGCCGTCCACCTTATAATAATAGAGATAAGGTACATACCTACATTTATTCATTTATTTATTTCAGTGTCGGCCGCCTCTGACGATGCGGACGACTCTGATGACGTCATCGGAAATATAAATGTAGATACCTTATCTCTATTATTAGAAGGTACCTTTTTCCGTGGACGGCAAAAATTCGGCGCGATCGGCGCGTATCAATCTGCGTCCACCTTTAAAGTAATATTATTATAATTTTATTACTTATAATATTATTTATTAAGCACAAACCCGACATTTTTGTATTGCGAACTTAGTAAAATGAAGTAGATACTTACCTACCTGAGCTATCAATAATCTATAATAGGTAAGGAAGATAAAAGCGTACTTACTAGTTTCTACTATCTTTATCTCAAAATAAAACTTTTGCAACTTCCCATAACACTTTTCCAATTCACAGTACCTAAACCTAATTAACTGCTTCAGTATAATACAGTCCATTTAAGAAGTCATCAAAATGTATGAAACCGTCGCTTTTTCGTGACCATTCGAATTTGGTCGGTTAGCCAAGAACTGAAGTTATGATTTGTTTTTCGTTTATATCTACTTAAATACGCGACATTTGAAGCTGAAATTTTCAGGATATGTATTTCAAAAGGCACTCTAATTTTTGGTATATACGCACATATCTTTAGTTGAATAGGTTTCTTGCAAAGCTATGACATTTTCAGATTTGACTTGAAGTGTTATTATTGAAAAATGCGCGTATGTACTGTCTTGAAACTTATTATACATGTAAAGAATAACAAAACGAGCCAAATACCGCTTTCAGTGAACCTCTGCGTGTTCTCATTTAAGCGCAAGGAGTTTCTTTCGAATTTTCAGGGTTGCATGATTTCTCTTAAACAGTAGATATTTATGAAAAACAAATTAGCGCACAAATACGCACAAATTAAGAGCTACTTATATATGTTTAATCCAAGGTCGCACATTCAATGGTTTCGGAGATACAAGTTTTTGCAAAACGTCAGCCCAGCAGGAAATGAAATATCTCGAAAACCCTAAGACGCACAAATTTAATTATTCGCGCACAATTATGCACAAATATAAGCTATCCGCCGATATACATTATATACCTCTCCGGTCATTCGTTTAAAAATCTTCCTGCTGGAGCACCGTCATTCCAGCAGAATTTGTTTTTCCCGTTTTTTTCCTCAATGCCTACATGCACTAATTTTTTATTTCGCGCACATTTACAGCAGACTGAGCACTAATTATTCACCGAACCAATTCGCTCTAGAAGCACTTTTTTTGCCCGGCTGACGGACACTTAATTTATTGTCTTTTTGACGTGATAACGTCTAATCTAATCGATGAACACCGTACTGAACTCACAAAAAAGTGTCATGTTATTGACATGGTAGGTAACCATAGCAACATTGTAATGTTACGGGACCGTGAGTTATTGACAAGGTAACCATAATAACGTATTATCGTTGCTATGATTACCATCAATGTTTTCTTATAATGTTATCACGTATAATAATCGTCCGTTAACCGATTTTACAGACAACCATTTTTTTGCCAAATTTGACACTTACAATTTTGTTAATTAAAACGTCTTGACCGAGTAAGTGCCGGAGCGACCTGTCTCTGAGAATCCCAATTTGATTACATTTTGTTTCAATATTTTTTCTATTGTTACTTCAGTGAAAAAACAGCGATTCTAGTGAAACCCATTGCGTTTCATTACGCCCCTTTAGTTATTTACGGACTTAACAAATATGTTCGGTGAGAATTGTTCGCAAATTACACAAAATGGTGTTTGAATTTTTGGTGGTTTACGTGGGCAATTCGGGTCTGTTTTTAATTATGGGAGATAAGCAACGCCCCGAATTTTCACCAGCGTAATTTTCGATCCCGTGGCAATATCATAATTAAAAATAAGCCCAAAATTCATTTTTTTTTTGCAATATATAATTTTTTTTGTTTACACGCACTAAAAATAATCTAGAATTGTCTTGTTAAAGTTAGTCTCAAAATGTTCAATTTGCAGAATATTAAAACACAATTTCAAAAATATTTCTTAAATATTAAAATTACAACAATAATCTTAAAAATAGATATCAATTATCATTAAATTACTAGAACATAAATAAACATTGCTTTAATAAAATGTTTAAACCCCTCTTGCGTCATAGTCACAAAATGTCTAATTTGCAGAATATCAAACTTAAGATTAAAAAGTACACTTAATAAAAATGTCAACATACTTGTAAAACCACATAATAAATAAAAAGAGAGACAATAATCTTTAAACACACTCGTGACTACGATCGGTGCAGGCCGACCGAAATGTCGGTAGTGGTTATAATGGGATCACGACACATGTTTTAAGAAAGAATCTTAAAACACAATTTCATTTTACCTAATTAAATTATTAAAACATAACATTGCTTTTAGCGTAAAAAATCAGATTACGACCAATTAGGACCCCTCATTGGACACTTGCA
The DNA here is from genome assembly GCA_907269075.1 of Idaea aversata. Classification (NCBI taxonomy): domain Eukaryota; kingdom Metazoa; phylum Arthropoda; class Insecta; order Lepidoptera; family Geometridae; genus Idaea; species Idaea aversata. The sequence continues at coordinate 1,470,885 of OU026109.1, forward strand.
TGACAAGCGTACGCGCTGTTTGACAAAGACATGTGTTATTACGTCACAACATGTCAAAACACAAACCCAACAAAACGAAATTACAGCTCTATTACTAACTCACTAAAACTATTCGAAAATCAACCAACCGCAAACTTAACTTTGTAACAAAATTACAGCTTGCACCTAATTCTATGCACTGGTATACGAATTTAGTTTTTAAATTCAGAACAATAAAGGTGAGAAAGATTGTAATCTAAAGACATTTTGTAAATTTGTCGAAATTTCGTGGAATCCTAACTGATTTATACGTTCGCGACCTATGTTTTGACATTTACTGAGTTAGATAAACGTCAGGCGAACCTGATTTATTAGTAGTAAATTGGACAGGATAGTGTCAAATAATATAATGCTTTATTAACTGGCAAATAAAGTGTTAAATTGATTGGTATTGTGACGAAAAAATCTAGATTAATTGATGCAATCTGTTTGGGAATTCATTATAATTTGTTTAAGTGATTTTTTAAAAGTTTTTATGTTAGGATAATTAATTGATTAATGTCCCATTTTTGATTCATTTCCATTATTTAATTTTCGTCTTTAAGAATATAGCGCACTACATAAGAAATGCGAAAATATTACTTTGTTCCCTCTTTTCACTCGGCTCTACTGATTTCAATTGATTTGACGAGCCAGTTGGCACAATGGTCACCATGCCGGATTGCCAAACATAGGGTTGCGGGTTCGATTCCCGCCTCAGACAAGTATTTATGCTTAGATATTTGTCTGTGGTCTGGTTGTTTCTATGTATTATAAGTATATATTTACAAAAGAAAAGTTTAAAAGTAGTGTATCCGTTGTCTAGCACCCATAACACAAGACTAGTTACTTAGCTTGGGGCTAGATGGCGATGTGTGGAATGTCCTGCAATATATTTATTTTTTATATTTTATTTATATTTAATTAAAATTTGTAAAGTGATAGTCCTTAGTGGTGAAAAGAATTTAGGCTAATTTACAATGACTTCTGTGACGGGTCGCAGCTATTCTTTATTTATCTACCTATCTATAACCTTATCATATTAAAAAGAAGAAAGAAATTTTGATTTTTTGTTTGTAACGAATGTGCTTCAAAATTATAAGACCGATTTTGATGAAACTTGGTATGAGGATACATTGATTCATTTGGAATAACATAGGCTACTTTTTATCACGATATTCCCATGGGATCAGGAGTTACGCGGGTGAAAACCGCGGTTCGCAGCTATTAATAAATAATAAATAAATAAATATTGCAGGACATTCCACACATCGCCATCTAGCCCCAATTTAAGTAACTACACTTGTGTTATGGGTGCTAGACAACGGATATACTACTTATATACTTTTCTTTGTAAATGTATACTTATAATACATAGAAACAACCAGACCACAGACCAATATCTAAGCATAAATACTTGGCTGAGGCGGGAATCGAACCCGCGACCTAGTGTTTTGCAGTCCGGCATGGTGACCATTGTGCCAACTGGGTCGTCAACTAGTAATATAATGAAACTTGAACTAACTAGACCTTATATTGTGCTGCCATTTGATTTAAAACACAATAGGCTTTAAAAGTCAGTAGGTAGGTAAATACAGCAAGGCAGTAGGTAATAAAGTTATCTATCTATCTACAGCGTGTTCTATAAATGAAAACGTCAGTAAACACCAGAACAAACAATAAACAAACAACATACAACGTTATTGTCCACGACGACGCAGCACCGGATGTGGCTCGGTGACCGCTCGTTCGAAGGCTCTACAATTATCACGGCTTAGATTGTTCGCATATTGTGTTGATGTTAGGACATCCTGTATAAGGTAGGTGCTAGGTTTTGCACGCGACTTCGTCCGAATTTTACAAAATTATTTTTTAGCGGATTCCTACGTTATAATAGTTATCTGTATGCTAAATCTTAGCCCAATAATATGTCAATTGGTTATAGCTGTGTCAAATATATCAGGCGGTCAGTCAGGACATTAAATTTTAAATTAATAGATTTTTGGAGTACCTACACCTACTTTTAAATATTTTTTTAAAATGACGGACCGTTTGTCATTTTGCAAATAAGATATTTTGCTAATAACTCAAAACGAATTTAGTAGTAAGGTTTCTTTCTTATGATGGAGTGCATTTTCCAAAAATATAGTTTGGTAAAGTTTGCAAATGCGCCATTTTGAGAAAGCCACATTTTAACAAAATATATTTAACTATACCTATGTCATTTTGCAAATATTTGATCGTCTTTTGTTTTTTTTAACGTCTCAAAAAAAATGTTATTTATCAATCATACTAGTAGTGACACGGGTTGAAAAAAATCTTCCCGTGTCACCACTGGTAGTACCACGGGAAGTAAACGAACATTTCACGCCCAATCGAAAGCAACAATGATTAACAAGCAAAATATCGACATTACAGCGAATACTTCGATACTTTTATTACTTTTATCCGTAATTCAGTCGTCTGAAACATCTGTTTGACGATTCTTAAGCTTATGACCAAAACGGTTACAGATTTATATAAAACTTTTTTTGTTTTTATAGCTCTCGAAATTGGAATGTCGAGATTTTGATGCCACCGTTTTATTATACTGATAAAGTTGAACTATAAAATAAGAGACTAAATATCTATACCTACTATAATAGAGACAACACTTTTTTTTATTTTTTATTAATAATGGGTTTGCACTTGACCATAATATGCCTGATGGTAAGCATCATTATGGCCTACGATGGAGCGTGCTTACACAGTAGGAACCGATTCACTCTCGCTTTGAAGATCGCTAAGAACACATACATTAGAATAAATAATATTTTTTGACTCGATAACGTCTATTAAATTGGTGGAACACCTGCATTCACAAAAAAAGTGTCTGGCGAAATATCGTGCGACGTTCCGTTCCCGATGTCATCATGCGTCATGGTAACATTAGGAATCAGAGTATTTTATAATAATATCGCTTATCTGGGCTTATGTTATGGTGACCAGTGACGAATAGAAGACTTATATAAGTAAAGGAAAACAAAAGAAAAAAAACTTCTTTATATAAAATTATCACGTAAAATAATCTTCTGTAAACCAACTTTACAAACAACTATTTGTTTTTTTTTACATTATATAATAAATTGTCAAATGTACGTATTTAGGGACAAATTCTTTAGTCAACTAATCCCGATCGAACCTGCGGGTTCAGTTTAATCGGGATCAAGTAATTATTTAAGTAAGTAAGCTGTAAGTATTTATTATACTATAGTTATTCCATCTCACGAAATGAATTTTATTATGATTATTCCAAAATGCAGAGTGGCACATAAGTATAAGTATTCAATTTAAGTTTACCAATTATTTATCTGGGCAAGTTCAAAACTACGTATTAGATCAACTTCAAGTGGGTTCAGTTTAATACGCAGGTTCAGTTTTAGCAGGATCAGTTGACTACAGTACCGATCAAAGTTTTGTTAAGGTGAAAGGGTACCTGCGTTGTCTCCATACAAACGTAGTCGACTGTTTCCTCCCTGGATAATGACACTAGCTCAAATATTTTTGTGCCATAAAACCTATAACTGCCATGACTATGCCCCTATGTTTTGGTTTTTTTCATTTTCTAATTATCATAGAAATTAAAATTTAAAAAAAAATTAGAAATAATAAAAAACAAAAATAGGGGCATGGTCATGGCAGTTATAAGTTTTATGCACCAAAAATATTTGCTCTAGTGTCATTATCCAGGGAGAAAACAGTCGACTACGTTTGTAACAGTTTTTATGGAAAAAGCCCCCGGTACCCTTTCCTCTTAAGAAAAATGTTTAATTTTGTCCTCTATTGTAACATTTATATATTTTATATCTAACTAGATGATATCTATGGATTTGGAGGAATTTTCAGTTTTATTACTTATTGGAAGGTGAGCGATTGTGAGAAGATTTTTTTGAAATTTATCGCCTGTAAAAGATTGACTCAGTTTTTGTTACTTCAAGATATATTTTTATTAGTTTTTCTTTCCGCACGTCTGAAGATGGTTGTCAATATTATATCGTCGTTGAGTTTTTGACGATAATCTAAAATGATTTATTCCACCACAAAAAGCACACAATAACAGATCGACAAATAAAATAAGAAAGAAAGAAAAACAAAAAAAAAGGAGATAAATTGTGCGCGAAACGTTGCAAATAGGACACTGCTTAGTGATGAATTTGAAAACTATGACACAGGTGCCAGTTCGGTGCTGGCAAACGAAAAACAAAACGGATATTTCACCAAACCGTTCCGGAATAAAATAAAGCTCTGCTACACAGTTAAAGACAAAGCAAAAACAAACAATATACATTCATACCATTTCGCGCAATTTCGCGCCGTTTCGCGCACTTTCTTACAAAGATGGCGTTCCGTAAGTGTAGTTTTAGATACTTTAACTTTTTAAAGGAATTAAACTTGGAACGTTTACTAAAATAGCTGTTAAAGTGTCTTTAAAACTTGCTTATTTATTTGTTTCTTTAGAGTAAGTAAACGGACATTTTGAATTTTAGTCATTTTGTAACTAGACTCGTAGTTCGAAAAACTTTTTTAACTACAAAGTAAAGTTATTTGAAATGGGATAAGTATAAGCACCTACTATATGTTTTTGTCTTTATTTTATCGTTTTAAATAACTTTAGTGATAGTGAAAAATAACTAAAATTATCATCATCACTTCACTATCACTTATATCACTACATAGTATAAAACAAAGTTGCTTTCTCTGTCCCTATATCCCTATGTATGCTTAAATCTTTAAAACTACGCAACGGATTTTGATGCGGTTTTTTTAATAAATTGAGTGATTCAAGAGGAAGGTTTATATGTATTACATGCATCATATAGCCGTGCGAAGCCGGGGCTAGATTTATAATTGTTTAAGTATATGAAAATGTTCAATACCATCTGCGAATGTGAAGATATGCGAAAGGGACTTTACGATAGTATGTTCAATTTGGAATCAATTTCTATGCATTCTGCCATAATTTCCCAAAAAAAATTAATAATATAGATTTTTATTAGTCTAACAAAATAAATTTAAAAATCTGCAAACAATGTGTCTTATTACAGTTTATTATTGGCTCATTTAAATCGTATAAAAGCGAGGTACATCCAATGGCAACAGCTAGTATATAAATGAGACATTCTAGTCTCGATGTCTCGGATGAGTCAGAGAGGATACCACTAATGTTGGTACAGATGTCGTACGTCACTCGCACGCTATCATAATTCTGTACTGATACAGACCAAGAGGTCGACGTTACTATACAAAGAAAGAAAATAAAGAAAGAAAGATAACATTTCGACGACCGGGGTGGTGACCATTGCAGTCCGCCGTGGTGACCATTGTGCCAACTGTGGCACAATGGTCACCACGCCGGACTGCCAAACACAGGGTTGCGGGTTCGATTCCCGCCGCAGACAATTATTTATGTTTAGATATTTGTCTGTGATCTGGTTGTTTCTATGTATTATAAGTATATATTTACAAAAGAAAAGTATAATAGTATAACATTTTTCAAGCACCCATAACACAAGTCTAGCTACTTAGCTTGGGGCTAGATGGCGATGTGTGGAATGTCCTGCAATATTTATTTATTTGGACAAGCACACGACACAAGCAGTCCAAAAAGTAGTAATAAACATAAAAGCACTGGCAAAAAACACAAAAGTATAAAATAAAAACGAATATTACATAATGTAATGGTTTTTCCCCGAGATCGGGACTTATGTGGTGAAACCGCGGGGCGCTGCTATTTCAGATAATTATAAAGCATACCTATGATATTTATATTTTCAAGGCGCAGTTAACAAACTATTTCGATTTCTAACTAGACTATTTTAAAAAAATACTACATTTTTCGAACGTAGCGGGCAATATGCATTGTCTAATATAATACAGAGAATTGTTTGTTTGTTTGAATTAATTAGGCTCCAAAACTATTGGACCGATTTTGATGAAACTTGGTACTTGGATTGGATTGAACTTGGATACATTGATTAACTGGGAGTGTTATAGGCTACTTTTTATCTCGATATTCCCACGGAATCGGGACTTATGCAGGTGATGGTATATATTTTACTTTACCCATTCGGGCAATAAACGATTTCTCAGATACTTATTATTTATTATCTGTCTTTTGTATTCACTATTCTCTGTAACTATCTCTTATTGTTTCTTTTTTTGTGTATACTATGTAGTGTTTTTGTTTAAATAAATTATATTAAATTCTATTCCATTTTGTACAGTGACCTCTTTAACTACACAGTTTATTTTCGTATTGGAAGTGGCGCGGTGACAGACGGACACATGCAAAACATTCCTACAACACATTTCATGTAGGTAGACACACAAGCTACGGCCCGTGGTTTTACTCGCGAGTGTTTATTCCGTTAAATATTTGGGATAAATAGAGCGCATTCATTTGCAGTTACCAACACAGAACCTAATATAATAGTTACTCAAGTCTTGGCTATTGGAAAAGGTATTTTATTCTGTTAATGAGTTCTGAGTAATGAGTTGGTATCTATTTATTTTCTGAGTTTGATAGCATCTTACATTTAACTAGCGACCCGCTCCGGCTTCGCACGGCTATATTATGCATGTATTATACATATAAACCTTCCTCTTGAATCACTCTATCTATTAAAAAAAACCCATCAAAATCCGTTGCGTAGTTTTAAAGATTTAAGCATACAAAGGGATATAGGGACAGAGAAAGCGACTTTGTTTTATACTATGTAGTGATAATTGATTTTTTCATATCTTTATTTTATTTGACAATTATTTTTATAATTTTGACATTTTACAATTCAATATTTAACAAGAAATTTATATAAAAGTAGGTAATAATTATTTTGTATTTGTAAGTCAATACATTTGACAAAAGTTGAGAATCTGTATATTTTGTAAGTTCATATTGATGTACCAATATTTACGCAAATAAATAAACTGAAACTAAAGCTGAACTTAATTCATAGAACTTTGACCACCTTATTCCAAAAACGAGGTTTAACAATAGTCCGAGATGTGAATTTAAACCTTGTATTTAGACTGCATTTAGACACAGATTTACTCGTGAACTATAGTCTAAACACTATCCCTATAGATTATACAGGGTTATTGGAAATTAATTGACACGGCGTTAAGGGCTTCTTCTGTGCACCTAACGATCAACTTTAATCAAAAATATTCCATACAAAAATAAAAAATTAAATCCAACAGTTCAAATAATACTCAACTCTACGTCTACGTCACAGAATCAATCATAGTAGGTATGGTACAACCCGATCGGGTCGCACGCAGCATGCGCCCCGTGCCGATCGCGCGCGCGCACTTGCCGCATAGACATAGAAAATTACCAGACAGTACGAGAAACACTTAAATATTTTTTTGGGATATGTATTAAGTTTCGACAAAAGTCGTAGAACAAAAGTTGTTTGTTAAGATGCACAGAAAAAGCCCTTAACGCCGTGTCAATTAATTTCCAATAACCCTGTATAGGGAGAGAGTTGTATAACTAGACCACCACAGGTTTTCAAAGACTATATAAAATGGATATCTCTAAGCGCTGAATTGAACAATTTTAGCTTTAAAGCTGAAAAGTCAATAAATTTTTCCTTCATTCTTTCACCGTCGTTAAGCCGGTTTAAGCTGTTGATTTATAAAAAGCTTTAGCCGATACGATACAGGCATTAATCCCTTCAGGCATTAAGCAAAAAAAAAGGTGATAAGTAAAAAAATGTGTTGGTTCCGTAGGATATTCAAAAAAGTCAGTTAAGCAAAATTAAACTAACTTATTATTAACAAGCAGCGCTCCGCGGTTTCACCCGCGTAACTCCCGATCCCGTGGGAGTATCGGGAAAAAAGTATTAATGTATGCTCATACCAAGTTTCATCAAAATCGGTTCAGTAGTTTCGGAGCCTATTCGTTACAAACAAAAAAATCTTTATTATTAGTGTAGAATTGTAGATGTAGATATTATTAAATAAATAAATATTTCAGGACATTCCACACATCACCATCTAGCCCCAAGCTAAGTAACTAGACTTGTGTTATGGGTGCTAGACAACGGATATACTACTTATATACTTTTCTATTGTAAATATATACTAATAATACATAGAAACAACCAGACCACAGACAAATATCTAAGCATAAATACATGTCTGAGGCGGGAATCGAACCCGCAACCCTGTGTTTGGCAGTCCGGCATGGTGACCATTGAGCCAACTGGGTCCTCAATTATAATATTAATGTAGAAAGATAATAATATATATAATAATTATTTCTGCTTTTATGGTCCTTGTAACAGCTTTATTATAATACAAGCTTCACAAATTAAAAACTAATAATAAATAAATAAATATTTCAGGACATATTACACATCGCCATCCAGCCCCAAGCTAAGCAACTTAATGCTTGTGTTATGGGTGCCAGATAACGGATAAACTACTTATATACTTTTTTTTTTTTTGTAAATATATACATATTATACATATAGGAAACACCCAGAACCAGAAACAAGAATTTATGGTCAGCATAAATACTTGTTCCCGGCGGGAATCGAACCCGCAACCTTCTGCGTCGCAGTCGGGTGTTCGCCCGACGCGCCACAGAGGTCGTCTCTAATAATACGGTAAATATTGCGTTTAAAAAACTTTAGTAGTGATATAACCATGGTAATTTGAAATTCTATAAATAGTTACTTCAAACTCTATTAATTACAAAGAAAAATATTTAAAACATCATGCAAATATTTAATCACTAGACATTAATAGCTATTTTATGCAACAGTCGTGCGGAGCCATTAGAAAAAATAAATAAACAGAAAATTAAAACAGCACCTTTCTAAATCTTATAAAGGAAAGAAAATTTGTAATTTTTCGAGAGTTTAAAATTTTAGAGGTTTGCGAGCTCAAAATGGTCCCTTCCGCTCTTTTGTGGTTAATATTTAATGGCCAGGACTCGAAACTGAGGCCAAAAGGTACTACACCGAGAACTCATAGCGGTCTCACCTACGTTGAAATACAAGACCAATAAAACCCAAGCTCATTTCTACTAATATTTAAATATAAAAGCTTGTTACTTTTACACGGAAAAACTACAGAACTGATTGCTACGAGTATAACACTAGCTGGAGACTTCAAAAAACACATAAGCTTATTTATCTTGATGTTTTCACGGGATCGGGGCTAAAACAGCGAGGCGAAGCGTGGTATTAATAATTGATGTCATTGACAAAGTTATTATAAATGTCAATCCCAATAAATCAATTTATCTTAAATTTTTTTTAAAGAAAAATGCGTCTACAAAAATTGCAACTGAGACGAGACTCGAACTCCTTAAAAAATATTTTCAGATAGCCCAGTGCAGGCCATGCACTTTAAAAGATAAAAAATCAATCTTCATGCCGATTATCATCAAAATGGGTAAGTAGTGTCAGAGTCTATTCAATTCAAAACAAACAGACAATCAGATCTTTCATTTTTTACAATATTAGTATAGATCAATCAATTTTATTGTAATTAAATGTATTTCTATGTGTAAAATTTTTGGAAATAAATAAGTTATAACGTAGGAATAACTAACATCAGCTCCCGGTTATTAGGCATAAAAAGAAAAAAAAACGCACTTTACCTGCAAGAAAAGAAAGTTTATGATAAAAGGAAGTACAGTTTCTTTTCCGACTTGATATACTTCTAGTAAAATGATGAAATATATCTTCTTTCTTTGCAACCTAAAACTGTTTATTACTTAAAATATTGCATTGAAAATTGTTGTTATGTGTTGTTGTGGATTACATTCGGTTAAGGTCTCGTGAAAATAATGCTTGAAATAGCATCGAAATATTAAACTCCACAAAATATAAATAAAATCCCATTTTTAATATCTTTAGTATCTAGTGAAAATTAAAATTTATATTGGTCAAAAATCTCAAAAGAAATACAAATACCTACGAGGAATAAACAATACAATAATTATAAAACTAATACAATAAAAAAAAACGTGTGGCACTCGGGGACTGCCGCGGTAAAGCTATTGCTATATCGAGAATAATTTCTTGTCTTAGTAAATGTTCTTATAAAAAAAATATATATATATAGGTATATAAAAAAAAATATATAAAAAAAAATAAAAAATATAAAAATATAAAAAAAGAAAAAAAACTAGTCGTCCGACATTTGTCGTCCGTCAATAGTCGTCCGTTAATAATCGTCCGTCATTTGTCGGGGGTCTTAGGTGTTTTCGTTACGGAATTTCTTGATTCTCCCCCCAAGGCCCGCGATAAAATCTATGCAATAGCTTAAAAATGTCAAAGTGTAGTGAAAATAATGATGTGAGATTAAAATCCTAATTTAATATTTAGTAAATAAACCACGATATAACAATTTATATGAATGAAAAGCAATTTCAATTGAAGTAAATGAATGAAAACCGCTGAAATTGAAAATTATTACAATTCGAACTAAAGTTGTTGCTAAACTTCCAAAATAAGGGCGAACGCAAATAACAAATTTATGTGGCATATTTGATTGGATCAGTAAGAGCAGGTCGTAGAACCGCTGTAGCTACAAGAAAACGTTCTAGGAGATTTTCCCTTATTTTTTAAATCCAAATTTGAAAAGTGCCGAAAATAGTGAAGTTGTTTGAAATAATGTTTCTTTTTACACAAATTGATGAGATTTCGAATAAAAAAACAAATCACACTTCGTAATCAACGTAGGTTAGCAAAAATTTCGCTAATCGCGAAAAACTATCTCAATACATTTTGTACTAAAATAATATCAAACCACTGTCACCAACGTGGTAACGTCAATAACTTCCAAATTTAAATTTCGAACAGCTGGAAATTCCGAACCTGTGTCCTTCTTTACTCATGTGCCTGTGTGTTAGTAAAATGATAGGACAATGATTCAATTGACTTGATTTCAATACAAAATGTATTGATATTGCGTTTCGCAATTTGCTGAGTTTCCAATACTTTAACTTTTTCTGAGAGTGATTTGTTACTGAAACAACAAAGATTTATTTAAAATCCATTTTTTTTTTCAAAAAATCCTCTTTTCTTAGTAACTGTACCAAAAAAATGGAGAAATAAAAATAAGGAAAGGTCTGCTAAAAAAGTTTTCTCGTATCTACAACGATTTTAGGGCCATTACTATTCAAATTAACCACCCTGTATATTAAATTATAGCTAACATCTGATGTGATTGTAACCTTTTTGTCTGTCTATCTGCATCGTAGTACGGTCGGTCGACGAGCGATCGGCCGACCGTTTAGTCCGCTAGTCTGTTTACAGCCTAAACGAACCATTTTATAGCTATCATTAAAATGTAGCACAGTGTTTTAACTATTGTTATTCTTAGGGTTCGCTCGCTTTTGATATTACATTTTACGAGTCTATTATTCCTATGGCTCTTTGTCTGTGCGTCCTTGGTGGTCTAGCTATTTGAACTAGGTAAGTACCTACTTTATTTTTATTGAATATTTTAAGTTTTATGACTTGTTTCATCTGTTTTTTTTTGCGTATAAAACTATTTGGATCAACAGAGACCGCTGCTTACGCATTTTAATCACCACATAATCACTACATAGTCACTAAATAGTCACTAAATAGTCACTAAATAGTCACTACATAGTCACTACATAGTCACTACATAGTCACTACATAGTCACTACATAGTCACTACATAGTCACTACATAGTCACTACATAGTCACTACATAGTCACTACATAGTCACTACATAGTCACTACATAGTCACTACATAGTCACTACATAGTCACTACATAGTCACTACATAGTCACTACATAGTCACTACATAGTCACTACATAGTCACTACATAGTCACTACATAGTCACTACATAGTCACTACATAGTCACTACATAGTCACTACATAGTCACTACATAGCCACTACATAGTCACTACATAGTCACTACATAGTCACTACATAGTCACTACATAGTCACTACATAGTCACTACATAGTCACTACATAGTCACTACATAGTCACTACATAGTCACTACATAGTCACTACATAGTCACTACATAGTATAAAATAAAGTCACTTTTCGCCGTCCCTATGTCCCTATTTCCTACGCAACGGATTTTGATGCGGTTTTTTTAATAGATAGAGTGATTCAAGAGGAAGGTTTATATGTATAATACATGCATAATATAGCCGTGCGAAGCCGGGGTGGGTCGCTAGTAATATTATAAAACAAAGTCCTTCGCCGCGTCAGTCTGTCTAGTTGCACGTTGTCGCTATCTATGATGCAATTTCAAATAATAATCGAATGAAATCAGTCCATTGAACTCGATTTAAAAATACACCTAAAAGTGCTGGGGTAAAATAAATTAATCGATAGCGATTCGATAGGTACGACTCGTATAGATACGTTACGCGATCTGAAATAGTGTGCAATTAGTGATGGGCTAGTCGAGTGGTTCCCAACATTGTGGTAAAGTAGGCCCCTAAGCAACAGAATACTAGAGGGATCAAGCTGTTGTGCTTACTATAGGCCTAATGGACAACGAGTGGCATGAGCTCTCTTTAAATAGGAAGTAGGTATTTTTTCAGAAAATAACTTAGAATATGGATAGGTAAAACTTTATTGCAAACACCATTATCAAATAACATTAAATAAAAAAACAAAGCTTAAGTCTAAATAACTTTAACGTCAGCTTTTAGAAAAAAAAATCTGACTTAAAGGGTATTATTAAGATGTTATTTTTGAAAATTGCCCTCCAGATATTCTAGACATGAGTGCATCGTCACCAACCATCAGGCAGGTGTGATAGTGTTCAAACGCTCACCTATCATATCACTATCACTTCACTATCACTATCATCACGACATAGTTTAAATAAAGTCACTTTTCGCCGTCCCTATGTCCCTATTTCCCTTTGTATGCTTAGATCTTTAAAACTACGCAACGGATTTTGATGCGGGTTTTTTTAATAGGCAGAGTGATTAAAGAGGAAAGTTTTTAGATATAATACATGCAAATTACAGCCGTGCGAAGCCGGGGCGGGTCGCTAGTGTAAAATAAAATGGCGCCGTGCCCGCGGGCCGCAAGTTGAACACCACTGGCCCATTCTATTTCCGAAGACGAGAACCAGACGCGCGTATCTGAAGTGAGCTTAATGAATTTATTGTTTTTAACACACTGAGTTATTGAAAACAAATAGTTGGAATGTTTTCGTGTATTAAATCGATTTAATGTATCGATTAAACGTTATTTTTATATAGAATATCGAGATAAATAGCCATTAAAATCATCTAATAGCCATCATAAATATGAAGATTAAGGGCTATTACAGGCAATAAGACTTAAAATCGGGCGATATTAATTTTGAGATTTAACATTTTGCAAATTTAACATAGTGATCCTAATAAACATTTATTAAAAAAATGGTTGTCTGTAAAGTCGGTTTACGGACGATAGTTTTACGTGATAATGTCTTTTTATTATTCTTTTTTATTGTTATTATTTTTATTTTTTTCCTCTAAATTCGTCACTCGTCACCATAACACAAGCCCAGAGCGATTTCATTATTAAATACTCTGTTTCCTAAGTTACCATGACGCGTCTGGTCATATTACCATGACGCATGACGTCACACAATATTACCGTGACACTTTTTTGTGAATGCAGGTGTGCCATCAATTTATTAGACGTTATGTCTTCAAAAATACACGTTTCCCTAACCTAGTACAATAGGTAGAACGCGGTTCTTGTCGAACTGGGCAAAACGAATTGTTTTTAGGCGAATTGTTTTTAGGTGAATTGTTTTAGTCGAATTTTCCGTAGACTCGGACGGATCAGGCTAAAACTTGACATACAGAATACAGCTAATTATTATGACGAAGAAATTATTTTGGAAAATTCAACCCCTACGCAAACAAAGTCGCAGTATGAAGCTAGTTTTTTCGTATAAAACGAGAAAAATCTTTTTTCAAGGAACATATCCGAAGCAATAATTATTCATTACAATAGGCCCTTTATTAGGGTTCAGTTTGAATATTGTAAAACATCCGCGGGCACGTGTTCCGTACAAAGGTTATTGAATATTTAACATGGCGGATGGGTGTTTTCAACCTATCGATGCTTTCATGAATATTTGATTATAACTGGACGGGCCTTGGCCTTTTTAGGGCATAAAAATTAATTTGAAGATGTTTTAGCCTAAAAATGCAACTACCTCTAAAAATAGGGGTAAATAAGAGATTGGTGGGGCTTTTAAAATAAACGTGTCAAATCTTAGGAAAGAAAGAAAGAAATAAAACATCTGTTTGGACAAGCACACGACACAAGATAATCAGAAAAGCACTTTAAAAATTTAAAAAAAAAAACTAAAAAAAAAATAGGTACTTAATAATAATATCTTAGGCCGCATCATCACTTATCATGTAGCGTTTTATTTGTGCTGTGGGATTGTCACTATCACTATCACTACATAGTATTAAATAAAGTCACTTTTCGCCGTCCCTATATCCCTATGTATGCTTAAATCTTTAAAACTACGCAACGCATTTTAATGCGGTTTTTTTAATAGATAGATTGATTCAAGAGGAAGGTTTATATGTATAATACATGCATAATATAGCCGTGCGAAGCCGGGGCGGATCGCTAGTAACTATTAAAGCTATTAACTATTAATTCCGTACCCAAAGGGTAGTTTTAAAGATTTAAGCATACATAGGGATATAGGGACATAGGGACAGAGAAAGCGACTTTGCTTTGTTTTAGTGAAGAAGTCTAATATTGTGCTTTAATACTATCTCAAACAGTTTTTTAAGGTGGAAGGATTGCGTGGAGAAATTTGGCCTTTAAGTAGGTACACTTTTAATTTCCATTATACCCCAAATTACCCCAAATATAAAAGTGGGGGATAATGCCACACCAAACTCCCACTGTCCCCCAATTGGGGGATACCATTAAGTGGGAATTCCCCCATGTCTTACAGTGAAGGGAAACATCGTGATGAAACCCGTGGCTTAGTTGGCTCCAGAAGTATTGACAAGTTCTCTCCTCTACACACGGTCGACTAAGCTGTGTGGTGCTAGGCAAGCCTACTCTATCTAATACATGTCTCAGTCACTACAGATCGCCCTGAACAGCAAGTATTATAATAAATAAGAAATATATAGGACATTCAACACATCGCCATCTAGCCCCAAGCTAAGTAACTAGACTTGTGTTATGGCTGCTAGACAACGGATTTACTTATCTTTTGTAAATATATACTTATAATACATAGCAACAACCAGACCACAGACAAATATCTAAGCAAAAATACTTGTCTGAGGCGGGTATTGCAACCCAGCAACAAGTCCGGCATGGTGACCATTATGCCAACTAAGTCGTAGGTACTTGTACTTGTATACAGGCTGTTTTTTGCAATTAGACCCTTTTTAATTGGGTCCTTTTTGCGTGAGGATGGAGTAGGCTTGCCCAGCACCTATTACACTCTCAGCTTAGTCGATCATGTCCAGAAGAGAGAACTTGTCAATATTTCTGAAGCCAACTAAGCCGCGGGTTTCATCACGATGTTTTCCTTCAACGTAAGAACAATGTCAATTAGCGCACATGACGGGATTTGAACCAACGACCTTCAGAATGAAAATCGAAGTATCTACCACTAAGCCAACACCGTTCTTTAGGACGTATTAAAGTTGCAGGCACTATACATATCATCTTGTAAAGGTGAGACCACAAGGTGAGGGTAAGTCTCACACGAATCTGTACCTTATCATTAAATAAACCAAGAATCAATGAATCACAGTCATGATTTCTTGGAAGGGTAATCAAAAAGGGAGCGTTACTAAGGACTCCTGCAGACTATAAACTGTTAGACGATCGTTCGCTGACGATGTACCTACATTTTGACGTGATAACGTCTTATAATGAACACCGGCAGCATTCACAAAAAAGTGTGACGTAATCGCTCACGTTCCGTTATTGTTCCGTTATTGAAATGGTCACGCTTTTGTAATCAGTCCAATTTGCCCCTACGCAATTGGTCACAAATCACAAATGACCACACTTTTGCAATCAGTCCCATTTGCCGCTACGCAATTGGTCACAAATCACAAATGGTCACGCTTTTGCAATTTCCACTCGCAGCTCGTCGGGCGACATAAAATCATTAATCTGCGTTGGTTCCAAGTCGGTTGTGTTCTAGGGCTACGCGATTGGATATAAAACATTCAGAGAGATGTTGTGCCGCGGCTATTTTAACGGTAGATTGAGGTGGGGTTAGATTGCGAGCGTTATAATGCACAAGCTGTAAGCAACAATGTATGAAGCGATACTAATATTATAAAGCTGTAGAGTTTGTTTGTTTTTTTGAACGAGCTAATCTCAGGAACGGAACTGGTTCGAACTGAAAAAATATTTTTGTGTTGGATAGTCCATTTATCGAAGAAGGCTATTTTTCTAAGGCTACTTTTTATTTTGATATATCCACGGGATCGGGACTTACGCGGAAAACCACGGAGCGCAACTAGTGTGTATACAAATGGGCGTACGCTTTCGTTAGGAATAAGTTATTTGTCAGACGAATTGAGAATCCTGTATAATTTTTCTGTTCGGTTGTACCTGTAACCCCTCTTAAACGGCTGGACCGAATTTGATGAAATTATTCGTGTGTATTTCGTATTTCGGGTTCGTACCTAGATGATTTATAAACACAATTGTTTTTCTGTAAATGTGCATTTCACGAATTCCTCTTGAGTGGAGAGTGGAGACCAGTTTTGTAGTCTCAACCAAAAATAGTTGTTTGTAAAGTCGGTTTACGGACTATAATTAATGATTAAACGAACTTACCTTAAGTGAAGTTCTATCGTAATTATACGAGGCTTCGTCTGTGACATTAGTTTACAAACATTAGTTGATCTTGCCTGGCAACACCAGCCGTTGACATGTTCATTCGCGTTTTAGTGCGCAGTCAGTGTACACCATATTTATCACTTTCTAGAATTTTATTTTAATACTTATATAATTATTATAATAATTCACGTTATAACGTCATAAGAAAACATTGATGGTAACCATAGCAACGGTAATACGTTGCTATGGTTACCGTGCCAATAACATACCCATGACGGGAACGTGAGCGATGACGTCACATTTTTTGTGAGTGTTCATCGATTTATGACTTTATCACGTCAAAAATTTAGATTGGAGGTTTTTCCTCTTATTGGATTCCCTACTTTGTGTTTGCTTGGGTTAGTCTCTTGGATGGTTTAGATTCAAAATTGGGCCCGGGAGCTGCAATCGAGCGCTAGTATTTGACTCACTAATCGGAGTTTTCAATCTACGCATTTTCTAAGGGTCAGCCGCAGAAGGTCCGTTGCAAAATGTCCTATTTTGAAAATAACCATCAAATATTTAAGTAACGGAACAGCTACAGTAACCCCATAAACTAAACAATATGAATAAATAATGAACACACGGTCATGTTTTGGTTAAATGATTGACATATTTATAGTTCGCTTGTTCCGTTTTAATTATACATACAGGTCTTGGGTCAGTTTAATAACTTCACCCCACCTCTATTAATTACTTTAAGCCTTTATTTTCCCACTTACTAATTATAATTTGTATTTATACGTTAAGTGTTTTTTATTTCGTGTATTCGTTCAAAAGTCTGTAATTATTTTTAATAATTGTATGCGTTTTCGTTCTTTTTAAATATTATTTTCTATTAGGCGTCTCTGCTTTAAATCTGGCCAAATTAGCTTTTTTTGTCAATATGTATGTTTGTATGTTGGTATTCCTTTTCAGGGTCTATTTTACCGATTTAGATGATCCCTAGTACACAGGTTTTAGAATTTCTTAAAAAAATGTCGTGAAATTTTTGATTGGAACTTCTCCAATATAAAATCCCCCAACGGCGTTTTTTTAACTTCCCCCAAACGGCAAAAATGGGGATACTGGATACCTCCAGCTTAGTAATTATTTTACCGGGTCTTAATCGCTTATTTTTTCTGGAGTCTCCTCGCGACCATGACTATTGTAACATAGTCGAAACGTCGAGGTAAGAAAAATAAAAATACGCGACTAAGACCCGGGAAAATAATTACTATGAATACAAATCGTGTGAGTTTAAAAAGTTTATCTTCAGCTTATAAAATCTAGTTTCAATAAATATTTATATATTAGTTATAAGTTAAAATCTTATAGATCTGATGAGGATCTTTGAAATGATGAACAGAATAGCTCCTCAAATGCAATAAGGTTTCAAACAGTAGAATCGGTCCTATAACTATTAACTACAAGGTAGGTATGGATTGAGCCACGGGAACCACCTTCTCATACAAAACTCCTCAAAGATTGTACTTTTGGTGGGAATTCAACTATTCACATACCTACTGTTTATTTAAACTAATATTATAAAGCTGAAGATTTTGTTTGTTTGAACGCGCTAATCTCAGCAACTACTGGTCCGAATTGTTTTTTTTTGTGTTAGATATTCCATTTATCGAGAAAGGCTATAGGCTATTTTATATTTCGATATTCCCACGGGGTCGGGAGTTAGGGCGCGTTCAGATGACACGCGTTGATCACGCGCCCACCACGTGCATCACACGCGTTGACCACGCGTTGAACACGCGTTGAAATTTGTTCTATATTTAATTTGAGTCTTATGACACATCAATAGATCTCAAATTGCATTTATCAAGACCACCCGCTCACGCCACACGCCCGCCCCGCGCACGCGTCGCGCCTTCCCCACGCCTGCTTGCAGAAATGCAATTTGAGATCTATTGATGTGTCATACGACTCAAATTATGTATAGAACGAATTTCAACGCGTGGTCAACGCATGTGATGCGCGTGGTGGGCGCGTGGTCAACGCGTGTCAGCTGAACGCGCCCATACGCAGGTGAAACCGCGGAGTGCGGCTATTACATCTTATATTACAGATAATTTTTAGCTTGGTTTAAATCGTTTGCAGTCTAACCCCACCTTTTCCACCCTCTTGGGGAATCCTTAATGACAGGATGCGTGGTTCCGTCCCAAGATTGGCGCTACACTATGCAGGCGTTTGCGCTAACTATGCGAGGAACCCTAGTTGCGTATTAAAGTCGTGATTACATGGAAAGTTTCAACAGTTTGATTAAAACTTCAGTAGTTTACGTTGCGTCTGTCTGTACCCAGCTTTAGGTAGTTTCATACTTAACCTAAAACTTGTGTAAATTGTTTAGTAGTAGAGTAAATTGTGCGGAAGGAAGTGTGGTCATAGAATAATTAATAAATAGAAAGATAAATAGATAGATAAAATCTTTATTGTACCATATTGAAGCTTAAAATTCTAACATAAATTCCAGCTAAAAAAATATGTAAATTTGCCCATATCTTTTTATCGTGTGGACTCGGGACCTTAATTTTTATACACCTAATAGGGACTATAGACCTCAGTATCTGGTATGAATTGCAACTTGCTAGGTCCACCCGTTCTTGAGAACATCGGTGGAGACAGACATACAGACGGACAAGAAAGTGATCTTATAAGGGTTCCTTTTTTACCTTTTGAGGTACGGAACCCTAAAAATTAATATAATCCAAACAATATGACACAATGGGCAATTATCGCTAAAAGTTCGCACTTCCAGGCAACCTAAAACGCATACTTGGAGAAGATTCTCACTTATAATTTTTTTTAATTATTACATTTAAATGATTGTTTTTATCATTTTTCTAAACAATTTGAAGATTAGATTTTAACCGACACGTTGGTATAATTTCAAGAAAATTTCTTGATGTTTCCAGCCTGTCTAGTTTTAAGTAAAAAATGGTATGTTTAGATAGATAGATAGACACTTTATTGCACCATAAAAACAAAAACGAAAAATAACAAATTCAATTCTAACTTAAGTGAATATCGTGTATATAGTGTGTTATAGTTTACCATGTTTTTAGTAGTGAAAATAACCATAATCAACAATTTAGGTTATAGGTGAAAACGATCTTGCTTTTGGATCTTATTTGTGCCGTAGTAGCTTTAAAAAGTTTGAAAATTATATTCTTTAGAAATAGTCTTCAAAAAATACATTTTTGATCTCCAATTTTTTTTAAACTAGCTATTATTTTGTTCTCATTAAATTATGCTCTGAGCAGCTTTAAAAATAAGCTTAGAAAAAGAAGTTACACATAAAGTAAATTAATCTCCAATTTAGAACAAAGGACAGACTGTCTTTATCTGGGGATTTAGTCTGAAGTTTGGGGTTTAAGGATAGGTCTTATTTCAGTACTAAGTATTAGTACCTACCTAGAGTTGCAAGTAATTATGTACCTTTCGAGACAAAGGGATTGTTTGCTATCCTTGCTTGGATACGGTCATTTTATACGAGCCACGGAAATTATTTCTTTAAAAAAGATACATTATCACTAGGTACATAGTACAAAATAAAGTCCCTTTTCGCCGTTCCTATATCCCTATGTCCCTTTGTATGCTTAGATCTTTAAAACTACGCAACGGATTCTAGGATAGATAGAGTGATTTAAGAGGAAGGTTTATATGTATAATACATGCATAATATAGCCGTGCGAAGCCGGAGCGGGTCGCTAGTGTTTGATATTTTAAAGTAGGTATTTAACCTATTTTTTTTAAACTAATTTTTATTGTAATTTCTAATAATTTGTAATTAAATTTTTATTTAAAATTTTGTTAACTATAGTGTTGTTTACATTAAGGATAGTTTCAAACCTTAATAAAGGATTTTTAAGGATTGGAAACTATCGTTTAAATGGTTAAAGTTCTAAGATTTTTTGAAGAAATCTACGTCTTTGCTCTTTTTATTGAAAGGGGGGAGGAGCGATCCATAAAAAATCACGATATATCACAAGGGGGGGTTAATTATATATCACGAGTATTTATTTTTTGTTACTGGTACTGCGTTTGTTAGGTACCATTATTATCTCCAATTCATTTATTTTTCTTAAATTTAATTTTTTATAAAAACAAACTGATTACAAAATATATACATCACTATAAAAACTTATAAAATAATTCTATCTAAGCTAACCTAACCTAAATAAAATTTAATTTACAAGTTTTAAAAATAATATATAAATTTTGCATATAAAACAGTAAATCATTATAAAAATTAGGTACCATTATTATTAGTTATGAACGTTTGTAAGTAAATCGTGAGCTTTTCTGAATAAATGTATTTTCTTATTTTACTTTTCCGTCCACAACTGAAGAACGCATTTTATTAGTCTTCTAACTTTTATATCCGGTTACACTTTCGCAATTTATCCCAACCTGAAATAGTCACGCTTCTGCAAGTGGTCCATTTCCTAATGACCACTTGCAGAAGCGCTTTTGCAAATGGTCTTTCATACGCAAGTAGTCATACTTTGCCACGTAGTCTCATACGCAAATAATCACGCTAGTCCAAGTGATCCTGTTCGCAATTGGGTTTCCGTAAAGGGTCCTGCCGGAAGACCAGCGGCTGTGACAGCAAAATGTTTGTGCAGCTATCGTTGCTGAGTCAGAACCTGTTTGGAGGCACACGGCTCCTTAGATCTTAATTTTTAAGCTATTGCATAACTTTTATCACGGGCTTTGAGCGCTGCGACCGAATCAAGAAATTCCGTAACGAAAATAAAACCTAACACCCCCCCACTCCGCCTACCATGTAGTTCGGCCGAGAGTTTGCTTAAGAGGAAAGGTTATCGGGTGCTTTCTCCATACAAACTATTACAAGCGAAGTCGACTATTTTCTCCCTGAATAATGACAATAGAGCAAATATTTTTGGTGCACTAAACTTATAACTGCCATGACCATGTCCCTATTTTTTATTTTTTTTAGTTCTTTATTTTTTAAATATTAATTTCTATGATAATTAGAAAATGAAAAAAAAACCAAAACATAGGGGCATAGTAATGGCAGTTATAGGTTTTATGGCACAAAAATATTTGTGTTAGTGTCATTATCCAGGGAGGAAACAGTCGACTACGTTTGTATGGAGAGCGCGCAGGTACCCTTTCACCTTAACGTATATGGTATATGGTACTGTACGAAGCTCGCACGATGCAATAGCTTTACCGCGGCAGTACCCGAGTGCCACACGTTTTTTATTTCTTTTGTACCTATTCTCTTATTATTACTTTACTATTTATTTTTTCGTTTTTATTTAATACTTTTGTTTTTATGTCAGTCAGTGCTACTGTGTGTTACTTTTTCTGATGGTCTCGCGTCATAAATATTTTCTTTCTTTCAATTGGTCCCACATCTCACGTATATTATTTTTCCGAGTAATATCCACATCACTACATAGTATTTAAAACAAAGTCGCTTTCTCTGTCCATATTTAAGGATATAACTAAACTAAAGGAACTAAAGAAAACAAAATAAAAAACAGATAGTAGCCGAATTTTATGTATAAAATTTCATAAAAATCGGTCAAGCCGTTTCGTAGGAGTATGGTAACTAACATTGTGACACGAGAATTTTAAATATTACATATTTATACTGACAAAACTAAAACTGCAGCACGACATGCTCGTTCCCACCAAATGATTCCACATTCAACAACTAGATGGCGCCACAGGTAAAATTAGATCGCGCAAACGTTGTGTTTTATTAAACCTTAGTACGTTTCTTATTAAATTACTTATATATGTCGGAGCGAGCGGATTAGGGGCTCTACAACATCATATGTGTCAGTCTAGGTATCCATTATTTGTGGGCCGGAGTGGGTACACACACAAGTAGGCAAAATAAGTTCATACTGTCACAACAATTGCTTCAGTTTAACACTTCAACTGCTACCAACTCAATACAACAACTGCTACCAACTGCTACCAGTTACTGGTAATCAACAATATGTAACTATGTAATGCACAACTAGTCTTTTGTGGTTATCAGTCTTAATAGGCTTGACACTTAACAACAAACAAGGGCCATATCCCACACTAAACTTTACTTATGGTTTACTTTAACTTTAAACGAATAACACTAAATTTATTTACGAAACGGAAACGAATCCGCGGGCCACGAGTCACAGCGCACAACACGGCATCCAGCCTCTATCCCGGTTCCAAACAGAATGCCTTAATATACTCGGTAACCGAGCTTAGAACAATGCACAACAACTAGCATTCATTCAGTACTCTGGCCCACGGCTACGTTCGGCAATGTAAACACTGCCCCGTTCCTAAACAATACAAACAGAGAGATATTCTTTGTCTTCAAATTCTGATAAGAGTTAATGCTGTTAGCAAAGTTAATAATAAAATATCTAATTACTGCTATGCTGTGTCAATATTACGAAACATAACTTCGAAACCTGTTGCATTAAGCGCTTATTATGGTTTCGTCTACCCTCAGCTTAGTTACGGTATTATTTTCTGGGGAAACTCCGTAGATGTAAACTCCACGTTCCGCCTTCAAAAAAAATGTCTCAGACTAATATTTAATTTAAAAAGTACAGATACTTTACGTGATTTATTTAAAGTTGAAAATATATTAACTCTCACATGTATATACATTTTAGAAATTTGCGTATTTATAAAAAATAATAATGGCTATTTTTTTAGTAAAAAATCAAGTCGTTATGACAATTTAAGAAATAAACATAAATATAATATATGTATCCCTCAGATAAATAATGCACTATATTACAAAAGTTCCTACATATCAGCCATAAAAATATATAATCACCTTCCGTTAGATTTAAAAATTTTAAACGGTAATATTTTTAAGGTAAAACTTAAGAAATGGCTTATATCAAAAACATTCTACAATCTGAATGAATATTTTGAATCTTAGGTAAAGACTGAATGCGGTCAAGAATTTAATATGTTATCTACTTACCTATTCAACTTGAAGTTAACGAACATACGTACTTCTTATAAATTAGCCTTTGCTATTTAGAATTTTACCAATTATTGTACATCCGTAAAGGATAAACTGCTAGGCACTGTATCATGTAAAAACCATAACACCATATTGTACCCAGTTCTTCAATAAATATTTTCTGATTCTGATTCTGATTCTGATTCTGATTCTGTTAATGTAAACATTCGACCGGCACCGCGCGTCACCTGCGCGGGCGCCGCTGTGTAGGTACTTAAGGTACCTCGCGCCGACACGGCGATCCTGACTGTCACACGTCCTCGTGTGCAAAACAACTTCACAAACCATCTCCAAGGAGACATACATTCCAAAAGTACAATTTGTTCGGCTATCCTGCCAACAGGGCACAATCATGACAAACTGATAGGTTCCCAAGGTTCATGACCAAATATTTTCCAATTACCAACTTTAAATAAGCATTCTCACAATGCTATTACAAAGGAGCATTCTCACAATGCTTTCCAAGACACAGATCAGCAGTAGCAGCCCAAACTTCCATAAAACGGAATTACTCAAATTTAAACAAAAACATAAATGGCTCATCAAACATCACCCACGTGATATAATAATATCTTCAATGGTCACACCGTACAGCACTGCACATCAGACCATAACATTACAGAACGCAACCATGTCTATACCGCATGTCGCCACACCGCGCAGTCTCCGTACCAGCTAAACTGGGTTTGGCATATGACCTACGGCTAACGAAGCAAGACAGTAAAACACGTTGCAAGAGCCCAAATAACATAAAACTTCAAATACACCATCTAGTGTATCAAGTCGACACCTCGCCGACATGAGCTGATCCTGACTGATCTTCATCTTCATCAAGACAAGTTTATGCGTGCGTCAAATTCTGTGGGAACATATCAATTTGGTATCGCACACTATCGATCGTGTGCATACTTGTAAGTTCTGTTATTATCAACAGCCTTATAAAAAAACATCGGTCACCATCAAGTAATTCAATGACCTTAAAAGGTCCACAAAATTTAGGATCTAATTTTATCTGATTTCGCGCATGATACTCAATTAAAACAAAATCACCTACAGTGAACTTATAAACTTTAGCATAAAGGCCATCAAATTGCTCTTTATCACTACAAGTAGAATTCGACGCTTAGTGTTATTTGTCCACTGCCAATAGTAATAAAAAGGATAGCGTTACTTTACCAACTAATAACTCTAAAGGACTAGCTTTGATTAACCAATTAATTGTGCAATTGAAAGCAAGCTGTTCATCATCAACAGCATCCTGCCATGTTATTTTTTTATTTACTTCAACAGCAGTTAGCATATTTTTAACCGTACTCATCACGGGTTCAACTCGACCATTGGCACTAGAATATTATTTTTATCACAAAATTCACAAAAACTTTTATTTGCCAAGCATCTACTTTGATCCGCAATAACTATTGTCGGTGCACCAAATAAACTTACGCTAGCATTAATAGGACTTGGTGATTCAATACGTGAGGTATGCCGAAGAAACTCATCAATAAGTGTATTTGTGTGTAAATGTAATAAATGCCATTTTGTTGCCCGATAAGCTAACCTGTGGCATCAATGTAAAACCAGTAAAAATAGAACGCTTTCTCTAAAGTCTTTTCCCACTGTAAGTGTTTACAGAACTCATGAATATGATTTATCACTTTATCACAGATCAACAAAAATCCCAAGGTACAATCCATGGTCAAAAGTCTCTGCCCACCGCAACGTTCACAATCCCGTGCACCACTTGAACATCAAAACAACGCAACCCATGGATCGAACCCACGTTGCGGCGGTTGGTGTAGCGGGCGGCGGCCTATACCACTCGGCCAACCAAATACATAGCCAATATGTTGAAAATAATAATCATACTGAGTACCCTTAACTCAAGCATTTAAGTCCGTGTGCAACGTCCATTAGAAGAAGGTCGCAATTCCAATACTTGCTGACAGCATCACTGTAGCAAACCAATCATTCACCCATGACCCATACTGTACAATTGGTAAGTTTCGTTACCTGCCATTGCGTTGTAATTTGAGATAGAGAATACTGAAAATAATTTGATACGTAATTGAAAGATCTTCAGTTAACTTACCATTGTTTAATTTTGAAACTATTTAAGTAATTTCGGAACCGCGTTGCTATTCAACATGTTACCACTTTTTTTAGAAATTTCTAAGAGATTGACACGTTTCTCTTCGACTCTTTGTTTCATACTTTCACCAGGCAAGGGTTTCGTGAAAGGAAATAAACATTATCCATTCCTTTACCGTCCCTATAAACGTAATCAAAATAAAATCCAAGTCCACCATCTATGGACACTAGGTATTAAGTCGATCTTGGTGCGTTATGATTGCAGTTGCAATTATTAGTACCCTTTGCAATTAATTATTACTGCCTTTTGTTGTTGCAATTAGTTACTACCTTGAATTGTGTATCTTCCAAAAAAATATTGACGAAAGTGTTTTATAGCATTAACTACCTACTGCCAGAGTTTCTAATGACATGAAATATGACGCTAAGACGATGAATTGCCGTACCTATGTTATCTTTTCTGAAGGAGCCAAAAGTGTTAGTGAGTTACTTCATAACCCATGTATACTCTACTTGAGTTATCAAAAATTAACTTTTTTTTTTAAATATTATAACATATTCCTGCTCGTTTTAAAGTTTCTAAACCTATTTCTAGCTTTTCTAACCCTTTTTCCACAGTCTGAGAAAATCAAAAAAAAATCAAATCATGTATTGTTTATAAGTCTAGGAAAATCAAATAACAAAGTTCTTATAGTTAATAGTCCGTTAGACCTCACCTTATCAATCATTTTGTCATCAAAATAACAAACAACAAACGTATTATCAAGATCTTCAAAAGCCTTGCACAATACATAGCTCTTTGAAAAACTGAAGGTGCATTTCATAAACCCAAATGGCATGGTCAAATATTCATATTGACCATCCGGCGTTACGATAAAAGTATAGGGCTCGCAAACTGAGAGCAACTTGGACTTTTAATATTTAGCTTATAAAAACTCTAATACGGCAAACTTGTCTCTCACCAGGATTTAATCTGTAAGGTCGCCTTTAAACTGTTCGATTAGGGTTAATAAGTTAAATCTCAATTTTACCAGTGTTTGCACATCCGGTTACTGTGCGTAATGCTCAACACACAATAATGCACAAATTCACATAATGCTCACGGCTGATATCAGTGTTAATATTTTCAAAATTGGTCACCTGTTCTCCAACTTCACAATAATTAATTACTTGCGTTTTTTAAATACTCAGATCATCATAAGAAACCCTTAACGGTAAAACCAAGAATAAGCCAATCTTTCCAATTAAAATGCCATGATTATCAACATCATCAGAAACAACATAAAAAGTAATTCAGCCACATTATTATCAAAACATACTTCTGATAATATCTGACAAATACTGTGCGTATCGACATTACCAATGCTTAACAAAGTAAACAAAGACCCAAAACGTTTACTTCCAAATTTGTTCGCTAAAGATAATTTAATCAGAGAACATTCGGCCCCAGAATCAAATAATAATAGAACGACTTGCCAAGGTATGTAAGCTGAGACGTCGCCAGCAGCAGACATTAACTCGTCATTGCTCAGCAGCCGAAGATGCGCCACTCGTACTGGCTGATCTAAACAAAGATGCTCGATCACCAGGGCATTGGGGAGCGATGTATCCAACTTGCCCGCACTTAAAGCAAACCACAGATAATTTCTGTACTTCATTCTTGTTTCCAGGTAAACTTGCTTTAAAAGTTTTCATCTCAAGATATCGTTGTCTACACTCATTAGATTTATGTCCAATCTGACCGCAAGTGTAACAGATAATAGTCTTCATGTGCTTTGATTGTTCCGTTGGGCCACGCTTATTATTCGAACGCTTCCTGTGAGTAAATACCATAAACTCTCGCTGCATTGAAACTCTGTCTTTGATGTCAGTCATGTATGCTAGTCTTTGTATTCGTGGCTCCATTTAGGCGCAGCGGGCTACAACAGTAGAAACAGCAATTTCCTCTACAAGTAGATCTTCCATTTTGTCATTAAACAAGTCAAGATTCTGTTGGAAAATGCAGAAACCGATTCTCCATCAGCTGGTGCGCTACTATTTATTCGCAATAAAACAGCAACAGACGTCTCCGCAGAATCAAATCGTGACAATAATATCTCTCTAAAATGTATCTATTCCATTCCAGAATAGATTATCTGATAAAACTACGACGATGCTGAACCTTTAAGCGCTGCACTGTACTCAGGCCAATAATTAAACCACTTCCAACTAAAGGTTTTTCTTCCATACACAAAGTGTCACACCAAGCTTATTAGCATCCACGTCACCCTGGTCTAGGTTCAAAACCAGGAAAACTTGTACTCTTTGAGAATACCTCCATAGGAATAGAATAATTTTCTTTATTGAGGCTTGCTCGACATTTTCCGAGTTTTCTAGCCTATTCATATTTTCCTCCACGTTTCTATTCATCACTTGTGGTGTTGATCCCACTTCTGATGTCGGAGCGAGCGGATTAGGGGCTCTACAACATCATATGTGTCAGTCTAGGTATCCATTATTTGTGGGCCGGAGTGGGTACACACACAAGTAGGCAAAATAAGTTCATACTGTCACAACAATTGCTTCAGTTTAACACTTCAACTGCTACCAACTCAATACAACAACTGCTACCAACTGCTACCAGTTACTGGTAATCAACAATATGTAACTATGTAATGCACAACTAGTCTTTAGTGGTTATCAGTCTTAATAGGCTTGACACTTAACAACAAACAAGGGCCAATATCCCACACTAAACTTTACTTATGGTTTACTTTAACTTTAAACGAATAACACTAAATTTATTTACGAAACGGAAACGAATCCGCGGGCCACGAGTCACAGCGCACAACACGGCATCCAGCCTCTATCCCGGTTCCAAACAGAATGCCTTAATATACTCGGTAACCGAGCTTAGAACAAAGCACAACAACTAGCATTCATTCAGTACTCTGGCCCACGGCTACGTTCGGCAATGTAAACACTGCCCCGTTCCTAAACAATACAAACAGAGAGATATTCTTTGTCTTCAAATTCTGATAAGAGTTAATGCTGTTAATGTAAACATTCGACCGGCACCGCGCGTCACCTGCGCGGGCGCCGCTGTGTAGGTACTTAAGGTACCTCGCGCCGACATATAGATTGTTTTGACGTTTTTCGTATAATAAATTTTTGACACTCTTCAACTTTAATTGAAGAGTAATAAATAAATATTTAAGGTGAAAGGGTACCTGCGCTCTCTCCATACAAACGTAGTCGACTGTTTCCTCCCTGGATAATGACACTAGAGCCAAATATTTTTGTTGCCATAAAACTTATAACTGCCATGACCATGCCCCTTTTTCTTATATTTTTGTTTTTGAAGTTATACTTCTTTAGGCGCGTTATGAAAAAATGATGAGAGTGAAATTTTACAAAAGCGAGACACAAAATTCTCACGTCACACAAAATTCTCACGGGAGAAGTTGTTTAAATCTAAATTGAACTTTATTGATTGTGTTGACAATCCTTTTCCAGTCCAGAGTTTTTTGTCGGACGAGTATTTTGCCGGACGAGTATTTTGCCGGACGAGTTTTTTGTCGGACGAGTTTTTTGTCGGACGAGTTTTTTGCCGGACGAGTTTTTTGTCGGACGAGGTTTTTTTTTTTGTCGGACGGGTTTTTTGTCGGACGAGTTTTTTGTCGGACGAGTTTTTTGTCGGACGAGTTTTTTGTCGGACGAGTTTTTTGCCGGACGAGTTTTTTGTCGGACGAGTGAAGTATAACTTCTCACGCGCGTACATAAGTACACGCACCCTTTTTTTTTAATCTTAATTATGTTAATTAGAAAATGGATAAAAACAAGACATAGTGGCATTGTCTATGCTATATAAAACTAGTTTTAATAATCACTACATAGTATAAAAACAAAGTCGCTTTCTCTGTCCCTATATCCCTATGTATGCTTAAATCTTGAAAACTACGCAACGGATTTTGATGCGGTTTTTTATTAGAGTGATTCAAGAGAAAGGTTTATATGTATATTACATGCATAATATAGCCCTGCGAAGCCGGAGCGGGTCGCTAGTAGTTTAATAAAGGTAAAAGAGTACAAAAGCAGCAGTCAGTTGAGGCAGGTTTAGCGCGTAATATGTAAATATAGCACTCGCTCGGATCCCAGTTGCACGCCGTGATGCACCGTAATACTGCCTTCAAGACGTTTTGTAGTGCGGTACGAGGTACGAGAATAACGAGGAGAAATCATAAGAATATAGGCTGTATAACGTCTCGTGACGTCACATCCGTTACATTTCGTTTTTTCAAATGACCCCCTCCTCTACTGACCGAAATAGACTGAAAGATTTCTATTAAAATAAAAACAACAGCAGATTTTTTTTTGCAACTAGCTGCGTTTTCTGATTACTTTTTGTTGATTATTAATCTACGCGTTAGATTTTCATGTAAAGTATTTACCAAAACCTTCCCTGAATTTTAAACTATCAAACGGTAAGAACCATTTAGCAATCAATTCAGTCGTTTTAGGGTTCCGTACCTCAAAAGGTGAAAAAAGGAACCCTTATAAGATCACTTTCTTGTCCGTCTGTTTTATTGTATTACGACCGAAGAGACAGAAATACATACAGATGGCGACGGCTATGATAAAAAAACCATAAATTTGTACCTCAACAATTTATGTAATTTGCGGATTGGCAGTTTTTTTTTAATTTCAGTGTAAAAAAATTTAATACATATAAATTGCTTTGTCTTGAATGACTAACTGACTGACTGACGGATCAACGCACAGCCTAAACCGCTGATCGTAGAGACCTGAAACTTGGAGGGTGTGTTCTTTATATGACGTGAGCATCGGATAAGAAAGGATTTTCCGGAATTCTACCCCTAAGGGGGTGAAAAAGGGGGCAAAGTTTGTATGGGACGTGATTCCTTGGTCCAATACCTCAAATTTTGCATAAACATTCTTTAACAGAAACGATGAAAGACGTGTTTTGTATTATATTTAAATTCCTAACGAGGTTAAGAAATGGGTAGAAAGTAGGTACTAGAAAGTAATTTTGGGGGTGTCTGCGAAGTTGATATCAATACTCTTTCGTGGTTTTCATTTTTTTTTTTTTATATGTACGCGGGCGAAGTCGCGGGCAAAAGCTATCTATATTTATAAAAATCAATTGCTGTTCCTTAGTCTCGATAAAACTCGAGAACGGCTGAACCGATTTAGATGATTTCGGTTTTGAAATGTTTGTTGAACAGTAAGGGTCATAAGTAAATGATCAGTTTGCTACAATAATCTTATCAACAAGTATTGAAGTTACGACCTTTTTCTAATAGACGTTACACACAAACCTAAATACTTGAATTAAAAGTACTCAGTGTGATTATTATTTTCAACATGTTAGCTAAGTCTTTAGTTGGTCGAGTGGTATATGCCGCCACCCGCTACACCAACCGACGTGGGTTCGATCCACAGGTTACGTTGTTATAATGTTCAAATAGTGCTGCACGGGATTGTAAACGTTACGGTGGGCAGAGACTTTTGACCGTGGATTGTACCTAGTCCAGGGAAGGTTTAAACGGTGAGAATTTAAAGATCGGACTTACGCGGGTGAAACCGCGGGGCGCAGCTAGTTATCTAATAAATCCAAAAATTCCTGTAATTCCCCTGATTCAATTTCTTATTTGCTCATCGTATCTAAAACCGCTACCGCTCATGCCTCAGACCGCATCAACCAGTAACCTACGTTTATTGTGCACGGAGACAGCCCCCGAATGGGATTTCGAGATTCAAAGCCCGCGCCAGACTCTACTCTCAAACTTTACGATAACACCTATGTTTACTCGAATATTACTGTTTTTATATTCTACTAGCGACCCGCCCCGGCTTCGCATGGCTATATTATGCATATATTATACATATAAACCTTCCTCTTGAATCACTCTATCTATTAAAAAAACCGCTTCAAAATCCGTTGCGTAGTTTTAAAAATCTAAGCATACATAGGGACATAGGGACGGCGAAAAGTGACTTTATTTTATACTATGTAGTGATCATAGATTTTGACATGACGTCTATTAAGTTAATGAACACCGGCAGCACTCACAAAAAAGTGTGACCATTACTTTTTCTGTTTTTAGTATTTGTTGTTATAGCGGCAACAGAAATACATCATCTGTGAAAATTTCAACTGTCTAGCTATCACGGTTCATGAGATACCGCCTGGTGACAGACAGACGGACGGACAGACGGACGGACAGACGGACAGACGGACAGACGGACAGACGGACAGACGGACAGACGGACAGACGGGTCCCGTTTTTACCCTTTGGGTAAGGAACCCTAAAATATGGTTTGTTTTTGAGGGTTGAAAATGTAACAAAGGGGTGCTGCTAATTCATTTATGAAACACTACTAGCGCTTGCGGTCAGAGGTCATAAGGTCACATTAAAACTCTAAATATAATTTACCGTACGAAAAAAAAACAAATTGTGAAGAAAGTGTCACCTAAACACTTTCGGACAAATAACATCAACAAAATACGAATCGAACATTCAAAGCCACGTAATTAAATCATTAATTACGATTTAATCTCCATTCAAACACATTTTCACATATATCCACAACAAATCCGGCAAAAGATTTCACTGAACAATAAAATGAGAAGTATCTATAAATAAAGTCAAAAAAAGTAAATAAAAACGTAGACTTAAGACTTTTCGATGGGCCGATAACACGCCTGATTAGGACTAATTGCAAAAGCATGACCAATTGCAAAAGCGTGACCACTTACAAATGTCACATTGTGCTAGAAAACCAATTAGATTTGTAGGCAAACAATATAACTATATAGCCTTCTTCTCATTGGTGGGCGCGTTCCGAAGGCACACATCCTAACTTAGTTTTTAAGACGTTTTTATGTGGTCTGTTATACTTTTAAGGTATTATGCATCCATAGAAATAAAGATTTTTGACTTTTGACTAAAATGTTTACAACTTTTCATGTTAACTGTACTATTACTTTTATCTATATGCAAAAATGAAATCGGGTACAGTTAGAATTTGTTGTTAGGTATTTTAAAATCTGGTAGAGATGGGATCGGGTAGAGTCGGGATGAAGCCGAAATCTAACATGTGCCATATCAAGTCAAAAGCAATTTTTTTATTTATTTGGATTTCATACGAAAGGTTCCAAATGCATAAAAAAAAAATTGTTTTCATTCAAATAGATTTCATTGTTTTATTTGTTTAGTTTGTT
Source organism: Idaea aversata (assembly GCA_907269075.1). NCBI lineage: Eukaryota > Metazoa > Arthropoda > Insecta > Lepidoptera > Geometridae > Idaea > Idaea aversata. Next base: position 1,504,117 of record OU026109.1, read on the forward strand.
TAGAATTCAATTGGTTTTCTAGCACAATGTCACATTTGTAAGTGGTCACGCTTTTGCAATTGGTCCCATTCGTAAGTGGTTCCAGCCCCCTTAGACAAGATTGCTTTCTATTAGCGATATCGCCAATCGATAGATTTAATTGTATGAAATTGACATAAATCACTATATAAAATTGGTATAAGATGATATTTATTTATCTTTTTTTTTCTTTTACGCAAGACTACGTGACTTTTCGTTGGCTGATGTCAATTTCATACAAAAACAATCAACAAAAAAATGGTTGTCTGTAAAGTCTGTTTCCGGACGATAATTTTACGTGATAACGCCATAAGAAAACATTGATGGTAACCATGGCAACGATAAAACGTTGCTATAGTTACCTTGTCAACTATCAAAGTATCGTTAGCTCAGAGACAGAATACATGGGGCGGCGGGGGTCGATGAGGCGTTCCAGTAACGACGTGTGACGTCACACTTTTTTGAACTTGCAGGTGTTCACCAATTTATAAAACGTTATCACGTTAAAAGGCTCGTCGATTGGCGATATCGCTAATAGAAAGCAATCTTGTCTTAGTTCTTAAAAACTAAGTTAGGATGTGTCTTCAATCGTGCCCACCAATGAGAAGACACTCGTTAAACTGACAGTTCGGCGAGCCATCAGCCGATCATAAAGTCTGCAAGTTAGCGATCGCCCTAATTAATTGAAATAAATTCTTGTTTATCATTTGGTAGGATTAGTTGCTTGACGTTAACTTATTTATTTGAATCAGCGTTAAGTTTGGTGTTTTTGGCAAATTTTCAGATATAAAATAAACAAGAGTTCTAATTATTATGTCAGTGAGTGTAATCATTATTTGGTTTCGTCCACGTTCGTAACACTGATATTTGTTTGGGATGTGTTTGTTTTTCGACTAAATTTACTCAAACACTAGCAGCGTTTCTCGGTTTCACCCGCGTAACTCCCGATCCCGTGGGAATATCGGGATAAAAAGTAGCCTATCTCATTCCCAATAAATCAATGTATCCCCATACCAAGTTCCATCAAAATCGGTTCAGTAGTTTCAGAGAGTATTCGTCACAATCAAAAAATCTTTCCTCTTTATACTAATACACCGGGACAGCTACCCGGCAAACGTTTCGCTATTTACAAAAAAAATGATTTTGTTCGATTCCCAGACCTAACGAATATACACAAAAAAGTACATACAGATCAGTTCAGCCGTTTAGGTGGACATAGGTAACTAGCACCGCGACACGAAAATTTTATATATATCTAAGGAAGTATAGAAGATTTATATTAACGCACACTTCAAACTTACAGATAGAAAGAAAGAAAACATTTGTTTGGACAAGCACACGACACAAGACAATCAGAAAAGTAGTAACAAACATAGAAGCACTAACATAAAACAAAAGTACCTATAAAATAAAAAAGGGTGCGTATACTTATCTACGCGCGTGAGAAGTTATATTTCTTTGGCATTATTAAAAAAAAAAAAAAAAAAAAAAAAAAAAAAAAAAAAAAAAAAAAAAAAAAAAAAAAAAAAAAAAAAAAAAAAATCGTCCGACAAAAAACTGGTCCGACAAAAAACTCGTCCGACAAAAAACTCGTCCGACGTGAGAATTTTGTGTGACGCTTTTGTAAAATTTCACTCTCATCATTTTTTCATAACGCGCCTAAAGAAGTATAACTTCAAAAACGAAATAATAAATAGGTAAGAGAATACAAAATGAAAAACGTGCGGCACTCGGGGACTGCCGCGGTAAAGCTGTTGCATCGTGTGAGCTTTGTACAGCCTTACCATATACATACACGTTAAGCGAACGCTCGGCCGAGCTACGTGGTAGGCGGAGTTAGGTTTTATTTTCGTTACGGAATTTCTTGATTCGGTCGCCGCGCTCAAAGCCCGCGATAAAAGCGATGTAATAGCTTAATAAAAATATAAATAAGATCTAAGGAGCCGTGTGCCTATGCTACTTGTTATGACGTAGGCATCCGCTAAGAAAAATACATCTCCTACGCGAACGAAGCCGCGGGGTAAAAGCTACAAATTCCACGGAATTAGAATCATTATTCGCATTTTCTCTACTTTTCACGCTCGAATTGAAAATCCTTATTAGAAAAGCTTCTTATTGCAATAAACGATGTTATTAAAGACGCCCGATTGGATGATCAATCTGAATGTTTAATTTCAAAATGAGATTTTCTTTTTAAAAGAAAATGTAGAGTCTTCAGAACAGATTGTAAAAAAAATGTTAAAGTAATAAAAAGTGAAAAAGGGATTGTATTATTTTGGTATAGTAAACGATTTTTAGTTGCGCGGCCACCATTGAAACTTGCGTATAGCGGACAATAATATAAATAAATAAATAAATATTGCCGGACATTCCACACATCGCCATCTAGCCCCAAGCTAAGTAACTAGACTTGTGTTATGGGTGCTAGACAACGGATATACTACTTATATACTTTTCTTTTGTAAATATATACTTACATAGAAACAACCAGACCACAGACAAATATCTCCTCCGACGACCTCTGTGGCGCGTCGGGCGAACACCCGACTGCGACGCAGAAGGTTGCGGGTTCGATTCCCGCCGGGAACAAGTATTTATGCTGACCATAAATTCTTGTTTCTGGTTCTGGGTGTTTCCTATATGTATAATATGTATATATTTACAAAAAAAAAAAAGTATATAAGTAGTTTATCCGTTATCTGGCACCCATAACACAAGCATTAAGTTGCTTAGCTTGGGGCTGGATGGCGATGTGTAATATGTCCTGAAATATTTATTTATTTATTTATTAAATATCTAAGCATAAATACATGTCTGAGGCGGGAATCGAACCCGCAACCCTATGTTTGGCAGTCCGGCATGGTCACCATTGTGCCAACTGGGTCGTCAATATAAACAACAAATGCCAATTATTTATAAGGTGGTGTTTTGCGTTTGTGGAATTGTGCGTAGTTGGTATTTTACGTAATTTCAAGCGACCATTCAAAACGAGCTCTTGGGCTATTCATACCACGGTCCGAACCGCTCACGGTGCGAAACGCCCAAAGACCCATTATTTCTACTAATCCGCAAAACACAACAAAATCTCAAGTTGGTGTTTGAAAAAAAAATATATATATATATATTTTATTTACAGCACAAACACAAGTAACATATAAGTAGGTATAATCTACAAACAGAGTATATCCTAGTGTATAAAGGATGTGTTAGTGTTGAGAGCATTTATAAAAAAAAAAAATTACTGTTGGTGACCACACTAAGCATTAAGCCTGTATCGTGGGCACCAGGATTGCCTTTACAGAAAATAATTTTGTCGATTTGTGAAAAAAAAATTAACACACACACACAAACTTTCACATTTATAATATTAGTAGGATGCGTCTAAAGGCAAATACCATGTAACGAAATCTCGTAAAGTGTCAGATTCTAGAGATTAGCGCATTCAAACAAACAAACAAACTCTTCGGCTTTATAATATTAGTATAGATTATGTAAGTACCTATAGCTCCCACTAATATTATTATGAGAAAAAAGGGACTACGATCCAAACACGTGTTTTTTTATCCGTCTCTGTGCAGCGCCATCTCCCGGCTCATAATGTAACTACACCAGTTCAGAAACCCTCTCACAATATAGCGAACAATACAAACGGTATGTAATTAATTCTATTCTATTCTAGCGACTAGCGACGGACGACGACGGGACATCGACTTTGTAATGAAATGTCAACAGTTTATGGTCCACGGTAGATGTAATGTGGTTTATTGTTACATTTATATGTACTGTCTGTCTGTTCGTTGTTCACATTTGATTCATATTGATATGTTACTTGTTGATTTGTTATTGTTTTGTTTGATTCTATTCATATCTTCTTCAAGTACCTACAGTATGGGTCATAAGTAAATGATCAGTTTGCTATAATAATCCTATCAACAAGTATTGGACTTACGACCTTCTTCTAATAGACGTTACACACAAACATAAATACTTGAATTAAAAGCACTCAGTGTGATTATTATTTTCAACATGTTAGCTATGTGTTTAGTTGTGTGAGTGGTATAAGCCGCCACCCGCTACACCAACCGACGTGGGTTCGATCCACAGGTTACGTTGTTATAATGTTCAAATAGTGCTGCACGGGATTGTAAACGTTATGGTGGGCAGATACTTTTGACCGTGGATTGTACTTCAGTGGGTGGAGTGCAAGTTTTTCTTATAGCAAACGTTACTATCACGAAAAGTTAGAGCTTCGTATTACGTCCGCTAGGGGAGCTTTTCAACTTTCCATACAACTTTCTCGTTTGCACTAACGTATAACGTGATAATAACGTTTGCTATACGAAAAAACTCGCACCACACCCAATGTATAAAAATGCATTGATGTTTGTTAATTTAGATAGCTGGACCAATTTGGCAGATTTTGATTATTAAATGGTGTGAAAATAGGGAAAAGAATAGGTATTCAGATGTTCCCATGGGACTTATGCGGGTGAAACCACGAGGCGCAGCTAGTTATCTATCAATTCTATTCTTTCTCTGTATTTTCGAAACTATTTTATAAAGATTTTTTTTTTAAATGTTTTTATCGGTAGGTACTTCTTCTTCTCGTATAGTGGTGTGGCTCACCTATTGTTAGAGTTTTCAGATCGCCCTAAGGCCTCTAACTTGACCTAATGACTGCTACTAGAGATAGCAACCGGGACCAACGGCTTAACGTGCCTTCCGAAGCACGGAGGGGCTCACGAAAACACATTTTTCCCACACTACTAATTGGCCACCCATCGAAGTAATAACCGCGCCAGGCGTCGCTTGACCCGCATGACCGTAAACGATCAGCGTCGCTTAGCTGTGAGCCTCCTAACAGGTAAGCGACTTTATCGGGACTTACGTGAGTGAAACCGAGGGGCTAAGCTAGCGAATGTAATACATTAGTTGGAAAAATGAGAGAAACTCGAAGATGGAACGTGTAACATGTAATTCCTTAAGCGCAGATCATCGAATATCCTTAGTAAGTATTTTGCGGCACATTAGTGAGTTGTTGGCTGCACAATCATCAATCACTGGGGGAGACTGGATGGCTGGACGGTTTGAAGGTTGGATGGCTGGATGGACGCTCGTCAGTTCTGTCGAGGGGCGGGGCTGGATAGATTAGTTAACTTAACAAGAATCTTTGTGAATTTGCTAACAAAAAGTATACTGAATGTGTTGCTATTTGAAGCAGTTTCACCTGCGTAAATTCGGATCCTGTGGGAATACCGGGACGAAAAGTAGCCTATATGTTAATCCAGGTCTCTAGCTATCTACATACCGAGTTTCATTACAATCGGTTTAGTAGTTTTTGCGAGAAGGAGAAATAAACACAAACACATACTATTGAAAGATATTTTGTAAAAATGTAAATCGTAGAAGTAAAATGCGCGTCTAGAAGATATCTGTTCACTCGTCACTTAAAGCCCCAGTTGGCACAATGGTCACCATGCCGGACTGCCAAATGCAGGCGGGTTCAATTCCCGCCACATACAAGTATTTATGCTTAGATATTTGTCTGTGGTCTGTTTGTTTCTATGTATTTGTTTGTGACTGGATATTTTCTTGAGGAATTTAAATGAAGAAGTCGATATTAAGTACAATGCTTTACTTTTGATACCATTACAGTGAGATTTTGACTATTTAAACAGCAGATATAGAAAATGTATGTTGACGTGTGTATTCCGTCCTTGGTTCTGTCACCTCTCGTCCACCGCGTTGTAGGCGAGAGTGTCGCGTCATCGGCATCCAATGAGCGCGCAGCTCGATGACGTGATAAATGTAAATCGACAGCGGTGATTGGCGAATAGCAGCTCCAACATACTGCCGGCCTTGGAAACTGCAGCAGTTTCCAACATAGTCGTATGAAGTCGTGACTCAGTTTAGAACGTAGATGAAGGAAGAGGACAAATCTTGGAGAAAGCGCGTCGTACGATGCCGTCTGCCTTGCGTATATCAGCAACTCTCGATACTCCGTCTTTCCCTGGAAAAGTTTTGACGATTCGGCCCAAGCTCCACTTCAACGGCGGCAAATTGTCATCTTTTATCAGAACAAGCATGTTCTCCTGCAAGTATCCCTTGTGCTGGTGCCATTTGCTCCTCGTCTGCAGCTCCGACACGTACTCCCTCGACCAACGACTCCAGAAGTGCTGGCGTATCTGTTCAATGCGCTGGTATCTGGACAGGCGGTGTACCGGTACGTCATGCAAGTCAGCCATCACAGGTGCGGTCAGTGGCCGACCAACTAAGAAATGAGCTGGGGTAAGAGGGAGGAGGTCATTAGGGTCTGTGGATAAAGGAGTCAAGGGACGCGAGTTTAGGACAGCTTCAATCTGAGTTAATACAGTGCCAAACTCCTCGAAAGTTAGATGTGCATTGCCTACTACACGTTTTAAATGGTGTTTACAGCCTTTTATTCCGCTTTCCCATAAACCACCAAAGTGGCTAGCGTAAAATGGGATCATTTTAAAGTTAATATTTTGAGAAATTGCGTACTCCTTGATCTCGTCAGAACAAGATGCTAAAAATTTGTTGAACTCATTCATCAGGCCTACGAAGTTCTTTCCGTTGTCGGAGAAGATATCGATCGGTTTACCACGTCTTGCGATGAAACGTTTTAAAGACAATAAGTATGAGTCCGATGAAAGGTCACTAACCAGCTCTAAGTGAACGGCGCGTGTTACTAAACAAATAAATAAGCAAATATATGATTTTTGTAGTTTAGCACCCCTGCCTTTGCGATTCAACGTGAACACAGGGCCTGCATAGTCGACGCCGCATCGTATAAACGGAAACCCTGGGTCTAGACGTTCCTGTGGCAAGTTTCCCATGATGGGAGCGACCGTAGTTGGACGCAATCGTGCGCATCGCACACAAGAATGCACGACCCTCCGTGCAAGGTTTCGACCCCCTATTGGCCACCACGTCTCCCTAATCGTGAATAGAAGTAGCTGGGGTCCTGCGTGGAGCAAGCGTTTATGTTCGAACCGAAAAAGCAAAATAGAAAAATTGTGGCTAGCTAAAAGCAAAATAGGAATTTTTTTATTATAATTAAAATTAGGAGAATCCTGAATACGCCCACCTACTCTCATTAAATTATTAGCGTCAATAAATAAATTCAATTTTGACAGTTGGCTACAGTTAGGTTTTAAAGGTTTCTTATTTTTAATGGCATCATAGACATCCGGAAATGATTCCTGCTGACACAACATTGCTAACGTCAATTCGGCAGTCATTAGCTCGTCGCCAGACAGTGAACCTGTCCGTTTATTAGTTTTATTACGAGTGTTGTAAATAAAACGTAACATATACGCAGCTGATCGCTTCATTCGACTGTACTGTGAAAATCTGGAAAACGTGAACAATTTAAAGTCTACTTCATCTACTGCGTGACAACAAATATTTGTCGATTTTGTCTCAGGTAAGTGATTAGTTATTAAGTTTGAGTTTTTTAATGGCGGTAATTCGAAATTAATATCGTGCAAAAATGCAGGGCCCTCCCACCATATGGATGAAGCAATGAGGGAGTCAAGAGATTGACCTCGCGACACTAGATCGGCCGGATTATCCCTACCCGCAACGTGACGCCACGAAAGTTCCTTGGTCAACTCATGGATCTCTGCCGTCCTGTTTTGAACATATGGTTTTAGTAAATTAATTGGCATACCTAACCAACCTAAGACTATGGTAGAATCAGTCCAAAACACAACCTTATCAAAATGAGAACGGAGCGATTCATTAAGTTTCTTATACAATCGCGCCCCTAATAATGCCCCACACAACTCTAATCTAGGTATAGTTGTTGGTTTAGTAGGCGCGACTTTGCCTTTGGAACATAATAAACGCATCGTAACATCGCCCAATGCATTGATACTACGTACGAAGGCGCACGCACCGTATGCGATCTGCGACGCGTCCGTGAATATGTGTAATTCAATTCGAGTAGGATCAATGCACATTACATAACGCGGTATCTGTAAACAAGCCAGCGAGTCTAGACCGTCAATAAACCTGTTCCATGTTTGTAAAATGTCGTCGGGAACTATTTCGTCCCACTCTAATTTTAACAACCAACACTTTTGCAATAATGCCTTAGCAGTAGTAATTACCGGGCTCAGTAATCCTAACGGATCGTATATCTGAGAAGCGCACGATAAAATGGTACGTTTACTAACTATATTGACATTATTTTTAATTTGCGTTACATAATAAATTATATCCGAGAAGTTATTCCAACCAATACCTAAAGTTTTATTGTTTACAGTTTTTTCGAATAGAGATAAATGCTGCGCGTGCGTTTCTTCGGTACTCGAGGTTGAATTAGGGTTCGCGCGGTCATAGTTGAAAACCCATTTACGTAATTTTAAACCTGCGGAGTTTAAAACTTTACTAGTACCTTCGCAAATGTTTTCTAATTCTACAGTACTATTAGAAGTGACGTTTAGATCGTCGACAAAGAAACAATTATTTATAGTGTCAGCTATGTACGGAACCTCGCATTTTTGTGCTAATTCTTTTAAACACCTACAACTAAGAAATGGTGCAGATGCCGTACCATACGTTACGGTATTTAATCGGTACACCCTCAGAGGCTCTGAGGGGTCATCCCGCCACAAGATCAGCTGCAGGTCGCGCTGATCTTCAGCTATGTATACACAGCGATAAAATTTTTCAATATCAGCGCAAGCGACATACCTTTTTTCACGAAATCGTAGCAAGATTGAAATTAAATCACCTTGTATGGCTGGTCCGACCATTTGTATGCTATTAAGCGACATACCTGTGGTCGTTTCCATCCCAGCATCAAACACGACGCGTAGCTTAGTTGTGGTAGCGTGTTCTCTAAGTACACCGTGGTGCGATAAAAAATAGTGTGGGGTTCCGTAGGAATTAATAATACTCATGTGACCTAACTTAATATACTCGTGAATAAAATCAGTGTACATGGCTTTATAATCACTATTTCGCTGAAGTCGCTTCTCAAGCGCATAAAAACGACGTTCAGCTTGCGTGCGCGAATCGCCTAAAATTTCAGGTGATACCCTAAGCGGAAACCGAACACAGAAACGGCCGTCGGAAAGTCGTTCTGTAGTTTTAATAAAATGTTCCTCACAAGCCAACTCTTCGTTAGTGAGTAATTTATCAGTAGTACTAGGTATTTCCTCTAGTTCCCAGAAGTTCCTAACTAACTGATCGAGTGAAACCGAATTATTTATGGAATATTGTGCGAAATTACAGCTAACATGGTTTTGTTTTCGTACCGTAGGTTGAACAGTACCGGATACTATCCAGCCTAACTTAGTGTTCTGTAGGAAAGGGCCATTTTTAAGACGCATTTTCCCATCTGTAATCAATTCCCAAAATAAATCAGCTCCTAACAGTAAATCAATATTTTTACTGTCATAGAAACTAGAATCGGCTAATAATAGATTGTGCGGAATATTAAATTGTTTTAAATCATAGTTAACTGTAGGTAATTTCGAAGTTATTTGAGGCAAAATTAAACATTGAACACGGGCAGTGAAGCTCCCGTCGCGCGATTTTAATTCAACATTACAAGATTGCGAACATTGCGTAATTGAATTACCTACCCCGTGAATAGTTTGAGTGGACTGTATTATGCGTATATTTAATTTATTAAATAAGGATTGCGTAATAAATGAACGTTCGCTCCCACTGTCTAGAACTGCGCGTGCTTCATAATACTTACCCGATTGACTAAGTACCTCGACCGATGCCGTAGACAATAGTACCAGCTGATTCGACTTGTCATGACTATACATATCGCTATGTAGCGCGTGCGTATTATGTACTTGCAATGACTGGCTGCGCGTGAATGCCTTATCAGCTGGAACGGGATGCGTAGTATTGAATGAAGCCTGTTCGTAAGTAGCTAACGTAACAATGTTTTGATTATTTTGTAGTTTAATCGAATCGCAAATTAAACTGTTGTGCTTTTGATCGCACTTTCGGCAAGGACCGAATACACAAGTAACTACAGAATGACCTGCGCGCATACAATTAATACACAAGTTTTTCTCTTTAATAAAATTAAATCTTTCTTGTGAATTTAGGTCAAGAAACTTTTGACACGAATATAAAGGGTGTTGATTGTTGCAAAACAAACATAGCTTATTATCATTAGTGTAATTACGTGACTTTTTATTTTGAAATTTATTTTTTGCTTTTTCATTATTGTTATCTGAAACTATATTGCAATGAACCTTAGATGATGAACAGTTGTTTTGATTCATTGATTTTTTATTCGTGTCACTAAAGCTATAGCTACCTGTTTTACTGTGGTTAACTATAAGTGAGGTCAACATAACTGCCTTTTCTCTGAGAAACTGTAATAAATCGTTTAGTTTTAGTTTAGCGTTGGTGTCTAATTTATAAAAGTTGCATTTAAACTGTTCCCATTCTCGTTCAGTAGCAGAATCTAATTTTGAAGTAACAATATATATTATTAATGTGTCCCAGTGTTCGGTAGGTTCTCCCAATATCTTAAGAGACCTTAAGTTTTTCAGAACAGAGTCAATCAACTTGTTCAATTGCATTGGAGATTCTTTAGTGATGGCTGAAAGCGAAAATATTGCCTTTATATGACTGTGAATAATCAACCTAATATTGTCAAATCTGTTTATTAAAAGTTCCCAGGCAACTTTATAATTATCTGAGGAAAATTCTACATTTTCTATTACGACTTTCGCGTCACCTTTTAAACTAGCTTTTAAGTAGTGAAATTTTTGAATAGCTGGTATTGACTTAGAGTTATGAATGAGTGACATAAATGTGTCACGAAATTCGACCCAGTGTTCATGCGAACCGTCAAAGTTAGGAATAGAAATAGTAGGTAATTTAACAGACTCATTTTGATTATTATGACTGATGCAGGTCGATTCATGCACTAAAGAACAGTTAAGTGACCTATTCATGGACTTCTCATCGGAATTGTCAGGATTTACGATGCAATCTAACTTGGCTAAGATTACATAGTAATCTCTTTCAAACTCTACGCGTGATTCGATAAGTTTTTCGAGTTCCGATTCGGTTTCCACATCCGACTCCGACACCGGAACTAGTGCTTCAATGTGACTTTGAACCTGATTGAAATCGTTCAACAAACTTTGAGCACCTATCATGCGTAATTTTAATTCTGCGCGCTCCTGGCTAGATAGATCTACGTTTTCAAACGAAAAAACATATTTTTTGAAATTAGTCAGTCTACATTTAATAACTCCACGCTTTTTCTTGAGATCTTTTAACTTTTGGTCGGAAGCCGTAGCCATAGTGAAAACAGTAACTAATTGAATGTAATGTACTCACGGTTTATATTATAATATGTAAGTATGCACTAGGCTTTGCGTATGCATTTACTGTAATCATCCACTGTAAACACCACCAAACGTAAGCTGGCAAACACTATCCAACGCACTGGAATTGATAAAAACACAGTATCACTCAGATGAAAATAGGAAAGGATTTGGAATTTTAGCTGGCCGGTCTCACCGATGATGCACTGTAGCGAATTGCGAACTTTTCTTCTCCAAATTGCGTCTCACGGTATAAACTCCATCAAATACGTCCTCCAAAGGTCGCTCGTCGCAGTATCCGGCTCGAAGGACCAAAAATGTTTGTGACTGGATATTTTCTTGAGGAATTTAAATGAAGAAGTCGATATTAAGTACAATGCTTTACTTTTGATACCATTACAGTGAGATTTTGACTATTTAAACAGCAGATATAGAAAATGTATGTTGACGTGTGTATTCCGTCCTTGGTTCTGTCACCTCTCGTCCACCGCGTTGTAGGCGAGAGTGTCGCGTCATCGGCATCCAATGAGCGCGCAGCTCGATGACGTGATAAATGTAAATCGACAGCGGTGATTGGCGAATAGCAGCTCCAACAGTATTATAAGTATTAATTTACAAAAAGAAAAGTATATAAGTAGTATATCCGTTGTCTAGCACCTATAACACAAGACTAGTTACTTAACTTGGGGCTAGATGGCGATGTGTGGAATGTCCTGCAATATTTATTATTTTATTTATTAACTTAAAGACACACATTGAACACGTCACAAGAAATTTCCTCTTTCCTCAAACGTCACAGACAATTTAAAGAACTACCTCCTATTTGGAAGTAGGGTAACAACACACTCATCACATGTCAGAAAGTCCCGAGTCATGCCGACTCGCGCCTGACGAGGGCGAGTCAACCGCGTAAAGTATCATTCTACCCTCTTTTATCACCGAACAGTTCGACTAATAAGATTATCGGGATAAAAAGTAGCCTATGTTACTCCCAATGAATCAATGTACCCTCATACCAAGTTTCATCAAAATCGTCCAGTAGTTTCGGAGCCTATTCGTTACAAACAAAAAAATCTTAACTTTTTATAATATTAGTATAGATTTATTCTGTAATATTTTCATATAAATTACGTTTCAAATTGTCGGCCCTAAAATGTTTGTTATGTTAACGGGTACATTAAATTTGTTTTTAAAAAAATGTTATGTATACGTATTTTAATTTTCTTCCAAAATTTCTATCAAAAAACTCCAAAAAAACCGCTTCATTAATACATAATCGTTTAACTCAAGAAACCGGATGAAAAAAGGTTGAAAAAAAATGTTGTTGCCCCGGGGCGAATTAATTAAAAATCCGGTAAAGAAAGTCCGGTTGTGACGTCAACCGGGCCGGGATTAAACAACGGGATATGATGGATTACCGGGATCACGTCAGTTTTAGGGTTTCGTTAGGAGAAAACGTCGAGAGAAAAGTTTTAAAGTTAAAATTCAGAGTGTTTTTTAAACAGTTTGCCTTGCAAATAATTAGGGAAAAAAAATTCAGATATTAAAAATGAATACTTCAACGATTAGGTTTTATGGACAACTAGTTTTCACCCTTGACTTCGGTCGCGTAGGGGTTCAGGTTTTCAAAATACTTTCTTCGCGGATACCTGCCTGCCTATAAACGCTATATTTGCGCCAAATTTTAGATCGATCCGTATTCCATTGAGTTTAATTTTAGCACTTAAATCTGTTGCATAAATATAAAGATTTTAAAGAAGAAGATAAGATTTTTTATTTGTGTTCAAAAGGCTCTGAAACTTGATGACACTTGGTTTATGGATATAATTAAGTCTTAGAAGTAGAAAGGCTTGAGAGTGCTTTTAATGCCGATATAAACGCGGATCAGGATTTGGCGCGTTTAGTGTTAAATAATGTTTAAAATACACTACATTACAAATACCCAATAATAAAGCCCTTTACGTTTTAATCCATACTATTGTAACAAGACATTGTAGTGCCTGGGGCATGTTTTAGATATAGTAGGCATGCCCAAAACCTATACCTCCCTCTCAGTTCGTGCTGCGCTGATCCTAACATTTAATAAAGTTAATATTCTACGGAACCCATATCAATTTTTTTCTCGTAACAGCTTTAGGGGGAGTATTATTCAGATGAAGTGGACGAGCAGATGGTGAGATTAGAGTAATAAGGTTTCTTTTTCATCAGGGTACATACTTTTTTTCTTATATTTACCCAACGTTAGTTCGTTGATAATTCAATATCTACTTGGTGAATTTTCATGTAAAGTATATTAACTTTAAATAAATAAATATTGCAGGACATTCCACACATCGCCATCTAGCCCCAAACTAAGTAACTAGACTTGTGTTATGGGTGCTAGACAACGGATATACTACTTATATACTTTTCTTTTGTAAATATATACTTATTATACATAGAAACAACCATACCACAGACAAATATCTCAGCATAAATACTTGTCTGAGGCGGGAATCGAACCCGCAACTCTGTGTTTGGCAGTCCGGCATGGTGACCATTGTGCGAACTGGGTCGTCAAACCTTTGTCAAAACTTTAAGGTTATGTTAATTTGAAAATCAGCTGATTTTTTTAAACAAAGGTCAATTAGGCTTGGTAGCTAATCTTGAAGTTAATGACCTCTACGCGTAAAGAACAGCTGATTTTCAAGTAAATATAACTTTAAAAAATTCAAAAATATGTTAGAATATCCAAAAGTTGTAGTACTAAGTTGTTTTTTTTCCCTCATTCTTTTTTAAACGGTTTTTATTAACTGTAGCAGTCTCGAAATATTATTAATATAAAAACAATTTTTTTTTACAACTGAAATTAAATTTTTCTTAAGCGAAATATATCGTAAAAGAACAATTTATGAAAATCGGTTACGCCGTTTCAAAGCTTTTTTTCTCCAGTGAATAAATTTAATAATTTAACAAAAATCCTTGAGGACAGTTTACTTGACAACAATTTATATTTAAAAGGGAAAGCAACTGTGTTACTTAGTAGAGGCTTTAGACTACTACAACTAAAAAGAAAATCCCTATACATCCTAAATTGTAGTCACCGTAAAGTCCACGAGAGATGTGCATTCTTTTTAATTTAGTTCCGGACTCGAAACTGTCCGAGGGAAGCCACACTTTATGGACACCCTACTCGGTACTAAGTAGCCAGTTAGTCGTCGGGATATTTTATTTTGTGGAATGTCTGGTCTAGATAGATAGAGTTGGATCTATGTGTTTGGGAAAAAAGTTAATAAGAATGAAGAGAAAATATTCCTTTAGAATATCGAGCATTTGATCCGTTTCGCAGATGGTATCATTCGCAGATGGATTAAATGTCATTTGGTCTCGATATAGAACTTTTGATAGCATTTTCCCGTTTGCATTATTTTTTATTCGCAAATGAACCATTTTGCAAATGTACCAATCTAATTTGGTTTCTTTCGCATTCGATCCCATTCGCAGAGTCTCCGCTTTGCAAATAGACCAATTTTCATGTGGTTCCGTTCACATCTGATCTCATTAGCAAATGATCAGTTTAGCAAATGGACCAATTCTGATTTGGTCCCGTTCGCATCTGATCTGATTAGCAGATAATTAATTTGGCAGATGAACCAATTCTCATTTAGTCCTGTTCGCCTATCTTCATGCGTACCGTGGAATTCGACCACCATATTCAGCTTTTCAAAACAGAACCCTAACACAACGAGATACGGTTCAGTATACATTGTGAGACTAAGACGTATGCGGGAAGATAACAGACTGATGCAAATTTAATTAGAAACTTAAGTAAAATAATAAGGATGGGGTAGTGGTTCAAGTCTTTCGATCTTGTTACGGTAGAAAATGAATGCAAAATGACTGAAACAAGACAGGTTGTCAAAAAAAGACTGTATTATAAGACTCTATTCTAACAAGTTGCATATTTAGAATGTTTTACTAATTTTTTTAAACATTAAAAAAATGGTCATTTTACAAATGGCCATTTTACAAATACTTTGCTAATTGCAAAATTTACTTTTTCGAACGTGGTATGGTAAGTATATCAATTTGTAAAAAGTTGATACGTAAGCGATTTTTGAATATGTCATTTTGCTAATGTAATTTGTGCTCAAACAATATATTTAAAACACCGTCTTTAAGAGCCGTCTTCTAGTCATATAAATTCGCAAAATGTACGTTAGTGACATTTTGTCAATTTTAAATACATACCTATGTCATTTTGTAAATGTGATATTTTGCGTAATCGTTAAAAAACCGCAAGACGAGTCCTTCTGTAGTCCATGAGTTAATACTAAACCGAGATGATCATCCCTACTTAACTCCATCTTAAATGAAACACTGGCTGTGGAAGGAAATTGCCTTTAAGGAATTTCATATCAAGCAGTTCATTTTTATTTTATACAGTGTGTTAAGATAACCATGTAAGCCCTTCCATGTAACCACACATGTACCTAACATGTGGTTATTCCCCAGAGTTTACCCAAAAAAAAAAACAAGGTTTTTAGTTTTGGAAAAAAATACCCAAAGTTAGGCAAAATTTTCAAAATGTGACAAAACCTTTTTTTTACCGAATAGCACGTTGCCAATAATGGTATTGCCACATCTGGAAAATTCCTTAGACATTCCAAGACAATAAATTCCGAAATTTACTGAAAAATTATGGAATTTTTTCCATACCTTTGATAAAAATAATCAAAAATATTTATGTTTTAGTCCTGGAGGTATCTATAAGTACTTTAAAAGTATTGCAGGGTTTTGTCACACACTGTTTACATGTTATGAATTTTTCTAAAGACTTGTGGGGTTTTATTAAACTAAATTTTTAAACAAGACCACAATTTTTATTTTATTATTTTGCGCACTGATATTATGAATGAATACAGTCGGCGATAAAAGTGAAGGCCCACCGTAGAGTTTTAAAAATTATATTACTGGAATGTTTTCAACGAAAACAGGGCTTTAACGTGCTGCCCAATAACTTCAAATAAAAGCTTAAATAATAATCAAAATCTTTTCGTAAAAAATACTTACAAATAGTCCTTAATGTTGTAGATATAAGATACTTTTAACAACTTACCTGAAACAAATATTAAGAACAAGTTAGAATACAATGCTTAAAATGTAACTAAAATAAATAAAAATCAACGATAAAAATATATAAATAAATAAATATTTTAGGATGTACACACCGTCGTCTAGCCCCCAAGCTAAGCTTGGGTTATGGTAGCCAGACAACGGACAGAATTCTATTATATTTTTCTTTTGTAAAAATACGACATAAACATAAATATTTGTTTAAGGCTTCTGCGCTACAGAGGCCGTCGATGTCATTGGTTTGATATTCAGAAATACTGAATATCGGAAACACCTAAATCAACATGCACTTGACACCACGTTGGGCGCCATTTTTTACACAAACCTGTTACAAAATAAAGGTTGACAGATTTTTGTTTGTTTATTATTTTAAATCGAGTATTGTATGATTTATTACTTAAATCACTGTTTTATTGAAAAGTTTGAGGTAGTTAAAATGGAAATAAATTGTTTATTTTGCGAAAGGCAGTAAATTCTAATTGAATTTTTGTTACTTTAAGACGGCTCACTGATTAAGGTGATTCCCATAATAGTGAGGATATGATGAATCTTGGAATGATGAACAGAACCGCAACTCGAGCGTGTAGTAAATGATCAGTTTTCATCAACCAGTAGTTGGGGTTACTTGCGAATGGAATCATCTGCGAATGTGGTTAATTCCGAATGGGGCTTTCTGCAAATATCATATGTGTTGTTCTTAAATGATACTAGTTATGCAACGTAGGCATAAACTGCCACCTTATAAGAAATTGAAAACCTCCTTACTGTACAAATAAATAAATACTCTAGGACATTTCAAACAGCGCCATCTAGTTCCAAGCTAAGCAACTAGGCTTGTGTTACCAGACAACAGATAGTGCTTCATTATGCTTTCATAATTGGACAAAGTCGCATTTAGTCAAATTCACAGATGATCCCAACATGATATTCTAAATTAAACAAAAACATCCTTATCAGTACAAAATACCGTACATAAAACGAAGCACCCAACTTCTATCCGTAATGTGAAACAGTTAAAAAGTTTCATTAAAAACATTGTCAACAAAAGCACACCCAAAACGGCACTTCACTTCGTTTCAAACAAAAGACATACCGTGACGTGTCACAACGTCACAAACATAATACAATTAAATGGAAACGACTCTGAAATAGACAGAACAGAACAAACACAGTACGTAAAAATAGTGACGTTCGCCCAGTTTCGTCCAAAATATTTGGTTTCAGAGTGTCAATTTCAGCCGTTCCGAAATTCAGTGTTCGTTACTTCGGGCGAGTTAAAAACATTTAAATACTCTAATTCAGTATACAATAGACATCAATTTAAATATTAAATGAGTGATATATTATTGATGAGTCGATAGATAGGTAGATAACTTTATTTGTACAACACAGTAAGGAACATGGAACACGATATACACAAAGCAAAATAATAGCTAGAAAGTAAAAGTTGCAGAAATGTCGGCCTTACCGCTGAAAGCTATTTCTTTCAGGCAACCTTTGTACTAAGTGCGTGAGTGCTCTTAGTACTATGGTACTACGGTACTTTAAAGTTACAACATGGCAAAACTCTGCAGCCAGGAGTCAGATCCCAAAGAAACAAGCCTAAGGAAGACTCCCCTGTCAAACAGACACCCTGTATAAGGAATATGTGATTTCATCTAAATTATTCCAACTGAATAAAGAAACTTATCGGTCGAAACTTGAGATAAAAACCAAAAATTCGATCCGGTTACGACTCCAAATGCTGTATCAATTGGACAAATGAACACTATTGGATACTAACAAAATATAGAGCAACAACGAAACGCAATAACAGTGTACCGTACCACGTTGGGCGCCAATCCATCTTATTGGATGCAATAATTAAACGTCACACGGTTACGCACTAGCGGTTAAATTGTTTCACGATCGAAAAACAGGGCCGGATCTAGGTCCAACTTCAGGGGTGTCACTAGAATAAAGTCAAACACACTAAACCTCCAAACATTCAAGCCGAGGTTCGACCGCGAAATTAACGGGCAAAAATAAGCTGAAATAGTTTTTGGGAAGCAAGAAATAGTTAAGATGGCAATAAGCTAAAATAAAATGGTTGCCAGCGGTGTTAGTGTCGTGACGTATTAAAATACAGAACGATTTTGTTGTAAAAATAAAATGAACGAAGACTCCACCGCTCTATTTTTGCTCTTTTAGCCCGTTCCGCTAGCCGCTAGAGTCTTTTGTGGTGGGGCCTTATTAAGTAGATTATCATTGCGAGTAAAGCTGACTGATAAATGAAATTGCTCATTTTGCGGTTGAGCCCCAGCTTCAAAGTGTCATTGTCTTTGTGCAAAATTGACTTCTTGCAAATTTGACTTTATAGTACGTTTGAATTTATGCGAGGTTTTTAACCTTACTAGTAATCCTGCTCCAATTGCATTTCCATAGATGTTCAAATGTTGTTGAGTATCAAACGGAACAGTCCAGGAGCTATTGGTTGCCCGTTTACTAATAGTGTACGTTCGCCCAGCACATTCTAATTATGAAGTGTTTCGCCCAAAACCCCCCGATCCTAAATCCGTCCCTGCACACAAAACGACATCACTATCGATATTCCGATCGTAGTCAGTTTATTAATTGAATGTCATCTGCGGTTATTAATAACCTCTTTATTAATAAAGGTATACGCCCAACGTACGTTAGAAATAGTTATTTATCAAAATAATTTGAAAAAAACATCGACGCGCGACTGGAGTTTACCCTTTATGTACGAACTTAATTTCTCCCACAATTCCAACAGATGTAGCTAATCTAACTTCTATATTAGACGGTAAAGGCAAAGAGTTCCGTAGGAAGTTAGGAACGTAGCTAATCTAATCTTTTTTTATGAGGTAAAAGCAAAGTTAGATTAGTCAAATACTCCTTCATAACGCTTTTTGTTAACGATTTTACTACCTATCCTATTTTCATATCGGTGACTTTAAATGTTTGAATGTGCATATCATAATTTCGCTTATAAGTAACTTGAAAAAAAGACTTAAAATAAAGAAATATAAGTAAAAAACAGACGGACCAGAAAGTGATCTTATAAGGATTCCTTTTTTACCTTTTGAGGTACGGAATCCTAAAAAAGAAAAAAAACGAATGTCCTTTGAAGAATTTATCTTTCTATCGCAGTTCAAATCTCGCCATGGTGCAATTTAATAAATTATTTTTTTTAATTTTCAAAAATGTTTCAATTTCCTAACTTTTGGTTAATCGATTTTTATGAAACAATACAATAAGATAAATAAAAAAAATGTTAAGTACCTAACTGTAAATAAAATAAAATAAAATAAAAATGTTCCAAGTGTAATTCGTCACGTCTTCAATGAGGAACGTGACCAAACGTCATCTGCAGTCCACAGTCCATGTGGCGACAAACTGAGGGTAGTTCAAACTTTGCGAGTTCACCCAATAGTTGAATGGCTCACCAATTTTGAAATTTTCAATAGTTTTAAGGGTGTCAATGAGGGCGCTTCGCAAGATGTGTACTTCGCAGAATAAGCATATTTCAAGGTTATAAGAGGTGCAATATCATAAGGAGTATCGTTTCATAAAATGTGCATTTCGCAAAATGAATATTTCGCAGAAACAGCACGTTTTCAGAGAACCAAACAAAATATCCAAAGAGTATTAATATGATGATGATACATTGAAAACCCCCTTTTTTTTAGGGCTCCGTACACTAAGGGTAAAAATGGGACCCAATTACTAAGACTCCATTGTCCGTCTGTCTGATTTGTCTGACACCAAGCAGGCTGTATCTGTTGCCGCTATAACAACAATTTAATGGTACGGAACTCTTTGTGCGTGAGTCAGACTCGCACTTAACCGGTTAAAAATAGTTTTTATAACAACATTTTATATTAAAATCCAATAAAGAATATAGATAGCCTAAACGTGTACCCGAGGAAGCCATCCCTCCCTCGTATCGAGGGCGTGGAATGAATATAATATGAAGATGCATAATGCAATCCTGAGCAGAACCTAGTGGTGCAGTAGAGCAGTATATCAAGAGCGTGGGTTCCAATCCTGTATAGGTATAATTTTGTTAACACAGCATAATTTTTCAAGAACAAAATAAAATATCGAATAAAATTAAAGGGTTAGTGGCGGAGCGAACTGTCTTTGTTTACACTTTAATTACATTTTCAGAGTTTTTGTCAGAAAATTTAATTTTTGGATGTGGGAAACCTAGTCGAAATCAACTAGGACCATGATAATGATGATGAAATATTATTCAATAAATAGCTCACATTAACGATATGTAATCCAAAACCATGCCTTTTAGCATTTACATGCATTATTGCTCAATATTTAGACGAGTTTAATGTCGCATCACAATGTAAAACGACACTAATGGACAGACGGACAGACAATGTGTTTATTTCTGGTGACATTATTGTATTTCTAGCTATTACTACATAGCTACGGATTTACTAGAATAACTAAGGTTAAAAAAAAAATAGAATATGATTTGTTTATTGTCAATGTAAATAGAATAGAAAAACATTTATTTGGACAACCAGAAGGCCAATTCTCGTAAATATATTAATTAAATTACATTTCAATATCATTTCGATTGCATTTCGATCACAAATAATACCCTCAAAGTAGCTTAAAATAGCCTCAAAGTTAGCTTTTTGTAAAAAAAAAACTGACTTTGAGGGTATCTTTTGCAATCGAAATGCAATCGGAATGATATTGCAAAGTAATTTTAACAATGTTATTTACGAGAATTGGCCTTCTGATAACACAACATAATAATATAAGAAAAATCGGCCAAGTGCGAGTCGGACTCGCACACGAAGGGTTCCGTACCTACCATGTTGTATGGTAGCACTTAATTTTTATTTTGTTTTTATATTTGTTGTTATAGCGGCAACATAAATACATCATCTGTGAAAATTTCAACTGTCTAGCTATCACGGTTCATGAGGTACAGCCTGATGACAGACAGCAGACGGTTGGACAGTGAAGTTTTAGTAAATATAATAAAATTTGTTTATAAAAAATATATTATTAAAAATTATTATTTAAAACTACTTTAAGTGACCTAAAATCATCAAAAATTATTTCCCGGGTCTTAATCGCGTATTTTTATTTCTCTTACCTCGACGTTTCGACTATGTTACAATAGTCATGGTCGCGAGGAGACTCGGCTATCTCCAACCCGTATCGGATTGCTAATTTGTGCGAGTTTAAAAGTTTATTTGCCTAAATCTCCTCAAACAATGTCAATTTTCCTTAAATAGGTTCTCCATCCTAAAGTTTAAAAAGCTCCCGTGTTAATCCACGCGCCAAGTGTGAAAGCTTATCTCGTTCATTACAGTCAGCTTTCACCGTGAAAGCTCATACGTTAGAAAAACTCTCGAGCCAACGTTTAACGGACTTAACACAACTTAGCTGCAACTTTGCGAGGGTTCCGCACCCAAAGGTTAAAAACGGAACCCTATTACTAAGACTTCACTGTTCACTGTCTGTCTGTCTGTCACCAAGCTGTATCTTATGAACCGTGATAGCTAGACAGTTGTAATTTTCACAAATTATGTATATTGCCGCTATAACAACAAACAATAAAACAGAAAAAAATATGTGTTACTCCCATACAAAATGGTACGGAACCCTTCGTATGCTCGAGTCCGACTCGCACTTCGCCAGTTTTTTTTGCTTCTCTGAAAAATCCGTTAAAGCGTAAAAGTTAATATAATAATTCTATGTGATCTGTGTACAAAATGTATTAGGCATCTAAACGAATAAAAAATAATTATTTTACTTTGTAAGTTTAGAGACTGGCAACAATTTTTCAACTGGTCTCGATTTTTTTTAACTTCCATGTAACAAAATCACATAGTGTCAGGTTTGTCTGTTATTTGACGTAAAAAAATTATTAAGTTTTTTTTTTATTTGTTACATAACAGGACAACTTGACACTTTATATTTGTTATATGACATTTGTTGTTTATACATTGATTTCAAAAGTGGCGCAAATAAATAAAAATGGCAGACCGTTTACTTGCCAGAATTATTATTATTATTTTTTATTATTTACGTCCTGTATCACGGGGCTATGGAGCCCCGGACCTTTGAAAGGCGTGCGTGGAGCCGAAGCCAACACGTAGAGGCCCTTTACAATAACAAGTATAATAGCAAACAATGGGGTGGATTCTAAACCGGCGATTATCCCTGTCTACACTATAAAGTGCAACCAAGGACAACCTCCGGTTTGGATGAAACTATTGATAATCTACAGGACAAAACTACTTGAGCTATTGTGATGGGATGGTAGTGGACTAGATACTGGGGAACTATGGATACTATGGCACCTGCCGTAACAATGTCCAATAAACACGTAAAAATAGCAGGCGGAGACTCGCCAACTCTCAGACTGGGCCACCCTAATTAGCCGAGTAAATTACAGCAAGGGGGCAACAGGAACGTGAGTGGCTTGAAGGATGGAGAGGCCTCACAGGATTTTAAGTCATCGCTGGTAGTCCGAGCGAGCGGGCCAACTCATCACTGACGTTCGGCATCCATCCTTCGAGTATTTCTACTCATGCGACTCCACTCTGGACGGCCGGTGAAGGCAAGCCAGAGGCGGGGGACCGCTTCCTTCGCAAGCCGGAGATGAGGAACGGTGACTTCCCCCTGGAGAACTCGGGACCGCGGGGTCGTTACTCCCCTTCACCTCGCCTCAAGGTGCCCTGCGGGCTTATTATTATTTATTATTATTATTAAGTAAGCGAGTAGGTATCGTTTCTATCTTTTACACAGTAGGACCCCAAACTTTTACACTTACCGATTTTCTCCGTTAATCACTTTTTTAGTTATAAAACTTTTTTATCCACTTTTAAAAGCAACCGCAGACTAATAAACTTTTCGATCGTTCGATAGCTAGCCGACCGTGCAATTCGAATTCGTTTGTTACCCGACTACGGCTAAAGCAAAAGGGAGTGTTATGTTTTTACCAGTAGGTATGTTCATCTGTTCCCGCATATCTTCTAAACTACTTATCATAATTTGACAAATGAGGTATCGTTCGAAGCGTCTTGATTGTTCGCTGGTTTATAGCCTATGTGCCGTCACAATACAATCAATATTGCGCCCTCTATAGAGGCCGTAGTCATTATTTAAAAAAAATGAAAGGTGCCTTATTGGGTATTAAATTTTCATGAAAATGCTTGATTAGTACAGTCACATTACCAATTAGCTAAACCCCACGTGACCCAGAGCTCACTCGCATATCTTTAAAAAATATAATATTTATCTACTTTGTATTTTTTTATATTGTATAGTATATTGTTTAAGAAATACAGTATCAGGTAACTTTACTTTACAACCTTACAGATTTGCGAGTCAGCCTCTAGGTCACGTGGGGTTGAGCTAATTGGTAATGTGACTGTACATTTCGAGAAAATATAAATAAGCGACAAATAGAAGTGAATGGAAGACATACTGCGCCGACCCTAAATAAATTGGGATAACTGCAGGAAGAAGAACAAAGTATGTAGTAAAAAAGTATAAAGTGTTCTACCCGATATCTGGCCACCATAACACAAGCCTAGTTACTTAGCTTAGGGCTAGATAGAACTGTATAAAGTGTCCTAAAATATTTATTTTTATTATATTACCTACCCAACTACTGCGAAGCCAAAACAGATAATGATGTTTTTGAACGTATTCTGTATGTCTACAAATGCGAACGATGTGCGAGCTATCGGCTAACTAAAAAGTATGTTATCTGCATTCACCCTAAAAGAGCGGAATCGATTAATTTAATACAATTTCCTTTCACTAAAAGTTACTTTTATGTGGTCAGCGAGTTGATGAAAGCTTTCACAAAAGTTGTTTATTTGGTTAAAACTTTCTAGAAACTTATTAAATAGAGGGGAATCTGAATTTGAGGTAAGAAACAACACCTATTTTTCTTTGTCCATTAAAAAGCTATTATTTCAGCTGAAATTATTAATTTATTAATTACTTATTTATTAACTAGCAGGCATCCCGTGACTTTACCTGAATACTTTCCAATTTTTTTAACATATACGACCAAGACCTAGACCACAATCAAAAAAAAATTTCGAGGCAGGAATCGAACCCGCAAACTTCTGAGGTGCAGGCGAGTGTGGCAAAGATCGTATAAAGAAACAAGCTTTATGTTACTTTCATATAATTGATGCCGGACTGCCAAACACAGGGTTGCGGGTTCGATTCTAGCCTCAGACATGTATTTATGCTTAGATATTTGTTTGGTCTGGTTGTTTCTATGTATTATAAGTATATATTTACAAAGAAAAGTATATCCGTTGTTTAGCACCCATAACACAGGTGTAGTTACTTAGCTTGGTGCTAGATGGCGATGTGTGGAATGTCCTGCAATTTTTTTTTTTTTATATTTATTTCAATATACCAAGTAACATAGTAATCAGTCTTGTAGTTTCAGAACCAAATAAAATTATTTTATTTCAAACTAGCAGCGACTCGCGTTTCATCCTCGTAACTCCCGATCCCGTGGGAAAATCGGAATAAAAAGTAGCGTATGTTACTCCCAATGAATCAATGTATCCTCACACCAAGTTTCATCAAAATTGACCAGTAGTTTGAAGCCTATTTAATGCAAAACAAACAATAAAATCTTTCCTCTTTATAATCACTATCACTACATAGTATAAAACAGGGCTGTCCAAACAAAGGCCCGCGGGCCGCATGCGGCCCGCGGCACACATTTTAATCTAAAAATAGTTTTGGACACAAATAGTTTGGATAATATTAATCGTTGTCAAAACATGTACTCAATACTTGGTATAATTATTTATCTTCAGTCTTGCAACATTCCATTCGCATGATCACTTAAAAGTGAAGCTACTTTTACTATTATTGGGGGAATTCCTGGAAAGTATTTTGTTTTTGTCGAGTGAGGATTTGCTGTTGACCGTATTCAGCTGAAGCGCTTGGCGCCCTCTATACTCCAGGTCTGAACAGGTACAAAAACAAAATGGCCGCCTGAGGGGGGCAATCCCTTTAATACCATTTATTCTAATTTTGGTTTAACGAATTCATAACATTGATACCTTTCTGCATTCAGAATGAAATTTCTTATTTAGATTATTTTTTTAGAATATTAGTACAATAATGTCAGTAGTTGCAGAGTGAAGGCAAAATTTATTTATTTATTTTTATTTATCAATTATTAAAAAACTTATTTAAAAAAACTTTTTAGAAAAACATTTTATTTTAAACCTTACTTCACCCTAAACCTTATTTTATTTATAAAACAATAGCCTTCTTAGAAACTAATCATAAAAAACAAAAGAATCAGGTTACAAAAAATAAAAATAAAAATCACCCGCCATTTACGTCCTATTCCACCTATTCCGTATTTCATTGTTTTTTTTTTAATATTGTACTATAACCTCATTTTGCAGTTATAATACTGTAGGTTGTCAAGTAACTTGACAGCTGAAAATATTTTTCTGGCCCTCCAACTTTTGTATGAAATTTAATTAGCCCGCGAAGGTGTATAGTTTGGACAGCCCTGGTATAAAATAAAGTCACTTTTCGCCGTCCCTATGTCCCTTTGTATGCTTAGATCTTTCTAAAACTACGCAACGGATTTTGATGCGGTTTTTTTAATAGATAGAGTGATTAACGAGGAAGGTTTTTAGATATAATACATGCATAATATAGCCGTGCGAAGCCGGGGCGGGTCGCTAGTATTAGTATAAAAAACATTTCTCTACGAAAGGACAATCTTCAAAAACGTCCACTATGCAAAATGTCAAATATTTTTTTCCAAACTTTTACAAGACGCTTTATTAAAACTAACAATAGCAGAAGGAGTCATTTGGCAAAGTTAACTCTGGACAAATGATTGTTTTGGCACTGGAAACCTAAAAGGGGTGCTAAAGGGGGTGAAAAGGGTGAAAAAAGGAGGTGAAAAGGGTAGAATTCAATTGGAAAGGTCATAATTAAGTTGTTTCCTGGTTTGAAACGTTTTAGAAATAAACTACCCTTGTATTTGTTAGGGTAATTCTTTATCGGTAAATAGGGGAATATCGAGTCACGTTTATGGGCGGAAATATACTTCAGTAATTTTATAAGTGCTTTTTTGTTTTTTTTTCAGTCGTTAAGTGCTTTTTTATTTATTAGTGGGAACGTTTTGTAAAGTGTCAGGTTTGTATGTTACGTATTTAACTTTAAAAAATATTATAATATTTTTTTATTTGCCACATACCAGAAAAATCTGACGCTATGCGCGATTATTTTACTAATAAATAAAAAACAATTAACGACTAAAAATAACAAAAAAGCATTTGTTGTTTGCACTAGCGACCCGCCCCGGCTTCGCACGGCTACATTATGCATGTATTATACATATAAACTGAATCACTCTATCTATTAAAAAAGTGGCATCAAAATCCGTTGCGTAGTTTTTAAGATTTTATCATACATAGGGACAGACAGCGGGAAGTGACTTTAATTTATACTATGTAGTTTTTACATATAGACTTGTCTCTTGAATCACTCTATCTATTAAAAAAAGTGGCATCAAAATCCGTTGCGTAGTTTTAAAGATTTAAGCATACATAGGTATATAGGGACAGAGAAAGCGACTTTGTTTTATACTATGTAGTGATATAGGGGACCTCAGTGGCGCGATAGACGAACACGCCTGCGATGAGATGGTTTGAAAAATAACAACGTAACTAAAAAAAAGAAATAACTGACAATTTACTATGCCAAAATGCTACAAACCCTTCACAATTTACCATCATAGTTTTATCATTCCGCGCACATCACATCTAGGTGAGAAACCTTTGTAATTACAGCTTCTAGTTAAATAAATTAATATAATTATTTACAATAACATTTCGTATGTATATCTCTAACTTCAGTACTCATTTGAATCCAAATCACGTAGAGTTCTGGCGCCCTTAATGCGGGATTCAAGTAGGCTACCACCGAAAGCCCTGCGAAAGGCTCGCGACACACTGAGTATAAAATACAAACAGAAAACAAGCTATAAAAACTGATTTCACCGGCGTAACCTTGATCCCGTAGGAATATTTATTATTTAGTAACTATTTAAATTTAGTAATATTTTAATTTAGTAGCGTAGTATTTTTATGATTCTCAGTACTTTATTTTTGTAAATTATATGTACTTATTGTAAAAACATTTTTAAGGTTTTTTGAATAAACTATTACCATTACTTTTACTAATATCGAGATGAAAAGTAGCCTTTAGCACTCCCGATGAATCAATGTATTCTATCCTCATACCAAGTTACATCAAAATCTGCTCAGTTGTTACGGTGCCTATTCAATTGAAACAAACAAAAAATATTTCCTCTTCATAATATTAGTGTAGATGAATGGATTGGGCTAGAATATGGCATACCAATAGCTATTGTGACGTAGGCATTCGCTAAGAAAGGATTTTGAAAAATTAAAAACTTACATGAACGAAGTCGCGGGTAAAACCTAGTTATACATACATACAGAAACACCCAGAACAACTATCTGTAGATAATAGAAATGTCTATTTAACGGCGGGGATAGAACCCGCAACCTTCTGTTTTGCAGGCAAGTTACAGAGAACCACAAAGGTCTTCATTGAACCTGTTATAATTTTACTGGCAGTCGGCATTGCTTAACCTGCACAACCGTAAGCGATTGGCGACCACAGGTATATTACTTTGTAGAAGTTTTGTTGAATATTTACATCAAAACGACTAATTCCAAATGGAATCAATCCATCCATGGACCCATATCTATAATCTATTATATTTGTTTATGGATATGGTAGATTATAGATATGGATCGTATGGAAGGAATCGACTCGATCCATATCTATAATCTATCATATCTTTAAACAAATTGAATACTTCGATGCAATCTATATCTATAATCCTTTCGAAAGGATTCATTCCATTCACATCTAGGATCACATATAAGAGATTATTCGATCCATATCTAGGATCGTATCGACTCGATCCATATCTAGGATCGTATCAACTCGATCCATATCCAAGGATCGCACCCGGTGTAACCTTAACATAACACAATCGTGATTTAAACTTTATTCGTAGAGTTAGCGAATTTGTGGCCGAGACAGTTGCCCATTTGCAACCAAATAGGATTTTCATTAATCTGTGCCTCTGATAATGTTGCCTTGGTTTTGTTTAACGGGAGGGTCTGTTTGTATGTTTGTTGTGAATATTTTGTTTTGTATTATTAGTGAGAACAAAAGGCTTTGGAAAGCTGACATTATTCATGTTGTATCTACAAATAAAATAAATAAATATTGCAGGACATTTCACATAGCGTCATCTAGTCAAAACCTAAAGTCTTGTGTTATGGGTGCTAGACAACAACGGATACACTCCTTATATACTTTTGGAACGAAAGTTCCTTACCGCGCGTTGCGAAAGGGGGCTAGACGGAAAAAATTAAGACCAAAAGTTGTAACGACACTTTTTGTATAGAAAGCAAGCCAGTTATTTTCGTTTCGTCTTTCTATTTCGCATTGAACAGTGTGGTGTCGCGACGATTATTTACAAAAATATTTAGAAAAAAAAACCAAAAAAAATATATTACAATTCTTTTACTAATTAATCGAAAGGAACAGAGGTGTCAAGGGACAACCGGATAGAAAGAATTCCCTTGACACCTCTCAAGTTTTTTTTGTAAATATATACACTTATAATACATAGTAACAACCAGAACACAGACAAATATCTATAAGCATAAATACATGTCTGAGACGGGAATCGAACCCGCACTCCACACAGGGTTGCGGGTTCGATTCCCGCCTTAGCAGTCCGGCATGGTGACCATTGTGCCAACAAAGTCTTCAATAAGCGGGGTCCTTCTAAGAAGGGAGAGACAGTATCGGCAATGGAATGAAAACTTTTCCAACCCATCCTCCTTTAAGTTTTCCGATCAATTTTAGAAAAATATTTGAAATATCTCGAAAATGACCACACATTTTCACCGATAAATCATTTTTACAATGTAAGATGTTGCCCATCTATTAGGACGTGTCCACACTGGCGATATTTTCTACCGAAACATACCGGTATCCTACCGGTATTTATCGGTATGACAACTCTTTCGTGTCGGTACTGTATATGGAAAAATGGAAGCTGTATTGCAAAGTATTGCACTTTGTCATAGTGCTGTTGAAGAACGAAGATAAGTTTGAAAATATTTCAAGTTTCTATAGTGATATTTTGTTAAGTTTACCCTTTTTCAGGTTCCAAAATTTTTAGTTATTAAATTAATATAATAACTAAAATTTTGTTTTTATTAAAAAACTAGCTGCGCCTAATAAAATTGCACATTCTAAAATTGCACCACGGTGGGTTTTGAACTACCGAACTTTTGTTTACCGTGCCTCCGCAAGTGAGACTCTGGCAATGCGACAAACTTTGTTTATTTTCGGATTTGAACAGTAAGTCGCGAGTTTCAATTTCAATCATATTTAGATATGCAGTTTTGTAAGAAAATATTTAAAGGAATCAAACACAGGCTTATGCACTTAAAACTAAAAACTAGACCCGGTCAAAACAGCAAGTTGAAGCGACAATACCGACAAAACTTTCAACCGGTATAATTGCACCTTTCAACCGGTAAAATTGCATCGCACATGAGTGTAAGACTTTAAAGTTACATCTAGAACACCTACCGTTCGCTTTCTCGATGATAAATTACTTTAATTACATTTTAATGGCTTTTTCATCTCTGGCGCACGATTTATGCAACTCTCTCAACAATAAGAAGTTTAATTCAAGTGATTTTCACATCACTACTAAAGTTATTTAATAGTACATTGTTACCCTAGGTGTGAAAGTCACTCATTAAGTCCCGAGACGGAGTTTGGCCCCCGAGCGTAGCGAGGGCGCTAATAGTTCGAGGGACTAAATGAGTCTTTCACCCGAGGTAAACACTGTGCTTTTCATTACGAATAATACGTAAAATTCTTCCTAACAACGAGAGTGAATGAGAGACTCCATACTACCTGATCCTCTTACAAGGTTGGGACCAAAGAGGTTATACAGGGTTATTGGAAATTAATTGACACGGCGTTAAGGGCTTCTTCTGTGCACCTTAACGATCAACTTTTGTCCTACGACTTTTGGAAATTCATTATAAAAATATTCCATACAAAAATAAAAAATTAAATCCAACAGTTCAAATAATACTCAACTCTACGTCTACGTCACAGAATCAATCATAGTAGGTATGGTACAACCCGATCGGGTCGCACGCAGTGCGCCTCGTGCCGATCGCGAGCGCGCACTTGCCGCATAGACATAGAAAATTACCAGACAGTACGAGAAACACTTAAATATTTTTTTTGGGATATGTATTAAGTTTCGACAAAAGTCGTAGAACAAAGTTGTTTGTTAAGGTGCACAGAAGAAGCCCTTAACGCCGTGTCAATTAATTTCCAATAACCCTGTATACATGTAGTGTTATTCTTTGGTGTTACCTAAAGTAAGGAGGTTAGGTTTTTGAAGTTCCTAATGCGTAATGATACTTATACTAGCTACATGCACATTGCACAAGCCGTGCGAAGCCATAATTTGACATGACAGCAGTCAGTGAAAGCGATTTTCCCTAGGGCTGAAAGTTTTTCTTTCTACACGCTCTTCAGGTACCTTTACACCTACTTTCGGAGTATGAGTAATGAAAAAGATATTTACCATCTATTTGTTTCGTGAAGCTCGATTTTTAATGATGTTTCAAGCACCATTTTCACGAGACAGAATCGAAATATCAATTTTAACAAATTAACAACAAAAAATGGTTGTCTGCAAAGTCGGTTTACGGACGATAATTTTACGTGATAACGTCATAAGAAAACATTGATGAAAAAACGTTGCTATATGGTTACCTTGTCAATAACGTGACACTTTTTGTGAGTGCAGTACGGTGTTCATCGATTTATAACTAACTAGCGACCTGCACCGGCTTCGCATGGCTGTATTATGCATGTATTATATCTAAAAACCTTTCTCTTTAATCACTCTATCTATTAAAAAAAACGCATCAAAATCCGTTGCGTAGTTTTCAAGATTTAAGCATACATAGGGATATAGGGACGGCGAAAAGTGACTTTATTTTATACTATGTAGTGACAACAGTTAATATCCCGTTTTAAGTTAATAACCTAAAAAGATTGGATTAGCAACATCTCAATATGAGTAAAGCCAACTTTCAACCGAAGCGAGAATTGAACTCGCGACTAAATGAAGTGACAATTACACACAATAAAACATTTCACTAACCAAATGCGGAGAAAGCTTCGCCTATTCAAAACTTTCTCCTCGGTTTCTAGATATCACAGCAAAGCTGAAGTGATTGGCTGAAACTTGAGTAAACTGTTAAGGTAAAAGGGTACCTACGCTCTCTCCATACAAACGTAGTCGACTGTTTTCTCCCTGGATAATGACACTAGCACAAATATTTTTGTTGCATAAAATCTATAACTGCCATGACAATGCCCCTATGTTTTGGTTTTTTCATTTTCTAATTATTATAGAAATTAGGATTAGTCGACTACGTTTGTATGGAGAGCGCCCGGTACCCTTTCCTCTTCAGACCGGAAGTGGTACTTTACATAGTATTTACTGGCAAAAAAATCTGCCCAACCTTTGTATTATTTAAAAAAAAATATTCGAGGTATTTGATTACAATCTATATTATTATTTATTACTAGCTGTGCCACGCGGTTTCACCCGCGTAAATCCCGATCCCGAGAGAATATCGGGATAAAAAGTAGCCTATATGTTAATCCAGGTCTCTAGCTATCTACATACCGAGTTTCATTGCAATCGGTTTAGTAGTTTTGCGTGAGAGAGTAACAAACATACACAAACTTTCACATTTATAATATTAGTAGGATTTATTTTATTAGCACTACATAGTATTAAATAAAGTCACTTTTCGCCGTCCCTATATCCCAATGTCCCTTTGTGTGCTTAGATCTTTAAAACTACGCAACGGATTTTGATGCGGTTTTTTTTAATAGATAGAGTGATTCAAGAGGAAGGTTTATATGTATAATATTGTATAATACATGCATAATATAGCCGTGCGAAACCGGGGCGGGTCGCTAGTCTTTAATAAATCCCTATTTCCCTTGGTTATAACTTAAAAACAGCTGGACCGAATTGGCTAATTTTCGAAAGTCCATGGAAAGTTTAGATGGTAAGAAAATGCGACTTTTTTTCTGCTTAAAACTAAAACAGTTAAAATATTTGAATTTAATAGCAACATCGATTTCGAATGATTGAATAATCGGCAAAATATGCAATATATTTATATTGTATAGCTGCGCCCCGCGGTTTCACCCGCGTAATCATTTTCTGCGTGACTTTCTTAATTTTTTTTCGTAAGATCCTTCTCTTGACAACAACGAACACAACAAAAAAAGAATTATCGAAATCGGTCCAGGCATTGTTGAGTTATGCGCTTACCAACACATTTTGCGATTCATTTTTATATTATAGATTTTTTGCCGAATTCGTGCACGATAAAATTATCGTGCACGAATTTAGGATTCACAGAGTAGTTAAAAAATACCGGCCCTTCTCTTTTGACCGACTTAAAGACTTATTACATTTCAATAAAGCCTTTCAAACAGTGAAGTACATTCACGCTGCCTCTCCAAACAAGCGAAGCAAGGTAGCAGAGTTTCGGGCGGGCGGCGCGGGCGTTTCAATCAATAGAATTGCATAAAAACGCCGCGCCGCTTTGCTTCCTCGCTCCGCTTCTGAGGACATGCAACCGGCTCGATTTCCCAAAAGGAACCCATCCGAAAACTATGCATCAAACGTTGCTGCACTTAAGAGCTCGTCACAGCAGCAGATGCGTTGTAAATATTAATTTGAAACCATTTACCCCATATTTTCATGTAAATTGTTTGAAGTTAGTTATTTATGTGAGTAATAAGATGTTTGTTCAAAGTGTGGGCGCCTCAAGGTGCCTCATTGTGCCTCAATGGACCTCAAGGTGCCTCATTAAAACTTGGTAATGAGTTACGCAATGTTTTTACAAGTAATGGGAAATTTAAAAGCTTTACGGATAATGTAAGACATCAAATTAAGGGGGGTCCATACGCCAACGACCTTGGTACACAGCCTACTAAATAGTTACTACTGGCACCGGTCGCCTTCGTTGGTGAAAATTGTTGATTGTTACGAATGTGTTTTGTTTTTCTCAAAAGTGCTGAGATGGAATTGTAGGTGAGATTTTTACCGACATTTTGGTGTAATTTTGAGCCAAACATTTCCTATGGTTTTGAAGCTATCTTAAAATTAAGAATTAAAACTAGTCTAGCTTTGAAATGACAAAGAATTTTCGCCTCAAAATTACCCCAAAATATCGGTAAAAATTTCACCTACAATTCCATCTCAGCACTTTTGAGAAAAAGAACACACATTCGTTACAATCAACATTGTTAGTTGTAAGCAACGGGTATTTCTGGCGCGTTGCGTTTGGCAGCATAAGCAGCCTTAAGGCCAAAAGGAGACGACCGGACTTAGTTTTAGTAAATTCGTTTTCACTGGTAAACTACTTTTAAAACCCCATGAGTTTCTTGTGGCTTCTTCTCCATTGGTGGGCGCGTTCCAAAGGTACAATCAACGGTCAAAAGTCTCTGCCCACCGTAACGTTTACAATCCTGTGCAGCACTATTTTAACATTATATTTAGACGGATCAACGCACAGCCTTAACCGCTGATCGTAGAGACCTGAAACTTGGAGGGTGTGTTCTTTGTATGACGTAGGCATCCGATAAGAATGGATTTTCCGAAATTCTACCCCTTAGGGGTGAAAAAGGGTAGGGAACAAAATTTGTATGGGACAACGTGATTCCTTGGTCCAATCAAGTTCAAATTTTTCATAAACATTCTTAACAGACTTGATGGAAGACGGGGTTAAAAAGGGGTAGAAAGAACGAAACAACCATTTTTGACTTCTACGCAGACGAAGTCGCGGGCAATAGCTAGTTGGTATATTATATAAATCTACTCTGTAACTTCCTCATCCTATGTATTTTTGCATTAACCATGCCATTAAACGAAGCGTATTCGTAATTCACTCAGATAAGACATCTCCTTTGAGCCAAGTTCATCAAGATTTCACAAAAAAAAAATCCTCCCCCAAAACAAGCTAAGATTTTCCCAAATATAAACAAACATAAGGAACGAAATACGACCGCTGTTTATATTTCTGCCTACATTTTTGTGTTTTTGTTGCTTGTATTAGTTAAGGTGACTGCAGAATAAAAACTACACGGCCACTGTTCAAAATTATATCAGATTTTGCCCTTATTTTAATTAAAAGCTTTTATTTAACTTGCAATGTATGTATGTTTTTTGGGTCAAATCTTGCAAATTAATTTTGATCCACTTCCCGGTTACCAATTGAGCTGAAATTTTGCATTCATGTGTAAATCGGGTGACAATGCAATATTATGATCACATGGTGCTGATCTGATGATAGAGCTGGAAGGTAGCCATAAGAACTTCGAAATGAAACGACACAACCTCATCGAGTTTGGGCTCGTTATTTTTTGTTTGCTTTCACACCCTTCCCTTCTTCTTCCTTAACTTCTTGTCCATCCAAAGTTTGTCTGGAAGAGATCGCTCTGAGCGATAAGGTCTTCCTTTGTAACAAGACTTAAGCTTTGTTTTTTTTATATTTATTTTAATTTAAAAATGGTGTTTACAATAAAGAAATTATCCATCTATCTATCTATCATATCGAATGGCCGGCAAGTTATCGTAAGATCAAAAAATCTGGTAATCTGCTCTCGCCCTAACTAATAAAAGCAATAAAAACATAGAAATATAAGGCAAAAATGTAAACAGTAGCAGTATTTACCCTTATATTTTATTTATTACTTGGGTAAATCCTGAGATAAGGGTGAAAACAGACTATAGACAACTGTCGGTTGACACTTCATCGATCCTTCAAATAAAGGCAAACAAAAGATACATAAATTGCAAGTTAAATCAAAGCTTTTAAAAATAAGTGAACGGTGAGCCTTTTAATTAAACTGTGTCGGCAAATTATTGCCAGATACAAAATCTGTAGCTTCAAAATTAAGGCAAATAAAAAAAAACTGGTTGCCTGTAAAGTCGGTATACGGGCGAAAGTTTTACGTGACAACAACTGTGCTCGAGTGGAAGGGACGCGTGCCTTTCACTTTTTATGTCTGTCTCTCTCGCTCTTAGGCGGGCTAACCATGCCCGCGTGCCTCTCACTCGCTCTCATTGTGAGCGCAAAACGTCAGCGGAGCGTAACGCAGTTTCTTGAAGTGTCACCCGGCAAACCAATTTATAAGACGTTGTCACGTCAAAATCAAATGAACCCATACATAATTTGAAGGGCATTCAAAAGAAGATCTGTTTTGAATGCCCTTCAAATTATTTATGGGTATGCGTGCAAAGAACACTCTGCCAAAAAATATTTAAAAGATACAAAATCCGTAGTCTGTAGCTTTAAATTCAAGGCTAATATAAAAAAATTAAATAGTATGCCTTAAAACTGAAGCGTTTCTGTAAACTATCGGCAGATTCAAAATCTGTCGTGAATACTATTTAAATCAAAGCAAACAAAATAAAAAGAAAAGAAACGGTATGCTTCCAAACCAAACAGTCGGCAGATACAAAGTTCGCAGTCTATTTTCACCCTTAGAAGACATTACACACAAAATACTGACGTCTCACGATCATTGGGTATTTGCAAGCAACTTGGCTCTGTTTAATAAAATAACAGATTTACCTAGTACCTACTTACTTGGGGTGTGCTATTCTGTATCGTCGGCGTTTGTGTTGTTCCACATCACAATTAACGTGTGATAAGAATAAAAGGAAAGGGACATGATATTACAATTGGTTAAGAAAGGAGACAATGAATAAAATATGACAAAAACCGTAAAAGTCTAGTACTTCAGATTTTTTCTCTAAACCTTTAAGGGTTTAAAGTCTCACTTAAAAATATATACGAGAAGAATTGAGTACCTCTTCCGTCTTTTAAATTGGTTAAAAAGGAAATCACTATTATTTGTTTGCAAGAAATACAATCTTGCCTAGGGACTTACATAAATTACAAAACATGTGGAAATCAGGAGTATTTGAAAGAGCAGAAGGTACAATACAACAGTGAACAGTCTTTCATCATAATCTTCCTGCCCTTATCCCAATTTATTTGTGGTCGGCGCAGTATATCTTTTTCTTCCATTCACTCTTATTAGTCGTCATCTCATCGTTCACATTCATCTCTCTCATGTCTTGTCTCACGCAGTCCATGCATCTTTTCTTCGGTCGTCCTCTTCCTCCATCCCTCTACATTCATACTCATCACTCTTCTAGTCACATGCGTCTCCTCTCTTTCTGGTATGTCATTCTTCGTAAGTCTTTCTGGTATGAATAAAGTATTTTTCATTACTCATACTCCGAAAGTAGGTCTAAAGATGCATGAAGAGCGTGTAGAAAATAAAATTTCCAGCCCTAGGGCTTTTCTCTTTCACTGACA
This sequence comes from Idaea aversata, assembly GCA_907269075.1. NCBI lineage: Eukaryota > Metazoa > Arthropoda > Insecta > Lepidoptera > Geometridae > Idaea > Idaea aversata. Next base: position 1,541,159 of record OU026109.1, read on the forward strand.
GCTGTCATGTCAAATTATGGCTTCGCACGACTTGTGCAATGTGCATGTAGCCAGTATCAGTAACATTACGCATAAGGAACTTTAAAAACCTAACCTCCTTGCTTTAAGTAACACCAAAGAATAACACTACACGTATATAACCTCTTTGGTCCCAACCTTGTAAGAGGATCAGGTAGTATGGAGTCTCTCATTCACTCTCGTTTTTAGGAAGAATTTTATGTATTATTCGTAATGAAAAGCACAGTGTTTACCTCGGGTGAAAGACTCATTAAGTCCCTCGAACTATTAGCGCCCTCGCTACGCTCGGGCGCCAAACTCCGTCTCGGGACTTGTAATGAGTGACTTTCACACCTAGGATAACAATGTACTATTTCTTCTTCAATGTGATTAATGTTTTTTTAATTACTAAGACTTCACAAACCGTCCGTCTGTTCGTCACCAAGGTGTATCTGATGAACCATGAAAGCTAGGGAGTTATAATTTTCACAGATTATGTATTTCTGTCGCCGCTATAACAACAAATACCGATATACAAATATATAAAAACCGAAAAAAAATTAAGTGGGCTCCCATACAATATGGTACGGAACCCTTCATGCACGAGTCCGACTCGCACTTGGACGTTTTTTTAATTTAAAATTGTTTTCTTTCGTCCTTATTCGATACAGTTTTTTTTAATGAATGTTCTCACGACATGAGTGTGATATCGGATTAATTTCACCTACACATAAAGAATACACGCCCGGAATTATATTAATGTAAGCGCTGGAGTATTTTTTGCTTTATTTTATTTTTTCCTATGACGAAGTTTCGCTATATTCTTGTTATAGAAATATGTACTTTATATCTTAAAAAATAAGTCCTAAAGTTACAACTATGCTACTGAAACTTTAGTAGTTTTTAACGCTCCGTGGTTTTATACCTATAAAAATATTTTTACAAACAAACAAAACTTTTGCATTAATAATATTAGCCAGGATTGGCACAATGTCTATTATTGTCTATGCCACAAAATAAGGAAAAAACTCTACGAAATCTAGATTTTAACTAGTAGCCGCAAAGCGCATTTTAGTAGCGCGTGATATAGAGAACACGGCTACGTTTCATTCTGTCCGACGGAATACATAAATAAATATTGCAGGACATTCCACACATGGCCATCTAGCCCCAAACTAAGTAACTAGACTTGTGTTATGGGTGCTAGACAACGGATATACTACTTATATACTTTTGTTTTGTAAATATATACTTATAATACATAGAAACAAACAGACCACAGACAAATATCTAACCCAACCGGAACTTACTTTTAATTTTATTTTACTTTTCCGGTAGGGTTCCGTACCTCAATAGGTAAAAAAGAACCCATATCAAATGACTCTCGTGTCCGTCTGATTTTTAACTTACGACGGAAAAAAAAAGTTTTCTGTATAAAAAAATGGTTGTCTGTAAAGTTGGTTTACGGATGATAATTTAATTTTTAAAGAACGTTTACCAAGACGTGTCATGGTACTGGAACATGACACTTTTTTGGGAATGCAGGTGTTCATCAATTTATTAGACGTTATCACGTCAAAAAATTAAAGCCATAATTCTTTAACCTAATAAAATAAAACTAACATGTCTTCGACAAGTAAAAAACAAAGTTACTATAGAGAGTGTCAGCTGGCGTGGAACGTGTGATCATCGTAAACTAAACACTTTACGTGATAACTCAGGCAAAGGACTTAAAAATCAGGCGATAGTTGTTAAAGAGGACGTCTCAGAATTGATCATATTAAACACTAGCGACCCGCCCCGGCTTCGCACGGCTATATTATGCATGTATTATATCTAAAAACCTTCCCCTTTAATCACTCTATCTATTAAAAAAAACCGCATCGAAATCCGTTGCGTAGTTTTAAAGATCTAAGCATACATAGGGACATAGGGACGGCGAAAAATGACTTTATTTTATACTATGTAGTGAAGAAATATCGCATGCTGAGAAAGAAAGCGACTCAACCCAAAATTCACAAAATTTCGCCGGCGGAGGTGCGAAAATCGCCTTAGAGTAAAAGAGACGCAAATATCATATCTTCTAGTTCTAACCAAATATCGGCATTTTTGTTTTCGTCAGCTGAAAGAATGTTCGTTTTTATGTCATTCTGTGTACACTCAATTTCACGATTTTTTTAATTAGATCACTTTAGTTCTCAGCATGCGAATGATATTACAAACAGTTATTATTCCTAAACATCAATTAAGGTGAAAGGGTACCTGCGCTCTCTCCATACAAACGTAGTAGACTGTTTCCTCCCTGGATAATGACACTAGCACAAATATTAGTGTCCCATAAAACCTATAACTGCCATGACTATGCCCCTATTTTTTGGTATTTTCATTTTCTAATTATCATAGAAAAAAAGATTAAAAAAATAAAATAAAAAACAAAAAAAAGGGGCATTGTCATGGCAGTTATAAGTTGTATGCACCAAAAATATTTGCTCTAGTGTCATTATCCAGGGAGGAAACAGTCGACTACGTTTGTAATAGTTTGAATGGAGAGAGCCCCCGGTACCCTTTCTTCTTAAGTACTAGATAAAATAATCAATTCACAAAACTTCCACAATCTTGGCATCCTGTTCTCTAAAGTAGACAGACAACACAACCGTTAAATAAATATTTAAAAATAATGAAGGATTTATTTAGCATTTTAAAATCATGGATTAAGGCTTTTTGCATATATGTACATACAGGTCTTAGTTGTTTTAGTCCAAACCTTCAACACCTATCCAATTTATTTTTGACTTGAAATAGGACGACAAAGTATCGACCGATCTTTCGTCAGTAGTCTGCCTCAAGTTACATTTCAGTAATACTTAAAGTTTCAGCTGAAAGTTTTCAGAGTTTTCGTTGTCAAATGGTTTTATAACAACAGAATCTCTACCACTAGTTGTGTTAGTATTCGAAGTGCGCAGCGAAGTCGACTGCCGCGGCCGTGTGGGTCGGCACATACTTTTGAACGTTCGTCGAATATTACCACCATTGATAGTAATTATAAAAATTTAAAAAACCGACTTCAAAAAACCTGAAAACAAAAACTAAAAAAAGCTTGAAAAAAAATCCTGGTAACAAAAACTAAAAAAAACCTGAAAAAGAAACCTAAAAACAAAAACTAGAAAAAAAACTTCACTTTTTAGTTTTTTTTTTTCAGTCTTTTTCTAGTTTTTGTTTTTAGGTTTCTTTTTCAGGTTTTTTTTAGTTTTTGTTACCAGGATTTTTTTTCAAGCTTTTTTTAGTTTTTGTTTTCAGGTTTTTTGAAGTCGGTTTTTTAAATTTTAATTTATTTTTTTATTTAACCATTTTTAGTGCCGCTGACACTGAAAATTCTACTCCATGAGGCGAAAGCGACTATTTCTTAAAATTGCAACCTGTACCTAATCGTAACTCATTGAAGGGTTTGGTGATGAGAAGGTTCATATGCTCCATTCGTCGATAGGTAAATATTAGTGTATGGGCCAATTCTACTAGTGGTAATGGAAAATTGAGCAATTTGCTGAACCTCGCTGTGCAGATCTGTTCATCACTCCAAAGATCCTCATCATATCTTCATTTAGGATAGGGTTCTCTATCAACATTCATACAAGCCCAGTCCGGCGACTAAATTCGACTAAATTCTTCAAATTGTAACCTGTGATCGTAACCGATTCAAGAGTTGTCTGATGAGAAGGTGGTTTTAGATATTCCATTTATCGGTAACTTTTAGTTTATGGGCCAATTCTACTGGTGGAAATCGAAAATAGAGCAATTTGCTGCACTCTCGAGGTGCAATGCTGTTCATCCCTCCGAAGACCCTCATCAGATCTTCATTGAAGATAGGGTTTTCTGTCAACATTCATACAAACCCAGTCCGGCGACTAAATTCGACTAAATTCTTCAAATTGTAACCTGTAATCGTAACCGATTGAAGAGTTTTCTGATGAGAAGGTGGTTTCAGATATTCCATTTATCGGTAACTATTAGTTTATGGCCCAATTCTACTGGTGGAAAACGAAAACTGAGCAATTTGCTGCACTCTCGAGGTGCAATTCTGTTCATCACTCCGAAGATCCTCATCAGATCTTCATTCAATTTTTATGGGACCACCTCTGAGTTATCCCCTTTCATACAAAAAAAGATTTTTCCAAATCGGTCCAGGCGTTTTCGAGTAATCGGCGAACATACATAAAAAAAAAAAAATATATATATACGCGACGAATTGAGAACCTCCTCCTTTTTTGAAGTCGGTTAAAAATACGCGATTAAGACCCGTGAAAATAATTACTATGAATACAAATCGTGTGAGTTTAAAATAGTACATTGCGATACAAGTGTGGAAAATTTTATTGATCTTTGCATAGAGGCGGTTTAACACGCGCAAGCGGTACGCGAGGGCGTTTAATAAAGCCGAGATACAAATATCAATCCACGCGTGTATCGTACGACGTTTCTTATCACAGTTGCAAATAAAAAAAATACTTGTAAAAATAATAAAAAATGTTTTTAAGAATTTTAGGTTAAGTTTACTATTTTTTGTTAATTACACTCCCGAAAGGCTAGCCAAAAGACTTTTAACCTGTACAGCCTCGTCTGACATACAATATTTTTTTAAGGGTTTTTTCCATTTGTTTTTGCGTCAGAGGTTACAAACAGAATATAATGGCAAGGAAAAAATATATTTATGTAGGTACCTAAAGAAAAAACAAAATAAAAACAAAACTCAATTTTTAATTGTTTTGAAAGACGTTATTACGTAAAATTATCGTTCGTTATCAGACTTTAGAGACAACCTTTTGAAAAGAAAAAAAAACAGTATAACCCAGATAAATTAAGAATGTTTCATCTAAATACATGTAAGTATAAGATGTAGCAGTAAGATACGTATTTAACTTATCGGGATAACATATTATTTTAGCACTAGTTGGATATTTAATATCGCACGCGTGTATAATACGTTGCATTATGAGCCTAAAAGCGGTTTAATAACCACTTTATGAGCAACTGTGAAAAAAAGTTTATTATCACCATTCTTGCTAGCTTAGCTTAGACCGGTTAGCTTAACATAGATTGTGTTAAAATCTGGTTCCTAGTTCCCGAAATTAGAGTGCACAAAACAAAGGTAAACAACAAAATTAATAAAATTCTGCAAAAATGGTAGTTCCGCGAAAACGAAGAGATGGCGTTAGTTACTTTAAATTAAAAAAATATCTTATAAAATTAATTACTTTATTTTTTAGTACCCATTAAATACATCTATCACATCAAACACTAAAGGTAAACGCACACTCAGTTTACGTACCGGTCACTAATTACCTGGCCGTGTCGTGTCCGGCGTTACCGGACCGTGTCCATCCGGAATTCCGAATGCATAAATTCAGGTCCGGAATACGTAGACATGACAGTACGTATTTAGCGGTTTGAGGGTAGTATTATATTGTCGTAATGAGGTAAAGTTAGGATGGTTTTAAGGGTTAATGATATTTTTGTATGTTTATAATACCGGCGAGGTTTGATACCGGTATAAAAAAAATTAATAGTCAGGGTCGCCGTTATCGGAAATGACGAGGATAAGTATAATTATATGGTTTTTTTTAAATTTATGTTTTGTTTGTGACTATGTAAGTTAGAAAAAATGAGGGAATTTACAAGTGCGAAGTCAATATGTGAGAAGGAGGGAAAAGACCAGAAAGATAGACCCCACCATCAAATGGAATTAATAATTGCACTGGAGAGTGAGAGTTATAAGAAATCCAATAAAAAACGGCCAGCGGGTCTTACAGGAGTACATTAAAACTCCTCTTTTTAACCGACTTCAAAAAAGGAGGAGGTTCTCAATTCGTCTGTATGTTGATGTTTTTTTTTTTTTCATTTGTTGTTTAAAAACATCAAACGGTACCTAAAATAAACAACATCCCATAAATTACTTACTAAGCAAAGCGAGACGAAGACGCTCCGACTGGCAACAATAAATTTATACCTGATTACGTCATCAAATATCTATTGTATTCATTTCAAGTTGAATAATAACCCAACATTATTAGCACCCGTTCGCGATTCGTAACACCACACGAGCGATACCGGGACACCGGTACGCACTTTAAATACAGGGTATTTGTGAAAAGGCTAAGCACAGGGTATTTGTAAAATAAGAACATAAATGACTAAGTAAAAAAGTAGCCAGACAAATACCTTATAAACAATCAATCAATCAACCGTTTTTGTCCCACAGCTGGGCAAAGGCCATTAGTCTCTCGATAAACTCCGCTCCGGTCTATTGTGTTATCTGGCCAGTATTTTAAATAGTCGTCAAGTTCATCATTCAGTTTCCATCTTCGTTTGTGTCTGCCGCGCGGTCGTTTAACGTTTTGTGGGACCGACATAGTTGTGATTTTAAACCATAAACAAGCAACATTAAATTACATCTTCCTAAGAAAATCTCTAAGGAAGCTTTACTAATACAAAACGTACAGTCGGCTGCATAATTGCAGCCCCCGGTAGAGTTCGAAAATTACTATTATTGGAATGTTTGCATTCTAATAATTTTTCTTTGATTTATTGCTGAGTTAGAAGACTTTAAACTTCACCTAAAGCAGGTGTCTAGAATCTTGCTTGTCTTGAAAACAATCTTATAAAAGCCCTTTTGAAGCTCTACGGTGGGTCTGAAATTATGCAGCCGAACGTACCAATACAAGTTTCATTGCAATCGATTGAGAAAGAGCGAAAAATTACAAGAATTACGATTAGCGGCACAAAAGTTGGAACATTAACAATTATCCAATACCCCTGTGTAAGTATAAAAGCAACCAGTAACGCTATTAGTTACCGGTATTGTTATCGGTACAAATTACACCGGTATTGTAATAATGTGCGTTGACACTAATAGGCGAATAATTTAACAATGTTATCATCATAATTGTCGTGATTAATAATAGTTTTGGTTGTAATTTTAGATCATATGGCGCATTTATGAGCCAAAAGCAAAATAACTTTCACATATTATCTATCATCACTACCACTACATAGTATAAAACAAAGTCGCTGTCTCTGTCCCTATTTCCCTTTGTATGCTTCAATCTTTAAAACTACGCAACGGATTTTGATGCTGTTTTTTTTTAATAGATAGAGTAATTCAAGAGGAAGGTTTATATGTAAAATACAAGCATAATATAGCCGTGCGAAACCGGGACGGGTCGTTATAGTACATAGTGGCAACAGAAATACATCACCTGTGAACATGTTAACTGTCTAACTATCACGGTTCATGAGATACAGTCTGGTGACGTAGTGACAGACAGACAGATGGACAGTCTTAGCAAAAGGATTCCGTTTTTACCCTTTGGAGACGGAACCCTAAAAAAAGAACATTTATGCCGTCTTTTATCGATTTAAGCTTGGATTAGCTTAGAAAAGACAACGAATTTTCCTGAACGAATTATAAACACCTATATATATTATATATATATAGGTATATTAAAGTACCCCCTTAAATGTCTTATGATGAAATGGATACAGTTTAAAATTCATTAAACAGACTATTATCAAAGATTTACGGGCGGGATAATGTCCTTTGATATTACATCATTTAACGCGAGGTAAGAAGGGTTTGTAATGTTCCATTCTCATTTGGTATCCTTCACAAATGCATAAATTCGCAGATGGTACCAGTTAAAAAGATACGGTAAGATTTTCGCAAATATTTGTAAGTACCAAAATTAACTATAATTTTCAATTTTTTTTTATATATGGGAAAATCCTACTAATATTATAAATGTGAAAGTTTGTGTGTGTGTGTGTGTGTATGTATGTTTGTTACTCCTTCACGCTAAAACCACTGAGCCGATTGCGATGAAACTCGGTATGTAGATAGCTGGTATCTAATATATATAAATTACGTGTCAGGGCGTGTTCAGATGACACGCGTCAACCACGCGCCCACCACGCGCAAACCACGCGCTTCACACGCGTTGAACACGCTTTGAAATGTGTTCTATATATAATTTGAGTCTTATGACACATCAATAGATCTCAAATTGCATTTCTGCAAGCGGGCGCTTAAAACCTAATAGACCTCAGTATCTGGTATGAATTTCAACTTTCTATGTCCACCCGTTCCTGAAAAAATCTGTGGTGACACACGGACAGACAGACAAGAGAGTGATCTTATAAGGGTTACTTTTATACCTTTTAAGGTACGGACCCATAGAAAAATCATTAAGATCAGTTCATAAACAAAGAAGTTACGCCGGAACTCCATAAAAACATAGATCGTTTAGGTTTATAATTTCCAAATCCCAAAATATGCAAATTGTCCATATATCCGAATGTCCATATCTCCGAATATCCATATCCCAAAATGTCCATTTCCCAGAATGCTCATATCCCAGAACGTCTAAATCCCAGAATGTCAATGCAACATGTACTTATACTGTTGAATTTAAAACCTCTTCCTGTTTTAAATCGGTTAGACATAAAAGTGTCTAAATAAAAGGGTTATGACGACCCAGTTGGCACAATGGTCACCAAGCCGGACTGCCGAACACAGGGTTGCGGGTTCGACTCCCGCCTCATACATGTATTGTCTGTGGTTTGGTTGTTTCTATGTATTATAAGTATATATTTACAAAAGAAAAGTATTTGACGGCAGAAGCACTAATATGAAGTTGCGGCAGACGGTTACGACAGGCAACCAACAGATGGCGTTACTAGTACGTTTTTCAAGCGTTAACGCCTAAAGGAGGGGCATGGGCGTGGCGAGTCTCCCCACTTCGGAATTGCTATAAAACGGGCTGCAACGTTGGACCTGCAACGCATTTCTCACGATTGCGTCCTGGCGAACGGACCTTTACGGATCGTTGCCTGTCGTGACTGACTGTCGCTACTCTCGTCACTTCCTTTATTCAAGTGTTATTATGATCAATTGATTTCTAAATTATTTATTTGTTAATAATAAAAGGTGAAATGTGGTTCACTTCACCGTCCACGTCAGTGGTTCATGTTGGAACCTTTTTATCTTGGTACCCGTTATTTGTGCACCTTCATTTAGTAGATTTAGCTTCTGATTCCTAAATCAAATCAAATCAAATCAAAAATTTTTATTTCTTTGGATGTATAATACCTTAAAAGTATAATAGACCACTTGAAAACGTCTTAAAAACTAAGTTAGGATGTGTGCCTTCGGAACGCGCCCACCAATGAGAAGAAGGCACAAGAAACTCATGGGGTTTTTTTTTTTTTTTCATGTGATCACGCTCTCAATGGTCAATATTACAAATATTTGAAAGTATTATTTGAAATGGAGCAACTAAAGTCACGTCCATGGGTTCTTATCATTAAGGTAAGACGAAGTATCATAGTACGCCTTACTGCACAATCTATGCTTTATAAAAGTTTTGAACCTGTTATTGGACATGTCATATACCTCTTTAGGTAATTTATTATAATAGAGCACACATGTACTATTAAACGACCTGTTTATTTTCTTTAAATTTAAATTTAAATATAAAAATAATTTAAATTGTTAAATATAAAAATAATTTAAATTGTTAAATTTATAAATAATTTAAATTGTTTAATTAATACTATTGGATCAAACTCGGCTTTTACTTCTGATGTCTGACTAAACTCCGACATATTTATGTAGTATATCAGTTGTCTAGCACCCATGACACAAGTCTAGTTACTTAGCTTGGGGCTAGATGGCGATGTGTGGAATGTCCTGCAATATTTAAATATTTATTATTATGTTGTGACATTCTGACATGTAAATTGTAACATGCCATAATGTCACAACCCCTTTATTATTATTTTGTAGATAACGTAACGCGATTATTCATCAAGTAATTTAACTGAAAGATTAATCATAAAATGAAATTGCCTTTAAAGATAATGAAAATAAATTCTATTGAAATGGCCTGAAATTAAACCAAGTTATTTCTCAAACGATAGATGTAAATGTCAGATACGTATTGTCGTTTGTAGATTTCATTGTTTTTAGAATATTTGTTGTTTTGTTGTATCTATACTAATAGATAGATAGATAAACACTTTATTTGTACAACACACAAAACGTTGAAAAAATCAAAGAGTACAAGAAAGCTTATTACATTGTACAAACAGGCGACCTTATCGCTTAAAGCGATTTCTTCCAGGCAACCTTAGGATGGAGAAGGTCTGTTTAGCTAATATTATAAAGAGAAAAGATTTTGACGTGATAACGTCTTTTAAATCGATGTACACCTGCACTCAGAAAAAAGTGAGACATCATGCGTCATGTTATTGACAAGTAACCATAGGAACGCTATTAACAAGTAACCATAGCAACGCTATTAACAAGTTAACCATAGCAGCACTCCCAAAAAAGTGTGACGTCATCGCTCACGTTCCGTTATTGACCAGGTAACCATAACAACGTCACTCACGTTCCGGGAACGTGAGTTATTGACAAGGCAACCAAAGCAACGTATGATCGTTGCTATGGTTACCATAACTGTTTTCTTATGACTTTATCACGTAAAATTATAGTCCGAAAACCGACTTTACAGACAACCATTTTTTTGTTAGTCAGGGTTCAGGGTACATTAAAAGGTGAAAAAGGAACTCTTATTAAATCACTTTCTTGTCCGTCTGTCTGTCCGTGTGTCACCATCGTTTATCTCAGGAACGAGTGGACCTAGCAAGTTGAAGTTCATACCAAATAATGAGGTCTATAGTCCCTATTCACTACATAGTATAAAACAAAGTCGCTTTTTCTGTCCCTATTTCCCATTGACTGCTTAAATCTTTAAAACTACGCAACGGATTTTGATGGGTTTTTTTTAAATAGATAGAGTGATTCAAGAGGAAGGTTTATATGTATAATACATGCATAATATAGCCGTGCGAAGCCGGGGCGGGTCGCTAGTAGGTGTATAAAAATCAAGGTCCTGAGTCAACACGATAATGGTAAGATTTAGGCTTTACATTTTCGCAAACACTTTTAAGTATTTTAATGTTTGTAACGAATATAATATATGTATAATATGTATATATATTTTTTTTTTTTTTTTTTTTTTTTTTTGCCTATATCGTCCCACTGCTGGGCAAAGGCCTCCCTAACATCTCTCCAAGCATTTCGGTCCTGGGCAAGGTTTATCCAGTCAAAAAAAAAAAACAAAAAAAAAAAAAAAAAAAAAAGTATATAAGTAGTTTATCCGTTATCTGGCACCCATAACACAAGCATTAAGTTGCTTAGCTTGGGGCTGGATGGCGATGTGTAATATGTCCTGAAATATTTAATAGGCTCCGAAACTATACGGGACCGATTTTAATAAAACTTGGTATGAGGATACATTGATTCATAGGGAAAAGTATAGACTACTTTTTATAAAAATATTCCCACGGGATCGGGGGTTACGCGTGTCGCGCGCGTAACTTATAGCTATCTAAGGTCCGTATTAATAAACCGAACTCAATATCGATTTCAATCTTGAGTTTGCTCTTGAGTTGTTGTGCTGATTAATAAACCTATCTTAAGACGCGATTAAAGAGCGACTATCACTTGAGTCATACCGTATTAATAAATCAAACTCAGCTCTCAAGATATGTCTCAAGATGTAGTTTCGTGAACAAGTCTGTTTGCGGGCCATACAAACAAGTCTTCACATTAAAAACAAGTTGACAGCAAAATATGACGACTCTACCTACCATAGGGTAAGAACATATCATTCAAGGTAAGAACAAAGCGATATATTCAAAGTCGCTCTCAAGATCAGTCTCAAATCTCAAGAGCGATATCAGCCTGGTTAAAACTTGAGTTTTATCTATTAATTAACGCCTAACTTAAGATAGTGACCAAATCTCAAGACTCACTCGATTGATACGCACTCAAGATCGATATTGAGAGCGATTTATTAATACGGGCCTAAGTCCCTTCATGTGGGAGATTAGATTCTCTTAAGGCTTGTTCAGATGATACGCGTCGACCACGCGCCCGCAACGCGGATCACACGCTTTGAACACGCTTTGAAATTTGTTTTATAATTTGAGTCTTATGACACATCAATAGATCTCAAATTGCATTTCTGCAAGCGGGCGCGGGGCTTGCGCGGGTAGACTTGCATAAATGCAATTTGTGTGATGCGCGTGGTCGACGCGTGTCCTCTGAACACGCCCTTACGGTTTTTCGTTTCACATTTTCGTATTTTCGTCGTGTTAAGCCAACCCGCGATAAGGAACTTCATTCCAAAAACACAAATAGTAAGTACCTATAGTCATAAGTACTCATATACCTATCACTATAACTAAGATCTCATCAGATCAACTCTGTAATTCGCAAGTGATTCGCTATGAGACACTCTGAGTGATACATTAGTGCTTTTATAAATAACTAATGAAGAGCTTTAGTTAGGTTGGGAGCACACTATTGGTCTCGGTAGTTTTATAACGAAGTAATTTTGTAGATGATTGAGTTTGTTTTGGGTTTTTTGACACCAGTAGCGTAACTATACCGTTCGAGGCCCGTGGCAAATTCATTGGATGCTCCCTCTCAATTATAAAGAATAAATAAATCACTACGCTACGTGAAGTAGGTACAATCCACGGTCAAAAGTCTCTGCCCACCGTAACGTTTACAATCCTGTGCAGCACTATTTGAACATTACAACAACGTAACCTGTGAATCGAACCCACGTCGTCTGGTGTAGCGGGTGGCGGCTTATACCACTCACAGAACTAAACACATAGCTAACATATTGAAAATAAAAATCACACGAGTACTTTTAATTCAAGTATTTAAGTTTGTGTGTAACGTCTATTACGACATACAAGCCTTAGAATTTTCGATGGATAGAATAGCCGAGTACTTGCAATTTCTTAATTAAGTTTTCATCAATTTACGTTTTGAAAATGACCGCTCGGCAGACAAATTATTTTCTTTACTAAATGTGTAATAATAAATGTTGGGAGTTGGGATTCTCCTCTGACCGGGGGCCCCTTCCGGCTGGGGCCCCTTTCCGGCTGGGGGCCCATGGCATTTTGCCGACCTGCCACCCTGTAGTTACGCCACTATGTGACACAGACTGGCCAAACCTAGGACCGAAATGCTTGGAAAAATGTTAGGGAGGCCTTTGCCCAGCAAGTGGTACAATGTTGGCTAACAAAACAAGGGTATTTTGACCTCCATGCCCGACAACTAAATTGAGCAATATTTTAGTTGAGCTATAGAGCATAATATGTTCTGTAATACAAACTATGTCCTACTGCTCAACTAATTGAGCAATTTAGTTGAGCAGTAAGAAAGTTGCGCGACAAATACGAAATTAATTTAGTTTATAGGATTTTAATCTTACTATTAGATTATTATTTGAGCATTCTTTTCATTTTCACGAGACCATGTTTGACCTCGTGAAAATAATGCTTGTAACAGCTTAGAAATTAAAACCAAAAGGCATGGTTTTACAATATAAAATAATTTTAATTGTGTAAATAACGTTTTTTTTTTTAAATTAGCTCAGTTAGAAATCGAAATCTTACATTATTTTGTAAAAAAGACATTCGGAAAATAATTTTCTAACTACTAAAACCTTTATTAGGTTTTGAAACTATCTAACATGATCGTGTATGTAATCACTATCACTACATAGTATTAAACAAAGTCGCTTTTTCTGTCCCTATTGTCCCCTTTGACTGCTTAAATCTTTAAAACTACGCAACGGATTTTGATAGGTTTTTTTTTAATAGATAGAGTGATTACAAAAAAAAAGTATATAAGTAGTTTATCCGTTATCTGGCACCCATAACACAAACATTAAGTTGCTTAGCTTGGGGCTGGATGGCGATGTGTAATATGTCCTGAATTTTTTTATTTTTTATTTTTTATTTTTTTTTATTTTTTTTTTTTTTTATTCAAGAGGCAGGTTTATATGTATAATACACATGCATAATATAGCCGTGCGAAGGCGGGGCGGGTCGCTAGTTAACAATAATTTACAGTTAATTCATAAACGAAACTTTCATTTAAATTTAGGGCAGTTTCATAGCCTAATAAAGATTTGAGTAGTTTAAAAAAATGTGTTCTACGTGCACGAATAATCAAATAATGTTAGATTTATATATCTAAATTGCTGTCCAGACAAACGTTGTATTGCTATAAAAAAAACCGGGCTAATTTTGAATCTAAACCATCCATCCAGGGAGCCACCCAAACGCATACAAAAAATTCATTCAAATCTTTCCAGCCATTTAGGAGGATTTCAGTGACATACAAACGTACAGTAAAATTATATAGACAAGGATATTTTTACCGAAAAACTGAAAAAATAAAGAATTTTGCGAGCCGTTCCTTCGCAATCACGCTAACAGCCTTTTTCCCTAGAAATTACATTAAAGATTCTATAGATAGATACTTTTGCGTTTTTTTAACAATGCCTCGAACTCATGTCACGTGGCAGATTGTATTGATGTGGGACGAGTCAAAGGGTCACCCCTCCTTTGCCATAAATATAGCACAGATAGGACACGTGTCACAGTTCGAGCTAGAATCGGTTAAAAAAACCTGGGTGTAACCAGTTAAATCTAGTGAGAGCCGGTTAAATATGGTTTTATCGAGTTAAATCTAGCTACAACTGGTTAAAGGTAGTAGAAACCGGTTAAATCTAGTTGTATCTGGTTAAACCTGAACGTAGCTTAGCGTTACTTATTTAAACCTAAGTAATCTGTGAAAATTGTAACTGTCTAGCTATAAAGGTTCATGAGATACAGCCTGGTGACAGACAGACAGACTGACAGTGGAGTCTTAGTAATAGGGTCCCGTTTTGACCCTTTAAGTATGGAAACCTAAAACATAGTCGAATTGAGAACGTCCTTTTTTGAAGTCGGCTCAAAAGATAAATATAAATAGAAAGGTACCAATCTATAATATTATAAGGTGTATTGAAATTTCGCATAATTGATCAGTGGGGTGCGTTCACAAACAAGTCTTCAGACACTTTACTAACAAAGAAAGCCAACAAAAAACACGAGCTTAAAATATTCGTAAACAAACCTTTATAAAAAGGAAGCTTTAGTAATTTTGTACTGTTACGTCTTTTTTTAAGCTGCGAGCTTTTAAAATTTGTTAAACGACATAAAAGCGAAGTGCGTTTGGAGTGTAACTAACATTGTAAATTATTGCATGGCAAAAATGTTGGAAAGCGTTGTAGTGTTAACAGTTTTTAGATAAGTTCTTTTTTCAATATTTTCTTATAACTTTAATCCGAAAAGTAAAATGAAAACTGGCCAAGTGCGAGTCGGACTCATGACTTTTATTCAGTTTTTAGTATTTGTTGTTATAGCGGCAACAGAAATACATAATCTGTGAAAATTGCAACTGTCCAGCTATCACTGGACAGTTGCAATTCAACCAACCAATTCACAAAACCGTAAATGTAGGTCTTCTTTTTCTTCTTCTCGTATAGTGGTGTGGCTCACCTATTGGTAGAGTTTTCAGATCGCCTTAAGGCCTCTAACTTGAGTTGAGGTAGCAACCGAGACCAACGGCTTAACGTGCCTTCCGAAGCACGGAGGGGCTCACGAAAACACATTTTTGCCACACTCCTAATTGACCACCCATCGAAGTAATGACCGGCCAGGTGTCGCTTAACCCACACGACCGTAAACGATCAGCGAGAGTCGCTTAGCTGTGAGCCTCCTCGTGCTAAGTGTAGGTAAGGGGAAACAACTCACAAAATGACCTTTATCTAATTATTTTACCAGGCTTTTTTAAAAATGATAGGTTAGCGCCTAATGATCAATCAATCATGACTTACAACACGTCAGGAAAGACAGACGCAAGCAATTGATTCCATTCCCTTGTACAATCAGTCAAAAGTATCTGCCCATCGTAATTTGAATATTATAACAACGGTACCTGTGGATCGATCCCACGTCGGTTGGTGTAGCGGGTGGCGGCTTATACCACTCACACAACTAAACACATAGCTAACATGTTGAAAATAATAATCAGACTGAGTACTTTTAATTCAAGTATTTAAGTTTGTGTGTAACGTCGATTAGAAGAAGGTCGTAACTCCAATACTTGTTGATAGTATTATTGTAGCAAACTTATCATTTATTTATGACCCATACTGTACAAATGACGAAGCAAAGCGCTTGGTGTCTGGTATTTCCACCATTTCCACCAGTTCGCTCGTACATCATCTGTGAAAATTTCAACTGTCTAACTATAACGGTTCATGAGATACAGTCTGGTGACAGACAGACGGACAGACAGTTAAGTCTTATTAATAGGGTCCTTTAGCCTTTGGGTATGAAACCCTGAAAATTAGGTCAGAAAGTAGAAAACTACAGAATTTCTTTAAAAAAAATACAATCATTAAAAAGTCATTTCATATTCTCTAGGAATAAGGTAAAGAATAATGGAGACAGAAACTTGAAATACATAAATTAAACAGTTAAGAAATCCTTTGTGTTTAAGAATGAGCTTAATGGAAAGCTCTCTCTCTAGAGAACATTTTAATGTAAGTACTGAATTGTCAAGGGTCATAGTCACAAGTCCAGTAGCACCTCTAAAATATAAAAAAAACAGTCAAGTGCGAGTTGGACTCGCGCATGAAGGGTTCCGTACCATGTTGTATGGAGCAACACTGTTTTTTTTTCTGTTTTCAATATTTGTTATTATAGAGTCAACAGAAATACATAATCTGTGAAAATTTCAACTGTCTAACTATCACGGTTTATGAGATACAGCCTGGTGGAGATAGACAGACGGACGGACGGACAGATAGTGGAGTCTTAGTAATAGGGTACGGTTTAGACCCTTTGAGTACGGAACCCTAAAAATAAAAAATGAGCATAGATAGAGAAAGATTATGATTAGTGGTAATAATTATAATAAATGTATTCTCACACCAAGCTTCTTTTAAATCGGTCCAGTAGTTTCGAAGCCTTTATGTACAGTCGGCTGCATAATTGCATCCCTCGGTAGAGTTCAAAAATTACTATTATTGGCATGTTTTCATTCTAATATTTTTTAACCGACTTCAAAAAAGGAGGAGGTTCTCAATTCGTCGCGTATATATATATATATTTTTTATGTATGTTCGCCGATTACTCGAAAACGCCTGGACCGATTTGGAAAAATCTTTTTTTGTATGAAAGGAGATAACTCAGAGGTGGTCCCATAAAAATTGAATGAAGATCAGCGCCTTTATTCACTAAGGTTCAAGTCGTCGGGCGCGCGTGATTAGGACGAGATTTCCATACAAAAACCGCCCCCACTCCGTCCCTAATCACGCGCGCCCAACGACTTGAACCTTAGTGAATATAGGCCCTGATGAGGATCTTCGGAGTGATGAACAGAATTGTTGTTTGATAAATTAATGAGTTAGAAGACTTTAAACTTTAACTAAAGCAAGTGGCTAGAATCTTGCTTGTGTTGAAAACATTTTTATAACAGCCGTTTTGGAGCTCTACGGTGGGTCAGCAATTATGCAGCCGACCGTACAAACAAAAAAAATCTTTCCTCTTTTTAATCTATACATATAAAATGTTTTGTTCTGACTGACTGACGGATCAACGCACAGCCTAAACCGCTGATCGTAGAGACCTGAAACTTGGAGGATGTGTTCTTTGTATGACGTAAGCATCCGATAAGAAATGACTTTCTGAAACTCTACCCTTAAGGGGGTGAAAAGGAGGGGCAAAGTTTGTATGGGACAAGGTGATTCCTTGGTCCATTTTCGACTTCTACGCGGACGAAGTCGCGGGCAAAAGGTAGTATTAGTATAAATCTACGATCAACTTTTTGCTACGCCGTGGTCAAGTAAATAGAAATGTATTGTTTACTTTTTAAATTTAAATTTTTAAATATTGCAGGACATTCTACACATCGCCATCTAGCCCCAAGCTAAGTAACTAGACTTGTGTTATGGGTGCTAGACAACGGATATACTACTTATATACTTTTCTTTTGTAAATATATACTTATAATACATAGAAACAACCAGACCACAGACAAATATCTTAGCATAAATACTTGCCTGAGGCGGGAATCGAACCCGCGACCCTGTGTTTGGCAGTCCGGCATGGTGACCATTGTGCCAACTGGGTCGACAGTATCAGGGGCCTAAGTCTGCTAACACAATTGTATTTCAATAGTGTGTCGATATAATCGTAATAGAAATTTAATGTCAAAAATATGACATTACATGTCAAATTCGTATTCTCTTAACGTTGACTATTCTATCGAGACACCACTGAGACACCACTGACTCACTTTTGTGTTCTGCTCTACAATCGTGGCTTAATGGAATCTCGATAGTTGTCAAAACGGTATATTGCTTAGCAACATATACCATGTTGCTAGGCAACACCTGCAAGGTAAATATTACCATACCATTGAGACTGATTGATTATGACTTGATTATATTGCGATGTTATTAAAACTTTAGCAGAATACCAAATAAAGTCACAATCTCGATATAATATCAATAGAGTCTCGATATAATGACAATGGTTGGCCAAATAGCAGAATAAGGCCCCAGTTCACTGTTCACGAATGTTTTTCATATATATTTCGTGGAAAAATTCATCATTTGCTCTAAACCATTTATCTGTAACGTACACTCGGTGGTATAAATCAATTTACTGTCGGACTATTGGGAACACTTTGTTGCCAATATTGCCTTTTGTTGCTTTGTTTACACTTTTGTTTCTGTTGTCACCGTCCATGATAATGGAGCAAAAAAAACTAAAATATTATTATAAAACTAGCTTTTGCCCGCGACTTCGTCCGCGCAGGAGTCGAAAATAGTTAAAATAGGATTATTTTTTGTTGATTTCAAATTAGATTGAGTTTGAAACATGTGTGTCAAAATAAAATGTACTTACTTAATTTAATCAAAAGCACTAAGGAGTTCGAGTCGAAGCAAATCGCCTAAAATAACTTTCTACTCTTTTTTAAACCCGGTAGGTAATTAATTTCGTAAAATCCTTTCTCATCGGATGCCTACGTCATACGAAGAACACACCCTACAAGTTTCAGGTTTCTACGATTTAGGCTGTGCGTTGATCCGTCAGTCAGTCAGGACAAAGAATTTTATATGTATAGAGAAGATAGATTTTGAATGAGATGTATTTTAACTTGGAACACGAAAACCTCGGGTGCACCCAATTCTCTTGGGATGGGATCCAAAATGGGCTATACGTCTAAGTACCTAAAGTTCTAAACCAAAAAAATGAATTCTTCTATTTCTGTCTTTCTAACACAGAGCCAATAATGCACAAAACTCTACGATTACCACATGAGTAAATCTTTAATCATATCGTGCTAATTAGTAATTACCTATCTATCATAGTCATCTTTTGTGTTTTTAGGGTTCCGTACCTTAAAAGGTAAAAAAGGAACCCTTATAAGATCACTTTCCTGTCCATTTTAAAAATGAAAAAGGTGTAAAAGTCCTATTCATTTGTTTAGGTATTTTCGTATTCATAACAAAAGATATTTCTTTTAAATTACTTAATAATTAGTATCTACTAACTTTGGGAACTGTGACTTTTGGCAAATTGTTCAAAATTTTATTATTAGGTAGGGCTGAACAGTTGCGCAGAGAGTAATTTTGGCGTATCCTAATAAAAATATAGAGTTTTAAGTGATTCAGTGGCTATCCTATAACAGTTTTATGTTTTAACAAATATCCCGTCTCCGAGATGGTTTAGAAGTTTGGTTAGAAAGCATTATTTGTGCACAGCGCACTTTTGATAAAATCTTAGTCATAACGTTTGGTCAAATACCCCATTTCCGAGACACCTATGAGATTTGGTGTAAAGGCATATTTCATTTGCCGTAATGTCCTCTATCGACAGGTATTAGCAAACGTATCGCGCAAAAAAAAAAAAACTATGTCAAGTTCCCAGTACTAAATGGCAAGACACCTTTTTTCAGTTCAATGTTCGAAGTTTTCAACCTCTTAGGTTTTACGTTAACGCTGTCAGCTTGAAGTGACGTCTTACCAATCATAGATTAATGAGTATGTTACCAATCTAATCAAAAGCACTAAAGAGTATTGATATCAACTTCGAAGCAAATCACTCCCAAAATAACTTTCTTCCCCTTTTTAACCCCGTTAGGGGATGAATTTCAATAAAATACGAAACACGTGTTCCATTAATTCTGTTAAAGAATGTTTATGCAAAATTTGAAATAGATTGGACTAAGGAATCACGTTGTCCAATACAAACTTTGCCCCTTTGGGGTGAAAAAGGTCACCCCTTTAGGGGTAGAATTTCGGAAAATTCTTTCTTATCGGATGCCTACGTCATAGAAAGAACACACCCTCCAAGTTTCAAGTCTCTACGATCAGCGGTTTAGGCTGTGCGATGATCCGTCAGTCAGTCAGGACAAAGGATTTTATATGTATAGATATAGATAAGAAGATAATACATGCATAATATAGCCGTGCAAAGCCGGGGCGGGTCGCTAGTACTTTGATAAAAGAGATCCAATCAAAGAGTATTTAAGTTTTTAATAACCCCAGCACGCCGCTTCATACACATGTTCATACAAAATTGCTGGAGCGTTGTAATGTTCCGAATTCAAAAAACGCTCCTGCATTGGATTTAATTTTCTTTGACCGCGACACTGGCTATATGCACGATAGTAATAATGCGAAGCCATAGTAAAATTATAAATAAAAAAGAGATGGCGCTAGATGCTTCTTTCCGTATGTCAAACTGACAATTTTGACATCCCTACGTTCTGTACGTTTTCATGCAAAAATATTATGGTTTATTTTTTACGCCAAGAAATATCAAATTTTAATTAGTAACTTATATCTACTTGAAATACCTAAACCTCTTCTGATATTTTCTGAACACATTCGTGAAGTGTTAAAATCTGTTTCCTAGTTCCCGAAATTAGACTGCACAAACAAAGGTAAACAAATAGTTTCGCGAAAACGAAGAGATGGCGCTAGTTACTTGAAATTAAAAAAAATATCTTATTAAATTTATTACTATAATTTCTAGTTAAAAAATGTGTATATTGCTATGTATTCTTAAAATACATAAGTGTACAAAATTTTAAAGCAGAACAAAAATAATAATCAACTAATTTGTGATTTTCTAAATTTAAGAAAACCTGAATCGCGCATGCAAGATTTTTTTCTACCGGAGCTATATAAGGTTAGCGAATTCTATAGTGCTAAGATCATTATGGACGTAGAACGCTTACTTCCAAAACTTCGAATTTATTATATGTAGAGATATTCGACGAGTATTTGTGGAAATAATCGTTGAATTCAACATTTTAAGAACTGAAGTTTTTGATGAATTAAACATTTTGGGACTTAACTTTATGAATCTGATTGGTATCAGCAAATAGAATATTGTGAGAATCACTACATAGTATAAAACAAAGTCGCTTTCGCTGCCCCTATATATGCTTAAATCTTTAAAAATACGCAACGGATTTTGATGCGTTTTTTTTAAATAGATAGAGTGATTAAGAGGAAGGTTTTCAGATATAATACATGCATAATACAGCCGTGCGAAGGGGCGGTCGCTAGTTATAAATAAAATAAAAAATGAAAATGAATGAATAAAATATCAAAAATTGTCAGTAGGTAGGTAGTCTATAGAAATAATCTAAATATTTTTCTTAATTTTTTTTTCTTTTGCTAAGTATATTTCATTAATTGGTGTACCTAATTGATTAAGACCGTTTTAATTAAATAAATAAAAGATATCGTTACACATCAAGTAGATAATAATGTTATGTCCTCCGACCCGTACACTTTTTTTTAAACAAAAAACCTCAAGTTAATCATCAAATCCTAAATAAACCATAAGACAAAAATAGCTGCAAAATAAATAAAAACAACATCATATTCATCTCACAATTCTCAACCAAGTGTGACGATGTATATAAAAAAAATCAAAAACACCCGTCATCGTGACTTGCTACTGGCTATAATATATACATACATACATACATACATACGTACCTAAATACATACCTATAAACTCAAAGCTAATCACCATGTCGATGACCATACAATTAACCCACAGGTTTTCAAAGTTTAGGTTAACAAAAATTAAATAAGCTATTTGTTGACAGTATTTTAACGAATTGCGTTTTTCTTCAATTTGACATTTTGCGAATTGGACATTCTGCGAACAGGACTTTTTGCAAACTTGACAAGTTAAACATAAAAATTTGGATGCATAGGCGGATTTTGATTTAATAATGATGTATAATGGTAGTTAAATATAACCAAGATCTTGTACTACTTGAATACGAGCTGGTTTCAGCAACTAAAAACTCTTTAATTGGGTCCTTTTTGCGTACGGATGGAGTAGGCTTGCCCATCACCTATACAGGGTTATTGGTAATTGTACTAGCAAGCCGTTGAGGGCTACTACTGTGCACCTAAACAAACCACTTTTGGAATTTAAAAAAAAATGAAATTTTTGATGTTATGTAAATTCGAAAATCAGCAGATTTTTTAAAACAAATGTCATTTAGACTAAGAACATTAGATAAAACTTAAAAAAATAAGTTAAATTTTGAGGTAAATGACCTCTCCTTGTATGGAACAGCTGATTTTCAGGTAAACTACATATAAACTACAAATAAAAAGCCTGTAACGAAATGTAGAGAAACAAGCAAAAATACACAGTAATTGCAAGACAATAAAACAAAACAGTAGAGTACTACGAAATCTAAACAGTACAAGGAAAAGGTTGACAAACACACGTTGCGTTCGCATTAATAACCAAACAAACAAAACAAACCGGTCGAATCATCGACTCGCGCGCAGTTTCACCTGTTATGTAGGAAAACGGTCAGTCGGTCGCGGGCTACCGTCACGAGCATACGTCCGTCCGTCATGTCGCTCACGGGCAAAGTTGCAATCATAACCGGCTCCAGCTCCGGAATCGGAGCAGCTACAGCCAAAAAATTCTCAGAGAACGGAGCGAGTATAACCATAATCGGTCGAGACGAAGCAAGATTACTAGAAGTAGCGAAACACTGTGAAAAAGCAAGCGGGAAAAAACCACTATGTTTATTATTGGATCTGACTGTTAAAGGAAACTGTGAGGAAGTTGTACGTAAAACAGTAGAGACATTTCAAAAGATTGATATATTAATCAATTGTGCTGGCAAACTTATTATGACATCTCTATTCGATACAACAATGGAAGCTTTTGACGAACTAGTTGCTTTAAACCTACGAGTGACTTTTCAAATGACGCAACTTTGCGCACCATACTTGAAAGTTACTAAAGGAAACGTCGTGAACATATTCGGAGCACCTTTCAGGGTCAGACCTGGTTTCCTACCAATAGCAATGGTCCGAGATGCTTTAGATAGATTCACTAAAGCAGGAGCTGTAGAATTGGCAGCTGAAGGCATACGAATGAATGCTGTAAGACCTGGGATCACCAGGACTAATCTACTAAACAATTTAAACCTAGACGAAGATAGTTTGGACCGTGTTTATGATAAACTTTCAACGTTATCACCGAACAACATAATATTGAAGCCTGAAGAGATAGCTGATACTATTTACTATGTAGTTTCGGATTTAAGTCCTAACGCAATTGGATCTCAAATAATTGTAGACGGAGGAGCTACATCTTATTCATAGACGCTGAAATTTCCAAAAGACGATCGAGAAAACAGTATAGTTAACAAGCAATGGCCGTAGATAAAGACAAACAATGGTTATATGTAAATATTTGAACTTTCAATTTAATTTGTGTTAATAAATTCGTGTTTATCGTCAACTCGTACTTAATTTGATTTCAATCTCACCTTTTGTATATTATTAAGGACGTTACCATATCGTGTTATTCTCACAATATAATATTATCAAAACATAACGTGATCATTTCATTTTACGAACAAAAGAAAAATCAATAACGAAACAAATAGTTACAGGGTTACAATTTTTCACAATTCACCCTTATGTCATTTGGACCTTGCCTTCACATCTTAGCTCAGGAAAGGTCATATTCGTTTTTAAGCCTAACCGCAGCTTGGACCAATCACGTATTGCGAATTTGAAGACTCGAAAATTATAAGAAAATTATAAAACAACCAATTAAGAGTTGGTCGAATTGCGACTAAAATATGACTGACAGAGCTCTCAATCGTCATCTTTATAGACTTTCCTTTATTTTATTAATTTCTATTATTTTTATTGACTTTCACTCGTTATGTCGAGCGTACATTTTGTTTCTATATTCTTTATTTTTATTTATTTATTAATTATTTACATTATACGTCAACCTGTTCAACATTTTACATTGTAAGTAAAATTAATAATTTCAATCAATTATACAAATACTTGCGTAAAGACATACATATTTATTTTGGGTTATTTGTCTACCTGGTGACTTTATTTTGTTTGAATTTTTAATGTTGTGTCATTTAAATAAATTAATAAATAATTATGAATTTTTTGTCCGTGGTTTTGAATTTTCTGGTTTTCACAAATTGAACATTTTGAGAATATCATATTTTGGAACTAACCTTTTCGTGTCATTAGCCAGTTTAATAATATCATCGCCAATTATATAATAACTAAGTTAAACTGAGTCATTAAGGTTACATAATTGTAATGTAGTTAACCGAATGGCCTTGACTTTGTATTGGAACTGGTTTTCCTGTGTGTTGTTTTTTTTGTAATTTGTCGTAGGTTTCTTAACCGTGCGGATGTTTCGATGACAGTTTATTTCAATACTAGCAGCGCTCCGCGGTTTCACCCGCGTAACTCCCGATCCCGTGGGGACATCGGGATAAAAGTAGACTATAGCCTTCTTCGATAAATGGACTATTCAACACAAAAAAAAATCAATTCGAACCAGTAGTTCCGGAGATTCGGAGTTCAAACAAATAAACAAACTCTTCAGCTTTATAATATTTGTATAGATCTACAGGGTTATTGGTAAATATACTAGCAAGCCGTAACTTTTGTTATACGACTTTTGGAAATCCAAACATATTTTTGAAAATTTCGTGATTACGTTTACCTGAAAATCAGCTGTTCATTATACGGAGAGGTCATTAACCTTAAGATTATACTTATTTTTAAGTTTTATCTACTGTTCCAAGTCTAAATAACCTTTGTTTTAAAAAATCAGCTGATTTTTAAATTTACATAACCTCAAAATTTTCAAAATATTTTCTAAATTTAAATATACTGTAGAGATAAAACTCAAAATCCTGGCTGACTGATATAAATAAATATCAAAGCACAACTCAAAAAAATGGACGAATCAATCTCTAATTCCGCATACAGCGGTTATAACGAAGGCATTTTGGAAAATTAAACTCCTACTAAAAACCTTAATTCCGTAAACAAAGTGAAAAAAAACCACAAAGTAATTTCAAATTGTGGCAATCACGAGGTTTCTACACGTTTTTTTAACCTCACGTCTGCCGCTTGAGGCGTATCTTATCCCGTAATATATCAGAATGTTTCATAACAAAACATAGGAGCTCGTGTTGATGAGAAACCTGCTGGCATTGTTTCTGCCACGGCTCGACGGGCCGGATTCGCATTTGCGAAATATTACACACACGTGTTTCGCGCGAAACAAATACTCGCGCACTTTTTTTGACAGTTGTTTTTAAATTATGTTCCGTATTTTTTAATGGTTTTGATGTACATTTTTTTTGTTAGCTACATTATACTTTTTATGACAGACTGACAGATAAATAAATATTTTTTGTTAAATTAAACTTTATTGTACTTATCACTGGGTGGAGTTATAGATAGACTAGCTACGCTCCGCGGACAAACACAGAATACATAATAGTTGCTTATAACTTTAACTACCCTTTTCTCCCCTTTAGTGGTTTTTCAGAATCCTTTCCTAATGCTCTACGAAATTTCTCTATAAGTCTTTTTCTCTCTCAGATATGTAGATTAATAGACAATGAAGAGTTGGAACATAAAGCTTGGTCTAGAAACAGGGCTTCATGGGTGCTCGCAAAAAGGTATTTATAAAAATAACGAAAAAATATAAAATAAATAATATACATAGAAAATAATATAATATTGTCTATGGTACTTCCCCCAACGGATACCGGATTGCATGTATTATCATAAAAACAGCGTAATTAGCTATAAATACACAGTCATCGTACATCGCAGATAAAATACTGACTAAAGCTAAAAGCAGACTAAAACTCAAAGGTCGACCGATAAATCGACGACTGAACAGTTGTTTCAAAATCATGACAACAGGTAAAGTAATTAATAAATTAATATTTCTGGACAAAGCACACAGCGCCATCTAGCCCCATGATAAGCAACTAGGATATCGTTAGCCGGATAATGGATAGAATACTTTAAAACAATTTATTACTATTTATTACTCTATTTTTATACGCTTTTACTATTTATTACTCTATGTTTATTACTCAGTTTATGTATCATACAAATAAAATTATTTATTTAACATCATTTATTCTATTTTATTTCCTTATTACCTTATATAATTATTTTTTATTTTATTTATTTATTGTTTGGTTGTATGTATATGCGGGAGCTTGAGACGACGCACAACGGCAGCGGGTCTGGCCGGAAGACCAGCGCTGCAGCCAAGTTATGCTTGACTATGGCTTACAGCTGAGGTCGACCCTTTTGGGCAGCACATGGCTTCTTAAATATGCTTGTTTAATGTACCTATGTTTTTTTTTCTTTTTTCTCTTCGTTCTTTATGTTACCTATTTCTTTGTGTATGTTAATTTAAAAGTTGTCGTGTGCCTGTACCAAATAAATGTTTTTCTTTCCTTCTTTCTAAAATATTTTAGGTAGATAAGTACATACATCACAATTGCACAAACATAAATATCCAAATCAGAAACAAATATCGGTACATAAATATTCGTTTAAGGCGGGAATCGAACCCGTCAAAGTAACTATCAATAACATAACATATAAACTCTAATAATATCCCATAAACTAAAAAATAAATAAAAAATAAAATTAATTAAAAATATATATATTGGTAATTAGTAATGTACATCTCCGAAACACACAAAAAACTATAAAATCTAAAATGAAAGCTAACTCTTATTTATCGATAGCCATCGCTATCGTGTTATACGTGATTGCCCCATACTTGTTTGTCGGATTAGTTTCGCTAACTACCGCCGAGTATAGTACAAAATCAAAAATAAAAATGTTTCGTTTTATCGAGATTTAAGTGTAGTGTTTAAATGTTTAAACGCTTGACCAATCAGAACTGTTTTTGCACTTGACGAGTCGAGTACTAAATCAATATAGTAATGTACATAGTGGCAACAAGTAATAATAGTTATATTAATTTTACGGAATGTCGCTGTGTATACTCAATATTGTAAGTTTATATTTACCTACCTTAAGTATGCCTCTACCTCTTCTTATCTAAATTTAATTAGTCTGTATTTCTCTGGCAAATGAATGTATGTAATTCTTATTAGAGAAATAAAGTTTCTTTAACCATAAATATTACTGACGGACAGACACTAAACCAACTTGACACATTGGCTATATGCATCAGTTATACAGAGCCATAACTTGAAAAAAAAACACAATCACCCAACCGAAAGTATCCAGTCAGTAACAGTTCTAATCTGACAGATTAAAAAACTGCAATAAAATAAGCATTACAAGGACAAAACATATTGTTACATAACCTAAATACATTTAAATAATCAGTATTGTCAACATAAAGTCATGACTAATAAATGATATCAGTTGAGTCGACACAGAGTTACCGAGTGGACGTATTTCTATTGATAAAGCATTCTAGATAATAATAAACAAACATACTTTTGTTTATCACAAAACCAACAGTGGTAACTTTGTTCATAAAGATAATAAGACTAAAAGGGTTTAATACAAAAGTGCAGTGAAATTGTTGAAAATTGTGAATTAGAGACGGAAATTATATGTTATGATCTATATGGAATATTGTTTGGAAGAATAATAACGAAAAACAACATACCTATCGTAAATAATAAACATAAATCTTCTTCAAGTGACAAAACGTAGCGATTTAGAAACAAAGAAATTAGACCACTAAGAGAAAATAAATTACAAGAAAACGTTATACTACAAATAAAAGGAAAGCAAGAAGATATATCAGAAAAGCAACTTTCGTGGAAGAAAAAAGACGAAAACGCTATCACAATGAACGAAATCGACTTCACTGATAAAGTAGCGATCATAACAGGTGCCAGTTCCGGCATAGGAGCCGAAACAGCTCTAGCATTCGCTGAACTAAAAGCTAAACTAACTTTAGTAGGTAGAGACGAAACCCGCCTAACGAATATCGCTGAACAATGTAAATCAAAACACAATCAAACACCTCTCTGTCTATTCTTAGACCTAACCCACGAGAACAGCTGCGAAACAGTAGTGAACACAACAATAGAAAAGTATGGAAAAATAGATGTTCTAATCAACTGTGCTGGGAAAATAATTCTATCATCATTACATGACAAATCAATGGCTGCGTTCGATGAAGTTATGAACATAAACTTCCGTGTACCATTCTATTTGTCACAACTAACATTACCGCACTTAAAGAATACAAAAGGAAACATCGTGAATATAGGATCGTCGCTAGCAAAGCGGACAAAACCTGGATTCTTACCCTATATCGTTACTAAAGCAGCAGTAGCTATGTTAGCGAAGCAAACGGCAGAAGAACTAGCGTTAGAGGGAGTCAGAATCAACACCATATCACCGGGAATGACAAGGACGAATATACTATCGAATTTGAACTTCGATGCCGGCTGGCAGAAACTTGTGTATGAAAGAATGGCAACTACATTACCTAGTAGAAAGATAATAGAGCCAACAGAAGTAGCTAGGTTAGTGTGTATAGTGGCTAGCAATGTATTCCCCAGTTTGACAGGATCAGAAATTTTAATGGACGGCGCTGCATGCATGGTATGAATTGTGTACATATTGTACTTAAGTTTTAATTAAAAAAATGGTGATTTTTTTGTCATTTATTAAATTAGACAGTGAGTCAGTGGAAGTTGTGTTTTATTAAGTACTATGCCCTGCGACTTTACCCACGTAAATACTGATCCGGTAGGAATTTTCAAAAATCCTTCTTACGACTTTTAGGGAACCCCATTGAAAAATTTTAAGTTTCAAGGCCCAGTTTAGGATGTGAGTTGTATTTAGTAAGTCAGTAAAAGTTGCTTTTTATTAAGTTCTATGCCCAGCGGGCTAACCTGCCAAAATACCGATTCCATAGTAATTCTAATTTTCAAAAATCTTTTCTTAGTACTACTCATTTAAAATACACTTTAAGTTTCTAGACAAATCCGTTTAGGATGTGCGTTGTCATAAGTAAGTCAGTAAAAGTTGCGTTACACTAAGGTAATTGTCAAAAATTTTTTTTTACGAAATTTCTTTTATGTACGATACATACACCCCTGTACAAAATTTGCGTTTCTGGACCTATCCGTTTAGGATTTGCGTTGTCATAAGCCAGCAAGTGAATCAGTAAAAGTTGCGTTTCATTAAGTACAGTATGGGTCATAAGAAAATGATAAGTTTGCTACAATAATACTATCAACAAGTATTGGAGTTACGACCTTCTTCTAATAGACGGTACACACAAACTTAAATACTTGAATTAAAAGTACTCAGTGTGATTATTATTTTCAACATGTTAGCTATGTGTTTAGTTGTGTGAGAGGTATAAGCCGCCACCCGCTACAACAACCGACATGGGTTCGATCCACAGGTTACGTTGTTATAATGTTCAAATAGTGCTGCATATGATTGTAAACGTTACTGTGGGCAGAGACTTTTCACCGTGGATTGTACAAACCTAATCTACTATTTTATATTATTTGTCACCAGAATATAGCAGTTTCAAGTTTTTGTTATTGTTATTAAAAAATCTGACGCAATATCAAATTATCAGCTCCATAAGATATTTACAATAACTATCCGGTTTGATAACAAACTTTATCTGTTTAATAATATTTTATAGTAATCTTCAATATTTTTATTGTCTATGTTTTGTACTGATAATTTTTGACGTGACAACGTTTTATAAATTGGTTTGCCGGGTGACACTTCAAGAAACTGCGTTACGCTCCGCTGACGTTATGCGCTCACAATGAGAGCGAGTGAGAGGCACGCGGGCATGGTTAGCCCGCCTAAGAGCGAGAGAGACAGACATAAAAAGTGAAAGGCACGCGTCCCTTCCACTCGAGCACAGTTGTTGTCACGTAAAACTTTCGCCCGTATACCGACTTTACAGGCAACCAGTTTTTTTGTTTAGTTTGTAAGTTTAAACCGTTAAATCTTATGAAACCTTATGAAGCGGTGTTGGCTTAATGGTAGTTACCTTAACTTTCATTTTGAAGGTCGTCGTATTGTTTAATAAAAAAATATAGAGTGCCAGATTAACAGGTTAGATTCCTGGCTAGGGTTATGCCACTTACAAAAATTATGCTGTTTTAGTTTGTGTTAAAATCGGGCACGCAGTTCCTCACCATCCCAAGGTTCTCTGGAAGAGACGGCTTTCAGCGGTAAGGCCACCTATAGTGCCACTCTGTTTTTAGGTTTGATTTTGATGTGATAACGTCTAATAAATTGATGAACACCGGCAGCACTCAACCTCACTCAAGCACAAGTGTCAACCGGTCACGTTCCGGGAACATGACATGTAATATTTAAAAAAAAACTACTAACTAGCTGTCCCGGCAAACGTTAAGTTTTCACATATTATACAAAAAAAAAATATAAAGAAAAATTATCGTCCGTAAACAGACTTTACAGACAATCATTTTTTATTATGTTTTTTTCTAAATTATTTTGTGTGTGTAATAAAGTTCTATCTATCCATACTTTCAGCATATTTTACTATGTCATTATTTAGTAAATGGCACAAAAGGTCCGTTTTAAAAATTCACCCTGTATCTCAACTAAATATAAATTTTCCATTCACCGACGACATTATTATAGAACATAATCATCACCATACTATAAACATTTCATACTTGTACACAAAACGGTATAAACCTTTCACATGAACGCATAAAATAGAATCGAACATGCGTTTGCGCACATTTTGCGCATGTTTTAAACATCTGTTTACAATTTCTTATTGATATATTATCTTTATGTTTTGGCTGTAGTTTTCAGCAATAATATTGTTACTGGTGAATTTATTTCAAAACGTGTAATTCGCAATTGGTCATGATTTTGTAATTGAGAAAAAAACTCATAGATTTCAAAAGAGACATTCTGAGAAATGGATATTTCGGTACCTCTAGACATTTTGAAAATGGGACATTATAATAAAGGGGCATTTAGCTACCTTTACACATTTTACAAAAGGGATAATTCTGAGAGATTTGGTTCCTTACAAATTTTACAAAAGAGATATACTGAAAAAGGAACATTTTGCTATCTTTAGACATTTTGCTAAAAGGTCATTTTCCGATTACACTACCCTCTCTCTGAAACAAATCTATCTATCATAATATCACTACATAGTATAAAATAAAGTCACGTTTCGCCGTCCCTATGTCCCTTTGTATGCTTAGATCTTTAAAACTACGCAACGGATTTTGATGCGGTTTTTTTTAATAGATTTAAGAGAAAGGTTTATATGTATAATACATGCATAATATAGCCGTGCGAAGCCGGAGCGGATCGCTAGTGTATTATAAAGACGAAAGATTTGTTTGTAACGAATAGGCTCCGAAACTACTGAACCGATTTTGATGAAACTTGATATGAGGATACATTTATTCATTGGGAATAACATAGCCTACTTTTTATCCCGATATTCCCACGGGATCGTTAAACATATTCATAAAAGAAACCCCCCTTATAAAATATTATCCTTAAGTCTGATAAACGAGACCACGTCAGATCAACAAACCTGAATGACTGAGATAAGAAAGCTTACAACTTGCAGTTTATTTAAGCTCCGACCAGACTTACCTGTAACAAAATGATAAAAAAATATATTAATAATGAAAAGACAGAGAGAAAAAAGTTAAATAAGGGCGAGTGGTGATAGCTATGTTTTTGTTTAAAGGACAATGTCCACTTACATTGAAGATATGGCTTACAAACTCACAACATTTTTTTTTCATTCCGACGACCGTCCTCCATCGGAGGCTGTCGCCGAAAACGATGGTGTGACAATCTCAATGCATTTGACACAGACTGGTTAAACCTGGACCGGTATGTTTAAAAAGATTTTAAGGAGTCTAACAAAAAATATATTTCAAATTCAATAGCTAGGACAGCAAGGATCATAGCAGTTAAATATTGGAGCGCCTGGATACTTCAATCGATTCAAGCTCATGGCCTAGCAGGCGAATCGAATCGATTGATTTATATTACTGGGAATCGAAATAGTTATGGGGAAGTTATGGCAACACAACTACGACAAAGTGATCAGACAAAATGGCGATTGCTGGATTTCAGTTTCTTGTGATCATTTAGAACAGTAAAAATAATGCACCTTTAATTCATTGATTGACCTAAAACGAGGGGTGGTATTAAAAAACTCATAATTTATGATAAAACTAGCGACCCGCCCCGGCTTCGCACGGCTGTATTATGCATGTATTATATCTAAAAACCTTCCTCTTTAATCACTTTATCTATTAAAAAAAAACCGCATCATAATCCGTTGCGTAGTTTTAAAGATTTAAGCATATATAGGGATATAGGGACAGAGAAAGCGACTTTGTTTTATACTATGTAGTGATATCGTAAAGGACACTAAAAAATAACCATACTAATATTTTAAAGAGAAAAGATTTAATTGATTGTTTCGCTTCGCTTCGAAACTACTAGATGGATTTAGATGAAACTTGGTATGAGGATACATTGATTCATTGGGAGTGTTATAAGCTATTTTTATCCCGAGATTCCCAAGGAATCGAGAGTTACACGAGTAAAACCGCGCTGCTACTCTATGATAAAAAAAAAATTAAGTGAACCCAAAGATAAGCCAATTACGGGTCTTGTCCTTTGGATACAAATAGAAATTGATATTAAAATAGCTGAGCCTCAAAAGTATACCTTTGCCCAGCATTAAGACTTATCTCTTCCAAAAGCATTCACCAAACGTTACCTCGCAAACAATTAATTTAGATACTAACCTAACCAAACACCGCTTCAAGCAAACATACTTCAAATTAAATCATCAACAAACATTGTGCGAGTAGGTAACAAGTAAATCAAATATACTTTTAATGCTGATGCTATGTAAACTACAGTTAAATACGATTATAGAGTGAAGAGTGTTAGAGTGTGAGCGGTAAGCGTAGAACACTCAAACACCCGTATTCACAATAAACACTATGAGATTGCATAGTGCGCGCGAACGCATAGATTCGCAAATAAGAAGCTAATTGGATAGAGTGATGAGACCAGCACGTAGATCGTGCGAAGTGGAGGCGTAAAAGTAGGAAAGCGGACCCCGGGCTCCCGAGAGGGATGCAACCGGGAACATCGCTCGGATGATGATGACCAGCACAAAAATGACCAATCCTATGATTGGTCAATTTTGTGTAATTTTGTGAACGCACTGCGTTCATGCATATTAGCATACTAGCTTTTGCCCGCGACTTCGTCCGCGTAGAAGTCGAAAATGGACAAAGTAATCACATTGTCCCATACAAACTTTGTCCCCCTTTTTCACTTTGTCCCCCCCTTTCTTATCCGATGCCTAAGTCATACAAAGAACACACCCTCCAAGTTTCAGGTCTCTACGATCAGCGGTTTAGGCTGTGCGTTGATCCGTCAGTGAGTCATTCAGGACAAAGCATTTTATATGTATAGATTAGGTGTTAGATGCAAAATGCATTTGGCTCCCATATGCCGCCTTAAACACACTCTAATATCAATTTTAAAACGTAGAAGTAATACACATATAGCTCCAGACCGTAAACCTATCTGTGAACTTTAAATCAAATTAATCAGTATCAAATGTGTGATGGTGATAGAAATGACGCGTCTCTATCGCTCCGTGCCAACCATCGAGTACTTTACCCAGTAGAGAGGAAATACCGTTTATTTTGTTAAGTCAAAATTCCGCCAAATCACTGCGGCAGCCGCTGCATTCCAAACATTGTTTGATGTATTGTATTGTTTTGTTTCATTTATTTATTTTATTATATTTGATTATTATTTTAATTTTAAGGTTGATTGTTTTATTATTTATTTGTTTAATTTTTATTTTTGTTTATTATTATAAAGAACAAGGGCGAATTATTGTCTCAAAACTTTTGGCGTCTTAAAATTTGAGTACAACCATGGTGTTTAATTAATTATATAATGTTTTTTGGCGCTAATTATTTATTCTATATAACCACCGTTTATAAAATCATATTGATTAGTATAAACACGATTACTTGGTACTTCCGTTCCACTCAATTTGCATTTCGGTAATACCAGTGCTAGAGCATTACTTCTATTTAAGAAGTTATAAATATTTAATGACACATTTTTTTCTCTATGGATATGTATTTATATTTTTAATTATTGTGCATTATGTACTTATAATAACTAATTATAATGAATGAAAGATAATGAAAATACAAAATAATGAACTAAGATATTTTAGCAGTAGAAAATAAATTGAAATTATGGCAACACTAAACTCAAGTGACGGACGAATGACATGCGACTCCGGCGCCGCCGAGCGTGTCGTTTGCTGAGGTTGTTTGCGTTTCATTGCGATTTTGTTTTTTTATTATCTTTTTAACGGCGGTTCCTACGGAGAATTTAGGTTGTTATATGTATTCTAGGACTTGTGTAGATTGTTTTAGTATTTTTTTTACATCAAGACGCCAAAGTTTTATATAAAAGAAAACCATGTATGGAAAACTGCCCATGTTCTTTGAAGGGTATTAAGTCATAGATTTTATTCATCTTACTGGTTGCTTAAATAAATATAATATAAAATAATTTAGTTGATTTTATATTAGGACGCATCCGTCAGATTTCGCTATCATTAGTAAGTGTTTTTTAACTATTTTCGTTCAGTCTTAGTCAGGACTTAGTCAGGATTGACTAAAGTTAAGTGCAACAGCATCAGCATCAGCATTTTATGACCCACATTACATCTCTACTGGGTAAGTTACTCAATGGTGTCAACTCAAACGGGATGACAATACCCAGCTTTATTTAGTGACGATATTTGAACGCTGCCAAACGAATTGGGACGGAATGCTAGGGTTTGAAAAGGTGCCGCCCTAGCGATAGCGGGAAGCGGAAGAAAAATACCGGAAAAATCCCGCTTTCTGTCGCCCTACCTTCACTCGCGTCCCTCAAAGGGCCCGAGGGGTCTTTGAGTCACGAGCGTATAGGTATCTTCTAGGAAAGCGTGCTACATGTTAGACCGCATCGTCACTTACCATCGTGTGAGATAGTGGTCAAACGCTGACCTATCTACACTTTTTCTACACTACTACAATAACGAGGAAAAGGTTTTCGTTTGTTTGTAACGAATAGGCTCCGAACCTACAGGTCCGATTTTGTTGAAACTTAGCATGAGGGTAAATTGATTCATTGGGAATAACGTAGGTTACTTTTTATCCCGATATTTATACGGGATCGGGAGTTACACGTGTAAAACCGGCGAGCGCTGCTGGTTAAATTTAAAAAAATGTAGTAAAAGAAATATTATTTGTACAGAAATAGCCCTTACCTAATTATCAATAAGCTTGTATAGGTAGGATCCTGTTTACGTAACTTAATTGGCACTTGTGTAGGGGTGGTATCTGTTTTCTACCTTTATTTTCTACCTTTATTTTCTACCTTTATTTTCTACCCACAATTCCACGAACAAAGAGCGTAGGTGTCAAACATCTATAAAATAAATATTAAGAGGATCACATACTCTTGTGTTTTAAAATTAAATAAATAAATAATATTGGAGGACATTTTACGCAGCGCCATCTGACCCCAAACTTAGCTACTAGGCTTGTGTTATAGTGGCCGGACAATGGA
This sequence comes from Idaea aversata, assembly GCA_907269075.1. Taxonomy (NCBI): domain Eukaryota; kingdom Metazoa; phylum Arthropoda; class Insecta; order Lepidoptera; family Geometridae; genus Idaea; species Idaea aversata. The sequence continues at coordinate 1,577,167 of OU026109.1, forward strand.
TAGAATACGGAAATACTTTTCTTTTGTAAATACATACATAATATACATACTGAAACATCCAGACCACAGACAAATACTTGTTTGAAGCAACCTTCTGCGTCGCTGGCGTTAAGGTGAAAGGGTACCTGCGCGCTCTCCATACAAACGTAGTCGACTGTTTCCTCCCTGGATAATGACACTAGCACAAATATTTTGTGCCATTAAACCTGTAACTGCCATGACTATGCCCCTATGTTTTGGTTTTTTTCATTTTCTAATTATCATAGAAATTAGGATTTAAAAAATAAAAAAAAACAAAAAATAGGGGCATGGTCATGGCAGTTATAAGTTTTATGCACCAAAAATATTTGCTCTAGTGTCATTATCCAGGGAGAAAACAGTCGACTACGTTTGTAATAGTTTGTATGAAAAAAGCCCCCGGTACCCTTTCCTCTTAATTGTTTTTATTAATTTACGGATGACAGCAACACTGGCTCGCTTGTGGTTGGTCGGTTATCTCGAGCAATGACGAGCGCCCTGGGTACAGGGCGCTCGTCATTGCACTTTCCCTCTTCCACTTTCCCACTGTTGTAACATATTTGACGAGAGCTCAGAGAAGCGATCAATTCTCTTCGACAATCAGTTGAGCAAGTCGCCTTCAACAGCATATATAACTTTTGCCTGTTATAGCAATTTGTTTTACATGATAGGCAGGTGGCAGGCGTTCAGCAGAGAGCGTTTGACCACTTTAACACCTGCCTGGTGGTAGGTTACGATGCGGTCTGAGATGTAGCACTCGCACCAAGAAGATACCTATTTACTAGCGACTTGAAGACCCCCAAATTGTACACGTCAGGTAACCGATTCCATTCCCTTGCAGTACGAATTAGAAATGACGATGCAAAACGCTTCGTGCGGAAGTCTGGTATATACACCATAGATTCCTATTCCATAGACACAGTGTGCCTATTATTTACATAAAATAATAAATACCTAAGTACTTTCAAATCAGTGTTCTTCATTTTAATACCAATGACATTTTTGATAGAATTTTCGTAAATTGCAACAAAATGTTTTACTGATATCAATCGCTACAATAGTTTGTATTCTTGCATGTTTATTACATAAAAATATACGTTATAACTGATTATAAAAATTTAAAAAATAAGAAGATCTAAAAGCATACCCCTTATTCATAAATATTTTATTACAACTAAAATCTGTTCTGTCACTTTCGCACTTTTACAGATGACAGATGTGCAAAAGTGACAAAACATATTTTACATTTGAACTAACGTAGGCTTATTAAATTTTCGTGTTAGCCTTTAATGAATTAATTATACGAATCGATTTCGGAGACAAGAGCTATTATTTTTGTATGGAAAGGTACGCGATATGTAATCATCTTAAGTATTCTTTATAACAATTAGAAATAAATCTCCGTAACGAAAACATGTTATTTATAGCTCAAAAATGATACAGTTGGCACAATGGTCACCATGCCGGACTGCCAAACACAGGGTTGCGGGTTCGATTCCATCTCAGATAAGTATTTATGTTTAGATATTTGTCTGTGATCTGGTTGTTTCTATGTATTTTATGTATACCTATATTTACAAAAGAAAAGTATATAAGTAGTATATCTGTTTCTAGCTCCCATAACACAAGGGTAGTTACTTAGCTTGGGGCTAGATGGCGTTATGTGAAATGTCCTGCAATATTTATTATTTGTTTTAAGTAAAATAATGTTTTTGTCTTAAAGAAACTAGATAACTGTACCTAATGACCATTAATACAAGTTTCACGATGTAAGTCATCATAGTTTTTCAACCTCCGACGCAAAAACGTCTGGGTTTTATAAGTTTAACGTGTCTGTCTGACTGTAGCATCGTAGCTCCCGAACGAATCATCACTATCACTACATAGTATAAAACAAAGTCGCTTTCTCTGTCCCTATGTCCCTGTATCCCTATGTATGCTTGAATCTTTAAAACTATGCAACGGATTTTGATGCTTTTTTTTTAACAGATTGAGTGTTTCAAGAGTAAGGGTTATATGTATAATACATGCATAATATAGCCGTGCGAAGCCGGAAAGGGTCTTAATAAAAATATAATAACTCCTTATTCAGGTAAATTAGATATCAAAATAAACAAATCAGAATATCATAATTTCAAAATAGAAAGAAAAAACATGCAAATTAAATTTTAAATGTGAAATTTAGTAAAAAGTAAAAAGAACTGTTGAACCGATTAAATAATTTCTTTTTTTGTTTGAAAGGTGACTTAATTAAGAGTGTTCTTAGCTATGTTTGATCGAAATCGGTTCAGCCGTCTAAAAGTTATTGAGGATTATCAACCGAAACAGAAAGATTTTGTTACTTTTTTTGTTTTGGTTGGTTTTTTTAATTCTAAATTAAAGTTTTTACGATAAATATATCACTTACTAGCGACCCGCTCCGGCTTTGCACGGCTATATTATGCATGCAATATACATAATAAACCTTCCTCTTGAATCACTCTATCTAATAAAAAAACCGCATCCAAATCCGTTGCGTAGTTTTAAAGATCTAAGCGTACAAAGGGAAATAGGGACGGCGAAAAGTGACTTTATTTTATACTATGTAGTGATTAGTGATTCGTGATATATTTTTTAATTTTTTTTATTAAAATATTTAAAAAAAAACACATACAACCGAATTGCGAACCTCCTTCTTTTTATGAAGTCGGTTAAAAAAGGAAAATACCTGTCCAACAGACAACATAACTATCTCACGATAAATAAAAAACCACAAATGCAAGCCGCAAATACATTTTAATAAACCCACACATCGATACGTTACTACTTATACAGATTAAAGGATTCACTACACACAAACTGCAATATATTCTAAAATTAGCTACAATCTAAACATCGCTCAATATTAGTAGCAAGTTACGAGTTGCAAGAGTTGCGAGCCACTCGCAAAGATAATCACTACATAGTATAAAATAAAGTCACTTTTCGCCGTCCCTATGTCCCTTTGTATGCTTAAATCTTTAAAACCACGCAACGGATTTTGATGCGGTTTTTTTCAATAGATAGAGTGATTCAAGAGGAAGGTTTATATGGCCTTCCTCTTGAATCACTCTCGGCTATAATATGCATGTATACATGCTTATTATAGCCGTGCGAAGCCGGAGCGGGTCGCTAGTAAAATTATACAAACATTGCCGTGAAACTAATATACAATGCAGGCTAGCTGCGCTCTTCGGTTTTACTTGTGTTAGTCACGATTAGTGTTGCCAAGTTTAGGTTAGAGTGTAGCAAAAGAAATGATATGAAGGATATGAAAGTTTTTTGGATTTAGAAATTAAAAATAAAAAACAATATTTTTAAATATCTGTAATGGAAGTATTAATATTTAGTTTTTAGTTCCGAGCCTAGTGCCAAAACACAAAATGCAATGAGCACCGCCCTTCCCGCCCACTTGAAGAGGCATGCAATGAGGACAAGCAAAAGTTAGTATTAGTGACACCATTCATAAACCACGACACGTGTTTCGCGTCTACACGACGCATCATCAGGATTGGACTCCGACCGCGCTATAAGGGCGACAAACGTTAGATACGACGTCGCTCTCCGAGATGTTGCCTCGCTGAACGCTGAAACAAGAGTGAGTCAACGGTCGGAGTCGAATCCTGATGATGCGTCGTGTAGACGTGGGCGGGAGGGCGGTGCTCATTGCATTTTGTGTTTTGGCACTAGGCTCGGAACTAAAAACTAAATATTAATACTTCCATTACAGATATTATGGAGTTCCGAAAAGTAACGCCGGATTCAATCAACAATCTTTTTAAAGAAAAACAGACAGACAAGAAAGTGGTCTTCTTATAAATGTTCCTTTTTTTAACTTTTTGAGGTATGGAACCCTAAAAATTGAAAATAGAAAAAACAAACAAAAATTTCCCGAGGACGTTACCGTCAAACGTTGATCCCATTCCAATGGAATCATCGGTAAATTCCATATGATCCCTTTGGAATGAGATCATTCGATATACTGATTTACGAGGTATGCATCACGTGGAGGATGTAGTTTATTTGTTGTTTACGATCAACTTATTGCTGGTCTTAAAGTGAAACTAGTTCCTAATGATTTCTAATCCATCTATCTTGATACGTATATTCGTAGGTAATCATTTTAACATTGAAAATGTTTTTCAAATCAAGGATAAGGGTGTACGAGTACAAATAGTGAAAAGTGCAAAAGACTCATATTTTCTTAAAGATACGAGGTCGCGAGAGGTGTCGAAATGACTATATGGGCTTAAAATATCGTATGGTTTAAAATTTCTAAAATCAGACTTGAACTTTTTGAAGAATTTTTAAAAAATTACCAAAATTTCGTAATTTTTACGCCGTTTTTTGACGTTGAGACTGAAATAACTTTTTTCTTAAGCGACTAATTAAAAAAAAGAAAAATACACCCAGAAGGGGTGAACTCTACAGTTTGAGTACTCTCAGTCCCAAGTCGGGTGAACTGTGTGGTCGGATTTGGCTTTCCTTGCCTTGGATACTTGCGCTTAGTGTAAGATCTGTAGATTTTTTGTTTATAAGTGGTTATCTATCTATCTTGAACCCGAGAATTTTCCAAAAATCCTTTCTAAGCAGATGCTTACATAACAGCTATATTAGGTATAGTGTTTAGACTATAGTTCACAAGTAAATCTGTGTCTAAATCTAAGATTTAAATCCACATATCTCGGACTATCCTTAAACCTCGTTTTGGAATAAGGGGTTTGAGTTTCATAACTACAGATTTGACGTAAAACTGCTTTAAAATCGGTCAGGAGTCTTGATAGCAAATAACAGATGTAACGTCACTAACACGTTATAATTCATAACGGACATTGCGAATCGAACCTCTTCAAGTAATTTAGTTTATTGGTTGAAAATAAGAGTTTTCATGTTTCTACTGCGGCTGCGACCCTAATACACCCCACCCGATATTTCAGCCAACTTGCGATTGCATGTGCAAAATGGAATACAATAGAAAATTTCATGTTTGAACAAATAAAAACCAATATTATTAAAATACTCAATCCCAAAATCGTATAGCTTACAATCAAGATGTTGGAATCGTATTAAATTTCCGCACATGCACGTCCGTCCTCCGCGGCAATCGGCGACCAACTGACGCTTGACGCCCGCGACGTGGCACGTAGCACACCGGAAATTTCACTTTCCAACTACCCACGTTTTCAACTTTTATATTAAATCGCTTGATGCTATCTTTATTTAAAGGAAATGAGACGAATCTTTCTTTAACTATATTGTGATTTTATTTGCTGTTATTTTATCGAATTGTTTTAATTGACTTTAGTTAGATGAACATTATTTACAACAATTAAATAATTGAGACCTAAATTAATTGAATTACCTACTTACTTCCATTTTATAAAAATTAAAAGACCCTAGGAAGTGTGCCTAAAAGGCTGCGTTACCTAGTTGGATAGCGATACTTATCTTCTTTCCGAGGTAGCAGCCACAAACATTCTGTTGAAATAACTACAGGAAAAGGCTATATTTTCATCAAAAACATATGCACATGTCAAAAAGCTCAAAGACTACACTGTCAATTAGTAACCAACGTATGTACACCACATCTTAGGCTGAAATTTCGAATTTAACTCACCCACCAACCTAACCAGACCTCTCTACTCCAAACACAAAACACTAAGCAGGTGAATTTCCATATATCATTTAAAACTGGACATCAATTTTGGCTACGATCCAAAGCAAACGAGATTGAGCATTGTGTATTCGCGACAAAAGAGAAAGAACCTTATGTTGTTAGTAATAAAGTTTCAAGTATAACGACATCTGTCAAATAGCTAGAGTTATTGGTATTTGATAGTTTAGCCGGAAGCGATTCAGAGGATCGGTTTTTGGAACGATATTAAAACGATAAAAGAGCGATGTCGCAAACGTAATTAGCTTTACATTTATGTCTCGGAAAATGGTTCTAAAGTTTCTGTTGTAAAATTTAATTAAAATTTGCACGAATAATCGTGTAATAGTCAAGTATAAATATCATTAAATCTATTGCGATACAATTTAGTATGTAGAATGAAGTCAAAGTCAAAGTGAGTTAAGGACTTTTACTAAAACCCTATTTTATTTTGTTATAAAACCGATTACAAATTAGAAAAAGTGAAAGGGAACTGCTATAATTGGTATGGAAATGTGATGAGGAGAAAGGAGACGCATGTGACTAGAAGAGTGATGAGTATGAATGTAGAGGGATGGAGAAGAAGAGGACGACCGAAGAAAAGATGGATGGAGTGTGTGAGATAAGATATGAGAGAGATGAATGTGAACGATGAGATGACGACTAATAGAAGTAAATGGAAGAAAAAGACATATTGCGCCGACCACAAATAGGTAAATTGGGACAAGAGCCAGCAGATTAGTGGGAAAATCTAACATTCGCAAACCAAAAAACTTTTCCCCTATTTATAATACCTATTAGTAAAATTTCGTTGCTCAGAATAAAACCTCTTTGTAATTCAAAGAACAAAAGCAATAGAATTTAAAGACGAGACCACGATTTTACTATTTGTTTGCAGAGAAATATCTGTCTCTCGTATAAAGCAACAGTTTGTTACGGAATTAAACACGTGACTCCTACTGGATACAGCGATGTGTAAAGGATAGCGCCCAAATGTGGGCCTCGTTATAGCATCGCGTCATCGGGAGCATCGCTATCTGTTCAAATTCTGGATTTGTACAATTTACAACATTTGTAAATACAATTTATTAGCAGTTCATTCAATTTTTTTCTATATTCGTTACAAATGTGAGGAGGATTCAACGGTCGTATTGGTACTATTTCTTAATTTGTACAAAATAACCAAAAAGGTACTTTTTATTTCAAGAGTCTAGATCACTGGCCTCGATTAACTCTAGACTTCAAGGTTGTAGTTTTGGGAAAACAGCGATATTTTAGAGTTTAGAGTATGATTTCACAGTTTTCAATCAATCAATAGTTTACAATTAAAAAAAATATTTTTTTATCACAGTTGCTCATAAAGTGGATCTTATTAAACCGCTTTTAGGCTCATAATACAACGTATTATACACGCGTGCGATAAAAAAAAATCCAACTAGTGCTAAAATAATACGTCATCCCGATATGTCAAATACGTATCTTACTGCTAATGACATTAGTAGATGAAACATTCTTAAGGACATCATTCAAATCGTACCCAAAAATTAAGGTGCCGGCCAGAAAAAAAAATGTTTCTATCTTGTAGAGAATAACATTTTAAATAATGTTTACTAAGGCAACAAAGAGCTACGATCAAAAATCGTTGAGTTATTTTACATTGAAAACCCAAAAAATGCATGTGGGTATTTTTTGTTAGAAACATGTATGATCTCCTTTATCTGGGTTATACTGTTTTGATGTATAGAAAAAGGTACCATCCAAAGAGTTTTTAAGCCTTGCTGGCTTAAAACTCTTTGTTGGTACCTTTTTTCTTCTTTTCAAAAGGTTGTCTCTAAAGTCTGATAACGAACGATAATATTACGTGATGACGTTTTTGAAAATAATTAAAAATTGAGTTTTGTTTTTATTTTGTTTTTTCTTTAAGTACATAAATATATTTTTTCTATATATTCTGTTTTTAACCGCCGACGCAAAAACAAATGAAAAAAACCCTAAAAAAATATTGTATGTCAGACGCTGTATAGGTTAAAAAGTCTTTTGCCTAGCCTTTCGGGAGTGTAATTAACAAAAAATAGTAAACATAACCTAAAATTCTTATAACTTTTAATTATAAAAATTTTAACAAGTCTTTTTTTTTATTCGCAACTGTGATAAAAAACGTCGTACGATACACGTGTGAATTGATCATCCCATCTCGGCTTTTGCCACGCTCGCGTTCCGCTCGCGCGTCATAAACCGCCTCTATGGAATGATCAACTTTCCACACTTGTATCGCAATGTACTATTATTCTTTACTTAACTTGTTAATTTAGGAAGACGTGATAAAAAACAATATTTTGCTTGTAGGTTTTCCGAATTCTAGGAATAATATTATTTTCTCTTAATATTTTTAGTTTAATACGTTTGGCAGCATTTAACGTTTAATTTAAGGATTGAATTGATTCTTAGGATTGGGTTGAATTATTTGTCTATAAAATAAACCAACAACGTTGACATAACCATTGAACTAAATTTCCTAAGAAAATGGGCATTCTCCTTTTCAAAAGTTCAAACTTACAGATACGGGTGCTTAGTTCGAAATTTTCTGAAATTGATATAGCTTTAGGCGTGTAAGGGTGGAAACAGACTGCATACTTTTCTATCGGCAGATAGGTCGTCGATCGATTATTTGATTAAGGCAGAATTTCATTTTTATAGTTATTAACATGATACAAAAAATTAAAATTACCTTCAAATCCTTTAAAATTACTTTCAAAAAACTTCACTTTCACTAGATAGTATAAAACAAAGTCGCTTTGTCTGTCCCTATGTCCCTATATCCCTATGTATGCTTAAATCTTTAAAACTACGCAACGGATTTTGATGCGGTTTTTTTTATAATAGATAGAGTTATTCAAGAGGAAAGTTTAAATGTATAATACATGCATAATATAGCCGTGCGAAGCCGGGGCGGGTCGCTAGTTAAAATTATAAATTCGAAAGTTTATTTATTTTTTGTTTCCTCTTCACAGTCAAACGCCTAGACCGTTTTGGATGAAAATCAGCGTAGTAGTAGTTTAGGGGATAGATAAGGACATACGACTTTTGATCCCGAAATCCCCTCGGGATCAAGACAGGTTACACAGGTATAACCGCGGGACGCAGTATTAAATAATTTACCAAATAATAGTACATTGTCACCCTAGGTGTGAAAGTCACTCATTGAGTCCCGAGACGGAGTTTGGCGCCCGAGCGTAGCGCGGGCGCTAATAGTTCGAGGGCCTAATGAGTCTTTCACCCGAAGTAAACACTGTGCTTTTCATTACGAATAATACATTCTTCTTAACAACGGGGGTGGTGTTACTTAAACCAAGGAGGTTAGGTTTTTGAAGTTCCTAATGCGTAATGATACTGATACTGGCTATGCACATTGCACAAGTCGTGCGAAGCCATAATTTGACATGACAGCTATCAATGAAAGCGATTGTCCCTAGGGCTAGAAGTTTTATTTTCTACACGCTCTTCAGGCATCTTTAGACATACTTTCGGAGTATGAGTAATGAAATGTTTTTTTATAAATACTTAAATCTATTAGGTGTTTCGTGAATCAATTCCTACACGTTCAATTGGTTTTTGCCATTCAAATATGATCGGTCGATGATTTATCGGACGATTAAAAGTCTATTAACTATTTTCACCCTCAGGCAAGTAAGAGTTGTTCAGCTTTGTACTTCGCCAATTTCTTATCTGAAGAAAATTTGACTTTGGTTATAATTTTCGAATTTATCCACGGTAATAACATCTAAGATGTAATTATAACAAAGTTTTGTCTGTTTGTATCTACGGCAGTAGAGCCGTAGTGGGGGATACATCGATTCCCAATTCGAAGGTAGTGGGGTTCGAATCTCAATCATTGTTTTTACAATTAGTACCCAAGGGTAAAAACGAAACTCTTTTACTAAGACTCTTCTGTCTGATAGAAAATAACTTCTATTTGGTAAAATAATATTTTAAAAGTTCTAAATTTTTTCTTTTCAACACCATATCTGAGTGTCACATTTTTCAAAGCTTTGTAGTATTTCTACGATACCTACTCACCTTTTTAAATACTGCTCTTACAACATTTTAGACCTTAATTAAGTTATAATTATATTAAGGTGCGTACGGATAGCGCGTTCCTGTGTTACGCGTAGCTGGGAAACACTGTCCACGCGTACATTGGATACGCGTACAGCTCCTGTACGGACCGCCGCGAACCTGTACGCGAGGTCAATCGATCCAGAGCGCTCCGCGAGCCTCATATATTTCATTATTGAAACTCCAAGAACACGCGTGTCTATCCATTTTGCCGTCCAAATATAGCGTACCCGGTCGTGTGCGTCCTCTTTGACGCGCGACCAAAAACCGGCGGCTCGCGTTGCGACTAGCTCGCGCGGTACGCGTTCCCCAAGAGTGTACGCGTAGCTGCAGGTATGGATATGACGTTCCGGACACGCGTAAACTGACTACGCGTACCAGTGTACGCGCTATCCGTACGCACCTTTACACAACACAGTGTGAGTCACGTATGATTGTCCTTAGGGTGACAAATCAACATCGAGCTATGCTGCGCTGTACTGCGCTGTGCTATGTTTGTTCAACTCGCTCGTCTAATATTTTAATGAAGATACAAACAAACCATGCTGTGCTGCGCTGTGTTTAAAAACGCAGCAGTCTCGAGCGAGGTGCGCCGTGCTGTGCCGAACTTCTTCTGCACTTTCATTTTCATCGGATTCAACTATGTCGTAATGTTTACGTTTTTTTTTTGAAAATAAAGTCATTTTTGACGAGATAAACGACTACACGAGCTGCTGATTACTTTTATACTGAGCAAAGTGCAGCACAGCTTGATGTTGATTGTTAAAAAAACGTAGCTTAAGAAACACAGCACAGCGCAGTACAGCGCAGCATAGCTCGATGTTGATTTGTCACCCTTATAATTAAAATTAAATATGACTCTTTGCACATTATTATAATGAACTAAATCGTGGTTTGGTGGAACTATTTGGAACTATCCAGAGCAAAACTCATAGATATTTTTGGTTCTTCGAGCCATTTTCATTATAATTTTTTTTACTATGAATACTAATCATGTGAGTTTAAAAAGTTCATTTTCATTAGTTTTGTAACAGCTTGACGACGCAGTCAGCACAATGGTCACCATGCCTGACTGCCAAACACAGGGTTGCGGGTTCGATATTTAGCTATTTTGTATGGACGCCGTTTATCTATAACTGGTAATTATTCATCAATGGGGTGTAGTGTAATGACGACGCCATCATAGTTTAAGCAATAGTTACTATGTACCTACAATACCACCCACGATGTTAGAATACCTATATTTAAAGTAAACAGATGAATATTGTATTTCAGTAATATGATCCATTCCTAGATAACCATATTAGTTAATTCTTATCAATTTTGTAAGTTAATAAATATACCAAATAAGGCACCGCAACGAGATAAGTATACCTCGCGCAGCGAATGGTGACCTCTGCGGTAAGTGGAAGGGGTATGCGCAGAACTCGATATTTATATAAAAATAGGGTTCTGCGCATACCCCTTCTACTTTCCATCAGAGGTCACCATGCGCTGCGCTACGTATAACATTTATTGTAAATTAAATATCAAACAATAAGGTAAGACATACGTCATTACCTACTAGCATTAAGTAGTATATAAGGGCATATTAATCCCACATTAAAACAGTTATAACCTGGAAGTCAAGTCTTTCACTGAAACCCTGCTCCACACATTACAGGGGATACACATTTGACCGAAACTAAGTACCTACATTAAATAATTAATTTAATAACTTTAAGATATCGAATATCTTCCGTAAGTACTTATTTATTATCTATAATGGCGAACCGCTAAAATCTTATTAAGTTTTTTATTTAATAAAGGAAAGTTATTATTATCTATAACTTCGTTAATTGCTTCCTTTGAAGCTTGTTTTAGATTGTTCAAGAGATAATTACTATACCTACTTTACTGCTAACTGAATTAAGATGTCCATTATGGAAATTGATCCGTAGCCGGACATACTGCTCACGGAACCCAATGCCAAGACGAACTAAATAAATAATAATACATAAAATTTTGCAGGACATTCCACACATCGCCTCTAGCCCCAAGCTAAGTAACTACACTTATGTTATGGGTGCTAGACAACGGATATACTATGCTTATATACTTTTCTTTTGTAAATATATACTTGTAATACATAGAAACAATCAGACCACAGACAAATATCTAAGCATAAATACTTGTCTGAGGCGGGAATCGAACCCGCAACCCTGTATTTGGCTGTCCGGCATTGTGACCATTGTCCCAACTGGGTCGAACTACGATGTTTTCAGGTATTCATTAATTTTATTTTAATTCTAATAAATCAATTATACTAATTCTGAACGACTTTTGCTTCTGACTGTAACAAATATAATTTTGATTATGAAAGGGGACGAGTTCAAGAATGAAACAAAATCCTCAAATCCGTCCCACTTGGGCCGTAGGTTAGGTATATCTTTTTTCCACATCTAGTTTAAGAAATGCTTTAAATTTAATTGTAATCTAGAAAAACGGAGAAATTTAACATAATCTAGCAGAGGTCCGCGGTTTCACCCGCGTAACTCCCGATCCCGTGGAAATATCGGAATAAAAAATAGCCTATAGCCATCCTCGATAAATGGACTATCCAACACAAAAGAATTTTTGAATTCGAACCAGTAGTTCCAGAGATTAGCTCGTTCAAACAAACTCTTCAATTTTATAATATACTAGCGACCCGCCCCGGCTTCGCACGGCTATATTATGCATGTATTATACATATAAACCTTTCTCTTGAATCACTCTATCTATTAAAAAAAAACCCATCAAAATCCGTTGCGTAGTTTTAAAGATCTAAGCATACAAAGGGACAGGAAAATAGGGACGGCGAAAAGTGACTTTATTTTATACTATGTAGTGAAAAGCTGAAGAGTATATTTTTTTGTTTGAACGCGCTAATCTCAGGAACAACTGGTTCGAATGGAAAAAATATTTTTGTGTTGGATAGTCCATTTATCGAGGATGGCTTTAGGCTATATAACACGTGATGTTATATATGCGACCAATAGGAGCGAAGAATCAGTGGGAAATATGGCAAAAACGGGGAAAATTATTCATCTTTGAGGGCTTCCGTTGTTTGTTTGAACGCGCTGGCCTTAGGAACTGCTAGATTGAATTGAAAAATATAGGATACTTTTCATCCCGATATTCCCACGGGATCGGACTTATGCGGGTGAAACCGCATAGCGCAGCTAGTATTTTTTCAATTTGTGTACATGCTTACATTGCCATGCCATCATTCTTTTTGAAGTCTGTTTTTTTAATTTAATTTTTTTTTTCACATACGCTTAGGTAACGAAATGCGTTCAAAGACGAACTACACACAAGACGTATTTACCCGACTGAAAGGGTTATGATTTCGCGCCTATCTTTTTATCCAATTAATGCCCTCATCGAATTATTACAATTACGCTACCCGAAAATCAATTCCGCATAACCTGCTCCATAATCCGCTCGGTACCGGTTCACGTCGGTTCTAACCGCCACTATCCGGGTTTATCCGGTTATAATTACAGGTTTAGGTACGTCAAAACGTCAATATGTCAGTCCGTCTGTCACTTGCCGTTGCAGTATCGGTTTTGCATGCAAATGTAGGGGTTAGTTGGGGAATAGCAAACATTCCACTGCATTTGAACTTAATAAAGTACTAGCAGGTAATAAGGGCTAGCTGCCACCATAATTAAGAACTAAATCTATATATATAAAAATGAAACCCGTTTTCCGTTGTCACGACATCACGCGTGAACGGCTGGACCGATTTCGATAATTATTTTTTTGTTGTGTTTGTTATTGTCAAGAGAAGGATCTTACGAAAGAAAAAAATAAGAAAGTCACCCAGAAAATTATTACGCGGGTGAAACCGCGGGGCGCAGCTAGTATTTCATAAAAATAGGAAAAACTAAATATTTGCTTCATTATCAATCTTCATCAATTCATTTGTTACTTTTCTTGTTATTTTGTCACAAATATCAAGGTTTTAAAAAACTTTTTAGTGCCCCTATTATACGCAGATAGGTAGAAAGTAACTAAGTTTCACCATAACACAAGCCTAGTTGCTTAGCTAGGAGTAAGAAGGCGCTGTGTACAAATTCCTGCTATATTTATTAACTAGCTGCGCTCCGCGGTTCCATCCACATAAGTCCCGATCCCGTGGAAATATCTGAATAAAAAGTAGCCTATGGCCTTCCTCGATAAATGGCCTATCCAACACAAAAAAAAAACAATTCGAACCAATAGTTCCTGAGATTGGCGCTTTCAAACAAACAAACATACTCAGGTTTATAATATTAGTATATTTACTTATTTAAATTTGTTGTTTGAATTGAATATGATAACTGTAAATGTCTGTTAGTTTGTTAAAATTTTCTCTATAAATAGGATATTAAAACAAAAAATGAACCAAGGTTTATAACATTATTTAATTTTTATCGCACGTTATCACACCCTTATCACACGTTATCACAACACTAAATAACATTTATCACGTACTTACCTACTATTTGTTACCTATCATTATTAAAACTAAACATGACATAAGCTAGGTATTAAATAAATAGATACTTATTCTAGAATATATAAAAAACCAGCACATTTTAACAGTCTTTCCTTATCGTGAATTATTTTTTAATAATATAATAATAGGGTTCTGATGAAAAATCGTAAGTTCAAATCTCACCGAAGCAAACAATCAATATTTCACACTAACGCTCATATTTTTTTAATAATTTAAATAAAATAAAGAATTAAAATCCATGCAAACTAAAGTTTTTTTAAAACGGAATAATTACCAAAAACCAAAACGAAAAATTTCGTATATTCAAAATATCACCATCTGAGGCGCAAAATATCGAAATCTACAACATAAAAATAAAAACTTAAAAATCCCGTTTTCAATAATAGTAAAAATAACTATGTTGGTTTAAAATCTTATTTTAAGGTTGACTTGCACAACGAAAAATAAATTGATTTAAGACCTTAACCAACTATCAAAGCGTCAAATTATTTAAATAATATTACCGTAGTGGTTATTGAAATAGAATTATAGATTATCCATTAAATGTGTTTAGCTAGGATTAACCAAAATTTGTTTCATGCAAGCAGCCCTAATCTTCATCCCTATACCTATATAAAAAAAAATCTCGTGTCGCGGTGTTAGTTGCCAAAGTCCACCTAAACGGCTGAACCGATTTGTATGATATTTTTTGTGTATATTCGTTAGGTCTGAGCATCGAACTACATAATTTTTTTTCAAACAACGTTTGCCTGGACATCTAGTATTGTTTAACCTCTCTCTCTCGTCTGATATTAAGCAAAGATACGGCGGAGATGTTCAGACCTATTCATTCGCGTATTGTAGCTCTTAAAAAGGTACATTATCCAGTGATTTTCCTTTTTAAATGACAGCAGTACCGCCATCGATACTCATATCAGCTCCATTAATATTCGGGCACATATCACTTGCAACGAACACCACCATCTTTGCTACTTCTTCTGGCTCCAGTATCTTCATGTGGAAATCATTCTTCAATCCCTCATAGGTGCTGTTGATTTCATCATCGGTTAACGCCAAATTTGACAATATATTAGTTCTGGTAAGTCCAGGGTTCACGGAATTCACTCTGACTCCTTCACCAGCAAGCTCAAAGGCAGCCATTTTTGTAAAAGTGTTCAGGCCACGCTTTGCAACAGAAAGTGGAAGGAATCCGTGTCTAGATTTATTGTTGCTATTTGAAGTGATATTAACAACGTTTCCTTTTGTCTTTATTAAGTGAGGTAAAGCTTGATGAGTGAGCTTGTATGGTACACGAAGATTGACGTCAATCATTTCGTCAAACGCATCTATATTGCTATCAAATAGAGAACCAAGCACTAACTTTCCAGCACTATTCACCAGCACGTCAAGTCTTCCGAACTGCTCAACAGTTGAAGACACAACTTTTTCACATGCACCTTTTTCCGTCAAATCAACTTGAACAATCAAAGGCTGAAGACCTTTCGCTTGATGGCATTTGGATGCTACAGTGTAAAGCCTTCCAGCATCTCGTCCAACCAATGTTAGCTTCGCACCATAGTTTGAGAACAGAACAGCGCAGGCGGCTCCTATACCAGAGCTCGCTCCAGTAACGATGACAACTTTCCCTTCGAAATTGATCACGTTCATTGCGCCGGAGTGTTAGTTTGTTACTGAAGTCGCGACCGGTGTTATCTAGGACTGATAACAGGCTGGTGTATTTGATATCGCTTGCGGGTTCAAAATAAAACATTATATCATACCTACTAGTGGAATTATTCATATGATAAAAAAGATAATTTAATGTAGGGTCGTCACATCTAGTCCAGAAATTGCGCCCAACTTAATCGATCTCTGTTTCCTTTGATTATATGTTTCCATTCACAAATAGCACACAGCGCTAACCATCCTCAAGCTAAGCAATTAGGTTTTGCGTTATGAGTGCCACATGATGGATAGAATACATTTATATTTTTCTTTTGTATTTATCATCATACTTACATAAAGAAACGCCAAGACAGAAACAAATATCTTCTGTATTTTTTTAACGTGATAACGCCTAATAAATTGATGGAACACCTACATTCACAAAAAAGATGAAATCATCGCGTTCCATAGCAACGTCATGTTATTGACAAGGACCGTTCCGTAGCAACGTCATGTTATTGACAAGGTAACCATAGCAACGTATGTAGTAATATGCACGTAGTATGCAAAATGGTAAAGACAACGAAAGAAAAGAATTCTTATGAGACGTTATCACGCAAAAATTATAGTCCGTTAACCGACTTTACAGGATACCATTTTTTTAACTATGTATGTTCCATGTGCATTTAGAGACGTATCATAAACTGCAAAATTATCAGTATTGCAATAAATATCATTAATTTTTTTAATTCAAAGTAATGTGAGCCTTCAATTCTGGTTATGCAGTGAACCATATAATAGTGGTACAATGCAATGCAACAGGGTTGTCACGCCGCGCCGCGCCATCGGTAGAATTAAATGGTTATTATATTTTAATGACCCAGTTGGCACAATGGTCACCATGCCGAACTGCCAAACACAGGGTTGGAGGTTCGATTCCCGCCTCAAACATGTATTTATGCTTAGATATTTGTTTGTGGTCTGGTTGTTTCTATGTATTATAAGTATATATTTACAAAAGAAAAGTATTGATGTAGTAAGTATATCCGTTGTCTAGCATCCATAACACAAGTGTAGTTACTTGGCTTGGGGCTAGATGGCGATGTATGGAATGTCCTGTAATATTTATTTATTTATTTATTTTTAAAGTAACAAGAGTTTTACTTATTTTTTAATTTCAACGGTTTTTTGCCCTAGATTGATGTGGAGAGAAGTGCTTTGACTGGTACAGCTAGGACCTAACAATTTTTTTTTCTTTTAGTACTTTATGTACAGTCAGATGCATAATTGCAGACCCACCGTAAAGCTCCAAAACGGCTGTTATATGAATGTTTTCAACACAGGCAAGATTCTAGGCACCTGCTTTAGTTGAAGTAACTCATGAATTTATCAAACAAAAATATTAGAATGAAAACATGCCAATAATAGTAATTTTTGAACTCTACCGAAGTCTGCAATTGTGCAGCCGACTGTACATCATTATTCTCTTAATTTTTATGTCAATAAAACTGTTTAACATGAAAACAGTCATGTTTATTTTACAGGGTTTTTCGTGTGTAAACTCATTTAAATTAACTTTACGCGGACTTTTCGATCCTGTTACAAGGATCGTGGTCACGAAGACTCACGCAAAAACCGGTAAAAGACATAAAAACGATTAAAGTATAGATTTTTTAAGGTTTTAACTGTAGTTTCAGCTGCCTGCGGTTTCATTTGCGTAAACCCCGATCCCGTTTGCATATCGGGATAAAAGTAACTTGGCTATTGTTCTAGGACTCTAGTTATCTGCTCACTAAACTACATCGCAATCAGTTCTGCATTTTTTTTGTAAAGTAGCAAAAATCCAAACACTTCTAAAGTGTTTAAATTTTTAGTTTTAGTTACTAGATATTTTGACCGACTTGACTGGCTTGACATTCCTGTTTTTTTTTTTAAATTTAGACATTTCATTTTATTTGTTTTAATTATGTCCGTTCTATTTTCATTTTCATTTTTTTATTTTGTAACTAGCTGTCCCGGCAAACGTTGCTTTGCCATATAGAAAAAATGTGATAAATGAAGAACCGCTCGACTGATTTTGTGCAAATTTCACATAAACCATCTACTAAATAGTCCGAACAGAGCTTAAATATTTGGTTTGGATAGGTGACCCCTAAACCAAGTGAAATATGAGAAAAGTCGTGGTATACTTTACATCAAAATCCAATTAGTAGGTGCTGAGTAATCAACAAAAAAACTGCAGCCGCTCGAGAAAACCCCCCGGTCGAACGCCTTACAACAAAGACGAACGTCACAGAATATATAATAGTGTAGCATACTTTTATCCCGATATTCGTATATTCCGTATATTTAATTTCACCCGCGTCAGTCCCGATTTCGAAGAGAAAAAAAAAACAAAAAAAAAAGTCTATGTTCTTCTCCTGGTTCTAAGCTTACTCCATCAATTTTCAGCCAAATCGGTTCAGCCGTTCTCGAGTTATAAATAGTGTAACTAACACAACTTTCTTTTATATCTCTACATATAATAAATTCGAAGTTTTGGAAGTAAGCGTTCTACGTCCATAATGATCTTAGCACTATAGAATTCGCTAACCTTATATAGCTCCGGTAGAAAAAAATCTTGCATGCGCGATTCAGGTTTTCTTAAATTTAGAAAATCACAAATTAGTTGATTATTCTTTTTGTTCTGCTTAAAAATTTTGTACACTTATGTATTTTAAGAATACATATCAATATACACATTTTTTAACTAGAAAATAAAGTAATTAATTTAATAAGATATTTTTTTTAATTTCAAGTAACTAGCGCCATCTCTTCGTTTTCGCGAAACTACCATTCATCTCAGAAAATGTTGATTTTATTTGTTTACCTTTATTTGTGCAGTCTAATTTCGGGAACTAGGAAACAGATTTTAACATAATCTTCACGAATGTGTTCAGAAAATATCAGAAGAGGTTTAGGTATTTCAAGTAGATTTATGTTACTAATTAAAATTTGATATTTCTTGGCGTAAAAAATAAACCATAATATTTTTGCATGAAAACGTACAGAACGTAGGGATGATGTCAAAATTGTCAGTTTGACATACGGAAAGAAGCATCTAGCGCCATCTCTTTTTTATTTATAATTTTACTATGGCTTCGCATTATTACTATCGTGCATATAGCCAGTGTCGCGGTCAAAGAAAATTAAATCCAATGCAGGAGCGTTTTTTGAATTTGGAACATTACAACGCTCCAGCAATTTTGTATGAACATGTGTATGAAGCGGCGTGCTGGAGTTATTAAAAACTTAAATACTCTTTGATTGGATCTCTTTTATCAAAGTACTAGCGACCCGCCCCGGCTTTGCACGGCTATATTATGCATGTATTATCTTCTTATCTATATCTATACATAAAATCCTTTGTCCTGACTGACTGACGGATCATCGCACAGCCTAAACCGCTGATCGTAGAGACTTGAAACTTGGAGGGTGTGTTCTTTCTATGACGTAGGCATCCGATAAGAAAGAATTTACCGAAATTCTACCCCTAAAGGGGTGAAAAAGGGGGGCAAAGTTTGTATTGGACAACGTGATTCCTTAGTCCAATCTATTTCAAATTTTGCATAAACATTCTTTAACAGAATTAATGGAACACGTGTTTCGTATTTTATTGAAATTCATCCCCTAACGGGGTTAAAAAGGGGAAGAAAGTTATTTTGGGAGTGATTTGCTTCGAAGTTGATATCAATACTCTTTAGTGCTTTTGATTAGATTGGTAACATACTCATTAATCTATGATTGGTAAGACGTCACTTCAAGCTGACAGCGTTAACGTAAAACCTAAGAGGTTGAAAACTTCGAACATTGAACTGAAAAAAGGTGTCTTGCCATTTAGTACTGGGAACTTGACATGATATTTTTTTTTTGCGCGATACGTCGTGTTTGCTAATACCTGTCGATGGACATTACGGCAAATGAAATATGCCTTTACACCAAATCTCATAGGTGTCTCGGAAATGGGGTATTTGACCAAACGTTATGACTAAGATTTTATCAAAAGTGCGCTGTGCACAAATAATGCTTTCTAACCAAACTTCTAAACCATCTCGGAGACGGGATATTTGTTAAAACATAGAACTGTTATAGGATAGCCACTGAATCACTTAAAACTCTATATTTTTATTAGGATACGCCAAAATTACTCTCTGCGCAACTGTTCAGCCCTACCTAATAATAAAATTTTGAACAATTTGCCAAAAGTCACAGTTCCCAAAGTTAGTAGATACTAATTATTAAGTAATTTAAAAGAAATATCTTTTGTTATGAATACGAAAATACCTAAACAAATGAATAGGACTTTTACACCTTTTTCATTTTTAAAATGGACAGGAAAGTGATCTTATAAGGGTTCCTTTTTTACCTTTTAAGGTACGGAACCCTAAAAACACAAAAGATGACTATGATAGATAGGTAATTACTAATTAGCACGATATGATTAAAGATTTACTCATGTGGTAATCGTAGAGTTTTGTGCATTATTGGCTCTGTGTTAGAAAGACAGAAATAGAAGAATTCATTTTTTTGGTTTAGAACTTTAGGTACTTAGACGTATAGCCCATTTTAGGTCCCATCCCAAGAGAATTGGGTGCACCCGAGGTTTTCGTGTTCCAAGTTAAAATACATCTCATTCAAAATCTATCTTCTCTATACATATAAAATTCTTTGTCCTGACTGACTGACGGATCAACGCTCAGCCTAAATCGTAGAAACCTGAAACTTGTACGATGTGTTCTTCGTATGACGTAGGCATCCGATAAGAAAGGATTTTACGAAATTAATTACCTACCGGGTTTAAAAAAAAGTAGAAAGTTATTTTAGGCGATTTGCTTCGACTCGAACTCCTTAGTGCTTTTGATTAAATTAAGTAAGTACATTTTATTTTGACACACATGTTTCAAACTCAATCTAATTTGAAATCAACAAAAAATAATCCTATTTTAACTATTTTCGACTCTTGCGCGGACGAAGTCGCGGGCAAAAGCTAGTATATAAATAAATAAATAAATAAATATTTCAGGACATATTACACATCGCCATCCAGCCCCAAGCTAAGCAACTTAATGCTTGTGTTATGGGTGCCAGATAACGGATAAACTACTTATATACTTTTTTTTTTTGTAAATATATACATATTATACATATAGGAAACACCCAGAACCAGAAACAAGAATTTATGGTCAGCATAAATACTTGTTCCCGGCGGGAATCGAACCCGCAACCTTCTGCGTCGCAGTCGGGTGTTCGCCCGACGCGCCACAGAGGTCGTTATTTAACTGTAGTTTCAGCTGCCTGCTGTTTCATTTGTGTAAACCCCGATCCCGTTTGCATACCGGGATAAAAGTAACTTGTCTATTGTTATCTGCTCACTAAACTTCATCGCAATCAGTTCTGCAGTTTTTTTTGTGAAGTAGCAAAAATACAAACACTTCTAATATTTTACCGGTTTTATCGCGTTTGTTTGTTGTCTTTTTTTTTGTTTTGTAATTAATTTTCATTGTCATGTTCATTTCTTCATTCTTGTGTTTGTCGTGTGTTTGTACTCAATAAATGCTTTTCTTTCTTTCTTTCTTTCTAAACTTTAAACCAGGAAGCACCGGTACGATGACGCGTAGCTTAGTCGGTTAAAAACACCGGTACTACGAAGCTGAGGTCATGGGTACCTATCCCAACAGGGATAAAAAACGTGTGGCACTCGGGGACTGCCGCGGTAAAGCTATTGCATCGTGCATTGCATGTCAATAGTCGTCCGTCAATGGTCGTCCGTTTTTGTCATCCGACATTTGTCGTCCGACATTTGTCGTCCGTCAATAGTCGTCCGTTAATAATCGTCCGTCATTTGTCGGGGGTGTTAGGTTTTTTTCGTTACGGAATTTCTTGATTTGCCCCCCAAGGCCCGCGATAAAATCTATGCAATAGCTTAAAAAATAAACCGTTTTGATTTCTCAAGCCTCACAAATGTTTACTGAAACATCCCGCCAACCCTAGCGTAAACAAAAGCAGTCTTTCAATTCGCCTAATGGAGGGAACCGGATAAGCTCTCTTGTTTCCCCCGGTTCCGCTCACATTGTCCGATCTCTCTGCAACGTATGATCTGTGTTACCTTCACTTTGAAGTGCTCTTAGAGATTTTTTTCTAAAACGGTCCGTTTTAAAAATAGTACACTTTTACAAATGACAGGCGTTTGACCACTAACACACGTGGCTGATTGTAAGTAATGCGCTGAGACGAGATCAAATGCAGCCTATTATTTGTGTAAAAATATGGTTACAGGACTTTATTTCTCAGAAGAACTTATTAAGCAGTTCACTTACTTAAAAGGAAAGGGTACCGGGGGATTTTTCCATACAAACTATTACAAACGTAGTCGACTGTTTTCTTCCTGGATAATGACACTAGAGCAAATATTTTTGGTGCATAAAACTTATTACTGCCATGACCATGCCCCTATTTTTTATTTTTATATTCTTAATTTCTATGATAATTAGAATATGAAAAAAACCAAAACATAGGGGCATAGTCATGGCAGTTATAGGTTTTATGGCACAAAAATATTTGTGCTAGTGTCATTATCAAGGGAGGAAACAGTCGACTACGTTTGTATGGAGAGAGCGCAGGTACCCTTTCACCTTAAACTTGTTGTTATCTTTAGTTCGGACCGTGTAGAAGGTCGGTAGTTAGGAAAGTGACCTGACAATTTTATTTATGTAGGATGGTACTTACTCAAAAACATTTACCACAATCATACTTAAAACAATATTCTGTAAGTAACTAAATATAGATACGTAAATAAAATAAAAATTCAGACAATACTATAAAAGTTAAATCTAATGGGTATAAATAAAAAAACCGGCCAAGTGCGAGTCGTACTCCCGCACGAAGGGTTCCGTACCATTATATTGTTTTTAACCCATGACGTAAAAACAAATGCATAAAACCCTGAAAATATTGTACGTCAGACGAGGCTGTATAATTTAAGAGTCTTTTGCCTGCCCTTTTGGGAGTATAATTGACAAAAAAAAACTATTGCCTGAAAAATATAGTACAAACATAAAATTCTAAAGCATACCCAAAAAAAAATATTTAATTTTTTTGTTTTTAGTATTTTCTGTTATAGCGGCAACAGAAATGCATCATCTGCGAAAATTTCAACTGTCTAGCTTTCACGGTTCATGAGATACAGCCTGGTGACAGACAGACAGATAGACGGACAGCGAAATCTTAGTAATATGGTCCCGTTTTTACCCTTTGAGTACGGAACCCTAAAAAACCGACAACACGTCATCTCCAAAACATTTACTTAAGTACTCAAAAAATACTCGTATGTTAGCATAAAATTCCTTACCACAAGTAAGAAAGTATACAGAGATATATGCTCTAACACAATAATATATACACTCCCACTCATCATCCCCTAGTAAAACATCAATGTCCCCAATCCTATCCCACATAACCTACCCTATCCCTCTCCTTATCCTTCCCTATCAACTCAACCCCAGCATCCCTGTTTGCAAATTTTTATTTTTAATCCTGCAATGTTCTCTTTGTATTAGTTTGTTTATAATGTTTTAAACGAAAACAGATTATTTACCTAGTTTCACTACAATGGGAGAAGAAACTGGCATTCGGTGAAGGCAAGCCAGCGGCGGGAGACCGCTTTCTCGTCAGTGTTCACTCCGACCAACCAACCAAGGCAAGCCGGAGTTGAGGAACGGTGACTTCCCCCTGGAGAACTTGGGACCGCGGGGTCGTTACTCCCCTTCACCTCGCCTCAAGGTGCCCTGCGGGCTTATTATTATTATAATTAATATTATTTTACCCCAATAGGCGTAAATCTCCCTTAATATGGGGAGGATTTTGTATATAAGCACACCCGCGTTGATAATAAATATTTTTTGATATGCGTAATCAAGTTTTGTCATTTGATTTTTGCACATAATTTTGAAACAGCCAGACTAGACACAAATCTGTAGATATTAAAAATATTTGTAATACGGGGGGGAGTTAAAAACCATTCAGGACCACTATGTTGAATTTGCAAAACGTTAAATTCCAATCATGTTGAATTCGTAAAAAGTTGAATTTGCAAATGCAGCAGCAAATTGACCTTTTTTACAATTTACTTTTTTATTTTCGCGCATTTTCAAGAAACGCGCCAAATTTTCCTCTTCCCTATCACTACATAGTATAAAATAAAGTCACTTTTCGCCGTCCTTATGTCCCTATTTCCCGTTGTATGCTTAGATCTTTAAAACTACGCAACGGATTTTGATGCGGTTTTTTTTAATAGATAGAGTGATTCAAGAGGAAGGTTTATATGTATAAAACATGCATAATATAGCCGTGCGAAGCCAGAGCGGGTCGCTAGTAATAAATAATGACCAACCTATTTACTTTATTTATTTCTTTTCGACGTATTTACTTACTCATGTATATTGAATTATATTTTATCTTCTAATCCAAAAAAAGAAACTTACCTGTAACAAAAAAAAAACATATTGTAAAAAAACACAATTTACAAAAATCACTGATATATTTTACAAAACATAGTCCGAGAGGCCGCTGTCGGACAGCTCCCGTGGGATCGAATAAATCAACAATAATATTAAAAATGCGAAAGTCTGTCTGTTCTTATCTTTAAACTGTGAAAGGGCAAAAAAACCTGACAAATCCCCGTTTTAAAACTTTATTAGTCAAAATAAAAAAAACTGCCTACAATAGGCTTTAAGTACAGTAAATAAACAGGCGAATCCGCATGTATAAGATAGTAACAGAATAATATTTTTGTAAAATAGGCCGAGAGGTCACCGTCTGGCAGACGACTCCCACGAGAGCTCGAATAAATAACGGGATAAAACGCAAACCAATACTCCGATCACGGTTGGTTTAAACTCGAGTGAAATTATTGGATTTCATGAGACCATATGCATTACAGTATTTTTATAATTTTTTTTACTGAGATTGAGCATAAATAAGCAGTCGCTTGAGAACGGCGGTTTGCAACTGAATGTGGCGAAGACAGAGTACTTGGCTTGCAATACCACAGATCCCACTCCTGTCTGCGTAGACGGTCATATGGTCGAGCGGACAGACCAGTTTAAGTACTTGGGATCTGTGCTTCACGCGTCCGGCGACATCGATTGCGACGTCAAGTCACGCATTTCAGCGGCTTGGGCCAAGTGGCGTGAGGTGACTGGTGTCATTTGCGACCCCAAAATGCCGGTTAAACTAAAGGGACAGGTCTATAAAACCATCATTAGACCTGTCCTTTTGTATGGTAGTGAGGCGTGGCCGGTACTTGAGCGACATAAGCAGGAACTGCGTGTCACGGAGATGAAGATGTTGCGCTGGATGTGTGGAGTGACGCGAAAGGATCGCGTCAGGAACTCCCGCATCCGGGGCAGCCTTCATGTCCGAGACATTGCAGATAAATTGCAAGAATGTCGCCTACGCTGGTACGGTCACGTCTTGCGAAAACCGGCTAGTTACGTGGGGAACAAATGTCTTGCCATGGCGCCTCCGCCGGGCCGTGGCAGACTGGGTAGACCCAAGAAGTGCTGGCTTGACGTCGTAAAGGGTGATATGCGTGCAAATGGCCTTACTAACCAGGATGCCGAAGATCGTGCGAAGTGGAGGCGTAAAAGTAGGAAAGCGGACCCCGGGCTCCTGAGAGGGATGCAACCGGGAACATCGCTCGGATGATGATGAGCATAAATAAGCAAAAAAAGGCGGTATTCCGCGGTATTTTGAATCCAGAGCGGTGAGATTGAAAAGCAAAAAAACATGTTTTTAAATAATTGACATTTGACATTGACATGGAGTTATGGCTTCGTACGATTTGTGGATATGGTCTATCCATCACTCGAACATTAGAAAAAAATCCAGTCGCGCATTGCAAATGACACGCACAAGTTATAGATAGTATTTTCTTGCCTTCTTTTATTGTCTTTTTTTATTTTTAAATTGAAACGTCGATTAGGTAGGTACTCTACCTACTTGTTAAAAAAAAAGTCCTTTTCTTTCTTTCTTATATTTTATTCGAAAATTCAAACGGGATCAGAATATACGTGAGAAAAACGAAGCTTTAAAAGAAAACCACATTCTCATACCACGTTTCAAATTTCAAAGAAAAGGTTTCCCTCTACATAGTCCGAGCGGGCACTGTAATAATACCCATGTGACTAGAAAGGAGCACTAACGTTTGTCGGTTAGCTAGTTGCAATTTTCAACCGCGCTTGGGCGAAAGCAGACTGCAGACTTTATGTTGGCCGATGTTAAAGAAGGCAGAAATGCATTTAATAAAATAAATAAGAAATAAAATTGGCGTAAGATTTAAGAAATAAAAAGCCCAATCTAACCACACAAGCTAAGCAACAAGGCTTGTGTAATGGTGGCCACTGTGGCCAGATAACGACTGGAATACATTTATCATCCCTTTTTTTTAATTTGAAGACAAACGTTTTATTTTTACAAGCTTTTATTTAACTTGCAATGATTTTTTTATGTATGTTTGTTTGAATGTATTTAAGTGTGTTTGTTTTTATGTTTATTAATATAATTAAATCTTAATTAAATAATATAATATAATTAAATAATATAATATAATTAAATAATATAATCTTGCAAGCTAAAGAAGTTTGTCTTATTCTATGGGGCGTAATTTTTTAACATGTTGGTT
Organism: Idaea aversata; assembly: GCA_907269075.1. NCBI lineage: Eukaryota > Metazoa > Arthropoda > Insecta > Lepidoptera > Geometridae > Idaea > Idaea aversata. The sequence continues at coordinate 1,603,861 of OU026109.1, forward strand.
TTTCAACCCCCGACGCAAAAACGAAGGAGTGTTATAAATTTGACGTAGGTATGTGTGTGTTTGTCTGTGGCATCGTAGCTCCCGAACGGATGAACCGATTTTGATTTTGTTTCTACTGTTTGAAAGGTGATTTAGTCGGGAGTGTTCTTAGCTATGTTTAACGAAATAGGTTCAGCCGTCTAAAAAATATGGGGGATAGAAGATTTTTTTTTTCGTCGAGATTTATCGGCCGATCGAAATGTCCGTTAGTCTGTGTACTCTTTAACATGAAACAATTTCCAACAGAACGCGTTGCCTGGCTTAGTCGAGTCTCGGAGGAGTACCTTACACTTACTCGTACCAACATTTGTGATAATTAATTTCGTTCTCAATGGACTGTTACAATTAATTACTAGCAACGTACCGCGGTTTCACACGTAAAAGTCCCGATCCCGTGGGAATATCGGGATAAAAAGTAGCTTAAGTTACTCTTAAGAATTAATTGTATCCACAATAATCCACATCCTAAGTTTCATCAAAATCGGTTCCAATAGTTTTAGACAAAAGTCTTGACTGACTGACTGTTATGACTGACTCAAACAAATGAACGAATCGAGGAATGATAACTGTCATACTTATAACGTAGGCATCCCTTATGGGCGAATTTTAAAAGCTTGCAATTTTAATCAAATTTGCACACCGTGTGCAGTTTGATCCAACTTGAAAGATAGGATAGCAGTACATCTTAATTTATCCCGATATTCCCACGGGATCGGACGTTACGCGGGTGAAACCGCGGAGCGCAGCTAGTATACTTGCATGGTGGCCATTGGACCAACTGGGTCGTAATACTAAATGAAACAAAGCTTATGTCTTAGTGTCAAAAAGGGCGCCTTTTCGCTTTCAGGCAAACTTTGGATGGAGAAGAATTTGATGAATATCGCAAGCAAACTGCTGGGCGCAGCCAATATAGAAATAAAATATGTTTATTTTTTCACTCTAACGCTTTATACAGTAGTTCAACCGTTCCCTTTTTACAACCCATAAAACTACCCTCACAAAAAAAACATCACTTTTCACATATATTTATTTTACTAACATTATATCTCAAGTAAAAAAACTAATAGAGTAAGATCCCAAGTACCGCCAGACCTTCGTGATTTTATAAAAGCTGGGAATTACTCAGCACATGCCTCCAACAAGTTCAGAACATAGGAGCTTGGAAAATTATCAGGTAGCAAAGTCAACAATCGCACCTGTTATTTTGCAAAAAATGAAATCGCCTATATTTTTGTACCACAGTTAGTTGTGGACCAAACTTGGTTTTTGACCAAAAAAAAACAGAGGTCCGCCCTCGGGGTGAGTCAGAGAGGTATGGAGCGCAGCATGCTGGGGGTTAAATTAACCGATCGCATCAGAAACACGAACCTGCGCTCCAGAACTCGCATTGCTATGACGTCTCTCAGAAAGCCGCTAAGCTAAAATACGACTGGGCGGGACATGTTTGCCGCATGTCAGATGAACGATAGGCCAAAATAACAACAGAATGGTCCCCATAGGGATACGACCACGAGGCAGACCAAGCCGACGATGGGTGGATGATTTTGACTCCTACAGGAATTATTGGTGTGCAATAGCTACAGATCGTGATCAATGGAAGAAAGGTGGAGAGGTCTTTACCCTGCAGTGGGACAGTGTAGGCTCTTAATAATAATTAAATAAAAACGTGTGGCACTCGGGAAGTGCCGCGATAAAGCTATTGCATAGTTTTATTGTAGGCGGTGTTAGGGTTTATTTTCGTTACGGAATTTCTTGATTAAGTCGCCGCGCTCGAGGCCCGCGATAAAAGCTAAAAAATGTACCAATCGAGCAGTGGGACGATATAGGCTAAAAAAAAAAGATAATGTTGCTAATCAAAGAGAAGCAACGAGTTTCAATAGTTCCAACACCTTCCACCGGAAGGTGATCTACAAAGATGTGGGTATAAACTACGAAAAGGGATCTCGGTCTATAAGAGAAATGCTTACAGAATGAAAAATAACACCGTGACGTGAAACTTAGTCCCTCTTATTACAAAAAAACTGCAAAACCATAGTTTAAACCTGTACTAAAAGATCTAGGTTTTTGTGTTAGTTTTGGTTTAAAATTGATTCTTATTACAAAAAGTAAATAGACCAAGGACCAGAAGATCCCTGGTTTTAGTCGCAACCATAGACAATAGATAGCAAACTCGAAACAAACCATTCTTTTGTTCGTTCAGCGTTCGAAACACCGTTCCTTTTCACAAAATGGTGGTAAGTGAGTAAATATTAAAAACTTATTTAAGAAATCGAATACTAAAGTGATAAAAATATAAAATTGTGTGTTTAATTATTGTGAAATAGCGTGACTTGTATTTGTTATTCTATGTTCGCGATTACGTTGTTGTATTTAAATACATCAATTTATGTAGCGTATATCGGAACGCGGCTCGAGTTGAGTTGTCAGAAGAGGCTGTATAGGTTAAGCCTTTTGCCTGGCCGTTTAGAAGTATAAAACAAAAAAAAAATTACCTAAAAAATAGTATGAAAATAGTAAACATGAAAATAACCTAAATTTCTCAAAAACATAAGCAAACGTAGTGATTATATCCTCTTTGAACATAAGTACGAACTAAAAATATTTACTTATTTATGTTTTTAGTAGGTTTAGGTAATATGTTGTTAAATCTGTGAAAATTTCAACTCTCTAGCTATCACGGTTCTTGAGATAGAGCTTGGTGACGGACAGAAGACGGACGGATAGCGAAGTCTTAGTAAGAGGGCCCCGTTTTTACCCTTTGGGTATAGTACCCTAAAAAGGAGCGAGATTTGGAGTAACGAGGAAAAGGTGAACGTCAGAATTTAATTTTTTGAGGTTATAATCTGCGGACTAAGTATACATAAACTAGGGTGCTCGGCAGTTTATCTTTGACAGGACAGACAAACCTGGTTTTAGCGGTAAACTTCTTTTTGTAATAACGTTTATCTAAGTCCATGGTTTTAATCTCACTAAAACGTAGTTTAATTTTTAGACTTCGTTTTGGAATAAGGGGGAGTAGGTTTTACCTTCCTTCCACTCCGTACCTCCAACTCCGACTTGACAAACGATGCTTCTTGTTTAAAATTTTAAGTTGGATGGATTAAAATGAGTTTACCTTTAGTAAAATTGAGATGGCTGGCAAGGCAATACTTATACACTAATAGAAAAATATGATAAAATTCTCCGTTTTTCTAGATTAAAAAAAAACCAAATGTTTGTCTGTAAAGTTGGTTTACGGACGACAATTTTACGTGATAACGTCATATAAAAAAACGATGAAAAATTGAGTATTTTTTGTTATTCCTATAAATATTTTTTTCTTTTTTTTAATATCTTTTTTTCTTTAAGTATATAAGTAAGTCTTCTATTCGTCACTCGTCACCATAACAAAAGCCCAGATGAGCGATATTATTATTAAATACTCTGTTTCCTAACGGAAACGGACGCGTCGTCGTGGTCATGTTACCATGACGCATGACGTCACATAATGTACCGTGACACTTTTTTGTGAGTGCAGCTGTTCCATCATTTTATTACACGTTATTACGTTAAAAAAGCAAGACATAGGGGTATGGTCATATTGGTCATGGCAGTTATAGATTTTTTGCTACATAATATTTGCTCTAGTGTCATTATCTAGGGAAGAAACAGTCGACTACGTTTTTATGGAGGTTTTAAAGAGCCGGGTACCTTTTCTCTTAAAGTGACCAGATAATGGATAAAATACTGTTTTTGAGGCGATTCAATGTTTCATGCAAATATTTTATATTTGACTATACTTTTCGTAAATAAAGAGAAACACCCAGACGTAAATATATCAATACTCATAAATTAATATTCAATTTAAATACACGTATAACAAACTGAATGAATATACCTGTAAATTGTATGAATAAATTAATCAACAAGTTCGCTACCTTGTATTAATTATACATACAAAATTTTAATTAATTCTCAGACGGGATATGGGGTGTTAAGTTGTCATAAATCAGGAACTTTGAGAAGGTTTAAGATGTACTCTATGAACAGATATGTATTTGCCTGTGCCCTTTGATCTAATCCATAGTTAAAGACGTAACAATTGTATATAAGATAATTTTTTCTAATTATTGACTTCGCACGGCTCGTGTTATATTTGGCATCAAATTATAGCCCGAAGTTCGTTACTTCTTTGCGCAAAAACTACTAAACAAATTGCTATGAAACTCTGTATTTTGATAGCTGGAGTCTTGGATTAACACATGGTATAATTTTTATACCAATATTCCCACGGGATCGGGACTTAAACGAACTATACCGCGGAGCTTAGCAACATTATAAAGAGGTCAAATGTTGAAAGAATTAATCTTTAGAACGCCTACACTTATTTTGATAATTCTTTTACACAAAGAAAGCTAAATTATCAAGACATTATCGAGACGTGTTATTGGCTACAATTTATCCCGATATTCCAACGGGATCGGGACTTACACAAGTAAAACCGCGGGCGTTAAATAACACACTAGTTACGCTAACCTAATATATAGAAATTAATTGTACTATGAAAAACTTTTCACACGTTATATTAGCGAATTAGGTAACTGTGGTTTAAATTAAAAGTTTAAGCGAGGTTTTATGACTGAGTAAGAGCTAAAGTCAAGTAAATTTTTAGGGTTCCGCACCTACCGAAAGCGGGACGGCACTGTCCGTCTGTCTGTCACCTGGCTGTATCTCATGAACCGTGATAGCTACACAGTTGAAATTTTAACAGATTATGTATTTCTGTTGCCGCTATAACAAATAAAAAATAGAAGAGAAAAAAATGGTTGTCTGTAAAGTCCGTTTACGGACGATAATTTTACGTGATAACGTCATAAGAAACCATTGATGAAAATACGTTGCTATGGTTACCTTGTCATTAACGTGACCGGACGTTGCTATGGTTACCTTGTAAATAACGTGACCGACGTTGCTAGGTTACCTTGTCAATAACGTGACACTTTTTTGTGAGTGCAGTACGGTGTTAATCACTACGTAGTATAAAACAAAGTCGCTTTCTCTGTCCCTATGTCCCTATATCCCTATGTCCCTATATCCCTATGTCCCTATATCCCTATATCCCTATGTCCCTATATCCCTATGTATGCTTAAATCTTTAAAACTACGCAACGGATTTCGATGCAGTTTTTTTTAATAGATAGAGTGATTCAAGAGGAAGGTTTATATGTATAATACATGCATAATATAACCTTGCGAAGCCGGGGCGGGTCGCTAGTAACTTTATAAGACGTTATCACGTCAAAAAATTTAAGTGGGGCACTAATACACAGGATCACCTTGTTCAGGCACACGTGGACATAGATTTAAGCAACATTTTGTACATATGTTTAATATTGTACTGTATTTCTGAATAAAAATTATCTTATCTTAATACAACATTGTACGGAACCCTTCGTGCGCTAGTCCGATTCGCACTTAGTCGGTTTTTTATCAGTACAGCAATAAGTTTATAACTTACACCACACGAAAATCACACGATTTTTCCGCGACGCGTAAACTTTCCCTTGCGTCTCTTCCCTATATTCTATTTCACGCACCGATTTCATACAAAAATCACTCTTATTTTCACGCAGATAAGACATAAATTCGCTAGCAAATTTTTGTGTAATTATAAGTTGGAGAAAAATGATATTTATTTCATAGTAAATAAGGTAAGTTTTAGATTGATACTTATTGAGTTGAAGGAAAAGTTAGTCCCTTACGTAATTGATTGGTGATGTATTCGTTATTATCTAATAATAGAATTGTCTATCTTGCTGTCCGTTTGTTGATACATTTATACGCGACGAATCGAGAATCCTATAACTATGTTTTAATTTTATTTACCTTTTCAGGGAAGGCAAAAGTTAATTATTAGTACACTAGCGACCCGCTCCGGCTTCGCACGGCAATATTATGCATGTATTATACATTATAAACCTTCCTCTTTAATCACTCTATCTAATAAAAAAAAACCGCATCAAAATCCGTTGCGTAGTTTTAAAGATCTAAGCATACAAAGGGAAATAGGGACATAGGGACGGCGAAAAGTGACTTTATTTTATACTATGTAGTGATTTATTACTAAGTTTTAGTAACACTTAATAAATACTACTGAACCGATTGAAAACCAGTTTTCAGTTGGATAGCTCTATTTTCGTAGTTTCTTTCCAGATTTTCGACCGACTTCAAAAAAGGAAGTTCTCAATTCATCGCGTTTTTTAGGGTTCCATACTCAAAGAGTAAAAACGGAACCCTATTACTAAGACTTCACTGTCTGTCTGTCTGTCACCAGGCTGTATCTCATGAATCGTGACAGCTAAAGAGTTATTTTCACAAATAATTACCCATATTAGCAATCAATCCTATGCGATTGCATAATGCGCGCGAACGCATAGAACCGCAAATAAGACGCTGATTCACTACAGTGAAGAGAGAAGCAAAATTGACCTTAGGGTCGCATTTAGCGTGCGTTTACTTATCAAAGAGCAAGTTTGTTATTACGGGCGTAAGTATTTCTATTGCCGCTATAACGACAAATAGTAAAAAAATAAACAGCGCACTCCGGGAGTGCAGGCAGAAGTGAAAACTGTATATCTGTGTAAAATCTCATCTGTCGCGAGAACATACGCAAAAAGAGTTTTAGATGAAAAAAAAAAAAATAGTCGGACGACTATTTGTCGTCCGACAAATAGTCGTCCGACATTTGTCGTCCGTCAATAGTCGTCCGTTAAAAAATACCATATGTACGTCTTAATACACTCACAGCCAAATTAAAAAACTGTACATCTGTGTAAAATCTCATCTGTCGCGAGAAAATCTGTCGTCTGTCGCGAGAACGGCTGAAAATGCTCACCCACAAAAGTGCCCAACGCGCCATAAGAAGTTTTCACTTCAAAAACGTGTGGCACTCGGGGACTGCCGCGGTAAAGCTATTGCATCATGTGAGTTTCGTACAGTCGTACCATAACGTTAAGCGAACGCTCGGCCGAGCTACATGGTAGGCGGAGTGGGGGGTGTTAGATTTTGTTTTCGTTACGGAATTTCTTGATTCGGTCGCCGCGCTCAAAGCCCGCGATTAAAGCTATGCAATAGCTTAAAAAAAATAATGAAGTGGGATACCTATAAAAATAGTACGGAACCCTTCGTACACAAGTCCGACTCACACTTGACCGGTTTTTTTTTTTTGCAACGACCAGTCGAATCGGTTTAATTATTTGTACTTGTATACGGGCTGTTTTCCGCAATTAGACCCTTTTTAATTGGGTCCTTTTTGCGTGAAGATGGAGTAGGCTTGCCCAGCACTTACTACCCTCTCAGCATAGTCGACCATGTCCAGAGGAGAGAACTTGTCAATACTTCTGGAGCCAACTAAGCCGCGGGTTTCATCACGATGTTTTCCTTCACCGTAGGAGCAATGTCAATTAGCGCACATAATTTTTTCGAAAAATCCATTTGTGCACGGCCGGCCGGGATTCGAAGCCACGACCTTCAGAATGAAAGTCGAGGTATCTACCACTAAGCAAACACCGCTCCTATCGGTTTAATTAACGGATAAATATATAAAAATAAGTCGGGTTTTCCTTCCTGACGCTATAACTTCAGAACGGCTGAACCGATTTAGATGATTTCGGTTTTAAAATGTTTGTCGTAGTCCAGGGAAGGTTTAAACGGTGAGAAATATCAGACTTACGCGAGTGAAACCGCGGGGCGCAGCTAGTTAACGGATAAAAGAAACTAAACCAAACAAAGTAAAGCCAGTCCGTTCCTACTGATTAACTGGCCCTCGTGTTTTTTATTTACTTTCAGCCCGCACCAGTGCAATTTCACCCTTCGAGTGGGATACTGGGTTTAATTGAGAATTACCCTCCCGACCTACTAGATAACTCTGAGATAGATGGCGACTTATTTGCTTTTCAACCGACTTTAAAAAAGGAGGGAATTCTCAATTTGTCGCGTTTACAGGGTGAATTATTTAGGCTCCCGATCAGAAAGTCTAAGTAGCAAAACGTCTAACAAAGCGAAAAGTCTAGTGAGCAATCTGCCTAGTTAGCTAATCGCCCATGTAGCAAAACGTCTAACTATCAAAAGGTCTATATATCAAAACGTCTATATATCAAAACGTCTATTTAGGAAATCGTCAGTTTTTTTATCATGTACACTTATGAACAGTAAAAGTCGTAAAAAAACTAAATTTTTTTATATGACTTTTCCGAAAAGTTCCTTTCGAAAGTTCCTTATCGCGCGTTACGAAAGGGGGCTAATTTATTTATTTATTTATCTCGTTCAAACCAATTTTGGGTGGAAGGTTGCATGGTAATGTATATCATATATTTTTTTTAGTTTCATCATTCTCTTATTTTAGAAGTTACAGGGGGGGGGGAGGGGACACACTTTTTACCACTTTGAAAGTGTCTCTCGCGTAAACTATTCAGTTTAGAAAAAAATTATAATAGAAACCACAATATCATTTTTAAAGACCTATCCATAGATACCCCACACGTATGGGTTTGATGTTTTTTTTTTTGAGTTTCAGTTCTAAGTATGGCGACCCCTAATTTTTTTTGTTTTTTTTACGGAACCCTAAAAACTAGGATAGGAAACTAGGATGATCATAAAGATTTCAATGGAAACATCCATCTATTTTTCGCATCCGGGTTTCAAACCCACTGGTTTGTTGCTCGCAGAGTTTTAACTTGTTCCTAAGAGGTACTTAGGTTAAGTAGGGTTTAGGTATCTCGAGTGAGTTGAAAATGACAGATTTCATCTCTCTACTGAGTGATTATCGACAGGCGAACAATCGGAAAAATAAGTTAAATATTTACTTCTCTTTTGTCGAGTTTTTTTCCGGAAATATTTTTTAAATTCACGCAATAAAAATAACTTAGTTCTATTAATTCTACTTATCTATATTACTACATAGTAAAAAACAAAGTCACTTCCCGCTGTCTGTCCCTTTGTATGCTTAGATCTTTAAAACTGCGCAACGGATTTTGATGCGGGTTTTTTAATAGATAGAGTGATTCAATGTAATAGATGAATAATATAGCCGTGCGAAGCCGGGGACGGTCGCTAGTAATATACGAAATACTAGCTGCGCACCCGGTTTCACCCCCGTAACTCCCGATCCCGTGGGAATATCGGAATCAAAAGTAGCCTATGCCACTCCCAATGAATCAATATAATAAATTTCATTAAATCGGTCCAGGAGTTTCGGAGTCTATTCAATGCAAACAAACAAACAATAAAATCGACCAAAGACGAAAAAGTTGATTTGCACAACGAAAAATAAATGCTCATAACAAAATTTAAATACCCTTTTCATGTCTAAAGGTGCCTGAAGAGCGTGTAGAAAGAAAAACTTCCAGCCCTAAGGAAAATCGCTTTCACTGACAGCTGTCATGTCAAATTATGGCTTCGCACGGCTTGTGCAATGTGCATGTAGCCAGTATCAGTATCATTACGCATTAGGAACTTCAATAACCTAACCTCCTTGCTTTAAGTAACACCAAAGAATTAACACAACATGTATATAACCTCTTTGGTCCCAACCTTGTAGGAGGATCAGGTAGTATGGAGTCTCTTATTCACTCTCGTTGTTAGGAAAAATGTAATGTATTATTCGTAATGAAAAGCACAGTGCTTACCTCGGGTGAAATACTTGACTTTCACACCTAGGGTAACAATGTACCTACTATTATATATATTTAGCTAGTATAAATGTGTTTAAACACTATTTAATAAATAAACGCCCACTAATCACTACATAGGAGCTCCATAACCTAAGCCTCACTGTCAAGTGAGTGTGTCTTGCAAAGTGTCTTACAGCTATACAGGATTACAGAGAGAGGCCGAGTTTATACCACACGTCTCAGTGTCACAGTCGACCGGATCAAATGATTCACCAATTTGTCTTGATTCCGTGCCCTTTTTTTAGCCGAGAGCTTTCACCACGAAGGTCGTCGATTCGAATTCCCATTTTTTTAACGATTTATGTGCGACTAGCAGCGATCCACGACTTTACCCGCGTAACTGGGAATATCGTGAAAAAGTAGCCTGTGCTCAATGAATCAATGTATCCTCATACCAAGTTTCATCAAAATCGGGTCAGTTTTTTTGGAGCCTACTCGTTACACAGAAACAAAAAAACTAAAATCTTTGCTCTTTATAATTTTAGTAGGGTTATTGGAAATTATACTAGCAAGCCGTTGAGGGCTACTTCTGTGCACCTTAAGAGGCGAGTCCCTAAAAACGTCATTTACTATTTTAAAAATATTGAAGAACTCCCTGCATTGTAAGACACTAAAAAGAATTCTCGATAGCTTATTAGATGAGTCTACAGTTTCACTGTCAGATATTTTGAAAATAATCCATAGTTTTTGAAAAAACAATTATTAACTTTGATGAAAAACATTGAAATCGACCTTTTCTATTTTAAGTATCTGTGCTACTTCGTTGTTATATTTGAAAATATTTTTGGTTAAATTGTGAGACAAAAGTATAGAGAATGCATTCATCATTGCAGTTTTTTACTTATTGAAACCAAATAATAATAATCAATGCCGAAACATAGATATTTTTTTTGGTTAAAATCATTCCTCGCTGCCCATACATTTTAGTATGAAGCCGTAGTTCGTGACATTTCGCTTTATATTAGATGTCGCGGCGCGCAAAAGTGACAGTGTCATCTCAGTATTCAAGGTGAGAGCACGTTCATTTGTTTCCCGACATTTATTGTTTGACCTGGCATAAGGGTGGGGTGCGAGTGTTGCACACGACAACTAATTTGTAATTGTACCTATTCTTCGAGCAAGGAGTCGAAACTAGGTATAATCCGCGCACAATGAGAATAGGATGGAACCTTGTCAAAGTAAATCGAAAATGACAGTTTATAAATACATATATAAATAAATATTGCAGGACATTCCACACATCGCCATCTAGCCCCAAGCTAAGTAACTAGACTTGTGTTATGCGTGCTAGCCAACGGATATACTACATATACTGGGTTATTGGAAATTATACTAGCAAGCCGTTGAGGGCTACTTCTCAACCAACAACTTTTGTTCTACGACTTTTAGAAATTCGAACTTTTTTTCGAAAATTTTGAGGTTAGGTTTACCTGAAAATCAGCTGTTCCTTACACGGAGAGGTCAGTAACCTTAAAATTTGACTTATTTTTTAAGTTTCATGTACTGTTTTTGGTCTGAATGACCTTTGTTTTATAAAATCAGCAAATACCTACCTGCTTATAAAAATTTGTAAATATATACTTATAATACATAGAAATAACCAGACCACAGACAAATATTTAAGCATAAATACTTGTCTGAGGCGGGAATCGTACCTGTGTGGCAGTCCGGCATGGTGACCATTGTGCCAACTGGGTCGTCTTCAAGTAGCGTTAGCATAAAAGTTCTGAATAATGGGTAATTCGTTTTGTTGTAATTAGTTATTTTTTATTTATTCATATTTAGTGTAAGTACATATATAGTATTAGGCATTTCTACTGTATGTGAAGACTTCACGGACAAACATACATACTGACACATATACGGGTCAAACCGCCTTTTTTTGAAGTCTGTTAAAAATACACAAAAATGTTTCATGGTTGTAATCCTTTCAATAATAATGTTTAGGAATATTTTTTTTAGTTATTCCAATTATTATTCCCCAATGCCACTCATATGTGCTTCATGGGAATCATCATCAGAGCTTTGACTTTCTTCAGAAGTATCGCTTTCTGTAAAAAATGAAGTTGATGCAGCCAAAGTTCCCTCACCTCGGATGCGTGACACCGTGTTTTAGATATGCTTGTTGCTCGTTCGGTTATTGAAGTGAAAACTTCTTATGGCGCGTTGGGCACTTTTATGGGTGAGCATTTTCAGCCGTTCTCGCGACAGATGAGATTTTGACAGATGAGATTTTAACAGTTATTGTGCTTCTACTACTATGCAATATTGAAAACAGCGCCATCTCTGTGCAAACGGCCGAACTACGATACTCACTTCTGTACAACAGTGTTAACAGCGACATCTCTCGGTGGATGGTGCAGGTTCGCAGCGAGCTGCCGTACGCAGTTCGCGTCGCACGCTACCGCCATCACTGATACACGAGTGAGCATTTTCAGCCGTTCTCGGGACAGATGAGATTTTACACAGATATACAGTTTTCACTTCTGCCTGCACTCCCGGAGTGCGCTGTTTTTTTTTTGTATTTTTGAACAAACCCATAGGTTCGTCAAAAAGATCTCTTGACAATGTAATTCCCGAATTACTAGATTCGTGATCCACAACCAACTATGTCATCATTTTCAATGCGTTAGAAAAACCGACTTCGTTCCTGATCGAAATATCTATCGACTGCCAGAACTATTTGAGGTGGTTGACTATTCAAAGTTTTACCCCATTTTCCACTCATTATCACTAAATCACTAAAATAATCACACAATAATTATTACATAAATCTAGCATTTATAATAAAACAAATCACAATTTATAACAACACAAACTACGGTCGGAATTTATTATTTGTTTATTTAATCACTTTAATAAGCACAGTCCTTATGTGCTCGTTTTATTTATAATTTTGGAGAAAACATTTTTTTGAATGAAATCGCCATTGCTCCATAGACAATCTACCACAGACAATAATAATTTTTCTTTAAATCAATGGGTCTGTTTCAAATCCGCGACAATATGACCGTGCAAATAACTAATTTATACCTAATTATTATTCAAAACTTTTTTTCTAACGCTACTTTTCTGTCATTTTCGATTTACTTTGACAAGGTTCCATCCCATTCTCATTGCGCGCGGGTTATAATGTGATATTGATTATTTATTTTAACCTAAGAAATAACTGTTTCTATATTTCATTTTAATTTTTGACATAATTATGACAGGCAAACATAGACAAAAAATTAAATACTTCATGGACTGTGGTTTTTTACCTTTCGATATAGGGCATTACAACAAACAAATAATGCCTTCACACCAAACCTCTAAAGCGTCTCGGAAATGGGATATTTGAAGAAACGTTTATCCTACGATTTTATGAAAGTTCGCGGTGCACTTTGAGACCCATACCCTTCGATAGAGGGCATTACAGCGAAAAAATTATGCCTACACAACAAACCTCAAAAGTGTCACGGAAAAGGACGCGGTGATACGTCTTGTAGAAATACTTGGTCACAATGCTTTTATTTGAATATCCCGTTTCTGAGCTGTTTTAGAGGTTTGGTGTAAAGACATTATTTTTTTATTGTAATGCCTTTTATCAATAGGTATGGGTGTCAAACTGCACAGCGGCATTTTAAATTACTATGCCGGTTGTGTCCAAAGATCTTTACATTTCGATCTCTAATTGGATATGTTTTACAAACAATTTGCGGGAAAGACTAGTATTTGACGTTCCTGCCTTTTGCAGGACTTTTTTTTTTTTTTTTTGTTTCTCTAAAGAAATTAAAATAGGAATTTATTGAGCTGTCAAAAATTAAATAAAAATATGGGAAAGGTATGATAGGTAGGTAGGATGTATTAAAATTGTAGCTTATTTTTATATTTTAATCCTATATATCGTAACTTATTTTTATTCAAGTTTAATAATAATGGGAAAAGTAAAAGGAAATTACTATAAATCCCAAAAAAATAAAGGAAGATTTAAGACAAACCAGTAACTATAATGTACTCATCTTTTTACCCAACTATATCGAATATTATAAAGATTGGTAGGTGTTTTGCCTGAATATTTATATAATAATATATGATGCCGATACCGACACGTTTTAACCTGTTTCTTAGTAGGGCACATAGGTACATACGAACGTTTATGTGTGAATTTTCAATATATAGAGACGGATGTAATAATTATTTCGCATAATTATTATTATAAAAATATATAAATATAAAAATTATTATAGTACAGAACATTTACTTATTGACAATTTCGTTATCAAACAAAATACCCAAAAAACTTACACTCTGACCCCACCCTTTCCCGCCAGCTACTTACTACCGGACTGCAGTTTTGCGATGTGACAAGTTAAATACTACATACATTGCGTGTTTTCTATGATATTCATAAACATCCTACAAAGACGAACGCTTGATGAATATTTAACTTGTACAAAATGTACGATGCATCGAAAGTAGATTTATTTGTTTCCAGGGTGCGTAATTTTAATACTGCGTTGCACCTGTGTGGCTAGAAAATATCAATGTGTGTGTTCTATCAGAAGTTCCCACGGTCAAGGATTACAGGCTTAACAAACAACTTTGGTAATACGACTTTTGGAAATTCGAAAAAAAAATTGAAAATTTTGAGGTTATGTAAATTCGAAAAACAGCAGATTTTTTAAAACAAAGGTCATTAAGACTAAGAACAGTAGATGAAACTTAAAAAATAAGTAAAATTTTAAGGTTAATGACTCTTCGTGTAAGGAACAGCTGATTTTCAAGTAAACCTAACCTCAAAATTATCGAAAAACTGTTCGAATTTCCAAAAGTCGTAGAACAAAAGTTGTTTGTTAAGGTGCACAGAAGTAGCCCTCAACGGCTTGCTAGTATAATTTCCAATAACCCTGTAGATAGATAGATATAGATAATTAAGATTACTTGACGAGTTATCGGTTACGGTCGACTAAGTTGTAAGGGATAGGCAAGCCATCTACCCTCAAGTCGAACAGTGTCACACAGGCAGTCGCCTGTTCCTCCTGCACTCAACTTTTTGAACGACCTTCTGGATAAGGACCGTAAATATGATTTATTTGTGGATTAATGGAGTGATATACTGTCAGAGTGTTTAAGATCTGTGTGACTGAGCGTCCCTTATATTAGTTCTTTAATTATTGTTAAACGTTATAAATAAAGTAAATAATTAAGAGGAAACCGGGGGCTTTTTCCATACAAACTATTACAAACGTAGTCGACTGTTTTCTCCCTGGATAATGACACTAGAGCAAATATTTTTAGTGCATAGAACTTATAACTGCCATGACCTTGCCCCTATTTTTGTTTTTTTTTTATTTATTTTTTTCGATCTTAATTTCAATGACAATTAGAAAATGAAAAAAAACCAAAACATAGGGGCATAGCCGTGGCAGTTATAGGTTTTATGGCACAAAAATATTTGTACTAGTGTCATTATCCAGGGAGGAAACAGTCGACTACGTTTGTATGGCGAGAGCGTCGGTACCCTTTCACTTTAAATAAATCTAATATAAGTCCCAACCACTACAGTGAAGTTAGATCCATTGCTTTACAGCTCCAATGAAATTGACGACGCGCCACGACGACCTCTGTGGCGCGTCGGGCGAACACCCGACTGCGACGCAGAAGGTTGCGGGTTCGATTCCCGCCGGGAACAAGTATTTATGCTGACCATAAATTCTTGTTTCTGGTTCTGGGTGTTTCCTATATGTATAATATGTATATATTAACAAAAAAAAGTATATAAGTAGTTTATCCGTTATCTGGCACCCATAACACAAGCATTAAGTTGCTTAGCTTGGGGCTGGATGGCGATGTGTAATATGTCCTGAAATATTTATTTATTAAATTGCAAAGTCAACATGAATGTTCCAAAGGCTTTATTTAAAGAAAGTAAAGTAACCTACAAGGGGCATTAAATGGAAATGTCTAACAATGATGTATTGTCTACAACGTGATCTGAATATGGAATTGGATAGGTATTATAATTTATCATACACGAGACGTTTATTTATGGGTATGGAGATATTAAAGCCATGTCTAATATACCTATATCTATACACTAGCTGCGTCTTGCAGTTTCACCCGCGTAAGTCCCGATCCCGTGGGAATATCAAAATAAAAAGTAGCCAATAGCCTTCCTCGATAAATAGGCTATCCAACACAAAAATAATTTTTCAATTCGAACCAGTAGTTCCTGAGATTAGCGCGTTAACTCTTCAGCTTTATAATATTAGTACAGATATAATTATAATCACTACATAGTATAAAATAAAGTCACTTTTCGTCGTCCTTATGTCCCTATGTATCTTTAAAACTACGCAACGGATTTTGATGCGGTTATTTTTAATAGATAGTGTGATTAAAGAGGAAGGTTTTTAGATATAATACAGCCGTGCGAAGCCGGGGCGGGTCGCTAGTATATAATATAGAGGAGCGGTGTTGGCTTAGTGGTAGATACCTCGACTTTCATTCTGAAGGTCGTGGGTTCGAAGCCAGGCCGGCCGTGCACCAATGTATTTTTCATAAGAAAAATGTATGTGCGCTAATTGACATTGCTATTACGGTGAAGGAAAACATCGGCATCGTGATAAAACCCGCGGCTTGGTTGGCTCCAGAAGTATTGACAAGTTCTCTCCTCTGGACATGGTCGACTAAGCTGAGAGGGTAGTAGGTGACGGACAAGACAGGGCAGCATAGCAACGATAATACGTGGCTATGGTCACCTTGTCAATAACGGAACGTGAGCGATGACGTCACACTTTTTGTGAGTGCCGGTGTTCATCGATTTTTTTATTACGTTAATCAATAAATAAAAAATGAATCCTTTTTATAGAAGCTTCTTTTTTGCGTAAAAAAAACTAACGCGCGTTTAACCACAAAGCAAACTGAGTACAAAAATTGTAACTATTTATTACTAACTACAAAAATAGTAACTTTTTTATATGATAAGCTTTTTTTATATTTGTTTACTACGCAAGGTTTAACAATACCGTTTTTTTGTACCTTTTTACCTCAATCACAAGATTGCGTTCGACCATTTACCGTTTCATTCTTATTTGGGGGGTTTTTATAATAAAACGGTATTAACCCATAACTAATCGAGGGATCAGGGGGCGTTTGAGGGTCCGGGGGACAATGGGGGTCCGGGGGACATGTTATTTGGTTAATCGTCTGTGACCTGACTATGGTATAGCAAAACCCCGTTCACTTGTCTCGCAGAAGCTGTAATTTGCAGTTAAGGTAGACTGCCCTATACTAGAATCAGTGTGACATTTCCGAAAACAGGATCCCTGAGTCGGAATCATCACCCCGAAAACCTGTTAAACGATACCCCACTCCGTAATCAGAGACATTTGACAGCTGTCAATCATCGATCGTCTTTTGTTTTCTTTTCGATCGTCAGATTTTAAGCCATTATTTTTTTATTTTTTACATATGATAAGTCATCGTTTGACCACTATCACACCTGCCTGATGGTAGGTGACGATGCGGCCATTTCCGGAATGAGACCATTAAAGAATAAGTCTTTATAGGAGTAAGTCCTTTTCGGAACAAGTCTGTGTCCATTTACTAAACAGGGCATTATCGTACTAATCGTTCAGATGTAGCTAATTCAACCTCTTTCCATATATTAGTTACAACGGAGTTCTTCTGAATTTAGCAATGATTTTTTACGGATGCAATCGCGTTTATTTTGTTTTTTGCTATATCGTGATGTTTCGAGAAATTTACAGATTCCGGTGGTAATTATAATATTATCTCATTTTTATACCTAAAGGTTAAATAATAGACAATTTTTGAACCACTTGAGAAATGAACTAACTGCGACAAACCAAACATTAAAAAAATACTGTTTTTCCGCACATTTTGCGAAACAAATTCCGGGCCTAACGAATTCCGGGCCTAACGAATTCGCCCACTCAAAAACTGCCATATTTTTGAATAAACCAATAAATTATGAATAATTTAGCGTCGT
Source organism: Idaea aversata (assembly GCA_907269075.1). NCBI lineage: Eukaryota > Metazoa > Arthropoda > Insecta > Lepidoptera > Geometridae > Idaea > Idaea aversata. The sequence continues at coordinate 1,621,606 of OU026109.1, forward strand.
GCAGGTGGAGTCACGCTATCGTACCTGTCTGTGTCAGATACCGGGCTGGGTTTACGACTCCTACGCTCAATGTTGGTATGTCAAGGGAAAATGGACATTATACGCAAGCACTTGTTATCTTCCTAATAGACCAAGATCCCTCTACCACCAGCCCTGATTTTATAAATAAACTAGCTTTTGCCCGCGACTTCGTCCGCGTAGAAGTCGAAAATGGACCAAGCAATCACGGTATCCTATACAAACTTGGCCTCCGTTTTTCACTCCCTAAGGGGTAGAATTTCGGAAAATACTTTCTTATCGGATGCCTACGTCATACAAAGAACATACCCTCCAACTTTCAGGTGTCTACGATCAGCGGTTTAGGCTGTGCGTTGATCTGTCAGTCAGTCAAGACTGTAGTTCACGAGTTAATCTGTTTAAGCTAAGGTTTAAATCCACATCTCGGACTATACTTAAACCTCGTTTTGGAATAAGGGGATTATATCAAAATAAATCAAACTTCGCGCCATCTCACTTATTTCTATTCAATGAGACAAGGACCGAGGATCAGGAGCGAGCAGCAACCTTTTGCCGCCTCTCTTCTTTGTAAAGGAGGTAAATAAATATTGTGTCAATACGATATCACAATAGGCAACACCAGGTGTGACCTATTTACGTTGATATTAGGTACACCCGGGAGGTTGTGACACACGATTTATGTGTTTATACATAAAAATACACACATACATGTGTGTTTATTAGATACTTGCAGCGGTGTACGGTTTCACTCGCGTCATGTTTCCGTAAGAATATGAATGACAATCAGTGAGTGAACAATCAATAGTCCTATGTTTTCCTACGCTTTGGGTTTGATTTTTTTTTATATGGGACCAACTTCGGGGTATATATACCCTTGCCTATAAAAAAAATGATTCAAATTTCAAATTTCTTTATTTCTTTCGATGCTTATGTATAGGTATACACATGATCACTTGAAATAGTCTTAAAAACTAAGTTAGGATGTGTGCCTTCGGAACGCGCCCACCAATGAGAAGAAGGCACAAGAAACTCATGGGGTTTTTTTTTATGTGATCACGCTCACAAAGGTCAATATTACAAATATTTGAAGGTATTATTTGAAATGGAGCAATTAAAGTCACATCCATGGATTCTTATCATTAAGGTACGAAGAGGTATCAGAGTATGCCTTACCGCATAATTTATGCTTTATAAAGTTTTGAATTTGTTAATGGACATGTCATATACATACATCTTTAGGTAATTTATTATAATAGAGCACACATGTACTATTAAACGACCTGCTTATTTTCCGGAGCCAACTACCGGGCAAGGTCAGCTCATCCCTGTTTCTTAAGTTGAAATTATGAATATCGCTATTTTTGCGAAAAATATCAGGATTTTTGTGAACGTAGAGCATATATTGTGAACGTAGAGCATATATTGTGAATAGAGCGTTAATATATTTATCTCTTCAAATTTTTCTCTAAGTGATTCCCTAAAATTGTAAAAAAGATTAAAATAAATAAAAAAGATTAAAATTGGAGTACTCTGTAAAAAGTTATGCGTGATCTCATACAAAACAAAAATATACCTACGTGTCGATTTGAGAACCTCCTTCGTTTTTTCGTCAGTTAAAATGTAATACTTAACATTTCCTACAGACACAAAATAAATAATAATTACTACAAACTACAACTCCTTTATAGATCAAATTTCCAAAAATCCTTCCTTAGTGCTCTCCCCTTAGGAATTATTCCTTTCTTATCGGATGCCTACGTCATACAAAGAGCACACCCTCCAAACAGGTCTCTACGATCAGCGGTTTAGGCTGTGCGTTGATCCGTCAGTCAGTCAGTCATTCAGGACAAAGAATTTTATATGTACAGTCGGCTGCATAATTGCAGCCCCCGGTAGAGTTCTAAAATTACTATTATTAGAACGTTTTCATTCTAATAATTTTGTTTGATAAATTGATGAGTTAGACGACTTTAAACTTCAACTAAAGCAGGTGTCTAGAATCTTGCTTGTGTTGAAAACATTCTTATAACAGCCGTTTTGGAGCTCTACGTTGGGTCTGCAATTATACAGCTGACTATATGTTAGAAGATGATAAAGTAGGCCATTATCTATTATTTCGGTACAGTTTGTTTTGTACTGAACAAATACGGGCTAGCGATTGGTCGACTAAATAAATATTAGATTTCATAAACTAGCTATGATTTGCGGTTTTAAATGTGTATTTTGGACTACTGTGTTATCTATTTATCTATACTAATATCATAGGAGGATATATTTTTTGTTTTTATGTTTGTAACAAATGGGCTTCGAAACTACTGGACCGATTTTGGAGAACTTGGTATGAGGATACATTGATTCATTGGGAATAACATAGGCTAATTTTAAATGCTGCTAGTAAATAAATATTGCAGGATAATGTATACAACGCCATCTAGCGCCAAGCTAAGCAACTAGGCGTATGTTATGGCGTTCTATATCTTACACCGCATTGTCACCATCGTGTGAGATGCTGGAACACTGAACACGAAAAAAACGGCCAAGTGCGAGTAGGACTCGCGCACGAAGGGTTCCGTACCATTTTATTCTGTTTTTAGTATTTAAATACTAACAACATCTTTGAAAATTTCAACTCTCTATCTATCACGGTTAATAAGATACAGCCTGGTGACAGACAGATGGACAGTGGAGTCTTAGTAATAGAGTTCCGTTTTTACCCTTTGGGTACCGCGGAACCTTCCCCTTTAATCACTCTATCTATTAAAATAAAATCTCATCTGTCGAAATCTCATCTGTCGCGAGAACGGCTGAAAATGCTCACTCGTGTATCAGTGATGGCGCTAGCGTGCGACGCGAACTGCGTACGGCAGCTCGCTGCGAACCTGCACCATCCACCGATAGATGTCGCTTTTAACACTGTTGTACAGAAGTGAGTATCGTAGTTCGGCCGTTTGCACAGAGATGGCGCTGTTTTCAATATTGAATAGTAGTAGAAGCACAATAACTGTTAAAATCTCATCTGTCAAAATCTCATCTGTCGCGAGAACGGCTGAAAATGCTCACCCACAAAAGTGCCCAACGCGCCATAAGAAGTTTTCACTTCAAAAAACCGCATCAAAATGCGTTGCGTATGTATGTCCCTATGTATGCTTAGATCTTTAAAACTTAAAGATCTAAGCATACATAGGGACATAGGACGGCGAAAAGTGACTTTATTTTGTACTATGTAGTGATTATATATTATATTTTATTTCACAGAATTACTCCTTTAAAATGCAATTTCATCACTAGAAATAAATAATTACTGTAAAACAAATGAATGATTTTATAAAACTTAAAACTACATCTGTACTAAAACACATTCTTTAGTCCCTGCTCATATTTGATTTTAAATAAAATAATAAATAAATAAATATCATTTACTTTTCATTACTCATACTCCGAAAGTAGGTCTAAAGATGCGTGAAGAGCGTGTAGAAAATAAAATTTCCAGCCCTAGGGAAAATCGCTTTCACTGACAGCTGTCATGTCAAATTATGGCTTCGCACGACTCGTGCAATGTGCATATTGCCAGTATCAGTATCATTATACATTAGGAACTTCTTAGCCTAACCTCCTTGCTTTAAGTAACACCAAAGAACACTACATGTATACAACCTCTTTGATCCCAACCTTGTAAGAGGATCAGGTAGTATGAAGTCTCTCATTCACTCTCGTTGTTAGGAAGAATTTTATGTATTATTCGTAATGAAAAGCACAGTGTTTACCTCGGGTGAAAGACTCATTAAGTCCCTCGAACTATTAGCGCCTTCGCTACGCTCGGGCGCCAAACTCCGTCTCGGGACTTGTAATGAGTGACTTTCACACCTAGGATAACAATGTACTATTTCTCTAGTTTCTCCTGACAGGTGCAATTTCGACAATTCCATAACATTTTAAGAGTATGAAGAGATCGTGGGCCATGTAAGGTTGTATACTCGTCAATACTTCTAAAGCCAACTAAGCCACGGGTTTCATCACGATGTTTTCCTTCACAGTAAGTACCCAGTAATACGTATAATATACAATTGAAATCATGTACATTATAAAATACGAAATCAACCCCTTAACCTTCCGAATCAATACATACAATAAAATCGGCCGTGTCCGGTCCATTCGTCCGTCAAAACCAGTCAACCTTAGTAATACCCGAACGTATCAATTGTACCGTAAAACGGACGGTATACGAGTCTTATCCTCAAAGATTCGACGAATATAATCTTTATTGGCAACCTCGGATTGTGTACTTGCGTATTTGTATTTTAAGGGGTTAGATTTCTAATGTGGAATTTATTGTGCTTTTAAACACACATTTTTTTTAAATGTTCGAACTGTACGAAATTTTTTAGCCCGTTTTGTCCTCATTTTTTACCGACTTCAAAAAAAGGAGGAGGTTCTCAATTCGGTTGTATGTATTTTTTTTAATATTATCTATACTAATATTATACTTGCTTCGTCCTCAACATTAGTTAACAAGCAGCAGCACGTTGGCACCAGCCAAATGTACACTATCGTTTAGAGAAATACTACAATAAAAATAATATTTTTCAAATTTGAGACTGGGTGCATGCTGATCCTGCCTGGCAACCCCAGCCGTTGACATCTTCATTCGCGTTTTAGTGCGCAGTCAGTGTACACCATATTTATCACTTTCTAGAAGAGTTTGTTTGTTTGAACGCGCTAATTTCAGGAACTGCTGGTTCGAATTGAAAAATTATTTTTGTGTTGGATAGTCCATTTATCGAGGAAGGTTATAGGCTACTTTTTATCCCGATATTCCCACGGGATCGGGAGTTACGCGGGTGAAATATTATATAAAAGCTGAAGAGTTGGTTTGTTTGAACGCGCTAATCTCAGGACCTACTGGTTCGAATTGAAAAAATGTTTTATGTTGGATAGTCCATTTATCAAGGAAGGCTATAGGCTACTTTTGACGTGATAACGTTTTATAAATTGGTGAACACCTGCCAGTTCAAGGCAGTGTGACGTCACACGTCGTTACTGGAACGCCTCATCGAGTACCTTTACGGTGAAAGGGTACCTGCGCTCTCTCCATACAAACGTAGTCGACTGTTTTCTCCCTGGATAATGACACCAGAGCAAATATTTTTGGAGCATAAAACTTATAACTGTCATGACCATGCTGACCCTATGTTTTGATTTTTTTATTTTTTTTGTTTTTTAAATCTTAATTTCTATGATAGGTAATAAGAAAATAAAAAAAAACAAAACATAGGGGCATAGTCATGGCAGTTATAGGTTTTACGGCACAAAAATATTTGTGCTAGTGTCATTATCCAGGGAGGAAACAGTCGACTACGTTTGTATGGAGAGAGCGCAGGTACCCTTTCACCTTAAAGGTATCGTTTAAATGTTTTTATTTTTACTGTACTTTTTATCATATCGGGTAGAGTTGGGAGTTTTTGTTAGGTATTTTAAATCGGGTAGACGAAGCCAATAAAACACCAATAGCAACAATAATATTCGAGAGAAAAGAATTTACCATTATTATACTACACCACAGGAAGGTACTTATACCTGAATTTGTAAAGGCAATCGGGTTGTATGGATTAATCCCAACTGTTATCACCACAGAATAAAAATAAAATTTAGAATTTAAAAACCCCTAACTTTTATCCCCCATAACTTTAAGACGGTTGAACCGATTTCGATCAAACATAGCTAAGAACACTTAAATTTCACTTAAATTTCACAAAACTAATTAATCACTTCACTAATCAAAGGATAAGTGAAAATTCAAAACCAATACGAAATCTAATCTTCAATGCCTTCAACAAACATCTAAATACATATAATTCAAACAATTTCGCGCGAAATTAATTTATATTATTTGCAAAACGCGCGAGATGTTCGCGTTTTATTTATTGAACACTAAACGTCGTCGCCTCAAAGTAAAATCAAATAGACGAGAAATTACAAATAACTAGATTCCATGTGACTTCTGAAGGACATTAAATTAATGTGACTTTTAAAGGACATAAAATTAATTATGTCTTTGATGGCTGCATTTGAATTTATTTGGAAATAACTAAAGTGAACAGTTTCACGATTCCAATGAAGATTATTGCACCACACTTTAACTAATACTAGCGACCCGCCCCGGCTTCGCACGGCTATATTATGCATGTATTATACATATAAACCTTCCTCTTGAATCACTCTATCTATTAAAAAAACCGCATCAAAATCCGTTGCGTAGTTTTAAAGATTTAAGCGGTCAAAGGGAAATAGGGACAGAGAAAGCGACTTTGTTTTATACTATGTAGTGATAACTAATATGAAATACTAGTTGCGCGCAGCAGTTTCAGCCGCATAAGTCCCGATCCCATGGGAATATCGGGATAAAAAGTAGCCTATGTGTGAATCCAGATCTCCAGCTATCTACATACAGAGTTTCATCGCAATCAGTCCAGTAGTTTTTGCAGAATTATCAAACACACTAACACACTATCTTTCACATTTATAATATTAGTAGCATAGGATGACAGTCTCTAAGGGGTTAATTTAAAATAAATAAATATTAAAGGATACTGAGAGGCTACTTATCTTAAGTGACGATCAAATTGAATAGGACCGTCTTAAATATTTAGGAGACCCCTATATATTAGAAGAGTCGTTTGAGTATTCAGGCATTAGGATTTTTAACGACATACATACATAGTATAAAGCAAAGTCGCTTTCTCTGTCCCTATGTCCCTATATCCCTTTGTATGCTTAAATCTTTAAAACTACGCAACGGATTTTGATGTGGTTTTTTTTTAATAGATAGAGTGATTCAAGAGGAAGGTTTATATGTATAATACATGCATGATATAGCCGTGCGAAGCCGGAACAGGTCGCTAGTTAGAAAATAAAAAATAAAAAACAAAACACAGGGGCATAGTCATGGCAGTTATAGGTTTTATGGCACAAAAATATTTGTGCTAGTGTCATTATCCAGGGAGGAAACAGTCTACTACGTTTGTATGGAGAGAGCGCCGGTACCCTTTCACCTTAAAGTCCTGAATTTACAACGTTAAATAATATCAAAGTCTCTGTATAAAGAAAGTCAAAAGCAAGTTTAAATACCGGCTGAATTTCAGGTATAAAACAAACATCATTTTCAGTAGAGGGGCCACAGAAGAGTTTTCAGTCTCAAATCGCATTTATATGACGACAGACTGCCGATTTTTTTGACGACCCAGTTGGCTCAATGGTCACCATGTCGGACTGCGAAGCACAGGGTTGCGGGTTCGATTCCCGCCGCAAACAAGTATTTATGCTTAGATATTTGTCTGTGGTCTGATTGTTTTATTTATTATTATAAGTATTTTACAAAAGAAAAGTATATAAGTAGCTATATCTGTTGTCTAGCACCCATAACACAAGTCTAGTTACTTAGCTTGGGGCTAGATGGCGATATGTGGAATGTCCTGAGATATTTACTTATTTATTTATTTTTCTATCGGGCGAAGCGATCTGAGAATGAAAAGAAAATGACGGTGCTCTTGAATTCCATTTTTTTGTGTTAGTGTGAATTCCAGTTATAAATAATGAAGGATTCTCAAGTGTTTTTTAGGAGTTCCGTACCCAAAGGTTAAAAACGGGACTCTATTACTAAGACTGTCCGTCCGTCCTCTACTCTCTAGCTATCACAGTCTCATGAACTGTGATAGCTAGAGAGTTGAAATTTACACAGATTATGTATTTCTGTTGCCGCTATACCAACAAAAACAATTAAGTGGGCTCCCAATGGTACGGAACCCTTCATGCGCGAGTCTGACTGGCACTTGGCAGGATTTTTCTAAGCTAATTCCCAATCACTCACTCCCAATCCCAAAAGTTGCCTAGAAGAGATCGCTTTGAGCGATAAGGACGCCCTCTGTAGCACATAGACTTAAGCTTTGTATTTATTTAATGTTATTTGAAAATGGTGTTTACAATAAAGAATTTATAAATGACGGGTTTTATAGTTGCATAATGCATGCAGCGTCATTACCAACAGAAGAAAAAAAAATCGGATGATCGTATAGCTATCGAGAATCTGCCGATAAAAAGTCTGTAGTATGTATCGACCTATCTTTATTTAATAATGATATAAACGTTTTATCTCGTTGGCAAACTGTAGATGTCTCGAGGGTAGAACAGAAACGACTGTGTTGTTATTATATCAAGCGTAATTCGTACCAGAAGCACGCCAAATTAAAAAAAAATCGTTTAAAAAAGAAACCAACTTTAACAACATAATGCTTAGTATAATAAAGCTTACTTGCTTGCTTGCTTACTTGCTTAGTATTAATACTTACCCATGTGCTTATCTATCGCTACCTGTAAGGATAGATTTTAAGTTCGAAATAAATAAATAATTTAGAATCCCTATTTCTCTTTTCTATCGCATCACGCGTGAACGGCTAGACCAATTTTGCTAATTCTTTTTTTTTTGTTGTGTTTGTTATTATATTGCCAGGAGAAGGTTCTTATGAAAGAAAAAAATTAAGAAAGTTGCGCAGAAAATTATCACGCGGGTGATATACGGCAGGGCACAGCTAACTTACTTATTAATATAGGTAAAAACTTAGACTAGAATTTAAAGTAAATATCCGTGCCTGGCGTGAATACATTGACAACTCGACTTACATGTTTTTTTTTTATTAGCATAAACGCTTCCTAAGCACATATATTTATATGTGTCAAAAATCAGCCATTTATCTACATAAATTTTAGAGCTATGACCTTTGGCATCATGTTGACATCTCCCATTTTTGCGTGTTTTACTTGACAAATGCAGATGTCGACAGCACTAACAATTAAAAATATCGAATACATCGACTTATTCAATAAAACGATTTTAAACAATCATATTATAACTTAACAAATCTAGATATCAAGTTACGGCCGGCCAGAATATTTTTATTTTATTTTAATAAATCGATATATCAAGTTACGGCCGGCCGGAATATTTTTATTTTATTTTAACAAATCGAGATATCAGGTTACGGCAGGCCGGAATATATAATTATTTTTATACAGAACACACTCTTTATCGTATCTTTTTTCAGCATATGCTTTTTCCGAGGGGGGGGGGGGGGGGGGAAAGGTCATGTCCCACACCATGAAGCTCTACGAGGGGATAATCGACCCTCGGATCCGACAGGAGTGTCTCTGGGTGTCAATATAGTTTCCGCCCTGCATGGCACCATGGACCCTGTTTTTGCCCTAAGGATCGTTAAGGATCGTCGAGAAATACAGGACGAAGAATACGCCTCTGCATTTTCTATTCCTAGATCCACGGAATCAGAATTTCGGTACATGTCTCTGATGATTTCAACATAAGCTTCCGGCACCCCTTTGGATCGCAGCGCCCACCAGATCATCATGCGAGGAACACAGTTGAAGGCCAACTGCGAACTGCTGTTGGTGACACTAAGTCCTTCCCTGTTACCGTTGGAGTCCACCAGGGTTCCGTCCTCAGCCCGTTCCTGTTCAGCGTAATATTGGATGTACTGTCCGTCCCATCAGGGATACACACGAGCAGCCTCCGTGGCTGCTCATGTACGCTGATGATATTACGCTGGCGGACTCAGATAAGGGGCGGCTGGTCCAACGTGTACACACGTGGAAGGAGTCGCTTGAGAACAGCGGTTTGCAACTGAATGTGGCGAAGACAGAGTACTTGGCTTGCAATACCGCAGATCCCACACCCGTCTGCGTAGACGGTCATATGGTCGAGCGGACAGACCAGTTTAAGTACTTGGGATCTGGGCTTCACGTCAAGTCACTCATTTCAGCGCTTGGGCCTAGTGGCGTGAGGTGACTGGTGTCATTTGCGACCCCAAAATGCCGGTTAAACTAAAGGGACAGATCTATAAAACCATCATTAGACCTGTCCTTTTGTATGGTAGTGAGGCGTGGCCGGTGCTTGAGCGACATAAGCAGGAGCTGCGTGTCACGGAGATGAAGATATTGCGCTGGATGTGTGGAGTGACGTGAAAGGATTGCGTCAGGAACTCCCGCATCCGGGGCAGCCTTCATGTCCGAGACACTGCAGATAAATTGCAAGAATGTCGCCTACGCTGGTACGGTCACGTCTTGTGTAAACCGGCTAGTTACGTGGAGAACAAATGTCTTGCCATGGCGCCTCCGCCGGGTCGTGGCAGACAAGGTAGACCCAAAAAGAAGACTTGACGTCGTCGACGACGTGCAAATGGCCTTACTAACCAGGATACCGAAGATCGTGCGAAGTGGAGGCGTAAAAGTAGGAAAGCGGACCCGGGCTCCTGAGAGGGATGCAACCGGGAACATCACTCGGATGATGATGATGATGCTGATATTGAAGTTTCTGAGTCGTAATGTGATACGACTCAGTAACTTCAATATCAGCATAACCTGATGATCATTGTGAGGCGCATTATACAATAAAAATTCCATTAAGCTAGTTTTTAATTTAGATTTTTTAATTTAACTTGGACAATTAAGGGTATTATATCTATTTTTATCTTCATCTTTTCTTGCATTTATAAAATAAGATAAATTAAAAACCTACACCTGTTTATCCTTACTTTTATTATTATTGTAAAAATGTATTTTTGTTTCAAATTTAGTTTTTTTTTTAATATTCATATACCTTAATTTACGTTTTAACAATGAAAACAATAGAACTAACATGGTGAATAACTTGATTAATTAAAAATAAGTTAAAAATACGCTCTGTTAGTCGAGTTATCAACTTATTCACTGTAAATTACAGAATTGACATGTCTTATATTGTGAAAACTACGTACAATTTTAATAATTCATTAGCATCACTATAAAGATACCATAAAATAACATTTATAGCCACATAAACATCTACATTTAAATAATTTATTGATTCAGGACAACATGTCAAACTTTAAAATGGCCGCCCTGTAAAATTGGTGTTTTAGAGATGTCAACATATTCACGCCAGGCACGGATATACAGTGCTACCAATAGAGGATTATAATCGTCTTGTGTAATGCTAATTTAAACGACATCAAAATCCACAGAATAAAAACAAAAGACATGGCAAATATTCAGTTTTAAATACAAAATAATACCAAAATGTTATTTTGTAAACCGCGCATCTAGAACTTTTTTTTAACTATAAATTCTCAAACTAAATTTCTAATAAAAAAATTGAAACGGAAATTTGGCGCGCCCTTAGTTCAACATCACCTTAACTTGTTAAATACTCGTTTATTAAGTAATTAATTAAATAACTTTTGTTGTTGAAAGTTTACAAATACGTACTTAATACACAGACTTAAGTATCTCTTTCGACGTGGAAAACGATGTAACGGAAATAACTTCATAATTGTGTCATAACTTATCAGATGTAAGGAGGATTTTTTGCACCGCGGCGAGACACGAACTTGTGACCTCGCCACGCAGTCAAGTAACGTCGGAGGCGAAATTAGGATTTGCATTTCACTTCTTTGTTTTACGAATTAAGGCTCGTAAAAGGGATGTAGCGAATCTCATCTCTTTGTTAGAAGGTGCTTTAACTTTTCTATCAAAGATGTTAGATTAACTAAAATTCCGACAGAAAAAAGAAAAAAAATGTTGAAAGGCATATTTTCAGAGAAATCTCATCCATCTAGATTTTACATTAGACTAATTTTAAGTTTTTCTTTACGAACGTTATTTAAAAACGCACCTTAAATGGTATTATAGTACATTGTTATCCTAGGTGTGAAAGTCACTCATTACAAGTCCCGAGACGGAGTTTGGCACCCGAGCGTAGCGAGGGCGCTAATAGTTCGAGGAACTTAATGAGTCTTTCACCCGAGGTAAACACTGTGCTTTTCATTACGAATAATACATAAAATTCTTCCTAACAACGAGAGTAAATGAGATACTCCATACTGATCTGATGATACTGATGATGATACCTGATCCTCTTACAGGGTTGGGACCAAAGAGGTTATACATGTAGTGTTCTTCTTTGGTGTTACTTAAAGCAAGGAGGTTAGGTTTTTGAAGTTCCTAATGCGTTATGATACGGATACTGGCTACATGCACATTGCACAAGCCGTGCGAAGCCATAATTTGACATGACAGCTGTCAGTGAAAGCGATTTTCCCTAGGGCTGAAAGTTTTATTTTCTACACGCTCTTCAGGCATCTTCAGACCTACTTTCCGAGTATGAGTAATGAAAAATACATTTTTACGACACCTTTGAATAAAGAGTCTGACGAAAAACGCATCTGACGAATAACGAATCTAACAATAAACGTATCTGACGTATATCGTGGAATCCCTTTTGAAAATGACTAAGTTGTTGGTCCAATACGAAATTTAATAAAAAATCCTTTTGGGCCAACAAAAAGTGTCGTGGGGAAAAAATCGTTGACGACCCAGTTGGCACAGTGGTCACCATGCCGGACTGCAAAACACAGGGTTGCGGCGGGTTCGACTCCCACCTCAGACAAGTATTTAAGCTTATATATTTGCCTGTGGTCTGGTTGTTTCAATGTATTATAAGTATACATTTACAAAAGAAAAGTATATAAGTAGTATATCCGTTGTCTAGCACCCACAACACAAGTGTAGTTACTTAGCTTGGGGCTAGATGGTGATGTGTGGAATGTCCTGCAATATTTATTTATTTATCCGTTTTCAATGGTCGGTTTCGTTGTACGAATTGTAAGCCGGTTTACGTGATTCCTCTATTCTCTATTACAAATTCAACTTAATCAACTTCATCACGAAATCTAGTTAGATTCTTAAGGTGAAAGGGTACCGGCGCTCTCTCCATACAAACGTAGTCGACTGTTTCCTCCCTGGATAATGACACTAGCACAATTTTCAATTAAAAAAATAAAAATAAAAACAACAAAAAAAGGGGCATGGTCGGTCATGTCAGTTATAAGTTTTATGCACCAAAAATATTTGCTCTAGTGTCATTATCCAGGGAGAAAACAGTCGACTACGTTTATAATAGTTTGTATGGAGAGAGCCCCCGGTGCCTTTTCCTCCTAACCAAAACAAGGAATTACAACTATCTTATCAAGTATTCAATGTCCGTTCGTGGACTAGACGTCCTGTAGAGTACTATAGTCTGAGAGGTCGCTGGAAGAATATTTGATACTTAATAAGTGTGGTACCTAAGTTCGATAAGTGTAATACAGAATACCACGTCTTCGTAAGTTTACTGATACGAATCAATCAAGATATAGGGGCATAGTCATGGCATAGGTTTTATGCAACAAAAATATTTGTGTTAGTGTCATTATACAAGGAGGAAACAGTCGAAAACACTAATATATTTATTTCTGAGGTACATAGTACAGATTACTTTTACAAAAAAAAAATTTTGAAGCTAGAGACTTAAAAAGGGTTTTCAAGAAATTTTCAAATAAAGGTCAGGTCGAGTGCCTAAGAAGTAGCTGTGAGGCGGTGTTTCTTGAAAAAATTACTCCTTTTTTAGATTATGCAATACAGATGCAATTCAAAAGACTCAAAACCATCTTTTCTTTTTAACACCCAGATCAGAAATAAATATCTGTACATAAATATATGTTTAAGTCGGAAATCGAACCCGCAACCTTCTGGGTCGCAGGCGGTTCGACCTTCAGTGTGATAGGACACAGACATTATACCTTCTTCGTGGATACAATTCAAATATACGTTTTAACGTATAGACACATTGCATTTATTTTTTTCTCCTATATCCTATCAATTCCTATCCCCAACAATAGTGAACAGTGACCGCTTGGACTATTTAAACATCATGTCGAACACTAGTATTGGGTAATTAGAAGGGGCGATATCTGGCTATAACATTAGGTCGACATCGCCTGCGATGATAGTCTACACGTATCTATACCACTAATCAATTACTATCTGAATTGGCCATTAACTTCCATTAGGAATCTAACTTTGTCAAATTGCAAAGGCTTTATTGATTTTTTTTAATATTGTTAAAAATATCACCTTTACCAATTTTGATCCCAAAAAGGGTTTGTAAAATTTTTCAGTTGTGTCAGTCAACGGTCAGGCATTTATTTATTTACTAGCGACCCGCCCCGGCTTCGCACGGCTATATTATGCATGTATTATACATATAAACCTTCCTCTTGAATCACTCTATCTATTAAAAAAACCGCATCAAAATCCGTTGCGTAGTTTTCAAGATTTAAACATACATAGGGATATAGAGACAGAGAGAGCGACTTTGTTTTATACTATGTAGTGATTTAATAAATTCAGTACACAAGAAACAAACAAAAAAGATGTATATCTTTTTTGTTTGTTTCTTGTGTACTGAATTTATTAAAGTTATAAATTATAAAGTTATTACTAAGGTGAATCTAACCCTTTGAAGAGTTCATTCTTCTTTTGGGTTCCGTAACAAAATGGTAAAAACGACCTAGGGACCCTATTATAAGAAGGACACCGATTACTTCATCTGTGAAAATTTTAACTGTCTAGCCATTACGGTTCATGAGATACAGCCTGGTGACAGACAAACAGTGGAGTCTTGGTTAATGGATCCCGTTTTTGCCCTTTGGGTACGAGACCCTAAAAATGAAAAAACTTGAGAGGTGTCAAGGGACACCCGGGTGGAACGAAATTCCTTTCGATTAATTAGTGAAGGAATTGTAAAAAAAAAAATATTTAATAAGTATTTTTTCTTGTAAATAATTGCTGCGACACCACACTGTTCAATGCGAAATAGAAAGACGAAACGAAAATAAATGGCTTGCTTTCTATGCCAAAAGTGTCGTTACAACTTTTGGTTTTAATTTTTTCCGTCTAGCCCCCTTTCGCAACGCGCGACAAGGAACTTTCGTTCCAACAAAAACAATTTATAAATCAAATCGAATAAAACATTCCAAACAAAAGAATCAGAAACAATTAAATCAGGATAAGCTCGGCATCGGCATCTATACGATCAAAATAAATCGTTCCAACACAATCGCTAATCGCGATATCTCGATTCTCAATTACGGTGTTCATATAACTAATCGATTATGTTAATCGAGTACAGTCACTACGCGTCCGGTTACACGGAGCTAAAGTAATATACAACAAAAGGGTGTATTTTTTAGAAAGTTGTTTTAAAAATAGAGAGTCTGAAATTACATCCTTTTTAGAAAAAGCTTTAAAAAGACTTCTATTTTGGACGTTTATACGAGCATCAACAACTTTTTGACGTGATAACGGTTTATCAATCGAATTATACAGCGGTATTCACAAAAAAGTGTGACGTCATGCGTCATGGTAAAAAGTGAGACGTCTCGTGTTCGCTCATCTGGGCTTGTGTTATGGTGACGTTGACGAATAGAAGACTTCTTATAAGGAAATAAAAGGAAAAAAAATTCCAACCTGACGTTACAGACAACCAGTTTTTCCTTTTTTTACACGTTCACACCTGCCTGATGGGAGGTGACGATGAGGTCTAACATGTAGCACGCGGTGTCTAGATGATACCTATTCACTCGCGACTTGAAGACCCCCAAATTGTTTACGTCAGGAAAGATAGACGCAGGCTAATGATTCCATTCCCCGAACTTAAGATGCCATGCTATAAGGGGATGTTGTCATGCCTGGGACATAAAGGTTGCGTCAGCTGTTCTAGCTGCTATACCAATCCTCCAACTTGCGAGAAGAGTAAAAATATCCCTTTCATTACTCATACTCCGAAAGTAGGTCTAAAGGTGCCTGAAGAGCGTGTTGAAAAAGTTTAGTACTTAGTAAGTTTTTTCTCAGTGATCGAATTCAAGTAGATATATTTAGTTCAAAATATCTTATTTAATAAAATAAATGAAAAGACGAAAATGGTCAAAGCGACGTATGACCATGCTGCGCCGCCGCCCGCGGCCTGTCCAGATGTTGCTGATGTGGCTTTAAATGCGACCGTGCGTTCCTTGAGTAAAAAAAAAACTGGCGGGAAATGATGAATTATTTTAAACGTTTTAATTAGTATAATACATGGGGGTGACTTTCACCCCTAGGATAACAATGATTACTATTAAAGATTCTGCGTTTCTGACCAGAGCTGGGTTGCCTGGAGTGATAGCCGAAGAGCACTCAAAACGCGTCTAAGTTAGAACACCGAGAGCCGTATAACTTTTGTGCCTTTTAACGTTTAGGGTCATCTTATCATGTCAGAAGTTCAGAACGTCGTCTGATCAGCTTGTAACAGCAACGGCAGCATCATTGGCATTGGCCTAGGTTTAGGGTCATCTTATCATGTCAGCGGTTCTTCATCTTATCAACAGCAAAGGTAGCTTCGTCTGATCAGCTTGTAACAGCAAAGGTAGCTTCATTAGCCTCGTAAAGGTCGTCAGTAAGTGCTCCATAAATTGTGTCACAGTCATAATGCTTCCTTGAAGTAAAATCTCATATTTTGTCTGCCGCGACCTTCTTTGCCTGAAGTCCTACCGGATTCCAACATGCAAAAACATAGTATAAGATACCGTATGATAACTACACAGAGGGCTTAAGTTTACCCGAAACTTTTTGCGTTGCCGCAGTTCATTAAAGAAATATTCGTAATCCCTTTCCTTCCGTTCACATCACATTATCATTTCCTTTGAGGATCGACGATAAGGGCTAATTATTTTGGGACATTCTTTACAGTTTTTAACTATCATTAACTCAGCATTAAGTCTTTTTAATGCTAAATCGGGTCAACTTTTGACTACTATCTCATACGATGGTAAGTGACGATGCGGTCTAAGGTGTAGAACGCGGTGTCTAAAAGATACCAAAACGCTCGTGACTCAAAGATCTCCAATAATAAGGGGGGGACGCGAGTGACGGTAGGAAGACTGCAGTGGAACGAAAACTTTTTCGACTCGTCCTCCTCTTGTGGCAGCACCGGTCTACGTATCGGAACACGGACAAGTCCACTTAGCGATACGACTTAAGCCTCCCCCCCAGAAGAATACTCCTTTATCACAACCCAGGGGTCACTTTTGAGCCATCTAGAGCTAAATCCCACCGACGCGAGCAATACCAACCCCCGAATTTAATGTTCTGTCTGGTTAGCCCTAGTCTCTGCTAGCAGGCTAATTGGGATTGTCCAAATTTCCTAATCTATGGTTTTTATATTATTTTCCGATACTAATATAAATATTTTTCGAGATTTTCTTACTACATACCAACTTCTTTTTTAGTAAATTTTTGAATATTTCAAAACTTTTAAACGTGGTGACGTCACCTATGGCGTAATATCAATGTCTTCCATTGCCTAAGTTGTGCAAAAAAGTGTCCATATCATGGACATATTAACTGTCATTTGATTTTTTTATTTATTATGGCACATGTCGATTTCGTCATAACGCCGATGATGGCGTCATCAGAGTGCAAATGAAGGTCAAACATATTTAATCGAAAATATGCTACATCAACGTTCTAAATGGTCTTGTAATTTTTTTTAGCTGAGCTCGACCCATTTCGGTCACGACTCCTCATTTATGTTGTTTTTTCTTTGTCACTTTTTTGTTTTTTATGTAATTAATTTTCATTGTCATGTTCATTTCTTCCTTCCTGTGTTTGTCGTGTGTTTGTACTAAATAAATGCTTTTCTTTCTGTCTAATTTCAATTTAAAATAAATGAACAATCCCAATTCAGTTTCTTAGAAAAGAGCTCAATAAATGTTGAATCGTCTCAAAGATGCAAACTCGAACCTAATTGCAATAGTTCGAGAGACACTCCCCAAGTATTGAAAACAACGTATTTACCGGGTACACAGCGGATATCCTTGCAAACATCGCTTGCAGTCGGCTAGGCGGCTGTGGGCTAACGTTCCAAGCCGTGACGCCTCCGGCCGTCTTGAAGCTCAGCTCGCTTTGACCGTGTAAATGGAGAGAGTAGGTTCACAGTGACAGCAAATAGCGAAATATCTATTTATTAACCCTTAAACAGCGAAGTGGGCATTCGTTTACCTCATGGGAAAAGGACTGGTGAAGTGCTTAGCAATCGCATTTTGGTGATTTTCTTAATCCCTATTCACAAATTAACACCTGCAGGCACAAGCTGGCAAATCTTTATATACAAGTATTTACTTGTATACAGGGTTATTGGAAATTCATTGACACGGCGTTAAGGGCTTCTTCTGTGCACCTTAACGATCAACTTTTGTTCTACGACTTTTGGAAATTCATTATAAAAATATTCCATACAAAAATAAAAAATTAAATCCAACAGTTCAAATAATACTCAACTCTACGTCTACGTCACAGAATCAATCATAGTAGGTATGGTACAACCCAATCGGGTCGCACACAGTGCGCCCCGTGCCGATCGCGCGCGCGCACTTGCCGCATAGACATAGAAAATTACCAGACAGTACGAGAAACACTTAAATATTTTTTTTTTGGGATATGTATTAAGTTTCGACAAAAGTCGTAGAACAAAAGTTGTTTGTTAAGGTGCACAGAAGAAGCCCTTAACGCCGTGTCAATTAATTTCCAATAACCCTGTATAAAGATTTGATACACGCAGGATGAACGTCATATGCAATGATGATGATGATGAACCTTTAAAATCAATTTTCAAAACTCGAATCTGAATCCGCGGAAGGTTTTAAATTAGCATTTTATAAATTCCATAGATATAGCAAAAGCACTAGCGCCACTCTTGCGGTCGTGGCGGGGAGTTAATAGCAAAAGCGAGATTTTGACATCTAATGTATGAGACGACAATCGACATTCATTCGTGACCAAATTAAGTTTTTTTTTTTTTAATAGTGTCAGTGAATGATGAAATATGGTGCGAATTATTAATCTAAAGAATCGTTACTCTGCTCAATTTATTTAAGGTTGACACAGTATGTCTTCTTTTCCACTCCAAAATGATTTAGCAATACTTCACGGCGACCGGCCGCCTACTTGACACGAATTCTCTTGGGAATAAACTAATTCAATCATTAAACCAAACTACCCCGACAGGTGGCGTTGGCTGCTGAATATGTAAGCAAGTCGTTATTTCTCAGGACTTCGACTTAACACTCGTAAAATTCACACGAGAAAATATGATTCTGCGTTGAAGGGAATGGCCATTTTATTAGACGTAACGTTTTTTACGCGTGTTTAGATGCGGTTTGTTGTCGGAACGGTGGCAGCGGTAGACCAAAGGACATTTATACTATGTAGTGATAGTGATGATGTGAAAGTGTGTGATAATATGTGTGTGTGTTTGTATGTTTATTACTCCTTCACGCAAAAACTACTGAATCGATGGGTATGTAGAATGTAGGTATCTAGAGACATAAGTGAAAGGATTAATAGCAGCATGTCACTTCCTCAGACAATGAAATAAAGTACGTTTTTTGTGCTAGATAAGCTCTACTATTTGAAATGAAATAAAATAAAATAAATAAAATAAGGCGTTTATTTACACAAAACTTAACTCAAACATTAATACCTACCTATCTTAAACTAATTTATGAAATTATTACTTATTATACCTACTTATAATATTTCTGTTATAAGATGGATATAAGACAATTTTAATTTAAGAGTTGTAAGTATATATTAAATAACATTACACATTAGGTAGGTACATGCCCAAGAAAAGCAAAGGTAAAAAGGAAGAGAACTCAGCTAAGCTGTTTTTCAGTCTCTCCTTACTAAAAAAAGAAAAAAGAAATGGCCTCTGCCATGTTTAAAATATGATTAGGTATTATATACATTTGCAGGGTTCTATAGGTAGAATAAGGTAAATAATAAGACAGAATTAGGTAACAAAAAGGGGGGAAGGTAAGTGGGTTGCATTCACTTCAATAGATATCAAATTGTAAGTATATAAAGTAATACATTACTATAGATGTAAGTTTACATTTATGCACAGCTCCTCCTAAGCACTGAGTTCACTGTTGAATGGGCTGCGGTGACCAGCAGCTTGAAGTTTTTTGTATATGTAGAAGCCAGGCTTTGCATTTATTTTTGAATTGGAAAAGACTTACTACTTTCCTGACAGGTGGGGGTTTCCATGAAATGTGATATCTACATTAAATCTTATGGAGAAATATAGTCTACCTTACATCCTGATATTCCCATGATACAGGGATTTATGCGGATTATTCTAATATTCGTTGAATCTCTCTATCATTCCTGCTCAATAGTTGGCTACAGCAATTCCAGCAGCATTAGCTTATGTTAGGCGCTTTAAAGTCCACCATGGTGCGCCATGGATTGCAATGAAGCTTCACAGTCGCAATGGCTTCCGACGTGTTGTCATTTACTCAAATTTTGCCTGCCACGGCCTTTTTGAGTCTGGAATGATTAAGTGACTGCAACTGCGGGTGAAACCTCTAGGTGCTGCTTGTGAAGCAAGTGCGCCATGAATTGCTATGAGGCTCCGCAATGGTCTATCTTCGTTGCGATGTACTCCAATTTACTTAAGTTTTGTCCCCAACGGTTTAATAAAGCTATTAAGTCACTGCCAATTTTGCTGTTGTTGGTTGCGTTTTGCAAAAAAAAAATTAACGTGATAACGTCTAGTAAATTGATGAACACCTGCATTCACAAAAAAGTGTGACGGCATTGTCACGTTCCGGTGACGTCATGTCATGTCAAAAAATCTCAACTTTTATCGTTTTCTTAAGAAGAAGTTTTCTTAAGTAAAATTATCTTCCGTAAACGGACTTTACAGACAACCATTTTTTTTCTTTCTTCCTTAACATGTCGCTGCAAGTAAGACCCCACCCGACGCATGCAACATACACAGCACAGTCTGCGACTTAAGCCGCGGACGATATCTTTGTGGCTAACCGCTCACCGCTTGAGGCTCAGCTAAGGCACAGTTTCTTTTCTTTTATCATCTTACTTTATGAACGGACACTTTTCATTTGAAGAACGTTGCTAAAGGGAAAATGTTTCAACTTTTAGCATGATACATGTCAGGTGCATACGGATTATTTTTTTCTTGTGTTGTCTTCGTATGGTTTGTGCCTGGAACTGGATATTTTGTTCATATTTTTCCTTTAATAGTGAAAATAACTACAAGTATGTTATTTTACACTAGTATTTTTAGTTCTTAAAACCATTCGCGATAGAAAAAACACTCCCAAAATAAATTAACAAGTACCCAAACTCTACGTACATATTTATAGTTAACCCTTACAATGGTCGCGCGCCTCGCGCCGTCACCTGCCTACTTGTTGATCAGGGACCGCGCGCTGGGTTTGAATTATTAACATAACCCTGTGCGAGTAAAGTGGGTCACTTTTATTGCCTTGTTTGACTATGTCACACTAGGAAATACAGTGTACTTACTTACTACGTATGGATGATAAAGAGAATGGAATTTGAAATGATTTTTTTTCTTTATTCGGTCGCAAACTGAAGTTATGGCTGTGCACATTTGAAATTGCGATTGCGTATTAATATCCTTACATAAACAAATATTTATGTACATATTTACATATGTATATTTACAAAATAAAAATAGGTATATAACTATTCTATCCGTTGTCCAACCATTATACAAGCCTAGTCGCTTAGCTTAGGGCTAGAAGTGTCCTACAATATTTATTTATTTTATTTGGTTAGTAAAGTCTAAAAAGGCTTACATGTATTTTTTAATATTGCAGGATTTGCAGGACAACGTTATTTAGCTCCGACTAGGCTTGTGTTATGGTAGGCAGATAAAGTTAGAACTTAGAATACTTATTTTTATTCTTTTGTAAAATGCATACAGAAACATCCAGACCGCAAACAAATATCTATAGGATATTTAATGCATTACAGCGGGAAACGAATCCGCATCCTTCTGCGTTGCAGGCAAGTGTTTGCTCACCGAGTTACAGAGATTCAAATGTATATTTTGACTCCTATGTGCCTAAATACATTCCATAAACTCCCACATCAGAGTACCAAACACGTTCAAAGCGGTTCAACATTCATCAACGTCTAGAGCCGTTTAAGGCCGCCCGCCACCCGCCGAAGTTATCACGATCTGACGTCACTTGCCGTCCTAATAAATGCACAGACGCTTACAACGTGGATTTTGTACAGATAATAAATAAACAACGTATTTTTGGGAGTTGTTCGCTATGTGGGTAATGTAGCTTACAGTTTTTGCAACTTTGTGGCTGGTTTTATTTAAGTATTAAATTGTGGACAGGTTTGTCTTGCCGTTATGGCAGACCTTAGTAAGAAGGGTTATTTCGGTGGTTCCTTTGTTGCCTAGTATTCCATCCATAATGAAAATTACTTACACTACCAAACACAACAACATTATTTTTCTTCACCAGTCATAAAAAGTCATTGTATTAAATAACACATATAGGCCACAAAACCCTAGAAAAATTAAT
Source organism: Idaea aversata (assembly GCA_907269075.1). Lineage (NCBI taxonomy): Eukaryota > Metazoa > Arthropoda > Insecta > Lepidoptera > Geometridae > Idaea > Idaea aversata. Next base: position 1,643,952 of record OU026109.1, read on the forward strand.
TCTATTTTACATTTATTTACTTTTTATTTATTTATATTAGCTTTACGAAGTGTACAGTCACATTACCAATTAAATGAACCCCACGTGACCTAGAGCTCTCTCGCAAATCTGTAAGGTTAAAAAGTAATGTTTCCTGATTCTGTTTTTTTAAACAATATACTATACAAAACAATATAAAAATAATAACAAACTATGTAAATACTATATTTTTTACAGATATGCGAATGAGCTCTGGGTCACGTGGGGTTCAGCTTATTGGTAATGTGACTGTACATGTTACTCGTTTTCACAAATATTTTATCGCTACCTCTATTTTTTCGCAAACTTTGTTAACCTGCGAATCCCGCGCCCCTGTTGAAATGCATGATCTATAAAAAGCTTTAGTACTTACGAATAACCATTTTCTTCAAACTACAGATGTCCAATTAACACACTTACTGCCCATATAGACACTTACCTGAAACAAATAAAAAGGACACAATGTTATTAATTGAATTAAAATATCTAAACACTTATACATACTTTCTTAAATATGATGAAAACTAAATGGCGTTCCTTAACGATTATTTTAAGCTATTGCATAGCTTTTATAGCGGGCTTTGAGCGCGGCGACCGAATCAAGAAATTCCGTAACGAAAATAAAACCTAACACCCCCCACTCCGCCTACCATGTAGCTCGGCCGAGCGTTCGCTTAACGTGTATGTATATGGTACGACTGTACGAAGCTCGCATGATGCAATAGCTTTACCCCTCCAGTCCCCGAGTGACACACGTTTTTTTACGGTTTCACACGATTTGAGCAAAAAGCCACAATGTTAAGTAAACCTGTGAATCAAGTTTTAGTATAAAATCTATTTTTCATTAATCTTCTTGTTTAGCTAAAGCCGACCATCATTTACGGATTAATGGATTAACCATTGTCATTATATTGAGACTCTATTGATATTATTTCGAGATTGTAACTTTATTTGGTATTCTGCTAGTTCTAATAACATCACAATACAATCGCTATGGAGTCTCAATGGAATATTAATAGATGCATCGGTAGTGTTGCCTAGCAACATGGTATATGTTGCTAAGCGATATACCGTTTTGACAACGATCGAGATTCCATCGAGCCACGATTCTAGAGCAGAATACCAAAGTGAGTCAGTAGTGTTTCGATAGAATAGTTACTGTAGAAGAATACCAATTTGCCATTAAATGTCTATTGCGATTCTATCGACACTCTATTTAAACACAATTGTGTTAGCAGACTTGGGCCCTTGGAGTTTTTACGTCAACGGGAAAATTTAATCAATTTTATTCTATTAAATTTTGAAATGTCATCGAAATTATCCTATTAAACTCAAATTTAAAAAAAAACTCAAGAACGACGACATTTTCTTCAATTAAAAAAAAAACAAACCACACGCTGCCCCGTAGCACGCGTCGGTCGTAGTCTCGTAGCTCGCTACGATAAGCTCACGTAGCAAAGTAAAACTGCTACGAGGTCAAAAGCTATTCAGTGTTTTTGGGTCGTTATCGACCCCTTAAGCCCATAAGGGTTAATTTTAATTCGATTCTACTAATACTTTGAATAGTTTTACACAAAATCTACTGAACCGATTGCAATAAAACTTAGTATATAGCTAGCTGGAGTCCCGGAATAGTACAAAGTCAACTTTTTTTTTCAAATATTCCCACGGGATCGGGACTTAACCCGAAACAGCGGAGTGCAGCAATGCGGTCCCTGCTTGTCGCTTCATTACATTCAATGCCATGACACGCGACGCGACGTGTCAAAGTTAGATATCTTTGTTTAAGTAATGGCTTAGCACGACTCGTACATACAGCCACAATCAAATAATAGTAATTAGTATAAAATCTAACATCTCGATTATAAGGCATGTTACACATTAATCAACATCAAATTGTACGTACAAAAGGAATTTCCCGGTGTTCGGTACTATCCTGATATTATCGTGACGTTTCGTCGCCCTAATGGTGTGACAATGTGATTTATTTACTGGGGATATTTTTTTTATTGAATTCTTGTCCGGTTTTTATTTGTATTTAAGGTAGCTTTGGAACTTGTGTTTTGTCTACTTTAACCGACTTTAAAAACGAGAGGTTCTCAATTCGTCCGACAGGTGTAATGTGTTATTTTGGCGAAATGTACCCTACATTTCGCCCATGAAAAAAGTGGTCTGTGGGCAATATGTCCACTTTTAAAATGTGTATGGGTACATTCGTCCGAATCAGTTAAGAGTAACGGGCCAGTTGTCTCTTATTACGGACCTTGAAGGGATATTTCGGCGCAATCCTTTAATTTTTTGCAGGTCGTCTAATCTTTAATTTCGTCTAAATAAGGTTAGTCTAAACATAGCTTTTTGTCATATTTTGTGTGTTTTTTAAATAACTTGTTTTAATATCTGCTCTTAAGGGAAGTTAAATATAATTATAAAGATTTAAAAAAAAGGTTAAGATCGAATCGTCCAAAATCATATGATTTGGAACTCATTTCATCTTAAAAACTAAAATACAAAATACCAATTTATGTTCTAAAAGTCTAGGATTAGGTAAATTAAAAAGTTCTTATGTTAAATACTCCTCTACGAACTCTATGAATTCCATCGCGTAGTCACTTAAATATTCGAATTTAGAACGTTATGCTAACGCGCCCATAATGGATGCTCCCGTAAATTAGCCTTTCATACTACCCTCTTTTGTGAAACTGTGTTTTAATTTCGAAAATTGTGCTAAAAATTTCGCTTTTTGATATCGTATTTTTATTTTAAGAGTACGCCTGCGGACTTCAACGGTGTTTGCTCGTAATTATTTCGGCTTCTGTTTTTTTATTACGTCATTTTTTTTGGGAAATGAATTTTAATTTTCCTTAATGGGCATTATGGGTGTAGCAAAAATTGATTTTTAATTTAAATGCGTTTTTTAATCTAAAATTTACATTTCACAATAATAAATCACTACAAAGTATAAAACAAAGTCGGTTTCTCTGTCCCTATATCCCTTTGTATGCTTAAATCTTTAAAACAACGCAACGGATTTTGATGCGGTTTTTTTTAATAGATAGGGTGATTCAAGAGGAAGGTTTATACATGCATAATATAGCCGTGCGAAGCCGGGGCGGGTCGCTAGTGATAAATAAACATTGCAGGACATTTTAATTTGTCTATTTTTTTTCTATGAATCTTTATATACTTACCTAAATTGGAAATCAGATTGAACCTTGAACTGAGTCCTACTTATTTATGACTCATATGGGACGAGTTGCAGATAAAAAAATTAAAAAATTAGAAAGAAAAAAAAGTAATTGTCTATCGTCCATCCATCTTTTCTCCGGTCCTCTTCCTCTCCATCCCTCTACATTCATACTCATCACTCTTCTAGTCTCTTCTCTTCTCATCACATGTCCATACCAACTTAAACGGTTCCCTTTTACTTTATCAGTAACCGGTGCTACTTTCAGGCTTCCTCTAATATATTCATTCCTTATTTTATCCATCCTCGTTACTCCACACATCCATCTCAACATTCTCATCTCCGCTGCATGCAATCTTCTCTCAACCTTCTTCTTCACGGCCCAGCATTCCGATCCATACATTAGTAAGTATAGATGTATATAGACAAATACATATAGGAGACAAGTAAGAAGTAAGTTTTCGTCCAAGTCATGTACAGTTATTACTTGTTTAGTATTACATCTGTGAAGTTTAGTTCGAGTTTACTTCGTTTGGTGTTCGGTATGCCCTCCCCTCCATGCCTGTCAGATTATATGGTAACTTTGATGAGGAGCAATGTACAAACAGGCAACAATAGTACATTGTTATCCTAGGTGTGAAAGTCACTCATTACAAGTCCCGAGACGGAGTTTGGCGCCCGAGCGTAGCGAGGGCGCTAATAGTTCGAGGGACTTAATGAGTCTTTCACCCGAGGTAAACACTGTGCTTTTCATTACGAAAAATACATAAAATTCTTCCTAACAACGAGAGTGAATGAGATACTCCATACTACCTGATCCTCTTACAAGGTTGGGACCAAAGAGGTTATATACATGTAGTGTTCTTCTTTGGTGTTACTTAAAGCAAGGAGGTTCGGTTTTTGAAGTTCCTAATGTGTTATGATACGGATACTGGCTACATGCACATTGCACAAGCCGTGCGAAGCCATAATTTGACATGACAGCTGTCAGTGAAAGCGATTTTCCCTAGGGCTTAAAGTTTTATTTTCTACACGCTCTTCAGGCATCTTTAGACCTACTTTCGGAGTATGAGTAATGAAAAAGTTTTTATATTGCTTTTATTTTAATTATTTAGGTGAAAGGGTACCTGCGCTCTCTCCATACAAACGTAGTCGACTGTTTCCTCCCTGGATAACGACACTAGCACAAATATTTTTGTGCCATAAAACCTATAACTGCCATGACTATATATATAAAAAAAATAAAAATAAAATATTTCAGGACATATTACACATCGCCATCCAGCCCCAAGCTAAGCAACTTAATGCTTGTGTTATGGGTGCCAGATAACGGATAAACTACATATATACTTTTTTTTTTTTTTGTAAATATATACATATTATACATATAGGAAACACCCAGAACCAGAAACAAGAATTTTATGGTCAGCATAAATACTTGTTCCCGGCGGGAATCGAACCCGCAACCTTCTGCGTCGCAGTCGGGTGTTCGCCCGACGCGCCACAGAGGTCGTCGCTATGTTTATGGCCATGGTAGTTATAAGTTTTATGCTACAAAAGCATTTGCTCTAGTGTCATTATTCAGGGAGGAAACAGTCGACTACGTTTGTATGGAGAGACAGCCGGGTACCGCTCCTGTTAACAATACCAAACATGAATAAATAAACATATCCACAAATAAACAACTAGCAAATAACAAAAAACACGAACAATATTTTGTAAGAAAAATGTAAATAAAAACTTGTTGATCCTTTGTGAATAATTCGTGATACGGGAGTTAGCGATGACAAATGTTCCCTTTATTTTGTACTACGATATAATTGGCACACGTTGTGTTGGCTCGCAAATGGTTTTGAAGCAAAATGTCTTGAAAGTGTCAACCAATTTTGGAGGTTTGAGGCATTAGGTGGTATGTGCATGGACATTTTATGTAATAACTTTTAATTTTATTATTTGACATTTCACTATTCATTAAGACTAATTCATATACCTCAAATAAGGTTAAATAGCCAAGTACTTTATTATATTTTAACATCTTATTACTCTATTTAATGTAAATAAATGATTGATTTGATTTGTACGGTCGGCTGCTTATTTGCAGACCTACCGTAGAGCTCCAAAACGGCTGTTATAAGAATCTTTTCAACACAAGCACGATTCTAGGCACCAGCTTTAGTTGAAGTTTAAAGTCTTCTAACTCATGAATTTATCAATCAAAAAATATTAGAATGAAAACATGCCAATAATAGTCATTTTTGAACTCTACCGGGGGCTTATGCAATCGACTACTTCCAAAGGGAAGATCTTCCATCGGGCAGGTTTTATACGCGTTTCGTTGGAACTTGTATATGAGCTTATTCCCAGAAAAAAATAATTTGCGTGACGGTTCAGCGCCATCTGTTGTTGGTGAGGCGAAGCGTCGCTACAGTTTCATTAAACAACTCAATAACTAGTCTCAAATTGCAAATATTGGGTTAAAATAACCGAATTTAGCTAGGTTTACAAAATGGTAAAAATATATTATAACTCTAGTCGGCTATATAAGAGACGCAGCCTCCCATCGTAAAACGTCTCAACTCTCATCTTACGTCTTGTCGACTGAATTCTGACGGATGTAGCTAATAAAACTACTTTGTTAGAAGATACAAATAGAGTTCCGCATCGCTCCTTTTAACAAAGATGTTAAGATTAGCTACATCCTCTTTCCTTACATCCTTAACAAATTATGACATAATTTTTATGACATTAAGTACGTATTTGATTTTTGCTAGAGACCCTTTCTGACCAAAACGTCCAAAATGTGTTTTTTAGTACATACATTGTAAATAAACATAGCAGGTTTTTGACTTTATTAAATTATATCTGGTATCGCGAGTAAGTATGAAGAGGGAACGAACTTGCCCCAGAATTGCAACTCGGTAGTATCGCTCGGTCGAGTCGTATTGATGTGGTCATACTATACCGAAATACACAGAGTTTCTGAATACAACTTTTGAGGGGAACATCTGACCTTTGGTAGTGACAGCTTTGAACAAAAAAAGTACTGTTTATTATGAGTGTTAATAATATTTACGTTCGTGTTTTTTATGCATAATTGCAGACCCTCCAAAACGGCTGTTATAAGAATGTTTTCAAAACAAGCAAGATTCTATGCACTTGCTTTAATTGAAGTTTAAAGTCTTCTAACTCATCAATACTCAAACAAACATTAAAAGAATTCAAACATTTCAAAAATAGTAATTTTCGAACTCTATTCAAGGCTGCAATTATGCAGCCGACCGTACAAAACGTCTTTGAAATGGATCAAAAGGGTTAGGATGGACATTTGGGGATTTTTGCACCCTCTGGATATTTTGGTAATTGGACAATATGAACGTAAACGGTCACTTGAAACACCAATGGACGGATGCAACGTCATAGATACGTGAAAATTTATAAACGAATATTAAGAGGAAAGGGTACCCACGCTCCCTCCATACAAACGTAGTCGACTGTTTCCTCCCTGGATAATGACACTGTAGCAAATATTTTTGTTGTATAAAACTTATATAACTGCCATGACCATACGCCTATGTTTTTTTTTTTTTTTCATTTTCTAAATAACATAGAACTAAAGATTTAAAAAATAAAAAAAACACAAAACATAGAATCATGGTCATGGCAGTTTTAAGTTTTATGCAACAAAAATATTTGCTATAGTGTCATTATCCAGGGATGAAACAGTCGACTACGTTTGTATGGAGAGAGCGCCGGTACGGTACCCTTTCACATTAAGAAATAAGATATAGCAAATCCACTACAGTCAACAAGAAGTGAAGCGAAGTGGAACTTGCGTACCTCTGACAAAGATGAGTTGGATTAACTACATCTGTCAGAACTGTGTCAACTAAGGGAAAGATAATTCACAAACTTACTACGATGGAGTTCTTAACTTGACCTGACTTTGTTTATTTTACCTATGTTAAAGTAAGGTCGTAAAGGAAAGGATTAGTCGTAATTGGACCCAAAACCAAAATGGTCACGCTTTGGTCCCATTAACTTAACATACAGCTAATTAGGTATCTTCTAGACACCGCGTGTTACATCTTAGGCCGCATCGTCACCTACCATCAGGCAGGTGTGATAATGGTTAAATGCTTAACTAACTTAACTATATTAACACGCTTTTATTAGTTTCACCTGTATGTTTGCTTGTTTGTATGTAACCGACTCCTTTGGGCACGATTTTGCCCCACTTAGAATGATCAGATTTAATTCAAACTTTGCACACTTGTCAAAGACCGATGACAATGCAATATTATGATAACATGGTGCTGATCTGATGATGGAGCTGGAAGGTGGTCATAGGAACTTCGCAATGAAACGACACAACCCCATCGAGTTTGGGCTCGTTAGAATCGTCTTGACGAGTAGTTTGGCTTTCAATGGTGACCAGGGTCTGATGATGGAAATGGAAGGTGGTCATAGGAACTTCGCAATGAAACGACACAACCCCATCGAGTTTGGGCTCGTTAGAATCGTCTTGACGAGTAGTTTGTCTTTCAATAGTGACCAGGGTCTGATGATGGAACTGGAAGGTGGTCATAGGAACTTCGCAATGAAACGACACAACCCCGTCGAGTTTGGGCTCGTTAGAATCGTCTTGACGAGTAGTTTGTCTTTCAATGGTAACCAGGGTCTGATGGTGGAACCGGAAGGTGGTCATAGGAACTTCGCAATGAAACGACACAACCCCGTCCAGTTTGGGCTCGTTAGAATCGTCTTGACGAGTAGTTTGTCTTTCAATGGTAACCAGGGTCTGATCTAACAGATTTCGGTAATAAAGACCAAAAAGTATAAAATAAATTAATAGATTAAAAAAACTAAAAAAACACGCTTTAAAAAAAATCCAACTAAAAAAATAGAAAATAAAATTTAATTTTGGATTTAGAATATTGTAAATAGTAAGCGTGTTACATTGTGATTGCAAAAGAAAAATAATGAAGGTGTAGCATAACAATGTAACACGCTTACAATATTCTAAATCCAAAATTAAATTTTATTTTATATTTTTTTAGTTGGATTTTTTTTAAAGCGTGTTTTTTTAGTTTTTTTAAACTATTAATTTTTTATAGCTTAACTATCATTTGTAAAAAAAGTTCTATCCTAATATTATACAGGGTTATTGTAATATTATACAGGTTACGACTTTAAGAAATTCGAAAAAAAAAAAAGAAAAATTGAGGTTATGTAAATTCGAAAAACTGCAGATTTTTTAAAAACAATATGTCATTCAGACTAAGAACAGTAGATGAAACTTTAAAAAAAGTAAAATTTTAAGGTTAACGACATCTCCGTTTAAGGAACAGCTGATTTGCAGGTAAACCTAACCACAAAAAAGTCGTAGAACATATGTTGTTTGTTTAGGTGCACAGAAGTAGCCCTCAACGGCTTGCTAGTATAATTTCCAATAACCCGGTATATATTATAAATATGTTTGTGTGTGTGTTTGTAACTCCTTCACGCATAAACTACTAGACCGATTGCGATGAAACTCGGTATATAAATAGCTGGGTTTTTTTTAGTTTTTTTTATTTATTTATCTAAAAAAGTAAACACACAATACATACGCAATACATACGCTATATTTATTTATTGACGTGACAACGTCTTATAAATTGGTTTGCCGGGTGACACTTCAAGAAACTGCGTTACGCTCCGCTGACGTTATGCGCTCACAATGAGAGCGAGTGAGAGGCACGCGGGCATGGTTAGCCCGCCTAAGAGCGAGAGAGACAGACATAAAAAGTGAAAGGCACGCGTCCCTTCCACTCGAGCACAGTTGTTGTCACGTAAAACTTTCGCCCGTATACCGACTTTACAGGCAACCAGTTTTTTTTTTTATTAATACATACGCTATTTTTATCCCAATATTTCCACGGACGTATGAGGATGGCACAGCTAGTTCAAAAACAAAAGATCTATCTACTCACAACTAAGACCACAATTCACTCGGTCAATTTTCGTCGCAAACTTATCGAATAACGTAGGAGTTATTAACGTGAATGTCACGTTATTTCCACGATATGATTGATTGAGATTAATAAATAAGAAAATATTATGGAGTAAATAGATAAGACAATTTATCATTAAGATCGATAGCTTGACTATAGTTTTCTGTCATGCGGGTTAAGCAACTGACGACCAATGTGGCGCAACGGGTTCAATTCCCACCAAAAAACGAAATAAATTTATCTACACTAATATTATGAAGTCACATCCTGGATGGATTCTTATCATTAAAAGGTACGGAGATGTATCATAGTATGCCTTACCGCACAATTTATGCTTTACAAAAGTTTTGAATTTGTTAATGGACATGTCATATATATCTTTAGGTAACTTATTATAATAGAGCACACATGTACTATTAAACGACCTGATTATTTTCCGGAGCCTACTACCAGGCAAGGTCATCCCTATTTCTTAAGTTGAAATTATCAATATCGCTATTTTTGCGTGAAGTATCAGAATTTTTGTGAACGTAGAGCAAGTTTTCGTAAATGTATTGTGAATAGAGCGTTAATATATTTATCTCTTTAAATAAGGGAAACGTTTCAAGTTTTCTAATTATATTTAATCCTAATCTTATTCCGTTGTCTGTTCACCATAACACAAGCCTATTTGCTTAGCTTGGGGCTGCTATTTATTAATAAAGCCTTTTCACGTGTAAAAACAAAATAAATAAGTCATAAACATGCCACGTCATAGATATGCTCCCCGCGTAACTCTCCCGATCCCGTAGGAATATCGGGATAGAAAGTAGCTTATGTTACTGTCAATAAATCAATGTATCCTCATACCAAGTTTCATCAAAATCGGTGAAGCAGTTTCGGAGCCTTTTCGTTACAAACAAACTAAAAAACAAAAAATCTTTCCTCCATAAAATATTACTAGCTGTCCCGGCATACGTTGTTTTGCAATTTACAAAACAAAGGAAAAAAAAATGTTGTTCGATTCTCAGACGTAATGAACACCTACAGCTACACAAAAAAAATCATACTAATCGGTTCAGTCGATTAGTATGATTTTATAAACACGAGAATTTTATACATATAGATAAAGATATAGATTAATATAGATATACATAAACAAGACGCAAGGGATTGATATTTACACGGGTAAAACCGCTGGACAACGCTAGTTATTTTACATTATATTTTTAATTAATTTGATACCGTCTCGTCATCCCGAAGGGTTGGAGTAGGCCATCGGGAAAAAGATTGTTATCCCAATTCAAAAAATATTGGCGATCGGTGACTTGCGATTTTAATCCTTAAAGTGACTAGCGTATAATTGATTTTGCTGTAAACATTTGTTAGTGATTAATTATTCAGGAGAAAAAAAATATGCTGGTATTATTAAAAAAATATAATGTTCCAGTTTTGTTTGTTGAGGTTAAGCAACGTTGACCACGGGTGATGGGCAATCGACTTAAATATGGCTACGGTTTTTGTCAGCAGAATTAAATTAAAAGCGGATTACTATGTCGCATTCGTAGGTGGTCACAGGTGCGTGGGTACGCAATGGTCCCATTATCCAATCTGATTTGGTCCCATTTTTTTTTTTTTTTTTTACTTATGATAGGTCAGCGTTTGACTACTATCACACCTGCCTGATGGTAGGTGACGATGCGGCCTAAGATGTAACACGCCTTCCTAGAAGATACCTATTCACTAGCGACTTGAAGACCCCCAAATTGTACACGTCAGGAAAGACAGACGCAGGCAACCGATTCCATTCCCTTGCAGTACGAATAAGGAATGACGAAGCAAAGCGCTTAGTGCGAACGTCTGGTATTTGGTCCCATTCCCATCATCATTTGGTCCCATTTGAAAGTGGTCCCATTAGAAATGAATATGATAACGTTTACTAGACAAACACACGCCATTATAAGAGAAAATCAATAAACAGAAAAATCAATTAAAAACAGTACCAAAATTTTTTATTTAGGTTATCTAAGGAGCTGTGTGCCACTAACCAGCATTTTGCATTTATTTGTACTGGGAACCGATCAAATTGAAGAATTAAAAGAATATTTTAATTGCAATCTTTTAATGAATAATAAAATAATATTTTAATTTCATACCTAATAAATTATACAGTATTACTTTGCATTTGGTTCCATTCAAATAAGGTGCCATTCGCATTTGGTCCCATTCGAAAGTGGTCTCATTCAAAAGTGGTCCCATTTGCATATGGCAAGGAAGTTGTAAAGGTAAACTTAAATTTCAAAAGCACAACTGGAAGCAATTAAGCAATTACTTCAAATAAACATTCAATTAAAGTAAGGTTTCGTATGTTTACTCAAAGTGAAAACTTAGGAAAGCTCCGGACTAACTTTAGCTAAGTTTAATTATAGCTTTATTGTTTGGAAATTCTGTGTGAAACTTTAATAGGTTAGAAGAATCACCTGCGAAAACAAATTCAAAAATATTTAAATATAAAATTCAAAATTTTGACTGACTGTCTGACTTCTTTTCCTTCTCGTATAGTGGTGTGGCTCACCTATTGTTAGAGTTTTCAGATCGTCCTAAGGCCTCTAACTTGACCTAACGACTGCTACTAGAGGTAGCAACCGGGACCAACGGCTTAACGTGCCTTTCGACGGAGGGGCTCACGTAAACACATTTTTCCACACTACTAATTGGCCACACATCGAAGTAATGACCGCGCCAGGCGTCGCTTAACCCGCACGACCGTAAACGATCAGCTCGCTTAGCTGTGAGCCTCCTCTTCTGACTAATATGGCTAATAACATAGGCAAAGAAAGAATTTCAGAAAATTGAACCCCTACGCGGACGAAGCGAAGCTCGATATTTCATTGCTGTTACAAGCATCATTTTCACGAGACGTAGATTTAGTTTAAGTATACTGCAATACCGATATCGGCATTCGCATAATATCGATACCCGTAATAATCGTGTTTAAAGCAAACTGTTTGGGACCGTGTTTGCGTAGCGCCGATTGAAATCTACCCTCCATTTAATAAGCTCTAACGCGAATCCGTTCATAGCTCGTGTAAATATAAGGGGCGAGTAGGGATGGACAGTTTAACTCTTCATTTTATCGATAAGTATCGATGATTTTAATATTCTATTATTTCGTGTAGGTTTTTGGTTGAACCTTAGAATCGTCCTAGCAATCTGCGGCCAAAGTGGGACGAGTTGCAGGTATTTTTTTTGTTTTAAATTTGATTGGTCGAGATTTATCAGGCAACAAAATTGAAGTCGATTGAGTTGATTGGAATTTAAAGTCGCTCAGCGAGCTATGGAGAGAGCTATGCTCGGTGTTTCTCTGCGGGATCGAATCCGGAACGAAGTAATTCGCCAGAGAACTAAAGTGATCGACATAGCTCAACGGATTAGCAAACTGAAGTGGCAGTGGGCTGGTCATATCTGCCGCAGGACTGATAATCGTTGGGGTAAACTTGTCTTGGAGTGGAGACCGCGAATTGGCATACGTAGTGTAGGACGCCCTGTGACCAGGTGGAGCGACGATATACGCAAAGCGGTGGGCAGTGAATGGAGAAGAAGAGCCGAAGATCGGGCTCAGTGGCGTATCTTGGGAGAGGCCTACGTCCAGCAGTGGACTGATACCGGCTGATGATGAAAATTGAAGACATTTAAAACTTCAATAACTTAATTACACTTTTAAAAGTTACAAAAAATGTAGGAATATATGGATAACCTACATACGGTCCTATCTAACGTCTTCCACGCATAAAAATGTAGGAATATATGGATAACCTACATACGGTCCTATCTAACGTCTTCCACGCATAAAAATGTAGGAATATATGGATAACCTACATACGGTCCTATCTAACGTCTTCCACGCATAAAAATGTAGGAATATATGGATAACCTACATACGGTCCTATCTAACGTCTTCCACGCATAAAAATGTAGGAATATATGGATAACCTACATACGGTCCTATCTAACGTCTTCCACGCATAAAAATGTAGGAATATATGGATAACCTACATACGGTCCTATCTAACGTCTTCCACGCATAAAAATGTAGGAATATATGGATAACCTACATACGGTCCTATCTAACGTCTTCCACGCATAAAAAAAATAAAAATAAAAATGTTTTTAACTCTGCCCATTTAACAATCTAAATGATAATTTATCGATAATTAATATACTCGTAGCTCTACAATGAAACTCTTCACATATTTCATTAACGTAAGAGATTGAGCAAAAAAGAAAGATAATAATTGGCCTTTATAAATACACTTAATTAGCCCATTTAAAACCGGATTTAAATTTAATATAACAACATTAAACCTCATAATGGTTTCACGATACCGTTACATTTGTTGCTTATTTTCTTATTCATTTAACTGAATTTGTAGCAAAATATAGCGAATGGTCCGAAATTACAAACGTTTTGCCAAACGCCCGCTTGATGTCTAAACGAAATTTCTCACCTATTGACGTACAGTCAACACGCGCTTTCCACGTTTAAACCACTAATATTTCTGAAGTTCGCTGCTCCACTGCGTATTTCTCCTCTGAAGAGTTACTGAAATACTTTAGACTTGCTTAATTAAAAACAAAATAGTTAATTAAAATTTATCAAATTCACTCGCTGAAAATAACTTGTTAAGCCTCTTAACATTGTTCCTGTAATATAAAAATGTTTGTTTCAAAGTTGGATAAAAACAGTCTGGATACTTTCTATTGGCCGATAGTGATCCTCTTAAAAGCAAACAAAACAAGCAAAATTTAAAAAAAAATGGTTGTCTGTAAAGTCGGTTTACGGACGATAATTTTACGTGATAACGTCATAAGAAAACATTGATGGTAACCATGGCAACGATAAAACGTTGCTATAGTTACCTTGTCAATAACATGAGGCGTTCCAGTAACGACGCGTGACGTCACACTTTTTTGAGATTGCAGGTGTTCACTAATTTATAAAACGTTATCACGTCAAAAATGAAGACAAACTATAAAGAGGGTCAATGACAATGAAATTAAAACCCTTGAGGTACGCTCCTTCCAACCAAAAATAATAACTTAAATTGATTCATAAACAAAGAAGTATAAAATTTCAGTAGAACCTTAGTAGAACTAAATAACCTTCCTTCCTATAGCTACAGTGCTTTATGAGATAAAAGTACAGTCATCAAGAAAAGCCTTTAATAGTTTATACTTAATAATAATTTTATATGTTTTAGAAACTTTATTATTTTTATTTGAACGTTAAATATTTTAAGCAGGTATTTGGTATGTTTGGATCGTAGGTATAAGGGACAAGTTCAATGACGATATATTTTTTAAACTAATAAATAAGAAAAATAAAGATTAGAGATTTCTACTTGTCTGCGTTCGTTTAAGCTCCAAAACATTTATTATGGCATAAGTTAACCATCATTATTGTTTAAAAAAATTGCCATTAGGATGAACGGGTACCGGCGCTCTCTCCATAGTAGTCGACTGTTTCCTCCCAGGATAATGACACTAGCACAAATATTTAGTTGCATAAAACCTATAACAGCCTTTTGTAACTGGTTTTTTTTCATTTTCTAATTATGATAGAAATTAAGATTTAAAAAATTAAATAATAAACAAAACATAGAAGCATGGTCATGGCAATTATAAGTTATATGCAACAAAAATATTTGCTATAGTGTCATTATCCAGGGAGGAAACAGTCGACTACGTTTGTATGGAGAGTCCGTCGGTACCCTTTCCTCTTAAACAAACTGCTGAAAAATCTTTCTATACAGAATGGACCCCCTAACCCACCTCCCGGCAACAGGAAACTATGTCATACCAGTCAAAGGTACCTATTCAACCATCCACGGCTTAATAAGAACGCTCATTAAAACTGACTGAAACTAGACTACTGTGACCATGTGAGCAGTGCCCTCTCTTAGCGACTGCAGGATACGGGGGAACGCCTTAATATTTTTTTCTCTAGAGCTATTAAAAATTTCGTAATTGTAAACTTCTTTAGCGCGGTACGCATATATTGAGATGAGATAAAATCTCTGAATTCGTTACCAAGACGTACTTTGACAGCTACGTCAGTATCGGCTTCAAACAGTACTATATTTTCGTCGCTCGGTAATAAGACAGTGGCTTGGTGGTTTTGAGCGCTACTTAATACTTTAATGAATGTTGGTTTGAATCTCACCGAACACTTTAGTTGTTGCTTGAATATGTTTCCGTACCGTTTTTTTTTTCGTAATTTTGAGGTTATGTTTATCCGAAAATCAGCTGTTTTTGGGATTAGAGGTCATTGACCTTCGAAATTTCCTATTCCCTTAGTTCCTTCTTGAATAATGTCTTCGCTCCGTATCAGAAGGTCTATCAAGGAAAATGACGTAGATTGCAGAACGTCGGCATATTAAAACGTCTATAAGGTGGCAATGTCTTGAGTGGCAAAACGACTTACTAGCAAAACGTCCAAAATTCCCCTACAGCAGTCTTTATTTTTATACAACCAAAGTTTGAAATACAATGCTCCTCTGTTGTCCATCTTTCTTAAAACTAACTATGGAAACCTGATCCTCTAAAAACCTGTAAATCACAGAGGCATGCGTACAGCAAAACTTGGTTTTATGAAAAAATAATGAATGCTATAGAGGTAAATCCAGGAAGTAAATAGCGGAATACAATTTGTACGGGGAACGCCCTGGTAGGTAGGTCTTAAGGTAAAATACTGGGTTAACATTTAATAACTATTTACTCAGGATTTACTTAATACTTATTTACCTACCAAAGTTTAAATTAAAACTATAAACTTCCTTACCTTGACTGCGGAACCCATTGTTATCTTTTTAGGGTTCCTTACGATGCGGCCGCGACCCTAAACTAACCAGATACAACTGAGATTTATCGCCGAGGGTTCCATTTTATATTCCTTTGAAAACGGACACGGTACTGTCGCTAACAAAATTTTTAATAAAAAGGTTTTTTCCAAACACAAACTTAGTACATTCTTACTATAATAATTGCACAAAAATACCCCTAAATCTTAGTAAAACAGAAATAGAAAAAATCCCTATTTTGAAAATATACGCATTTTAAACTTTTGAAGGTACTTTCTATTTTTGAAAAATATTGGCACCTATCTGGCATCTGTCAAAAACAAATGACGTTAAATCAGCAGAATGACGCAGAAATCAATTGAAAATAATAAATCCTGACATTTTCATTCACGTCACTGAATTTCTTAGTAGTTACATTTTTTTTCCACGGCAGAAGAAACGAGGTAACCCTTGGACTTGGTATACATACCTACGGCCCACGTAAAGTGTTTGAACTACAATTCGCATTTATATCATGTAGTAAGAAAAAAAATAAAGCGTTTGTCTTGAACTGTACTTTTGTAAGTCGGTAAAGGAATTTCAATGCGATTTTTTGTGACTCCGAACGCGTGTAGCTTTCGGTGAAAAGTGTTTGGTCTATTGAAATAAAATAAAAGGCAACAGGTGAGAAGCTGATTTATATACGTTTATTGAACGTTATTCAGGAATTTAATTTAATTTTGAGATCGTCACGCAGCGCCGGGATACGATAAATGAGGTTGAGACAGACCCTGAAAAGCGTAGCGTGACGATCGTTTTACCCGACTACTGCACGAAACAAAGGAGTGGTAATGTGTTTATCAGTCTATGTATGTATCTATGTATGTACAGTATGGGTCATATGTAAATTATCAGTTTGCTACAATAATACTATCAACAAGTATTGGAGTTACGACCTTCTTCTAATAGACGTTACACACAAACTTAAACACTTGAATTAAAAGTACTCAGTGTGATTATTATTTTGAACATGTTAGTTACGTCTTTAGTTGGCCGAGAAGTATAAGCCACCACCCGCTACACCAACCGACGTGGGTTCGATCCACAGGTTACGTTGTTAAAATGTTCAAATAGTGCTGTACAGGATTGTAAACGTTACGGTGGGCAGAGACTTTTGACCGTGGATTGTATGTGTATGTATGTTGGTTCCTTTTTTGTACACGTGAAATGTATTTAATACCAGTCAGAAAAGAATGGGGAACGCTTTCGAAAACCAAATGTAACGCATGTAACGACATAAATGCGTTATATATAACGCGTAACGGATGCAAGGAAAGAGTATTTAGACAACCTGACCTCTTTCTAAGATCTAATAAATAGGTTAGATAACATGCTAAATGCTATATGCTACATCTGTCAGAATTCTGTCGACTGTATGTAAAATGAGACGTTTCACAAACTGCTCTATGTTCGGAATCGGGCATAACTTCTTTGTTTATAAACCGACTTTTTTTTTCTATCTGCTATCGACTCTTTCAGTCATAATCAGATTTGAAGATATTTAGAGATTCAGCGCATAATGAAGGTCGATCTGCAATTTTGTTGCCTGACTGTGTAGTGTGTATCACATAATACTACACCATAATTATTGATTCCATAAATAAATTACTTAACGCTTTTCTTGATGACTATACTTTGACATTTTAATTATAAACTTTTTAAATGCAAGTACTGATATTGTATCAAAAAAATGGAAAGAGTTGATGGAAATATTTTCTTGGTCCCTTAAACTCGTCCTATTTAGTCCGTAAATATTTAGGACGAAATGAAGGGTCACTTAACGCACCCAAACAAAAACGACGTAGTTGTTTAACCGACTTTATTAAAACGAGGTTCTGCTTTTAGACCGTACAAACAAAGGGACGTGCTCTGAATTCCTTTCTACGTAGATATCGATATTCGAACTCTCATGTTTTCTTTGCAGTATTTTAGGATCAGATTTACCGAAAAAAGGGGCTGTTTTTCCATCATACTTATCGTGTGGTTTCTGGGTAAACAAACAAAGTCTAATAAAGTGGCAACACAGCTTTTTTTTATAATAAATAGGTCAGCGTTTGACCACTATCTCACACGATGGTAAGTGACGATGCGGTCTAAAGGCTTTTACACACGTCCCGATTTGGTCGGGAGTACATTGTTACCCTAGGATTGAAAGTCACTTATTTAGTGCCGAGACGGAGCTTGGCGCTGGACGTAGCGAGGGCGCTAATAGTTCGAGTTCAAACTGAATTCGATTAATCAGAAAAAAACCTACTAAGTACTAATCTCTGGCAGTATTCATGAGCCGTGCGAAGTCATAATGGTTGCTTAATTGCTTTAGCAAGGAGATTAGGTTTTTCAAGTTCCTAATGTGTAATGATAATGATACAGGATATTGGCTATTTGTACAAGCCGTGCGAAGCCATAATTTGACATAACAGCTGTCAGTGAAAGCGATTCTCCCTAGGGCTGAAAGTTTCACTTTCAACACCTTTAGACCTACTTTCGGAGTATGAGTAATGAAAAATACTAATAGGCTTGTGGTCAAAGACCCCCAAACGGGGACCTTCGAGGGACCTGTGTGAAAGTAGGAAGACGGCAGTGGAACGAATAGGCACCTAAACTGCTGGACCGATTTTGATGAAACTTGGTATGAGCATCCATTCATTCGTTTTCGTTCGTTTGTTCTATATTATGCGATATATTCGGAAGTAATCTATAGATTAGGGCAAGGAGAAGAAGTAGCCGGCATCATCATCACATAGTATAAAACAAAGTCACTTTCCGCTGTGTGACCCTATGTATACTTAGATCTTTAAAACTACGCAAAGTATTTTGATGCGGTTTTTTTAATAGATAGAGTGATTCAAGAGGAAGGTTTATATGTATAAAACATGCATAATATAGTCGTGCGAAGCCGGGACGTGTCGCTAGTTTACATATAAAACGTGATTTCATTTCATAGGTAAGTATTATACCTTACTACCTATCAAGATTGTCAACTCCCCAGCGGCCAGGGGAAACCCTGTAAATATTTTCCTGTTACATCTTGTTTGACAAGGGTGCCTCGACCTTCCGAAAGTAGGTATAGTCGACTAAAATACCTATTCTTGTTGATTGAAAGCCTTCGAATATTTCTCTAGGTAAGATTTCTTGCGATTCGGAGATTTAATTTTGATAGCTATTAGTAATCTGTTTTAGATATCTTTCGTAGGTAAAGATTTTAATATAGATAAGGATGTTTGTTTTAGCAAAGGACAATGTCCATTTCCTTAGAAAATGTTCGTTCCAAAACTGTTTTTTTTTTTTTGGCCTACTGTCTACCCGCGATGGGGTAGCCCGCGACTCTAGCTACGTCCTATCCGTTTCTCCCTGACAGCAGTCCAAAACTGTTTGAGGGCTTGCACTAAAACATTTTTGGATTAAACATCTTCTTCGAAGAACAAACGAAGTTCCTTATCGCGGATTATGGCGAGGGGACCTAGCCGTGAAATGTAACGCGTTACGAAAATAAGAAACAAAAAACCTTAAGAGAAAGAGAGAATGTTGAAAAAAAGAAGGTAAAGGGACTTTGTTCCAAACGCGTGTCTCGCGGCATGTTATTTGTTTTAGCATGTAATTGTCAAAAAAAAAAGTATATAAGTAGTATATCCGTTGTCTAGCACCCATAACACAAGTCTAGTTATTTAGCTTCGGGCTAGATGGCGATGTGTGGAATGTTCTGCAATATTTATTTTATCACTACACAGTATAAAAAAGTCACTTTCCGCTGTCTCTCCCTATGTATGCTTAAATCTTTAAAACTACGCAACGGATGTTGATGCGGCATTTTTTAATAGATACGAGTGATTCAAGAGGAAGGTTTATATGTATAAAACATGCATATTATAGCCGTGCGAAGCCGGAGCGGGTCGCTAGTTTATCTATACCTAGTCCTATACCTAGTCTAACCTGAAAAAACTCGTCAACTAAGCGAAGGGTTTCATCGCAATGTTTTCCTTCACCGTAAGGGCAATGGTAATAGCGTACAAAGTTAATCAAAGTTATTTAATAAATATACCAATATATTCCAACAATTTCAAACTTCATTAAATCAAAAGCAAGTGAATCCGGAAACGTTAACTAGTCAAACAATCAAATTCACATTTCGCACTGAAAAGTTTGTAACTTCTAAATTCATCGCTACCTTTGTTATTTTGTACCTTATTATTATGTGTATTAGAGTGTAAAATTCAATAAAGTTCAAGACTTATTAATTAAAGTTTTGATAAAATTTATGATTTATGTACGTGTTAATTAATTATTATGTAGGTAATTAAAGTTATGATGTTTGTACATAGCTTTATACAGTGTGTAATAAAAAGCCCGTTAGCCCTCTGAAGCTCTATAGGTATAGTAGGTATAATAGGTACATCCAGGACATAAGAAGAAAAAAAAAAGAATTATTTTGATTTCCATTTTTTTAATATTATGTATTTATTTACACCATTTAAATACTTTAAACCTATTTCGCATAATTTGGGAAATCCCCCTTATTAATTTAAGAAATTTCCAAATTGTGGCAACACCTTTATCGGCAGCCAGCCTAAATATGAGTAATGGTGTTGTTGTATTTTGTAAATTACCTACCCTGGGTAAATTAGGGTATACTTAATTTAAATATTAATAAAACAAAAACATTTTTTTCTTTTGTTTTGGGAAACTTCTGTGTTTACCTGCATGTAAGAGGGAGGACTTAAAGGGTTTTTGTGACACACTGTATAAAAAATGATAAAAAATATGTTTTAGACTAAAAAATAAAATAACATTTCAATTTCTAACCGAGTCATTGTTTAAAAAAAATTGTTACTTACAAAAAAAAACACGGGTTTTGATTATGCAATTCTTTAAAAAAAATGCAATGTCAATGTTAAAATTCTAATTTCTTATCTCAGGGAACTCAAAAACTGCACCTTCTCTAAAACTTTTTATCCACAACTACCCGCAAAGTTATTTCGCCTCATTTAAATTTCACATAACTCTGGTTTTTGCAGTTTAAAGAGAATTTAATACGGAGAGAGAATAATTTAAAGACAAATTCTAGCGGTTTAAAATGTTGAGTATTTATTTTTTGTTAAGATTAGGTATAGGGAGTTTTGTGAAATTTCTTAGTAATCTAAGCGGTTTCAAAGGCGTAATTTTGAAAAAAAAATTGCGAGCTCTAATTGTCCCTGTTTTAGCAAGGCATATTACTATACATAAATGTTCTATAGTTATATTTATAGTTACCTAAAAATAAGCTATTTCTTTTGATTTTCCATATTTTTTCATATTATGTTTCTTACCACGTAGGTATTGATTTCTATCAATATTATCACACTCCGGCATGGTGACCATTGTCCCAACTGATTCGTCGAACCTCCTCGGTTGGTGCAAATAAATAAACCTACAATTAATAAACCCATCTAAAATCAGAACCATTTCTTGAAATTACAAAATGAACATCTTCACTCACAACTTTGAACCCTATACCAACAACATTAAGACCTAAATTAAACCAAAACAATTGACTCTAAGACCTAAATTAAGATCAAACGAGTTAGAACCCTATATTATAGACATTAAGACGTAAATTAAGATAAATGAAAACAGTTAGAAAGTTAGTTTCTCTAGTAGAGTAAGCCTGGAGTCTGGACTCAGTTGACGTTGGTTGGTAACTAGTTTGAAACAATACGAGTGGAAAATAGGAAGTTTATAGTTTCCTGGTAAATGTTTAGTTGGAACATTTATGTCTATACTGCAGTTAAGGCGCATTTCGACGCTAAAAGCATAATGCCTGTTGCATATAACTAAAATTTTTCGCCCTTATCCCAAATTATTGTGTCGGCGCAGTATGACTTCTTTCTTCCATTCACTCCTATCAGTCGTCATCTCATCGTTCCCATTCATCTCTCTCATATCTTGTCTCACACAGTTCATCCATCTTTTCTTTAGTCGTCCGCTTTCTCTCCATCTCTCCATATTCATACTCATCACTCTTCTAGTCACGCGTGCGTCTCTTCGCTACTTTCAGGTTTCCTCTAATATACTCGTACCTTAAAAGCCAAAAAGCTTTCTGCGCTGGTCACAGGCTTAAAGAATCCCAGCTGGGGAACGGGTAATGCGTTGGAAAATGAAATACCCTGTACTCACTTTTGAGAGCCCCCAAGAGAAGCTTCCCCCGAGTTTCAATCTGAAATGAGGCAATCACTCTACTGATTCGGGACTCTATTATGCTGTTGTAGACAAACAATAAGTACATTGCACCAATGGTGGCCATTGCTATTATGGAGCCCCCTTTCAAGATGCTGCGCCAACGGCCATTTGTGCCCTATCCAGGTGATAGGGCATTTGAAAGACCTGACTAAGGTTAACCGCAATTGCAGTGGCCAATAATTGGCCAGGTCAAAAATAGAAAAGTAGAACATAAACTAACACAAAAAGAAGAACCAATGTGTTTTTGCTGTCTGTTACCGGAACGGTTATGTTAACGTATATTGATAACTTTCGCTGCCTCCTTCGAAGCGGATCGATACAATCGTGCGCACACGCCACTTCCTATCTTTGTGCGGTTTTTTATTGAAAGATTTATACTTTTACTATATGTGCTGTTAAGGTTATTAAACTAATCGGAAGCTGAATGTGTGAATTGGTATGTTGATCGTGGGAGTTAAGCAACTTATAGCTACGATGGGCGTCTCTCTCTTCATAAACTTAATTTAGCCCCTAGCTGTGAGCTGCTGATGATGATGATTTATACAAATAATTAAAAATATAACTTAAATACAAATTACCTACACTGATATTAAAAAAAATAAAGATTTTTTGTTTGTAACGAATAGGTTCCGAAACTACTGGACCGATTTTGATGAAACTTGGTATGAGGATACATTGATTGATTGGGAGTAACATTTTTCCCGATATTCCTACGGGATCGGCAGTTACGCAGGGGAAACCGCGGAGAGCTGCGCGTTAATTATAAATTTATTAATAAAAAAAATATTATAAATTATTAATCGATGTCCCTTGATGCTCAATAGACTGGCGCTTGGTTGTATGGCAATTCCTATCCGATGTCAGTAAGGACAAAATAGCATTCAACCCCTAATATTGCCCATAAATTCTTCCCCAAACAAAATCTCATCAATCAACATTTAAAAGGGGTCATATATTCGCTATTTTTCGCCATTTTCCAACATTTGTGGGGTCGTTGTATCGCCTCTAAGGGCTATAATATTTGAAGGATAGTCCCGTACTACAAAATAAATGGGTCATATGTTATCGTTCATGAACTGAACAACACTTTAAATATTTTATGTTGTGAATGAGATTTAGGTTGACTTGCACAACGAAAAATAAATTGATTTAAGACCTTAAACAAACCATAAACAAAGTGTCGAACTGATTAAATAATATTCAACTTTGTGTTTATTGAAATAGTATTTAACTTGCGACCCGTCCCGGCTTCGCACGGCTATATTATGCATGTATTATACATATATACCTTCCTCTTGAATCACTCTATCTATTAAAAAAACGCATCAAAATCCGTTGCGTAGTTTTAAAGAATTAATACATACAAAGGGATATAGGGACAGAGAAACCGACTTTGTTTTATACTATGTAGTGATTATAAATTACCTGTTAAATGCGTTTAGCTAAAATTTTGCTAAATTTGTTTAGGCAAAATGTCATGCATGCCATTTTAAAGCTTATGCTATTTTTTTAACACAAAATAAAAAACAATCATAAAATAATGTAAAAAAAAATGGCCGAAATACAGTGAGCAAAATTGGCAAAAAGAAATTAAAAAAAATTAGAAGAAAAAATCATCAAAACCGTTTTCAACCTCAAACTTAAAAAAAAATTCGTCGAAATCGGCCTAGTAGTTTCAAAATAAATTAAGTACAACAAAAATCCAAAAAGAAACATATATTTCCTTTCTTATTAGTAATAGAGAAACATATCCACTTAATACTGACTATTCTAAATATTACGTAAAAATTCGCAAATAAATTCCTGACTCACACACACAGCACAGCGCGACGCAACAAATAATCTAAAAATACAAGGCATCCGGTCGCAATGTGTCAATTCTGACACAGAACTGTCAATGTCACGTTTTGACAGCTGTCACGCACGGGAGAGAACGAGACGGGTAACGTCCGGAGAACATGACTACGTTAATTATAGGTACGAGTAGTTTCACAATTATTAGAATGCGTTTCATCAAATAGTTTTTATGCCAATCAGGTTGGCTTTTAATATTAGTCACCCTGAATCCAAGGTAGCACATTCAACGTATTAAGGCAAATACTTATTTGCACTGCTGCCAAAATAAAGCCCACCGTCCACTGCCAACTAAAAACTTAGTTTGGCTTAACTCAATTTTTTCAGTTTCCTTAGCTTAGCTGGCATATTTTGCAGTGGACGCACGCACATGTGTGAAAAAATGGCTCAACTATGCGAGCTAAGCTAAACTAAACGGCATAGGAACTATTTGATAAAACGCACTCTAGTTTTAGCTTTTAACCAAAGGGCTGGCTCCTACCTCGGATAGCGTATAAGACAACCTTTTGGGCACTCTTCCTTCCACCCTGGACTTTATTTTTTATTTAATGTAAGCTAGAAAGGTCATTAAATAAATGATTTTTATTATTTAATTGATGTGAATATTTTTCTGTTTCATTAATCAATTACTGGCAATTTGGGAAGAAATTAACCTTAAAAGCGCGACTTCGCGAGTGTCTTCATCCTAAGTTATTTACTGCAAGCTGTCTTCGTGAAAAATCTCACACAGCTTCTTCAGTTTTTCCCGAAATCACGAGCAATGCAACTCTGTTCATCTTAAAAAAAACCTTTTGGAAATTCTAAAATACAATAGTACATTTTGTAGTTTTTTAAAGTGATAGGTCAGCGTTAGACCATTATAACACCTGCCTGGGGCCTTATTCTGCTATTTGGCCAACCATTGTCATTATATCGAGACTCTATTGATATTATATCGAGATTGTGACTTTATTTGGTATTCTGCTAAAGTTTTAATAACATCGTAATAGAATCACTATGGCATCCCAATGGAATGGCAATAGATCCGTCGCTAATGTTGCCTAGCAACATGGTATATGTTGCTAAGCAATATACCGTTTTGACAACTATCGAGATTCCATTAAGCCACGATTGTAGAGCAGAACACAAAAGTGAGTCAGTGGTGTGTCAGTGGTGTCTCAGTGGTGTCTCGATAGAATAGTCAACGTTAGGAGAATACGAATTTGACATGTAATGTCATATTTTTGACATTAAATTTCTATTACGATTATATCGACACACTATTGAAATACAATTGTGTTAGCAGACTTAGGCCCCTGATGGTAGGTGACGATGCAGTCTAAGATGTAACACGTGATATCTAGAAGATACCTGAAGGCCACTTTTGAGACAACATTGTTCAAATTAGAAGTTCTTCGTAAACATTTTTAAAATTAGGTACATAAAATCAAATTACAAAATTAACTAAAATGACGCCACAAAATACCCCCGCCCAGAAATTAATTATAAATTACAAAATTACAGTGTGTAATTGTCCAAATTACATTTCAATATCATTCCGATTGCATTTCAATTAAAACATACCCTCAAAGTAGCTCAAAATACTCTCAAAGTAAGCTTTTTTAAAGAAAAAAAACCTGGCTAGGGATTTTTTGTAAACAACATTGTTCAAATTACATTTCAATATCATTTCGATTACAAAAATGCAATCGGAATCATCTCGCAGTTGTAATCAAAATACAATGTTATCTACGAGAATTGGCCTTCTCTTCACTCGCTAACCCAAGGGTTTCATCACAATGTAGGTAAACCTTCCAAAATACATACTTCAATATTCAATAAAATTAATATAAAAACGGTCAGAGACGTCAATCTTGTCCCATCTTGTTGACATTTACATGACCCGAACTACAAATAATTTATTAAATGAAAAATAAATTTCAATTGACAGCGGCCCGATGGAAATGTAAGGGCACAAGACCCGATACCTTTAGAAAAGGTTTATCCGAATTTTCATTTATAAATATAAAATTCGAAGTTCTGACCGACTGACTTATGTAAATTCTTAAATATAATAAGTAGGTTAGAAAGGACAGACAGTTATTCGACGAATATTCTCGTTTTGATGTAAAGTACGAGTATACCAAGACATTCCCAGAAAATAGAAATATCAAATGAAAATCTTTAATATGTGTTTTAGTTTATTTTTAACCGACTTCAAAAAAGGAGGAGGTTCTCAATTCGGATGTATGTATGTTTTTTTTATGGATGTTCGCGCATATTTTTAATTTTTTTAGTTTACCATTTAATTTTATTTTGTTTGTTTATTCCCTTTCCACGCTTAAACGACTGGGCAGGTTTGGATGAAAATCGGCATAGTGGTAGTTCATGAGATGAAGAAGGACTAAGGATATTTTTTATCAAAAAAATCCCGCGGGAAACCAGCAACTATCCCAAAATTCCCCCGGGAAACGAGCAACTACTATAGAGATATTTTTTTTAAACTACTAAACTATTATATTTATCACAATTCTTCCACAAGATCGGGACTGTGAAACCGCAGGGTTTAGCTAGTCTAAACTAATATTAGATAGATAGATGGAACGCTTTATTGCACACACAAGTAAAATAATAATATAAAATAAAAATAAAATAAAGAGAAAGGTAACATAAAGAATATAAAAATAATAAATAAATAAATAACAATAAAAAGAAAAGCTAATATATAAAAATAAAATAATATAAAGAGAATAAAGAGAAAATATTTTTTGTTTAGAACGAATAAGTTCCGAAATTACTGGACCGATTTCGATGAAACTTGGTATGAAGATACATTAAATCCTTAGGAGTAACATAGGCTACTTTTTATCTCCATATTCCCACGGGAACGACAATTACGCGGGGAAAAACTGGTCCACCCATTGCTAGTATTTTATAAACCCCAAGCAAACTATATTCTAAACTTTCCTAATTAAACATTTTATTTACTTTCTGAAAAACCCTATAATTTTAAAACCCGCTTAGCGACCACTAACTCCAAACAATAGCAAATTAAAAACAAAAAACAATAAGCCAACTAAAATTAATTTAAAACATAAACAACAGTGAAAGATCACAATTAAAAGCCAGGGACAAAAGGCGTTAGCATCGCGTGTGTACTTGTTGGATAATTTATTAGTAAGTGTGTCACTGTTGAGTTTAAATTATGGCGGGAAGCTCGCAGCGGGAGGAATTTAAAATTAAAGAGATGGGGAGCCGTTTATAGTGTAATACACACGGTTAGTTATTTTGACGAATAAAATACAAATACTGCTACAACACTTTCAAAAATTTGGGCGGGTTGCATGAGATAGCGCTTAAAACAAAGGATGATATAGTGTAATACACACGGTTATTTATTTTCACGAATAAAATACAAATACTGCTACAACACTTTCAAAAATTTGGGCGGGTTGCATGAGATAGTGCTTAAAACAAAGGATGATATAGTGTAATACACACGGTTAGTTATTTTGACGAATAAAATACAAATACTGCTACAACACTTTCAAAAATTTGGGCGGGTTGCATGAGATAGTGCTTAAAACAAAGGATGATATTATTATAGTGTAATACACACGGTTATTTATTTTCACGAATAAAATACAAATACTGCTACAACACTTTCAAAAATTTGGGCGGGTTGCATGAGATAGTGCTTAAAACAAAGGATGATATAGTGTAATACACACGGTTAGTTATTTTGATGAATAAAATACAAATACTGCTACAACACTTTCAAAAATTTGGGCGGGTTGCATGAGGTAGTGCTTAAAAACAAAGGATGATATAGTGTAATACACACGGTTATTTATTTTGACGAATAAAATACAAATACTGCTACAACACTTTAAAAAATTTGGGCGGGTTGCATGAGATAGTGCTTAAAAACAAAGGATGATGGCAAGCCAATACAACATACACATACACAAATAAAAAAAATGTTATTGAATTCTCCGTTTTCCTAGATTACAATAAAATTGATAGTATTTTGTGAACTTGATGTGGAAAAAAGATATAAGCAACTAAAGTCACGTGTTTTACATTTTCTTCATCAGCATCTGACGCCATCACTACATCACTATCACTACATAGTATAAAATAAAGTCGCTTTCTCTGTCCCTATTTCCCTATGTATGCTTAAATCTTTAAAACTACGCAACGGATTTTGATGCGGTTTTTTTAAATAGATAGAGTGATTCAAGAGGAAGGTTTATATGTATAATACATGCATAATATAGCCGTGCGAAGCCGGGGCTAGTTACACATATAGGAACTTCAAGAACCTAACCACCTTGTGAAGTAATTTTGTTGGAAGTTTTGCCATTATACTTTAGCTAAATGCCATTAACAGGTTATCTAAAATTAAATTAAATTTTAATAAACACATGGTTGATATAATTTAATCAGTTTGACACTGTTGGTTAAATATGTTTATGTCTTAAATTTATTTATTTTTTGACTGTGCAATTCAACCTAAGTATCTTTAATCAGTAAGGGCAGCTTATATTTTGCTTAAACATATTTAGCTAAATGCATTTAACCGATAATCTATACTGATAAAAAGATTTAAGAGGAAAGATTTTTTGTTTGTAACGAATAGGCTCCGAAACTACTGGACCGATTTAGATGAAACTAGATATGAGGATACATTGATTCATTCAGAATAAAATATGCTGCTTTTTATCCCGATCATCCCACGGGATCGGGAGTTACGCGGGCGAAACTCCCGATCCCGTGGACTTCTAGTCTAAAATATTCTATTTAGATAACTACAAAGTTTGACACTTTGACAGTTGGTTTATCATGCCTAAGGTCTAAAATCAATTTTTTTTTTATTTAGTTACAATATCTTCTTGGATGTTCGCGTATAAAATTACTAGTAAGTATGTCAGTCAACAATTTCCCGCAATATGTGAAGTTTACTAAAGTTTTGCAGTAAACTTTAGTAAGTAAAGCGAGTGTTAGTCAAGTTACGTAGTCCAACTTATCATTAAACTAAAGTTTAAGGTTTAAAATCTTATACACTTACTCTAAAGTCTAAAGCCATTACCGGCAGACACTACTTTTTGAAGGCATATGTTGGTTTATTTGTCTTTAAATTAAAGCTATCGGCCGATCGAAAAGTTACTCAGCGCATGCCTCCAACACAGTTATGAACGATGTGCAATTTTGAAGTTCAGACCATAGTGGCTCGGGAAGACACTTTTTTGTGAATGCCGGTGTTCATCGATTTATAAGACGTTATCACTGAAAAATAGTAAACATAGACTTATCACAAATATTTTCTTTTATTACACGTGTGGATATTGATCATAGCATCTCGGCTTTTGACGCGCACGCGTTCCGCTCGTGCGTCATAAACCGCCTCTATGGAATGATCGATTTACCACACTTATATCGTAATGTACTATTGTTAAATTACAGGTAAGTACTGATTTAGACCAGTTTATTTTAATTTATTTATTTATTTATTTTAAAGGAAAGTCTACAGCTAAGTTTAACATAATAAAACAGAAGAAATAGAAACAGAAAGCCAATTACAGACAATCACAAATAGAAATATACTAAAAATACAAAAAACAGCGTATCGAAAAATAGAAAGTTAGATATATAACAAAATAAATTCAGAAGGTCAATAAAAAGATGAAAGATGAAGATGGTCATTTAAAGATGTAATCTCATCCCATCGCATAGAACAAATATTAACCAAATAAATGTATAAGTACCAACTCGGCCCAACACGGCCCATACCTCAACAGGGTCTACTGTAAAAACATTCGTATTTCATATGATGATAATACTAATCTCTCTATTGTTATAAAAGATAAACGTATTTATCATTAATCCTATTTCATTATAACGCTGAAATGTATTCAAAATATTAAGAGGAAAGGGTACCGGGGGTTTTTTCCATACAAACTATTAAAAACGTAGTCGACTGTTTTCTCCCTGGATTATGACACTAGAGCAAATATTTTTGGTGCATAAAACTTATAACTGCCATGACCATGCCCCTACTTTTTGTTTTTTATTATTTTGTAAAAAAATTTAATTTTAATTTCTATGATAATTAGAAAATGAAAAAAAGCAAAACATAGGGGCATAGTCATGGCAGTTATAGGTTTTATGGCACAAAAATATTTGTGCTAGTGTCATTATCCAGGGAGGAAACAGTCGACTACGTTTGTATGGAGAGAGCGAAGGTACCCTTTCACCTTAAAACCTTTTTTAATACGAGCTGGGTCACGTGGTTTTACCAAAATTAGTTTATCTTAAGTTTTCCTACAAACAGAATAAATAATAGTTACTACCTACCTATAAACTTTATTGACCCATTTTACCTCTTTAGACCCTGGTTCAATGGAGATACTCTACCAAATTAGAGTGCCACTGTGGTGCTTCAATGCAGGACATACCGCACCTTTAATGCCCATCATGCCTTGCACAAGGAAAGACCTAATGGAGGCTACAGACATCGCCGTGAACGTGGTTAGTTACTGGGCCACAAAATGTTTACTGATTGTTCCACTCCCAGTAACTAAAATCTATAAGTCATTGACACAAAAGAAGAAGAAGACTCCTTTAGAGATGGAATTTCCCAAAATCCTTTCTTAGTGCTCCACTACGTCCTAAAACAAACCCTGTTGGTGAAAGAGGGTTAGTCCTCGGTCTAAACTACCTAGATCCACTGCTAGACAGAGTCCTAACCTACCAACCTTGACACCAGGGTTGCCGCAACTGGTCTACTTCCTATCTAGACCCCATAGTCGAATAATTCAGTAAATTAACCCCCTTTGTTGTAATCGGGAAGTGTATACCTAGCGACGTGCCCAAACCTGACGAAGCTCCCAAGTACGCAGGGTGATGAAATCTTGAATTCCAGAGATCGGTTCCCAGGGAGTTTGGATCCCACGTACTTGGATGCTTGAGAAGCCAGAGCACTCACAAGTCTGTCACTAGGTATACTTAGACCCCGACGAGTTGTCGCCAACAAACCCCCATGCGAAGTTTCCGACTTCGCAGCTCTTGCAGTTTTAGAGATTTTTTGATGTGTGTCTTTCTCTTTTATAGTTTAAGCCGCTACAGATAGGCCGCTACAGATAGGCAGCCCCGTAAATACGTCTTCGAGGCAGACCGAGTTGCTGGTGAAGAGAATTAAAACTGGACTCATACACGGCCCACCCTGGCCATAGCTAAAAAACTCAGAAAAAAATTTTACGGCTTTATTCTTGGTTTAGTACGAGCCAATGCAGGATTAATTACTTACAGCTTCAGCTTTGAAAACACTTACCTGGAACAAAATAATATAAATAAGTATACAATAAATTAATCTTCATAGTCAATTTATATGATCAGTATATCTTCTAATAATATGGGCCTTTACATCTTAATAAAGGTGATTTATACAGTGCCAGAAACTTTAACCCATGCCATTTAAAACGCTTTGTGCCTGGGACATAAACTTGCCCAGCACCTATCTCTGCTTAGATGACCGTGTCCAGAAGAAAGTACTCGTCAATGTGGGGCAACTAAGCCGTGGGGATGTCATCACATTGTTTTTACAACTGAAGGGCACACCTGATTATGAGACGATGCGGTCTAAGATGTAGCACGCTTTCCTAGAAGAGTCACTTGGACTTGAAGAACCTCAAATAGTACCTAAACCTAAGGAAAGACAGACTCAGGCAACTGATACTATTCCCTTGGGTCTATTCTACTTTAAAGACTTTGCACGCAGGTCAACTTGGTGGTCTCCAAGTGACGAGTAAACAGGTATCTTAAAGGAAACCGTGCTAAATTTTAAGACGCATCGTCACTTACCACCAGGCAGGACCTGAGTGATATCACCTAGGACCTAGGTGCTGACAGGCTACACTTAAATGTCTTTTGAGCACCCAGGTCTCCACAGGAGACTTGTGTAGTACGAATGTGGAAGCAAAACGCTTAGTGCAGGTTGATTAGTACGATAATGCCCTATTCCGGAAATGGACACAAAGTCCTCAAATGACTTGTTCCGAAAATGACCTATCCCGAAAATGACTTTGCTGGGTTATTTTACGTTTTTCCTCACCCCCGAAACCTAAATTTAAGCACAAATTAACTAAATTCCATGAAAATTGTTGGAGCCGTTTCCGAGATCCTGATTACACACATATATAATATGTAAAATAATTGCTCGATTAAATATATTAGATTCTTTAATATACTAATTCCGGAAATGGCTCAAAATCTGCTAGAGCCGTTTAAAAAGGGTAGGTACAGACTCGTCACTCGCGATGTCTGAGAATTCCGCAATGAACCAGTGTCGCATATCAGTTTTGGTTGTATAACGGAAGAATGGAGATGGTAAAATTAAGCCGAAATAGTAACAATTAACAACATTTTGTTATCGGAAGTAACAACGGAAGTAAGCATCGAAACGGCGAACGAACAAGGCACGTAACGCCGTTATCGTAACGTAACGTAACGGGCGTGGAGGTGGAGTGTACTCGTCGAGTACGTTACACGAACGTTAACTACCCTCATTACAGTGAGGCTTGTCATGTGAGGGTACTAATGTAGCGGATAGCGAAGTTTATACATCGCGGTTTTAAACACAAAGGCTACGAAATTTTCTCTTCAGAAAAATATAGAATTTAATCGGTTAAGCCATTTAAAAGAAATTAACTGATATTTCCGGGGATACCGAAATAATAATTTGAATCGAGTCGCCTTTGAAGACCTGGGGCCTTATTCTGCTATTTGGCCAACCATTGTCATTATATCGAGACTCTATTGATATTATATCGAGATTGTGACTTTATTTGGTATTCTGCTAAAGTTTTAATAACATCGCAATATAATCACTATGGAGTCTCAATGGTATGGTAATATTTACCTTGCAGGTGTTGCCTAGCAACATGGTATATGTTGCTAAGCAATATACCGTTTTGACAACTATCGAGATTCCATTATGCCGCGATTGTAGAGCAGAATACAAAAGTGAGTCAGTGGTGTGTCAGTGGTGTTTCGATAGAATAGTTAACGTTAGGAGAATACCAATTTGACATGTAATGTCATATTTTTGACATTTAATTTCTATTACGATTATATCGACACTCTATTGAAACACAATTGTGTTAGCAGACTTAGGCCCCTGATCAGGTGGTCAAACCGCCAAACGAGTCCAAGGGTTACTCGAACAAAAGGCATACAGAAAGTTATTAGGCAACCGCTAAGAAAGGATTTTGAAAATGTCAACCCTTCTTTTTCCTCTTCTTTTCTTGTCGATTCTGTTATAAATATTTATATTTTTTAATTATTAAATTTTTTATATTTTTGTATTCAATTTTTTAAATGTTTGTCAACCCCTAAGCTAGTTAGTTTTTAAATCGCTATATTTATAGCTCCAAATTAATTTTAATACAAATTCTTTAACACGTCTCATTATTTACTACACGCATGCCCTTACAAAGCAGACATACCGCGCTAGATTCGCGCAAAAATTTCGCACCCTTCGCACCAAGTTTAAGTAATTCGCTCAAAAATTCCGCAAGCAGATTTATAACCGGGTTGTGTATATTGAAAAAGTTGGAGATAAAATATGGCACCCTTTGTAAACAATGTTATTAGATCATCCCTACTTATACAGGGTTATTGATAACTAGCAAGGCTCCGCGGTTTCACCCGCGTAGCTCCCGATCCCGTGGGAATATCAAAATAAAAAGTAGCCTAAAGCCTTCCTCGAAAAATGGACTATCCAACACGAAAATATTTTTTCAATTCGAACCAGTAGTTCCTGAGATTAGCGCGTTCAAACAAACAAACTCTTCAGCTTTATAATATTAGAATAGATTATACTAGAAAGTGGTAGAGGGCTACTTCTTTCCACTTTAACAATTAAATTAAGTTCTACGACTTTTGAAAATCCGAATATTTATTCGAAAATTTTGAAGTTATGATAACTCGCTCAAAAAAATCTGCTGTTACATACACGGAGAGGTCATTAACACTAATATTATGCTTATTTTTTAAGTTTTATCGACTGTTTTAAGTCTAAAAGACCATCACTTGATCATCACTATCACTACATAGTAGTATAAAACAAAGTCGCTTTCTATGTCCCTATATCCCTATGTATGCTTCAATCTTTAAAACTACGCAACGGATTTTCATGCGGTTTTTTTTATAGATAGAATGATTCAAATGGAAGATTTATATGTATAATACATGCATAATATAGTTATTAATAAAAAACAGTTTATTTTCGAAATAACATAACCTAAAAAAAAGTCCAGCTAAGCCTATTTATCGAAATAGGGAAAAGTTCGTTTCGTGATA
The DNA here is from genome assembly GCA_907269075.1 of Idaea aversata. Classification (NCBI taxonomy): domain Eukaryota; kingdom Metazoa; phylum Arthropoda; class Insecta; order Lepidoptera; family Geometridae; genus Idaea; species Idaea aversata. The sequence continues at coordinate 1,678,433 of OU026109.1, forward strand.
CAACTTAGACCAGTGGTAAAATCTTGAATCAACAATTTCTCTCATTTTTAGACTCAAATGTACCGTGCCAGAATATCCAACCAACAAACTGTCCGTAATTTCCCTACGACATTTCAAAGTAAACAAATATAAGACTTGTCTTTATGAAAATCAACTGAAGCGTAAAACACTTCAGACGAGAGTTTCGCTTTTCATTTTAAAAACATTTTTGGCCAATGAAAACCACCTCGTTAAATATATTTATTGTTCTTGTAAAGTAAGTAGGTATCTTTAGGGTGAATTAAGAGTTTGGAACTTAGTTACTTTAGGTAATAAAAGGAACGTTTTTAAGTGAAACTTCGAGTTTTGGTGAGAACGGGAAGAAAACGTGCTATATTTTAATTTCGCTAATTTGGATTATTCATTTTTTTTATTAAAATTACAAAACCATTTAGAGAAATATACTTCTTCTACATTATAGAAAAACATATTTTAATCAAAAATAAACGTTGATGTAGCATATTTTAGATTATGTTCATTCTGATGACTGTACTTCACCAGGATGACCTTATTTTTTTTCAAAATCAATTTAAACTCTATACCTAAGTTTTTGCAAAAAAAATAAAGTGTATAACTAGTTATCGATAGTTTCAGTCAGTTTTCCATCTCTATTCAAAAGTTTAGTATACCTATCGTGAGCGCAACAAAACAGGTGCGCAAATGTGGAATAGTTTGGGTGCGCAGTTTTGGGTGCGCATTAAAATGGTTGCGCAATAAGGAATCCCTCTATTTTAGTATTTGTTGTTATAGCGGCAACAAAAATACATCATCTGTGACAATTTCAACTGTCTAGCTATCACGGTTCATGAGATACAGCCTGGTGACAGACAGACAGACGGACGGACAGCGAAGTCTTAGTAATAGGGTCTTGTTTTTAACCTTTGGGTACGGAACCCTTAAAAAACACCTAATTTTAAAAGGAAGAAAAGAGCTAAGCATTTCTTTTTGAAATGGATAATAGACTGAAATCAATTTAAAGAGTTTCACGTCAAAAAGCCTTATAAAAATAAGGTACGAGCGACATGAACTCGACTCGCCCTGTTAAGGTGAAAGGGTACCGGTGCTCTCTCCATACAAACGTAGTCGACTGTTTCCTTCCTGTATAATGACACTAGCACAAATATTTTTGTTGCATAAAACCTATAACTGCCATGACTATGCCCCTATGTCTTGGTTTTTCATTTTCTAATTATCATAGAAATTAGGATTTAAAAAACAAAGAAAAAAACAAAACAAAACATAGGGGCATGGTCAATATGGTCATGGCAGTTATAAGCCTTTTTAACCCGGTTGAAACCTTTTTTCTGGGCGCAGTTCTACTTTTTTCTTGTGCTTTTTTTGTGTCTATTTTTTTTGTGTTCAATTTATATGCAAAAAAATTATTTGCTTTAGTGTCATTATCCAGGGAGAAAACAGTCGACTACGTTTGTATGAAGAGAGCGTCGGTACCCTTTCCTCTTAAATGTCAAGAAATTAACTATTTATTTACATTGTTCTATTTATAAGTAATTTTCTGAGAATAAGTATCAGTATCTTTCAGTGAGATTTGTTTAGGTTCCCGATTATTTGCCGGCGAGTAGCGACGGGACTAATTGCTTTCTTCCAATTTCAAGTTGATTATACAAGGGTGGGGGATGAGGGATGAGTGGGGAGAGACAATTTGTTAGAAAAAATAATAACTAAATTAAATAGTAACACTACTTGAACACCAGAAAAAAAGTACTCATAAAAAACACAGTTTTTATAATTGCTTTTTAGTTGTTGTTTTCTTCTTTTCATGTAGTAATATTTCGAAACCATTTTTGGTACATAAAATTTTCTTAAGTTTATCTATCTTTCTTAATTTAAATAAAGATTCTTAAGAGAATCGTGAGCTCTAGATACGCGGCGCGAATAGGTATTTTAAAAATGACCCGTATCGTGCGATAGAGAGAGATTTTTAAGTTCGGACATAATTGCCTTCATTTTGCTTTTCAAATAATGTTGCGGGCCGTTACGTTTTTACCCCCTTTATTCTTCACAAAAAGAAATAAATTTGGTCTCATTTAATTTACTGCATCTTATTCTAGGTTTATACGTTTTTCTTTTTTGGTAATTCAGTATAGTCTATTAAAAAACAATTGAAACGCTCGATGTAGTTTTTGAGTCAAAAATGTAGATATTCAGATACCAATAACTTTTATCTTACGCAATGTATCTTTAAAATAAAAACGGTTAAACCTAGTTTTCCATTAGATCTAGAACATTTTCAGAAATTACCAAAATCGGACTTCGTTTATGGGGGGGAAAACGTTACCGCTTTTTGTATCGCTTTTTGTTTTTTGTTTTGAACGTAATCAATAAATTATCTGTATCTGTATCTGTATGGAAATTTACAGCTTCACAGTGGTCTTAACCGAACGGGTTAGTCGCTTTCTAGGGCCCGGCCGAACTGGACAACGGCTCAGTGGCGGACAAATCACCGACTTTTTGACAGCTGTCTTTAGTTTTAACTATTTTCACAGTTTTATGCAAAAGTTCAACCCGCTTTCGCTCGTAATAGAAACCGCACTATTATTTAGCGCCCTTCACGGAGACTTGGCGGTTTTCTAACATTAACACAATAGCTTTAATTAAACACATTTCTTTGTAGACCGCCCCCCGCCGCCCCTGACGTGCCGCCTTACCGCCCCGCCACGTCGGTTATTCTTCCTCACTTCGTTCTATCCCTAATTAGTACATTTGTTTTCATTAAACAAATTATTCGCGACGCACTTTTTAATTGTAATTTATATTGTCTTTTTGCGTGTAAACGTCTTCAAAACCGATAAGATCACTTGCAGAAATAAAATGACGAATGACGTCATAAATACGTAATAATTTGTCAAAATGTTAAGAGATGTTTCTATGAATGAGATGACGACTAAATTGGACAGGCAGAAGATGTTGCTAATTCAAATGTTTTCACGGCTCTATTAACATCCCTCATACACTCCATTCGATTTTTAGTTGGATTAGCAACACCCGTGCCCTATCATTTGGTTACTGCAAATAACTACTCTTCCGACTAATTTCAAACACGTTTACACTTGAAAATAAATAGCTAAATCACTACATAGTATATAACAAAGTCGCTTTCTCTGTCCCTATTTCCCTTTGTATGCTTAAATCTTTGAAACTACGCAACGGATTTTGATGCGTTTTTTTTAATAGATAGAGTGATTCAAGAGGAACGTTTACATGTATAATACATACATAATATAGCCGTGCGAAGCCGGGGCGGGTCGCTAGTAACTATATAATTATCCACCTTCCTAAGTAGGTTAACAACCCAAAATTAAATACAACCTCGAAAACAAACAAGACTTTCTTTTTAAAAAAATATCCATGCTAATAACTAGCTGTATAAAGATTTTATAGCACTTTATTGCAACTAAACGTTCAGTCAATCACTTCATAAACATCAAAACGGGAAACCTACGTAAATCATAAATACCTATAAAGATGTTAATGTTGCATGAAAAAACAGTTATCGCATTCTTAATGGATAGTAAAATATTTCATGCTGATCTCTGTTATATTTCACGTATAAAGTAGCTATAGTTGTGCCTCGTGGGCTGACCCGCTTTAATCCTGATTCTTGAAAATATAAATAATAGCCTATAGCCTTCCTCGATAAATGGACTATCCAACACAAAAATAACTTTTCAATTCGAACCAGTAGTTCCTGAGATTAGCGCGTTCAAGCTTTATAATATTAGTATAGATAAATAAATATTGCAGGACATTCCACACATCGCCATCTAGCCCCAAGCTAAGTAACTACACTTGTGCTGTAATGATGCTAGACAACTGATGTACTACTTATATACTTTTCTTCTGTAAATATATACTTATAATACATAGAAACAACCAGACCACAGACATATAAATACTTGCATAAATACTTGTCTGAGGCGGGAATCGCAACCCGCAATCCTGTGTTTGGGAGTCTGGTAAGGTGACCATTGTGCCAACTGGGTCGTCAAAATATTATAACAAACATAATGGTTATTATGAACTTCAAGGTTTATCAGTCCTTTTAACCCATTTAGAGTATAGTAAATGTGCTTAATACTCCCAATGAATCAATGTAGTAGTTTCGGAGCATATTCAATTCGAACAATCAAATCTTTCCTGTTTATAATATTATCCTGTAATTTCCTGTAATTCTCACAAATGTATACTAATTTTGTAAAATTTGCGATCCACACTCTTGCGCATGTAGTGTATCCATCACTTGCAACCGTAATAAATCAGGAAAGTTGTTTGTTTGTGTGTTTGCAACACTCATTACGATGTTAGTCACACTTTTAGAACGGAAATTGTAATTCGTTTTGTTTACTTTGGAACAGAGCTTTAAATTGTCTGATGACTAACCGTAGTCGGAACGGTGCGGTGGGCACGGATCTTTTTTTAGGGTTCCGTATCTCAAAAGGTAAAAAAAGGAACCCTTATAAGATCACTTTCTTGTCTGTATGTCTGTCACTACCGATTTTCTCAGGAACGGGTGAACCTAGCAAGTTGAAATTCATATCAGATACTGAAGTCTATTTATATAAAAACCGGCTAAGTGCGAATCGGACTCAAGCGTGAAGGGTTCCGTACCATTATATTCTATTTGTTGTTATAGCGGTAACAGAAATACATGATCTGTGAAAATTTTAACTGTTTAGCTATCACGGTTCATGACATACAGCCTGGTGACAGACAGACAGACAGTGGAGTCTTAGTAATAGGGTCCCGTTTTTACCTTTGTGTACGGAACCCTAGCTAGCTTTTACCCGGGATTTCGTCCACCTAGGAGTAAAATTTTTCAAAAATGCTTTGCCAAATTTGATCCCGATCTCGTCCATTGGTTTGACGTGTGCGTTTTATAGCAATCTGTCAGGTCTTTAGAATTATATATATATGGATTAGGAAGCTCCATTTAAGACAAAAAAAAACTACCAAAAAAACCTCATGTATATAAACAGTAATAACTAAAAGCCTACCACGCAAAAAAAAGGTAGAAAAAACTACTTAAAACGCACGTAACCGGATCTAACCGGTTCATAAATCAGCTGATCCTGCCCCACTGTCCGGTTTTATTCCGGCAATTTACCGTTACGTAAAACCGGAACAAACTATTACGAATATTGGATTTAGTTTGTATACTTAATGGGGTTTTAGGAACTTCATAATAAAAAGGTTAGTAGATGAGTATATTAAGAAACTTTTTAAGCTCCAACGATTTGTATTTATAGTAATTATTTTTCCTTAAAATCGCGTTTTTTTTTTCTTTTCGACAATGTTACAATAGTCATGGTCAGTCAGACTCAGTTATTTGTCTTCAAAACGACGAGGTAAGAGAAATAAAAATACGCGATTAAGTCCCGGGTAAATAATTCATCATCATCCGAGCGATGTTCCCGGTTGCATCCCTCTCGGGAGCCCGGGGTAGGCTCTCCTACTTTTACGCCTCCACTTCGCACGATCTTCGGCATCCTGGTTAGTAAGGCCATTTGCACGCATATCACCCTTTACGACGTCAAGCCAGCACTTCTTGGCTCTACTCAGTCTGCCACGGCCCGGCGGAGGCGCCATGGAAAAACATTTGTTCAACAATGAACAATGGTGGGGAACAATGGTGGTGGTGAGGGGTGTGTATGTGGCCCGCTAAGATCTTTGGGCCCAAGTCAACCTCACCTGCAAGATGGTGCACCTGCTGAGAAACGGAAGAGACTCTGGCGCTGACTTTTCCTCTCTAGGGTTGGGGGGTCAGACGGCAGTCACCCCGTAAAAGTCAAGTTAAAGCCACATCAGTAATGGAAAGTCTAGATAGAAGAAGTCCCGGGTAAATAATTACTATGGAGTAAGTATATTAAATTTGTAGGTAGGTAATTAAATATTTTAATCAAAGAGCTCTATTTTTTAGAAATTCGTAAAAAAACCATTGAATATCGCGTCGCATGGAGAAAAAATTTAATATACAAACACTTACAATTACTAATTTTATCCAAGTTTATCGTCTTTTTTGTTTTATTTTTAATAATAAATAATTATCATCTACCCATAGAAACAACAGTCTGAAGGCCAATTCTCGTAACTAACATTATTCAAATTACATTTCAATATCATTTCGATTGCATTTCGATCACAAATAATACTCTCTAAGTCGCTCAAAATACCCTCAAAGTTAGCTTTTTGTAAAAAAAACTGACTTTAAGGTATCTTTTGCAATCGAAATGATATTGAAATGTAATTTAAACCATGTTATTTACGAGAATTGGCCTTCTGCATCGAAAAAAGTACACATCGCAAAAAAAATCTAAACTTAAAAAAATATATGAACATCCTAACAAATTACACAGATCGCGGAACCGCAGTTTAACCTACCGTAAACTCAACGCTAAACTTTGATACAACTGAAACCAATTTCAATTTCACAGTAACACAACGTGTTGAAACACCGACCGTTATATGAGTAAGTAAAATAGTCGCCAGTGTTGCCATTAAACAACAAAGTGACGAATTAATCGTCAAACATTCCTGTCACTGAGTTAGTTGCGGCAATGCGTCATTTAGAACGGAATAGGACTCGTAAAATATGCGTACGGTTAGCATACAAATAATTAAATACAATAAATTAAATGTTTTCTATCATTTCCTTTATGACAAACAGCGCATAAACGCCGATCAATTTCGTAATACAAACATACATATTTCCGGAGAATGTACACAGCGCCATGTAGCCCTAAGCTAAGCAACTAGGCTTGTGTTATGGTGAACTTTTTATTGTAAATACTTTTTTCTGCGTCAAAGGCCCACAGCGTCACACGCGAATTTTACTCCGCCAATTTTTTTTTTTTTAAATATATATATATTTCAGGACATATTACACATCGCCATCCAGCCCCAAGCTAAGCAACTTAATGCTTGTGTTATGGATGCCAGACAACGGATAAACTACTTATATTACTTTTTTTTTTTTGTAAATATATACATATTATACATATAGGAAACACCCAGAACCAGAAACAAGAATTTATGGTCAGCATAAATACTTGTTCCCGGCGGGAATCGAACCCGCAACCTTCTGCGTCGCAGTCGGGTGTTCGCCCGACGCGCCACAGAGATTAAACTGATTTTAATGCCAAGTTTCATCAAAATCAACAAGCAGCAACGGTCGGCTGTTTCACTAGTGTAAGTCCCCATATTCATGGGGATGAAAGCAGCCTATGTCACTCCGAAGGATTCAATGTATCTTCATAACAGGTGTCATCAAAATTGATCTAGTAGTTTAGGAGAAAAACAAAAAAAAACATTTGAAACGATTAGTATAGTTTTGTATTGCGAACCGTACCTTAGTTTACAATAACTTCGCCGTTCCCGATGCGTTGCCGACGGTACCTAACTATTGAACTATAGTGATAGATCACTAAAATGAGATGCTAGACTGAACGCTGTTTCTAAGCGAAGGAGTTTGATGTTCCAATTAGGGTTTTCAAGTCGCGAGTGAATAGGTATCTTCTAGGAAAGCATGCATATCGCATCAGGCTGGCGTGAACTACAAAATGAGCTACTTCCTTTGATTTGGCATTCTATGTTTGTTTCCAAGAATTGATCTCTATCAGCAACACTATCGATTGATATAAAAATAAAGGAATATATTTTTTATTACAAAATCATCAGGTTCGATTCCTGGCTAGGGTAAATGATTTTTCAAAAATCCAATGATGCAGTTTTCGTTTTTGTCAAATCGGGCTTGCAACTCCTTTCAGCATTTTTCTTTATCTCATATAGTTTAGGATGTAGCCCTGAAGGCCAATGTAAAAAAATCACCCTGTTTAACCCAGCAAAGAAGGTATTCATAACAAAGATAAGAAACCCACCCCAATTAGGCCTCATCATGCCTTTCGTATCAACATGGCCACACACACTCTACCAATCTCAATGAAGATTCTCTTTTCCATGAAATCTAATATCTAGTCTTTATAATATCCAGTCTGATGGGCGAAAGCAGATCGCAAACTTTTCTATTAGACGATAGAAAAGTTTGCCTCTATTTCCATTATTGATATCGCCAATTGACAGACCTTTTTTTGATATAAAAAGTATACAAGTAGCCCATATCCGTTGTCTAGAACCCATATTACAAGTCTAGTTACTTAGCTTGGGGCAAGATGGCGATGTGTGGAATATCCTGGATTTTTTTTGTTTTTTTTTTGTGTATGTTTGAAATTGACATAAGCCAACGAAAAATCACCTGGTCTTGCGTTAGAAAAAAAAAAAGGAAGACAAGTTTAATTTTATGCCAATTTCATACAATGCTTTAGTCAATGTCATACAAAAACATCTGTCTAATGGCGATATCGCTAATGGAAAGTAATCTATACTAATATTATAAAGCTGAAGAGTTTGTTTGTTTGTTTGAACGCGCTAGTCTCAGGTTTGAATTTAAAAATAAATTGTGTTGGATAGGTACTCCATTTATCGAGGAAGGCAATAGGCTACTTTTTATCCCGAAATTCCCACGGGATCGGGAGTTACGCGGGTGAAACTGCGGAGCGCTGCTAGTCTTATTTATGGGGGCTGCTCGCAGACCGTTTCATTTTATAGAGTCGAGAGTTATTTTTTTTTACCATAAAATGATTTGCTTTTGACCTCCCATCACCTGATGGTGTCGCGAAGATGAGGTCGACGATGTAGCATGCTCCGGATTTAACTGTCGGCGGATAATCTGCCGATCGAAAAGTATACAGTCTACGTCCAGCTTAAGCCATTCAAAGCCTTTCTCAACAGTAGGTATTAAGTACCTTTTCAAGCATTAATACCGACGTGAACTGTTTACATTTTGTGACATCAAAGAGAAAGGGGTTTCTTAGTAGGTATCTATGTGAAATACATACTTATTAGCCATATGAGATATTTCTATTAATATCTATATTCAGGATGTCTCGTAATCACTACATAGTATAAAACAAAGTCGCTTTCTCTGTCCCTATTTCCCTTTGTACGCTTAGATCTTTAAAACTACGCAACGGATTTTGATGCGGTTTTTTTTTAATAGACAGAGTGATTCAAGAGGAAAGTTTATATGTATAATACATGCATAATATAGCCGTGCGAAGCCGGGGCGGGTCGCTTGTGAATGGATAAACGGATAGAGGACACTGTTCGGAAAAGTAAGCGTAATGCTCTATGAAAATATCTCATTTTCCGAGATATCCATCATTTTCTGAAATGGTATTAATGAAATGTTCACCAATGAACGGCGTGATTAATTTCGCTGTGCCTATTTATAATTTACAGGAAAAACATTCGGAAAGCAAAGAAATTTCTAAAATTTATAAACTGACAACCATTAGAAAAATAACATCTTATAGCTAATTCACACGAGAAAAATTCGTCTTTTTTTTACAAAATCACGAATTGTGAAAAAGTTGAAAAATGACGATAAGGTGTCATTTTTCACTTTTTTCACGATTAATAATTTTGTTTTAAAGGCAGCGATAATTCTCAATGGCCGTGTTCACACGAATCACTAATCGTTAAAAATGACGGCTCTGACTTGATAACCAACAATCTTCTAAAACAGGTATACGTCAAAAAATGAAGATTTAGTAATAAGATTCCGGATCGACCTAAAAACAAATCGTCAATTGATCCCGTGTAAACGGACCTTAATTTCGGTTGACACGTTTAAAAATCAAATTATAATTAAGTAATCGAAAAAATAAATTCTAAATCACAAATTAGCACATAATTTAAGATAGCTCAGCACAGATCAGCTTGCTATATCGCAACACCGCAAGCTGACCACCAGAGATACGTCCAGCATTTACAGCTTATGCTAATCACGAAGCGTTTAACTACGATCCGAGCTAAATACCTAACTGATACCTACAGCTAATTGTTTACTGTTACGTTGTTAGTTTAATTTGACATCGTTGTTTGTGTGTTTGGTTAATATTGGTCTTTACATCTAATTTGGATAATTAATAAAGCAATTTTAAACCATGCGCTGTACTGCCATGTATTTGGTGGAATAAGGTTGCCCGGTACATATCAGTTTAGTCAGCCTAGAGCTAGGAGCATATTCGTTACAACAAACAAACAAATCTTTCCTCATTATAATATTGGTATTATTATAAAATATAGATAAAAAATCAATACTAATATTATAAAGCTGAAGAGTTTGTTTGTTTGTTTGTTTGTTTGAACGCGCTAATCTCAGGAACTGCTGGTTCGAATTGAAAAATTATTTTTGTGTCGGATAGTCCGGAAGGTTATAGGCTACTTTTTATCCCGATATTCCCACGGGATCGGGAGTTACGCGGGTGAAACCGCGGAGCGCAGCTAGTATATTATACAAACATGCTAAAAATAGTCGTGAAAAACTTACCCCTTTCTTTGCAGTCGGGTAATAAAAACACATAACATTTATAAATATTCAAAACCAAACCCCTCAACCGTCCAATTGTCTGTTTAATTCTCTAAAGCTCACCGTACCTCTACGCGTACGGCCCAATTGGAACCCATCATTTGTGTCTCAGTAACGTACCGTGCAATGGACAACCTACTACACAATGGACAGATTATCCTGGACAATCTCTTTGTGAGGCAACCACTGTATTTAGTTACGTAGTTAGTTGATGACCTCTTGCGACGCAGACGGTAGCGGGTTCGATTGCCGCCTCAAACATATATTTACGTACGGTAAGGATCATAAGCAAACTGATGTTTGCTACAAAAATACTATCAACAAGTATTGGAGTTACGACCTTCTTCTAATAGACGCTACACACAAACTTAAATACTTGAAATAAAAGTACTCAGTGTCATTATTACTTTCAACATGTTAGCTATGTATTTAGTTGTGTGAGTAGTATAAGGGGCCACCCGCTACACCAACCGACGTGGGTTCGATACACAGGTTACGTTGTTATAATGTTCAAATAGTGCTGCACAGGATTTGTTTCTGGTCTGGGTATGTATTAAGTATATATTTACAAAGTATTCTATCCGTTGACTAGTCACCATAACACAAGCCTAGTTGCTTAGCTTGGGGCTAGATGACGCTGTTTGAAGTATCCTAAAATATTTATTATTAATGTGTGTTTCATCCGTGTAGCTCCCAATCCCGTGGGAATATCGAAATATAAAAGTAGATTATAGCCTTCCTCTTTAAATGGACTATCCAACACAAAAATATTTTTCCAAATCGAACCATTAGTTCCTGAGATTAGCGCGTTCAAACAAACAAACAAATTCTTCAGCTTTATAATATGAGTTTAGTTAAATAACAAAATAGTCTTTTAACATGGAAATAATTTAAAATATCTAAGGAATTTAAAAAACACAATACAAGAAGAATTTATAGTTTTTTTTTGGAAAGTATTGATATGATACGATATAATCACTACATAGTATAAAATAAAGTCACTTTTCGCCGTCCCTATTCCCTTTGTATGCTTAGATCTTTAAAACTAGACAACGGATTTTGATGCGGTTTTTTTTAATAGAGTGATTCAAGAGGAAGGTTTATATGTATAATACATGCATAATATAGCCGTGCGAAGCCGGAGCGGGTCGCTAGTATATAATATTTGATTTGTCAGGCTACGAAAAAAGCTTAAAATACCTAAAGTAAGTAAATACCTAACCCCGAAATGTAATCTAAATTGTCCCTCATAAGGAACAATGGTCCGAGTTAACTACAGTCGCAGGTGTGAAGTTAACTCTTGCATCAGTAACTGTCGAGATAACGATGCTTAGAAGTGATACGCCCGTGAATGGTGTGTCACTTGCATACATGTAGTTAGCTTACGTACGTGTTGAGGTACAGTCGGCTGCATAATTGCAGCCCCCGGTAGAGTTCTAAAATTACTATTATTGGAAGGTTTCCATTCTAATAATTTTTATTTGATAAATTAATGAGATAGAAGACTTTAAACATCAACTAAAGCAGGTGCCTAGAATCTTGCTTTTGTTGAATCTTAAAACTATCTTATAACAGTCGTTTTGGAGCTCTACGGTGGGTCTGCAATTATGCAGCTGATTGTACAATATTGTAGCGGGTAAATATTGGAGAATATAGTGATATTTTTCAAACGGTGCCATGTAATAGGTTAGTTTGAAATATTTAACATGTATATATTCGTTGTTTAGCTACCATAATACAAGCCTTGTTACTTAGCTTGGGGCTAGATGACGACGTGTGAAATGTCATACAATATTTATTTATATATTTGATATGTACGTTCGGCTGCATAACGGCTGTTATAAGAATGTTTTCAACACAATCAAGATTCTAGGCACCTGTTTAAGTTGAAGTTTAAAGTCTTCTAACTCATCAATTTATCGGATAGTAATTTTAGAACTCTACCGAGGGCTGCAATTATGCAGCCGACTGTACCTACCTAACCCCTAAATGTCATTTAAATTATCCTCACGTGGTAATATCTTTCAAACGGTTTAATGTAGAACTTATTTTGAAATTCGCTGCACCCCGCGGTTTCACCCGCGTAAGTCCCAATCCCGGGGATTTCGGGATCAAAAGTATCCCATGTCCTTCACCATACTCTAAACTACCACTAAGCCGATTTTCATCCAAATCACTCCAGTAGTCTGACCGTGAAGAAGGAACAAACAAACAAACAAAAAATAAACAAACTATCTGATTTATAATATTAGTTGGTATTGGGATTCGTCTAGTAAAAAGCTAACTAGTATCTATACTAATAATGGAAGCAAATTAAAAATATCTAGTCAAGGGATTAAGCTAACTAGTATCTATACTAATAATGGAAGCAAATTAAAAATATCTAGTCAAGGGATTAAAAAAACCGGCCAAGTGCGAGTCGGACTACAATACAATTATATTCCGTGTTTAGTTTTTGTTGTTATAGCGGCAACAGAAATACATTCATCTGTGAAAATTTCAACTGTCTAGCTATCACGGTTCATGAGATACTGCCTGGTGACAGCCAGAGAGACCGATAGTGGAGTTAGTGGAGACTAAAAGGGTCCTATTTTACCCTTTACCAACAGAGATAAATATAGACCAAAAAAAAATTTCGAAATTTCCCCAAATTCTAATATTTCTAGCTCCTTTAATTGACCCAGATTCTATGTTCGTACAAAGAAACCACTAGAATAACTAACAAGTCCTCTTTAAAGTAATAAAACCAACAAATACGTAATAATTCAAGCCTTTGTCCAGTGAACAGTGAACCCAATAAACCAAGAATATTTCCTCTCAAACTAAACTTCGGTTCAAACAGCTTAAATTGTTTTTAAAACCGTTGGAAAATTTCGTAACTTTATACAGGGTTATTGGAAATTATACCAGCAAGCCGCTGAGGGCTACTTCTGTGCACCTAAACAAACAACTTTTGTTCTACGATTTTTGGAAATTAAAAAAAAAATATATGAAAATTTTGAGGTTATGTAAATTCGAAAAACAGCAGATTTTTAAAACAAAGGTCATTCAGACTAAGAACAGCAGATGAAACTTAAAAAATAAGTAAAATTTTAAGGTTAATGACGTCTCCGTGCAAGGAACAGCTGATTTTCAGGTAAACCTAACCCCAAAATTTTGTAAATGTTCGAATTTCCAAAAGTCGTAGAACAAAAGTTGTTTGTTTAGGTGTACAGAAGTAGCCGTCAACGGCTTGCTAGTATAATTTCTAATAACCCTGTATAAGGTCTTAACCATCCTGGTTTTACTGTTTTTCCTTTAAATAATAAGGAAACAGATTTTTTATCTAGCCTGTAGTGTCCCACTGCTGGGCCGAGGCCTCCCCCATTTCCCTCCATCTCTAGCTATTTTTGACCCCTCCACGTCAAATGCATCCACAAGGGCAATTCTCAAAAAAAAATATTCAATTCTGTTCGATTACAAAAATACACTCAACTTCAGCTTTTGGTATTGTCATAAACTAAAACATGACATATTAATTTAACTGAAATGCAATAGTAACATCGTACTAAAAATCAAATTATATCAAAATGTTTGTATGCAATGTAGCTAAAATGTAATTGTAATGTATGATACCCATTGACAGTTAAATTACAATATCATTTCACTTCAATCAATTTAAGATTACATCACTTCATTACATGGTATAAAATAAAGTCACTTTTCGCCGTCCTTATTTCCCTTTGTACGCTTAGATCTTTAAAACTACGCAACGGATTTTGATGCGGTTATTTTTAATAGATAGAGTGATTCAAGAGGAAGGTTTATATGTATAATACATGCATAATATAGCCGTGCGAAGCCGGAGCAGGTCGCTAGTTTTGCTATAATTACGAGAATTGACCTTCTGACCGCCCCGCACCATCGTTTTTACTTTTTACCCACTACCTCAGAGATAGTGTCACTTTATTTGTACAACATACAAGAAACATTTAAAAAAAAGTAAACCCAACTTTTACAAATAGGCGACCTCACCCAGTGACTTATTCCAGGCGACCTTAGGATGAGACCGAACGAGTCAAAAAAAAGTATGCTACAACAATCTGACTCAAAACAAAACAATAGCAAAAACTTGTTGATGTTATGCCCTAATTTTTACGGACAATAGATTTTAATGGCGTTTCTCGGTCTCTGCTAATCTGCTGAATATTTAATTCGGGCAGACAAAGAAATTTTAATGTTCTATGGGGCCGCATTCACTAACTACTAGTATACTTCTTAAACTCATTTTTTACGCGCATTTTCTTCTACGCGCATTATCTTTTTTCTCCAGTCTTCCCGCGATCCTGGTCGGTGCTACCCGATCGAAACATCGGATAAATATTTTAGATTTTATAAAAATGAATGACTAGTATAGTTTTCACATATAAATAATATTATTGGTTACCTAAATATAAAATTATGATGCGTAGAACATAATCAAAAATTTGTCAAGCAGTTACCTTTAAAACAAGAGAGTGATCTTATACGGGTTCCCTTTTTTACCTTTTGAGGCACGGAACCCTAAAAATGGACACCACCTTACCCTTTTTTGAATTTCAAAAATTATTTTCTTTTCATTATTTATTTACATTTAAAGAAAAATATTACCAATGAAATAACAAAAACCTAAATCAATACAAATATTATTATTTAAATAAAATAAAAACATGTGGGCCACTGACTGTTGTATTACGGACACAGCCACAGTTCAACAATTTAATAACTGCCTTGGTGAAAACTGTAGTGAAATCCAATACAGAATTACTGTACAGGAAAATTTGCGCGAAAAACATAATAGCGCGAAGCTAAAAGATGTTTCCATTAATACGCTGATGGCCACGGTTACCGTGTTTCGATAATTTTAATTGTTCAAAATTGAGTAAAAGACCAAGTTTTGTTCAATTTAGAACAATTTCTTTCATATTTAAGAGGTAAGTACGAGGTTTAGGGAATTGAATAGAATATTGAGAGCACTTAAGTGGTATTTCGAATTGAGTAAAATAATAGAAGGTGAGTTGAATAGAAATAAGCTGGAAATTTTTAGATCTAAATTTTTTTCTTTACAAAGTTAACTTAACGACAGTAATAAACTAGTTATTTGTCAGACAAATAGAAAAAGAACTTCGATTGCTGACTTTTTAAAGGATAAACTGATTTTCATGAAAAACACGCTTTTTGTATAATAAAACATCATTTCAAATCGATATTTTCGTTTCGCGGCGTGTAGATTTATAGATTAATAACCAAACAAACTAGGGCCAAGCTTGTAATCGTCATACGAGAAATAATTGTGAATAAAATTGCGTTCTTAAAAATTGTCTCTTCGAGTAATCGGTGAATATACATAAAAATATACGCGAAGAATTGAGAATCTCCTCTTCTTTTTAAGTCCGTTAGAAAGGTTTTTAAGCGACTTAAAAAACCAAAAATCATTAAAAAATCGCCTTCTAAAAAGGCTTTAAATGTTATGACATTTAAATCTTAGTGGGGCATTTTTTACAATACATCACTACATAGAATAATAAAACAAAGTCGCTTTCTCTGTCCCTATTTCCCTTTGTACGCTTAAATCTTTAAAACTACGCAACGGATTTTGATGCGGTTTTTTTTTAATAGATAGAGTGATTCAAGAGGAAGGTTTATATGTATAATACATGCATAATATAGCCGTGCGAAGCCGGGGCGGGTCGCTAGTAATAAATATTTTGTAACAAATATGAGGAACCACGTAGCTAATCTAACCTTGTTAACCTAATAAAACGTTGGATTATGTACGGTCGGATTCAGAATTGCAGACCCACCGTAGAGACTAAAACTCCAAAACTGTTATTATAAGAATGTTTTCAACTCAAGCAGGATTCTAAGGTGTTGCTCGAGTTCAAGTTTAGTCTTTCAACTCATGAATAAGATAAATATTATTAAATAAAAACATTCCAAAATTTTTTATTTTAGAACTCTATTGTAGATCTGCAGTTCTGACTTTGACCGTACGTCCCAACTGTGTCCATTCCATGTTCACTTCACGTCCCAGTGACTCAGTTGGCATAATGGTCACCATGCCGGACTGCCAAACTCAGGGTTGCGGGTTCGATTCCCGCCTCAGACAAGTATTTATGCTTAGATATTTGTCTTTGGTCTGGTTGTTTCTATGTATTTGTAGTATATATTTACAAAAGAAAAGTATATAAGTAGTATATCCGTTGTCAAGCACCCATAACACAAGTCTTAGTTACTTAGCTTGGGGCTAGATGGCGATGTGTGGAATGTCCTGCAATATTTATTTATTTTAGTTTTTACGTAAAATTTACTTCGTTTTTTTTACCACCTATCAAATAGTTTAACGTTCAATACAAAACGTTCAAACATACCTACCTAAACTCCATTTTATCTCATGTAAATACGCGTTCGAAACCCTTTCAAACACCAACAGCCACTAACCATATTGAGATAAGCAGTTTATCATCATCGTTTAGCCATTAAACAGCTCAAGTCTAGTCATATCTCGGAGGAAGGATGCCATACCATCAGGGATAAGACGGTGCCACGCCATTACGGGAGAGATGGCAACTACGTATCTACTCTTAAGCATCTTAAGGTGAAAGGGTACCGACGCTCTCTCCATACAAACGTAGTCGACTGTTTCCTTCCTGGATAATGACACTAGAGCAAATATTTTTGTTGCATAAAACTTATAACTGCCATGACCATGACCCTATGTTTTGTTTTTAAATTCTTATTTTCTATGACAATTAGAAAATGAAAAAGACCAGGGTACCGGTCTCTTCATACAAACGTAGTCGACTGTTTCCTCCCTGGATAATGACACTAGAGCAAATATTTTTGTTGCATAAAACTTATAACTGCCATGACCATGCCCCTTTGTTTTGTTTTTTTAATCTTAATTTCTATGACAATTAGAAAATGAAAAAAACCAGGGTACCGGTCTCTCCATACAAACGTAGTCGACTGTTTCCTCCCTGGATAATGACACTAGCACAAATATTTTTATTGCATAAAACCTATAACTGCCATGAATATGCCTCTATGTTTTGTTTTTAAAATCTTAATTTCTATGATAATTAGAAAATGAAAAATACTAAGACATAGTCATGGCAGTTATAGGTTTTATGCAACAAATAGGTATATTTGTGCTAGTGTCATTGTCTAGGGAGGAAACAGTCGACTTATGGAGAGAGCGCCGGTACCCTTTCACCTTAAAGGGGTTTTATATAAAAATTGTTTATCGATATAGTAGATTTTCGCGTGTAAACGGGAGTAACTAGGCTTGTGTTATAGTGGCCAGACAACGGATAGAATACTAATTAACTACTTAGTAAAATATTTATCTACCTATCTATCTATTTTTTTTTTCGAAATACTCAGATCAGAAACAAATATGTGTACATAAATATTTGCGGCGGAAATCGAACCTTCTGCTCTACGATGTTGCAAATACAACCTTTGGGTTAAGTTCATTGCATTAGTATGAGAACTCTTTGGTTTAAATACGTTTTTGCAGTAGAGACTGCAGCTGTATCCTGTATTTAACGACCCAGTTGTCAAACACAGAGATGCGGGTTCGATTCCCGCCTCAGGCAAGTATTTATGCTTAGATATTTGTCTGTGGTTGTTCCTATGTATTATAAGTAGGTATATATTTACAAAATAAAAGTATATAAGTAGTATATCCGTTGTCTAGCACCCATAACACAAGACTAGTTACTTAGCTTGGGGCTAGATGGCAATGTGTGGAATGTCCTGCAATGTTTATTTATTATTTATTTATCCTGCTGTATAATACATCCTACGCGATTATTTTTTACTAACGCCCGCCGGCAAAACCGCGAAACCGAAATAAAAACGAACAGTCAGTCCATGGCAGGAATCGAACCTGCAACCATCCTTCCGCGTTACAAAATTCGCCAATAGTTCCTTTCTTTTTCATTTCCGTCAATATTTATAACTGAAAAAAGAAACCCTTACAAGGCCATCGTGGAACATTTTACAAAGTAATTAGGTATATATTTTCCAAGAAAAAAGTCTAAAACTACGAAAGGTCTTCGCAAATGTTTTTAAACAAGTTATTTATGGAGTAAATAAGATTGAACTTCAAAGGCTGCCAGAAGCTTGCTTCTGTACGGAAGAAAAATTAGATTTAGAAAAAAAAAAAAACAAGAATTATTTTAAGTATGGTATATACTATAATCACTACATAGTATAAAACAAAGTCGCTTTCTCTGTCCCTATATCCCTATGTATGCCAAAATCTTTAAAACTACGCAACGGATTTTAATGCGGTTCTTTTTTAATAGATAGAGTGACTCAAGAGGAAGGTTTATATGTATAATACATGCATAATATAGCCGTGCGAAGCCGGGACGGGTCGCTAGTATTATCTATACTAATATTTATAAAGCTGAAGAGTTTGTTTGTTTAAACGCGCTAATCCCAGGAACTACTGGTTCGAATTGAATAAATATTTTTGTGTTGGATAGTCCATTTATCGAGGAAGGCTTATAGGCTATCCTTTAATTTTGATATTCCCACGGCATCGGGAATTACGCGGGTGAAACCGCGGAGCGCAGCTATAGTCTGTCTATACATAGGTAATGCTTTTGTCCTGACTGACTGACGGAACAACGCACAGCCTAAACCTGAAAGACCTGAAACTTGGAGGGTGTGTTCGTTCGTAGGCATCCGATAAGCAAGGATTCTCCGAAATTTGACCCCGGGGGTGAAAAAGAGGAGCAAAGTTTGTATGGGACAACGTGATTCATTGGTACATTTCCGACTTTTACGCGGACGAAATATCGGGAAAAATCTATTACTAAAATACAAGACTTAGAAACAATAACTATAAAATTGGATATCAGAACTTTCCTCCACACCTTAGAACATGTATTGAAAACTATTGAATCTCTGAAACTGAAATAAAATCCTTGTGCAACACCTGAAAATTGCTTTTCAATTTTCAGTTGCAACCATAAACAGAGCTTTATAGACCACTAGCATTGCGCCACGGTTTCGATCGCTTTTAAAATATAACAGGTAAACTAGATTCCACCCGCGACTATAGGGGTTGAATTTTCCAAAATTCTTTCTTACCGAATAACAGCTATCCGTAAGCTTAAAAAAAACCGGTCAAGTGCGAGTCGGACTCGCGCACGAAGGGTTCCGTACCATTATCATCACATAATAAAAAAATAGATGGCGCTAGAGGTAAAAATACATGAATGAATGAAGGGTAAATGGCATGGCGGTTTACGGTTTATGACGTATTAAAAAAACTACTTACAAGATCTCGTTCAAACCAATTTTGGGTGTAAGTTTGCATGGTAATGTATATCATGTATTTTTTTAGTTTCATCATTCTCTTATTTTAGAAGTTACAGGGGGGGGGGGGCACTTTTTACCACTTTGGAAGTGTCTCTCGCGTTAACTATTCAGTTTTAAAAAATGATATTAGAAACCTCAATATCATTTTTGAAGCGAAGAAACCAAACGGCATTGTTCGTTCTGACGGCAAGAGACCCGACGGAGTGACTCTCATTCCTTGGGAACAGGGTAGGTGTTTGGTCTGGGACGTGACGTGCGTCGATACTTTGGCCCCTTCCCATCTTCGAGCCACTTGCACGCAGGCATGTGCGGCGGCTGCTGGTGCTGAATCCCTGAAGATGCGTAAGTACCAGGATATCCCTGGGTGTTACGCGTTTATGCCTTTGGGTTTCGAAATTGTTGGGTCTTGGGGTCCCAGTGCAAAGGCGTTTTTGAAAGTGCTTTCTTTGCGTCTTTGCGAGGCCACTGGGGACCGTAGGGCCGGTAGTTTCCTTTCCCAGCGTATTAGTTTAGCGATCTAGAGGGGGAACGCTGCTTGCTGGGGACTTTGGGTCGGGGGGACGCCTTGGAAGACGGGGTTTTTTGTTTTTAAATTTCGAATGTTTTGGTTTATTATTGTCATTATTTATTTATTATTGTTATTTTTTTTTTAATTTTGTTTGTGATTATGTTGTTGTAAATTGTATATTGTACTAAAACTTAAATTCTAGTAGTATATCCGTTGTCTAGCGAAAAAATAAATGATATGTGATATTAGAACTACTAAAATACTTTTTGAAGACCTATCCATAGATACCCAACATGTATGGGTTTGATGAATTTTTTTTTAGTTTCAGTTTTAAGTATAGGGAACCCTATTTATTGTTATTTTTTTATTTTTGTGTGAAAATCTTAATGCGGTTCACAGAATACATCTACTCACCAAGTTTCAACAGTATGGTACTTATAGTTTCGGAAAAAAGTGGCTGTGACATACGGCAGACAGACAGACATGACGAATCTATAAGCAGAATCGCAGACCTGATAGTTTGGCTGTAATTGCGATGTTCAGGCTAAAATCTGATTTTGACTAAAATTTTACAAAAGCCAAGTAACTTTTGAACCACTAAATATTGCAGAACATACAGGGTTAAATCGATAGGTACTGAGGACCCCCACCCCCTAGCAACCGATGATCCACCCCGCATGTTACACCGTGTATAAGGATTAGGGATACAATTATAAATTAAAAAAAAAAAAACGTTACTCGTTAATCCTAAGATCCAAAATCGCGTACTTTTATCGCTTAAAAACTGAAAAATACACTTTTATATTTTCGAAATAACTAAAACGTCAGTCTTTATCCCAAAGGAATAAGAGATAAAATCGCTTGCTTTTCCAGTAGATTGAACATGTTGTTCCTTGAAGTTTATCAAGTTTTCTCCGTGCAACGGGTGTTTTCTATCAATTTTGCTGGTTCATGCATTCTGTATTAGTTAGTACTATTTGTTCACGAACTTTATTCGAATTAAATTAACGTCTCTTCTTGGGGAGCATAAGGGTACCGCGAGACCTATCGATCTATTTTAAATTAGCGCTTATCGTCTCACCCAGTCCAGTAGGGCAAGCATGGGCCGAGAATAAAAATGATGTCCACTTGTTATGTCCTCTGTCAAGGGAGAAAATTATTTTTCATTACTCATACTCCAAAAGTAGGTCTAAAGATGCCTGAAGAGCGTGTAGAAAATAAAACTTTCAGCCCTAGGGAAAATCGCTTTCACTGACAGCTGTCATGTCAAATTATGGCTTCGCACGGCTTGTGCAATGTGCATGTAGCCAGTATCCGTATCATTACGCATTAGGAACTTCAAAAACCAAACCTCCTTGCTTTAAGTAACACCAAAGAAGAACACTACATGTATATAACCTCTTTGGTCCCAACCTTGTAAGAGGATCAGGTAGTATGGAGTCTCTCATTCACTCTCGTTGTTAGGAAGAATTTTATGTATTATTCGTAATGAAAAGCACAGTGTTTACCTCGGGTGAAAGACTCATTAAGTCCCTCGAACTATGAGCGCCCTCGCTACGCTCGGGCGCCAAACTCCGTCTCGGGACTTGTAATGAGTGACTTTCACACCTAGGATAACAATGTACTATTTCATTACTCATACTCCGAAAGTAGGAGTAAAGGTGCCTGAAGAGCGTGTAGGAAGAAAAACTTCCAGCCCTTGGGAAAATCGCTTTCACTGACAGCTGTCATGTCAAATTATGGCACGCTTGTGCAATGTGCATGTAGCCAGTATCAGTATCATTACGCATTAGGAACTTCAAAAACCTAATCTCCTTGCTTTAAGTAACACCAAAGAATAACACTACATGTATATAACCTCTTTGGTCCCAACCTTGTAAGAGGATCAGGTAGTATGGAGTCTCTCATTCACTCTCGTTGTTAGGAAGAATTTTATGTATTATTCGTAATGAAAAGCACAGTGTTTAACTCGGGTGAAAGACTCATTTAGTCCCTCGAACTATTAGCGCCAAACTCCGTCTCGGGACTTAATGAGTGACTTTCACACCTAGGGTAACAATGTACTATTATCCACCTGCCAAAGCACGGCAAAAGGGGAAAGGATAAGTATATCCCCATTTGACATAACACGTGGACATCTATTCCCCGCCTATAGCATGGTGACATAAGGAAGACAATAGAGTAAAATTAAGTAAAAAAAAAAGCACAGATGTATAAAAAAACGAATTCATTAGGTTGATTTGCGACGACATTCTATGTACTCTGTGGTTTTTTTATAACGGCAATAAATACGGGGATAAGCGTTTCCCCCGTTTTCTCTACCGTGGATAGCATATCCACCCTTGCGCCCATACTCGAGGGGTGGACAAAACTGACTGAGGGAAAGACTATTTTGTCCTTTCCCTGTGGATAAAATGTCTCCGGCCATGCTAGCCTTGCTGGGGGGACGATAAGCTTGAGATAGTTTTTGACAGTGGGTCCGTTGAGAGTAGGAAAGGGGAAAGGGGGGGTTAGGGGAAAGGTTAAGCGTGAACCGTAACATACCGCGTACTTATCTATACAAACAGCTTATTCTTAAACTTTGCATACTGTCCGATTAAGGTGTTCCCGTTTTTTTAGGGTAATTAATTCATTTCAACTCGGATTGTTTTTATTTTTATTTTAACAATCGCTTTAAAGTTATAGATTTATAGTTATCCTTTTTTTTTTTAAATAAAAAAATTAAATATGTAAAACTAGATACAAACGATTGACATAATAAACATAAATTAAAAAAGAATACTTTTCTTTTTTTCAGTTTTTCGTAAAAATAAATAAATAATGATGGTAAAAATCGTAATTTCTACCGTTGTTGAAACTTAAAAACTAAAAACTATGTTATGATCTGTAGTTTCGGAACGCCAACCAACCAATGAGAAGAAACAACAAGACAATCACGATGCAAAATAATTGAAATTAAAACTACCTTCGTAAAATAATTCGATTTTCAAAAACAACAACTCTAGGAGTTACGATGCAAAATAATTGAAATTAAAACTACCTTCATAAAATAATTCGATTTTCAAAAACAACAACTCTAGGAGTTACAATACGAGTAGTAGGACTCCGGAACTATTCATTATCAATCTACTACAGAATAATGCCACCATTGTTCTCGATTCTATTGTCTCGAGACGAGATTACTTCGAGTTACATTAGTAAGGGTGCTAGATTAAAATGCAACACGCTTTCTCATAATAAGATTGCAATTTGACGATCGACTTGTTTTTTTTACTATGGATGGAGAGAATAAATAGAGGACATTCTAGACAGCGCCATATAGACCCAAATAAGCAATTACGCTTGTGTTATGGTGATCAGACAACCGATAGAATACATGATTTTTTTGTAATTATAATACTTAATATACATACAGACAGCCAGGACAGAACAAATATCTGTGCATAAATACTTGTATGATTCAGGAGAAATCTTTTCTTTGTATAATATTAGAAAATTTAGATAGACTAGTTGCGCCCCGCGGTTTCACCCGCGTAAGTCCCGATCACGTGGGAATATCGGGATAAAAAGTAGCCTATGTGTTAAACTAGGTCTCCAGCTATCTACATACAGAGTTTCATCGCAATCGGTCCAGTAGTTCTTGCGTGAAGGAGTAACAAACATACATACACACAAACATACACACACACAAACTTTCACATTTATATTATTAGTAGGAAATATTAGTAGGATAAAGCGGACGTTAAAAAAGCTTTTAACGACACCTCATTTGTCAAATCATAATATCTATTTCAGGTCTGACCAATGACCATAGTATAAAAAAATGTTTGGAAAGGTGTGTCTATCAAAACAATAAAAATAAAACCGATAAATCAGATTTACGGCGCAGCGCGCGCCGACACATTTCTCAAGTTAACCTTTTCTTATAATTTTTTGCATTTTTATTTAATTTTTGTAGTTGTAGGTTATTATTTTTAGGGATAGGGTTATATTTAAAAACTAAAAATGCATGATGTAGGCAGCTTTTTCCCATGCAGTTTAAAATAAAAATTAAACAGAAGTCGAAATTTAAAACCGGCTTCACTGAAAACTGGTTTTTTATTTCAAAAACCGAAAAAAAACTGGGTTTTAATGTCGACAGGTTTTTGCATTGTCTAGTAGTAACTATTACGTATTTTGTATTTATATTACTTTTAAGAAGACATTATCGCGGTTAAAACCGCAGGGCGCAACTAGTTAAGTATGAATATTTAACGTTGCAGTTTTAGTTAGAATGATTTTCAACTCTAATTTAAACAGAAATAAGTATGCATTTCGCTTGCATGTAGCAGTGTCAAAGCTTACTGGAAGCTAACGTTGCAGTTTAAGTTAGAATGATTTTCAACTCTAATTTGAAGAGAAATAAGTATGCATTTCGCTTGCATATAGCAGTGTCAAAGCTTGCTGGTTTGCGGCGACAAACCTAATTGCGAAGGACAATATGTCCAGCAACAGTTGGTCGAGTTATTGTGTTGTTAGCATTTATATGAAAATGTTGGTCTTGTTTATTAGATTAGATTAGATAGATAGATACATTCTTTATTGTAAACACCATTTTCACTACATAGTATAAAACAAAGTCGCTCTCTCTGTCCCTATATCCCTATGTATGCTTAAATCTTTAAAACTATGCAACGGATTTTGATGCGGTTTTTTTTAATAGATAGAGTGATTCAAGAGGAAGGTTTATATGTATAATACATGCATAATATAGCCGTGCGAAGCCGGAGCGGGTCGCTTTTACCTTTTAAGGTATTGAACCCTAATGACCCCGTGATAGGAGTTAGAACCCCTGAAAACCCTAATTTCAATAATAATATTTCTTTTATTTGTACATCGTCGGTCACTCAGCTCGATAGGATTGTACTGAAAATCAGCGTTGTGGTGTTTTTGGCGTCACAACATTATCCTGAGTATAATCCTTTTTTGGTTACACTACAGGTTAAGAAGTTTGTTTAATTGTTTAGATTTAGTTTTCTGTTATTATTTATTATATTATGTCTTATTGACTTTTGTGCGTGTAGTGTAATTACAAAATAAAGTTTATTTATTTATTTCTTTCTTTCTTTAATTTATTTTAAACCGGACTAGTGAGAAAAGAAATCTTACTAGCTCAGTTAATAAAGTTAATAAACTAAACGATACCCACCATCGCAAGTAGAGTAACGTTCGAAAGATAAAAGTCAAAAACGGACCCCAGAAAAGGATTCAGGACCCCTGAAAACCCCATAAACGACACCCATATTGGTTCCGTTTGTACTGAATTTGACAGCTATAAAACTACTAAATATAAGAGGTAGGCAGGTACGGTCGGCTGCATAATTGCAGACCCACCGTAGAGCTCCAAAACGGCTGATAGTAGAATGTTTTCAACACAAGCAAGATTCTAGACACCTGCTTTAGTTGAAGTTTAAAGTCTTCTTACTCTAACTTAGTGTAATGTATTAAGTAGGTAGTATACCTACCGACCATAGAGCGGCCGTTCGGTGTTGTGCGCTCGCTTGTTTTTGTCTTCGGTCTTCTGTCAGGATGGAATAAAGTTTTGGGTTATTTACACGGTTGTAATTATTTCTCATTGGCGACGAGGTAAACAAACGCGGAATATGTCTATCGGAAAGGTTGCTGAGTTTTATCTGAATAGCGGCAATTGGGCGAGTTACATAGAGAGGCTTGAATGCTACTTTTTGGTGAACAAGGTGCCACCGGATATGCAACTACCGACATTGCTCGCAGCTATGGGGGATGAGACTTATGAATTATTAAGTAATCTCACCAGTCCTTTGAAACCCAGCCAGAAGACATATGCCGAGGTAGTGCGGATACTCGGGGATCATTTACAACCGGCTCCATCGCAGATGACAGAGAGGTATCGTTTTCGTCAACGTCGACAAATTAGCGGTGAGACAATTAAACAATATATTTCAGAGTTAAAGAAATTAACGAAATTTTGCGGATTTGGATCGACGTTGGAGGAAAATTTGAGAGATCAGCTCGTCTGCGGGTTGCGGTCTGAGGTCATCCGGCAGCGGTTATTTGCGGAGGAGACTTTGACTTACGAGGCGGCGGTGAAAATAGCGCATAGAATGGAGGTAGCAGAGCGTGATGCGGCGGCAGTAGAACAAGCAGGCCCGAGAGAGTGTGGCGGAGGCGTGAGCACAACAGTAGCCACGCCGATCAACGCGGTCAACACTTGGCGCGGTGCTAACCGACGTGGCGGGGGCGGCGGCGTCCCGCTCGGTTCGCGCAACTGTGAAGCTTGTGGTGGAAATCATTCCAAGGACGACTGTCGCTACAAAAAGTTTATTTGCGGACGCTGTAAACAACGTGGTCACCTGCGACGGGTATGCTCTCAACGTGCGAGGGGTTATGGTTCCGGCGGTAACACGGTCGCACACGTGCAAGCGGAGAGCCATGGTCCAGTCGCGTCGTCGTGGAACTCTGCCGGGTCAGAGCTTTCTGGGGAGGATGAAGCCCCGTCCTCTGACGAGGACCTTGGAACAGCGGAGGGATCGCTACACCAACTGTCTTTGAACGGTTATAAACCGGTGAGCTTAGATTTATTGGTTGATGGTAAGGTTTTACCCATGGAAATTGATACCGGTTCGTGGTTATCGTGTATTAGTAAACAAACTTATCATAGTTTATTTTCTCATCAACCTATTGAACAGTCACAGATGACTTTTAGGTTTTATGATGGTTCTCGTATAGTGCCTATAGGGGTGATAAAACCTGTAGTAACATATGGTCGAATTAAAAAAAAATTGGACTTGTTTATTGTAAAAGGCGGAACCACCTCTTTGTTGGGCCGGCAATGGCTATCAGAATTAAAAATAAAAATTCCCATTTTTCATAATTATGTATCTTCTAATTTGGTACATAGTCGTGATAAATTGAATTATTTGCTTGACAGATATAAGGAGCTATTTACGGAGGGACTGGGTCGATTCAAGGGAGGTAAGGCGCAGCTGAGAGTGCGAGAGGGAGCGACTCCGGTGTACTGCCGCGCTCGACCCCTGCCATATGCACTGCGTGACCGCGTGGAGGCCGAGCTCGACGGAATGCTGCGTGACGGCGTCATAGAGCCCGTTGACAGCGCGGACTGGGCTACTCCGCTTGTACCGGTGCGTAAGGCTGACGGTGGACTCCGTATCTGCGCTGATTATAAAGTAACACTAAATCCAGTCTTAATCGTAGATAGGTATCCTTTGCCGCGTATCGAGGATTTATTGGTTAAGTTAAACGGGGCGTCCATTTTCTCAAAAATTGATCTATCACAGGCGTATAATCAAATTGAATTAGATGATCCAGATAATTTGACAGTAATTAATACTCATAAGGGTTTATTTAAGTACAAAAGATTAGTTTTCGGCCTAGCTTCGAGCCCAGGTATTTTCCAAAGAATCATGTCTAATCTTTTAAGTGATATTCCTAATGTAGAAGTGTTCTTAGATGATATTATAGTAGGAACAAAGGGGGGAAATATCACTGAACATATAAATATTTTGGAACGAGTTTTCCAACGTTTGCATTCGAACGGCATGAAACTTAAGGTTAAAAAGTGCCAATTTTTGGCAAACGAGGTTAAGTACCTAGGCTACATCATTTCCTCAGAGGGAATTAAGGTCGACCCGGAGAAGGTAGAGGGCATAGTTAACATACCGCACCCTACCAATATCTCGGAACTTAGAGCCTTCCTAGGAACAATTAATTTCTATGCTAAATTTGTTAACCGGCTAAGCACTATCCTAGCGCCATTGTATCATTTGCTTAAGAAAGGGGTCTCATGGGTGTGGGATACTAGTTGCGAATCAGCGTTTAAAAAAGTAAAATCATTACTGATTAGTGCCGAAGTGCTAACGCACTATGATCCCGATAAACCTTTGATTTTAACGTGTGATGCAAGCTCGAAGGGTATAGGGGGCGTACTTAGTTAGCTGGAGCCAGTGACGTCGCCGTCCGCTGCAAGCCATTATGGGAACAGTCTTACGACGGGACGCACAGTCGAGCGCCCCGTTATTTATATATCTCGAGCGCTGAACAGTGCCGAGAAACACTATTCACAGATCGAACGGGAAGCGTTAGCTATTGTATTTTGTTTGGAAAAATTACATCAGTATGTATACGGTAGGCATTTCATTTTACGCACAGATCACAAACCATTAGTTACGATTTTTGGACCGAAACAAGGGATTCCCTCGATGGTGGCGAGTCGTCTCCAACGATGGGCTATTAAGTTATCCGCTTACACTTATGAAATCGAGTACGTTAGATCGCAGTCGAACGGAGCGGACGGACTATCGCGGTTGCCAGCTCTTTCCGTTTCTTCTACAGCTTCTAACTTAATAAAGGCGACGCCAGAGCAAACGCACCTACACTTCGCACAAGATGCATTATTATTAGATTACAACGAGTTAAAAAAACAGACCGAAAGAGATCCATTATTAGGTAGAGTATTAAATTATTTGCGAGACGAGTGGCCAGGAAGGTTAGAGCTTACTGCACTCCAGCCATATCATAACCGTAGGAAGGAATTGTACGAAGAGCTTGGATGTGTTTTGTGGGGGCATAGGTTAGTGATACCGGACACCTGTAGGGCTAAGGTACTAGCAGAGTTGCACGAAGCTCACATGGGTATAGTTAAAACGAAATCGTTCGCTCGTAGCTATGTGTGGTGGCCGGGCATCGACGAAGCTATCGAGTCTATGTGTAAGGCATGTACCATATGTGCGGCCGAAAGTGATGACCCACCGCGGCACATGCCGTGCCCGTGGCCCTGGCCTGAAAAACCATGGTCACGAATTCATGTTGATTTTTTGGGCCCAATAGTCGGAAAAATATTCTTCGTTTTAGTAGACGCTAGGACTAAATGGATTGAGGTTAGTCAAGTACCGAGTACAGCAGCTAGTCATACGATCAATAGATTGAGTGACATATTCGGTCGTTTCGGATTACCGAAACAATTAGTATCCGACAATGGGCCACCATTTACTAGTGACGAATTTTCAAAGTTTTTGCAGAGTAACGGTATTAAGCATATATTTTCCCCACCATACCATGCAGCGTCCAACGGAGCTGCGGAAAATGCAGTGCGTATTGTTAAACGAACAATTAAAAAAGCAATTAGAAGTAGCTTAGACATTCCTTTGTTCTTAAACTATTACCTTTTACACTACAGAAACACTGAACATTGTACAACAGGAGAAACTCCTGCGTCACTCATGTTTGGTAGGAGACTCCGCACGAAGCTAGATTGTTTGAGACCTGATAGAGAGTCAAAAGTTAGAGGGGCTCAGGCACGTCAGCAGGAGACCGGGGGTAGCGGGACGCGAAGTTTAAGTGAGGGGGAAAAAGTATGGGTTCGTCAATATAGGGGCAATGATAGATGGGTGCCCGGTAGGGTTGTTGAGAAGATGGGTGTTACAGATTACAGAGTTCTCGATACGTTAGGCAGGGAAACTCATAAACACATAGATCAGCTTAAGCGCAGACCTCTGAGTTCATTGATCTGTCCTTCCACTAGTGAGAGCTGCGATGTAGCGCCAGTAACATCTAGCGACGGTGCCGTTCAGAGTAGCCCGCCGCGACCGAGCACCTCGGGGGTGGAAGACGGGCTTGAGGATGATCCGTTCCAGGATTGCGTCGAGCAGGCCATTCCAGATAGATCTCCGCCTCCTACCTTGCCACCTGAATCGATTCAGTCTCGCCCGATACGTACATGTCGCCTCAAAAATGTAAATTATAAATTGTGATCAGTGATAACTGTGAATACATTTCCTTTTATACTTAAGGTAAGCATTGTTATCTACTTATGTCCCTAGTATGATATACTTACGTACTTAACTTTACCCGTTGGTTGTACGTGATGCTGTAAGGTCTAGAAAGAGGCCACTTGGAGAATTAAGCTTTAGGTTAGTTTCCTTTAAAAATTTGTTTATTATAGGTATGTAGTAGTTAAGAGTGGAGATATTGTAATGTATTAAGTAGGTAGTATACCTACCGACCATAGAGCGGCCGTTCGGTGTTGTGCGCTCGCTTGTTTTTGTCTTCGGTCTTCTGTCAGGATGGAATAAAGTTTTGGGTTATTTACACGGTTGTAATTATTTCTCACTTAGAATGAAAACATGCCAATAATAGTAATTTTTGAACTCTACCGGAGGCTGCAATTATGCAGTCGACCGTACATCGTTAAGTATACTGTCGTAATACTAGCTGAACATGACTTCACTAAGTTTTTATCACAGTACCAAGTACGCGGATCGTTCGAAGCTCGACTTTGTACGGTTCCTTCAAGTTTTATTACTTTTTAAACTTTTATTTTATACGATTTGTTTTCAACAACTCCTGGTTATGATTGGTTTGTTACCTTCTTGCTTTAAGACGATGTTTCACCACTGAGCTTTAAAGGGATTTGATATATTTTTATATTAGTTTAATTTATTATTTATTGGTTTACCCCGTGGTTTTACCTGCGTTAGTGTCTCGGAAAAAACTACTATTGATTTACTGCAGACCAACTTTACCAGCCCTTTTTACCCATTTAGATAGGAATTTCTAAATATATATTTTCTTTGTAGTGTAAGAATACAGGCAAGTGAAACCAATGGTAAAAGTTATAGACAAAACTATAATGCAAACATAGTAATGTGGTATTGCATCGCACCTGCACCGATAAGAAGATGTGTCAAGGGCAAGGTTATACAGGAATCAATATTGTATTAGAAGGTCATGTAACGTAGTATGTACCTAGTTTAATAAGTATAAAAACCCCCGTTTTTACTCAATAAATTTTCAGTAAACGGTATAGTTTCACTGTGTTAATAAGTCTCCTAGTTCCCTACATCACATCTCAGTGCGCGCCTTAGTCCTAAAAAGGAACTCCCATGTGAAGTTTCAGACTAGAAAGCTCTTGTAAGTTCAGAGATTTCTTGATAAGTCTTTTTCTAGATTTTACATGATGTGCTGCTTTAGATTTTAAACTCATTTAGGCTAAACTTGCACCAAATATGGGCACTGGTAAAATGCACGAGTCGCACAAAGCTATTGCTTGACAAAAAACCCTCAGAACCGATACAGTCCTAGCGGCGCTACCGCTTAAAACTCCAATACCATTAAAGGTGATCGATCGCCTTTCAAGTTAAGATACATGCAAACTCCACAAGTTTCGAGTTAGGCGTTTTGACAAATTGATGCAGCGGCGGGTAATATATGGATCGAGAGAGGATCGCTTAGCTATTTTATGTATCGCTGCCTTTTGTGAAGAGATGGAACATTAGAGTAACAACTAGATATAGAGAGCTAATGTTAGTCGTTCGTCGAATTTGTAAAAAGCGAAGCCTAACAGAATTAAAATAATCAAAATTCGTAGCAATTTAGATCCTCTCCTTTCGTAATCTTATTATTTCTTGTTTGTTTTTTTAACTTATTTTTTACTAGCAGAGCGCCCTGCAGTACCATCCGCGTAACTCCTGATCCCGTGGTAATATCAGGATAAAAACTAACCTATGACACTTCCCATGACTCAATGTATCCTCATACCAAGTTGCATTAAAATCAGTCCAGTTTTTTCGGAGCCTATTCAATTCAAACAAACAAATAATCGAATTTATCCTCTTTATAATATTTAGTACCTATGGATAACAAAATGTTGAGATTTTTAGTCATTTTTCCATCCGTTTTATACTGTTATTTTCTAGTTCATAGCTGTTGGTATTCAAAAGATAATAAAATAAAACAATCTTTATTTATACCAGTATTCCCAAAAAAAAACCAACATTAGGAAACATGTCAGTCGAGTGACCAAATCTCTGCAGTCCATTTTCCACCCGTCTCCTTCAATGATAGACCATTCGGAAAGCAATCATATGAAAGCAACAACAAACGGCAGCTCGTGAACAATCTTAACTTTACTACAAAAGGTGTCGTATTCATAGTAGATTCTCAAAGACTACTTATACTTGTTTGTCCTTACTTACTATCAATGCACAACCAAAATTACTAAGCTTAGAAATCTTCGTAAATATACAGGGTTATCGGTAATTACACTAGCAAGTCGTTAAGGGGTTACTTCTGAGCACGTTAACAAACAACTTTTATTCTACGACTTTTGGAAATTCTAAGTTAAAACTTAAAAAAATACATAAAACCGAATTGAGAACCTCCTCCTTTTTTTGAAGTCGGTTAAAAATAAGTAAAATTTTAAGGTTAATGACCTCTCCTTGTATGGAACAGCTGATTTTCAGGTAAACCTAA
Organism: Idaea aversata; assembly: GCA_907269075.1. Classification (NCBI taxonomy): domain Eukaryota; kingdom Metazoa; phylum Arthropoda; class Insecta; order Lepidoptera; family Geometridae; genus Idaea; species Idaea aversata. The sequence continues at coordinate 1,711,069 of OU026109.1, forward strand.
CCTCAAAATTTAAAAAAAAAACGAATTTCCAAAGTTGTTTGTTTTGCACAGAAGTAGCCCTCAACGGCTTGCTAGTATAATTACCAATAACCTTGTATAAATATAAATATTGCAGGACATTCCACACTTCGCCATCTAGCCCCAAGCTTGTGTTATGGGTGCTAGACAACGGATATAATACATATATACTTTTCGTTTATATAGAAACAACAACAGCAGCAGACAAATATATAAGCATACATACTTGTCTGTGGCGGGAATCGAACCCGAAACCCTGTGTTTGGCAGACCTGACTGCAGACTGCCAAATACACACAAACACAATGGTCACCACGCGTGGTGACCATTGTGCCAACTCGGTCGTCTTATGGAGTGGAGGGATGGAGGGAACACCTCGTATGAAAGCCTTTCTTCTTTGAAGTTAGGAACATGAAAATTTTATTTACAGCCACTAGGCATGAATAAATAATGACGAGTTCATGCAGATCCCGATTCCAGACCTACGCGAGTACAACCACTGGATCGGAAGCTATTAGAGTCGATCGGAAATAAGTAACGCCCTAATACCCAATTACTTAACCACATCAAAAAAATCTAAGGAATACAGAAAATTTCACCAGCATCTCACACGATGGTAAGTTATGATGCGGTCTAAAATGTAGCATGCTTGAAGATATATTATGCTCGTGATTCAAAGACTCCCAAACAAACGGAAACCGAAACGAAAAAGAAAATGGCGGCAGTAGAACAAATACTTTTCCGCCCCGTCCTCTTTTCATGGCTGCACCAGCGATACAACCCGCGGCTGAAGCTTTCCACCAGGAAAAATATGGGTAAGCGACTAAACCTCTATAACTACGGCCCCAATACTACAAACTTTAGTTCGGATAGTTTCACGGACTATATCACTCGCTCTTAGAAACTTTGTCCGCCTGTCTGTATCATACTATATGTAATGGTTGTACTCTAATCGTTTTGAACATACTTTCGTGGGTCTTGTGGGGTCTCAACGATTGATTATTGCAATATTTTTCTTTTTTTCTATATCATTGATTCTGATTTTTTGTTAGTTGTAATGAAAAAAGTTGGATATTTATTCTTTTCATATAATTGAGGTACTAAGATTATGATAAATATTATGTAAAACTAGCGTTTGCCCGCGACTTCGTCCGCGTAGTATTAGTAGATTGGACCAAGGAATCACGTTGTCCCATACAAAATTTGACCCCCTTTTTCACCCCCTAAGAGGTAGAATTTTGGAAAATCTTATCGGATGCCTACGATATTCGACGACCATACCCTCCAAGTTTCAGACCTTTACGATCAGCGGTTTAGACTGTGCGTTGATCCGTCAGTCAGTCAGTCAGTCGTTCAGGACAAAGCATTTTGTATGTGTAGAAAAAAAATATATACAACCGAATTGAGAACATTCTCCTTTTTTTGACGTCGGTTAAAAATAGATAGATGTCGTTATGTGCCATTTACATAGGAATTTGATATTTGTCTCAAAATATTGCATATAACAGAAAAAAAGATTGAGAAAGAACGGCGCGAATATTACATTCAATTTTTACAAAAACGTCTTTTAATCGGATCTGGCGTCATAAATACGTATTCATAACGTCATAGTTTGTAACAGATATAATAATAAGAGTATGTACTTAGCAAATCTCACCTCTTTGTTGAAAGGTACCTTCGATCAGTTGGATTAGCTACATCCGTCAGAATTCTATCTACTTCACGTAAGATGAGAGTTGAGACGTTTTTCGGACAGAGGCTACGTACCTTAGACAGCCACATAATTATAAAAAAAAATTGGCGGTGACACACGGACAGACAGACACACAGACGAATAAGAAATTGATCTTATAAGGGTTCCTTTTTTTACCTAAAAATAATCTTCAGAGCAAAATGTATGATATGAACTTCAGTCAATTTCTCGCCTTCCCCTGAACTTTGATTAAAAAAATTCACCCCCTTATAAAAACTAAGTCAACAAATAATTTAAAAGGATTAACACACTCCCTTCATTTAACACTAATACCACCTGTTGAACCAAGTATAAAGTTACGTTCCGCTACGCGTCGTTACACAGGATCGCTATCCAATCCCTATTGAGAATCGTTATCCGTAACGATTCGTTAGAAACTTTGTCGCTAACTATTGAAGTTTGGAAAAATTCTAGATTGAATCGTTATAGGATGGCATCAATCGCAGACCGTTCAATTTAAAAGACAAGACGTAATTTTCAGGGTTCCGTACCTCAAAAGTTAAACAAAGGACCCCTTAAAATATACTCTGTCTTAGGGCGTGTTCAGATGACACGCGTTATCCACGCGCTCGCCACGCGCATCACATGCGTTGACCACGCGTTGAAATTTGAAAATCTATAAATAATTTGAGTCTTATGACATATCAATAGATCTCAAATTGCATTTATCCAAGTCCACCCGCTCACGCCCCGCGCCCTTCCAGCGCCCGCTCCGCGCACGCCCTGCGCCCGCTTGCAGAAATGCAATTTGAGATCTATTGATGTGTCATAAGACTGAAATGATATATAGAAAAAATTTCAACGCGTGGTCATCTAAACACGCAATTACCGTCTGTCCATGTGTCACCACCGATTTTCTTAGGAACGTATACCAGATATTTAATTTAGTCCCTAAGTTAAGCCTTTAGAATTTGTTATTTTAACCAGAAACTAGAATATGTTAAGGCAAAGTTGTGTATACATATTATTGGTAAACACACTTGAATATTATTTCGGTAATGTTTTTCTTTATTCTCAGTATTAGTATGTGTTACTGTTGGTGTATCTAATAAATAAATAAATAAAAATAAATAAATAAATATTTAGTTTGTTTTTAAATTAAAAGGCTGTAGCGTCGTTCGCCCTTAGAAATAGGGTCGTATTTTATGCTATGGTTTGGCCATTGCAGCAGAATTGTCATCATTTAGGTCCTTGATAGTGCAGGTGCTAGAAGACACTATCGTCAATGGATCAAGTTCCTTAAGATTTGCAACTGGAAATTCACATTTATGCTGCGGACGCAAGATTAAGGCCGCCTGTCCACTGGAGCAGAGCGAGGTAGCGGAGCGATGAGCGAGGTAAAAATTAACCAATAGTATTTTCTATTTCTATATTTAAAAATTCTATTGGTGGATTCTTCTCTCGCTCAGCGATTCGCTACCTCGCTCCGCTACCTCGCTTCGCTACCTCGCTCCGCTACCTCGCTTAGCTCCAGTAGACAGGCAGCCTAAGCCCATACTACTTACCTACCCAACTTGAAGTTAACGAACATACGTACTTAACTTATAAATTAGCCTTTGCTATTTATAATTTTACCAACATCCGTAAAGGATAAACTGCTAGGCACTGTATCATGTAAAAACCATAACACCATATTGTACCCAGTTCTTCAATAAATATTTTCTGATTCTGATCCCGTCACAAAGCGCTGATTCGAAAAGGACAAAAACTCTAAATATAAAGGAAACTTACCACAGTGATAGGATATGCTGGATTGATGATTGTGTATAGCAGAATGTGGTTAGGCCGCGCGGGGAGCTCGCGCTTCCGCCGCGGCTCACTCGACATGTAGTTGTTACCATTACTCTGTAACAAAGTGGAAAATATATGATAAGTATGAGAAGTGCAGCGATGGATTAAACATACAAATCCATAGAACATAAAAACTTAAATTTAGAATTTAAAAAACCCCTATAACTTTAAGATGGCTGAACCAATTTCGATCAAACATACCTAAAAACACTCCCGAGTAATTCGCCTTTTAAACAAAACAAACAAAATCAAAATAGGTCCAGCCATTCGGGAGCAACGATGCCACAGGTTTAGACGAGTTGATTATTGTGGTTACACTATAGGTCAGAGTTTGACCACTATCTCACCGCTAAGTAAGTAACCGGTAAGTGACGCACCGGTAAGTGACGCTGTGGCAAACATAGAAGAACCTGTGACTTGAAGACCCCAAATAAGTTGGGGTTGGCAAGGGAGACTCGGGAAGGTAGGAAGGTGGCAGTGGAACCAGTTTTTTTTCCGACTAGTCCTTCTTTTGTGGCTGCGTATCGGAACATGGACAATCAGCTTGGCGATACGACTTAGGCAGGTGGGTGGTAGCAAGCAGAAACTTTCCACCAGGAGACCGCTCCTTTAGCACTCAGGGGTCTATGACTAAATCCCATGGACGTGAGCGAAACGAACACCTAATTTCCAAAGGTCCTGGTGATGCCTGAGCATTGCCTATTGATCTACGTTTAAGACGTATGCCAAGTGCTACCTATAAATAACCCGGTCGTAAATAGAAGGTACTCCGAAAATCGTAGCGATCGTGATTCGGATTAGGTTCACGAAATTACGTGGATTTAACTAAATTAGATCGGATACAGTACACAGAGTTACATCACGTCACGTGACTTGGTGTGGAGAACAAGTTAGGAGAATTAGGAGATCAAATCAGTTTGTTTATTCGTTAAATTAAGTACCAGAGGATCTCGATACACGAGGTGCCCGTCCCCGAGACTCCTAATTTGTTATTAATTTAGTCATCTCTGGACTTTTGAGGAAACCCTAGACAGCGATTTTTAATGGGCAAATGCCTCTCGCCTTAAGCATTTCGAGAATAATGTCAATGAGAATAAGTCTTTGTGCAAATGAGTCTTAAGTAGAATATGGTATTCAGAGAATTGGGCCTTTTCGGAATAAGGCATTCTGCAAATAGTTCCAAAAACGACTAGAAGTCATTTTGTGAATAAGGCATTTATCTACACATATAAAATCCTTTGTCTACTACATATATCTGTCTGTATTAATATTCTATGTCCAATTCTCATTAAGATTGCCAGACAAAAAATAGAATACAAAAGAAAAGAAACTATGCATATTATTAAAAGCCTAGTCTTGTCCAAATTAAGCTGTGTAAATGATCAAGAATATTTACTTTTGTAAAGTGTCATTTGTCTGTAGTCAAAGAATATTTTATTGAATGATAGTTACATAGTTTAATTCCGAGAAATAAGTCATTTTAGGAAAAAGGCATTTTGCCAACAGGTCCTTTCAAGAATAAATCATAGGTTTTTTTTAGGCGTAGGCCTTTTACAAAAGCCCTTTTTTCAAGTCAAATTTTTTTATTCATTTGGATGCTTAATACAATCGTATAAAGATCACATTGAAATGTCTTAAAAACTAAGTTACGATGTGTGCTTTCGGAACGCGCCCACCAATGAGAAGAAGGCACAAGAAACTCATTGGGTTTTTTTTTATGTGATCACGCTCACGTAGGTCAATATTACAAATATTTGAAAGTATTATTTGAAATGGAGCAACTTAGGTCACGTCCATGGGTTCTTATCATTAAGGTAAGACGAAGTATCATAGTACGCCTTACTGCACAATTTATGCTTTATAAAAAAATTAACCTGTTAATGGACATGTCATATTATACATCTTTAGGTAATTTATTATAATAGAGCACACATGTACTATTAAACGACCCGTTTATCTTCCGGAGCCTACTACCGGGCAAGGTCAGCTCATCCTTATTTTTTCCTAAAGGTTCTTCTCTCGCAGCTCGCTCAATCCTAACCCTCGAACCACCTCCCCCGTCTCCGTCAAGCCATGACGATGAATATTCATAAAGCAATGTCTTATTACGTTTGTTCTACGTAACGGGATTCTTGTTTCAAACAATTAGTTTTAGGGATCGATTCGTAGTGCTAGCTGAATAATGGGTTTGAAATTTTGAAGGTCCAAATATTATTTACTAGCGACCCGTCCCGGCTTCGCACGGCTATATTATGCATTTATTATACATATAAACCTTCCTCTTGAATCACTCTATCTATTAAAAAAAACCGCATCAAAATACGTTGCGTAGTTTTAAAGATTTAAGCGTACAAAGGGAAATAGGGACAGAGAAAGCGACTTTATTTTATACTATGTAGTGATTAGCTCATTTGTAAATAAAAAAATTACACGAAAACAAACCCTTTTTAACCTATTAAAAGTCGTTTATAAATGTTATTTGACTTATACGTAGGATTCTTAGGTAATACATAAAGTACAAACAAACAAAAAATCTTTCTTCTTTATAATATTAGTGCAGATTTTCAAAAGTTGACCGAAAATCGTAGCCCTAGCAGGAGAGGTTGAAGCGGACCTTCAATATTTTTTTTTTTTTTTTTTCGAATATTTGATAAATTCGTTACATTTCTAACACTGAGTCCAAAAATGATGGTAATGAATAATTTCCAAAAATTGGCCTTAACTGAATTCGATGCTGCTACCTTGATTTAGTTTCCTTTCTATTATTTGCAAAGATAGCTTCTTTAACACAGAATGATACAGCAAAACGAAATAAAACAAAAACCACGAAGAAAGATTTACCATCCAAGCTAAAAACAACCCAATACCTCGCGCACAATTTGACAGCACCAAATGGCATTCTAATCTTTAAAACGTACGGAGTGCACAAACACGAATGCATTAAACCCAAGGAGCGATATGTAAAAACGAATCTGTTGAATAAAACACGCGATTATATGGAGTATTTGAATAAATTGTTGTTTCCTAGGAATACTCGAGGAAGCTAGTTTTAAAGCCGGTTCAAGTAAGGTGCTTCTGTTTTCTACTGTACTTGAACTTATCACAATAAATTTATTTCAAACCGGCCAAAGTTTTTCACTTAGACTAATTAAAATAAGTTCTTGATAACAAATTGCATAAATTCAGCGCCAATAATTGATTTTAATTGCTTTTTAAACTAACTAATCAAAAACGAATTGGTGCCGTAGTTATAGGCGATTCACAATAACTATGTCTCGGATGGGCCCCGGAAATTAAATTATAGTAGAAGTCTAATCGTATTTGGGTAAAAGTCTAATCGTTCTTGTCGATCCAAAGGGTCTGAAAGAGATCGCTTTTAGCGATAAGGCAGCCCATTGTGCCATATTGTTTGGTTTTTTTTTTGGCAGGAATTTATGTAAGAAGTAAGGTTTTAATACGGTACACTAAAGACTTTATCTATCAATATCAATGTTAAAATCTACAATATGCTATGCTTGAAATTTTTAAACATATTAAACGGAAATGAAAGTACTTGTACAAAATTTCAAATGTCATATTTATTTAGTAATAAATTTTATAGTCAAATCTTCCTTCTAAAATATTTTCACTTTAATAACATTTACACAAAGAAATAAAACTTCACCTTTACTGAAACGAAACTACATGTTAACAAGGCAGGGATTCATTATGACGTTTTTTTGATCTTTTAGTGCTTAATTAATCTCTATATATATTTAATTTTTGTGTCACGGGGATCGAACTTGAACTCCTCCGAAACGGCTCGACCGATTCTCATGAAATTTTGTGAGCATATTCAGTAGGTCTGAGAATCGGCCAAAATCTTTTTTTTTTTAGTTTTTTTTTTTTTTAGTTTGTAAATAGCAAAACAACGTTTGCCGGGACAGCTAGTGATATATAAAAGAAACCTCTGTAAACAATATCATGTCTTCACTCGTTTTAAATTGTTAACGGTACAAGTTGAAAACAATAGAAAATATAATAAAACAAAATGTAATCAAAGTGTTCTCAGGGACGGGTAGCTCAGCCAATTTTCAATAATTTATTTGTATTTATTGTTTGATTCAATGGAACAAAACTTTTAAAAACTATACGTCACAATAATAACGTTTAGGGTCTTTAAGGTCCAGCCTTACAGTATATGCCCCGAAGGCCAATGATAGTAAATAACATTGTTCAAATTACATTGCAATATCATTCGATTGCGATTGCTTTTCGATTACAAAAAATACCCTCAAAGTAGCAAAAAATACTCTCAAAATCAGCTTTTGGTATGCTCACAATTTTTTTTTGTAATCTGAATGATATTGCTTTAAATTAAGTTTAAATTACGAGAATTTACCTGCAAGACTATTTTTGTGTCCTTTGGGGTTAAATTCAACCCCTGGGCATCTATGGGTGACAATTTATTGTAAATCTTCTATAACTACGGCCGAATGAGTTTAAATTCTCACTAACGAGCTTAAGATACGATGCCGATGGCACAATCGTCGTCGTTCTATACAACAACTTATTTTACTATCAGATTCATTGTGATTCCAAGTGAACGTGATCGTTCCTTCATTAGGAGCTTAATTTTATGTGATGGGGGTGATTTCCCCTTGTTATTTCCTATCGATTTATTTACTGAATTCTTAGAACGTACACAGGACAGTACAAACAGATCGAAAGGAACTAGTTTAACAGAACATTTGTGCTCTATTATTACTAGCATGTGAGTTACTAGTAAGTACGTATGTCCTACGATGACACAGATAACTTACTTATTGTGGTAAAACGATTGTAGCTTTAATCTATATATCACTTCACTTCACTATCACTACATAGTATAAAACAAAGTCGCTTTTTCTGTCCCTATTTCCCTTTGTATGCTTAGATCTTTAAAACTACGCAACGGATTTTGATGCGGTTTTTTTTAATAGATAGAGTGATTCAAAAGGAAGGTTTATATGTATAATACATGCATAATATAGCCGTGCGAAGTCGGAGCGGGTCGCTAGTCTATACTAATATTATAAAGCTGAAGAGTTTGTTTGTTTGTTTGAACGCGCTAATCTCAGGAACTACAGGTTCGAATTGAAAAATTATTTTCGTGTTGGATAGTCCATTTATCGAGGAAGGCTATAGGCTACCTTTACATTTTGATATTCCCACGGGATCGGGACTTACGCGGGTGAAACCGCGAAGCGCAGCTAGTTATTGAGATAAGTTTACACTGTTAACTCATATAGATAGTATTTTTGTTGTTTAAATATTGTTTACTGCCAATTTAATAATCGTGTTCGGTTTTCAACATAGAATAGAGTGTTTTGTAAACATTTACTAGATATTTTGTTGTGATAAAAAACATTTTTAAAAGTTGATTTATAGGGTTCCTTATGTAACAAAGCTGAAATAGAATCAACTTTTTAAACTCACACGATTTGTATTCATAGTAATACGTATTTAGAAAACGTATTTTTTATTTTTATTTCTCTTACCTCGACGTTTCGACTATGTTACAATAGTCATGGTCTAAAGTAGAAAAGATTCAGTCTACTTATGTTATTTTCTATAGCTTGTATAACTTTTGGTAAAACCGTCATGTATTCACAAAACGACAGTCATATTCAGATCGTTAAGGTGTATTTCTCGCACCGACTACGTCGCACGATTCGATTTCATGATTTCAACGATTCCGCTTAATATTCGCGAGATTTTTTCCTTATCTTTACAAAGATGTTTAAAGTAAAAAAAAAATATTGTACGACTTTTCACACAGCCCCTAAGTTAAGAACCCGGCTCTCTCTACATACAAACGTAGTCGACTGTTTCCTTCCTGAATAATGACATTAGCACAAATATTTTTGTTGCATAAAACCTATAACTGTGCCCCTATATCTTGTTTTTTTTTTCATTTTCTAATTATCATAGAAAGTAAGAGTTAAATAAACAAAATGTATATAAAATAATACATAGGGGCATGGTGATGGCAGTTATAAGTGTTATGCTACAAAGATATTTGCTATAGTGTCATTATCCAGGGAGGAAACAGTCGACTACGTTTGTATGGAGAGAGCGCCGGTACCCTTTACTCGTAAGATGTCCCATCTACTACAGTGTATTTTTAAATATCTTCGTTATCTGTATCTAGTTGGTTGAACAAGCAACTTAGAGTGGATTCTTAAAGTAGGTATTTTGGATTTGCTGTCGATTCCATTCAAGAGTGGAATATTAGGATGTGAAACAATGACTTTTTATATACCTTATGAACAACGGATTGTTACTAGTAGGCGGTATTGTTTTTAAATACATGAAGCATTGTCCTCTATCGCCGCAGTCTTAGAAAACTGCCTTTTCGACTCTTAACAAACGATATCGAAATTCCAGTTTTGCTCTCACCAATTCCGGTATTACTAACGATACTGAAATAAGTCGGAATTCCGGAATTTTGTTAAAACCGGAATTCCGGAGCTCAAGCCCTACTCGGCATGTAGACAGATGGAGACCTGGAATAAACTCAAGCTATTTAAAACGATATTCCCACGGGATCGAGGTGAAACCCGTAGCTAGTAAATAACTCTAAAATAACGATCTAATCAAATTCAGTCAAGTAAAGCAGCCATTGAATCGTGGAAGCATAAAATGGCGTGAAACTTGCCAAGTGATTTGTGCACTTGCAAATTGACAAGAACGCTAGCTGCTTCGAGTTTACAGCTCGTAAATAACGAATACCTATTTCTCTAATGAGACTGGACAAACTGTACAGTCGGCAACAAACGTGGCTCGCAGTCGTAGAGTTCCAAAAATGCTTTCATTGTTAGAGCTTATACACACGTCCCGATTTGGTCGGGTCCGACATCAGTTTTGCCACATTTCAATTCGACAAATCTGTATCGATAAGTGAAAAAATCTGTGTAAAATCTGTATGAGAACAGCTATAATTGTATAAAATCTGGACTATTCATTTGTAATATTAGGTATGTCTTATATATTATAATAATAATAATAATTTATTCATAACTAGCTGCGCCCCGCGGTTTCACCCGCGTATGTCCGATCTTTAAATTCTCACCGTTTAAACCTTCCCTGGACTACAACAAACATTTCAAAACCGAAATCATCTAAATCGGTTCAGCCATTCTCGAGTTTTAGCGAGACTAACGAACAGCAATTGATTTTTATTTATATAGATTTGTACAACATCAGTTTTTTACAATTCTTCACTTAGACTTTCACAATAGTAGACTTAATAGTACTTAGTTATTTTTACTGTGTATGGTTGTACATTTACATATATTGTAGACCTACTACTCCTAAGCTAAGCAGAGCTTGTGTTATAGGAGTTAGTAGTTGCTCTTCGTTTGATTTATTTATGGAGCGTAGACAGAGAATAACTATTTATTCTCTGTCTACGATTATGAATAGTCCAGATTTTATACAATTATAGCTGTTCTCATACAGATTTTACACAGATTTTTTCACTTATCGATACAGATTTGTCGAATTGAAATGTGGCAACACTGATGTCGGACCCGACCAAATCGGGACGTGTGTATAAGCTATTAGAATTTCTACTTAATCAAGGCTAGTTAAGGTCCTGCTTGTTTGTAGGAAATGAATATCACTTTTAAAGAGACACTAACGCGAGTAAACCCGCAGAGCGCAGTAAGTTAACAATTTGAAAGGCTACGGAACCCTAAAAACTCCGCAATTCTAAAAAAACCCGTACAAATTACGAAACAAACGATCAGTTAATTAAACCGAAGCACGTGGAAAAAGGGAAAACAACGAGGGAAAAAGTCGGGAAAAAACATGAAACATGATGAAGCCTAAAGTTGACTTCCCTTTGATATATTGTTGTGGCTTTTTTTGTTTAAATAAAGTAACTTTTTTTTACAAAATGTTTGAACAATATTTTTATCGTAAATCACAGCTAGGTAAACGTATCTTTCTATGCACTCAAACTGTCCAGATAATTCGTTATTTTTAGCAAATTAACGAATCTCCCCCCTCCCTGACAGGGTAAATAAAAACGAGAGTAATTCTCTTGACGAAAGATATCCTGGAATTAAATAACTGCATTTAAACCACCCTGTGAGTTTAACTCACAGGGTAGTTTAAATTTAGTTATGGTTTTATTCTGTTTTTTTTTTAATAGATAGAGTGATTAACGAGGAAGGTTTTTAGATATACCTAATACATGCATGATACAGCCGTGCGAAGCCGGGGCGGGTCGCTAGTCACTACATAGTATAAAACAAAGTCGTTTTCTCTGTCCCTATATCCTTTTGTATGCTTAAATATTTAAAACTATGCAACGGATTTTGATGCGGGTTTTTTTTAAATAGATAGAGTAATTCAAGAGGAAGGTTTATATGTATAATACAAGCATAATATAGCCGTGCGAAGCCGGGGCGGGTCGCTATTTCTAATAAATGTATATTCTATTCTATTCAAGTTAAAACCAAGAACATTGTATACAATGTCTCAAACTCTGTAAACACATCCCCGTAAGAAGCGAGTAAGTAACAAATTCATTATCAAAACACATTAGATAGCAATAAAGTCGTAAACGGGGATATTTCAGTTGCCACTGTAAAATGTTAACACAAGATATTACTTAGCGTATCTACTTTGTACGACTAAGTATTACAGGTAAGCTTCTGCCAGCGGCTTCGCCTGTCTTTTCACCCTCTTAAGGTGAGTATACACTAAAGCATTTCAATGTAATGATGACCCAGTTGGCACAATTGACACCATGCAGAACTGCCAAACACAGGGTTCGATTCCCGCCTCAGACATGTATTTATGCTTAGATATTTGTCTGTGGTCTGGTTGTTTCTATGTATTATTAGTATATATTTACAAAAGAAGAGTATATAAGTAGTATATCAGTTGTCTAGCACCCATAACACAAATCTAGTTACTTAGCTTGGGGCTAGATGGCGATGTGTGGAATGTTCTGCAATATTTATTTTTATTTAATGTAAAGCTTTTACAAATGGTACAATACAGGCAAATGTTCCCAGTATAGTTTGAGTTAATTTAAAACCAACGAATGCTCTAGTCTATACCCAGAATACCCACCTTTAGGGCATTCTTAGGGGTGGAATTTTGAAAATAAATATTGGTAAGTTAGATACCTACCTACACTTTACAAAGAATGTCTTCCTTCAATGTCTCAACGACAACGGTGTCAGTTGTGCGTTGATATATCAGTGAGTCAGTCAGGACTTTGAATTTTATATGTATAGATTAATGACGTGAATCCACCCCGCGTGCTACATCTTAGACCACATCGTCACCTACCATCAGGCAGGTGTGATAGTGGTCAAACGCTGACCTAGCAATTGTTAAAAAAGCTTCTGTCGCCCGCTTGTGTTTGTGTGTATGACCCTTAAAGCCACTTCCGCTTTTTTCAATAATTATTCTTTTATTTTACTCAATTACCTTACTTAATAACTAATAGCGAGCAGACTAAAGGCTTTACGATCAACCGATTGCTAGTCGACTTCTCAGTTTAAAGGAAGAAGGAGGTGAAAGTTGGCCTTTTTGGCTCCTTCTTTACTCAGTCTTGAAAAACCGTTAAACGATACCCTACTCCATAATCAGAGACATTGGGCAGCTGTCAATTTTCGATCGTCTTTTGTTTCCATTTTGATTGTCTTTTCTTTGTCAGGTTGCCTGGAAGAGATCGCTTTTAGCGATAAGGCCGCCCATTGTGCCATAATGTAAGGTATTATTATATATTAATTTTCTTTTAGCAGATATTCACTTAAGTTAGAATTTATTTTGTGTTTTTTTTTATGTAATCATTTTTGTTTTTATGGTGCAATAAAGTGTTTATCTATCTATCTATCTTTCTGTTTCGATCGTCAAATTTTAACCCATTTCCGGAATGAGTCCATTATAGAATAAATCTTTATAGCAGTAAGTCGATCCTTTTCGGAATAAGTCATTTTCGGAATACGTCCTTTAGGACCCAGGAGATAGGGGCCTTAGGCACAGCTTACACTTGTACATTTTACTGACTATGTCGCCAGTGCGCCAGAGTATTCTGACTCTACAAAGCACCCAGTAGTCGGTTGTAGCTCCGCTTCCAAATTGGCGACGTTGGCAAACCGTCGTCGTCAAGTAAGTTAACTTCCATACACGTCAGTAGGATTTATTCGGATACGTATAGTTGGCAACATCGCCAAGGCGTCCCAGTGAGGTAAGGCACTTAAATTAAGACTTTTCTATCGGCAGATTACTTGCCGATAGAAAAAAAGTCTGTGGTTTATGTCCGCCAAAAAACTCAGTAATAAAATGATTCCATCATAAACTTTCTCCATCACGAAAAACGAAATTACGAAAAATAATTCCACGAAATTGATCTAATTAAAATTGACTCAAATGATGAATTAACCTTTAAAAGGAATATTAAGTAACACGCTCACCGTATTCTTTCTACTTAATATTATTAATTCAAAGGTTTTTTTTTGTGTCACTAGCTTTAAATAAAAAGTATATGACTCTCTTGGTTAAATGTAAGTAAGTACCAATTTTCGTTACAATTTGTTAAGAAGTTCAGTAGTTTCAGAGCATAAGCAAAAAATTTACAACTTTTTGTCAATTTAGTTGTCCTCATAAAGGTTGCTTAGAGGAGTCGCTTTACGCGATAAGGCTGCTCTTTTTAACACTCAGACAATAAGCTTTTTTTGTAAATGTTTTGTTTTTCAATGTAATTTAGAAATGATGTTTACAAGAATTTAACTGTCTTTCTATGAAGGACCTGGGTAATAAGAAGCAAAATGCGCAAACAGCGCGAAGTCAATTTCAAAATTTTATTTTTATTAGTGTAATTTTAGTTTATTTTTTGTGTTTTTTATTTAATAATTTTGTAATTTAATTTTATGTATGAAATAATAACCTCGCGGTAAAAATTTCAAAAGAAGAAAAATCCACATGCGTACGTAATGTCGGCGTAGACTCTTACCCTAATTAAAATTGGCTCAAACAATGAACGAACCATTTAGAAGTGCCGAATAAATTGGGGCATATTTCTTTTTCCTTATACTATTTTGAGCGTCGATTTTTCTTTCTTTCTGTTTTCAGCCTAGTTAATGTGGTTAACAAACTCTGAAAGTATTCAGCGTGAATTTAATCTGTTACTTTGTTGTTTTGTGTTTGTAATTTCAAATGTTGGTAAGTCGAAAAGCGGTGGAACGAAAGACGACTTAAAAAGTAAAATAGAATATTTTTTTATCCCAATATTTCTTATTATTGCACGTCAGCGGGCTAAATCATGTAGCTAATAATCAACTAAAGTAAATATTTCAATCGTTTGATTTTTTTAATCATTTATTTACAGCAACTAACATGGTTGAATGATCTAACAATTTCAGATATTTATTTCGTACTAGCTACATCCCGTTGTTTCACCCGCAAAGTTCGGGATCGGTATAAAAAAAAAGTATCTTCTTCCACAATGTCCTATCTTCTATACCAGAATTCAATAAAATCGGTTAAGGCGTCAGCACTAAGGCTTCCAGTCTCGGTATATTTTCGAGTCCCGGGACAAAAATATCGAGACTCGGTTTGGTCCCGGGATTCCCGGGAAAAACGAGACTTTCGAGACTTTTTAAAAATTGATTTCTGTGCACTTATGTAGGTAGTCTAGGTAGGGATTAGGTATTTCGTTAGTGAATACAAGATATTTCAATAAGGTCATTTATTTTTCAAAATGTTACAGTGACCTGAAAATAGGAAAATGAAAGGAATATAAAAAAAATCTCAGATTTTCTCATTTTTGAAGTGGGCTCGTAAAAAAACAAGAGCATTCAATGTATTTTCTGATAGAGAGGACCTTATTTTGTTACAAAAATAACACAAAGAAATTTACAAATTTACGAGACCCATGTAACAAAACATCTGACAATGTTAGGTCTATGAGGTTATGTATTTTGCAATTACCACAGACTAACGTAATTTTTATATTAGAGTGTTGCCAGTTGCCATGCCAGTTGTCAATTGCAACATAAGCAGGATGAAAAAAATATATTGGTGATTCATCAGGGTGATTCCGTACATTTTTAATAATGATAATAATTATTTCATTGGAATCTCGAAAGTCTCGTTTTTCCCGGGACTATAAGTTGCAGTCTCGAGTCTCGAAAAAACGAAAAAATCGTCGAGACTCTCGATATTTTCGAGACCGAGAGTCCCGGGATGGAAGCCTTAGTCAGCACGTAACAAACTTTATTAAATTTTATTTATTAAATTGTCAATTTAGCACTATTAGTGCTAAAATTAGCACCTAGCACCTTTTTAGCTCTTTTTTTAATGTATCGGTCGCCTGCAAAAAGTAAAAACAAACATAAAAAGAACAGCCATTTTCACTGAAAATATTCGTCAGCAACATTTTATTTGGAGATCTAATTCAATCATAAAAGATCCTCATATACCGACCATAGATAAGCGAAGCAATACTGCTTTATTAACTTAACTTTAAATAACAATGAAGGACGATCGGCTATATAATAAAAAATAGTCTAGATATATAGATAAATTCTTCATTGTAAACACCAATTTCAAATAACATTAATAATTAAAAAACAAAGCTTAAGTCTAAGCGTTACAAAGAGCGGCCTTTTCGCTCAAAGCTATCTTTTCCAGGCAAGATTGTCTAATGAGAAATTGAATTTTTTTGCAGTAATTAAGCACCTTTATAACCGATTTTAAAAAGTAGGTTCCCAAATCAAACTTCATAATTTAAAAAAAGTTCGAGTTTCCAAAAGTCGTAGAACAAAAGTTGTTAGTTTATGTGCACAGAAGTGGCCCTCAACCGCTTGCTAATTTGATTACTAATCACCCTGTATATTTTACAAACAGACAGAGTTTATTGGCATCTATAATATTAGTTTAGATATTTTTGAAATAGGTTTAGAGTAAGTATTAAATAAATCATTCAATTAATTTTGTACAGCAATTAAAATAACGCTTCGGTAAATTGAAGGAGGAATTATAATAAATTGAAACTAATTTAATTAATTTTACAAATTCGGGTAAAGGGCTCGCCAAATAACTTTGACAATTACAAATCTTAAACTTTAGTTTGGCAAATGCGTTACAATCTTAAACTTAGCTCGTAGTTTAGCAAATGCGTTAATGCACAAATTATTTTCAACTAGCAGCGCTCCGCGGTTTCATCCGCATAAGTCCCGATCCCGTGGGAATGTCAAAATAAAAAGTAGCCTATAACCTTCATCGATAAATGGACTATCCAACACAAAAATATTTTTTCAATTCGAACCAGTAGTTCCTGAGATTAGCGCGTTCAATCAAACTCTTCAACTTTATAATATTAGTATAGTTAAAAGGTCCCTTTCCACTAATATCGGTACGTCAAACCAGTAGTGCTGGAATAGTGTGGGCAAATATCTTATGAAAAATGATGTAAAAATATAGTGTATTTTTCCTATTACAGAAAAAAATTGTATTTACGTCGAAAATTCTCATCGTTTATTGTATGACAAGTATAAATAAAAATGACAAAAGTACAAGATATTATGTATACAAAATGACAAGTGTACAAAATATTCTGTAAGGTACCTGCGGGTATTAAGGGCCATCTGTCACCTTAATTAAAAACTAAACATTTTGTGAAAATAGGGAAAACGAATTAAAAACAGGTCACTAAATTTAATGCATTAAATGCTTTATTGACAATCTGAATAACTATTATTTGTTTATTTTCTTGTTATCAATGTTTTTGAAAAAAAATTAAGTGGCCCTTATTACTTGTAGAAATTCAGACTAAGAACAGTAGATAAAACTTCAAAAATAAATAAAATTTTAAGGTAAATGACCTCCCCGTGTAAGAAACAGCTGATTTTCAGGTAAACCTAACCCCAATATTTTCTAAAAAATTGTTCTATTTTCCAAAAGTCGTAGAACAAAAGTTGTTTGTTAAGATGCACAGAAGAAGCCCTCAACGGCTTGCTAGTATAATTACTAATAACCCTTTAAACAAAATGACAAATGTACAAAATATAAATTTTTAAATTTGAATTATTCTCAATTTATCGAAATAAAACACAGAAACTGACCATTTATTTCAAACAATAGGGCAATTACAAAAATCCACAGTTGAAATTTTCCGACTTAAAACTATTCGGTAATACTCTCCATTGTTTTATCGTATTTCGGATTACAATGAGCGATTAATTAAAACATTCGAATATGAAGGTGTGCGGTTACGATGTATCGAATCGATTTAAACGAGAATAAATCGTTTCATTTATTGGAGTTTACTTTAAAGATTAATTTTAAGGTGAAAGGGCACCTGCGATCTCTAAATACAAACGTAGTCGACTGTTTCCTCCCTGGATAATGACACTAGAGCAAATATTTTTGTTGCATAAAACCTATTACTGCCATGACTATGCCTCTATGTTTTGTTTTTTTTTTTCATTTTCTAATTATTATAGAAATTAAGATGTAAAAAACAAAACATTGGGGCATGGTCATGGCAGTTATAAGTTTTATGCAACAAAAATATTTGCTCTAGTGTCATTATCTAGATAGAAAACAGTCGACTACGTTTGTATGGAGAGAGCCCCCGGTACCCTTTCCTATTCAGCGCGAATAATTCGTTTTATTCATTGGAGTTTACTTTTCAAGAATTATTTTAAGTCCCCGGTCTGAAAATTTAAAAGGTAATTAAATCAAGTGATATTATTTATGGTAAAATAGTTAAAAAGTTTGACGCTACAGTTGGCACAATGGTCACCATACCGGACTGCCAAACACAGGGTTGCGGGTTCGGTTCCCGCCTCAGACATGTATTTAGGCTTAGATATTTGTCTGTGGTCTGGTTGTTTCTATGTATTATAAGTAAGTATATATTATAAAAAGAAAAGTATATAAGTGGTATATCCGTTGTCCCCATAACACAAGTCTAGTTACTAAGCTTGGCGGTAGATGGCGATGTGTGGAATATTTATATTAGGGTTATGACGTTTTCAAAAATCTAATGATGCAGTTTTAGTTTTTGTCAAAATCGGGCACGCAATATATAGGTATAGCACTGAAGACCCACATAAAAAAATCACCCTATATACATCAATTATAGGCAGATTTTAAAGTACTTATTAACAATTAAAATCCACAAAACATTTTCTTTGAAAACAAAACATAATATTTCAACTTGTTGCTAAATAAATATTGTCATCGTTTAGAATTGAGAAATAAAGGCAGAACTCGTAAACCAATAAAACGTCTCCATCGAATTTGTCTTACAAACTTTTCTAAGTTAACGAAGTGGATTTTGAGGAGAAAAATGTTTTACTCAAAAGTCAGACGGGCACAACGTGAACACAGCTATCAATTGCCTGAGTCTGTCTTTCCTGACGTTTACAATGTTGTCTTATAATAATAATAAAAATAATAAAGGAGGGCACCTTGAGGCGAGGTGAAGGGGAGTAACGACCCCGCGGTCCCCAGGGGGAAGTCACCGTTCCTCATCTCCGGCTTGCCTTGGTTGGCTGGTCGGAGTGAATATTGACGAGGAAGCGGTCCCCCGCCTCTGGCTTGCCTTCACCGGCCGTCCAGAATGGAGTAGTAGAGTATGAGTAGAAATACTCGAAGGATGGATGCCGAACGTCAGTGATGAGTTGGCCCGCTCGCTCGGACTACCAGCGATGACTTAAAATCGTGTGAGGCCTCTCCATCCTTCAAGCCACTCACGTTCCTGTTGCCCCCTTGCTGTAATTTACTCGGCTAATTAGGGTGGCCCAGTCTGAGAGTTGGCGAGTCTCCGCCTGCTATTTTTACGTGTTTATTGGACATTGTTACGGCAGGTGCCATAGTATCCATAGTTCCCCAGTATCTAGTCCACTACCATCCCATCACAATAGCTCAAGTAGTTATGTCCTGTAGATTATCAATAGTTTCATCCAAACCGGAGGTTGTCCTTGGTTGCACTTTATAGTGTAGACAGGGATAATCGCCGGTTTAGAATCCACCCCATTGTTTGCTATTATACTTGTTATTGTAAAGGGCCTCTACGTGTTGGCTTCGGCTCCACGCACGCCTTCCAAAGGTCCGGGGCTCCATAGCCCCATGATACAGGACGTATAACAGAAAAATAATAATAAATAAATATTGCAGGACATTCCACACATCGCCATCTAGCCCCAAGCTAAGTAACTAGACTTGTGTTATGGGTGCTAGACAACGGATATACTACTTATATACTTTTCTTTTGTAAATATATACTTATAATACATAGAAACAACCAGACCACAGACAAATCTAAGCATAAATACATGTCTGAGGCGGGAATCGAACCCGCGACCCTGTGTTTGGCAGTCCGGCATGGTGACCATTGTGCCAACTGGGTCGTCAAAAAGTTACTAGCGACCGCTCCGGCTTCGCACGGCTATATTATGCATGTATTATACATATAAACCTTCCTCTTGAATCACTCTATCTATAAAAAAAACCCCATTAAAAATCTGTCGCGTAGTTTTAAAGATCTAAGCATACAAAGGGACATAGGGACGGCGAAAAGTGACTTCATTTTATACTTTGTAGTGATAGTGAAGACGGATTTTCTAGACGCTCGTGTGACATCTTCGACCGCATCCACTCTTACCATTGGGGCTAGTAATTAGTATGACTATTTTTGATGATATCAGGCGCGAAAAAGATAAAAAAAAAAGTGACTTTTAAAGCAAATGTGATTGGAAACCACACAAAATACATATTTCAAAAATTGTTACAATATATATCCGAGCACACTTCTCCCGTGTGTATCGTGTCCATTACCTCGTCCCCGCCACCGTCTGTCTCCCGCAGGCGGACGGTCGCGCACGAATTTGCCAAACTATAGCTGCGCTCCGCGGTTTCACCCGCGTAACTCCCGGTCCCGTGGAAATATCGGTATAAATTAAGATGTAAGCTATCCTATCTTTCAAGTTGGATCAAACTGCACACGGTGTGCAAATTTGATTAAAATCGGTTAAGTAGTTTAGTCAAGTCAAACGGTCGATATTTTGTGTCAAAAGGTGTCCGTATTTTTTCTATTTATGTTTATGCTAAAGTATAGGCTTGCCATCATTATTTTAAAAAAATGCGCTTTAAAAATTATGTAAAGATTAAAATTGAGACCATTTCTGGGAGTGGGACAACTCTGCTACTAATCCGTTGTAACAATGTTAAAAAAGCTATACATCAAGTAAAATCGAGTTACATTAAAGAAAGCCTCAACACAACGTTGCAATTATAGAAGAGAAATGGTCGTCATATTTTAATGGTGATTTAATAAGTTTCTATTAATACCTTAAATTATTATTATGTATATTATGATTTAGGTATTTATTCGGTGACAATATTTCTCTTTATTATAAATGAACAAGTAACTAAACTATACTAAATAACAATTAAATAACGAAAACTTAAATTAATTAAATAAACTACCTACTTTACTTACACTAAATTAAAAGTCCAAATGGGGATCCCTAGGAAGTGTGCCCAAAAGGCTGGCAGCGTTACCACGTTGGATGGCGATGCTTATCCGTTGTCCGAGGTACGAACCAGCCCTTTGGTCACCCGAAGCTAAAACTAGTAATTTTGAAACTTCTTTATAAAATTTTAAGGCGTCTGGACCCCAAGGACCAAGTGTCTCCGTTGCAAACGGCAGAAATATGTATCCATCACCGATAGAAGCATATTTCCGTCGCTTCGTCACTTCCGCCGCTGCAGCCGCAGAGCCCGCCTCCCTGGAGGTGGAGCTAAGATGTGAAGCCGCCAGTGTGTCAACACAAGTAGCATCCCACACCAACGGTTTGCCACGACTCCAGGGAATCAACGTCATTCCATCGGGACGCTAAATAAGTTAAACGTTAAATTATAACACCAGTCAGTTATAAATATTCGAATATATTTTGTCATAATGAAGCTTAGTTCAATTTAGCTTACGGGTGAGTCGTCGTAGTTAAAATGTAACAAGTGGAAACGTGTTTCGATCTAGCGTAGTGAACGCATTGCAACAATAGGAATACCAGATATTTCAATAACGCCATTATCGAGTGAATGCAAGCAAATCAGTGAGCAACAGCTAGTGCAATATATAGCTAGTGCAATATATATCAACTTTTGTTCTACGACTTTTGGAAATTCGAAAAAAAAAATGAAAATTTTGAGGTTATGTAAATTCGAAAAATAGCAGATTTTTTAAAACAAAGGTCATTCACACCAAGAACAGTAGATGATACTTAAAAAATTAGTAAAATTTTAAGGTTACTGACCTCTCTGTGTAAGGACAGCTGATTTTCAGGTAAACCTAACCTCAAAATTTTCAAAAAAATGTTCGAATTTCCAAAAGTCGTAGAACAAAAGTTGTTTGTTAAGGTGCACAGAAGAAGCCCTTAACGCCGTGTCAATTAATTTCCAATAACCCTGTATATTTGAAATGTGCTAATTAAGCCCTTTCATTTGATATCCCACACGATACATTTTCAATATTTTTATTTTTTAATTCATGACTCTATGTCCTCTAGAGGGCGCTACATTTGATTTATTGTGACGTTACATAGCCTATAACCAAAAGACCATTGAGACGCTTCTAACGATACCTCATTTGTTGAATTATAGTAAGTAGTTTTAAAGTTAGGTGGGAACAGATGAACATACATCCATAAATACATACAGGTCAAACACATAACCCTCCCTTTTGGCTCCGCCGTAGTCGGGTAAAAATAAGTATAAGTTTTGATAGCCTTAACGCGGACGATTACCTGTTTTAGTATTTCAGAATATAATATTTAAACTTAATATAAGCCGCGGTTTAGTTGGCTCCAGAAGTATTGACTAGTTCTTTCCTCTGGACACGGTCGACTAAGATGAGAGGGTTAGTATTGTTGCTAGACATAGTCTACTCCATTCTCACGCAAAAAGGATGCCATTAAAGAGGTCTAAATATGGGAAACAGCCCGTAAACAAGAAGGTACGGTCGGCTGCATAATTGCTGATCCGTAGAGCTCCAAAACGGCTGTTATAAGAATGTTTTCAACACAAGCAAGATTCTAGGCACCTACTTTGAATTTTAAAGGCTTCTAAATCATGAATTTATCAAACAAAAATATTACAATGAAGAGATAACATGCCAATAATAGTAATTCTTGAACTCTACCGGGGGCTGCAATTATGCAGCCGACTGTACAAGTACAAGGTCGCGAGTTCAGGTCTCGTTGCGGGACAATAAAATGGAAATGCATTTTCTGAAAGGGTATTTAGTACCGGATGCCCGCCAAATTAAAAAAATTGTTTTCGAATAAAATATCTAAAAAAAAAATAGCGCAAAATAGGAAGGTATTAAAGCCTACCTCATAAAGAATTCAGAAGTTGGAAAATTATTTTTAAAAAAATTAGGTGGACTTAAAAATATATATATACCTAGAAACACTTTTAGGAACCCCTTGCATTTCATTTTGACGTGACAACGTCTTATAAATTGGTTTGCCGGGTGACACTTCAAGAAACTGCGTTACGCTCCGCTGACGTTATGCGCTCACAATGAGAGCGAGTGAGAGGCACGCGGGCATGGTTAGCCCGCCTAAGAGCGAGAGAGACAGACATAAAAAGTGAAAGGCACGCGACCCTTCCACTCGAGCACAGTTGTTGTCACGTAAAACTTTCGCCCGTATACCGACTTTACAGGCAACCAGTTTTTTTTTAGCACACTAAACTTCCGAATTTCCATTCCAAATATAATTAAAACTTATTACACTTTCACAAACATGATTATCTTAAATATTCAATTTTCTAAGTAAACGGATACGTTTATACTTTGTAACTTAAAGCTCAATTAGTTCCAATTCTCCCTATATTACCGATTTCGGTAATTAGTTGACAAAGTTGCCCTGAAAACGTCTTAATTAAGATGATGTCGCACATACCGACCGCCAAAAAAAATATTTTTCGTAAAAATGTCAGGTTTTTTATGCAGTTACAATCCGTATCGTTTCTCTCGGTGATGTAACGCTTAAATACTGACAAACTTATTATTAACGGGAACCACTATCCATTGGTAAAAAACAGCATGAAAATCGGTGCAGTAGTTTTTGAGTTCATACCGAACAATATAGACTTTGTTTTATAATGCTACTAGCTACCCGCCCCGGCTTCGCACGGCTGTATTATGCATGTATTAAATCTAAAAACCTTACTCTTGAATCACACTATCTATTAAAAAAATCTATTAAAAACTTATCATTTTTATTACTATTTTTTACTTTTTTTAGCCTTTTTAATTACTATTTAAATTTTTTTTTCTTTTTATATTTATAATTAAATATAATATTCCAAGACCTGACTAACTAGACTTAACTTTGATAACACACATTTATACACAATAAAATATTTACAGTTTATACTAATGACTAGGGGCCATTTAGCGTATACATCACCGTACCGACGGACACCGACATACGGGTCATTTCTACGAATGAAAAAAAAACTATTTTTTTAATTGAATTTGGCGTGCCCTTTGTTCAATATCACGCGATATCACCTTAATTAAACAAAACCACCGTATTACCGCGGTTAATGTTTAATTTACCGAATGCTTTCGGTCAAATTTATGCAGAACCGGTTCGGTTTATAACCGGTTTTAGCCGGATCAGTTTTGGTCAGCGGTTTAATTGTCAAGTGTGATATTTATCGGGTGAATTAACTGCACATCGAGGTTTCACATGCATAAGTCCTAATCCCGTGGGAATATCGGGATATAAAGTAGGTATAAGTTACTCCCAATGAATCAATGTATCCTCAATCTATACATATAAAATCCTTTGTCCTGACTGACTGACGGATCAACGCAGAGCCTAAACCGCTGATCGTAGAGACCTGAAACTTGGAGGGGGTGTTCTTTGTATGACGTAGGCATCCGACTCTCAAAATATGATAGATAAAGCAGCCATGTTGAATTTTTATTATAAATTGCGATAAAAATTTTGATAAAAATTCAACATGGCGGCTTTATCTATCATATTTTGAGAGTTGATGTAGTTATATCGCTTTATCGTATCGTGTTTTGGTCTTCATGCTAGGCATACAGCGTTTGACCACTATCGTCACACGATGGTAAGTGACGATGCGGTGTAAGATGTAGCACGCTTTCCTAGAAGATACCTATACGCTCGTGACTCAAAGTTTTTTTCTTGCCAGAAAGCAAAGTTTAAAGTAAAATTAACCTCTTACATTGAATGGGTTTTTTCAGTACTTAATCCGGTAGTTAAGCTGCCAACTCAACGACTTGGCACTACTTGGCAGCCAATTAGAATAAACTGAATGGAATTAGAACGCACTTGGCTAGGTCACACGGTTTTTACTTTAATTTTTGAAATTAAAGTATAAAAAACAAGAAGAATTCGGATTTATACACACCCTGCGGTTTCACCCGCGTAAGTCCTGATCCCGCGGGAATTTCGGAATCAAAAGTATCCTACGTCCTTCTCCATTCCTGAAACTACTACTAAGCTAATTTTCATTCAAATCGATCCAGCCGTTTGACCGTGAAGAGGGAACAAACAAACGATTGAACAAATTAATAAATAAACTTTCGCATTTATACTATACTAGAGACCCGCTCCGGCTTCGCACGGCTATATTATGCATGTATTATACATATAAACCTTCCTCTGGAACCACTCTATCTATTAAAAAAAACCGCATCAAAATCCGTTGCGTAGTTTAAAAGATTTAAGCATACAAAGGGATATAGGGACAGAGAAAGCGACTTTGTTTTATACTATGTAGTGAAGTTAGTATTTAGGATAGTTATTTTCAGTACTAAATGTATTTAAAACGTATTAACACCCCTGAAAACCTAATAGACGAACCCCACTCAAAAATTAAGCGAGACATTTGACAGATATCAATTTTCGATCGTCTTTTGTTTCCATTTCGATAGTCTTTTTCCGTTTTGTTTTCCACTTAGTTGAGTGATTTGACTACGAGGAAATTTATTCCTTTTTGACAAACTAGTTTGACCAGAAAGTTTCATCAGCGGGAAGGTACCATTATTTACCAAGTTGCAAATAAATATAAATTCAAATAAGAAACATTAACGAGATAGTTACTTACAGAGAAAAGTAAATACAAAGAACAGACAATAAAAATAAAAAATATCTGAGAAGTTGCTGTTGTCCGAATGGGTAAAGCCTCAGCATGTGCTGCAGATACGCAGGCGCATCTGCAGCGCTGGTTTTCCGGCCACACCAATTTCATTCATTCAAAGAACGCATAAGGTCAAACTTGCAAAAAACCAAACACGCATAAGGTTAAACTTGCATATCGTTTGAAAACCTCCTTATACGGTTGAGATAAAACTCAATCCGAACAACAAAGTGAATGCAAATATTTGTTCGCAACATTGTTCGAAATACTCTCGTACAAACAGAAATGTAATATGATATAAGTAATATTAGAGAAATATTGTTAACCCTTCAACAAATTCTATGATATTAAAGGGTATAGTGGTGTACATAGGATCCGCAAACTCACTGGATAAGATGAACATAAGGGTTAGATTACAAACTTTTATACTGTACGATTAAGGGCGGCTTGTGCTTAAACATATTTAGCGGAATACATTTAACAGGTAACCTTAAATTAAATTGTATCTTAATAAGCATATGGTTGAATAATATTTAATCAGTTTGACATTTTGTTAATTATGTTTATACGATAATAAACGTAAATAATTAACAAAATAAATGCTATTATGTCTGTTACAATAGTTTTACATACGATTTATTTTAACTGAGTTCCAAAGAGGAGTTTTTAATCCTTTTTTGGAAGTCTTCTTATACATAAACTAGGTGCACCCTGCGTATTCACTTAAAGGGTATCATAGAATTATTTTTTTAACAGCTTGAAATGGTAATTTCTTTTAACTCGATCAACCAAATTTTTTCTTTACTGTCGTTTTAGGAAAGGCAAAGGGTAATAGCCCATACAGCCTAGTTACACACACATTTTACTGGTCATTAACATCTAGCTGCAAAAATTTGGCAGCTAAAGGTTGGCAGTTTAAAACAAAAACTGTCCAATTAAAGAAATTTGACGAAACACATAAACAGACCAAAAGAGCAAATTGACGAGTAAAAGGAAACTGGCGACTTAAAGATTTTCATGGAATTGACGAATGAGGAAACCGACGAGTTAATGGAATTGGATAATTAGGAAAAATGACGAGTACTTACCGACCCATACTTTTTAGTCCTTAAGTAGTCAATAATGTACTTAATTACTTTTTTTAATCTAGCTGGCTAGCTAGATGGCTAGTTCTAGCTAGATGGGTCTGGCCGGAAGACCAGCGCTGCAGCTAAGCATGCTTGGCTGCAGTTTTTAGCTGAGGTCCACCCATTTGGGTCAGCACACGACTCCTCATATATATATTTTTTTTTTTTACCACTTTTTTTTGTTTTGTAATTAACTAGCGACCTGCCCAGGCTTCGCACGGCTACATTATGCATGTATTATACATATAAACCTTCCTCTTGAATCACTCTATCTATTAAAAAAAACCCCATCAAAATCCGTTGCGTTTAAAGATTTAAGCAGTCAAAGAGAAATAGGGACAGAAAAAGCGATTTTGTTTTATACTATGTAGTGATTTTCATTGTCATGTTCATTTCTTCATTCTTGTGTTTGTCGTGTGTTTGTACTCAATAAATGCTTTTCTTTCTTACTTATTGTCGAAAGCAAAATCTGACGGATGTGTATAAAAATCGTGTCGTTACGTAAGTCGTATACTATAAAAGCTATAGTTAGTTTGATCCCCACATCGCAGAAGACGCTTGGGACCCCAAGAAGCAAGTAATAAAACGTTTCATTTAAGATTCCGTATAGATAGTTACAGACCAATTTTATGTTAGGATAATCTTATGAAGGATTTTCAGTCTAAATGTGCTTTCTGGGGATCTTATCTGTTGTTCCCGTCTTGACGTTGCTATGACGACCTCTGTGGGTTGCGGGTTCGATTCCCACCGCCCGCCGTCGAACTAAAATTTGTGTATATATGTACAGTATGGGTCATAAGTAAATGATCAGTTTGCTACATTAATACTATCAACAAGTATTGGACTTAGACCTTCTTCTAATAGACGTTACACACTTTCAATACTTGAATTAAAAGTACCTACTCAGTGTGATTATTACTTTCAACATGTTAGCTACGAGTATGTGTACCTATGTACCTGTGTAGAAAGACACTGTACAGTCGTTAAACGTACGACTAAAGTATGGGTCAAAAGTAAATGATCAGTTTGCTACAATAATACTATCAACAAGTATTGGAGTTACGACCTTCTTCTAATAGACGTTACACACAAACTTAAATAATTGAATTAAAAGTACTTAGTGTGATTATTACTTTCAACATGTTAGCTATGTGTTTAGTTGTGTGAGTGGTATAAGCCGCCACCCGCTACACCAACCGACGTGGGTTCGATACACAGGTTACGTTGTTATAATGTTCAAATAGTGCTGCACAGGATTATAAACGTTACGGTGGGCAGAGACTTTTGACCGTGGATTGTACAGTCGGCTGTATAATTGCAGCCCCTGGTAGAGTCCAAAAATTACTATTATTGGAATGTTTTCATTCTAATATTTTTATTTGATAAATTCATGAGTTAGATGACTTTAAACTTCAACTAAAGTAGGTGCCTAGAATTTTGCTTGTGTTGAACATATTCTTATAACAGCCGTTTTGGAGCTCTACGGTGGGTCTGTAATTATGCAGCCGACCGTACATACGTTTCTGTAAACAAATATTTGTTGTGGTCTCATTCTGTAGGTACCTACGTATAATAAGTATTTATTTACAAAATATATATATAAATATATTATCCGTTATCTGGCTACATAATACATATAATAAAGAACAAATAAGTTTTTTTTAGTTTTTGGAGGTCTATAAATGCAAAAGATAATTAAACAGAAAAAGCTCCAAGCGAACCAACTAGGCTTGTGTTATGGTAACCAGAAAACATATATATATATACATATACTTTTATACGATTTTTAAATACAGACACTCAGACCAGAAACAAAATATTTTGTAATAGTTTGAGTCGGGAATCAACTCGCAACCTTCTGTGTCGCAGGTTGCGGGTTCGATTCCCACCTCAAACAAAATTTATTTAGAATTTAATTTAATTATTTATTTATACTATTTATCTCAGGAACTGCTGGTTCAATTGGATTTTTTCAATTCGAACCAGCAGTTCCTGAGATTAGCGCGTTCAAACAAACAAACTCTTCAGCTTTATAATATTAGTATAGATTATTTCGCTATTGCATTTGCTCGCCCGATTTAAATTCTATAGTCTCTTTTATCCCTATATGTCAATCATCTTTGAACGTTTCATGCGTGATCTAAACCCCTTTCTGCTGACGCTACACTTTACCCGCTATTTTTACAACAAAGGCCGCCATCAACTTTCATCTTCCAAAATTCCGTATAAATAAAGAAATGACAATACTCCGACCATTTCTCTACGAACGAAATCACAGTTCCCTTGTCACGCCGATTTTGCTGACGCTACAGATGCCATGGGATTAGGGTTGTCAACATTTTGTTGCCAGAATATAGTATTTGTTTTAGAAAAATATAGTTCAGTTCAGAAGTCTATTAATTTTCGTTTTTTCTGCATCTGCCAAAGTCAACAACAAAATGTAAAAACTTGAATATAGTGGTTGCATTAATTTTAAACGATACGAAATAAGTCGCGATTAAAATAAATCGTAATTAGGTTTGAAATTTAAAAAAAATTACAGTTAAACGATCATTCCGAATTACAAAATTGTGTTTCAAACTTAATTTACTTAAATCGACTTAACTAAAAATTTGTTTACTCCTGCCAAAATTGGTTAGGTTGGGTTTTCCGAATAGCAAACGTAATTTTACACATCTAAACCTAATTTTAGTTAAGTCGTATTAGTGTACATTCTAATCGAGTCCAATGTCTAGAGTTGCAAAATGACAAGCTAGAAAAACGTCTAAATATAAGTACATCAATGCCTATTCTGAAATGTTCAACTGACGCGAATTCAACTTAAAGAACTTCATTAGTTGGTTTATCTCTTTTTCTTTAGAGCCATAACGATAGTAATGTTTTTATCCCCTTCTTTTAAATTCTATTAAAAAAAAGGTTTTTGTCGCTTTGGAATGAGAGCAGACAAAGCGAGCGACGGCAACTTTTTTGACAAAGACAATGAATTTTTTTTTTTAGATAATTCATCTAGGACACAAAGATGTACAATCCACGGTCAAAAGTCTCTGCCCACCGTAACGTTTACAATCCTGTGCAGCACTATTTGAACATTATAACAACCTGTGGATCGAACCCACGTCGGTTGGTGTAGCGGGTGCCGGCTTATACCACTCACACAACTAAACACATAGCTAACATGTTACAAATTATAATCACACTGAGTACTTTTAATTCAAGTATTTAAGTTTGTGTGAACGTCTATTGGAAGAAGGTCGTAACTCCAATACTTGTTGATAGTAATTATTGTAGCAAACTGATCATTTACTTATGACCCATACTGTACAATATTTTTAAGACTTTAACGAAGTCTATATCCAACAGTTCGTACACTCAAAATATAGTATACTAATATCATT
Organism: Idaea aversata; assembly: GCA_907269075.1. NCBI lineage: Eukaryota > Metazoa > Arthropoda > Insecta > Lepidoptera > Geometridae > Idaea > Idaea aversata. The sequence goes on from OU026109.1 coordinate 1,741,337, forward strand.
TATAGTACAGTTGGCAACCCTAAGATTCAAAGTTACACGAAATTGAGCCTTAACATGTTAGACATAAAGATTAAATTCCAAACAAAAACGCTACTTTCAGAGGGAATTGAACTTTTCCGTTACAATCGGTCAAGACGTCTCGAAAAATGATACCATCAGATAGCATTATCAATTTCGAACTTTACTACTATATTTTTAAGGAACAAAATAGTTTATCAAGTTTTACGAAATGCGAAATGTGTGCGTTATATTGTCAACTTTGTCCCGACGTATTAAGGTTGATATTCCTTTGGTTAGATGACGTGTTAGATTTATAAGATTAGAGATGAAAATAGGATTTATTTGGGATGACCATCAGTGTTAAGTGGTGATCTTTTCACTTGATATTTTCATCTGAAGATAGACTCGAATTGATGTTTAGTGGTTGATTTGACGTGAAATTTGGGTTTAGGTTCAATATATAACTTTCTCAAAACGTCTCTTCCCAGAATATTCCTACCTCAAAACGTGCCTTTCCAGAATATCCCTTTCTCTAAATGTTCCTTTCTCAAACCGTCCCTTCCCAAAATATTCCTTTCTCAAAATTTCCCAAAATGTTCTGAAAACGCGCGAGTCCGATTCGCACTTGACCGGTTTTTGTTTTTTTTATATTTGTTTAACCAAGTCCTGTTTGTTTTCAAATAAATAAACATAAAGTCTAACTAGTTTTGTTAAAAGTAAAAGGTCCATTGAAACAACATTGGTAGAGCAATTAAACAGTAATCTCCATACAATTCGAACTGGGTGGCTATAATCCGTTTCCATTGGACGCGTTCTGCGGAAGGCTTAAAGGTATCCCCTACCACGAGTTGTGATAGTATTCCACATAATAACGTTAAACGTATGACGCCTGGTCGCGATTGCGATGTTGACTCGTACGGCGCAGTATACGGCGCAGCGGATCCTTATCAGAACCACACCAAATTTTTTTTTTCTTTTTTAATTTTAGAACGAGCTGGGGCTGGAAACTCATCAAATTATGTAATCCTAACTGAATATTTATTTGTTTGTTTATTTCCTCTTTACTTTCCCTCATTTGGATGAAAATCAGCTCACTGGTAGTTAAAAGGATGGAGAAGGACATAGGATACCTACTTTTCCCGAAATTCCCGCGGATCTATACTAAGACAAACCATAGTAGGGGTCTACTGTAGGTAGAATAGTTAAACATATTCGAATTTCAAGTCTAGTACTAAATATTAAACGCTTCATCAATTTAAAAGCAGTTTTTGATACCAACTTTTAAACACGCACCTTAGAAATTTTCCTTTAGAAATGTCGTTGGGTCATGCTCAAAATGCACACTTCTCAAAACGTAAAAACTTCTAAAAACAAAACATTTTTTACGCGCGACGGAACGGAGCGGATACTTATATTATGCATTTAGGGTGAAAGGGTGTTTGTTTGTTTGTCTGTACGTGCACTCAAAAGTTCCAATTTATCTCCGAAACGGTTGACCGATTTAGATACGGTTTTTAAGTGCGTCGGCCTGCACTCATCATTCGATTCCTACAATTAAGGAATACGAAGTTAAGTCCCTAAAGTACGTCTGCACGATAAGCAGATGGTTGCTATGCAATTTTCGAACATGCATTTTTAAGACAATATTTTTGTGCGATGTAAAAAAATTGTCAAACTATTAAAAAAAATTGTTTAGCGTTTTTCAGGTAAGAATAGAGGAATACATTTGTGTTAAAAAAGCAATATTCGCATACCACACTAACATACATTTTAAAGCTGTTACAAGTGCTTGCACTGTGGAACTTTCAGTACACCGGACTTTTTGCAACGGTCAAACACACTTCGTTCTCAAAATATTAAATTCTCTGAATAAGTTCTATATTTTGTAACATAGATCAACTTAAGTACTTTTCGTATAATAAACTAAATTCAATGGTAAAGTTCGGACGAATCCCAAACACATTTTAAAAAATGGACGTTTGGCTCGCAGACCAGTTTTTCCGTGAGCAAAGGGTAAATTTTGAACAACCCAAAATTATTACTTGTTTTTGGATATTTTTATGTGTAGGCAAGTGAAATTTACGCGCGTATTCTCAGATGCTATTATTATCTCAGTATGGAGTTTACGACATTAAAACAATCCTGGTACCGAAATTTTACGACCAAAGGACCCCGCACTATACACGGCTCATGAAATCTAATAGGCAGGTAGGTATAGGTACAGAGTATGCGCCATAAATGCACTAGCAGTCCGCTATACCTGCCCGCTGCAGCTGCTGCAGCAACCTATTGTTGTTACAGCTATTTTTGCTGAGGCAGAGCCTTTTTGGAGGCACACGGCTCCTTAGATTTTTTTTTTTAAATATGTATTTCTTCTGTTGTTCTTATTCTCTGATTTTTCTGTCTTTCTCTTTTATACTTTTTTGTTCTCTAATATTTCTTTTTCATTTTCTGTATTTTTAATGTTCTTAGCGTTTCTTGTCAACATCTTTTAAATGGTTCTTAATATGTATTTTTGTCGTGTGCTTGTCCAAATAAATGTTTTTTTCTTTTCTATTCTATAATCCTACTAATATAATATCATAAATCTGAAAGTTTGTGTGTGTGTATACTTTTATATTTATTTTTTTATTTATTCCAATATAAAAAACTTAATCTAGTACAAAATTAAGGTGCAACAAAAACTCTTTCGAGTTTGTCCGTGCACCAGTGAGTCGTTGGAAAACAAAGAAGTTAAAAAATTAATACAATACAAAAATTATAAAGAACAATAGCATACAAAAAATCAATAATAAGGTATTTCAAGAAGTTCCCCCCTTGTAGAACTTGTATGTTTGTTACTCCTGCATGCAAAAATACTGCACCGATTGCGATGAAACTCAGTATCTAGATAGCTGGAGAACTGGATTACACATAGGCTATTTTTTATCCCGATATTCTCACGGGATCGGGACTAACGCGGGTGAAACCGCGGGACGCAGCTAGTGATCCTATAAATCAGTATTGGACTTACGACCTTCTTCTAATAGACGTTACACACAAACATACATACTTAAATTAAAAGTACTCAGTGTGATTATTATTTTCAACATGTTAGCTATGTGTTTAGTTGTGTGAGTGGTATAAGCCGGCACCCGCTACACCAACCGACGTGGGTTCGATCCACAGGTTACGTTGTTATAATGTTCAAATAGTGCTGCACAGGATTGTAAACGTTACGGTGGCGGTGTACTTTTGAGCGTCGATTGCACCTTCTCGACCTGGCTCCACACATGTGACCTTATATTTTTATATTAACTAATAAAGTTAGTACTTACGTACTATAAAATCCGGAAATAGCAGAGAAGTACCTACTAATATTATAAAAGTGAAAGTTTTGTGTGTTTGTTACCGTCCTCTTTATGTGGAAACTGTAGAACCGATTGCGGTAGAACGGTTTAGAAGATACTAGCTGCGCTCCGCGGTTTCACCCGCGTAAGTCCCGATCCCGTAGGAATATCAAATTAATAGTAGCCTATAGCCTTCCTCGATAAATGGACTATTAAACACAAAAATAATTTTTCAATTCGAATCAGTAGTTCCTGAGATTAGCCTATTCGTAAAATGGCTTACGGCGAAAAAAAGAACCTGTTCCTTGAATGGCTTATTCTTTAAATGACTTGTTCTCATAATAGGTCATTCTGCAAATGACTTATTCGTTTAATGTCTTATTTGTGTAATGACCTTTTCTTAAACATGGTATGCTCCTGTGGTTGCATATTAAAATAAAATTTTCATAGTCAAAATTCATTCAGTTGGAATCATTCGCATAAGATCACATTGAATTGTCTTAAAAACTAAGTTAGGATGAGTGGCTTCTGAACACGTCCATCAATAAGAAGAAGACCCAATAAACTCATAAGGTTCTTTTGCTTTGTGATCATGCTCACAAAAGTAAATATTACTAATATTTTTAATGTATATTTTAAAATGGTGCAATTAAACTCATGTCCATTGGTTCTACGACGACGTTCGAACAAACCGAAATCATTAAATCCTCCAATACTTCCTTAGTCAAAGAATTCGGAAGAAAACCATGTTTCCAAACATACCTGCAACAAAAGAAAATTAATTATTAATTTAATTAGTTTAAGAATAATCAAAAATCATTTTTTTAAAGCAACAATATAAGTCGTGATCAAAATGTTCACTTCTCAAAATATGCTCTATTATAATTAGAAAGGTCATAAAACATATTGATAAGTATTTTATTTATATTTTTCCTGACAGTTTAGGAAATTTTAAGAAACTAATTTGAATATTTGTTCATTTAGATAAGAATTAAATTTTGAAAAGGACTTTTTGAGTTTTAAAAAGGCCTAAAAGTTTTAAATGAATAAAGGTTTTAAAGTTCAAAAAGATTTTTTTTCACGAAATATTTTCGATATTATACGTTAAAAAAGAAGTCCTGGCCCACATAAACGACCTTTATAAAAACCACTTCAGAAAATCTGTACGTGCGTTCTCAAAACGGCCACTTCGCACAATGTGGCACGTATTGTTAATAATCTGAACATACAAAAAGTGCCACTATCAACCCTCTCAAATAATCTCACTAGGGTTGCTCCAATCAAGCGAGCGTTAAAAGGCCTACTAATTAAAGTGTTGTTCTGACACCCCTAGCAATTAGAGCTAGATGACGCTTTAGTGACGTCACGTTATTGCGCGCGTCACGTGGCGTCACTTGACATCTTGATTATCACATCGTATGAGGAGATATTACAAACAGAGAGATAAAATCTATATTTATAAAATAGAAAAAGACTCATTACGAAACTGAGACTAAAAGAGCTACGAATCTGAAACATCGCATGGGACAACGGCGCACACTAACAAAGGATTTTTTTTTAATTCGACAAAAAAGGGCTGTTAAAATTTGTAGTTCGTAGTGTTCTTCTTCGTGTCAACGGCGGTCAATGCAATGCACCTTGATCAAAGCACTCCCGCCCAAAACTTAGCCACGGCAATCGCATTATCTGTTGCCCTGTTGATTATGTATTCTGTGTTTTTAGGAAATTTATATCACTGTAAAATCTAGGTCACGTGGGGTTCAGCTAAAAGGTAATGTGACTGTAGTTGTAATAAAAAAGATATATTTTAATAAATTTCTAATCAATTCTATCCAGTGAGCTAATTCACAAACCATCTGAAGGCTACCGAAACGAACAAAACTGAAAAGACAAGGAGTGGTCGCGGAAAGTCGTGGGAGTGAAAGAGCAGTGTTTTTCGTTTCGGTGAATCAAGTGGCTGAAAATAAATAACATTGTCTTATAATTACTTTGATCAAAAGCGTACCTGAACTCAGGATCAAATACTATCTAAGTATAAACTATTTTATCTCTATGTTTAGATTACAAGTGGATGAAGCATTTACTTAAGTGTAATAGGGAATAGAGCACTTATGAAATGGAATATATAAGTGTTGATGCTTTTGTATTCTCTCTACCGAAGAATGCCATACACTTTATATTAATTTACCATAAAAAAATTAAAATTTAAAAAACCGACTTCAAAAAAACCTGAAACAAAAACTAAAAAAACCTGAAAAGAAAAACCAAAAAGTAAAAAATAATCCATTTCGGGTCACTAAGCCAGCACATAACTTAAACATAAGTACTTACTTGGAAGTCGGACTGGGTTAGATTGAATGTTGAGAGGTATAAAGAAAACATGGTGTCACCCAGTCCGACTTCCAAGTAAGTACTTATGTTTAAGTTATGTGCTGGCTTAGTGACCCGAAATGGATTATTTTTTACTTTTTGGTTTTTCTTTTCAGGTTTTTTTAGTTTTTGTTTCAGGTTTTTTTGAAGTCGGTTTTTTAAATTTTAATTTATTTTTTTATTTAACCATTTTTAGTGCCACTGTCACTGAAAATTCTACTCCATTAGCCGAAAGCGACTGTTTCTTCAAATTGCAACCTGTACCTAATCGTAACCCATTGAAGAGTTTTTTGATAAGAAGGTGTTTTCAGATGCTCCATTCATCGGTACCTATTTGTGTATGGGCCACTTCTTTTAGTGGAAATGGAAAACTGAGCAATTTGTTGAATCTCGCTGTGCAGATCTGTTCATCACTCCGAAGATCCTCATCAGATCTTCATTTAGGATAGGGTTTTCTATCAAAATTCATTCAATCCCAGTCCGGCGAGGCAAAAGCGAATATTTTATTCAAATTGTAACCTGTAATCGTAACCGATTGAAGAGTTTTCTGATGAGAAGGTGGTTTTAGATATTCCATTTATCGGTAACTATTCGTTTATGGGCCAATTCTACTGATGGAAGTCGAAAAATGAGCAATTTGCTGCACTCTCGAGGTGCATTTCTGTTCATCACTTCGAAGATCCTCATCAGAACTTCATTTAACATAGGGTTCTCTATCAACATTCATTCAAACCTAGTCCGGCGACTAAATTCGACTAAATTCTTCAAATTGTAACCTGTAATCGTAACCGATTGAAGAGTTTTCTGATGAGAAGGTGGTTTCAGATATTCCATTTATCGGTAACTATTCGTTTATGGGCCAATTCTACTGATGGAAGTCGAAAAATGAGCAATTTGCTGCACTCACGAGGTGCATTTCTGTTCATCACTTCGAAGATCCTCATCAGAACTTCATTTAACATAGGGTTCTCTATCAACATTCATTCAAACCTAGTCCGGCGACTAAATGCGACTAAATTCTTCAAATTGTAACCTGTAATCGTAACCGATTGAAGAGTTTTCTGATGAGAAGGTGGTTTCAGATATTACATTTATCGGTAACAATTCGTTTATGGGCCAATTCTACTGATGGAAATCAAAAACTGAGCAGTTTGCTGTACTCTCGAGGTGCAATTCTGTTTATCACTTCGAAGATCCTCATCAGAACTTCATTGAAGATAGGGTTCTTTATCAACATTCATTCAATCCCAGTCCGGCGACTAAATTCGACTAAATTCTTCAAATTGTAACCTGTAATCGAAGCCGATTGAAGAGTTTTCTGATGAGAAGGTGGTTTCAGATATTCCATTTATCGGTAACTATTCGTTTATGGGCCAAATCTACTGGTGGAAATCGAAAACTGAGCAATTTGCTGCACTCTCGAGGTGCAATTCTGTTCATCACTCCGAAGATTCTCATCAGATCCTCACCAAATTTTTATGGGACCATCCCTGAGGTATCACTTTTCGAACATAAAAAGAATCATCTCAATCGGTTGAGCCGTCTTCGAATGATCGCGTAACATACACACAAAAAAAAAAAAAAAAAAAACAACAACATACAGACGAATTGAGAACCTCCTCCTTTTTTGAAGTCGGTTAAAAATAAAAAAATTGTACTTATTCGCAAAATGTTTCAATCGAAAAATAATTCGCAAAATATCGCCTTCCCAAATCGTAGCGAAATATACCTATGTACTTAGTTTCAAAATATTTTAGAACATTTTCACAATGTCACTTAAATGTTTTAATGTTTTCAAATAAGATTCGCAAAATATCTCTTTCACAAATCGTAGCATTTAAAAATACGATAACCAAAGTAATACATTTACACAGTTATATAAATTTTCAAATATTTAAGACCATTATGACGTAAAGCTACGTATAAAGCTCTAATACCAAACAAAACCACTAAAGCTTCTCTAATATCATCTAATACTTACATCATACCTTGCAAGTAATAATGCTCCGGCATGTACTATTCACGGACATTCTAGCCAACACAATGAAAGGGGGAAAGTTATTATTATTTTTACTAGCAATATAACCCGAGTACGGTTACCGCTTAACGTAAATTTAACCAGGGACGTTGTTTACGATGTACCTTAGATGATTTTGCGAAAGTGAGATATCAAAAATGAGTGGCTGTTATAGAATTAGGCGTAAAAATAAAATATACCTTATTTCGTGTTTCGTAAGAAAGCAAAAAAAAAATTAACACCTTTGACTCATTATGCATAATGGTAAAAATACATTTTGGGAATTAGATGTTTTGCGAGTTGAAAGTAAAAATAACACACGGAACTCAATATAAATCTGGCCAACAATGTGACCTTTTGCGAATACAACTTTTTGGAAATATTCAGTGCACTTGTTGTAATACCTACTGCTTTTTAAAGCAATTTTAAACGTTTGTCAACATTTTTTAATCTTTATAAGTTTACTAGCAATTGCCCGCGACTTTCTCCACGTATTATGAGCCCTGCCGGGCATTGCAATTGCGTGCGGTGGCTAGCCGATAGGGATGTAGGCTGATAGGGACTATAGTATAGACTTCACTATCTGGTATGAATTTCAACTTGCTAGGTCCATCCGTTCCTGAGAAAATCGGTGGTGACACACGGACAGGTAGGGGGACAAGAAATCTTATAAGGGTTTCTTTTTTACCTTTTGAGGTACGGAACCCGGATTGGTACATCCGAATTGAGAACTACCCCCTTTTTTGAAGTCGGTTAAAAATCAACATGAACACTAACTTGACAAACCGCTCACGTACGAGTAGGTGTTAAAACGTTTCTCTACTCACAGACAAGACTTTATCAAATTACGGATGGCAGAGTAATTTTATTTAGCCCTATGAAATGTGACGTAAATTGCGACGAATTTCTACTATTAGATTAGGGGAAGTAGGGCACATTGACACTAATATTATAAAGAGAAAAGATTTTTTTGTTTGTAAAAAAAATAAGTTTCACCCCGCAGCTCTGACTTTAAAAAGTATGAATGTTTTGATAAAGTGGACCTTATGAAGAATGGACATAATGATACGGTGGACCTTTCGATACTGTGGACATTTTAATAAAGTGGACATAATGGCAAATGTACATAATGGCACGTTAGACCTTTCGATACTGTGAAAGTTTTGATACAGTAAAGATTTTGATACAGTAAACATTTTGATACAGTGGACATTTTGACACTGTGGATATTTCGATACTGTGAAAGTTTTGAAACAGTGAATATTTTGATACAGTGAAGATTTTGATATAGTGGACATTTTGATTTGGTGGACATTGTGATATAGTGGACTTTATAAGACCAAACGGTAATTTCTTCATCTTTGGGATTTAATTTCAAAAACCCTATTTTTAATCCCCGACGCAAAAACGACGGGGCGTTATAAGTTTGACGTGTTTGTGTGTGTGTGTCTGTCAGTGGCATCGTAGCTCCCGAACGGATGAACCGATTTTGATTTAGATATTTTTTGTTTGAAAGGTAAATTAGTTACCTACACATCATAAAGGATACCCTCTAAGTTTCATGTCTCTAGAATCAGTGGTTCAGGCAATCAGTCAATCAGGACTATACATTTTTCTGAAGGCTCTGAAACTAATGGATCGATTTTGGTAAAACTTATGATGAGGATACATTTATTTATTGAGAGTAACATATTTTCTATCCAGATTTTCTGATGGGATCAGAACTTATGCAGTTCATCTCAGTAGTCCAATTGGACAAAAAGATAATCGAAACGAAAATAAAAGACGATTAAAAAAAAAAAAAAAATGGTTGTCTGTAAAGTCGGTTTACGGACGATAATTTTACGTGATAAGAAAACGATTCAAATTGAGTTTTGTTTTTTTTGTTTTGCCTTAAACTTATATTTTTTTTATTCGTCACTATAACACAAGCCCATGTGAGCGATATTTTGTTATCGCTCAGCCTGGGCGTCACGTTCCCGGAACGTGACATGACGTCACACTTTTTTGTGAATGCAGGTGTTCATCAATTTATTAGACGTTATCACTTCAAAAAACGATGGAAACGAAAATATAGAGCCGTTTAGTTACAAACAAATACTTAATAAAGAATCCAATGATATCATTAGGGGAGATTGAAAGTCTTTGTTCAAAACATAGTGAAAATGGGAAAACAAAATATCTGTTTCATTCTACACCGTGACCGTTTCAAAAACAAGCTAAACAGTGTAATTTTGTTATAATTTACAAACATACGTCCACGTGTCCGGTCATTTTGAGGGTAGGTTGGAAATAGGTTAAAAAATGTACTACAAAATTCCTTTGTTTTTTAGGGTTCCGTACTCAAAGGGTAAAAACGAGAAACTTTTACTGAGACTCCACTGTCCGTCTGTCTGTCACCAGGCTGTATCTCATGAACCGTGATAGCTAGACAGTTGACGTTTTCACAGATTATGTATTTCTGTTGCCGCTATAACAACAATTACAGAACAATAAATATAAAAACAAAAAAAACTAAAAACAGAAAAAAAATAAGTAATACCTTACAACATGGTACGGAACAAGTCCGATTCACACTTGGCCGGTTTTTTTTTTCGTGAATTTTAAGTGATTAAAATAATATTATAATAAAAGCACATACTAAAAACAAAAACAAAAATTAAGTACAGCAAACGCACAAGTCCAACTCGCACTTGGCCGGTTTTTCTTTTTTTCGAAAATGTTGTGTTTTTAGTGACGTAAAATTACGTAAAATTATAATAAAACCACGCGATTGTACCTCGACTCGGGTAAATGTTTTTCCGTTAAATTCGGCCTTTGTAAATATTTTCAAAGGATTAAGTGGATAAAGCACTTTAACAATTATATTTTTAGCACTGAAATAATATTCGCGTCAGATTCGAGCCACTTTTGTAAGTGACTGTACAGAAATATTGCTGAAGTATTTTTGGTGACAACTGTATCATTTCCGGTGAGAAAATTCTTGTCTCTAATATAAAAATAAATAAATATATAAATATTTCAGGACATATTACACATCGCCATCCAGCCCCAAGCTAAGCAACTTAATGCTTGTGTTATGGGTGCCAGATAACGGATAAACTACTTATATACTTTTTTTTTATTTTTTTTGTAAATATATACATATTATACATATAGGAAACACCCAGAACCAGAAACAAGAATTAAAATAAAAAAAATATAAATAATTAGCGACCCGCTCCGGCTTCGCACAGCTGTATTATGCATGTATTATATTTAAAAACCTTCCTTTTTAATCACACTATCTATTTAAAAAAAACGCATTAAAATCCGTTGCGTAGTTTTAAAGATCTAAGCATACATAGGGACGGCGAAAAGTGACATTATTTTATACTATGTAACTAGCGACCCGTCCCGGCTTCGCAAGGCTATATTATGCATGTATTATACATATAAACCTGCCTCTTGAATCACTCTATCTATTTAAAAAAACCGCATCAAAATCCGTTGCGTAGTTTTAAAGATTTAAGCGTACAAAGGGAAATAGGGACAGAGAAAGCGACTTTATTTTATACTATGTCGTGATAGTGATGATGTATGTTTTTGCTAGATATTTTATGCAAATTGGTAATGCATTTTTATTTTTGACGTCATTATGAAAAATTGTTTTTATACAGTGTACTTATTCCGCGAGAGACAAAAAATATGATTATTTGTCACAATTTTTTTTATTCAAAATATGTTTTTTTTTGCATAGAGAGAGAAATAGTGAGCAATTAGTTCCCAGATAACTAGTGTTACCATCCGTCCGGGTTTCCCCGGACTTGTCCTAGTTTAGATGGCGTCGTAAAAAAGTAAAAAAGTCGATTAAGTAATAACTTTGGTTTTTCCGGGATTCTCCGGGTTTCACCTCCGTAATCCGGGGTTTTCACGGTTATTGTCCTGGTTCGCAGATTTTTGAGATGGCAACCCTACACATAAAACATACAAACAGAAGTCGCAATAGCTGACGATATGTAAACCATCATTACCATACGGACTCGCACATAGAGACACGGAATATTGTCCAAGAATTTAATATAGCCCGGTATCTATATACGGCATCCGTGTGGTAATCGGGCGAGTCGCTGTTTGTTGGTAATTCCATACAAAGCCGCGAGATGGAGAATTACGCGTGGACGCGTCACATGCTAAATACTTTTAATCGGGCGATAGTTTAATTTTAAGACAGACTTTTTTTTTAAGGAAAACCGCCATGTTTGTCTGTAAATGCGTCATAACGTGTAATGGATGCGACGAAACAGGGTGTAGCAAATCTGACCTTTTAACGAAAGAGTTTGGATTAGCTACATTCGTTTATATGTAACGGATGCGACGAAGAAGGTAAAATAGCTAATCTAGCTTTAAAACGAAAGTGGCTGGATTAGATTAACAAATGTAACGAAATAACGTCACAATTGCGTCATAACGAAGGCGGGTGTATCCAATTCTAATCTTCTAACAAAAAGGTTGGATTAGCTACATCCGTTAAAATTTAAAGAATGTAACGTCATAAATGCGACCCTGATACAGCCCTAAGTATGTTCATGGATTTATTTTCAATTTGGTCGTCCAACCATCGGCTGATCAACAAGTCTGCATACCCGTGACGTCACTGGTACAAATATGTTTTCGCCTTTAGAAATATATAAAGAGTACTTACTTTACGAGCTAAATTGTAGCTTTAATCCTAATCCAGACTATTATTGAATGTAAAAATAAAATGTCTCTATTGAATTTATTTCGTATTTTTACTATAAGTAGGTAGGTAGGTACAATCCACGGTCAAAAGTCTCTGCCCACCGTAACGTTTACAATCCTGTGCAGCACTATTTGAACATTATAACAACGTAACCTGTAGATGGAACCCACGTCGGTTGGTGTAGCGGGTGGCGGCTTATACCACTCACACAACTAAACACATAGCTAACATGTTGAAAATAATAATCACACTGAGTACTTTTAATTCAAGTATTTAAGTTTGTGTGTAACGTCTATTAGAAGAAGGTCGTAACTCCAATACTTGTTAATAGCATTATTGTAGCAAACTGATTATTTACTTATGACCCATACCTGTACATTCAGGACCACTTTGTTGAATTTGTAAAATGTTGAATTCCTATCATGTTGAATCAGCAAAATTTTGAATCTTAAAAAGTTGAATTTCGTTGTAGGGATAAAATTAATCGGATTTTCACTGCACATTCAATCGATTTAAAAAAAATGTGACTGATTTTAATTCTGAATTCATGGATTTTTATTTAAATCCGAACATAAAAACAATTTGAAAAAAAGCCGGCCAAGTGCGAGTCGGACTCCCGCACGAAGGGTTCCGTAGCATTATATCTTTTTTAACCACCGACGCAAAAACGACGGGGTGTTATAAGTTTGATTTCAACATAAATACACAATCTGTGAAAATTTTAACTGTCTAGCTATTACGGTTCATGAGATACAGCCTGGTGACAGACAGACAGACGGACAGTGGAGTCTTAGTAATGGGCTACCGTTTTTACCCCTTGGGTACGGAACCCTAAAATAATCTAAAAGCATCGATGGCTGTTAAACAGCTGAAACATATCGTTTAGCTGTTATTGTTAACATAATACATTTTAGAATGATTTTAGCGTTTGGCAAAGACGGTATTTTTTTTACTATGTTTTATATGATTTGTCCTTCACATTTGTTTTTATTGATCGAATTTAATAATGGTAGGAAATAGGTATAAATAGAATTAAGAAAAATATATTGTAAAGACAAATCCCCCAAATTGGCTAGATTATCAATTTAGGGGCCGTCCAAAAATCACGTGATGTTTTTTTTTTGGCATGTTTCAACCCCTTTCGTGATACATGGTGAGGTTTAATACTACCCTCCCCACGCCCCACTATAGCAGGCGTATTTTTTAGTACCACACAGTAAAATACAGTTACTTATACCACAATCAATCTCATCTAATTTTATTATGGAAAAAATTTCGCCGTTTTTCGGTTGTGTTTCGCGCGTTTGCCGAAAAAATAAATACACGAGATATATTACTATACCCCCCTGCCCCCTTGTGATGTTTCGTGATTTTTTATGGACCCCTCCCCTCCTCTCCCGGTTTCTCGAAATTCCATCCATAAGAGGGTAAAATAGGGTTGCATTTATTTCCTGCAGAAGCTAGACGTGTTCCATATAACCGTCACAACTCACAATATTCGTCAATACAAAATAAGAGAATCAAATATCAATAAATACGTATAAAAGGCAATAACGGCACACCGTACAAGTTGATATCGGAGATGAATCCAATAAACGAATCGCGAATCGATGATGGAACAAGAGGGATTTGTTACGGGAGGCGTACATTGAAATGCTCATTCTAAATGTGGACGAATCACATAATGGTAGGCCCACGTAGCGGAGCCCCGGAATGAACGCGGTGCATGGAGGCTCCGGAGAGTTCGAATGAGACCCCGGCCTCCAAGTGACCGGAGAGTTTTTAGTCGGGTTGAGTCCGACATAACCTGTCGTCACCCATGACGTGGCCAGTATCCGTTAGGATTGTCTCCCCGTCAAAAAAATAAAGGTCAGAATGTCCAAGGTGTCAAAATTTCTAGGTGCTACAATAAAAACTAGTCAATAAGTACAGAAGGGATTTGTTACGGGAAGCATACATTGAAATGCTTACTCTAAATGTCCACACAAAGTGGACGTAGGTACCATAAATCTGCTTAATAGTAAGTGAGGATGCGGTTTAATAACTTAAACCGCATCGATATACACGCTCGGTCATGAAGATACCAGTTCACTTGAAAATCTCTATGTTGTACACGTCAGGAGGCAACTAAATTCATTCCCTCGCGATGTAAACAACAACAACAACATGTAAACAAGGAACGATGAAGTGAAACGTCACCATAATCTTCACCATAAACCGTTGTCGCATCCAAATCTACTATTTAAACTCTCATCCTATTCGTCACTCTGCACGAGTGATTAGTGACGTAATCGATTATGATTTCGTTTTGAATATATGCCACGTGGCATGTATGGTATAAATATAATATATTTTTGCAATTTTATTTGCCATCAAAAGTTCAAATTAATTCAAAGTTTTCAATCACAACAAGAATATTCCCGAATCAATCTTAAATTGGGAAAAACAGATCGTTTTGATCGCTCCTACCCGTGTTAAGAATGTAATTCGATAAATCAAATCATGTCGCTCTCGATTGTACATAGGGTGAATGCAGGATAGTTGCCGCAGAAAACATACACTAAATTTCTTGGGCGAATAATTGTACTACCCTTTCTTTTGACTACTGTACTACTGCGCCACCAACGTGGTCTTCTGCCCCTACCATCTCCAGGCACACAGTTTACTCGCAACATATGCGGCAGGTGCTGTCGCTGTCGCATCGGTCTTACTAGTCACGTACAGTCGTACAGGTAGAGTTCGCAAATTACTATTACTAAAATGTTTTGATTCTAAAATAATTGTTTAATAAATTGATGAGTTAGACGACTTTAAACTTCAACTAAAGCAGGTGTCTAGAATCTTGCTTGTGTTGTAAAGATTCTTATAACAGCCGTTTTGGAGTTCTACGGTGGGTCTGCACTTATGCAGCCGACCATACATAAGTGCGAAATTTCAAGATAGGAGGCTGCTTAAGTGATACATGCCAATGATGGTGATAAATGTACTTCTGTAAGGTAAGTATGTAATAAAATTATGCTAGAGGCTAGAGGTTATGCTCATCTTCGCTTCTCATCAGGTGAAATGAGGTCAAATACGAGCTTAATTTGCAGAAAAAAAAGATTTGGACAATACCAATAGGATAATAGTTGACGTACACTTTGACGTATTCAAATAATGCGTCAACTATCCCGCTTTTACCCTAATCGATGTTTTAATACTCATCGTCTAAGCGTCTGTAGGGTTTCATCGACAATTCCCCGAGCAAGAGATTACTCAAGAAAATTCTACTTAGGGGCAACTGCAGACTATAAACTTTTCAATCTGTCAATCAATCGAATCATTCCTAACTTTATCAGAAAGTGACCCGATAATGCGCAAAAAAGAGGATCATTTCGAATTTAAGCTTCTTTTTAATCTGACCCAAAATGGTGTTACTCTAACTCAAAGTGGAAACAAGAGAATCAAAATGTAAACAAGGACGATCAAAATGGAAAACAAAATAAGATTACAGTGGAAAAAAAACTAGGTCTTACAGCACAAGTAAAGGGAAAAATCGGAAATATTAAATAAAAAGTAAAAATTAAGGTAAATTTTGGTGCTTACATGTTTTTGCGAAAATGAAAATTCACCATATCTTTTTATCGTGTTGACTCAGGACCTTAATTTTTATACACCTAATAGGGACCATAGACCTTAGTATCTGGTATGAATTTCAACTTGCTAGGTCCACCCGTTCCTGAGAAAATCAGTGGTGACACACGGACAGACAGACAAACAGACAAGAAAGTTATCTTATTACCTTTTGAGGTACGGACTAAAAGAGGATAAAGTAGTTCATTTTAAAGTTAAACCACTAAATATCTAAACGTTTTGCCATTAACATACCCTTTTGGCATTCTTGGGAATACCAAAAGCTGACTTTTTTGTAATCGAAATGATATTACAAATTTGAACATAATTATTTTCGAGAATTGGTATTCTTGATCGTCGCGCAGTCGGCCGATCGTAAAAATCAGTGGTCTGTCTGTATTCACCCTAACAAACAACTCGAACAACCAATTTGATATTACTTAAAAAGTTTTTCTACCTAAAAAATTGGAATTGGGTTGAACAAGACAAACTCGAGTATTCTCCTGGGAAGAAGAATTAACTGTATTTGTTGCTTTCATCTGACATAATATAAGTAGGTTTTGGTTCAGATGGAGTCTCTAAATCGCGAGTGAATAGGTATCTTCTAGGAAGATGTGCTGTGTCTTAGAGCGCATTGTCACTTACCATCAGGTAGGTGTGATAGTGGTGTGTGGTCTAATATTTGAAAGAAAGAAAGAAAGACAAAGAAATAGGTAACCTACACAAAGAAGAAATAAAGAAAAAAAATACATTAAACTAAAGAATATTTGAGAATCCATGTGCTGCCCCAAATGGGTCGACCTCAGCTGTAAGCCACAGTTAAGCGTAACTTGGCTGCAGCGCTGGTCTTCCGGCCAAACCCGCTGCCGTCGTGCGTCGTCGTAAACTCCCGCATACACACCCAAACAATAAATAAATAAAATAGCAAAATAATTATATACGGTATTATGGCAAGAAAATAGAATAAATGAAGATTAATAAATATTTAATTTGATAGTGGTCTATTGTTTGTTACAAGATAAATCGCCAGTCTTATTAGACCGGGCCGTGTACAGTCACATTACCAATTAGCTGAACCCCACGTGACCTAGAGCTCACTATAAACGCGCAGCACAGACAGGCTTCTCCCCCTATATCAACCTCTCAGCTTAGTCGACACGGTCCAGAGAAAATAACTCGTCAATAAGTCTAGAGATAACTACCGCGGCTTACTTACAACCAACCATACTATAAGCAACTTTTTTTACAAAAGAAGGAACCCTCGGAGCTCGAGTCCACCTCGCCCTTAACCAGTTCTTTTCAAAAAGAAAAATAAAATCTTATTACCAAGAATAAACATCCATTAAAAATGTTGAAAGACAACCAAGAGAGCATGACCAAAAGGAACAGGTCTTCATAATAGAGCACTTGAAAGTCTTCCTAATATATATTTGGTCCTAAACAAATATTATTACATATATACGGGGTTTTAGTTTAACTTTCAACGAACTCAGAACTTTCAACGAACTTAGGATCCATCCTACTAATATTGTAAATGTGAAAGATTGTGTGTTAGTATGTGTGTGTTTGTGTGTAATTTTGTTACTAATCACGCAAAAACTGCTGAACCGATTGTGATGAAACTCGGTATGTAGATAGACATTAACATATTTTATTTTATTTATTTGTAAAACCAACAGCTTTACAAAAATAATAAGAAACGAAACAAGAAACAGAAAGCCAATTATAGGTTCTCACGAGTAGAAAATAGAATAGGTACAGATAGATACAAAACAAGCAAGCAAAAACACAAATCACAATCCAGCAAGAATGAAAATACAGATAAATACAATATAAATATAGATACAAAACTAAAATTTATAAACAAATACGTAAATATAAAATAACAATCTAAACACAATAAAATTAGGAGCCTATACTAGCGACCCGCTCCGGCTTCGCACGTCTATATTATGCATTTATTATACATATAAACCTTCCTCTTGAATCACTCTATCTATTAAAAACACCGCATCAAAATACGTTGCGTAGTTTTAAAGATGTAAGCATACATAGGGACAGACAGCTGAAAGTGATTTTGTTTTATACTATGTAATGATTCTGACGGGATCAGGATAAAAAGCCAATGTGTTAATCCAAGTTATCAGCTGTCTACATACCGAGTTTCAACGCAATCGGTTCACCAGTTCTTGCGTGAAGGAGTTTCAAACATTTTAAACACATAATAAAAAATATGTATGTTGGAGCACATATAAGCTACTTTGAATCCCGATATTCCCACGGAATTAGGACTTATGCGGGTGAAACCGTGAGGGGCCTAAGTCTGCTAACACTATTGTGTTTTAAATAAATAAATAAATAAATATTGCAGGACATTCCACACATCGCCACCTAACCCCAAGCTAAGTAACTAGACTTGTGTTATGGGTGCTAGGCAACGGATATACTACATATATACTTTTCTTTTGTAAATATATACATATAATACATAGAAACAACCAGACCACAGACAAATATCTAAGCATAAATATTTGTCTGAGGCGGGAATCAAACCCGCAACCCTGTGTTTGGCAGTCCGCCATGGTGACCATTGTGCCAACTGGGTCGTCGTTTTAATAGAGTGTCGATATAATCGTAATAGAAATTTAATGTCAAAAATATGATATTACATTTCAAATTGGTATTCTCCTAATGTTAACAATTCTATCGAAACACCACTGACGCATCACTAACTCACTTTGGTATTCTGCTCTAGAATAGTGGCTCAATGGAATCTCGATAGTTGTCAAAACGGTATATCGCTTAGTAACATATACCACGTTGCTAGGCAACATTAGAGACGCATCTATTACCATTCCATTGGGACGCCATAGTGATTCTATTACGATGTTATTAAAACTTTAGCAGAATACCAAATATAGTCATAATCTCAATATAATATCAATAGAGTTTAGATATAGTAACAATGGTAAATACATTAATGCAAAATAGCAGAATAAGGCCCCAGTATGATTGACAATAAAATATTAATTCATCTACCACTGCCTTACCTTATTCGTAAAATTGTAGAAACTACTTAAAACTTGGCTACAACTTAAATAACTTTATGAAAGTTGCATTGTCACGTGTCCCTTAGAGCAGAGACGTCCCTTCGCACCTTGACTTCAACTTACTAAGTTGAGTTTACTGTCCGAATTTGGATGTTCGGCTGTAACTTAATCTTCGGCCTCGGCCTCAGTTTCGGCCGAAACTGAAACTTTACAGTAACGGAACAAGCAGGTTGTCCAAGGTTATATGTTAAATAGAATAACATAAAAGAAATTCGGGCTGACTAGGTAAACTCCGATTTTGGAAAAAAAATAATTGATGAGGTAAACAGTATTTTCTGAACAAATATCAAAAAAGAATCATATGAATTGGTTGAGCAGTCTTCGAGTAATCGGTGATCATACATATAAAAAAAATATAGCGATCAATTAAGATACACCTGATTTATAACCTCCTTTTTGGAAGTCAGTTAAATAATGGCAATACGACTTTGATCTTACTGAATTGCCCCAATCTCTTTCTCAAAGACGCATTTTGTTTACAAAAATAACACTTATCTCTTACAATAAAAAATAACACAACCGTGCAGGGCCCCAAGCGAAGAGTCAGTTCCCGCACAGCAGAAGTTTCGACCGATTTCTAACCGAAAGTGGCCGAAACTGCCCGAGACCGAATCCCCACCCCGTCCCTAGTTAAAGTAACTACAAGTTACACTAACTTATGCTAGTTAGAGGGTAGTTTGGAATCGAATCACGTGTTCGTTTATTTAGTGTTTGATACTATCTGAATTTACCATCCTTATCCTTATTCCGATATTAAGATTTTGATCCCGTGGGAATATTTACTTATTAAGGTGAAGGGTACCGGCGCTCTCTCCATATAAACGTATGTTTGTTCCCTGGATAATGACACTAGAGCAAATATTTTTGTTGCATAAAACCTATAACTGCCATAGACAATGGATATACTACTTATATATTTTTCATTTGTAAATATATACTTATAATACATAGAAATAACCAGACGACAGACAAATATCTAAGTATAAATACATGTCTGAGGTGGGTATCGAACCCGCAACCCTATGTTTGGTAGTCCCGGTATTTTCAAAAGTTAAAGTTCGGACGTAATTACTTTCATTTTGCTTTCAAATAATGTTGCGGGCCGTAACGTTTTTACCCCCTTTATCCTTCACAAAATGAAATAAATTTGGTCGCATTTAATTCAATGCATCTTATTCTAGGTTTATATGTTTTTCTTTTTTGGTAATGCAGTTTAGTCTATTAAAAAACAATTGAAACGCTCGATGAAGTTTTTAAGTCAAAATTACAGATATTCAGATACTAATAACTTATATCTTAGGCAATATTTCTTTAAAATAAAAACGGTTAAACCTAGTTTTCCATTAGGTCTTGAACATTTTTAAAAATTATGTTTATGTGGTGGAAAACGTTACCGCTTTTTGTATGGAAATTGACTGGCACTGGCCTTAAGTCATTGTTATAAAGGGCGGCCTTATCGCTCAAAGCGATCTCTAACTAACCACCATACCATA
Source organism: Idaea aversata (assembly GCA_907269075.1). NCBI lineage: Eukaryota > Metazoa > Arthropoda > Insecta > Lepidoptera > Geometridae > Idaea > Idaea aversata. Next base: position 1,761,991 of record OU026109.1, read on the forward strand.
ACCTTTAACCATTAATTCAATGAAGTTCTAATAACGTATGGGCTTGGGCGTATTATAGCATTTCTAGGTTGGTATCATTGGTATTTTCTGGACGAACACGGCACTACTTAATCCTAAAGGCTGGTAAATGTTATGATTTTGCAGAGGTATGAATATTGTAGGCTTCGGATCTTCGGAGCACGTACGTAGATTGTTTACCGATAATCATTCATATTTAATATTGGTAGTTGACTCACCGCCTTAATATGTAGCCTTTTCAAGTGTTGATATTTTTATGAATTCATCTTCTTAAGAATTGGTCTTTTTAAAAATTGGTCTTTTTAGAAATTGATATTTTAAAAAATAGGTCGTTTTAAGAATTGGTCTTTTTAAGAATTAATCTTTTTAAGAATTGGTTTTTAAGAATGGGCTTTTTATATTATATATTATTAGGAAATGGTCTTTTTAAGAAAAAACTTATAACTGCCATGACCATGCCCCTATGTTTTGTTTTTTTTTTTTGTTTTTTTTTTGTTTTTTAAATCTTTATTTATAATATGATAATTAGAAAATGAAAAAAATCTAGACATAGGGGCATAGTCATGGCAGTTATAGGTTTTACGCAACAAAAATATTTGCTATAGTGTTGTTATCCAGGGAGGAAACAGTCGACTACGTTTGTATGAAGAGAGCGCAGGTTTCACCTTAAAAAAGGACTATTTCGCAAAATACCTAAATACTTACGCGGGTGAAACCGCGGGGCGCAACTAGTGCTATCATACGCACGTACTAAGTCACGCGAGAGAAGCTTGCTTTATTCTATTACGTCGCAAATTCCCAATAGATGCTGAAAAATACGTGACAAATACACAAATCAGTTGAATAGCTTCTAAAAACCGGCCAAGTGGGAGTCGGACTCGCGCACGAAGGGTTCCGTACCATTATATTCTGTTTTTTACGCCCGACGCAAATGCAAATGCAAAAAACCCTAAAAACCATTGTATTTCAGACGAGGCTGTATAGGTTAAAAGTCTGTTGCTTGGCCTTTCGGGAGTATAATTAACAAAAAATATTCCTTTAAAATAGTAAACATAACCTAAAATTCTTAAAATCCTTTTATTATTTTAACAAGTCTCTTTTTTTATTCGCAACTGTGATAAAAAACGTCGTAGGATACATGTGTGGATTGATCTTTGTATCTCGGTTTTGTTAAACGCACTCGCGTACCGCTCGCGCGGGTTAAACCGCCTCTATTCAAAGATCAATTTTCCACACTTGTATCGCAATGTACTATACTTTTTACTAGCGACCCGCCCCGGCTTCGCACGGCTGTATTATGCATGTATTATACATATAAACCTTTCTCTTGAATCACTCTATCTATTAAAAGAAACCGCATCAAAATCCGTTGCGTAGTTTTAAAGATCTAAGCATACAAAGGGACATAGGGACGGCGAAAAGTGACTTTATTTTATACTATGTAGTGATACTGTTTTCAGTACTGTTGATAAAGCGGCAACAGAAATACATCATCTGTGAAAATTTCAACTGTATAGCTATCATGGTTCATGAGATACAGCCTGATGACAGACAGACAGCGAAATCTTAGTAATATGTTCCCGTTTTTACCCTTTGGGTACGGAACCATAAAAACGAACACAATTCCGTCCTCATTTTCAGCTATTTCTATATCAAAGGATCTACTAATGAAACTACAAACCTATACTTTTCTTTACTTATTCATATCGCACACAATCGCTTCGAAGGGAAATATGTGACGGGAATTCAAGAGGAAAAAAAGTCTGAGAATATCGTCTCAAATGGATATGAAGGCTCATCATTTTTTTGCGAATGGTGGACAATTTATGGAATAGAGAATTCTGGCGCCACGGGTCAGTAGGGATACGCCAATTTGACCACTTTAGTAAATACATATGAAACTGTCAAAATATAACGAATCAAAGAAAAAACCGGCCAAGTGCGAGTCGGACTCGAGCACGAAGGGTTCCGTACTATGTTGTTTAAATATTACAGGACATTCCACACATCGCTATCTAGCCCCAAGCTAAGTAACTGGACTTGTGTTATGGATGCTAGACAACGGATATACTACTTATAAACTTTTCTTTTGTAGAAACAACCAGAAGGCCAATTCTCGTAAATAACATTGTTCAAATTACATTTCAATATCATTCCGATCGCATTTCGATTGCAAAAAATACCCTCATAGTCAGTTATTTTTTACAAAAAGGTGACTTTAAGGGTGTTTTGAGCTACTTTGAGGGTATTATTTGTGATCGAAATGAAATTGAAATGTAATTTGAACAATGTTATTTACGAGAATTGGCCTTGACCACAGACAAATATCTAAGCATAAATACTTGTCTGAGGCGGGAATCGAACCCGCAACCCTGTGTTTGGCAGTCCGGCATGGTGACCATTGCGCCAACTGGGTCGTCAAGTGGTATGTGGTGTATGGTAAGTGGTATGGGACCATTTAATTTTTTTTCTGTTTTGAGTATTTGTTGTTTAAGCAGCAACAGAAACACATAATCTGTGAAAATTTCAACTGTCTAGCTACCACGGTTCATGAGATTCAGCCCGGTGATAGACGGACAATGAAGTTTTAGTAATAGGGTCCCGATTTTACCTTTTGGGTACGGAACCCTAAAAATTAGGCAAAGTCTCTGGCATATGTTGTATTTTTAGAATTGGCATTTAAATAGTTCGATAGTTGTCATGTAGCTGGCAACATTAATCTACATTAAATTAAGAAAACATTTGACCCAATCCTGCCAGATCACTAAAAGATAAACTTTTTCAATTCAAATAAATTGAACTAGAATTACTGACTACAATACCTATTTGTTATTAACTTACGTACCTATATTACTTATATTTTACTTACAAATAAAAATTTGTCATAAAACTAATAAATTAGAATAAATAATAAAATAAAAAATCTGTCAAAGTCATGGGTCGCTTTATCCTAATATGTCCAGGACCTGTAATTGGTATGGTTAAAGAAGGCATTGTGTGGTGAGACCGGGCGCTCTCTCCATACAAACGTAATCGACTGTTTCCTCCCTGGATAATGACACTAGCACAAATATTTTTCTGCTATAAAACCTATAACTGCCATGACTATGCCCCTATGTTTTGTTGTTTTTTTTTTTCATTTTCTAGAAATCATAGAAATTAAGATAAAAAAAAAAAAAAAAAAAAAAAAAAAAAAAAAAAAAAAAAAAAAAAAAAAAAAAAAAAAAATAGGGGCATGGTCATTACGGTTATAAGTTATAGGCACCAAAAATATTTGCTCTAATGTCATTATCCAGGGAGAAAAAAGGCGACTACGTTTGTAATAGTTTGTATGGAAAGAGCCCCCGGTACCCTTTCCTCTTAAAAATAACGTATTTAGACCATGCTACGATCAAAAATTGTGGCTAAAAACTGTTATGTCATAACTATTTGATATTTCGTTATACAAGATATAGCACTGTTGGACCATAAAATAAGATTCGGGGAAGTTCATCTTCTATCTCCGAACTCTGCAGGGATATAAACTTTTATATTTTGCACGGTTTCATATTTTTAAATAAGATAGGAAGATGTATTTCGTTATACTTTACTGTTTTAAGCTTAGATAAATATTTTATGCCAGAGTAGGCACTAGGCACCTATAAGAATTACTTCTTCTATATTTATTTTATTAAAAGACGATTTGATAGTAGACATTTATTCCTTATTTTTTAATTTGTTAAATCATTTTGTTGCTAGTAAATATCACAGATGAGCAGGTGTAAGATGATTTTGCGCTAAACCCCAACTTATCTAAAGAGAAAAAGAAACATACAAAGATAAAAGCGCGAAAAACATAACCCTTTCTTAGCGGTCGCGTCGGGTAAAAATACTTATAAAGAACTCTCCGAAATTAACCCACCCATCCCTTTCTTTAATTCTTGTCCATCCAAAGGTTGCCTGGAAGAGATCGCTTTTAGCGATAAGGCCACCCACTGTGCCATAATGTAAGATATTATTATTATATATTAATTTTCTTTTAGCAGATATTCACTCAAGTTAGAATTTATTTTGTGTTATTTTTTTGTAATCATTTTGCGTTTTTGTTTTTATAATGCAATAAAGTGTTCATCTATCTATCTAAATTACAAGAGCTACATAAGTAACTTTTAGGTAGTAGAGGATTTTCTAATATAGGATTTTTATAAATTCTTAAGGGGTAAAAAGTGTTGATAAAGTTGGTAACTAATAAACATATTAGAAGGCAATTTCACTTTTAAAAAGGTTTAATTCTAGGTTTAAAATTTTAAGGGAGTTAAAGGTTTGGGTTAAAAGTTTTATATTATTTGTAAATGTCGAAAATTTTAATCATTGTAAGTAATATTGGCTACTTTTTATCAAGATCATCCCATGGATAAGAGACTTTCACAGTTGAAATCACAACGCGATGCTAGTTTAAAATAAAATTTTAATAATACTAAAGTTTATGCCTAGTAAATAGTAACATTTAAAACATAATAAACACATAATTAAAATTTCTAAACGCAGTGACGCATACGCATGCATGTTAACTAAAGTAGCATTCCGCGTGAAATACGCGCGTAATTATTCGAATAAATCGTCCATAAACAAGGATTAATGGGCTTAATGCAAGCTTAACTTACTCATGTCCTTTGAATATGGACATTGACTGTATTCGTATTAAAATATATTTCAATGCAAAAAATGTAATAAAAAACCTCAGTAAAAAACCTTAAAAACCACAAGTTTTTTTCAATAGAGTTTCTTGGGGTAAAAGTGTGTTGATGCAAAAAAAACTCCAACCACTCACGGTGAGGTTTCGTTAAAGATTAATCACTGGCTTTGTTAAATCAAGAAAGATAGAAAAAATAACAAAACGTTATTTAAAGATCACTTCACCACACTGACGGTATGCAAAAAACGTGCAAAGCCAAAACTTGAAAAAATAATACTGGGAATATTAGAATCTGCAAGTCTAACGAAGAATTAACAAAACACGATGAAAAGTTTTTGAAAGATTTCTGGCTATATGCAAAAGTCGTGCGAAATCAAAACATTAAAAAAAAGTGAGAATAAAATAGAAACTTTGTACAAGGTAGGTAAGTACAGTAAAAAAATGGTTGTCTGTAAAGTCTGTTTCCGGACGATAATTTTACGTGATAACGTTATAAGAAAACATTGATGGTAACCATGGTAACGATAAAACGTTGCTATAGTTACCTTGTCAATAACATGAGGCGTTCCAGTAACGACGCGTGACGTCACACTTTTTTGAAATTGCAGGTGTTCACCAATTTATAAAACGTTATCACGTCAATAAAGTAATTTCTTGCAAAATATTAAAACATTCTGCAAAAGGATTCCAAAGACTAGTTACTTGACATTGGCTATAATACGCACTTAAATCGTACGAAGCCAAAAACCTAAAAGAAAAAATTGTGTAAATAAAATAGCAACTGCATACAAGTCCATCCAGTAAGTAGATACCTAAATAAACTAAATCCTTACAAATGTGCGATGCAAAGTCATTTGGCTCGTCTCCAATTCCTTCAAGAACCAAAGAGATCATAAAGCACATCATAAAACACAATCATATGGAGTAAGTACTAGCTGTGCTAATGTGAAATGCGCAAAAAAATGTCATTTTTCGAAAAAAATACCGAGTTAGAAATCAAAACATACCATACTAATTGCGCTCTGCGATTTCACCCGCGTAAGTCCCGAACCCGTGGGAATATCTAAATGTATACTATGTATAACCTTGCTCGATAAATGAACTATCCAACACAAAAATAAATTTTCAATTCGAACCAGTACTTGACGACCTCTGTGGCGCGTCGGGCGAACACCCGACTGCGACGCAGAAGGTTGCGGGTTCGATTCCCGCCGGGAACAAGTATTTATGCTGACCATAAATTCTTGTTTCTGGTTCTGGGTGTTTCCTATATGTATAATATGTATATATTTACAAAAAAAAAAAGTATATAAGTAGTTTATCCGTTATCTGGCACCCATAACACAAGCATTAAGTTGCTTAGCTTGGGGCTGGATGGCGATGTGTAAAATATGTCCTGAAATATTTATTTATTTATTTATTTACTTCCTGAGATTAGCGCGTTCAAACAAACAAATTCCTCAGCTTTATAATATTAAGTATAGATTAATTTATAAACAGGCTTGTATTTACGATTTTTAAATTTTTATGAAATTATTTAAATCAAAAAATTTAAAACACGCATCTAGACATAATTTTTCTACTACTAGTCCTTATTAGACTTGGAAACTACTTCTTGAATAATTCCAAAATAAATAGGTAAGTACCTACTGCTTAAATATTGTAGAGAAAAAAAAAACAGCGCACTCCGGGAGTGCAGGCAGAAGTGAAAACTGTATATCTGTGTAAAATCTCATCTGTCGCGAGAACATACGCAAAAAGAGTTTTAGATGAAAAAAAAAAAATAGTCGGACGACAAATAGTCGTCCGACATTTGTCGTCCAACAAATTGTCGTCCGACATTTGTCGTCCGTCAATAGTCGTCCGACAAATAGTCGTCCGACATTTGTCGTCCGTCAATAGTCGTCCGACATTTGTCGTCCGTCAATAGTCGTCCGTTAAAAAATACCATATGTACGTCTTAATACACTCACAGCCAAATTAAAAACAGTAGGCCCAGGCATACATTTTCGCCGCGCTGTAGAGAGGGGATAGCTGTCTACTCTCCATCCGTCTTACGCTTTTTCGATCAGCTGCCTTACTCTTGACTTACAAGCCCAATGTCCAATCCCAATCTCAAGCGAAAATATGTCAAATGGCACTCTTGAAAACAAGACTAGCGCCACATTGGAATTGAATTGCGTGGTAATTAGTGGAACTAAATGCCATTGGGATTGGATTACGGGATTGAGAAACGGTACTCTTTGACGCTTGTTTGACAGCTGAATATTGCATATATTGATTGTGTTTGTATTGCGGATAGTCCCAATAACTAAAGTGTAGGTAACTTTGTTGAAATTGCGAGTTTTAATTTTCAAGTAAAACTGTAGGTACATATAATGGCTCGTTTAATATTGCACAATGTTATCCTCCGTGAAGCCAAAAGGATGGATTTACGAGAAAGACGTAATTCGTCTGATTGCCCTCTACACCGATAAAGCCTTACCTACTATGAACGAAGACGAATGGTGAACTATGGCATCACCAAGGTAATGTTTCGTGAATTGTACCAAGAAGTTGTTACAATTACAATACAGTTACAACAAGTCAAATGATATTACCTCAAAATACAAGGTTACATAATTAATATTTTTTACGTGTTTTGAACATTGCCTACCACCGTAACAGTCCCTATAGTCCACAGCACATGAGTACAGAAGGACTACAGTCTCCATAGTTCCCTATTCAGTCCACCTACCCCATCTCAACACATTACTTGTAGTAAAATTTCCACAAACTGAAGAAGAAAGTAATACGTAATAAAAGACGGTTTGTAAAATTCTTTTGAATCATTTTATTTACTATGAACCTGCCATCGGGCTTAGCATTACACATTATTTGCTTGATAACTTCTGTAGCTGAGTACATTTTTTACATTTTCAGATTTTCTGAAAGATTTGGCATCCCTGCGTAGGCTTCATTCACGGGATGCATGTGGCTGTAATACGTCCATCTAAAAACGAAGAAAGGTTTTTAATAGGAAATATTTACATTCAAGGAATGTATACGGGAGGTCGTGGGCTTGCCATTTTTCTACAATGAAAAGCAGGCATTTCATTTCATTTGATAACACTTGATTTATTAACTAACATGCACACAATTTAATTTTACATTGTAAAAAAAGATTTTCTTACCTCAATTTCGCAGGGATTTTAATAAAATAATCACAAAATAATTTCAAAACAAACAATATAATTTTTACGACAGGACTTTGACGTGGCTTGTCTCTTTGACGAAATATTTTTTTTCTTGTTGGATGGTCCCCGTACAATTTGCAATAGTGCCATGATTCATTTTTTATTAAATTCTTGTGTAAATACATTTAAATGTTAAGTATATGGTAGTTTTTATTGTAAAATAGCAATTAAAATAAATAATTCTAATATAATATAGTATTTTGCTTATTATTTCGTAAGTTTTATTCTTTCATTCCATAGAGGTTAGTTAGATGGTCTGAGTTTCGTTCGTTCGATTTCGGCCTTTGTTAGTCTGTGACTTTGACGTATGTTACTAACTTCATGTCTTATTTACAATCCCGTCACAATCTCAAGGGTAACACAATCCCGGCAAAATTAATTTCAAGAGTACCAAATGACAGCAACATTGGCCTTGTATTAGAATTGAATTGAGCTTGAGCTTGTATTGACATTAAATTGAAGAGTAAGGCAACAGGTCACGTGTCCTGACGCGAGTTTAAGATTTTATACCCATTACAGAAAAAGTGCTCAACGCCGCTAAAGAAGTTTTCACTTCAAAAAAGTAATGGAATTTAGTAAACTGTTTTAAGAGAGTTACATACCGCGTGCAAAAATACTTAGCTCGTTTCCCCCTTTAGATTGTCCGATCTCTTTATGTATAATTAACTAGCAGCGCTCCGCGGTTTCAGCCGCGTAACTCCCGATCCCGTGGAAATATCGGGATAAAAAGTAGCCTATAGCCTTCCTCGATAAATGGACAATCCAACACAAAAATATTTTTTCAATTCGGACCAGTAGTTCCAGAGATTAGTAGTTCAAACAAACAAACTCTTCAGCTTTATAATATTAGTATAGATTAATTTATAAACAGGCTTGTATTTACGATTTTTAAATTTTTATGAAATTATTTAAATCAAAAAATTTATATACGTTTTTATAAATACTAAACAAATACTTACACAGCATAAATAACCTTACCCAGAAATCAATAATATAAAAATGAACGCTTAATGTGTTGCTAAGCTCAAATCTCGAGAACAGCTGGACCGATTTCGCTGATTCTTTTTTTGTTGTGTTTATTATTGTCAGGAGAGGGTTCTTATGAAGGAAAAAATTAAGGAAATTGCGTAGAAAATTATTACGCGAGTGAAACCGCGGGGCGCAAATCGAATTAAACTAAATTAAAAAAAAATAAACAATGCATTAAAATGCCCCAATCGAAATCAAAACTGATTTATGCGAATTTTGTATAATAATAAAACATTTAAGCCTATAACCCAGTTGGGACAATAGTCACCATGCCGGACTGCCAAACACAGGGTTGCTGGTTCGATTCCCGCCTCAGGCAAGTATTTATGCTTAGATATTTGTCTGTGGTCTGGTTGTTTCTGTGTAAGAAAAGTATATTAGTAGTATATCAGTTGTCCAAGTCTAGTTACTTAGCTTGGGGCTAGATGGCGATGTGTGGAATGTCCTGCAATATTTATCTATTTATTTATATTTAATACAAATTATTTAAGCGATTGACATCAATAACATAATATTTTGTTGTAATTCCAGAGATGAAAGCAGATATGCGCCGGAAAATTTGATGAAAATCCATCAAATTTTAAGTGGTATGTGACCCTTTTAAGTTAATTACAGATCAAAGTTGTTGAAAATCGTTTTGAAAATGAGTAATTTCCACCGTAAAATGTAATTTTCTTTTTAAATGAGAGTAACTGATTGGGAAATCATTCAATTACGTGGGTGTTTACGTCTCAGGATATTAGAATTTTCCTTACGCAGATGTTTTATTTTGCAAATGGTGATTTTGCAATAAGTCCTTTTTTAAGGTTCCGTACCTCAAAAGGTAAATTCAAAAACGTTTATTCATTTATCACTTAGAGAAAAATTTAAGGAGATAAATGTATTAATGCTCTATTCACAATATCTACGAAAACTTGCTCTACGTTCACAAAAATCCTGATATTTTTTGTAAAATTAGCGATATTCATAAATTCAATTTCACTATTACTACATAGTATAAAACAAAGTCGCTTTCTCTGTCCCTATATCCTTTTGTATGCTTAAATCTTTAAAACTACGCAACGGATTTTGATGCGTATAATACATGCATTTTATAGCCGTGCGAAGCCGGAGCGGGTCGCTAGTAAGAAATAAGGATGAGCTGACCTTGCCCGGTAGTAGGCTCCGGAAAATAAACAGGGCCCATTTTGTAGATAGTTCAAAAAAAAAAGAAAAAAAGTAAAAAAAGAAACACTTATAAGATCACTTTCTTGTCCATCTGTCTGTCTGTCCGTGTGTCACCACCGATTTTCTCAGGAACGAGTGGATCTAGCAAGTTGAAATTCATACCAGATACTGAGGTCTATAGTCCTTATCACTACTTAGTATAAAATAAAGTCACTTTTCGCCGTCCCTATGTCCCTATGTATGCTTAGATCTTAAAAACTACGCAACGGATTTTGATGCGGTTTTTAATAGATGGAGTGATTAAAGAAAGAGGAAGGTTTTTAGGTATAAAACGTGCATAATACAGGTGTGCGAAGCCGGGGCGGGTCGCTAGTTTATAATATTAGTAAGATTCCTACGGGATCAGAAGTTAAGCGGTTGAAACCGCGGGTTTTTCTAAGTATACGGTAGGACAAAACAAAGAATTACTCATATTTATTTCTGTAATAGAGAGGCGCCATTGTGATACCAGTGAGCAACAAAGATTTACCGTATCGTAAAAATCGTAAATATATTTTTAGATAAATCGTAAAAATAAAATGGTAACTAAATTGCAACTAATAATATTATAGTAAACGCGAGAGTCTGTGAGTGTGTTTTTTGACACAAAACTACTGAACTGATTGCGATGAAAACTTGTATGTAGTAGACAGTTGGAGTCTTGGCATAACGTGGTTTAAAATGTTTTATCGTTCGAGTGGAACATTTGCAGAAATGTGTTGAAAATAAAACCGGCCAAGTGCGAGTTGGACTCACGCACGAATGGTTCCGTACCATTTTGTATGTACGGTCAGCTGCATAATTACAGACCCACCGTAGAGCTCTAAAACGGCTGTTATAAGAATGTTTTCTACAAGATTCTAGGTAAGACTAAAGCTGGTGCTTTAGTTGAAGTTTAAAAGTCTTTTAACTCATCAGTTAACTAAACAAAAATTATTAGAATGCAAACATTCCAATAATAGTAATTTTCGAACTCTACCGAGGGCTGCAATTATGCAGCCGACTGTACTTAAAACAGAAAACAGAATTTTCTGTTTTTTGTATTTGTTTTAGCGGCAACAGAAATACATCATCTGTGAAAATTTCAACCGTCTAGCTATCACAGTTCATTAGATACAGCCTGGGTGACAGACAAACGAACAGTCAGTAAAGTCTTAGTAATAGGGTCCCGTTTTTATCCTTTGGGTACGGAACCCAAAAATAGATTCTTCGATCAAATGTTATGATGACTGCGCAAACTATCTCACACGATGGTAAGTGACGATGCGGTGTAAGATGTGGCACACAGTGTCTATCTAGAAGATACCTACCTAAACCCTCGTGAATGAAAGGCCCACAGACAAACGGGGACCTACGAGAGACGCAAGTGAAGGTAGGAAGACGCCAGTGGAACGAGAATTTTTCTGACCCGTCCTTATTTATTAGGGCGTGTTCAGATGACACGCGTCGACCACGCGCCCGCCACGCGTCACACGCGTTGACCACGCGTTGAAATTTGTTCTATATATAATTTGAGTCTTAAGACATATCAATAGATCTCAAAATGCATTTATCCAAGTCCACCCGCTCACACCACGCGCCCGCCTCGCGCACGCCTCACGCACGTCCCGTGCACGCTCCGCGCCCGCTTGCAAAAATGCAATTTGAGATCTATTGATGTGTCATAAGACTCAAATTATACTTGCTTCGTCCTCAACATTAGTGTTAACATGCAGCAACGCGGCTTGTACCCAGTCATAGACACTATAGTTTAGATAATTGTATAAAAATAATATTTTTTAAATTTGACACTGGGTATATGCTATCTTGTGGCAACCCCAGTTGGTACTGACATCTTCATTCGCGTTTTAGTGCGCAGTCAGTGTACACCATATTTATCACTTTCTAGAATTTTATTTTAAACTAGCTGCGCCCCGCGGTTTCACCCGCGTAATAATTTTATGCGCAACTTTCAAATTTTTTTCTTTCATAAGAACCTTCTCTTGACAAAAACAAACACAACAAAAAAAGAATTAGCGAAATTGCTCCAGCCATTCACGCGTGATGCCGTGATCAATGTTAAATTGGGATTTTTATATATTTAGATACTTTCATGTAGCTTTGTTTTAACTTCGCTGGAAGCAGGTTTTCCGCTGAAGAGTTTGTTTGTTTGTTTGAACGCGCTAATCTCAGAAAGTACTGGTTCGAATTTAAAAATTCTTTTGGTCATGGATTTATCGAGGAAGGCTTTAGTTAGGCTATATAACCACAATATAACATCACATACTGCGACCAATAAGAGCGAAGAATCAATGGGAAATGTGGAAAATACGGGGAAAATTATTTATCTTTAAGGCTTCCATTGTTTGTTTGATTGAACGCTCTGATCTCAGGAAATGCTAGATGGAATTTAAAACATTATTTTGTAAAAGTAATATGCAGAAAAGAACAGATTGTGATAGAATCGCACAGTCGATTACGGTGTGCACACCGTACACACTACTGCATATATACATGTACATATAGCGTGGCGACGCGTGCGTGCCACGACATGCGTCGCCACGCCAGAAATCTGTTTTACGTGCGGCTATAGTGAGCTCTAACGATCTGCATCGAAAAACAGCCCTATGTTCATCATTTGCAGTTTCGACCCAATGTGCGTCGCCACGGCATGCGTCGCCACGCCAGAAATCGGTTTTATGTGCGGCTATAGTGAGCTCTAACGATCTGCATCGAAAAACAGCCCTATGTCAATCATTTTCAGTTTCGACCCACTGTGCGTCACCACGGCATGCTTCGCCACGCCAAAAATCGGTTTTACGTGCGGCTATAGTGAGCTCTAACGATCTGCATCGAAAAACAGCCCTATGTTCATCATTTGCAGTTTCGACCCACTGTGCGTCGCCACGGCATGCGTCGCCACGCCAGAAATCGGTTTTACGTGCGGCTATAGTGAGCTCTAACGATCTGCATCGAAAAACAGCTCTATGTCCATCATTTGCAGTTTCGACCCACAGTGCGTCGCCACGGCATGCATCGCCACGCCAGAAATCGGTTTTACGTGCGGCTATAGTGAGCTCTAACGATCTGCATCGAAAAACAGCCCTATGTCAATCATTTTCAGTTTCGACCCACTGTGCGTCGCCACGGCATGCTTCGCCACTCCAGAAATCGGTTTTACTTACGGCTATAGTGAGCTCTAACGATCTGCATCGAAAACCAGCCCCATGTTCATCATTTACAGTTTCGACCCACTGTGCGTCGCCACGGCATGCGTCGCCACGCCAGAAATCGGTTTTACGTGCGGCTATAGTGAGCTTTAACGATCTGCATCGAAAAACAGCCCTATGTCCATCATTTGCAGTTTCGACCCACTGTGCGTCGCCACGGCAGAAATCGGTTTTAGGTGCGGCTATAGATGTTTCACATCAATATAGGTCCCTTTTATCCCGATATTCCCACGAGATTGTGACTTACGCGGGTGAAACCGCGGGGCGCAGCTAGTTTTATAAATCAGTAAATAACAAATCAAGGCAAATTTTTAGCTTTGCCGTATTTTTTTTATTTATATCATCCGTGCCGAAAGGCAAACGCATCTATAGCTATAAAGCCACGAGAACGCATTTCGTACTAAGCAAAGAGACTTTGGTACCTATTTCCATCCTATTTCCTACTCATGTGCCTATACTTCGTTAAAAGAGATCCAATCAAAGAGTATTTAAGTATATAATAATCCCAGCACGCTGCTTCATTGCTGGAGCGTAGTAATGTTCTAAATTCGAAAAACGCTCATGCAATAGATTTAATTTTCTTTGACCGTAAAACTCAACACTGGCTTTATGCACGAAAATGCCAAGCCATAATTTTAAATCAAAAAGATGGCGCTAGATGCTTCTTTCTATATGTCGAAATGACAATTTTGACATCATCCCTACGTTCTGTACGTTTTCATGCAAAAATATTATGGTTTATTTTTTACGCCAAGAAATATCAAATTTTAATTAGTAACATAAATCTACTTGAAATACCTAAACCTCTTCTGATATTTTCTGAACACATTCGTGAAGATTATGTTAAAATCTGTTTCCTAGTTCCCGAAATTAGACTGCACAAACAAAGGTAAACAAATAAAATCAACATTTTCTGAGATGAATGGTAGTTTCGCGAAAATGAAGAGATGGCGCTAGTTACTTGAAATTTTAAAAAAATATCTTATTAAATTAATTACTATATTTTTTAGTTATAAAATGTGGACATTGCTATATGTATTCTTAAAATACATAAGTCTACAAAATTTTTCAGCGTAACAAAAAGAATATTAAATTAATTTGTGACTTTATAAATTTAAGAAAACCTGAATCGCGCATGCAAGATTTTTTTCTACCGGAGCTATATAAGGTTAGCGAATTCTATAGTGCTAAGATCATTATGGACGTAGAACGCTTACTTCCAAAACTTCGAATTTATTATATGTAGAGATACATCAATAGTTATGTCTAAACAAAAATCTAGTTTTTTTCAGTGATGAATACCTATTTCGAAAAATCAAGAAGTTGGAAATGAAGCTAATATATCTTGGTCGAAATAGTCGCGCAGTTTGTCTTTTGAAAACCATAATCAAAAGTTGTCATGACAACAAGGAAAAAATGGTGTGACAGCATCGTGACATCGTGACAGCGTCTTTCACGTCTATTTACATTATTATGTTATATTATTAAATAAAGGTATATTAATTATGTGTTGAGTGCACGTCCAAAGAGAGTGATACCTTCACAATGTAATTACATGTGTATAGTACCCTGAGTCTATCGCCTTGTATAACGTGATTGAGTGTGCTTACACGAGAGTACTACCTTCCCTATACACGAGGTTAGTTCCTTGAGTCTATTACCTTGTAATATATACACAAGAAACAAATAAAATAAATAAACTAAAGTGTTGAGTGCATATCCAATGAGAATGCTACCTTCACAATGCAATTACATGAGTATAGTACCCTGAGTCTATCGCCTTGTATAACGTGATTGAGTGTACTTCCACGAGAGTACTACCTTCCCTATACATGAGGTTAGTTCCTTGAGGCTATTACCTTGTAATATATACACAAGAAACAAATAAAGTAAATAAACTAAAGTGTTGAGTGCATATCCAATGAGAATGCTACCTTCACTATCGCCTTGTAAAACGTGAGTTGAGTATACTTCCATGTAAGTACCACCTTCACCATACATGAGGGTAGTTCCTTGAGTCTATCACCTTGTAAAATATACACAAGAAACAAATAAAAATTGTTGCACATCCAATGACAGTGCAACCTTCACCATGAGTGTATCACCTAGTAAAATATACCTATATTAACAAATAGAAAGTGTTGAGTTCACATCCAATGAGAGTGGTACCTTCACAATACAAAATGAGTGTGGTTCCTTGAGACTATCACCTAGTAAAATATACCTATTTAACAAATAGAAAGTGTTGAGTTCACATCCAATGAGAGTGGTACCTTCACAATACAAAATGTGTGTGGTTCCTTGAGACTATCACCTAGTAAATTATACTTATATCAACAAATACAAAGTGTTGAGTGCACATCCAAAGAGCGTGCCACCTTCACGACGCAACATGAGGATAGTTCTTTGAGACTATCACCTATTTTGGTTAGAAAAACGTAGATTAAATAATTACACTTTATCAAAAGTGCTACTTTTACAAAAATATTGAAAACACAGGTTTATGACAACCAACCAGAGGAGGATTCAGGTTGACGTCGAAGAAAACAAACCTGACCAACCCTCAAATATGGATATGCAAATATTACTGTACGTACAACCGTCAACTACCTACTTTATACCACACGAACAAGATATCGTTCTACATGAGAGTCTTCTAGAACTACTCGGCAAAATTCCTTTAATAAATAAGAAGTTATTATGGCCGCATTGTCGAATATTTTAGTAAAAGAAAACAAAGCTTTTGAAAGCAATCAAATCAACTAGCTCTTGCCCTATCGGGTGTAGACCAAGCGCAAACGAAAATCTTTGCAAATCAGTACAAGTATGCAGATACAAGTTATTAGGAGCAGGAAAATTGTTGTGCGACTCTAAATACGATGAGTCGATGTGTTGCTGCAGCTTTGTAGCTTCAACTTCAAGCTTCAACAAAGCATGAAATTCGGCAAAAGCCAAGTCATCTGAGATGTAAAACATTTTGCAATCTGAACGGACGACGTTCCTACTAACAAAATTTAATCTATCGTCTCGTCTCGTTCTTAATACTGGAGAGCTCCGCTCCCCCTGGCAAGGCAAGCGGCGCAAGTTGGAAGAAGAACAGTCGACCCAAGCGTCTACAGGTCAACTTTGACCGTCGCAAATAGCGTTGTCCTCGCAGCGCTCACGCAGGCGCACACCAGGTATGCCGATAAATGAGGTATGTCCCGCCGCTGCCGCCACCATGTAAGGTAAGCTTTGTTTTACAACAAAATGCTTCTTATTACCAATGACAAATGTCGTGGATCATAGACGGGTATGAAATACCGTTTTAAACCATACATTTTGTATACCTTTTATTTCTATTTATTCTAAAAATGGAATTTCATTATTCTCATTTCACAATTAATGAACTTAAAAACTCGAGAACTATAATTGAATGTTAACAATGAATGAATTATTCAATTATTAACAAGTATTTTTTAATACCAAAACCCAATGACGACAACGTTTCATTATAAATCTTTAATCCCTCAACAAGTCAGTAAAACCACATAATTTTCAAATGGTAGATTTAAAATCGACTATAAAGTTGATTTAAACATACTTAAACTTAAAAAAAAAAAAAAAAAACCTAATTAAACATGAAGTGTTTAAGAGTTCATTCGTCTGACAAGTTAGCTTACTACTAGTCTACTACTGTCCCGCTATTCAATACGGTTAGATTTATACCGAATATTGAACGTTGTTAATATATTGCCTTCAAAAACCTGACGATTACGATACCTAGTTATAATATGTCAGTACTGAAACTTTAGACATTCCGGCCTGCTCTTTGCGCACCGTTAGCTGCTCTTACAGACGATCCGGACGAGCTAAATGGCGGCAATCAAATGTTGTTACATCTGTTAACCCATTGAAAGTTGACTAACTTGTTTATACTATTCTCTGAAGCTAGTACAACAGAAAAGGGGGGGCCGTATTTGGGGGCAGGAAAGTTAACGGCAAATGGAGTAATAATGAATAAACTAAGAACCCAACATTTTTGGACTTTAAATATTATTTTATTTTAGTAAGCAATTTAGACAACCCGAACTCTTTGGACTTATTGGCAACTTAGAATAAATACAAAGACATGAAATGGTTGTTCCTCTCTGGCCAATTTTCAAAAGCTGTGTGTTGTAGTAGAAACTAAAACAATTGTTTTATTATCTGTAACTAACAGACAACTTCAGGGCAAAGTGACCCTAGTAGCCGCGAATTATCCGCACGGCACTCTTGAGAAGATGTATCTCTGCAAGTTTTTATTTTAGACTAGCTGCGCCCCGCGGTTTCACCTGCGTAAGTCCCATGTTTCTCACCGTTTAAACCTTCCCTGGACTACGACAAACATATCAAAACCGAAATCATCTAAATCGGTTCAGCCATTCTCGAGTTTTAGCGAGACTAACGAACAGCAATTGATTTTTATTTATATAGATAATATATGATGTGTGCATCTTTGTCTTTGTCTGATGTTCAAGTTTTACAAAAACTTGACTATTAAGAAGCATCAATCTCTACGATTAATACTCTCTTTTTAGTCTTTGTCCTATATCCGTATATGTGACAGAGTAGTGCACAATTTAGTTTGTTACACTTAAAGATCCGCATTGTCCTTAATTGTCAATATTAAGATAAGGTCTGATGACAGAGTAATTAGACTTTTCAAAGGTTTTTATAAGCTCTACCTTTACGGAAATATGATGTGGCATGAAACCCTGAAATTGTTCTTAACTTCTTAAAAATTTCGTATCCTTACAATGAAACTAATACTAAGAAAGTTGCAACTTTATTAGCGCTTATTACAACACAGTGCAAACTATAAATAAAATTAAAGTTCAAAATATCGAAGTAATTGTAAATGATAAAGGGAAGTAATTGTAGATGCTTTGAACAAAATTGAGTAAGGTTAAAACAACTAAATCACTATCTTATAGTGTTATTTTCCTTCACGTACGCAATAAGAGAACGTACACCAAATTTCATTTAAAAAAAAAAAAAAAAAAACAGTAGTTTTTATCTTTCCTGAGTGTATGTGTGTATACTAGGTGGCTCTGCTAGAGAGAACACTCCACAGCAGTGCCACAAACAAATTTTTTTCCTATTACCTTATTTTCTAGTATACCTACACACAGCTGTAATGGGCAACGTACATCATGCATACGTTCCAAATACATCATTTTAAGATATATTTTTTTTTAGATATTTATTATGGTAGCTCTGCTACAGAGCACGACATAATAATATAATCATGATAAAAAAAAAAAAAAAAAAAAAAGTAAACAGATTTGTAAAAAACATCCTCGTATTATTCCTTGAAAATCCCAAATGATGTCAAAAGAAAAACTAATAAAAACTAATTGCATAAGAAGAAATAAACAACTTTTCTCCTTAGTCCATAAGCCGTGGGATAAAAGAGGGTTTACATTAAAGTGGTAACTTTATATAGATTCAAATATATTTAATTCTCATTCTACTCACTTCTAAAGCATATACGAACGCTGTTTGTCTAGAAGTAGTTAGAAAAACGGCTGATTGATTGAAATACTCTTGCGTATTCGCTAGATTCTATCACAATCTGTTATTACTGATATACAGAATAGCTTGGCGCTACACATTTTAAATCAGATTACCTAGAATGACTAGGTATTTTAATCAACAAACATTTATTTTATTATTTTTAAGCCTATTCTGCCCCACTGCAGGCTAAAGGCCTCCCAATGTTCCCTGTCTAGTGCCAGCTGCCAGCTGGGTACAGTCCCTATGATGCGAGTCAAACTTGTCACGCCCCATCTCCTTCTGGGCCTGCCGCAGAATCTCCTGCTGATTTTGTTTACTTTTTGGTTAATCAAACTAATATTGAAAGCTATTTTTGGTATATCAATTTAATATTAGAATCTTTGGTTTTAGTTACTAAAGATTACATAAAAAAAAAATATATTTATATATATATATTTAAAGTTAATTACAATGAGTTTCATTGTTTCAAATAAGTAATGTTATTTCGTTACTTTCCTTCAGCATCTTTTATTTACTTATAATAAAAGAACTTGTTTTGTTTACAGTTCACATATTTTCTTAATACATATACCTATGTATGTATAATTCCTTTTTTGCTTATATAAAACAATTTTATACAACTCTAAAGATCTGCATGTTAACACTAATGTTGAGGACGAAGCAAGTATAATTAATGATTAAACGAACTTACCTTAAGTGAAGTTCTATCGTAATTATACGAGGCTTCGTCTGAAACATTAGGGTCCCTCCCACCCAAAAAACCCATAAAAATTGTTTAACCAAAAAAGGAATTATCTATTCTCTGAACTAAATGAAGATGTCAGTACCAACTGGGGTTGCCACAAGATAGCATATACCCAGTGTCAAATTTAAAAAATATTATTTTTATACAATTATCTAAACTATAGTGTCTATGACTGGGTACAAGCCGCGTTGCTGCATGTTAACACTAATGTTTCAGACGAAGCCTCGTATAATTACGATAGAACTTCACTTAAGGTAAGTTCGTTTAATCATTAATTATATATAGAACAAATATCAAAGCGTGTTCAACGCGTGGTCAACGCGTGTGATGCGCGTGGCGGGCGCGTGGTCGACGCGTGTCATCTGAACACGCCCTTAGGGTTCCGTACTCAAAGGTTAAAAACGGGACCCTATTACTAAGACTTCACTGTCCGTCTGTCTGTCACCAGGCTGTATCTCATGAACCGTGATGGCTAGACAGTTGAAATTTACACAGATGATGTATTTCTGTTGCCGCTAAAACAACAAATATTAAAAACGGAAAAAAGGGGGCTCCTATACAACATGGTACGGAACCCTTCGTGCGTGAGTCCGACTCGCACTTGGCCAGTTTTTCGTTACGTATTTCCCCAAGAAAGTGGGTTAGGTCAGGCTAGAACTGTACGAGTGTGAGCGTAGCGAGCGCTCAAGAATATTTTTGGGTTTCCGATAGTTAGAATTGATGTAGATTGTCATTTCCGCTGGGCCGGCCCTCTTCGAGCACCAAAAGGCCAATTCTCGTAAATAAAATTGTTCAAATAACATTGTAATATCATTCCGATTGCAAAAAATACCCTCAATGTAGCTCAAAATACTCACAAAGTTTAAAAAAAAATGGGTGCGTGTACTTATGTACGCGCGTGACAAATTATACTTCTTTGGCATCATTAAGAAATAATTTTCCAGTCACATATAAATAATTAATTACATTAAAATAATTATGTAGTAGTACCTCTTTGTACTAACCTCATTTTCAGTTTCACGTAGGTAGTAGATATATGCAAACTATTTGGTTTTATGACAGCTGTCATCTTGCGGTTTGCGGACAACTTCAACATCTTGCGGTTTGCGGACAACTTGAACATGTGAATTTTCCGTGTGACGGTGCTGCGCGCGCATCATAAAAATTCACTCTCATCATTTTTTCATAACGCGCCTAAAGAAGTATAACTTTAAAAAATAAAAGCTGACTTGCTTGATCCTCAAGCATTCTTTGTAATCGAAATGCAACAAGTTTATTTAAGAGAATTGGGCCTTCTGATAGTCATTTTTTAAGTCTTTGGGTATTTTAGAAGCATTTTAATGATCTATTATTTAATAAAAGTTAATTATTTATTTTAAAAAATATTGGAACGAAGTTCCTTCCTTAAGTTAAGGCGAGGACATAGCCGAGAAAAAATGTTACGTGTTACGTAAAACGTGAAACGAAAAACCCAACTAATCTATAAAAGAAAACCTTATTGATTTTTGATTTAGATTATTGATTTAGATACTTACCATGTTCGTTTTTATTTTTTTGAAACTCGAAAAAGCATAGTACGCTCGCTTTTCAGTCTAGAGAAAATGGTGCATAAAATAGCATCGAAATATCGAACTCCACAAACAAAACATGATAAATATCCAAATAAGTATTTATCAGTTGTCTGGTCACCATAACACAAGCCTAATTGCTTAGCTTGGGGCTAGATGGCCCTGTGTAAAGTTTCCTAATTTATTTATTTATTTTTATTTATGTAGGTATATTTTTTTTTAGTTTAAGCTTAATAATTTATCAAGAGAGCTTGAAATTAAGACTGTCCCACCCAAAACGGGAAGTTTGGTCACACTAATCACACCATTATGACCACATACGACACTTTTTACGCGGATATTTCGTGGGGTGAAACCGCGTGGCACAGCTATAAACAGTGTCCTATAAAACACATTTTAAACGACAAGCAATAAAGATTTAATGACATCTATTTCGTTCAGTAGATTAAATTAATTGGGGAATTCTAAAATGTTTATGATTTTTATACTTTATTGTGGTAAAATAATACGTATAAAATAATTACGACATTATAATTGTTCCTGTGACATAGTTTGTATGTGAATGTCACAGAATCGATTAGCAAAAAGATCGACAAAAAAGCAAACAAATATGAAAAAATCTCAGAAATTAGCTACTTACTGCGCCCGGCTGGTTTACCAGCGTAAGTCCAAGATAGATACCTTTTTTTTCGTTTTGTAAAGAACCAAAATAGTCAATAAAGCACTTACTGACGAAAGCAAACACTGAAGGATAAAATAAATATTAAAGGCCATTCCACACATTGCCATCTAGCCCCAAGCTAGGTAACTAGACTTGTGTTATGTGTGCTAGACAACTATTTTGTAAATACATATATACTTATAATACAAAGAAACAACCAGACCACAGACAAATATCTAAGCACTTATAGCAAATACTTGTCTAAGGCGGAAATCGAACCCGAAAAAAAAAAGAAATTAGGTACTTAGGTAAGTATATTTATTATTAAATACCCAAGTAAGTCCAAGATCGATACTTTTTATCATTTTGTAAAAACACTACAAAACTTACTTACTTTTGTAAATAAAGCACCTACTGACGAAATCAAAATCTGACAAATATGTCTTAAATCAAAATTTTGAGGTTATGTTTATTGGAAGAACAGCTAATTTTTAGAAATAAAGACCATTAGAATTGAGAACCTCCCTAACTCGATTTTTAAGACGCTTCAAAGTGATGTACTGCACATCATGACTAAAAAAATGTTGTTCGAGTTTCCTCCTTTTTTGAAGTCGGGTTAAAAAATACCTACATTTTTTCCACTAAAGCTCGTTTACCACTAAAAGCTTTCGTCCGCTCACCCCCTAAATTCTATGATGACCGTCGTTAAAACGAAACATCCTATAAATAGTGGTTCTTATTTCCGATATAGATTAGTTTTAGATGGCAACCCAGAGTTGGTTTTATTTTGACAAGTTTGCTATGTCATCGTTTAGTAACGCGAAGCGAAGAGGTTGAAACACATTTATTATTAGAGATGGCATTAAACATCTAGTACACTTATATTTTATTAAACTAAAAATTAAAATACTGACTTAAAAAAAGGGAAAAATAACCCCACCAATATAACCTGAAGTCGGGCAGCCAAAATACAAAATGAAAAAAATCACCATATCTCAATTAAATCTTACGTAAGTTTTGATTACACTTAAACGCTGGGTGCGTTTTCACCCTGCGCTTCCACAGTCGCGGAGCTGGGCGGAGTGGACAGGAGCGGAGCGTGAATTGGCCAATTACAGTGCTAGAAATCTCAATTCCGCATCAGTGGGAACAGTTGATTGGCTAATTCACGCTCCGCTCCTCTCCACTCCGGCCAGCTCCGCATCAATGGAAACGCACCTTTAACCCATAAAACCCTCAAAGTGAAAATATAACCTCAATAATGGTCAACTAACCGTTTTAAACGTACAGTTTAGCTAAGACATAAACCTGCTCTATAAGTAAAGTACAAGCAATAACAAACGATAGGAATAAACGGTTTAACATCGCGTTTACACTTTAAAGGAAATAATTAAGAACTTTCCTAACGTGTCTTTCCTGACGTGTACAATTTGGGGGTCTTCAAGTCGCGAGTGAATAGGTATCTTCTAGACACCGCGTGCTAATTCTTAGCCCGCTTCGTCACCTACCATCAGGCAGGTGTGATAGTGCCATAGTCAAAATATGCTGACCTAAGCTCTTCTTAAGGCTCTAATTCCAATTTATTTGGCGCAGAATGTCTTCTCCTACTAGTCGTGATCTCATCGTTCATATTCATCTCTCTCATGTCTTGTCTCACGCAGTCCATCCATATTTTCTTAGATCATCCTCTTCCTCTCCATCCCTCTACTCACTCATCTACTCACATACGTCTCTTCTTGTCACATACGTCTCTTCTCTCCTCATCACATGTCCATACCAAATAATTAAGAACCAATAAACAAAATTATTAACTCATTTAAATAACTACACTGTGTTCTAGAGAAGGGTTTGTAAAACGCAACGACTTTCAAATACTATAAACCGCGAAAACCATGGAAACGACACCCGTCAGCGAAATTAAAGGACAGCAGCTGTATATTTAACACAAACCATTCAAAAAATTACTTCAATACATTTAATTGCGAGCCCTTCTAGGCGAGCATGCTACATCTTCGACCTCATCTTCGCTTCCCATCAGGTGAGATGAGGTCAAATGCAAGCCTATATAGTTTAAAAAAAAAAATTGAAATTAGTCAGTAGTTTTACAAGTACATTCAACTATTCAAATGTATTTTTTAAAAGCAGATTTATGAACGTCCCAAATAAATTGCTCGCAACTTCAAGTAGTCTAGTTAAGGTCACATTTATGAGAAGAACCCGATCGTTATACGATTTATGTTACGTTTAAATGCCAATTACGTTAATGTCCGATTTTAAGGACATACTTTATGTACTTGTTAAGGGACAAACGGAAATAGAATAGGGTAGCCAAAGTTCCGCTTTTAGGCATCCCATTCGGGCAACACACGATTTCTCAGATACTAATTATTTATTCTGTGTGTATTTTCTTTTCTTTGTTATTGATATATTTAGCTGCCTCTTATTGTTTAATATCTATTTCTCTATTATAAGTTGATCTAGTTATTTGAAAGTCTATAGTCTGCAAAGTTAAAAATACTGGCCAAGTGCGATTCGTGCTCGCGCATGAAGGGTTCTATTATATTCTGTTTTTAGTATCATTTGTGGTTATAGCGCCAATAGAAATAATATCATCATCTGTGAAATTTTCAACTGTCTAGCTATCACGGTTCATGAGATACAGATCGTGACAGACAGACGGACGTCGGACAGTGGAGTAAAAGGGTCTCGTTTTTACCCTTTGGGTACGGAACCCAAAAAAGGGACATTTACCATGTCTTTATTTTGTGGAAGTCGATATTTCGAGTACTCAGGCAATATAAACAACAAAGCAACGGCTTATTTTTCCTGACAACGTTTTTGAATTGGATAAATTATGCTAGATAATTATTCATGTAACTTTTTGACGTGACAACGTTTTATAAATTGGTTTGCCGGGTGACACTTCAAGAAACTGCGTTACGCTCCGCTGACGTTATGCGCTCACAATGAGAGCGAGTGAGAGGCACGCGTCCCTTCCACTCGGGCATGGTTAGCCCGCCTAAGAGCGAGAGAGACAGACATAAAAAGTGAAAGGCACGCGTCCCTTCCACTCGAGCACAGTTGTTGTCACGTAAAACTTTCGCCCGTATACCGACTTTACAGGCAACCAGTTTTTGTATAGTTGTCAGAAAAATAATAAAGAGTTAGAGTTCCGTAGTTAATAATTTGTAATGTGTTTTTAAATTAAAAACCTAATATTTTGCGTATTTTTAAATAATTACAAGCACCATTTTCACGATTTTCATTATCCCGTTTTTAAAAACTTCAGTAGTGAAAATGGCAATTTTGGTTAAAAAAATTAAATTAAAAATGTTATGAGTTAAAAGAGTGTGAGCAAATATTGTGCAAGCACATAATAAGAATTAAGTTTCAAGCTACATATTTCCTGAAAACACGAGGCACTATCACTATAGATTTAGTAAGATAAATATCGCTAGGGAGGCGTAAAATAGCGTCGTAGTAGAAGTGCCGCAAATATAGGTTTTAGGTGCAGCGGGGATTATGTCGTAAATATGGTTCGGTAGCTCTAAATATAATTTGTAGATAGTTTTAGGTATTTTGTGGGAAATATAGGAACATCTAATTAAAAGTGCCGCGTTTTTTAACGTTTCGGGTTTCACTGAGCATGGTCACGGGAAGACTGAAGAAATACGCGATGCGATGTGGATTTTTTGACGTGATAACGTTTTATAAATTGGTGAACACCTGCAATCTCAAAAAAGTGTGACGTCACGCGTCGTTACTGGAACGCCTCATGTTATTGACAAGGTAACTATAGCAACGTTTTATCGTTGCCATGGTTACCATCAATGTTTTCTTATGACGTTATCACGTAAAATTATCGTCCGGAAACAGACTTTACAGACAACCATTTTTTTATACATATGATAGGTCAGCGTTTCACCTGCCTGCCCAAAATATCGGTAAAGATCTCACCTACAATTCCATCTCAGCACTTTTGAGAAAACAAAACACATTGGCAACAATCAACAATGTTCACCAACGAAGGCGACCGGTGCCGGTAGTAACTATATAGTGAGAATAGTAACCCAAGGTCGTTGGCGTATGGACCCCATTTAAGACGAAGTGGTAAGACCAGAAGCGCGATAGAGATGTTTTTGAAACAGTTTTTGGGTATCAACCGCTAAAATCCAAAGTATAATACTCCTACTGTCGTATGAAAAACGATTAGAGTGATTTGCCTCGATAGAAAAATATCGTAAAAATCGTAAAAAAAATCTTCATTATTTTAAATTTTTGCAATTTTACGGCGATTGTAAAGAAAAAACAAGTGCAAAATTTATATTTTCATAAACTTTACATCAAATCGCATAAGGTAGTACAGATGATTTTTCACTGAAATAGATGTAAGTCTATTTTTAATTACATAAAACAATTTAAACGGCCATTTCGCGGCGCGCGGACGAAAAGGATAGAGTCGTCGCGCGGCGCGCGCGTGGGAAAGGAATAAGAGTTTTCAGGTACTCCTTAACTAAAATAATTGATTATGTAAGGTATAAAATAGAACCAAACTATGCGTTGTTATCGACAATTGTTATCGGCTTGTAATAATTAGATTACACGCGTACATTGTTATGTTAAGGTTTTAACATGTTTTTACATAAAACAACTGTCGGAACGAAGTTTCTTATCGCGGGTTGTGGCGAGGGGACCTGGCCGTGAAAAAATGTAACGTAACGAAAATGGGGAACAAAAAACCGTAAGAGAAGGAGAGACTGAAGGAGACCGATATTTTTTTCATATACCTGTGTAGTGTAATGAGGACGCCATCATAGTTTAAGCAATAGTTACTATTTACCTACAATACCACCCACGATGTTAGAATACCTATATTTAAAGTAAACAAATGATTATTGTATTTCAGTAATATGATCCATTCCTAGATAACCATATTAGTTAATTCTTATCAATTTTGTAAGTTAATAAAATATACCAAATATGGCACCGCAACGGGATAAGTAACATTTATTAATTGTAAACAAAACATCAAACAATAAGGTACAAACTCCGTCATTACCTACTAGTATTAAGTACTATATTAATCCCACATTAAAACAGTTATTACCTGGAAGTCAAGTCTTTCACTTAAACCTTCGCTCCACACATTATAGCCCCGCCACACACTCGACGAGTGGCGTGGGAAGTAGGGAAAACAGAAGGCAGAGACGTAATGTCATAGTGTGGCAACGTTACTCGCTATGCCGCAAGTCTAGCTATTGGTCACGCCCACCTTGTCGGTATTTGAGCGCGAGTCAAAGGACCGGCAATATGAGCGCGAGTGGCTGGCCCATGGCTGGCCACATATTCGCGTGGTCGCAGTACGCATCGAGCTCTCACGCAAGACGCACGCGTCATTTTTATCAAAGTTGCTCATAAAGTGGATCTTATTAAACGGCTTTTAGGCTCATAATACAACGTATTATGCACGCGTGCGTTTTACATTACCACTACACACTAGTGCTGTAATAAGTTATCCTGATAAGTTAAATGCGTATCTTACTGCTAATCACATGTTATGTAGATGAAACATTCTTAATTTAACTGGGTTATACTGTTTTGATGTATAAAAAAAGTACCAACAAAGAGTTTTTAAGCCAGCACAAATGGTGGTCTGTAAAGTCAGTTTACGAACGATAATTTTACGTGATAACGTCTTAGAAAACAATTACAAATTGAGTTTTGTTTTTTTCTTTGGTTAATTTTTTTTCCGTACCATTATATTCTGTTTTTAACCCCCGACGCAAAAACAAATGGAAAAAACCCCTAAAAAATATTGTCCTTATGTCAGACAAGGTTGTATAGGTTAAAAGTCTTTTGCCTGCCGTTTCGGGAGCATAATTAACAAAAAAATAGTAAACATAACCTAAAATTCTTGTGTTATCAAGAATTCTCACTCTCTCAAAAAATATTAATTTTAAACACAAATATTTTTTTAACTTTTTATTATTTTAACAAGTCTTTTCTTTTATTCGCAACTGGGATAAAAAAACGTCGTACGATACGCGTGTGGATATTGATCATTGCATCTCGGCATTTTTAACACGCTCGCGTTCCGCTCGCGCATCATAAACCGCCTCTATGCAATGATCAATTTACCACACTTGTATCGTAATGTACTATTGTATAACATTGATTAATTAGCTATACCAACAAAAATGCATAGCGCACAGGCTGCCTCAGTTTTTACGTCCATTGTATAGCAAATGACAAGTAATGTTGCCGATTGATAGTCGATTATCGCTGAATAATCGATAGTCTTTCGATAGTTCATTAAAAACCGATAGTCTCGATAGCTCAAAACGAGGCAATAATACAGACATTATCGTTAATATAGTACAAATAAAAAACTATCGCTCGTTTTGAGCTATCGATAGTATCGATACTTTTTCAGGTGAAAACTATCGATAATAAAAATATCGATGGTTCGGCAACCCTAATAACAAGCCGGAGCGGCGCGATTAATTGCACGATTCATTGTTGCGCGAGTAGAGCAGTGTGTGGGCAGAGCAAGGCAGAGCAAGGGCAGAGCAAGGGCAGACAGGGCAACATCGCGGCAGAGCGAATAATTGCGCTAGGAGCATAGTGTGGCGGAGCCATTACACCTGCCTATGTGCACAACGTATGAAAAAAATATTGAAAAAAAGTAAAGTCCCGCGATTTTACCCAAGTCCCTATCCCGTGGGAATATCGGGGTAAAAAGTAACCTATGTTACTTCCAATGAATAATGAATCTTCATACCAAGTTTCATCAAAATAGGTCCAGTTTCTTTCGGAATCCATTCGTAACAATCAAAAATTAAGTGCTGCGTGCCTTTTGACCGATAATGAAAAATTTCATTTTCTAAAGTAGGATAGTTTAGTATGCACGACAAAAGTTGATGACGTCACTAGCTCATCTTCGAAGTCTCACTACATGAAGGTTTTGTATTTTTTCCGGTAAAATGTACTGTGACGTCACAGCCGTGGCCGTCGCGTTTCATTTCTTGTAATCAACAGAAAAATAATCGTATTTTTGACACACGTTAAAACGTCTCATAAATCGCATTCACAAAAAAGTGTGACGTTACGTTACTTTATTGACAAGGTAACCATAGCAATCTATTGAAGTATGCAAAATGGTAATATGTCAGGTTCTGTTGACATGATAGGTAACCATAGCAACGTAATGAAGTATGCAAAATGGTAATGTGTCACGTTCTGTTGACATGATAGGTAACCATAGCAACGTAATGAAGTATGCAAAATGGTAATGTGTCAGGTTCTGTTGACATGATAGGTAACCATAGCAACGTAATGAAGTATGCAAAATGGTAATGTGTCACGTTCTGTTGACATGATAGGTAACCATAGCAACGTAATGAAGTATGCAAAATGGTAATGTGTCACGTTCTGTTGACATGATAGGTAACCATAGCAACGTAATGAAGTATGCAAAATGGTAATGTGTCACGTTCTGTTGACATGATAGGTAACCATAGCAACGTAATGAAGTATGCAAAATGGTAATGTGTCACGTTCTGTTGACATGATAGGTAACCATAGCAACGTAATGAAGTATGCAAAATGGTAATGTGACACGTTCTGTTGACATGATAGGTAACCATAGCAACGTAATGAAGTATGCAAAATGGTAATGTGTCACGTTCTGTTGACATGATAGGTAACCATAGCAACGTAATGAAGTATGCAAAATGATAATTTTGACGATACAAAAGAGTTCTTATAACGAATTATCGTCCGAAAACCGACTTTACAGACAACCATTTTTTTTAATAAAACATTTGCAACATATTTTGATGAAAAAAATAATGTGTGGTTATTGTAAACATATTAGCTACAATTTCAACCATATTTCATATTTCATCGTCACAACTGTCATGTACGGACAAAATAGACCAGTTTGTCCACCTGTTACACTAAATTCTAATATTACATTAAAATAATGTGTTGCTTTTATCAATGAAAATGTCAATGTTTCATTTAACATAAAATAATAATAAAAACCGGTCAAGTGCGAGTCGGACTCGCAAACTAAGGGTTCCGTACCATGTATATGTGAGTCTTCTGTTTTTAGTATTTGTTGTTATAGCGGCAACATAAATAAATACATTATCTGTGCAAAATTTCAAGTTAGATAAATTCATAATTGCAATCACTATTTTTAAATTACATAAAATATAAAAAATAAAGCTCAAGTCTTAGTGCTACAAAGGGCGGCCTTATCGCTCAAAGCGATTTCTTCCAGGCAACTAATGGCTGGACAAGAAGTTTAGGAAGGTGAAGGGTAGGGTGTCCAAATTTTTGAAATTAAATAAACAGCATGCAAATGACAATTTAAACATAATAATAAATACACCACCAAAATGTATACATTATTTTTAAAACTTGCAAATTAAATTTTATTTAGGTTAGGTTTCAAAGCTTAGATAGAATTATTTTATGAGTTTTATAGTGATGTATATATTTTGTAATCTGTTTGTTTTTATAAAAAATTAAATCTAAGAAAAATAAATGAATTGGAGATTAAAATACACCACTCAACTCTCAGGCTATCACAGTTCATGAGATACAGCCTGGTGACATAGACGGACGGACGGACAGTGGAGTCTTAGTAATAGTACCGTTTTTACACTTTGAGTACGGAACCCTAAAAACTAAAACATGAATATATCTAATTTTACGAGAGTACGTATGCTGATCTCCTCTTGATCTTTAAATTAACGTTTTATTGGTTTTTAGAGTTTTGATGATTTATTCAAAAATGTTTTGTGTGTACAGTGTGTTACAAAAACCCTGTAATTTCTACACAAGATGTTGGTACATCCGGACCTTGTAAAAAAACGGAATTCGCGAAAAAATACCCTAATAAAATAATAATAAAATAGACTTTGGGGAATTATTGAAATGTGGCAACACCGTTATAAACGACATCTTGAAAATTCCTTAAATTTTCAATAAATTGTGGTATTTTTCCATACCTTCAAATAAAATAACTAAATGTAATAACTATTCTAAAACTAAATTATTTTTCGACAACCAAAAGGTTGTTTTTATTTAATCAGTTTGACACTTTGACAGTTGGTAATCATGTTTAAGATTTTAAACGCATTCAATTTTTGTTGTGCAAGTCAACACAGTTACTAAGTGACAACATATTTTAAATTTCCCCAACATCTTGCTACCTGCAAAAATTGCTGAACCCATCTCCGTGATAATAAGGTCAATAAACAACAGTCGAGTCAGGGAAAACATCTAAAGCGTTCCACTGTGCAATATAATTAGAGTGCACTTAAATAAACCTAATTAAAGTACATTAGCTCTCTGACTATGACGTTGGAACTGTTTCGCAGTGACTCTCGGACTAGGATGACGGTTTTATAGCCTGCGTTTTGTTCACAGCAACTTTTATGCAACAATAAATATTCATTTCTCACGTTACGCGATAAAATATATTCATTTGCTTAATAATTTTTCATTTTTTTACGCGATAATAAATATTTATTTCATAATTTCTTTTTTTACGCGACACAAATATACGTTCTATAATTTCTAATTTTTTTACGCGATGATAAATATTGATTTTATAAGATAATTATTTTATTTAAATGTATAAAGGAATGTTTTTTAATTAACTAACAATAGGTCAAAATCAAAGTTATTGTATTTTATTTAAATTATTCGCAGGAGATTACATTGAATCGTCTTAAAAAAGAGCATTGCCAACCTTTAGGATCTAGTTGCAAAATGTCTAATTCGCAAAATGTCTACGAATCTCTGGAAAGATCCTATTATCCATTTATTAAAAATTGTTATTCAGTGCTTTTTGAAATATTTTAATAATATAAGATAAATAAATAATAGTCAATTAAAAACAATGATACAAAATTATTTGGCAAGAACTAGGAGTACCTGTATTTTTTAGTACGCATTCGTATGGTAATCCGGTCAAAGTAAATTGACTGCTTTTTGCACAAGTAAACAAGGTCATTCAGCTTTTAAAAACCAAAGTGCAACGTATCATTAACGATTCAAAACAAATTAACTTTATAATTTTTGCAAAACAAAAATAAATTCATTATTTTGGCAAAGTTGCGGCCTTTAAGACCGCCAAATACAAATCAAATGTCAATAAAGGATATTTGATATGATTTTGGCGGCGGTTTAGTCGCAGAATGTCCAGAAATATACATGGTGCAAGGAACAAAAACAACGCGTTAACTTTAATAATGATCACGTAACTGAGATGGACAAATCAGACCAGGCGCTGCTCGCTGCATTTTGCATGAATCACTGTATCCTCATACCAAGTTTCATCTAAATCGGTTCAGAAGTTTCGGAGCCTATTAAATGCAAATAAACAAGCATCCAATCAAATCTTTCTCTTAATAATATTATACCGCTCGGCCAACTAAAAAAATAGCTGACATGTTGACAACAATAATCACATTAAGTACTTTTAATTCAAGTATCTATGTTTTTGTGTAACGTCTATTAGAAGGAGGTCGTAAGTCCAATAATGTTCCATAGTATCATTGTAGCGCACTGATAGTTCACTTAAGACGCATACTGTACCTATATTAATTAAGTAGGTACACTAAAAAAGAAAAACCGAAATTAAACAATATTAGCAGGAGAAAAGAGCTATTTCTTTTTGTATGTATAGATACGCAGTAATTTAGCCGATTCGCCAAATTATGCTCTACAAGTATACGCAATCCCCAGACTCAGCTAAGATACATCCGAAAATATCGTCTGTCTGTCAGTCAATCAAGTTTGAAATGTCGATCGGGTCTACCGCAAGCCTATTACCGAGAAATCATACTGGCATCCCGCCAAAACATGATATAGAATATCTTGGTGAATAAAATATAATATGCCTATTGTGCTATTTGCTAAATGTCCAAACAAATTATTAGATTTTGACATTATTTTTTATAACTGTGTTTGGACGTAGGTTTCTAATACGGAAATGGTTTGTTCCAGACGTCTAGGCTTACAACTTTTGAAAACATTTTTTTTGTATAATACTAAAACAGCTGTTTTCGACAATAAAGGTTTCGAAATAGTCGAAATAGTATTTTCTAAGGTTTTCGCGACTTGAACTCATAATTATAATTATATTTTAACGGATACATTCGCGGTTTTATTTTTGTTATTTTTCCGAATATATCCGTTCAAATATAATTATAATTAGTAGTCGAAACTCAATAAAACCCAAAGGTCAATGACACGAACTCTAAGAAACAGCTGATTTTTGAGTAAACATATTTTAACCTAATTAGATTCGAAAAAAGATTTTTCAAAACTTTATCACCTATAGACGCTTTCCAACCCGTTCTCATTTTGTGACTGACTCTTAGGGAAAGCGTGACGATTTGCAAATGTGACCATTTGGAGTCAAGCCCTTAAATAAAATGTCCCGGGCACTACAGAGCATCCTGAATAAAATGGGCCAAAAGTTGACGTTGTAAAAATCTTCTCTTTTACAGACCTAATGTCATTAAAATATCTTTGAGGGTATTTTTAAATCTTAACATTCAAGCCTATGTGCTTTACACATATTTTGTGCGTACAAATAGCGTCACAAGAATTCACCAGTTGCACAAAAAACTACAAAGGAATTTCAACTTAAAGCACTAGATAATAGAGTTGAGTTTTCAATTATCAGATTGTAACTTCAGTTACACAATTTATGGGCGATTGTTGATTCATTCGGGGATCATTCGGTGTTTTTAAAACTCAAAAAAAAACACGAATAAAACAAACTTCGTCACTGAAACAAGTGACGAAGTTTGTTTTATTCGTGTTTTTTATAGTACGTTTGGGATAAAAAAAATGAGCAACGTTTTTGTGCGGACTTTTTGTTTACTACTTTTAGTTTCAACGTAACATTTTATAAACAAAACAAGCTCTATTTCAGACTGTTATTTTTTTCAATGTTTGTTGTTGATGCGAAAGTATATGTCGCGTAACTGCGAATAACACCAACTGCGAATAATCTTTTGTACGTTAATTGCTTGAAATGCGAATTGGATCATATACTATATGGAAAATGTTTTCTCATAAGACAGAAAGTCTGTACTTAGAAGCCATAAGACTAGGGTACTTAGAAAAAGTAGTAGTTGAATAGAAAATTTAAAGTCCAGACTGACTGACTTTGACTGACTGATATATCAATGCACAGCTTTATACGTTGTTGGTCCTAGACATATAAAAGGCGTGTGTTCTTGATGAAATGTTAAACTTTATTAAAGTATAGAAAAAATTACAGAAATTCCACCCCTATAAGGGTGAAATAATAAAAAAAAACGATTGCACTCTGGGAGTGCCGACAGAAGTGAAAACTTATAAAAAAAATACTCTATATACTTATTTACTAAACAACTACAAAATATATGTACATGCATATATGCACACACTGTAGCTGCGTCTCGTAACGGTGTCGCGAGTTCAGAGATTTTATCTCATCTAAAAATATGCGTACCGCGCTAAAACAAGTTTTTACTTCATAAATAAAAAAATATTGCAGGACATTCCACACATCGTCATCTAGCCCCAAGCTAAGTAACTGGGCTTGTGTTATGGGTGCTAGATAACGGATATACTACTTATATAAATGGCGTTCAAAGCCGCGGGCAACAAGTTTATTTTTTTTATTTTAAAATTTCTTTATTGACAATAGGATATAATTTTTACAAACAATAAGTACTTAATAAACTAAAGCTTGTTGTAAACATAGCATAAACATTACTTTGTCAGGCTGACAGCGCCTATAAAAGTTTACATTCAAATTGTATATTATTCCGTATTATAACAATGTAATTAATATTAACGAGTGTATTAAAACATATTATTATTTTTTTAATGCAAGATTTTTTGTTTAAATCTTCGCTTTTTGCAATGTAAGTAAGGGGGTAGGTACGACGACGGATGGATGCGAAAATATTGTACTATTATAAGTACACCGTGCGCCAGTGTACGTGCAGCGGCAAGCGCTGCCCTGCCTCCCGCGCCCTCAAGTAATGCGGACGCGTGAGGGGAAGTGGCAGCGGCTTGCAGGTCATGCTTAACTGGTGGCGCGCTTAGTAACCGGTAATCGAGACGTCATCAGGTGGGAACAAAAGGTAGTGATGGGGTAAGCGATATGTTTTATAATTATTGATCAAACGAACTTACCAAGTGAAGTTCGATCACAATTGTGTGAACGACTTCATTCAACGCGGTCTAACATATTGCATTAGTGTTTGCACTATGCGGCCTTCACAGACTTTTAAAGCTTAGCGGGGTTTTTTTTTTTTTTTTGTGTGTGGTATCCCTGTACCTACGGTTGGTACGCTTGATACCATCACTAGCGCCACCTACCGATATCGACGTTATCGGATGGATGCGAGCTTCTTCATTGGTTCAGAGCTATACCTACCTATATGTAACTACATACCTACATTTCCTCATTTTATTTTAGGGATTAGGGTTATTTTTGTATGAACCTATTTACTGCTAAGTAAGTAGGTATTTGGGAGGGTTTGTAGTATAGACCGCGTTGAATGAAGTCGTTCACACAATTGTGATCGAACTTCACTTGGTAAGTTCGTTTGATCAATAATTGTGTTTCACGACGTTCATTCAACGCGGTCTAACATATTGCATGATGTTCAGAGAACTAGGTAAGTAAATAAAATAGGATTATGTAACAAAAATAAACATATTTATTTTTCGTAACGAATTACACTTACTGAAAGCAACTTAAGCTATACTTAAATCACTGAAATATTTAATGAATTATATAAATAGGAACCTAATTATTACTGGATAAAATCGTTTATCCAAATTGTACACTGTTATTAGCAACATTTCTATTATAAAATTTTAGAAATACAACTGTTGTTTCACTCCAACCAGCGGTTTTCCTTAAAATTTCGATGTTAACACCGGCTCTATTGGCTGCAGATGTGGCTGCATGTCGAGTACTATGACCACCAAACACCTTAGTATCAATTCCACTGTTTTCAAGTGTATATCTTTAATCCAGTGACTTTAATCTCTGAGATGTTAACTTAGAATAAAGAAGCCTAAAACTTATAAACAATAATTCGTTTGTATTTGAACGTAATAAATAATTTTAATTAAATATGTTTCTAAACATCTAGCTGGGCAAATTTCAGGTCTTTGTTCAAAATACGGTAGTTTTAATATCGGTTGTGGACAATTCGGTCTTAGTAGTTTTATTGATATCTGGTATTTTAATAAATATATGTACAGTCACGGGAACTACTAATTTGAATATTACTTCATCTAATTAATGAAAAGGTCTATACCCTATTTGCAGTCACTAGAGCCAATAAAGTCAGTGTCTTCTTCGATAGGGTTTCTAGATTAAGACTATTATTTGGGCATTTTTGCACCTAATAATTGAGTACTATACCGGGATCCCAGATTATTTCATACCTAGGTGCCGGAGGTCATAATCTAAACACCCCTCACATATAACGTTATATAATATATCATCATGTTCTGACAGATTTTGTGTAATAAGAGACAAAGCCGATTTATAAGAATTTATGGTGCATTACATAATATAGAACACATATCTAACATCACTATTGAATATAAGTTAAAAAATCGATAACATTTGAAACAGATGCGTTATTATAATCATATTGATGTTCTACACAATATGCAATCAAATATTTGAAGTTATATTTCTTTATGCGCGTTATAAAAAAAAATGATGAGTGAAATTTTAAAGCGCGCGCATCTGTAACACAAATGTCACATGTTGTTTATACAATTATTGTATTGAATACAGGTCTTATCTGATAGCGACTGCAAAAATATTTCTAAAAATGCAGGTGATAATTTTATAACTAGTAAGGTCTGCCGGATAATTTCGCGGCAACTAGCGTTAGGGTTCAGTACAGTTTGTGTGACGATCTGTTAGGTGAATATCGGGATCGTAGATTATCAAACTTGAAACAATTATTGCTTAAAAACGGGGAACCAAGGCTGGATTGGCCAGTATGGAACAACTACGATACCTTCTGCTTCGTCATTTATAATTTTATGTAATAATTTTACATTTAGTGAGAAAGGCGGAAAGGCTAAAGTAATAGATTTTTCCATGAGTCGGGATCATTAATCCACGTTACATAGATAGGGCATTTTGCATTTCATCTGCTAGCGAACAAACCGACATTTGGCTGAGCTAAACTGTATGTAATTAAAATGCATAATATGCTAATTCTCAATCGTTATATTAAAAAAAAATTACGAGCAGTCTCGTGATTGTCTTTAATATTTATTTGCGACGCAAAAAAAACCCAGATTTTACGCCTTTCACGCCACATTCACAGATCTTGAGCTATTTTATTAAGATGTAGCTAGGATGGGTAGTATTTAATGCTTATGCAAGAAATAGCCGTAGTATTATCTAAACGCAACAATATTTCCGATTTATTTTCATTTTAAGCAAAACATTTTTACGCTAGAAAATATGCTTTTAGTTCCAGTTCATTTATGTGTAAATTAAGTACGTTTTCTTTTTAATAGCCACAACTATGTTTATTATCTACTGACGGACGCATCCGAAACAAAAAAGATTTAAAATTGTTTGAATTTAGAGAAGTAAAAGTATGTTCATTGTTTATATTAGATTAGACAACCACCAGCACATATCAGTTTTTAAACTAGTGGGTATTTTAATAATTTGTTCGTAACTAGGATCTTTTAATAAATACTTGTATATAAGGTGCTCGAATTCTTTTGTATACAATCAAGATTAACGATTTATAAGTTCAAAAATTTAAAGATTTATTTTTAATTCTGGTTTTGAATGTTAAAATCATGTTTTTGGAATCAAATTCTAAAAAACTTCCACACAGTGGCTGGAACCAAAGCACATTTTTCGCAGTTTAATTTAAAACCGACGCTTTCGATTAACATAACTGTTTTGTTTACGTTACGTTGACACTGCGAATTGGTTCTAAATAACTATCGTCCAAAAATATTACGGAAATAAAATAACGTGATCATAGGTATTCCATAACCGGTTTCATCAACTTGGTGAAAACATAGGGTGCAGTGCACACTGCACAAGCCAAACGGTAAAAAATTAAATTCGTACAGAATATTGTTATATTTACATCTGATGTAGGTACTTTTTATTTGATTCATGTATAGGTATGAAAAAATATGCGTCTTTAATATCTAAAGAGGCATTGATAATAATAAGTTCCAAATTTTAATGCAATACTATCGTATTGGAGGACTATTGTACTCCATTTCAAAATGAGTCATATCAATAAACTTATTAAAATAAATCGTTTGTCGCCATTTGGCTTAGGCAGAAGAAAGATGCCAGACAAAAATTGATATAAAGGTTGGCACTCAGATAATATGGCATAAATATCGCGCTATTTTATTTTTAGAGCTTTTGCAAATTCTACATTTACTTCAACTAATTTTGAAATTATTAACCCCCGACGCAAAAACGACGGGGTGTTATATTAGATTAAAAATTTTGATAAGGTACTGGTCAGTACTAGACTAAAAGGGATTTTATAACCCTTTATCCATTGAAGTACAGTAAATCATCAGTGATTTGAGACCATTTATAAATAAAATATTTGGGACGACCAGCGTATGGTACCTTATAGATCTCCGCGTCATCGCTGCTTGCCCGGTGAGCGGTAAGGGAGCGCGCCGAAGTGGTAGTGATGCTCACGGAGGCCGTGCTCGGTCCTGCGGCCCGCGCGTGCTGCTGTTCCTGGTCGTGGGCGCCGTCCCTCCGCGCGCTCTGCCCCTGGATGTCGGCTTCCGACGCAGCTCGATTAAATGACCAATTTTTAAAATCTTCTCCCGATTTTTGAATCGATTTTGCTGATTTCAATTTTTCAGTGACATTGTCACCGAAAAGGAATTTTCCTCTATCATTCGAATTCACGGCTGCAAGAACTAGTTTTCTACTAGTTTTTGTCTCACAGAAGAGAGCGTCGCACAAAATTCGGCAGACGACGCTAAGCAGCTTCAAAATTTCTTGCTCCTTACTGCTTAACAGTAGCAGCTTGTCCATTGCCACTGCTAAGCCTGACAAGGCTACTCCAATGGATTGAGTTCTGGTGCAAGGATAAACTCACAATTTGTGGGTGTGAAGTAGGTACTCCTCGTAGTAGTTATTCTTTGGCGACTATTTGGAGGCCCTTGGCAAGAATATTTTGCCAGCAGATGGCAACATCTTTGTGGATAGACAGTCCTAAGATAGTTTCTGGTGTCGTTACGTCACCTAGTAACTCGAAGATTTCACATCCAAGTTCCATCTCGGATTCAACGTCGAGATCATAGCCTGGCGTCGTTGTGACGTCAGCAGTTGGGCTGGGAGCGTCGTCGTCGGTCGAAGTAATGGCGGCGGTCGCGGTGGCTGCTTCCGGTCGTCGGCCTCGTGGTTCGACGACCACGACGCCGTAGGCCATTGCGTCGGCGTGGGCCATAGCGTGGGCGTGGGCCGTGGGCCGTGGGCCATGGCGTGGGCGTGGGCCGTGGGTCGGCTGTGTGGTGACGCGATGCGACGTCACGACGGTCCGTTGTCGGGACGCAGAAGCCTCGCTGTCCATGTCCACCAGTGCTGTGGGACCAAATAATTGTGTTAGAACACAATTTTTATTGTGACGGTATCTATCTGCGCAGAGGCAGAAACTCGTCAGATTTTGGTCAAGATGGTGTCGTTTTATCGACATTGCGTCATCGTACAAAATGACGGTACTTTTTGCCAGTATAGGCAGTAACACGTCATATTTCGACACAAAAAACCGCAGGCACACCGCAGGTAGAAGGTCTTCAGTTCTTGGACATGACGCGCATCTGAGAACATATTCATAAAATGGAGGGTATTTTTGAAACTTACATTCGGATTCACTCTCTGATGAGGAATCGATGACGCGGATGCGACGATGATTAGTCTTGAATTCTTGTTGCAACTCGGCGATCCTTTTCCTTATTTTCTCCTCTTCTTGCTTCCTTTTGATTCCTCCCATCTTCAGAGACCAAATAGGTACTGCTTCAAACTTGAGGTGACTTGTGTGAAGACCGGCAGACAAACACAGAATGAAGAAGCTCGCATCCATCCGATAACGTCGATATCGGTAGGTGGCGCTAGTGATGGTATCAAGCGTACCAACCGTAGGTACAGGGATACCACACACAAAAAAAAAAAAAAAACCCCGCTAAGCTTTAAAAGTCTGTGAAGGCCGCATAGTGCAAACACTAATGCAATATGTTAGACCGCGTTGAATGAACGTCGTGAAACACAACTATCGATATACGGCAAATCAGATAATGTAGTTACGCATATGTTAGCAATAAGTGAATTTGTGTTAGTACCATTTTTAGCGTAAAATTGTTTTGTTAACTTAATAATATATTGTATTAAAGTAGGGAAATTAATTTTAATGTGTAGTTTAAACAGGTTAGTTTTAAATTTTGTATTAAATGAAATTTTAATGGCCTTATTTTGTAGGATTTGTAGAAGGTTGTAATTAGTCGTGCATGTACTACTCCATACGGGGCATGCATACGTTACACAGGGTCTAATGAGTGTAGAATATATTCTCATTTTGGTGCAGGCACTGAGGTTGCTTTTGCGATTCATTATTGGGCTTAAGGCACCTAGAGCTTGAGCACCTTTAACTCGCAAGTTAGCAACGTGTTTCGACCAGTTTAGTTGGAGTCCATGGTAACTCCGAGATATTTGACTGAGCTACTCCATGGTATGCTATGGTCGCCGATTTTTAGGGTCCGTTTGGGTGGGTGACGCTGTCGAGTGAACAGAATGGCCTCTGTCTTGGAGTTATTAAGTTTTAGCTTCCACTTATTAAAATATTCCTGCAATAGATCGATCGATAGCTGCAAGCGACCTATTATAAGATCAATGTCATTTGAAGAAGTGTATGAAGCTGTGTCGTCTGCGAAACAAGCAATGTTGGTGCGTGGTTGTTTGGGGATATCGTTTATGTATAAAATGAATAGATACATAAACGATAACGATTGTGCGTACAAATGGCGTCACAAGAATTCACCAGTTGCACAAAAAACTACAAAGGAATTTCAACTTAAAGCACTAAATAATAGAGTTGAGTTTTCAATTATCAGATTGTAACTTCAGTTACACGATTTATGGCGATTGTTGATTCATTCGGGGATCATTCGGTGTTTTTAAAACTCAAAAAAAAACACGAATAAAACAAACTTCGTCACTGAAACAAGTGACGAAGTTTGTTTTATTCGTGTTTTTTATAGTACGTTTGGGATAAAAAAAATGAGCAACGTTTTTGTGCGGACTTTTTGTTTACTACTTTTAGTTTCAACGTAACATTTTATAAACAAAACAAGCTCTATTTCAGACTGTTATTTTTTTCAATGTTTGTTGTTGATGCGAAAGTATATGTCGCGTAACTGCGAATAACACCAACTGCGAATAATCTTTTGTACGTTAATTGCTTGAAATGCGAATTGGATCATATATATGGAAAATGTTTTCTTATAAGACAGAAAGTCTGTACTTAGAAGCCATAAGACTAGGGTACTCAGAAAAAGTAGTAGTTGAATAGAAAATTTAAAGTCCAGACTGACTGACTGATATATCAATGCACAGCTTTATACGTTGTTGGTCCTAGACATATAAAAGGCGTGTGTTCTTGATGAAATGTTAAACTTTATTAAAGTATAGAAAAAATTACCGAAATTCCACCCCTATAAGGGTGAAATAATAAAAAAAAACGATTGCACTCTGGGAGTGCCGACAGAAGTGAAAACTTATAAAAAAATACTCTATAAACTTATTTACTAAACAACTACAAAATATATGTACATGCATATATGCACACACTGTAGCTGCGTCTCGTAACGGTGTCGCGAGTTCAGAGATTTTATCTCATCTAAAAATATGCGTACCTATCGCGCTAAAAGAAGTTTTTACTTCATAAATAAAAAAAATAGCAGGACATTCCACACATCGTCATATAGCCCCAAGCTAAGTAACTGGGCTTGTGTTATAAATAAAATAAAATAAATATTTCAGGACATATATTACACATCGCCATCCAGCCCCAAGCTAAGCAACTTAATGCTTGTGTTATGGGTGCCAGATAACGGATAAACTACTTATATACTTTTTTTTTTGTAAATATATACATATTATACATATAGGAAACACCCAGAACCAGAAACAAGAATTTATGGTCAGCATAAATACTTGTTCCCGGCGGGAATCGAACCCGCAACCTTCTGCGTCGCAGAATATAAATATAAATGGCGTTGAAAGCCGCGGGCAACAAGTAACTCATGATAAGATATAAGTCACTCTAAAAGCAGACCAAGATTATTAGAATCGTTAAACTATACAAACAACCAATAACATCACGTTCACAATAAAATGGGATTTAACAATCTGAACATCGCGCGAGAAGAATCTTTTAACTATTTAATAATAATTTTTATGAGTACTTATATTAAAAATTCTATATTGTGGCTTCGAATGGGACCATTAGCAATTTCACTGGCAAATGGTCACTTTTTTCATGTTAAATTGCGACAGCGAAATGAGTGTAAAAAGCGATTTGCTATTTTAGTCTCTAACGGTCAGTCTTTCCAAGAACGCGTAGCGTCATCATTTGCGAATTGGTAAAATTACCAAAAGCAGCGTTACCATTTGCAAACATGACCAATTGCAAGTGAAACATTTGCATTCACTAATCCCATAACAATATTTTTGACCAAACTTAAAGACTACAAAGACGAGGCAACCATATAGAGTCACCAAATATATAATTGTCACTAGATGAGTACCATGAACGCAAAATACGTCACGGGATTCTATGGGTGGTTGTCGGGAGACAGATCGCCAGGCAAAAGGAGATATAGAAAAATATATGATGTAAAAAATACCAATATAAAATGTAACAGGTTAAAAGCCAAACATTCTGTAACGAATTTATTTCAATACATTAAGATTCTAAAACAGATGTAAATGTTAAATTGATTAAATGTGTTTGAAAAATTACAACTAAACATTCATTCAGCGATGATAAATGAATAATATCAAACTTTATTGATGTAGTACCATCAAAAATAGTTCAGGAAAATTGAGTTCTCTCCGTTCACACTAGAGTTGATTTTCATTTGAGTATGAAATGTAAATAAACTGCATTCTAAAGAGTTTTGCAGATTGATCCAAAACAGAATGTTTTTTTGTATGTTCTTAGTTTTGTAATAGTTTATTGAATGTTAGATTAATGGTGTTTAGAGGAAATTGGCGCGGTAATGCGCGTAAATTCTTAGTAATGTTGTCTTTTAACAGATGTAGTTTGGAAGTGGTTTAGTCTGCTAAGTTTGATAGATCTTTAGTTTTTCTTGGATATGGCGGATAGATATATAAATACTTTTTTAAAAAAACGCCCTTTTTAAAATTACATCACTACATATTTTAAAACAAAGTCCTCCGCTGTGTCTGTTCGCTATAAACTCAAAAACTGCTGCACCGATTTTCACGCTGTTATCACCAATGGATAGAGCAGGTATCGAGAAAGGTTTCAATTAAAAAAAAGTATAAAGCACTGCGACCCGCGGTATCACCCGCGGAAGTCCGCAAAAAACCGCCAAAAAATAAAAAGTAGGCGCCTTCCCCGATAAACGGACTATCCAACACAAAGATAATTTTTCAATTCGAATCAGTAGTTCCTGAAATTAGCGCGTTCAAACAAACAAACAAACTCTCCAGCTTTATTATAAGTATAGATTTAAGACGATTCAATAAGTGAATTTATGATTCCAATTGAGACTCTGACTTATCCCGATATTCCCACTGACTCGGGTTTTCCCTGCGCAGTCCATGAAAACAATATCATTGTACGAAGTTAAAACATAGTTCTGTGCCACAACTGGCTGCAGACGAGTACTCTTATAACTTATTCTAGATCTAAAACCGAAATACCAAGCTTAAATAAAACTTGTCTAGTGTCTAGCCCGTCAGGTTAGGTCACGATCCATTTCCTAGATTGTTTCCAAAATAACACTCGAGATTTGAAACTTTGAATTTCTTAGTTTTGATAGTCTTCTTATTCCC
Source organism: Idaea aversata (assembly GCA_907269075.1). NCBI lineage: Eukaryota > Metazoa > Arthropoda > Insecta > Lepidoptera > Geometridae > Idaea > Idaea aversata. Next base: position 1,806,029 of record OU026109.1, read on the forward strand.
GTATAGTGGTGTAGCTCACCTATTGTGAGAGTTTTCAGATCGCCCTAAGGCCTCTAACTTGACCTAACGACTGCTACTAGAGGTAGCAACCGAGACCAACGTGCCTTCCGAAGCACGGAGGGCCTCACGAAAACATATTTTAGCCACACTTGATTGGTCACCCATCGAAGTAATGACCGCGCTAGGCGTCACTTAACCTGCACGACCGTAAACGATCAGCGAGCGTTGCTTAGCTGTGAGCATCCTCAGTTTTGATAGTGGAAAGTTTCAATCATTTGGGGCTGTTCAAGGGGCGAGTGAACAGGGCGAGTGATCTTTAAGAGACGCGTGCTATATCTTACACGGCATCGTCACCTGCCATCTTACGTGTGATAGTGATCAATCGCTGACCTATCATATCTATAAAAATCATAGTAACGAAATGTTACGGATGCCGCTTAAGATCTTACTCTTCATAAGATCTACAAAACAGTGATAATGCTGGGCCGCCCGGCCGTGAAGAAGAAGGATGAGAGAAGATTAAATGCAGCGGAGATAAGAATGTTGAGATGGATGTGTAACGAGGATGGATAGCATATAAGGAACGAGAATATAAAAGGAAGGAAGGAAAAATAAGGAACCTTTTGAGTTGGTATGGACATGTGATGAGAAGAGAGGAGACGCATGTGACAAGAAGAGTGATGAGTATGAATGTAGAGGGATGGAGAGGAAGAGGACGATCTAAGATAGATGGATTGTGTGAGACAAGATATGAGAGAGATAGATGTTAACGATAAGATGACTGCTAATTAATAGAGGAGAATAGGAGAAGAAATTCTACGCAGACACTGAAATTGACAGAAATTTACAGGCAGAAGAAGTAACGAAACGTTATAAACGTGGCAAAAACGGATGTAAGGAAGGAGGATGCTTATCTAACTTCTCCATTATTTATGTGGAGTTGAGTAGTGGAGTTCATAAAACGTCTCATCTTCAAGTCATCACAATTCTAACGGACATAGCTAATCAAACCTCTTTTGTTAGAAGGTTTTAAATAAAGAGGTTCGATTACCTTTACATCCTCATTCTTCACATTTGACGCATTTGTTACATTTGGTGTTTTTTCAAATAGCCTCCTAACCTTTTGACCGATTTTTCGACGATTCCTTTAAAAACCGGTCGAGCAATCGGCTGACACTTTAGTCTACAACCTGCGAGAGTCCTAAACGGCCACAGTATAATAGAAGGCGTGCAGAATACCATTAAAATTTACGATTTACTCGTGACAATGGCCGTTTTTGCGTTTTGTTTTAACTGTTATTTTTACTGTTCTAAACCGCAATTTCGGCTTGGATATCGTTTTGTTTCCAAGTTTTGGATCGGGAGAATGTAAAAGGTAACCGTACTTGAAGATTGGATCCCGATCCCGTGGGGATTCCGGGATGAAAGCTACGTAATAGTGCTTACTGATGACCTTTGTGGCGATTGTTGAGTTGGCGGGTTCGATTCCTGCCTCTAACTAAAAATAGTGTACAGATATTTGTTTTTGGTCAGAAGGCCGATTTTCGTAAATAACTTGTTCAAATTACATCAATATCATTGCGATTACTAGTGAGTAGCTATAGCTAGTGCAATGTCTTTAAATATTTTATATTATGATGGTTTTGACGACCCGTTTAGCACAATGGTGACCATGCCGGACTGCTAAACACAGGGTTGCGGGTTCGATTCCAGCCTCAGACATGTATTTATGTTTAAATATATGTCAGTGGTCCGGTTGTTTCTATGTTTTATAAGTATTTATTTACAAAAGAAAAAGTATATCCGTTGTCTAGCACCTATAACACAAATCTAGTTACTTAGCTCGGGGCTAGATGGCGATGTGTAGAATGTCCAAAAAAATCTATGGTAAGAAAAACGTCGTCGGTCTGTCACCACTCAATTGCAATGCCCGGCGGCTCATAATAAGTGGATTATTATGCCTCTGTAGGATTTATTATCAATAAGAAAGCAAATAAATGAAGACCCCCAATTGTTCACGTCAGGAAAGACAGACGCAGGCAACTGGAGCCTTATTCTGCTATTTTGCATTAATGGATTTACCATTGTCATTATATCGAGACTCTATTGATATTATATCGAGATAGATACTTCATTGGGTATTCTGCTAAAGTTTCAATAACATCGCAATAGAATCACTATGGAGTTTCAATGGAATGGTAATAGATACGTTGCAGGTGTTGCCTAGCAACATGGTATATGTTGCTAAGCGATATACCGTTTTGACAACTATCGAGATTCCATTGAGCCACGATTCTAGAGCAGAATATCAAAGTGCGTCAGTGGTGTTTCGATAGAATAGTTAACATTATGAGAATACCAATTTGACATGTAATGTCATATTTTTGACATTAAATGTCTTGTACTTGTACTTGTATAAGGGACGTTTTCCGCGATTAGACCCTTTTTAATTGGGTCCTTTGTGCGTGAGGATGGAGTAGGCTTGCCCAGCACCTGCTACCCTCTCAGCTTAGTCAACCATGTCCAGAGGAGAGAACTTGTCAATACTTCTGGAGCCAACTAAGCCGCGGGTTTCATCACGATGTTTTCCTTCACCGTAAGAGCAATGTCAATTAGCGCACATAAATTTTTCTTAAGAAAAATACATTGGTGCACGGCCGGCCTTGGTTCGAACCCACGACCTTCAGAATGAAAGTCGAGGTATCTACCACTTGGCCAACATTAAATAACATTAAATGTCTATTACGATTCTATTGACACACTATTGAAACACAATTGTGTTAGCAGACTTAAGCCCCTGATTTCCCTTGCAGTAGGAAGCAAAACGCTGATAACTCGATATAATTGTGTCCCTCTACATCACGAACACTGTGACCGAGGTCGAATACCTGTCTAAAGGTCGCGGCTATTCCCGTCCACCATCATTTGTACGGAATGGTACGTTACAGTGTAAACTTTGATTTATACGCTAACATTTCGCGACACTCATGTCCATTTAGCACTTTTCGTTCTAATTTTAGAATTTTTTTGAGTATTTTTGTTTCTCGTTTAGCACCTTTTTAGCACTACAAATACAAGCATGCAATTTAAGAAAAAGTTATGTAACTCTCTAAATCACTACATAGTCTTTAAAACTACACATATAAAATAAAGTCACTTTTCGCCGTTCCCTATGTCCCTATGTATGCTTAGATCTTTAAAAGTATGCAACGGATTTTGATGCGGTTTTTTTAATAGATAGAGTGATTCAAGAGGAAGGTTTATATGTATAATACATGCATAATACAGCCGTGCGAAGCCGGGACGGGTCGCTAATACTTACTAAAATGTACTTAATAAAATATGACTTAGTAATTAGGTATACTATACTAAAAAGTCTTCATTCATGAAATATTTAGCAATTTATTTATTCGGCAATATTGTGTTATTATATGCATAGAATTCTTTTACATCATAATAGGCTTTAGAAGACTCGTATTGAAGTGTCAATTGCCTAAAAGAGCTATACAAAATCCTACTTATTATAAACTAGCGACCCGCCCCGGCTTCACACGGCTGTATTATGCATGTATTATATCTAAAAATCTTCCTCTTGAATCACTATATCTATTTAAAAAAAACCGCATCAAAATCCGTTGCGTAGTTTTAAAGATCTAAGCATACATAGGGACATAGGGACGGCGAAAAGTGACTTTATTTTATACTATGTAGTGATAGTGATTGTGTTGTTATCTGCATATAATTCTTTTTCATTACTCATACTCCGAAAGTAGGTCTAAAGATGCCTGAAGAGCGTGTAGAAAATAAAACTTCCAGCCCTAGGGCTTTTCGCTTTCACTGACAGCTGTCATATCAAATTATGGCTTCGCACGACTTGTGCAATGTGCATATAGCCAGTATCAGTATCATTATACATTAGGAACTTCAAAACCTAACCTCCTTGCTTTAGGTAGCACCAAAGAATAACACTACATGTATAAATAACCTCTTTGGTCCCAACCTTGTAAGAGGATCAGGTAGTATGGAGTCTCTCATCCAATCTCGTTGTTAGGAAGAATTTTATGTATTATTCGTAATGAAAAGCACAGTGTTTACCTCGGGTGAAAGACTCATTAAGTCCCTCGAACTATTAGCGCCCTCACTACGCTCGGGCGCCAAACTCCGTCTCGGGACTTGTAATGAGTGACTTTCACACCTAGGATAACAATGTACTATTACATCATAATAGGCTTTAGAAGACTCGTATTGAAGTGTCAATTGCCTAAAAGAGCTATACAAAATCCTACTTATTATAAATGTAACTCCTTCACGCAAAAATTACTGGATCGATTGCGAAGAAACTCGGTATGTCTGTTCTTCCCATCCACCATCATTAGTAAGGAATGGATCGTTACATTGTAAACTTTGATTTATACGCGAAAATTTCGCGGTACTCATATCCATTTAGCACTTGTCGTGCTAAATTTAGAAATGTTTGATACTGGTTCAGAATTGTTATTTTTTGCTTGATAAAATTGTCATTAGTAACTTTTTTCAATTATAATGGAGGATGATCGGTTAGATAAAAAAAAAGGATGATCCGCAATTGACCGGTGAATTAAACACTTTTCGTTCAAAACCATATTTTTAAGCGCCTTTTTTGTCAATAATTTAGCACTTTTTGGGTAAACCTAGTTGGCAACACTGAGTTTCGCGGGTAATTCGTAAATCAAGGCAGGATCGGCAGCGTTACGTAGATACTGAATGAATGACGTCAGTTATTGTGGAATATAGATTTATTGGATAAATATATTTCTATACCTATGATTAAATGAGAATCAACTTGCTAGGTCCACCCGTTCCTGAGAAAATCAATGGTGACACACGGACAGACAGACGGACAAGAGAATGATCTTATAAGGGTTCTTTTTTACCTTATGAGGTACGGAATCCTAAAAATGACAGCAGACAAATGTACCTATTGCATAATTTAGGTCAGTTTGATTTGCGTGAAAGTTGATACATTCATAAGTACTTACAAAATAAACAAATATTATACAGCTGGAAGATTATCTACCTCAAATATCATCTCTCTCAATCTCTATCTTAATATTATTTCTCTTATCTAGGTTCAAGTGAACTATTCCCGATTCCGTGGGAATATCGGTACAAAACTAAAAATATCGGAATTTCATCATAATCGTTTTGGTAGTTTTTGCATGAAGGGGCAACAAACGTAAACACATACACGAATACAAAATTTCATGTTTATAATATAAGTAGGAAATTAGGAAATTTCTAAATCAATAAAGGTATTCTCACTTGTCATACCAAGTATAGAGCTTATTTTTGAAGTGAAAACTTCTTTAGCGGCGTTGAGCACTTTTTCTGTAATGGGTATAAAATCTTAAACTCGCGTCAGGACACGTGACCTGATCGAAAAAGCGTAAGACGGATGGAGAGTAGACAGCTATCCCCTCTCTACGGCGCGGCGCGGCGAAAATGTATGCCTGGGCCTACTGTTTTTAATTTGGCTGTGAGTGTATTAAGACGTACATATGGTATTTTTTAACGGACGACTATTGACGGACGACAAATGATGATGAATTGACGAGTTAGAAGATTTTAAACTTCAACTAAAGCAGGTGTCTAGAATCATGCTCGTGTTGAAAACATTCTTATAACAGCCGTTTTGGAGCTCTACGGTGGGTCTGCAATTATGCAGCCGACCGTACATGTTAATATAAACTCAGTACATGCTCAAGTGAAACCGCAAGGCACAGCTACTTCCGTAATAAAAACACAGTAGGTGTATCCGATCTGTCTATTGAACCATCAATCAAGTAATAGTTTGATCTCTTCGATATACGTGGGCGTAAGGAAATCCGGGTGATTCAATATGTTTATAAAAACAAACAGTTTTTTTTAATAGCAGCAAAGTGCGTTTTTCTATGGGTTTGTGTTTAAGAGGAAAGGGTACCGGGCGCTCTCTCCATACAAACGTAGTCGACTGTTTCCTCCCTGAATAATGACACTAGAGCAAATATTTTTGTTGCACTTGAGCATATACACAAATAGAAAAAAATATGATAAAATTCATCGTTTTTTTATATTACAATGAAATTGATAGAATTTCGTGAAATAGATGTGGATAAGTCACGTGTTTTTCATTATCATCATCAGCATCTGACGCCATTACACATATAGGAACTTCAAGTACCTAACCTCCTTGCAAACAAGTAATTGTTGTTCGATGTTTTGTTTTCTTTCTTCTTAAGGTGCCTCTCCGACTAACGAAGGTTGGCAGTCAATTTGGAATATTCTTCTCTATTTCTAGCGAGGCGAAAGAGTTCGGCTGCACTCGCTATCCCCGTCCACTCCCGGATGTTACGCAGCCAAGATTTTTTCCTCCGACCGACACGTCTTTTGCCCGCGACTTTTCCCATCATAATTAGTTGCAGTAACTAGTACCTATCATGTCTCAATACATGTCCTAGGTAGGCAACTTTTCTTTGCTTGACGGTCTGCAAAAGTTCGCGTTTCTGCTTAACTCGGCGGAGGACCTCAACATTAGTTTATTCCTACTTTTCCGCTCGGGGATTCTTCGCACCCCTGTTCCATTTAAGGTACGCCGGGCACTTGGGGCCATTTTCTTTTTAACTTTATCCATGTTTTTGTGTCCAAATTGCGACTAGGGAAATTTAGTGCAGTGGTTTCCCGTGGCCTTCTGCACCAGACATTTTTAAGGTTATTAAATCCTCAAGGCTCGCTGTAGTCTCTTCCGAGTGGTCGGGAGTATGGTTATAACCGTTGTTTTCTTTGGAAAATGATAAACGGACCAATCACAATCCTCAATTACAATAGATGCTAATTCGTATAACAAATGATGTAAACGACAACAGTATTACAAAGATCAAATGTTCACTGTTTAAATAAATCACTAGATAGGTGTCTATTCTTGTATAGTAGAGATAACATCGTAAATATTCCCTGCCATTATGTCGATATAGCCGTATTAAGTTTGACAGCTGTCACTTTGACATCTGTCATTTTGACAGTTACTCTTTTGAAACGGCTCTATCAGACTTTAATCTATTTCCGGAATGAGTCCATTAAAGAATAAGTCTTTATTGGAGTACTTAAGTCTTTTTTGGAATAGGTCATTTTCGGAACAAGTACTTTTAGCACTGTGTGTCCATTTCCGGAATAAGGCATTATCGTACTAATGGAAATAACTCTATTATTTTATTTTGAACCTTCCCTTTTTCCACTGACCCTTGTCTAATACTAACTGGATACAGTCCCTATGATGCGAGTCCAACTCGCCCAACTATATCTGGGCCTGTAGTCGCAGGGTCGCCTGCAGTTCGGAACCTAGCCCGTGGCAAAAACCAATCAATCTCGTCGGATATACTACAGATATGGCAAGCCAAAAATGGCCAGTAAAGAAAATATCCAAGTTTGTTTAAAATCCTATATTGTATCTTCGTGTCGTGAAAACGGACGCTGCAAAACTTTCGAATCGTCGATTGAGGATTTTAATACAAGTTTGCTTATTTTTATCAGGCACTAAACATCCCAGTGAAACCTAGGGATAGAGGAAGACCACACGACACATGGTGGACAAGCATAGACAAGCTGATGAAGTTGCAGAACCCAAACCACTTGACAACCCAGGATCGTACCACCTGGCGCAAAAATACGTGGAGACCCGACCCTGGATGAGCCGGGATAAGAGAAGAAAAAGTAGAGATTTTTACACAGCACCATCTAGGCCAGAAACTAAAGTCTTTATAGGAGTAAGTCCTTTTCGTAATAGTTCATTTTCGGAACAAGTCCTTTTAGGACTCTGTCCATTTCCGGAATAGGGCATTATCGTACTAATCGTTCGATACAAGTGCAGCAATGAATACGAATCTCACGTCTATTCACCGTCACGATATCTACAGCCACCAACATCAAACCCCTCCAAACACGTGTCTGGCACAGATTCAACAAGAAAAAAAACCTATTCAAATAAATATTCGATTTTAATGATAAACATCACTTTTGTTCGTTATTCCGCTAATCGATATTCGGTTTTATTTTGAATTTAGAACGTAACAGGTGTATTGACGGTTTATTTTTGGACAGACTTCCGAATAACTCGGGACTCGGAATAATTCGGTTTGTAGGGATGCGTGGGATGGGTTACTCGAATGATGGTATCTTGAGAACTTTAAGCCTGTGTGTATGATGGATTTTTTTACATATGATAGGTCAGCATTTGACCACTATCACACCTGCCTGATGGTAGGTGACGATGCGGCCTAAGATGTAACACGCCTTCCTAGAAGATAGCTATTCACTCCCGACTTGAAGAACCGCTTATTGCGAACGTCTGGTATGTCCACCATGAATCGGTGCCGCACACCAGTCTGCCTGGTTGTATGACGAAAGAATGGAGGTGACAAGATTAGGTCGTGGAGTTCTGTTGCACACTCCCCGAAATGTATCGGAATGTATTTCATTTCATTTATTTGCTTTCATATTGTATAATAGATCTTACAGAGGCATAATAGTCCACATATGAGCCATGCCGGGCATCGCAATTTTGTGGCGACAGACCGAGGTTTTTCGTACTATAGGTCCTCGATAAACAATAATTGTCTCCTGCTAGTGGACACCATAATGTAAAAAATTGGTTGTCTGTAAAGTCGGTTTGCGGACGATAATTTTACGTGATAACGTCATAAAAAAACGATTTTTTTATTGTTTTTCCTTTACTTATAATTTTTTTAATTATATTTCTTTTTTCTTTATTTTTATTCCTTTATTTTGCTTTATAAATGTATTCTATTCGCCACTCGTCACCATAACACAATTATTAAACAATATAAAACAAACACGAGACGCGTAACGGTTACCGCTCGCATCGTCATGTTCCCGGAACATGACGCATGACGTCACACTTTTTTGTGAATGCAGGTGTGTTCATCAGTTTATTAGACGTTATTACGTCAGAAGACATAAACATTTCATTGTACAGAAAAAACAATAAAATGATCGTGTCACGGAACACGCGTTTGAAAAACTTTTTTTAATATTTATTCTATGGGACATTAGTTATCGGTCTCCTTCATCTTATCTTTCTCATACGGTTTATCGTAACGTTAAACGTGTAACATTTATTCTCGACTAGGTCCTCTCGCTGACCCGCGATGAGGAACCTCGTTTCAAAAACCGTACAAAAGTTCGATCGTAAGTATACAGGGTTATTGGTAATTAAATAAGAAAGCGGTTAAGGGCTATTTCTATGCACATTAACGATAAATTTTTAAAATTCAAGCATTTTTTCGAACCTTTTAAGGTACTAGCTTTTACCCGTGGCTTCGTCCGCGTAGGAGTTGTTTTCGTCATACAAACGTCATACAAAAAACACACCCTTCAAGTTTCAGTTCTCTATGATCAGCAGTTTAGGCTCTGCTAGCCTAGCATGAAGACCAAAACACGATACGATAAAGCGATATAACTACATCAACTCTCAAAATATGATAGATAAAGCCGCCATGTTGAATTTTTATCAAATTTTTTTTCGCAATTTATAATAAAAATTCAACACGGCGGCTTTATCTATATATATAAAAGAGAAAATCACTGACTCACTCACTCACTCACTCATCACAATATCTCAGAAACTACAAGTGCTAGGAGTCTCAAATTTTGCATGGGGGTTCCTTTTATGACGTAGGTGCTCACTAAGACGGGATTTTGCAAAATTCGACCCCTAAGGGGGGAAAATGGGGGGTCAAAGTTTGTATGAAGGTATAATATTTTTGAAAGGTAGGTAAGGTTATAAATAAATGATCACGTGTTTCAGGGATTTTCAATTTTCCTATTTTAAAGGGCGGAAATGGGCGCCCCTTTTAAATCCGAAAGTTTGTTTCCTCTTCACGGTCAAACGACTGGACCGATTTGAATGAAAAACAGGCATAGCGGTAGTTTAGTGGGATAAACAAGGATATAGGCTACTTTTGATCCAGAAATTCCAGCGGTATCGGGACTTACGCGGGTGAAACCGCGGGGCGCAGCTAGTCTATCATATTTTGAGAGTTGATGTAGTTATATCGCGTGATATCGCTTTATCTTATCGTGTTTTGGTCTTCATGTTAGGCAGGCTGCGTTGATCTGTCAGTCATTCATTCAAGAAAAAGCATTTAGGTATATGTATAGAAGATTTACCCGAAAATCAGTCAGTTAAAATTAAATTAGCGAGTGACTCATAAGCCATTAAACATTGAGAGTTGAGACTAAACAAGATGCCTCCTATCATAATCGAAGGAGGCCAGTCAAAATAAGAAATAATACGCGTAACGGTCTATATCTAGCTAATGCTTTTAACATTCTATTAATATGAAATTCAAAGTTTCGACTGATATATCAACATACAGCTCAATCCATACAAATGGCTATTATGACGTAGGCAAAATTATGGAAAATTCGACCACCTACGAGCATGAAGTCGCGAGTAAAAAGCTAGTCTATATTTCTATACATATACTTCACTATCATCATCACTACATAGTACTGGACCGATTTTGATGAAACTTGGTATGAGGATACATTGATTAATTAGGAGTATTTTAAGCTACTTTTTATCCCGATATTCCCATGGGATCGGGCGTTACGCGGGTGAACACAGAGCGCTACTAGTTAAATATAATAACGATTCAAAGATAATATTTGTATGTTTGGTAATAACGTATCTGAACAAATAGGAAAAACACGTTTGCGGGATGTATGCCGCAATCTAAGTCGGTCATAGCCTACTAAATAGTACATATACAGGGCATTTGGTAATAATTGTAAAAGAAATAAAATCAACTTTCGTTCTACGACTTTTCGAATTCCAACTTTTTTGAAAATTTTGAGGCTATGTCAGCTGTTACTTACACGGAGAGGTCATTAACCATAAGACTATACTTATTTTTAACAGTTATAGACTGCTCAAAGATTTTTAAACTGATCTGTTTGCGGAGGAATGGAGATTGATATTGTCAATGTGTTTGGATTTTTGCGAGAGAAATTAATGAATGATTTGTCCTAATTAGTCATTTGCTGATATTGGTTTTATAATCGTGTTAATTAACTTTAAATAAATAAATAAATTTAACACTATCGATTGGTATAAAAATATGGGATGATTATTTTTTTGCAAAATCAACAGGTTTAATTCCTGGCAAGGGTATTAACTTTTAAAAAATCTAATGATTCAGTTTTATTTTTTGTTAAAATCGGGCACGCAACTCCTTTCAGCATTTTTCGCTTTCATTTATAGTTTAGGATATAGCCCTGAAGGCCCATGTAAAAAATTCGATCTGTATAATATAGTAATCTATACTTCACTACATAGTATAAAACAAAGTCGCTTTCTCTGTCCCTTTATCCTTATGTATGCTTAAATCTTTAAAACTACGCAACGGATTTTGATGCGGTTTTTTTAATAGATAGAGTGATTCAAGAGGAAGGTTTATATGTATAATACATGCATAATAAGTATATTATAAATCTGAAGAGTTTGTTTGTTTGAACGCGCTAATGTCAGGAACTACTGGTTCGAATCGAAAAAATCTTTTTGTGTTGGATAGTCCATTTATCGAGGAAGGCTTTAGGTTACTTTTCATTTTGATATTCCCACGGGATCGGGACTTCCGCGGGTAAAACCGCGGAGCGCTGCTAGTCTTATCTAAAGGGGCTGAATCGATAAAAACTATCGATAATAAAACTATCGACCGTTCGACAACACTAGAGCAAACCTAATAAAATGAACGTTTCAAACCTGATGTCAATCCTTTTGGTTTAATCCCAAACTATCTCACCACTAAACTGGAGTTATTCCGTTATCATTTCACCCTTCTGAGAAAAGGGTTTACGTGTGGCGGTTTTATAGTCAAGTTGGAGCGCCCTGCGGTTTCACCCGCATAACTCTCGATCCCGTGGGAAAATCATGATAAAAAGTAGCATATGTTACTCTCAATGAATCAATGTATCCTCATACCAAGTTTCATCTAAATCGGTCCAGTTGTTTCGGAGCCTATTCGTTACAAACAAATTAGTGTATATTTCACCTTCTATTGACGAACCAGTTGGCCCAATGGTCACCATGCCGGACTGCCAAATACAGGGTTGCGGGTTGGATTCCAGCCTTCAGACATGTATGTATTTATGCTTAGATATTTGTCTGTGGTCTGGTTGTTTCTATGTATTATAAGTATATATTTACAAAAGAAAAGTATATAAGTAGTATATCCGTTCTCTAGCACCCATAAAACAAATCTAGTTACTTAGCTTGGGGTTAGATGGCGATGTGTAGAATGTCCTGCAATATTTATTTATTTCTATTTACGACATTTTCTAAATAACTATTCGAAACTATGTCACAATAAACGTAATTCCACGTAGATAAGAAATCAACACGTAAAATAAAGCTCCCTATAAAGGCACCCATTAGCCAACACCGAGCGACACAATCGCAACAACTATCCTCTATTTAGGGTTGCCAAGTTTTTTAGTCAAAATATAGTATTTTATCATATTAATATAGTCAAAGGACGTCCACCTCTAAACATAGGCCGCCAAGATTTCTAGATCGATTTGCTTTAAAAAAAACATAGGACATGTCAAAAAAATACAGGACCTGGTCCTGTAGGCATTAATGCCTATTTTATGTCTTGTGTGCTAGGTGACCATATTATCTCTTTATTCCGAAAGTTGTCGGTTCGAATCTCGGTCGGTAGTGCACTAATGGATTTTTCTTAAGAAAAAAATATGTGCGCTAATTGAATAGAAAAGCTAAAGAGTTTGTTTGTTTGTTTGATTGAACGCGATTATTTTAATTTTTCGAATTGATAAAATGTTTTTGTGTTGTCTAGTCCATTTATGGAGGAAGGCTATAGGCTACTTTTCATATTGATATTCCCACAGGATCCGGACTTACACGGGTGAAACCGCGGAGCGCAGCTAGTTAAATATAAAGGCCTGTAAAAATATGTGCGCTTATTGAATAGAAAAGCTGAAGAGTTTGTTTGATTGGACGCGCTTATTTTAAGAACTACTGGTTCGAATTGATAAAATGTTTTTGTGTTGTCTAGTCCATTTATGGAGGAAGGCTACAGGCTACTTTTCATATTGATATTCCCACAGGATCGGGACTTACACGGGTGAAACCGCGGAGCGCAGCTAGTTAAATATAAAGGCCAATATTAGCCTTTGGGAAATTCAAACTTTTTATTTGTCGCGGTGTATAAATAAATATATAAATGTTTTATTTCATAGAACAATACACTACGGCTAATTATAGAAATGAGAATTAAAACAAGTTTTAAATCATAGTATAGTACGTACACAACTCGGAATATAGTAAAATTACCATAATTTAAAGTTAGGTTGGCAACCCTACCATTCCACCGGTTGGTAATGGTAGTGGAACTTGTTATCGTTGTTGTACACTCGATGTTACTACACATATAGATACCTATCTATGTGTTGAACTTTGTTATTTGTGAACGCAACATACAATAATTGTAAGGCCTAGCGTTTTTATCAGACTTCAAAACTTATAGAAAGACAGACGGACAAGAACATGATCTTATAAGGGTTCCTTTTTTACCTTTCGAGGTACGGAACCCTAAAAAGCAGAAGATTCTTAATTAGTCTGTTACGAAAAATGTAACGCGGGCAACCGATTCCATTCCCTTGCAGTACGAATAAGGAATGACGAAGCTTAATTTAATTTTAATTGTTTGCTTTAATTGCTCCATTTCAAATAACTAATAATACACGTTTACGTAACCACCTTACGTAAACGTGTATTATTAGTTATTTGAAATGGAGCAATTAAAGCAAACAATTAAAATTAAATTAAGCTTCGTCATTCCTTATTCGTACTGCAAGGGAATGGAATCGGTTGCCCGCGTCTGTCTTTCCTGACGTGTACAATTTAGGGGTCTTCAAGTCGCGAGTGAATAGGTATCTTCTAGACACGCGTACTACTTCAGTCTGCATCGTCACCTTACCATCAGGCAGGTGTGGTGAAAAACATAGATGCATTGATATTTGGGTTACCTTTGATACTGGACAAATGGATACCAATTAAACAACATACCTGAAAACAACAAAAAAAAAAACATTAAAAAAGTGGACACTAAATGAACGGTAAAAACTAAGGGTACTAAATGTTTCAAGGTCATTTTGTTATAACATAGTCTCGATGTACAAATTTGTTATTGTCAAAATATCCTTTATTTTGCTATGATAGAAATGTTCAAGATAATGTCAAAATGATTTAAGTTACATTATATCAGTCACAACACATCCACAGCTGAACATAAGCCTTCCCCAAAGACTTACAGAGCGATCGGTCGCAGGCTCTCTACGTAAGAGAGCTTAATTAAGTCGTCCGTCCATCTCTAGTCGGAAGCCCGTTTTTACCCTTTGGAACCCTAAAAATATTTTAAAATGCTCAAATAAACTTTATTTTTAAGCGCCTAACTTATATGAAAAGCTACGATTAAACCCTTTATGTGTAGTAAATCCAAATAGAACCGTTTGAAACTACAAACTACGTTTTAATGGATAAACTAATTCAACGTTTGTGACACTTGAATAGTTTCGATCAAAATCTAAAGGGTTGATTGACTTAATCTTAACTTGGGGGTGCTTGGGGGTCCTAAGCTCTGTTTGCAATACATTTTGATTATAAAACGATGTTTTCCTTAAAACGGGTCGTTTTGTGTTTTATCTTCGCTATAATGCATTAAAAGGTACACGAGTTTTGCTTTGTCCCAGTGTTGCCGGACGTACGAGAAATTTCGTTTCGTACGTGTACCAGATTAAGCAGTCTTGTAGACGCGAATAAAAAAACCGGTTGCACTCCGCGGGAGTGCAGACAGAAGTGAAAACTTAAAAAAAATAATAAAAAAAAACTTTAAACTTAAAAAATATTAAACTTATTCCTTTACTCCACGTTCGTAACTGAAATTTGATAACCAGTTACGAACATGGATTTTTTTTCTTGTTTGATAACCAGTTATGAAAACAGAATTCACATGTCGTTTTCGTAACCATGGTTCACAACCAGCTACTATTTACTAAACACATACAAAATATATGTACATGCATAAATGCGTACACTGTAGCTGCGTCTCGTAACAGTGTCGCGAGTTCAGAGATTTTATCTCATTTAAAAATATGCGTACCGCGATAAAAGAACAGTTCACTTCAAAAATTGGTCAAGTTCGTGTCGGACTACGCGCAATGTAGGGTTCCGCGGGTATTTTATTTCACAATGTTACATGGTTCAAGCTTATATTTACTGCCTGTTTTACACAACGAACTCCATCTTACTAATTTTCAATGAAATATTTTCGAGATTTTGCTTTTTACTTAAAAACAAGAAATTTTTATAAGTTAGTCGTCTATTACGCTCTAACTACGGCCTACTTTTACTGATCCGATCAATGTTATTGACGTGACAACGTCCTATAAATTGGTTTGCCGGGTGACACTTCAAGAAACTGCGTTACGCTCCGCTGACGTTATGCGCTCACAATGAGAGCGAGTGAGAGGCACGCGGGCATGGTTAGCCCGCCTAAGAGCGAGAGAGACAGACATAAAAAGTGAAAGGCACGCGTCCCTTCCACTCGAGCACAGTTGTTGTCACGTAAAACTTTCGCCCGTATACCGACTTTACAGGCAACCAGTTTTTTCTTTTGTACTTATGTTTATTTTAAATTCATTATACATACTACAATTGGAAGCAACCTTTAACCTGGTAGACACTTAACTCTTTTACAAAAAAAACACTGAAAAGCTTAATGTTTTGGAAACAGAATCAAAAAATGGTTTTCCCATACCCATAATATTTTAATAGACCTATTCAACGATACCTCAAATGACCAAACCCAAGGTGGGTTTGGCGATATTTTTCAGCTAAAAAAAAAAAAATTTGCGGGCCGTCAGTTCGACATCACCTGATGTTTATAGAGATCAATCATCAGTACATATTTAAGGACCGGATGCGATTCTGAGCTCAGAAACATAGTGTTATAGATAAACCTAAATATTACGTGTCGAGATCAATAAAACACTCCTTGTCTTGAAGAATGTTAAGGTCTACGCCCACAACACCTTTACTAGGAAGCAGTAGTGAGAGGTTCAAACAACCCGCTTACTTTTACGGATTCAGGCATAGGTACAGTCGGATTACCAATTAGCTGAACCCGTGACCCAGAGAGCCCTCGCACATCTATATAAAAATGTAGTAAGTATTTACCTATCACTACATAGTATAAAATAAAGTCACTTTTCGCCGTCCCTATTTCCCTTTGTATGCTTAGATCTTTAAAACTACGCAACGGATTTTGATGCGATTTTTTTTATGGATAGAGTGATTCAAGAGGAAGGTTTATATGTATAATGCATGCATAATATAGCCGTGCGAAGCCGGAGCGGGTCGCTAGTTTTTTTATATTGTATGTATATTGTATTCTATAGTATATTGTTTAAAAAACAGAATTAGGTAACATTACTTTCCAACCTTGCAGATGTGCGAGTGAGCTCTGAATCACGTGGGGTTCAGCTAATTGGTAATCCGACTGTACCTTTACTAGTAGACAGTTGAAATTTTCACAAATTATGTTCTGTTGCCGCTATAGCAAAAATAATAAGAAACAGAAAAAAATAAGTAGGGCTCTCACACAACATGGTACTTCGTGAGCTAGTCCGACTCGCACTTGGCCGGTTTTATCTTTCCCATATTTCAAACATTCAAGATCATCTTCACAAACTCATTATAAAACTTTGATTGTCTTCAACTAACTACGGCTTACAAATCGACAAGATAAGAACTTGATCTTCCATTCAGTTTTTATCTATTAGCTCTTCTTGTAGATTAAAACGTCTGCGAACGACTTTAAGATGAAAGGGTACCTGCGCTCTCTCCATACAAACGTATTCGACTGTTTCCTCAAATATTTGTGTTGCATAAAACCTATAACTGTCATGACTATACCCCTATGTCTTAAGATAATAGCAGTTGGATATATAAATAAATAGTATAAAACAAAGTCGCTTTCTCCTGTCTGTCCCTATGTATGCTTAGATCTTTAAAACTACGCAGCGGTTTTTTTTTAATAGATAGAGTGATTCAAGAGGAAGTTTTTGGTACATAAAACAAAACTACCACGCGTACGATGTCGCGGGCAACAGCTAGTAAATAGATAAAAAACTCTTAAAATAAAAAACGTTTGCAAACATGGCCTTGACGTTTCAGTATCTGGTTTGTTTCATAATTATTCAATTAGCATCGATATACTGCAGTCGTTGTACGATGTAATCCTGTCAAAATGTATGTGGAATTTTAATACGAGATGGCGCCACCTCCGCTAGTACTTACTCCAAATAAATAACACTGATGTGGAATAGTACATTGTTATCCTAGGTGTGAAAGTCACTCATTACAAGTCCCGAGACGGAGTTTGGCGCCCGAGCGTAGCGAGGGCGCTAATAGTTCGAGGGACTTAATGAGTCTTTCACCCGAGGTAAACACTGTGCTTTTCATTACGAATAAAACATCAATTTCTTCCTAACAACGAGAGTAAATGAGAGACTTCATACTACCTGATCCTCTTACAAGGTTGCGATCAAAGAGGTTGTATACATGTAGTGTTATTCTTTGGTGTTACTTAAAGCAAGGAGGTTAGGTTATGAAGTTCCTAATGTATAATGATACTGATACTGGCTATATGCACATTGCACGAGTCGTGCGAAGCCATAATTTGACATGACAGCTGTCAGTGAAAGCGATTTTCCCTAGGGCTGGAAATTTTATTTTCTACACGCTCTTCACGCATCTTTAGACCTACTTTCGGAGTATGAGTAATGAAAAATAAATGATTTGTATTTGAAATCACGCCATCCAATAACCGCATCGCAGTGTGTTATAAAATTGGTCTCTTTTTATGGCAGGTAATTTCCGGAGGACATTCAACGATCGATTCCTCGGGGTATTTGGGGCTGCCTCTGGCTTGAAAACAGCTGATAGCCGGAGGTTTATGCGCTTTGAGCACATGAAGGCGGTCAGGTAGCGTTCCAGAAGCAGGATTTTTTGAAGTTTTCGAAATTCTGTGCACTAAGCCATATTGATACCGGTCGGTCACTGTATGGCATAGGGCTTCAATATTGCTGCCAGTGGGTGTGTGTGATTAGGGCGCGATTGCCATACAAAAACTGGAGTTATCGCGCATTAATCACACACACCCGACGACTTAAACCTTAGTGAATCGAGGCACAGGCCCCGCTGAAGCCTGTCAGCTTTATGCTATCCTAAAAGCAATATACAGGGTTATTGGTAATTACACTAGCAAGCCGTTGAGGGCTACTTCTGTGCACCTAAACAAACAACTTTTGCTCAACGATTTTAGATTTTTTTTTTTTAAATTTAGAGTTCAGATTTACCTGAAAACAGCTTGCACTGAGAGGTCATTATCCATAAAATTTCACTTATTTTTTAAGTTTTATATACTGGTCTTAGTCTGAATGAACTTTGTTATAAAAAATCTGCTGATTTTCGAATTTACATAACCTCAAAAATTTCATATTTTTCTTTATTCGAATTTCCAAAAGTCGTAGAACAAAAGTTGTTTGTTAAGGTGCACAGAAGTAGCCCACAACGGCTTGCTAGTATAATTACCAGTAACCCTGTATAATTGGTCAACCTACAGTAACAACAGTTCCACAACAATGGCCACTCCGCAGTTCGCAGTCTATTTCGATCAGTCGACCACATCAGTCATGGGACTGTCATCGGTAACCTGTCCACGATTGATTTATTACAACAAATGCGACCGGATCATAATTTAGAGGGTTTGTTTTGTATGTACGGTCGGCTGCATAATTGCAGAACCATCGTAGAGCTCCAAAACGGATGCTATAAGAATGTTTTCAACAGAAGCAAGATTGTACACGCCTGCTTTAGTTGAAGTTTAAAAGTCTTTTAACTCATCAATTTATCAAACAAACATTATGACAATGAAAACATTCCAATAATAGTAATTTTCGACCTCTACCGGGGGCTGCAATTATGCAGCCGATTACCTATGAATAGCTTTTATCAGGACTTTAAAGAATAATGGCAAAACGGTTCACGATTAAAACATCTAACAAAAATAACTTGTATGAAAGGTTAGGTTCTTGAAGTTCCTATAGCGCGGCAGATACTAATGAAGATAAAAAAGATCAAAACGAAGCCAAAAGACGCAAATTAACTTGATACCCCACTCGGGCTTAGGTATCTGCTTACATTAGGTTGTTAATCTTGACTTTTATCCCCCATAACTTTCAGACGGCTAAACCGATTTCGATCAAACATAGCTAAGAACACTCGCGACTAATTCACCTTTCAAACAAAAGAAACAAAATCAAAATAGGTTCATCCGTTCGGGAGCTACGATGCCACAAAGAGACACACAGACACGTCAAACTTATAAGATTCCGTCGTTTTTGCGTCGGGGGTTAAAAAAATAATTATCACTGGCCTTGAAATCTTTTACACCTAGATAAAATATTAATAACACAAAATGTTATTTTGTGGTAAAAAAGTCGCTACTCAAATGAACAGAATAAAATATAAATATGAAATGAACTTTCAGGCCCATTAACTGAGGTGTCAATCACAGATTCACAAACTTACAAAAATAATACAGTTTTTCGGAGAACTTTTCATGGACGATATTATAATAATAAAACACGTACACGTCTATTTTTAACCCCCGACGCAAAAACGACGGGGTGTTATAAGTTTGACGTGTCTGTGTGTGTGTGTGTGTGTGTGTGTGTGTGTCTGTCTGTGGCATCGTAGCTCCCAAACGGATGAACCGATTTTGATTTAGTTTTTTTTGTTTGAAAGATAAGTTAGTCGGGAGTGTTCTTAGCTATGTTTGATCAAAATCGGTTCAGCCGTCTTAAAGTTATGGGGAATGAAAGTCAGGATCAAAAACCGAATGTAAGTAGATATACTCGAGTGGGGTATCAAATGAAAGGGCATGATTTGTACATTACAAACTGCTAAGTATGATTGAAATCGGTTTAGCCATCTGAAAGTTATAGGGGATAAAAGTCAAGATTAACAACCGAATGTAAGCAGATACCTATGCCCGAGTGGGGTATCAAGTTAATTTGCGTCTTTTGGCTTCGTTTGGATCTTTTTTATTTTTTATCCCTAGTCCCAATATTATTTATTATATTAATGCGTATACTTCTGATATTTAATAGCTATGAAATACCTACTTGTACAAAAGTTTAATAACTAAAGGAAGAACTAGAAAAGGATATAGGTACTTAACTTACTTAATATAAAAAACTGTTAAGGGTTCAGAAATATTATTTAACTGTAAATGAATAATAATTGTTTTTTTTACACCAAATTCAGTATACCTGAATCATAAATAACAAGAAAAAAAAAAGAAATAAAATAAGAAAATTAAAAAGTTACAAAAAGGAGAAAATAAAAAATTAAATTTAAAATTTAAAAAACCCCCGACACAAAATAATAAAAGACTTTTATCCCCCATAACTTTCAGACGGCTGAACCGATTTTGATCAAACATAGCTAAGAACACTCGCGACTAATTCATCTTTCAAATAAAAAAAACTAAATCAAAATCGGTTCATCCGTTTGGGAGCTACGATGCCACAGATAGACACACACACAGACAGACACACAGACACGTCAAACTTATAACACCCCGTCGTTTTTGCGTCGGGGGTTAAAAAGAGAGGAAAGGGTACCGGCGCTCTCTCCATACAAACGTAGTCGACTGTTTCCTCCCTGGATAATGACACTAGCACAAATATTTTTGTTGCATAAAACCTACAACTGCCATGATTATGTCTTGTTTTTTTTTTCATTTTCTAATTATCATAGAAATTAAGATTTGAAAAACAAAAAAAAAACATAGGAGCAATATTCTTAATTTAAGAAGAAGAGCTTTTTAATTATGAATATAAGCAGTATTCTAACAGAAAAGCAACATAATTCTAATATATATAAATTACGTGTCACATTGTTTGTGCGCGATGGACTCCTAAACGACTTAACCGATTTTAATCAAATTTGCACACCGTGTGCAGTTCAAATGTAACATGAGAAAATAAACCGTATGTCAGTAGTTTTTGAGTTTTTTTACGTTCAGACAAACAGACAGACGCGGGAGACCTATAATCTTCTTTTATCGTTATTACTATGACATTTCAAGACAAAACTCTTAAAATTATGAATGAAAAATGTTGAATTCCTTGAACTGAGCTTTTAAAGTTTAAAAAAAACTAAATGAGTCTCAGTAAGGTACCTAAATAACAATTGAAAATACCTAAATGAATTAAAGGTAGACATAAACTGCAGACTTTTGATCGCCCGATTGTTTGCAGACTATCACATTTTAAGGCAAACAAAAAAACGTCTTTAACAATAAACTTAAATCATCAACTGGCAGAAAGATGGCGCTGACTGGAAAATGTATGAATCTTAATAAGCCAAAAAGTTTGGATTAGCAACATTCGTTACCAATTATGACATCCTACATTTGGTATTTGCAAGAAAAATCTTACTCTTCTAATCGATTTTAAAGAAACGTTCGCAAAATGACAATTTCTCAAAATGTCTATTTTTTTAAACAGTGAATAATCGCATTTAAAACACTGACTGTCGCCCGATATTAAGTTTTTAGTTTGTTTTTGCCTGTTAACCCAAATTTATGGCGCCAAGCCTCGGGGGCTTGGCAAATTCAAACGATAAAAATCTAATTTAAAATATAACATAATAAGGACATTAAGGAAATATCTCAGACATATAAATGTCGATCAGTCTGATTTAAAATCAATTTGGAATTTAGGAATAATAATAGATTCTCTTAAAATCAAGATTTTAGTATTTTTTTAATTTCCGGATTACAAGGGAATTTAATACATTTTATTTGTAAGACGAATTTAAAAAAAACCTAATGCTGATTAATTCTCATAACTTAAACAAATGATATACTAACATTAATTTTATATTTTTCAAAATTAGACTGTAGCACTACCCACTAAGTACTTACCAACACAAGAAAACAATAAACAACACACATTATATACTTGAAGTACAGTAATCTTGAGTTTCAAGCGAACATGAATTATAAAAAAGCATACATCCACATCTTACAAAGTAGACCATTGTAGCAAACACCTTAGACTTAGGTCAGACGTGGCCAATAAATATCAAATCGTTCTATTCCCGCCTCAGACATGTATTTATGCTTAGATATTTGTTTGTGGTCTGGTTGTTTCTATGTATTATAAGTATATATTTACAAAAGAAAAGTATATAAGTAGTATATTCGTTGTCTAGCACCCATAACACAAGTCTAGTTACTTAGCTTGGGGCTAGATGGCGATGTGTGGAATGTCCTGCAATATTTATTTAGGTGAATCATAGCAGAATGCCACATCGCAAATGGTCACACTTTCTCAAAGACCATAACCTACTTTGAGATAGGGAATAAACGGGCACCAAGAACGATATAAATCGAATGAATCAATATGGAAAAGATAATCTAAATCTACCTTCAAAATGTTAATACTCTGCTCAATATGAAATCCGAAGTAACGAATACAGATCGGCAAGGCAAAAAAAAAGAAATTAATTGTCAGTAATATTGCATAAGGTTCAAATTTGATTATATTGTTGGATAAGTGAGGACCCTAGCGACCCCCCTCAATTTCAAATAGATTGTAGGAATTCAAGCCGTTAAAAAACAGAATCTTAAATTTCTTTCATTTCAAAGAGGTTCAAATACTTTGATGTCTAACAAGATTTCCAATAAAAGTGATTTGAGATACAAATCTCTCAATAACAATCCTAAAGCTATCGAATCAAGGTAGATATTCTCTTAGCAGAACTATGTCATCAATAACAAGATAGACAAGTTGCAAAATCGACCGTATTTTATAACATTTAAAGGTAATATTAGTTTGAAAAAGTTTTCTACCTTTAATTGAAATAACTGAAAAGGTAAAGATCTCTTCGGTTTCACATTTAGGTCATGAAAAAGAACGAAAAAAACAGTAAAAGGAAAAAAGGAGGTCATAGTACTTTTAACTATTTCCTTATTTTATATTTGTGCGAGTTAAAATTATTTTAAAATGACAGTCATTTTTGAATACGGGATATTTCTCGCAGAGGAGAAATTAATTTAATTATTACAACATTTAAACTTCACCAAAGAATGGGGGATCTAAAGCATGTATTTATAACTAAAGTGCCAATCGAAGTTTTAGAAATACCTACGTCAATAAAATCAAAGATAAAGTTAATAAAATCATAAATAAATTATCTAAACACGAAACGTCCATTTCGCAAAATGTCTCTTTCAATAAATAAACTATTTATATCCTAAAAACTAATAATAATAGACAGATAACTATTAACAACATCAATTCGATCCCCAATAAATGTCTGATAGTAATTGTTACTAGTCTGAAATTTCAGCAATAAATTTAGTCAAAACAAGGGCTATTCATTAAACTGTTAAATTAATAAATTAGAGAATATCATAGCAATGTCATTAATAACAAACTAGGATTGAAATAGGGCCCAAATTAGCAGACTGACATTTTATCGTCACTACTACATATTAAAGAGAGGAAAGATTTGTTTGTTTGTAACGAATTGGCTCCAAAACTATAGAATGCATTTTGATGAAACTTGGTATTAAGATACATTGAATTCCTGGGAGTAATATTGGTGACTTTTTATCCCAATATTCCCACAGGATCGGGAATTACGCGGACTGCTACTAGTTAATATATGGTGTTATGGCAATTTTGTGGTCATCCTGTGGTAATTTTAAACACTCTTGCACACTGCGGTTTTATTCGTTTAATTCCCGATCTCGCGAAAATACCTGGATAAAAATAAGCTATATTTTATTTAAAGAATCTACCAACTTGCTATTCGCAATCGGTAGAAGTTTTTGCCCGAACGAACCTAAAAAGACTAACGATACGTTACGTTAGTTTGTTTTAGTAGGAAGAGGTTTTTCATTCTTTTGACAAAGTGAGAATTTGTCGAACTGCGACTAAGTCAGTTTATTGAAAGAACATTCATATTTATTTCAAGAAATGTTTAAGTTGCGTACCATTATTTTCTAGTATTTGTTGTTATAGCGGCAATAGAAGTATATAATCTGTGAAAATTTCAACTGTCTAGCTATCAAAGTTCATGAGATACAGCCTGGTGACAGACAGACATACAGCGAAGTCTTAGTAATAGTGTACTGTATTAACCCTTTGGGTACCGTACCCTAACAAGGAACGTGTTTAGAAACACAATTTCAAAATGTCCAAGTTATGAGCATTTCTCTTTTGTCTGACAAAATAAGAGTTTAATAACACTTATTACTTCAACTAGGGGGCGTAACCTTACAAAAATAACATGCCTCTAGACAAATCGATCGGGGACATTAACAACTCAAATACATACCTTTATCCATCAGACAGATTAATATTTTGTGTCTGATCGATGTTGCTAAGCAACAGTCTAAATACATTTGAAGTAAACAGAACGTAACGTTCCGGCAATGAATCTTACATGTCCAGTAGGACCAAATGCGAATGTGACCAACTGCGTAAGAGCCAAAAGCGAACGATCTGCGAATGCGGCTATATTCAATAAATAGATAACAAGTTTATATCCACAATAATTTTAAATTCATTTATTTCGGGCTTTATGGCCGTTAGCTGTTAGTAATCTTTACATATAAAATGCTTTGTCCTGACTGACTGACGGATCAACGCACAGCATAAACAGCAAATCGTAGAGACCTGAAACTTGGAAGGTGTGTTCTTTGTATGACGTAGGCATCCGATAAGAAAGGATTTTGCGAAATTCTACCCCTTAGGGTGTGAAAAAGGGGGGCAAAGTTTGTATGGAACAATGTGATTCCTTGGTCCATTTTCCGAAATTCTACCCCTTAAGGTGTGAAACGGGGGGGCAAAGTTTCTATGGGACAACGTGATTCCTTGGTCCATTTTCCGAAATTCTACCCCTTAGGAGTTGAAAAAGGGGGGCAAAGTTTGTATGGGACAACGTGATTCTTTGGTCGACTTGTACGCGAACGAAGTCGCGGGCAAAAGCTAGTACTACAATAAAACCGACGACATAATGATCAGTAAAGAAGTTGTCATAAACGTAGATTAGACGAATCGATACATGACAGTTGGAACGATAAAATATGAAATATGTTGTTAATGGTAGCTAATAGGTTTACAATAACCATACAGTATTTTTTAAACATTTTAATTGTTTTATTTTTGCAAAATAAATAATTTTCGATTTGTCAGTTGATAACAAGACACTAAACGCAACGGCCACGAGTGTGACGTCACAGCCACCTACATTAGTATCATTAGTACATTTTACCAGAAAAAATATAAAACCTACATGGAGTGAGCTTTCCAATATAAATAAATAAATTTATTATTATTCAACAATATGACCTGTGACATCATCGACTGATTTCGAGCTAAAAATTCAAATAACTGAAGTAAAATGCATTCTTTTCAATTAATTAACGTTCTTTTGAAAAATTAAAAGCACAAACATTTGCAACTTTTAAAATACTTGCCTACTAGAAAACTTTTAAGGAGCCACATTCTTTTATCAGCAGTCAGCAGTAGCATATCTTGTCTTAGAAAACCACGAATTTAAGACTTTAAAAGGACAACCTGCAAATGCGACCAATTGCGAATGGCAATTTATAATCAGTCAGCAGTACCTTTGAATTCCAGATTAAGTAAATTTCGTAATTGAAAATTTAAAGGACAACCTGTGAATGCGACCATTTGCGAATGGCACTATCTGAGAATAGGATATTCTGTCACAAATATCATAAACAAATTTTATACCAATAAAATCCATCGGAAGCAAAAGAGCAGCCTGTTACGAAAATAGCGTGACTGTGCATCGTGAATCAAATCTATTTAAATGATAACTTCTGCCTTTTTATTTAAGTTGATAATAAGTAAAACTTAAGGAATGTCTCATGAAGGCCTCATGAAACGAGTCATATATCAAAAGAATGGTGGTTTCAAGAGGAACATTTTATTGTATGACCACTTTTTCAAATTAGCTGTGAGATCGGAGATATAGGTCATTAAAGGTAGGCGGTCGTTTCACTTGCGAGTTTTCTTCGTACACCGCTAGGGAATATTAACGCCTGAATAGAATCAGATGTGGCCATCGTATAGCAATGAGTTATATATCAAATGGTAGGTCGTTTCAAAAGTAATAATTCGATGTATGATGACTTTTAAGAATATTTTTATTTTTAGAGTTATAGGCCATTTATGTTAATTAGTAGATGTCGGTGACTAATGTCTTCCCTTGTACAATGCAGATGCTTGGTTAGAAGCAGATGTTGCCCTCCTCATGAAACGAGTCATATATTAAATGAAAGGTGGTTTTAAGAGAAACATTTTATTGTATGACCACTTTATCAAAATAGTTGTGAATTCGGAGTTGTAGGTCAATAATGGTAGGTGGTCGTTTATGCTAAGTAGTAGATGTTGGTGACTAATGTCTTCTCTTGTGCAATGCAGATGCTTGGTTAGAAGCAGATGTTGCCCTCCTCATGAAACGAGTCGCATATTAAATGAAAGGTGATTTTAAGAGAAACATTTTATTGTATGACCACTTTTTCAAAATAGTTGTGAATTCGGAGTTGTAGGTCAATAATGGTAGGTGGTCGTTTATGCTAAGTAGTAGATGTTGGTGACTAATGTCTTCCCTTGTGCAATGCAGATGCTTGGTTAGAAGCAGATGTTACCCTCCTCATGAAACGAGTCGCATATTAAATGAAAGGTGGTTTTAAGAGTAACATTTTATTGTATGACCACTTTTTCAAAATAGTTGTGAATTCGGAGTTATAGGTCAATAATGGTAGGTGGTCGTTTATGCTAAGTAGTAGATGTTGGTGACTAATGTCTTCTCTTGTGCAATGCAGATGCTTGGTTAGAAGCAGATGTTGCTCTCCTCATGAAACGAGTCATATATCAAATGAAAGGTGGTTTCAAGAGAAACATTTTATTGTATGACTACATTCAAATTCTATTTGAAACTAGCTGTCCCGGGCAAACGTTGTTTTGCCATATAAAAAAAAACTAAATCAAAATCGGTTCAGCCGTTCGGGAGCTACGATGCCACAGACAGACACACACACACACAGACACGTTAAACTTATAACACCCCGTCGTTTTTGCGTCGGGGGTTAAAAATCATACAAATCGGTTCAGCCGTTTAGGTGTAGTTTGGCAACTAACACCGCGGCACGATTGACATCAATATTTATACGTCACTCAATTGTTTTGCCTTCCCGGCACCTCTCCATTAAAACTTGAACTTTATGTTATGGTATTAAAGTTCTTATTGACTTGTATTATTACGAATCGTTTGTATGGTATGCAGTATAGAAAAGTGTTGTTTTTAGACATTTTTAGGCAATTTTTTAAATTTTTCTCTCCTTAAGAACCATCCTCGTACCATATGGAATATTCTAAAAAAAGAATTGGCCAAATTGGTCCAGGCGTTGTTGAGTTATGCGCTTACCAACACATTTTGCGATTCATTTTTATATATAAGATAGTAGTGGTTTCGGAGTTAAAGATCGTTAAAGGTTCTTAAGTAAGTGTTCGGTTGTTTTATAAATTGTTGACTATGTCTGTCGTGATTTGGTCATCACCATTTAACACTATTTAGTGACACAACAGGCTGATAGAAAGCATGAAGCTTATTGTAACCGACGTATAGGTTATGATACCTAGGTTAGATTATAAATAGGCTCAATATGGTCTCCCGATACACAACCGACAAAGCATAACCGTCAATGTCCTGGAAACAAATAAAAAAAGAATGCTCACGTCTCGTGACGGGTCTTGTGCAATAGGTAATAATGCTACCACATGCTCAGCCTTCCTACGAGTACATATAGTGCGTTTTTATTGTAACTGCAATAATATCTATTACGATTATCCTGTTTGGGAACTATCTATCTTTAAAAAAATATATACTTTTCATTACTCATACTCCAAAAGTACTAAAGGTGCCTGACGAGCGTGTTGAAAGTAAAACTTTCAACCCTAGGGAAAATCGCTTTCACTGACAGCTGTCATGTCAAATTATGGCTTCGCACGGCTTAGCCAGTATCAGTATCATTACACATTGGGAACTTCAAAAACCTAACCTTTTTGCTTTAGGTAACACCAAAAAACAACCATTATGACTTCGCATGACTCATGCATACTGCCAGAGTTTATTACTTAGTAGGTTTTTTCTCAGTAATACAATTCAAGTAGATATATTTAGTTCAAGATATCTTGTTTAACAAAATAAATATTATAAAGACGATAATGGTCAAAGCGACGTATGACCATGTTGCGACGCCTGCGCCCTGTTGTGATGTTGCTGCTGGCTTTTTGCGACCGTCCGGTTAGTGTCGTTCCTTGAGTAAAAAAAAACTGGCAGGAAATGCTTGCATTTTTAACTATTTTAAACGTTTTAATTAGTATTAGTTTTCGTTATTTTATTATCTTTTTGTGTTAAGTTTAATGTGGTTTTTTAATTTATGATTGCGTATTTTGTGTAATAGTACATTGTTACCCTAGGTGTGAAAGTCACTCTTTGAGTCCCGAGACGGAGTCGAGGGACTAAATGAGTCTTTCACCCGAGGTAAACATTGTGCTTTTCATTACGAACAATACATAAAATTCTTCCTAACAACGAGAGTGAATTAGAGATTCCATACTACCTGATCCTCTTACAAGGTTGAAACAAAAGAAGTTATACATTAAGCAGTGTTTCTTTTAGGTTTTTGTTGTATTCAATACTCAAATGCGTCGGTACCGAAGAGATTTTTATTAATGAGTTAATCCAACACTGGGAAATGACGCAAAATCCGTAGATTTAAATTACAGTTTTTTAACACGGTTTGTCTAGAAAATGTTCTTTACACAAAATACACAATCATACATGTAAAACCAGATTAAACTTAACACAAAAACATAATGAAATAACAACATATAATACTAATTAAAACGTTTAAAATAGTTTGGAAATGCTAGCATATCCCGCTAGTTTTTTTTTTACTCAAGGAACGACACTGACGACACGGTCGCATAAAGCCACATCAACAACATCTCGACAGGGCGCGGGCGGCGGCGCGGCATGGTCATACGTCGCTTTGACCATTTTCGTATACATTTATTTTATCAAATAAGATATTATTATCTTGAACTAAATATACGTACTTGAATTCGATTACTGAGAAAAACCTACTAAGTACTAAACTCTGGCAGTATGCATAAGCTGTGCGAAGCCATAATTGTTATTCTTTGGTGTTACCTAAAGCAAGGAGGTTAGGTTTTTGAAGTTCCTAATGCGTAATGATACTAATACTGGCTACATGCACATTGCACAAGCCGGATGAAGCCATAATTTTATATGACAGCTGTCAGTGAAAGCGATTTTCCCTAGGACTGGAAGTTTTTTTTTCTACACACTCTTCAGGTACATTTGGACCTACTTTCGGAGTATGAGTAATGAAAATTATATTTTCTCGACAAACCGTGTTACAAAAATTGTAATTTAAATCTACGGACTTCGCGTCATTTACTAGTGTTGGATTAACGAATTAATAAAAATCTTTTCGGTAAGTACCGAGTTACCGACGTATTTGAGTATTGAAAATAAATAGCAAAAACCAAAAAAACACTATAATGTAAAACCTCTTTGGTCCTAACCTTGAAAGAGGATCAGGTAGTATGGAATCTCTCATTCACTCTCGTTTTTAGGAAGAATTTGATATATTATTCGTAATGAAAAGCACAGTGTTTACCTCGGGTAAAATACTCATTTAGTCCCTCGAACTATTAGCCAAACTCCGTCTCGGGACTAAATGAGTCACTTTTACCCCTAGGGTAACAATGTAATATTTTAACTCGATATTCCCATGGATCGGTACTTACGTTGCTGCAACCATGAATCGTCGTTATCAATTTCATTGAGCGAAATAATTCTCAAGTTTTATTCCTTTCGACTCCCGCTTATGGGGACCGTAAGGAAAAATCTTTCAACCTCCACTCAATAACAAAGTACGGGGGGTTCAACTATTCTGTCCAACGGGACTCTGCACAGTCCCGTGGTCCAACTATTTGAAAACTTAAACCACGACCCATAGTTGGAAGCCCAAGTGTGCGGTAATTCAACGCGGAGCGTTGATACAGAATTAATGAAATAGAGGATTATTATATTCGACTCCCGCTTAATGGACCCCATGGTTGGACCACCACTTTGCCCCTTTATTATTGAATGAAGCGCCTTAAGCGCCCCCTGAAGCGGGAGTCAAAAGGAATAACCGTTGAGAATTGTAATTCCTCTCAATAAAATTGATAACGACGATTCATGGTTGCAACAGCGTAAGTCCCTATCCAGTGGGAATATTGAGTTAAAAAGTATATTTTGTGTTAATCTAGGTCTCCAGCAATTTCCATACCGAGTTTCATCGCAATCGGTTTAGTCGATTAGGGCCCAAGCCTAGTCCCCGAACAGGAAATCGGAATAGATATTATTGCAGTAACAATAGAAACGCACGATAGGTACTCGTAGGAAGGTAGAGCATGTGGTAGCATTATTACCTATTGTACAAGACCCGTCACGAGACGTGAAGATTCTTTTTTTATTTGTTTGCAGGACATTGACGGTTATGCTTTGTCGGTTGTGTATCGGGAGACCATATTGAGCCTATTTATAATCTAACCTAGGTATCATAACCTATACGTCGGTTACGATAAGCTTCATGCTTTTAATCAGCCTGCTGTGTCACTAAATAGTGTTAAATGGTGATGACTAAATCACGACAGACATAGACAACAATTTCTAAAACAACCGAACACTTACTTAAGAACATTTAACGATCTTTAACTCCGAAACCACTACTATTTTAAATAGAATTTGAATGTAGTCATGCAATAAAATGTTTTTCTTAAAACCACCTTTCATTTAATATATGACTCGTTTCATGAGGAGGGCAACATCTGCTTCTAACCAAGCATCTGCATTGCACAAGAGAAGACATTAGTCACCAACATCTACTACTTAGCATAAACGACCACCTACCATTATTGACCTATAACTCCGAATTCACAACTATTTACAAAAAGTGGTCATACAATAAAATGTTACTCTTAAAACCACCTTTCATTTAATATGCGACTCGTTTCATGAGGAGGGTAACATCTGCTTCTAACCAAGCATCTGCATTGCACAAGGGAAGACATTAGTCACCAACATCTACTACTTAGCATAAACGACCACCTACCATTATTGACCTGCAACTCCGAATTCACAACTATTTTGAAAAAGTGGTCATACAATAAAATGTTTCTCTTAAAACCACCTTTCATTTAATATGCGACTCGTTTCATGAGGAGGGCAACATCTGCTTATAACCAAGCATCTGCATTGCACAAGAGAAGACATTAGTCACCAACATCTACTACTTAGCATAAACGACCACCTACCATTATTGACCTATAACTCCGAATTCACAACTATTTTGAAAAAGTGGTCATACAATAAAATGTTACTCTTAAAACCACCTTTCATTTAATATGCGACTCGTTTCATGAGGAGGGTAACATCTGCTTCTAACCAAGCATCTGCATTGCACAAGGGAAGACATTAGTCACCAACATCTACTACTTAGCATAAACGACCACCTACCATTATTGACCTGCAACTCCGAATTCACAACTATTTTGAAAAAGTGGTCATACAATAAAATGTTTCTCTTAAAACCACCTTTCATTTAATATGCGACTCGTTTCATGAGGAGGGCAACATCTGCTTCTAACCAAGCATCTGCATTGCACAAGAGAAGACATTAGTCACCAACATCTACTACTTAGCATAAACGACCACCTGCCATTATTGACCTACAACTCCGAATTCACAACTATGTTGATAAAGTGGTCATACAATAAAATGTTTCTCTTACAACCACCTTTCATTTAATATATGACTCGTTTC
Source organism: Idaea aversata (assembly GCA_907269075.1). Classification (NCBI taxonomy): domain Eukaryota; kingdom Metazoa; phylum Arthropoda; class Insecta; order Lepidoptera; family Geometridae; genus Idaea; species Idaea aversata. The sequence goes on from OU026109.1 coordinate 1,838,163, forward strand.
ATGAGGAGGGCAACATCTGCTTCTAACCAAGCATCTCCATTGCACAAGGGAAGACATTAGTCACCGACATCTACTAATTAACATAAATGGCCTATAACTCTAAAAATAAAAATATTCTTAAAAGTCATCATACATCGAATTATTACTTTTGAAATAACTTATCATTTGATTTTTGACTCATTGCTATACGATGGGTACATCTGATTCTATTCAGGCTTTAATACTCCCTAGCGGTGTACGGAGAAAACTCTCAAGCGAAACGACCACCTACCGTTAATGACCTATAACTCCGAACCCACAATTATTTTGAAAAATGATCATACAATAAAATGTTTCTCTTGAAACCACCTTTCATTTGATATATGACTCGTTTCATGAGGAGAGCAACATCTGGTTCTAACCAAGCGTTTGCATTGCACAAGGAATCACCTTAGTAACCTATACCTACTACTTAGCATAAACGGCCTATAACTCTAAAAATAAAAATAATTTTTAAAAGTCGTCATATACTGAATTATTCCTCTTGAAACGACCTATCATTTGATATATAATTCATTGCTATACGATGGTCACATCTGATTCTATTCAGGCGTTAATATTCTCTAGCGGTGTACGGAGAAAACTCGCAAGTGAAACGACCGCCTACCTTTAATGACCTATATCTCCGATCTCACAGCTAATTTGAAAAAGTGGTCATACAATAAAATGTTCCTCTTGAAACCACCATTCTTTTGATATATGACTCGTTTCATGAGGCCTTCAGGCCCAGAAAAAACATTCTCCTTTAAGAAATATAAGTTTCTTGAAAAAAAAAAATATGTTACACATATTTAATGAACCCCGACAGATAAGGAAAATTGCATATAACTTTTGAACGGCTGAACCGATTTTGATCAAACATAGCTTAAAACACAACCGACGAATTCAACTTTCAAACAAAACAATATATAAAATAAAAATCGGTTCATCCGCTCGGGAGCTACGACGCCACACAGACACGTCAAACTTATAAGACCAACTCTTTTTCGTCGGATGTTAAAAATGACTCTGTTAAAAATGGATTTGTAACGTTATTTTGTACTTTACATTTCATTTATTGGCTTAGTAGATAATTGCTCTATTCGCAAAATCCAATTTTAAAATAAGGCATTCTGAGAATATATCCGAAAATGAATAGGAATAATTATACAAATAATGAATACATACTAAGTCATTTTAACGAAAAACTTAATTTTTAAATTTGGCGGGCATCCGGCACGAATCTGCTTTCCCCTTAAGAACAGGCCTAAATTTAAAAAAATTAGGCTAAGTGCTTAATTAGACATTATCGACTCATTACCTAATAAAGGGAGACAACAAGGCCACAAAAATGACAGTAAATAAAATGGGACATTTCAAACGTTGCGTGACGAACCGACAGACGACCCTAATGAATTATCTAAGTCGAAATGACATAGTTTTAGCTGTTGCCCGCGACTTCGTACGCGTTGTCGTTTTGTTTTAATAAAACCTTCCTCTTGAATCACTATATTAAAAAAACCGCCTTAGAATCCGTTGCGTAGTTTTAAAGTTCTAAGCATACATAGGGACAGACAGACGACGAGGAGCGGCTTTGTTTTATATACTACTAGCGACCCGCCCCGGCTTCGCACGGCTATATTATGCATATATTATACATATAAACCTTCCTCTTGAATCACTCTATCTAATAAAAAAACCGCATCAAAATCCGTTGCGTAGTTTTAAAGATTTAAGCATACAAAGGGATATAGGGACATAGGGACAGAGAAATCGACTTTGTTTTATACTATGTAGTGATAGTGTTACTACTAGCTGCGCCCGCGGTTTCACCCGCGTACGACCAAGTAATACGAGAAGGCGCAATACGAGTGAGGAGAAATGTTTAATTTTATCTTTGTTGATGGTTGTTTAATAATTAAATACCTAGTTATCGAGTACCTATTTATGTGAAGAATGAAAGTGTCATGACAAACCTATATAGATTTTTTGGCACTCCTAAGAATAAGCAATGTAAACACTTTATCACTACATAGTATAAAACAAAGTCGCTTTCTCTGTCCCTATATCCCTATGTATGCTTAAATCTTTAAAACTACGCAACGGATTTTGATGCGGTTTTTTTTAATAGATAGAGTGATTCAAGAGGAAGATTTTTGTGTATAATATATGCATAATATAGCCGTGCGAAGTCGGGACGGGTCGCTAGTTAATTTAATAAAAAAACCTTCCACTTGAATCAATATATCAAAAAAAACTTGAGAGGTGTCAAGGGACACCTGGATGGAACGAAGTTCCTTTCGATTAATTAGTGAAGGAATTGTAATTTTTTTTTTTTTGTAAATAATCGTCGCGACATCACTCTGTTCAATGCGAAACAGAAAGACGAAACGAAAATAACTTGTTTGCTTTCTATGAGAGACAGAGAGAGACAGACAGAGAAACACGCGCACGCCGCACGGCTTACAACTATAGCAAAAAGTGTCGTTACAACTTTTGGTCTTAAAATTTTCCGTCTAGCCCCCTTTCTCAACGCGCGATAAGGAACTTTCGTTCCAAAAACCATATCAGAATCCGTTGCGTAGTTTTAAAGATCTAAGCATACATAGGGACAGACAGACTGAGGGAAGTATTTGTTTAATACTATGTAGTAAAGTGACTGGTAGCGCTCCTCAGATTTACTTGCCTAAAGGGAATGGAATCAGTTGCCTGCGTCTATCTTTCTTGACGTGTACAATTTGGGGGTTTTCAAGTCCCGAGTGAATAGGTATCTTCTAGGAAGGCGTGTTACATCTTAGGCCGCATCTTCACCTACCATCAGGCAGGTGTGATAGTGCGTAAAGGGAATGGAATCAGTTGCCTGCGTCTGTCTTTCCTGACGTGTACAATTTGTGTGTCTTCAAGTCGCGAGTGAATAGGTATCTTCTAGGAAGGCGTGTAACATCTTAGGCCGCATCGTCACCTACCATCAGGCAGGTGTGATAGTGGTCAAACGTTAACCTATCATTGGTAAAAAAAAAAGTCCCGATCCCGTGAAAATTATCAGTATTAAAAGTAACATAAGTTATTTCAAATGAATTTATGTAAAGTTTAAAGCAAATGAATAAATACTGCAGGATATTCCACACATCGCCATCTAGCACCAAGTTAAGTAACTAGACTTGTGTTATTGGTGCTAGACAACGGATATACTAGTTATATACTTTTTACAAATATATATTTACTAGCTGCGCCCCGCGGTTTCACCCGCGCAAGTCTCGATCCCGTGGGAATATCGGGATAAAAAGTAACCTATGTGTTAATCCAGGTCTCCAGCTATCTAGATACCGAGTTTCATCGCAATCGGTCCAGTAGTTTTTGCGTGAAGGAGTAACAAACATACATACACACACACACACACACACACACACACAAACTTTCACATTTATAATATTAGTAGGATAATACATAGAAACAACCAGACCACAGACAAATATCTAAGCATAAATACATGTCTGAGGCGGGAATCGAACCCTGTGTTTGGCAGTCCGGCATGGTGCCAACTGGGTCGTCTTCAACTTATTAATTTATCATTATTAGAATAAAAAACTTTCTAATAATAGTAATTTAAGAACTCTACGGTAGCTCTGTGTAATTCTGTTGCCAAATCTACATGTTCAGACAGACAGACGTAAGAAGAGGGTAGACTTTGTTTATAATATCTTAGTAATTAGTAATGGGCGATTTGGCATTAGATAAGTTATTACGTTGCCATGCGATTGCCAAGTCAATGTATTTATTATACAAATAAAGATGTCTTAAACTAATAGTCAGTAAATGTTTGGACGTAAATTAGGGAACAATTTATGGCTAATACGTGTTTCCATACTAACTAAAATTAATTTAAATACAGTCACATTACAAATTAGCTGAACCCCACGCACAGTGTTTGATAGGCCTCAAAAAATTTCCCTATGCTTTTTATCGCTTAGATATATCGAGAAATGCATTTTAAATGCCAGAGTAGAACACCCGCGTGTCAATTTCAAATACTTTTTTTTTTATAAAAAATAATTTATAATTCGTGAGAAAAAAGACTAATTAGATTCTGTAAGCAAATCTGATCAAGATATTTTTTTTTTTCATTAATGCAGTTTGATATAGGATCTTTAGGCGCATATTTTCTAGTTTTTAATTTTGTAAAATCACCTCTGGTTACAGAGTTATTAATTTTTTTAAGATTATAGATTTTATTTTTTTTCTCCCAAAAAACTCAAAAGCTCGGTTTGTGACTGACATTGAAAAATTGCTCATAACTAGGGCTACCATTGGTAAAAAAATCACGTTCCACTATCGCGGCGTTTAACGAGCAATCGAATTTAAAAGTATAGCGTTAGGGTGTTTTTAAACTTGACCTTTCATTTTAGTCAGAATTGATTACAACTATTATATTATTGATTACTGATTACAAATTACAATTATTGATTACAAATATTTTATTAGTTTGACCTTAAGTGACAAGCAAATGTGTACCATTTGACCTTTATATGTAACTTCCTAGGGGATTCCATTTGGAATTTTAATTTTTAATAAATGTGTGAAGGTAGTTTAATTAATTCATTTAATATTAGTAGGATACGAAGTAGAAAGTAGGATAGGATATAAGTTTATAACGTCTGCTTATTCTGTGTTTGTTTTTGATCCAATATATGAGATACTTATGTAAAAAATAATAAAAAGTATGTAACTCCCAAACGCCGCGATAGTGGAACGTGATTTTTTTTACCAATGGTAGCCCTAGTTATGAGCAATTTTTCAATGTCAGTCACAAACCGAGCTTTTGAGTTTTTTGGGAGAAAAAAAACAAAATCCATAATCTTAAAAAAATTAATAACTCTGTAACCAGAGGTGATTTTACAAAATTAAAAACTAGAAAATATGCGCCTAAAGATCCTATATCAAACTGCATTAATGAAAAAAAAATTTCTTGATCAGATTGGCTTACAGAATCTAATTAGTCTTTTTTCTCACGAATTATAAATTATTTTATATAAAAAAAAGTATTTGAAATTGACACGCGGGTGTTCTACTCTGGCATTTAAAATGCATTTCTTGATACGAGTATATCTAAGCGATAAAAAGCATAGGGAAATTTTTTGAGGCCTATCAAACACTGTGCCACGTGACCTAGAGTTCACTTGCAAATCTGTAAGGTTGCTAAGTAATGTTACCTGATTCTGGTTTTTTTTAACAATATACAACATAACTTTTTAGCTACAATTAACCATCGTTGAATTATTTTACATTGAAAACCCAAAAAAATGCATTTTATAGAGATCCGTTTAACCACTTTTAAGATATTACTACAGAAAAAATATAAAGATATAATAATAAATATAATAAAATATTTTTTTTTTGACACAGTTTTGGCATCAAAAAACATAGAGAAAGGATTTTTTTTTTAATGGCGGATATTTCGGACACCTAGATACTTTAATTTATCTGAACTGACATAGTGTCCTCTGATCGTCCGCTTATCCATTCATTACCGGACACCCAATATATTTACAAAAGAAAAGTATATAAGTAGTCTATCCGTTGTCTAGCATTCATAACACAAGTGTAGTTGGGACTTAGCTTGGGGCTAGATGGCGATGTGTGGAATGTCCTGCAATATTTATTTATTTTATTCTATACTACGCTCGAGACGTTTACACGTACCCCACTGCGGCTACGTCCCATACAACCTACCCTAAATATTTTACAAGGGATATACTTTACCTAACTGTATTACATACAAGGCGATTTTTAAAAGGTCTGAATATATTAAAATAAACACCCCGTATTTATTTTGAAGTTTACGTAAAAAGGTAAAAGTAAATAAAACACATAAGTAACAGAAATAGCCACTAAGTGAATGAGCTCTTTGCACGTGTACCGAGAGACTTTAATGCAAATAATATGTACAGTCGAGTGCCAAAAGTGCAGACCAACTGTAGAGTTCTAAATTTTTTTTGAAGACTTTATGGTCATGCTTCAGTTTTGGCAGTTTTTCTGCTAAGGTGTGTGTGACTCCATGAGTTTATTGTGCTATATAGTTTATAGGATGTGTGCCTTCGGAACGCGCCCACCAATGAGAAGAAGTCATTGGTGGGCGCGTTCCGAAGGCACACATCCTAACTTAGTTTTTAAGACGTCTCTATGTACAAATGTATTAAGCATCCAAATGAATAAAAAAAATTAACTTTGACTCTTTGAGACAGCACAAGGCTCTTTTGACATTTACTTTCTTGTTTATATTTTCTTACTACTGAAGAATCTACTTGTTTTTCTTTATTTGTCTCGTATACCTTTTGCCTGAATAAATCTTTATCAATCTTATCTATCTAACATTTGTGAATCAAGTAGCATACATAAATATTCGATTTATGTATAAAACGTTGAAAAAACAGCTAGATTTCACTTTCGGAACACTCGCTCTAAACAACTAAACTGCACCGCATGGCGGGCGATAGTCACTTAGTCACGTTACCAATTACGTTGAAATTAACATGTAAGCGCCATGAAATTCTTGGCGCTTACGACGTTTGGGTCGCGAGAAAAATATACTCTTAAGGTTCTGCTGGTCGATCGTGTTTTCCATACAAATTAATTTAGAGTGTTATCCATTTATTCTTTATGTAATTTTAAAAAACCCGAAACGACGAAATAGACAAATTATGCTCGGTTTTGTACTCTTAGATTAGCAAAGTAGTTATATAAGTACACATGTAGTCCACACATCGGTGTCGCCATCTTCACTGAATAGTTGAGAGTCTTTTTAATTTTAATTTTTGTACTTCCTGTCTCACCCCACTCTGGCAACACTGCGTCGGTCGGCCATCATTAAGTTCAGAGTACCTGTGCCTGTCTTGTTGATATTTTGACAAACCTGGGGAGTTATGGGTAGGGTGGGATGCTAATCTAATTCGTACAAAACCTTCGCATAATTATGATAGAACTTCACTTAGGGTAAGTTCGTTTAATCACTAATTATGCTCGGTTTTGTACTCTTAGATTAGCAAAGTAGTTATATAAGTACACATGTAGATGTTGAGAGCATTTTTATTGAAAAATATCAACACAAAATATATTATTTCCAAAATCATCTTAATTGTTATTTATTAATTATACATTTTGCAAAATGCGTCTGGCAAAAGAATCAGCTTGATCATCACTATCAGCTACATTTCTATTGTAAAATTTCCCAAAAGTTTTGTAATTAGACCAACCTGCTGTTTTTCTAATCAAGTCTAAATTTACGCCAAGTTTACATGCTTTTGAAGTAGATGCATGTCTGGTGCTATGTGCACTAAAAACTGACACATCTATGCCACAAACACTTATGGTGTTTTTAATCCAACGGCTAAGAGTTTGAGGGGTAATCGTTTTATACGGCTTTTTAAAACTGATGAAAAGATTGTTATCCGTTCTTAATGTTTTTGTTAGATTTAGGTAACAAATTAAAGTCTTGGCAGGGCAAATTTCGGGTCTTTCGTTAAAGAAAGGCAAAATCAGTTCGGGCTGTGTTGATCCAAGACGGGAAGTCTTGATTAAGTCTGGAATCTTAATACGAATTTCGGTATTTAAAATATCTATATTGATGATTTTAATTTTGCAAAGGGTTTGAGCCCTATGAGCTGTTGTTAGGGCAAGCAACGTTGCCAATTTCTTTGATAATTTTTCTAAATTTAAGTTTTCATTTGGGGACCAGGTAGCTAGGGCATTTAATACAATAGAGGTATCCCAAGTAGAATTGTATTTCGGTAATGGAGGTCGAAGTCTGAATATACCCTTAAACAAGCGTTTAATGCAATCATCATTAACGAGGGCTTGTCCGAGAATGAGGGATAATGCTGACCTGCAGCTATTTAAGGTTCCGTATTGAGCACCTGCCTCATACAATTGGGTCAAAAAGGTAATTACTGTCGAAACTGAACCCTCGTACAAGTCTACATTATTGCTACTGCAGAACAGATGCCACTTTTTAAGGCAACAATCATATTGTTTAAGGGAAGATTCTGATAGAGAGGCTAAAATGATTGGTATTGAGCATAAGGGTACATTTCTTCTTATGAGTGACGTCCTGATAATATGCCGACAACCAGAGTAGTTTTCTGATGAACATCTCGGTTGCTGGAATGGGAAAAAATCAAATTTTTAGAAGGTTTTAGAATTAAGGGTTGACACACAAGAAGACTTGTAAATAATGGATACCATGGTTGTGTAGGCCATAGTGGTACTACCATAATTCCCTTAGCCTGATCCTCTATAATTTTTCTTAATGATTTTAGAATTATTGCAAACGGAGGAAAGCTATAGAAATAGAAGGCAGACCACGATATCGTATAGGCATCTATAGCATGTGCGTCGGGGTCTCTGTGCCAGGATATATACTTTGTACACTTCTTATTAACCCTGCTTGCAAACAAGTCAATATCGGGGACTCCGAAATGTTTTATAATTTCTTGGAATGCATCATCTGACAGTTCCCATTCTATGTCTGGGTGTACACGTCGTGATTCTGCATCCGCGACCTTATTATCAACCGATCTTATGTATGATGCGTAAACAACTATATTGCGGTCTTCACACCATTCCCATAATTGTCTTGTTACATTAGTTAGATGGGGAAACTGGACACCACCCATACGATTTATATATGAAATAGCTGTCGTATTATCTATTCGTAGGAGAATTTGACAGTTATTTAGTGATTTAGCAAAAACCTTTAAACTAAGGAAAGCAGCCAGAATTTCTAAGTAATTAATGTGACGCGAGCGTTCACTTTCTGTCCAGAGACCGCTTGACCGTTCCTCACCACAAGCTGCACCCCATCCCGTAGTTGAGGCATCACTGTATATTTCTACATCAAATTTATTCAATTTGATTTTACAGGTAGGGTCTTTCATAGCTTTAGCCCACCATTCGAGATCGGGTGCAACCGAAGGAGGTATGGTCATGTACTTGTCATAATTATCATCATTTATTAAGTTTAAGTACTTGCAACGCTCAAGTTCTTTTGTGTAGAGCCAGCCGTATTCCACGGCTGGGCAGACAGAGGTGAGAAGTCCTGCTAAACGAGCGACTTCTCTAACTTTACAACGGTCCCTATTTCTAAATTTATTAATCTCAGTTATAATTTTATTAATCTTTTCTCTAGGTAAAGTTACCTGAAAATATTTGGAATCAATGATGAAACCCAAAAATTTGCATTTAGTATTTGGAATCAATGTACTCTTATCTATGTTAATTATAAAGCCTAAAGATTCTAAGAGATTGGTGGTGTCAGCCAAGTTCTTTAAACAAGAATTATAGGAATTAGAAATAAGTAATGTATCATCAAGATAAATTGTTGATAAATGACCGCAAGATCTTAATAAACTAAAGACTGGTTTCATAATTTTTGTGAAAACAGAAGGTGCTGTATTTAAACCGAAAGGTAGGACATTAAATTGGTAAAGTTTTTTATCAAAATTGAAGCGAAGGTACTTCTTGGAATTTGCATGAATGCTAATTAAAAAATATGCATCTTTTAAATCAATTGTTGCCATTAGACAATCCTTGGATATGAGTTTTAATGCTGTGCGCATATCTTCAAGTTTGAAATGTTTTGGCTCAATAGATTTATTTAATGTTTTTAAATTTAATATAAATCTAGGCTTGCCATTTGATTTTGGTACCAAAAAAATAGGTGATAGGAATTGGCCTTGACAAGGTACACATTCTTCAATAGCACCTATTTTTAAAAGATCGTGAATAGAACCCTTAAGTTGAGCTTTCTCGGAGGGAGAGTATATTTTTTCATTGGGGCTATAAAGCTGAGTTACATTCCTTGTGAAGGGAATCTCGTAACCGTCTATCCACGATAACAGTTTTTTATCGTGAGTTATTAGACCCCATTGTTTTTTAAAGTAGGATAATCTACCTGCATATTTTACCATGTTTAACGGCGGCTGCTGCGTGTGGCTGGACGCGACGACTTCTTCGAGGAGTTGTCTTGCCGAGGCTTGAAGGCAGGCAGGTCCCTGGTCCTCTGGTTCCCCTTCTGCCTGGCTTGAACTTGGGGAGGACCTCGCCAGTTTAAATTACTTTGAGTGGTCTTGGGATTCTTTGGCGGTTTCTTAACAGATTTTAAGTCGGCTCCAGATTTAGAGATAGCTTTTGCTGTCTTAATTGCTGCGGGGAGATCTTCACCGAAGAGCATTTTGTCTATCTTAGACGACTGGAGTTGATCTTTTAAATCCTTTTTTAGGTTAAACAATATAAAATTACGACGTGTAACTGAATCCGAGTATTGGGAGTCGCAGATCAACTTGCTTGCATCCATAAGTAATTGCATGACCGTTGTGTCCTTATTATTTATCAACGACGTCATTGCTGTTGCAATACAGGCTGCGGCGGAGCACAGTTGTTTTTGTTTATTTTCAATTGCTTTGTCCCGCTTAAGGATGGTCTCATTAATTGCTGCCCTAACCTCTGGGTTGAGCATGGGTGCGTCTAACAATATACAGTTAGATGGAGGTAAATACTTCTCCATTAGTTCCTTACGAGCTTCCTTATTTAGGCCGGCGGTGACTATATGCTGCAGGCGAATTGCTAAGTCTGGTTGTATTGGACCGCCGTATCTTTTTACTAAGGAAGGATCTTCTCCTAGGATCCTTAAGAGGTCTTCATCTAGTGGCGGTTCGTTTGGCTCACTAGGTGACGGCAGCGTTTCGAGAGCGACGCTCGATAATAGCTGTGGCTCGGATGCGGCACTAGTGGAAGGCTGCGGTTCAGCAGGTGTAGGAGCCGGCGGTTGTTGTTCAGCAGCGGGACATACTGGTGGCTGAGGTTCAGCAGTGGCACGTGCCGACGGCTGCGATTCAGACGGGGCGCGTGCTGGAGGCTGCGGTTCCGGAGCGGTACTAGGTCCAGGTTTTGGTTCAGTACGAGCACTTCGTAACTGCGGCGTGGCGTTCCCTCTCACGTGTCTGGGCACGTCTAGAAAGACATAATTCCAATGTGAGTAGGTTTGTATAATAAAGTGACATTCCCTTAAAATGTCCGCATTATTATTTACATAAGTTGAGCAAAGTAATATTCCCATTGAATATTCGCAATTGATAATTGCTGTCACAGCTTATTATTGTGGCAATAACCGAGATCGTAAAGGAAAAAAATGCCTAGGTGATATTCCCAAAGAATACCCGCGAAGGTTTTTTTTTTTTTTTTTTTTTGTGGGTAGTATAGTACCGACATTGCATTACGATATTGAATGTTTTTCGTGTAAATAACTTATCTAAATAGGTAAAGTGATATTCCTATAGAATACCCGCAATTTCCTATTAATAAGCATGATTTTTATGAAGTGACAATCCCAACGATTGCCCGCAACATAATTGTGATATAGTCGTTTTGTTCGTCATATTATATTAAAGTGATAACCCAAATGGATACCCGCAATATCATAAGTAACGAACATTTTAAGGATAGTTTGTGCTAACCTTCGATGGATAACGGCTCCTGCGACGGTGAGGGGTCGCGTGATCCCGCCCCCGATGAACTCGACGATTCGGCGGAAGAACTTGATTCCGATGAAGATGAATGTCTGCGTCGTCTTCTTCGGTGCGCGCGCAATAATTTGCGACTCATCTTTTTCACTTTATTTGCGATATAATCTTCGATATTTTCCATATCCACATCACTATGCGAACGTTTGCTCATTTTTTATATATATATATATATATTTTTAATTGTTTCGTTAGAAAACGTGCGAAGTGGCGAAGCACTGAAACGTGAATGATGGCCGACCGACGCAGTGTTGCCAGAGTGGGGTGAGACAGGAAGTACAAAAATTAAAATTAAAAAGACTCTCAACTATTCAGTGAAGATGGCGACACCGATGTGTGGACTATCATTCATTCATTCATTGGGTCATTGGTGGGCGCGTTCCGAAGGCACACATCCTAACTTAGTTTTTAAGACGTCTCTATGTACAAATGTATTAAGCATCCAAATGAATAAAAAAAATTAACTTTGACTCTTTGAGACAGCACAAGGCTCTTTTGACATTTACTTTCTTGTTTATATTTTCTTACTACTGAAGAATCTACTTGTTTTTCTTTATTTGTCTCGTATACCTTTTGCCTGAATAAATCTTTATCAATCTTATCTATCTAACATTTGTGAATCAAGTAGCATACATAAATATTCGATTTATGTATAAAACGTTGAAAAAACAGCTAGATTTCACTTTCGGAACACTCGCTCTAAACAACTAAACTGCACCGCATGGCGGGCGATAGTCACTTAGTCACGTTACCAATTACGTTGAAATTAACATGTAAGCGCCATGAAATTCTTGGCGCTTACGACGTTTGGGTCGCGAGAAAAATATACTCTTAAGGTTCTGCTGGTCGATCGTGTTTTCCATACAAATTAATTTAGAGTGTTATCCATTTATTCTTTATGTAATTTTAAAAAACCCGAAACGACGAAATAGACAAATTATATTTATTTAAGTATATTAAATTAAATATAATTTGTCTATTCCGTCGCCTACATGGGCTAGATATAGACTTGTTATGAAGATTTAACTTTTGTTTTTTCAAATTCCATAAAGAATAAATGGATAACACTCTAAATTCATTTGTATGGAAAACACGATCGACCAGCGGAACCTTAAGCCTGAGACTCAGTTTTCATTCTACAGAACTCGTCGTTGTTTTTTCAACCGATTTCAAAAAAGAAGGTTAATCATAATCATCATTATTGTTTTATGTGTAAGTATAGATGTTTACAGAAATACAATTAGACACAACATGAACCCGGTTGGGCACTTCAACTAGTAAACCTAGTAATAGTTTACTTACATAGTTACTATATTACTAAACATATTAATTACATTTCTCATTGAATAGAATAGAATAGAATAGAAAAACATTTATTTGGACAAGCACACGACAAATACATATTTAGAACAGTTAATAGTTGTTGACAAAACACAACAAAACAAAACATAGCATTGCGGTTTGTATTAAATTTACTTATGCTTACTATATGACTTATCATCAATAAACGCTTGTATTGTATAGTAAGCCTTATTTACGGTTTTCGGTTCTTCGCGTATATATCAGGTACCTACGGGTAATAAGGGCGACCTGCCACCTTAATTAGAAACTAAATATTTTAATAAAATTGGGAAAACTACTTAAAAACAGTTCGTTAGATAAATATTTATTATATTAATAATTATAATATTATTATAATTATTAATATAGTTAATGGGTTATTAAAATAATGGGTTATTTATTTTTATTTATTTATTTTTAATAATATTTTTTTTTTTATTTATTTCTTTTTGAAGTGAAAACTTCTTTAGCGGCGTTGAGCACTTTTTCTGTAATGGGTATAAAATCTTAAACTCGCGTCAGGACACGTGACCTGATCGAAAAAGCGTAAGACGGATGGAGAGTAGACAGCTATCCCCTCTCTACGGCGCGGCGAAAATGTATGCCTGGGCCTACTGTTTTTAATTTGGCTGTGAGTGTATTAAGACGTACATATGGTATTTTTTAACGGACGACTATTGACGGACGACAAATGTCGGACGACTATTGACGGACGACAAATGTCGGACGACTATTGACGGACGACAAATGTCGGACGACTATTTGTTGGACGACAAATGTCGGACGACTATTTGTCGTCCGACTATTTTTTTTTTTGCATCTAAAACTCTTTTTGCGTATGTTCTCGCGACATATGAGATTTTACACAGATATACAGTTTTCACTTCTGCCTGTTTTTGTTTTTCTATTCTATTCTATTTACTTTATTGTCCGTAGAGGTGGTAATGCACATTTGACTTTGACCTGTACATATCAACCGAAGCAAACCTATTTAAATCAGTTTAGTTGCTTTCAACCGTTATAACTTTATTACCTTTACTGAGAATAATAAAATCAAACGTTTCATGTTGATTACCTGAGCTTGTATTTAGTAGCGGATAAGTGGTAGAACGGTGTTGGCTCAGTGGTGGATACCAAGACTCTCATTCCGAAGGTAGTGGTTTCGAATCCCGGATGTGCATCAATTGATGTTTTTAGGGTCCCTTTTTTACCCTTTGGGTAAGTACGGAATCCCAAAACTATGTTTATATCGAACTAGCAGCGCTCCGCGGTTTCACCCGCATAAGTCCCGATCCCGTGAGAATATCAAAATGAAAAGTAGCCAATAGCCTTCCTCGATAAATGAACCATCTAACACAAAAAGATTTTTTCATTCCGAACCAGTAGTTCCTGATTTTAGCGCGTTAAAAAAAACAAAGTCTTCAGCTTTATAATATTAAGTACTAGCGACTCGCCCCGGCTTCGCACGGCTATGTTATGCATGTATCCTACTAATATTATAAATGTGATTATACATATAAACCTTCCTCTTGAATCACTCTATCTATTAAAAAAAACCGCATTAAAATCCGTTGCGTAGTTTTAAAGATTTAAGCATACATATGGATATAGGGACTGAGAAAGCGACTTTGTTGTATAAATACTATGTAGTGATAGATAAGGCTCGAAACTACAGGACCAATTTTGATTAAACTTGGGAGTAACATATAGGCTCTTATTTTATCCCAAAATTCCCACAAGATCGGGACTTATGCGTGTGAAACCGCGGGTCGCAGCAAGTTGTATCGAAAGTTTGCCAAACAATCTTAGTATCTTTAGAAATCGATACTAAAATATCCAGGTCACATCATTTTCATGTCAAATGACAATAAAGTCACAATGCTATTGAATTATTACGTATTTTCGCTACATTCGTATTTATACAGGGTTATTGGAAACTATATAAGCAAGCGGTTGAGGGTCCTTCTGTGCACCTAACCAACTTTTGTTCGACGACTTTTGGAAATTCGAACATTTTTTATAAATTTTGTGGTTATGTAAATTGTGGTTATTTTGTGGTTATTGTATTTTGTGGTTTTGTGGTTTTGTGGTTTTGGTGGTTTTGTGGTTTTTGTGGTTTTGTGTTTTTGTGGTTTTGTCTTTTTGTATTTTTGTATTTTTTTTTTTTTTGTAAATTCGATAATCAGCAGATGTTTTACACCTAAGGTCATTCAGACTTAGAACAGTAGATAAAACTTAAAAAATAAATATAATCTTAAGGTAAATTACCTCTCCGTGTAAGGAACAGCTGATTTTTAGGTAAACTTAACAACATTTTGAATTTTCAAAAATCATAGTACAAAAGTTGTTTGTTTAGGTGCACAGAAGTAGCCTTCAACCGCTTACTGATTTACCAATAACCCTGTATATGCGAAGTTTAAACGAAGTCAATTATTGGCTTTCTACATGTGAATTGTTGTCTTTAAATTGTATTGAAATTGTGAGGTTTTGACTTTTTTTTCTTCAGGAATACCCAAGTAACACATTTGGTAACAAATAGCTTGCATATAGTATTTTTTTGGAACCTTTAGTAATAAAATCCACCTTGATTAAGTTCTATATAGGTGGTTAGAACCTATATGCAACCTATATATTACCAAAGGGAGAAAAATTGCAACTCATTTATAGTTGCAGAAGCGTTGCATAAGAGTTCGAATTGTTACCCTGAGTGGTACTTGGAACTAACGGTGCAAATTGCGCGCTGTGAATGAATGATTGAACGATAAAGCGATACATTCATTCGTTGAGTGATTAATTTGTCATAACTAGTCTTATTTTCGGCGGAGATAAACGAAAAACGGTGTGCTTTGTTCTATTGTGTTAATTGTGACAGCCATATTGCATCTATTTGGTGAGTATTAAAAATGTACGTGTAAACCGCAGCATAATATCATGGAGCCCTTGCAAATGGTTTTTTATCGTGAAACCATGGTATATTTACTTAGTAAATTTTGATGCGCCTACAATTTAATCAAAAAATATCAAAAAATATATGCTGATCAAATAAATAAGATAATACTTTACAACAATTTGGTTGTTAAAAACCTAACATTATAGTTTCACAAAAAGTATAATGTCAACAACAGTTATTAAAACTTATTTTGGTAAATGTTATTGTAATAAAATATCATTAAACAAATAATGCTTTTTAAGGTTATTATTTTTAAACATGGCGATTTAAAGTAGACCTTTTAGTTCTTATTTTCACTCATTTGTTACCTTATTGGAACTCTTAAGCCCAAAAATCACTCATTAGTACCTAGTAGTGATATTTTTCACTTCACAGGTCTTGCTGTCTCTACTTTGAATTGGGGATCCTCAAGACGGGTACAAAACCCATTGTGAAGGTTAATAAAGTAAAAAAAAAGTAAAATTTACTTAACTTGTAAAGTCGAGGACTGTCTGTACAACTGTCTGTGCAACTGTCTGTCAACTGTTTGTGCAACTGTCTGTTGTCTGTGCAACTGTCTGTTGTCTGTGCAACTGTCTGTCACTGACTGGTACTGTCTGGTACTGTCTGGTACTGTCTGGTACTGTCTGGTACTGTCTGGTACTGTCTGGTACTGTCTGGTACTGTCTGGTACTGTCTGGTACTGTCTGGTACTGTCTGGTACTGTCTGGTACAGTCTGGCACCGTCTGGCACCGTCTGGCACCGTCTGGCACCGTCTGGCACCGTCTGGCACTGTCTGGCACTGTCTGGCACTGTTTGGAACTGTCTGACACTATCTGTAACTGTCTGGAATGAAACTAATGTACGGAACCCTCAGCGCGTGAGTACGGCTCGCACTCGACCCGTTATTATTTTAATTAGATCTTGTGGTTCTAAATGAGAAAAAAATGGAACCGATATACGCTTTACAGTGGCATATAAGAGTATATTAGACCTTACAAAGGCAATTACACTAAGGTTCCAAATGAGCTTCAATAATAACTCTTAAGCCACTACAAGTGATAAATAACTCATATATACTACTTATTTAGTACTAAAGGTGCCAAATGAGGGAAAAATACCACCTATTAGGGCACAGTTCTTTAGGGGGGATTTTAAGATGTCATATGCCTCTTTGAGTTCTAAAAGAGAGAAAATTAAAACCTTTATGCGCCTATGAGTAATAGATTCGGCTTAATGCTACCATAGGTAATAAAGAAGAAACAAAAATCCCTCTAAAGCAATCATTAGTGATAAGAGTTACTCATTTGCAAATTCGAGTGCTGTTTGCATCTTTAAGTAATACCAAACACTCTTGCATCACTAATATGCTACCTACAGTTGCAAAATAAGTTCCAAAATTCACTAACGTGCTACTTGGGTAGTATTATGAAAATTACAGAAAACCAAAAAAAGTGAGCTATTTCCTTTGATTTGCCATACTATGTTTGTTTCCAAGTTTATATCTCTATCAGCAACAATATCGATTGGTACAAAAATATAGAATCATTATTTTTTGGAAAATCAACAGGTTCGATTATTGACTTTTTCGAAAATCGGTCGCTTAGTTTTGGTCAAAATCCACCAATTACGCTAATTCTTTTTTTTTTCGTGTTTGTTACTGTCAGCAGAAGTTTCTTATGAAAGAAATAAATAAGAAACTTGCGCTAGTTTTATATACTTAATAGTGTCAAGTACTTAGGTAGAATTCGGAGTGGGCAGCTAGGTAGCTACTAGCTACAAGATTATGTAAAATTGGCTTGCCTTAATTTCAGTTCTCATTTGAATCCATACAACTTATTAACTTTGTCTCTAAAATCGGCCATAGGGAGTCACTTGCAAACACCAATGGACGGATGTAACGTCATATTTTTAACTAGCGTCCCGCCTCGGCTTCGCACGGCTATAATATTATGCATGTATTATACATATAAACCTTCCTCTTGAATTACTCTATCTATTAAAAAAAACCCGCATCAAAATCCGTTGCGTAGTTTTAAAGATTTAAGCATACAAAGGGATATAGGGACAGAGAAAGCGACTTTGTTTTATACTATGTAGTGATGATAGTGAAGTGATAGTGATGTAGGAAGTTCTCAATTAAGGTTCCGCTGGTCGATCGTGTTTTCCATACAAATGAATTGAGAGTGTTATCCATTTATTCTTTATGGAATTTGAAAAAACAAAAGTTAAATCTACATAACAAGTCTATATCTAGCCCATGTAGGTGACGAAATAGACAAATTATATTTAATTTAATATAATTTAATTAACACTCTCAATTCATTTGTATGGAAAACACGATCGACCAGCGGAACCTTAAGTAGTCAAATATCAAATGAATAATATTTTTTATATGTAACGCAATTATTCGAAGATGGCTCAACCGATTTAGATGATTTTTTATTAGATATTATTTTCCCGGGTCTTAATCGCGTATTTTTTATTTTGATAAAAACTGTTTATAAAGTCGAGTGTCGGTACTCGACCTACCCTCGGTTACTACCTACCCTCAATTATCAGCATGAGAGGGCAACGCTCGCCTCTGCTCCAGTCTCCTCGCGACCATGACTATTGTAACATAGTCGAAACGTAGAGGTAAGAGAAATAAAAAATACAAGATTAAGACCCGGGAAATAATTACTATGAATACAAACCGTGTGAGTTTAAAAAGATTCTTTTTGTGTTAGAAAAGGGATACCTTAGGTGATTAGCCGTTGATTTAGCCTTAACATTCACGATTGTGTAACCAATTTAACATTTATTTTGGCAGTACAAAGAGTCTATATGTTTAATATTTTTTTGTGTAAATTGAATCATCAGTAATTTGCGTATGTAAATCTTTATGTAAACTTTACGTATAGGTACTTAAGTAATGTTTATTCACATTCTATTCAATTTAAATACGTTTTGCCGTGTCACTTTGAGACTACATAATTAACTAGTCGTTCTGCGAAGCGTAAACCTCGGTCTTTTGGATTTAGAGGAGCTGTTGTTCTCATCACTCCGAAAATCATCATCAATTGCAGAAAACTACAAAAATTACCTATTTCCTTTGGTTTGCCATACTATGTTTGTTTCCAAGGATTGATCGCTTTCAGCAAGACTATAAAAATATAGGATGATTATTTTTTTTGCAAAATTAACAGGTTCGATTTCCTGGCTAGAGTAATTAATTTTTCAAGAATCTAATGATGCAGTTTTAGTTTTAGTCAAAATCAGGTACACAACTCCTTTCAGCATTTTTCGCTATCTTTAGTTTAGGATACAGCCCTGAAGGCCCACATAAAAAAATCACCCTGTATACATACAAGGTACAAGATGGTACAAAAAAACTAACAAAAAATCTCACTTTTAGAACGTTTCCGGTACCGTCACAGAAGATCTATGGTAGAAGAAAATATGTTACATGTTGAAACAAATAACTTTAATAAAATAGTTAATATGTAATAATAAATCCCAAGACACGATCCGCGTCATTCACGTCAGAAGCAATTGCACATACGCTTCTTAAAGATAGTACACTCAAATATATCTTAATGTTTTCTAGTTTACTAAACAAATGTCAAACATTAAATGGCACGTTGCATTGCCAAAGTAAACATTGGTTAGAACAGGTTGGTTTGTTTTCTTACACGTCTGTCTTTATAATTTATACTTCACAGATTGAGCAATGCATACCTATTCGTCGAGTGATTCTTCTGATTTATCTTTTGATCATTATTATCACCTAGAAATAGGTCAGCTGAGAAGGATGAGAGAAGATTGCATGCAGCGGAGATGAGAATGTTAAGATGGATGTGTGGAGTAACGAGGATGGATAAAATAAGGAATGAGTATATTAGAGGAAGCCTGAAAGTAGCACCGGTTACTGAAAAAGTAAAAGGGAACCGGTTGAGTTGGTATGGACATGTGATGAGAAGAGAAGAGACGCATGTGACTAGAAGAGTGATGAGTATGAATGTAGAGGGATGGAGAGGAAGAGGACGACCTAAGAAAAGATGGATGGACTGCGTAAGACAAGACATGAGAGAGATGAATGTCAGCGATGAGATGACGACTAATAGGAGTGAATGGAAGAAGAAAACATACTGCGCCGACCCCAAATAAATTGGGATAAGGGCAGGAAGGTGATGATGAAATAGGTCAGTTTTTGACCATTATATCCCACGACGGTAAGTGACGATGCGGTGTAAGATGTAACACGTTTTCCTAGAAGTTACCTGTACGCTCGTAACTCAAAGACCCTCAAATAAATAAATAGAACTTGAGAGGTGTCAAGGGACACCCGGATGGAACGTAATTTTTAATTTGTAATTTTTTTTTTGTAAATAATTGTCACGACACCACACTGTTCAATGCGAAATAGAAAGACGAAACGAAAAAAACTGGCTTGCTTTCTATGAGAGAGAGAGAGAGAGAGAGAGAAAAACACGCGCGCGCCGCACGGCTTACAACTATAGCGAAAAGTGTCGTTACAACTTTTGGTCTTAATTTTTTCCGTCTAGCCCCCTTTCGCAACGCGCGATAAGGAACCAATAATAATGTTGACAATTTCCCGCCTTTTTGACGGAATAAAAATAATAATATTGGTGTTGGTGAGGAAAAACGGAACGATATGAAAGAATTGGGCAAAAAATATTTCTTTCAAAACCATGTAAGGATGCGGGGCGACTCTTGGTTTGCAACAACTGTATTGGGCGGGAGAAACATTCAATATGTGCAAGTGGGTAAGAGGCAGTAAGAGCTATATTCTTAAAAAAAAAACACGGATAAGTTCGGTTGGTAATACGACTTAGGCTGGTGGGTGGTAAGTGGTAACCAGCCTTGCCAGATAGATGGGTACGTGGGGAGCATAATAAATGAATAAAAATATAATAAATAAATATTGTAAGACATTCCACACATCGCCATCTAGCCACAAGCTAAGTAACTAGACTAATTGTGTTATGGGTGCTAGACCACGGATATACTACTTATATACTTTTCTTCTGCAAATATATACTTATAATACATAGAAACAATCAGTCTACATCGTACAACAGATGGGAATCGAACCCGCAACCCTGTGTTTGGCAGTCCGGCATGGTGACCTTTGTGCCAACTGGGTTATCCCAGTAATAAGATTTGCACTGAGCTCCTAAGCTTTGTAGTCCATACGTGGAATAATTCGGCAGAATCTTATGATCTTCTATAACAAACAGACAAAAAGATCCAGACTTTCAGTCTCTAATAATGAATCAAATGAACCATTTCGATTATCACAGATGTTACTGGTTGATGTACTTCAAACGTTTGATCATTGTTTGTCTTGGACAGGCTTGATTAATGATTTGACAGTTTGATGAGACGAGCTTTCTGAACTAAAAGCGCGTTAATTTGAAAGGTTTTTTTATGTTATTAGCAAGTTTAATTTATTCGTTGTTTTTAGGGTCTTTTTCCACTTTGATATCAACCCACTTTATTTACTAAGGTTTCAGTCGTTGGGCGTGAGTTTAAAGCGCGATTATCATACAAAAACTGGAGTTATCGCGCATTAAAACTTAAACCTTAGTTAATCGAGACACAGGTTCCAGGTCATTTGTAAAATAGGCTTCGAAACTACAGGACCCATTTGTATTAAACTTGGTATGAGGATACATAAATTCATTGACAGTAACATATGCTACTTTTTATCCCTATATTCCTACGAGATCGGGAGTTACGCGGGTAAATAAACAATAAAATCTTTAAGAACTTAATCCATTTGAGAGTTCCATTAATACAAACTTGCAAGCCGTTACTGACTTGCACAACTTCTTAACTTGCACTTTTGCTGGTCTTAAAGTTTGAGAGTCACAATCCCGGCTGGAGATACGCTGGATCTTTGCCAGTTTACACAAAACGGACAAGCTTGAATAGGTTTAAAACTTTGTTTTAAATAAATATATCATAATAGCAGCGCGGTTTCACCCGCGTAACTCCCGATCCCGTGGGGATATCGGGATAAAAAGTGATACTCCTAATTAATCAAGGTATCCTCATACCAAGTTTCATCAGAATCGGTCTAGTAGTTTCGAAGCCTGTTCAATTCGAATAAAAAATCAAATCTTTCCTCTTTATAATATTAGTTTAAATAAATAAACGTTTATTTCTACCAAAGAAAATAAGCAATAAACAAAATAAATAAAGATAAAAGTCTGGAGCAGGTGTCTGAGAAGTCTGAAGCCCGTAAAGTCATAGCTTTAGATAGTTAACCCTGTGGGAATATGAAGATAAAAAATAGCCAATGTGTTAAGATGGGTTATCGCAGACTCGGGTCGATCTGCCTCATCCGCTGCCTCGATTGCCTCGGTGTGTGATTAGGGCGCGATTGCCATACAAAAATTGGAGTTATCGTGGGGTGGAGCGTGTCGTCGGGTGTGGAAACTAAATATAATTTCCACTTGAGCCACAAAATAGAGTAACGAGGCAGTTTGCCTCTGCCCGATCCATTCTCTTACTAGTTAGTAGCCATGGTCTAGTCTAAACTGAGCATGTGGCTCACATTGAGGCGGTTTTGAAGAATTAAGGTTTACTGACACTAAATGGCTCATATCGCGGCTGCTTTGTTTGTTTCGACTCGCGGCACGGTCTCTACTTGCGCTGTCGTGGTTCGATGCAGCTGCCTTAAATGGAGATCCGGCTAACGTCAGACAGACAGACAAACATGCAAGCATTTATATTATTAGTTGAAAAAAGTTTGGTTTCGTTTGGATCGACTCGCGGCACGGTCTCCACTTGCGCTGCCGTGGTTTGAGGCATCGGCCTCTAATGGAGATCTGACTAATGTCAAACCAACGGACAGACATGCAAGCGGCATTTTTATTATTAGTAAAAAAACATTTGGCATAACACAAATACCCCACAATTTCATGACTGAAAGGGCGCCAAATAATCGCTGTATATTTCATAATTATCATCACTCGCTGTTGACAATTGTAAGATTGCCAATTTGTGTCATTGTGTTGGCATGTTATGGTAATTAAATTGGTATGCCGTGCATTTAGATATGACAACTATTCTTTTTATATACATAGGTATGTAGATAACCTATATACGAGCCAAGTCGTACACCTTTATTACCCGACTACGGCAAAGCCAAGGAGGGTTCTGTTTTTTGACCCATATCCATACTTAATTTTATAAAGTGAAGAGGTTGTTTGTTTGAACGCGCTAATCTCAGGACCTACTGGTTCGAATTGAAAATATATTTTTGTGTTGGATAGTCCATTTGTCGAGGAATGCTAAAGGCTACTTTTTAATTTGATATTCCCATGGGATCGGAACTTCCATCATCCATCCATCATCCGAGCGATGTTCCCGGTTGCATCCCTCTCCCATTTGTTCCCCACGTAACTAGCCGGTTTTCGCAAGACGTGGCCGTACCAGCGTAGGCGACATTCTTGCAATTTATCTGCAATGTGTCGGACATGAAGGCTGCCCCGGATGCGGGAGTTCCTGACGCGATCCTTTCGCGTCACTCCACACATCCAGCGCAACATCTTCATCTCCGTGACACGCAGCTCCTGCTTATGTCGCTCAAGCACCGGCCACGCCTCACTACCATACAAAAGGAGGTCTAATGATGGTTTTATAGACCTGTCCCTTTAGTTTAACCGGCATTTTGGGGTCGCAAATGACACCAGTCACCTCACGCCACTTGGCCCAAGCCGCTGAAATGCGTGACTTGACGTCGCAATCGATGTCGCCGGACGCGTGAAGCACAGATCCCAAGTACTTAAACTGGTCTATCCGCTCGACCATATGACCGTCTACGCAGACAGGTGTGGGATCTGTGTCGTCCACTTCCTCTCCATCCCTCTATATTCATACTCATCACTGTTCTAGTCACATGCGTCTCCTCTCTCTCCTCATCACATAGATCATTAATAACTATTAATTACTAAATCATCTTAAAAAGTAAATTTATTAAATTTAATTAAACGAAGTGTGCAACCACAAGACGTTTATATCAAAACAAACATTTTATCTAACCTGACACATGTTACTATGTCATACCAAGCCAAAATAAAACAGCGAAAAAAAAATATCTTTGATGAGTCAGATGCGCCCGCGCCGCAGTACAGTCTGGGCGACGACGCGCGGTCGTATGATTCACTAGGTATAGTAGTGCCAAATAGGCGGTGCCCTGTTGGATAGTGTAGGACGCAGCTTATTGGGTGAATAGTGTCGACACGCCTCACTCTAGGGTTTGGGAAAAAAAAACGAGAATTAGGAATTCGAGAAAATGACTCATTGGTACTTGTTTTTATAGTTTGGATCTTTTCCGCTAGACGTCTTAAAGACCTATGCGGAGTCACAGGCAAAAGCTAGTTTATTATAAACGTGATTACGCTCCTTCTCAACTTTCAATTTATAATATGAGTTGGATTTATTTTTATTTTACAAAATCAATGATAAATTTTAAGGAGTTAAAACTGGAATAGGTATATTTTGGGTAGACTAACCGAATCTAACATAAAAATATTCGTCTTTAGATTATACTAAAACGTAGGAAAAGAATTCACCTAAAAACGAATTATTCAAAAGAAAATAACGTAACACAGCCTAACGCAAAATGGCTGTCGCTTAAGCCGCTAATGCACCTTAAGCGTAAATTGAAATGTTCTATTCTGTGGCATTATCCCAAATTATCTATTAATTTAAATAAAATCAAAGTTCTAACTGACTGACATACTAACGTACAGTTCAAATCAGCTCAAATATAGATAGCCTTATGACGTAAACGTCCGCTAAGAAAGGATTTTCCGAAATTCTATCCCTGAGGGGGTGAAAAAGAGGGGCAAAATTTGTATGGTACAACTTGATTCCTTGGTCCAATCTATTCAAATTAAGCATATAAACATTCTTCAACAGAATTGACGGAAGACGTGCTTTGTATTTTATTGAAATTCATCCCATAACGGGGTTAAATATGGGTAGAAAGTTATTTTAGGGGTGATTTGCTTCGAAGTTAATATTAATGCGTTTGATTTAAATTATTTTAATAGCTTTTATTTATTTAACAACATGTGTGAAAACTCAATCCGATTTTTAAGCAGAGGGCAAAAGCTAATCTTTTATAAAATACAATGCTTATATTTCAAATCTGTAACAATTTTTTGTAACTCATTCAGATTTATTTTGTTATGAATATCTGTTGATCGTTTATCTTTTATTTATAGCGTTCCACGTTGATATTATTTCTTTCATCTTTTAAATGTAATGTCAACTGTTTTTCAAAAGATTTATTAATAAAGGGCCGTTGACCTTTATTATTATACTACAAATATATTTAAAAGCGTTGCATAATTAATTTTGTGCAATTTCGTTTTTGGATTTTTTTGTGGTTTTGTTAAGGGGCGAACTTGACGCCTATTCAAAACCCATCAGACAAAGTCAACACATTGACGCCTTTACAATACAACGTTTAATTTTAATATCAAAGTATGCCGTGGACACCAAACCGATTTATCCCTTTAAGTTATTATTAGTATGTTAATTTACGAATAAAAGTATAAGTAGGAATTCTGACTTAGACAAGTCGATAAAACTTAAAAAAATCTATACTAATATTATAAAGCTGAAGAGTTTGTTTGTTTGTTTGAACGCGCTAATCTCAGGAACTACTGGTTCGAGTTGAAAAAATATTTTTGTGTTGGATAGTCCATTTATCGAGGCAGGCTATAGGCTACTTTTTATTTTGATATTCCCACGGGATCCGGAGTTACGCGGGTGAAACCGCGGAGCGCTGCTAGTTAAGTATCATATTAAGGTTAATGACCTCTCCGTGTAAGTAACAGCTGATTTTCGGTTAAACATTGGAATTCTCGAATAATATTAGAATTCTTAAAAGTAGTAGAACAAAAGTTTATTGTTAAAGTGCAAGGAAGTAGCCCTGAACAGTTTTTTTTATATGATACCAATAACCCTATATTTTAGTAGGTAATTAACTAATCAATTTACGAGACAATTTAGGTGCAATGCAAGTACCATTGCACTGTCTGTAAATTAAATTAATTGCCAGACATAACTAAAATAAATGTTTATGATAAAAATGCAAAATAGCTTAATTTACGATAAAAATTCGTAACCTAACTTAATTTTAATTGACTATTAAAAAAAACAAGTTTTGAAAATTTATTGTATCCTTTGGAGCGTCATTTGGCAAGATTGGCTTACTAAAATAAGAACTAGTTCCAAATAAATAGGTGGCAGCAGTATCTTACACATCAAGGTAGAAAAAAAAACAAAAAATGTCTATGACGAGTAAAAAAAAAAATCGAAAATGTTTCTACGAATAAGGTTGTGTTTCCGACAGGGAAATTAAAAAAAAATATATTTAAATCCTGCATACCAATTAACATTTTAATTTTTTTTAATTTACTTAAATAATACTATAAATATACAGGGTGATTTTTTTAAATGGACCTCCTAGATGCTGGATGGAGTGTAGTGCCCGATTTTTACTAAAATGAGGTAATGAGCAAAGAATCGAGCCTTTCTGGTAATTTTCCAAAAAACAAAAGAAACACTATATTCTTGTTTAAAATCAAAACAAAATACCTTATCATATCACTTTAAGTTAATTTTTGTAGAGATCAAAAAATAAAAGAAATAGCTCATTTTTGTAGTCTTCTCATACAGCAACGCACAGCCAAAACCTATGGACAGATCGAGCTAAAATTTAGCATACAGATAGCTATTATGACGTAGGCATCCGCAAAGAAAAGATTTTGAAAAACTCAACTCCTATGCGGACGAAGTCACGCGTAAAAAAGATAGTACAATATAAAATAGTACTTTATTTTCTTTACTTTTCTCTGCAACTATCTCTTACTGTTTCTCATTTGTTACACATTTCTTATTTTTTCTTATTTGTGTGTTTATTATGTCGTGTGTTTGTCTGAACAAATTATATTCTATTCTTTCTTTGATACAAAACTGAAAAGTGAAAACCTTCAGAAAGTCGGTAGGTAATAATCTGAAAATCAACCCGTATAAAACTTGTACGAACTTTATTATTTAAAATTTAATCAAAACCGTGTTTCTCACCCTGAAATTGTTTACAATATTAATCAAAAACAAAAGAAAATGGCGTCCAAAAACGCAATCAAGTCATAATTAATTTTTAATTATACGTTAATTTATTCATAATCTTAGCGCCCTTTTGATGTGAGGGAAAACAAATTACTAACTCCATTCACACGTACGGAACGGCCCTTCACGGTTTGCTACCCGGATGTACAATCAACGTTCAAAAGTCCACCGCCACCGTAACGTTTACAATCCTATGCACCACTATTCGAACATTATAACAACGTAACCTGTGGATCGAACCCAAGTCGGTTGGTGTAGCGAGTGGCGGCTTATACCACTCACACAACTAAATACATAGCTAACATGTTGAAAATAATAATCACATTGAGTACTTTTAATCCAACTATTTATGTTTGTGTGTAACGTCTATGAGAAGAAAGTCGTAAGTACAATACTTGTTGATAGTATTATGGTAGAAAACTGATAGTGGACTTGTGACGCATACAGTACACTAAATTCACGATTACAGAAAACTATAAAATATGTCATTTTTAGGGTTCCATACCCAAAGGGTATCAGACAGACGGACCAGCGAGTGATCTTAAAGGGGTTCCCTTTTTTACCTTTTGAGGTACGGAGTACGGAAGACTCCACTTTCCGTCCGTCCGTACCAAGTACCAAGACTCCACTTTCCGTCCGTCCGTCTGTCTGTCACCAGGCTGTATCTCATGAACTGTGGTAGCTAGAGAGTTGAAATTTTGAAAGATGATGTATTTATATTGCTGCTATAACAAGAAATGTTAGAAACAGAATATAATTAAATATACACAGAATAAAACAGAACCCTTCATGGGCGAGTCCGACTCTGACTAACCCCCGAATACTGAAACGCTTCTTAATCTTAAGTGGCGCTTAAATTGAAATTTAAGTGTAGGCTTCCATAGAAAACATTGACTTAAAGTCAATTTAAACGCCACTTAGGATTAAGTAGCCTTTTAGTATTCGGGGTAAGAGGTCAGTATTTGACCACTAAAACACCTGCCTGATGAGGTCTAAGATGTAGCACGCGGTGTCTAGAAGATGTTCACTCGCTACTTGAATCCCATTTAAAAAATCCACCCTGTAGTAGATTCTATTGATTCCAAAATATAAACAAATACGCGCCAAAAACTTAAAAAAGGTACCGAGAACGAGACTTGACTTTCAGTCCTTCAGTCCAGTCATCTTACATTAGAAGTTAATAAATCAACCGTTTATGAATCATAAAACATTTTAATAATAAAAACGTCGTGTGGACAAAGAGGTTAATTATTTTTTATAGTCTATTTTAATAACACTTTGAAATCAAAATAGCAAGTTACTTAGAAATATATCGAGCAAAAAACCCCAATAAATATTGTAATATGTCAGACAGGGCTGTATATGTTAAAAGTTTTTTTTGCCTGCCCTTTTTGGAGTATAATTAACGAAAAAAATGTTGCCTTCAAAATATTAAATAATATGAAAATAACCTAAAATTCTTAAAAACATTTAAAAAAAAATGCTTTTTTCTATTTTTTTATAGCGGCATCATCTGCGAAAACATAGGGGCATGGTCATGGCAGTTATAAGTTTTATGCAACAAAAATATTTGCTCTAGTGTCATTATCCAGGGAGGAAACAGTCGACTACGTTTGTATGGAGAGAGCGCCCGGTACCTTTTCCTCTTAAGCTTATTTTATCCTGATCATAAAAACATCTAAGTAAGTATACAATAAAATAAAAAATAGTATCAAAAAATATTCGATCTAGTTACTTAAATAAATGAAAAAAACTTCATATGTTCAACGTTGATTGATTCAAACAGATGCTAGATTACATTTAAGACATCTGTGACTAATTCCGAATCAAAATACCATGGTGTCGTAAAACGTGAATATAAGACTTTGATTACTTTCTTAATTATAAGGAAACTATTAAAATTAATCCAGTTGAACTATCATTTATTTGTAAGACTTTAATTGCCGCATACATTGACGACACTTCACCAGACTGTAATATATGTCGTAAACTACTTAACCGGTTTTCATTAAACTTTTACTGCTATCTAAGTTTTCGAAGGATTATATTACAAAGGAAATCATTAAAATAATGCAGTAAAACTATTATTTATTTATGCGAGTTTAATTAATGCATACATTGACGACACTTCACCAGACTGTAATATATGTCGTAAACTACTTAACCGATTTTCATTAAACTTTTACTGCTATCTAAGTTTTCAAAGGATTAAAATTATAAAGGAAACCAATGAAAACTATCCAGTAAAACTATCATAAATATTTACCTACTGCATACATTGACGACTCTTCACCAGTTCATATCTCTTACAACGAATTAGCCGATTTTCATTAAACTTTGACTGTTATTTAACTTTTTAAAGAATTATATTTTAAAGGAAACCATTAAAATAAGCCAGTAAAACTATCATATATTTACCTACGTGGCTTTAATTGTTGCATACATTGACGACTCTACAACAGTTCATATAATCTATTAAACTAATGAACCAATTTTCATTAAAATTTTAGTGCTATTTAACTTTTTAAAGGAATATATTATGAAGGAAACTATTAAAATAATCCAGTAAAACTATCATTTATTTACGTGACTTTAATTGCTAGCATTCTTTGACCACTCTTCACCAGTTTATTTCTCTTAAACTAATGATCCAATTTTCATTTAATTTTTACTGTTATCTAACTTTTTAAGGGATTATATTATAAAGGAAACCATTAAAATCATCCAGTAAAACTATCATTTTTAATGTGAGTTTAATTGCTGCATACATTGACGACACTTATCAGTTACGAATGGTCACTATGCCGGACTGCCAAACACAAGATTGCGGGTCCGATTCCCGCCTCAGACAAATATTAATGCTTAGATATTTGTCTGTGGTCTGGTTGTGTAGCATCCGTCGTCTAGCAGTTACTCAGTTTGAGGTTAAATGGCGATGTGTGGAATGTCCTGCAATATTTATTTATTATTTATTTTTATTACTTCAGCAGTCTATTTCTCTTAAATTAATGAACCGATTTTCATTAACCTACGATATATTTTCAACGTAAAATGCATCTTAAAAATGCGTCAAGAGCTAACAAAAAAAAGAAATGAACAAATTTCCATATTAGCTACCTAAATTAATATTACAAAGAAGAAAAACTTTTATGTTTGTAGCGAACAGGAGCTCGAAACTACTGGACCGATTTAGATGAAACTTGGTATTATGATACATTGATGCTTTGAGCACACACACACATACACATTACATATGCTACTTTTTATCCCGATATTCCCACAGTATCAGGACTTAGGCAGGTTATTGCGATTCTGACAATATGAAATATTACGCGAATGGTTCAGTACAAAGAATTTTTTGTAAATTCCCAAAGGATCTTGTCCTCTATAACTTTTGATAGCAGTACTGAAGTAGCGAAAACAAACTAATGTAGTAAGTATACATTTGTGTAAGTGCTATGTCGTTATTTTCAATCATCTCATAAAATACTAAAACCCTGAGGTGATATCGAAGTTTAATAAAACCATAGGGTTTTTGATGTGATAACGTCTAATAAATTGATGGAACACCTGCATTTAAACAACAGTGTCTGACGAAATATTGTGTGACGTCATGCGTTATGGGAACATGACCATGACGCGTCCGTTCCTGTAAGGAAACAGAGTATTTAATAATAAAATCGCTCATCTGGGCTTGTGTTATGGTGAGGATTGACGAATAGAAGACTTATTTAAAGGAAAAAAATATAAAGAAAAGAAAAAAAGAAATAACAAAAAGAAAAATTATTTTTCATCGTTTTCTTAAGACGTTATCACGTAAAATAATCGCCGGAAACCGACTTACAGACAACCATTTTTGTAATTAATTATGCTCCGAAACTACTGGTCCGATTTTGAATAAACTTGGAAATGAGGATACATTGAATCCTTGGTCGTTGATAGATAGGTTTTATCAACCATAAATCGGTGAGCGTATATAACTTACTCTAAGAAATCACAAAAATAAAATAAAGCAACTTCGCAACGAAATAAGAACATACTCCTTTTTACCCAACTGCGCAACGCAAAAGAGTGGTAATGTGTTTATCAGTCTATGTATTTTGGACTGTTATCTACAGTTTTAGGTCCGTATTAATAAACCGAACTCAATATCGATTTCAATCTTGAGTTTGCTCTTGAGTTGTTGCGCTGATTAATAAACCTATCTTAAGACGCGATTAAAGAGCGACGTATCACTTGAGTCATACCGTATTAATAAATCAAACTCAGCTCTCAAGATATGTCTCAAGATGTAGTTTCGTGAACTCGAGTCTGATTGCGGGTCATACAAATCTTACATTTTTTTAAATATTTTCACATTAAAAACAAGTTGACAGCAAAATATGAGGACACTACCTACCATAGGGTAAGAACATATAATTCAAGGTAAGAACAAAGCGTTACTGTCATTCAAGATCAGTCTCAAATCTCAAGAGCGATATCAGCCTGGTTAAAACTCGAGTTTTATCTATTAATTAACGCCTAACTTAAGATAGTGACCACATCTCAAGACTCACTCGATTGATACGCACTCAAGATCGATATTGAGAGCGATTTATTAATACGGGCCTTAGATTACGTGGAACGTAACTCCCGGTCCCGTGGGAATATTTGGATAAAAAGTTGCCTATAACACTCACAATGAATCAATGTATCCTCATACCAAGTTTTATCAAAATCTGTTCAGTAGTATCGGAGCCTATTCAATGCAAGCAAACTACTACCAAAGATTACCTCTTTATAATATCTATTACTTCATCATCATTAAATAGTCGTATAAAAAATAAAGTCACTTTTCGCCGTCCCTATGTATACTTAGATCTTTAAAACTACGCAACGGATTTTGATGCGGTTTTTTTAATAGATAGAGTGATTAAAGAGGAAGGTTTTTAGATATAATACATGCATAATACAGCCGCGCGAAGCCGGGGCAGGTCGCTAGTATAAAATAAAGTCACTTTTCGCCGTCCCTACGTCCCTATGTATACTTAGATCTTTAAAACTACGCAACGAATTTTGATGCGGTTTTTTTTAATAGATAGAGTGATTAAAGAGGAAGGTTTTAGATATAATACATGCATAATACAGCCGTGCGAAGCCGGGGCGGGTCGCTAGTATATTATAAAGCTGAAGAGTTTGTTTCTTTGTTTGTTTGAACGAGCTAATCTCAGGAACTACTGGTTCGAAATGAATTTTTTTTTTGTGTTGGATAGCCCATTTGTCGAGGAAGGCTATAGGCTACTTTTTATCCCGATATTCCCACGGGATCGGGAGTTACGCGGGTGAAACAGCGGAGCGCTGCTAGTTAGTTTATATAGATAAATAATCAAATAAAATCTTTAAGTACCTACCAACCTACTTCAAATAGAAATATATTTCTAATCTTATCATTTATAGTAGATACCTACCTTTCAGATTGAATCTGATTTGAAAATAAGAGTATTCGTGCGGTTTCACACGCGAGATTTTTACACGAATTTGAATTGCAAAAATAAAACCGGCCAAGTGCGAGTCGGAATCGAAGGGTTCCGTACCACGTATGGGAGCCCCAATTAATTATTGGAACGAAGTTCCCTATCGCGGGTTTGCGACAGAACCTATTCCATAAAAAATCCAGTTCAATCCAGTTTGAGCATTACGAAAAATGTGAAACGAAAAACCGTAAGATAAACTAATCTTTAATAGATATCTTCACTATATAGTATAAAACAAAGTCGCTTTCTCTGTCCCTATATCCCTTTGTATGCTTAAATCTTTAAAACTACGCAACGGATTTTGATGCGGTTTTTTAAAATAGATAGAGTGATTCAAGAGGAAGGTTTATTTATGTATAATACATGCATAATATAGCCGTGCGAAGCCGGGGCGGGTCGCTAGTCACTACATAGTATAAAACAAAGTCGCTTTCTCTGTCCCTATATCCCTTTGTAGGTATGCTTAAATCTTTAAAACTACGCAACGGATTTGATGCGTTTTTTTAAAATAGATAGTGATTCAAGAGGAAGGTTTATTTATGTATAATACATGCATAATATAGCCGTGCGAAGCCGGGGCGGGTCCCTAGTCACTACATAGTATAAAACAAAGTCGCTTTCTCTGTCCCTATATCCCTTTGTATGCTTAAATCTTTAAAACTACGCAACGGATTTGATGCGTTTTTTTTATTAGATAGAGTAATTCAAGAGGAAGGTTCATACGTGTATAATATAGCCGTGCGAAGCCGGGGCGGGTCGCTAGTATATTATAAATGCGAAAGTAAATTTGTCTGGTCGTCCGTCTGTCGAAAGGAACTTCTGACACGTTTTGTTTTATTTCTATTATCAGTATTTGTTGTTATAGCGGCAACAGAAAAACATAATCTGTGAAAATTTCAACTCTCTAGCTATCACAGTTCATGAGATACAGACGGACAGACAGACATTGAAGTTTTAGTAATAGAGTTCCGTTTCTACACTTTGGGTACGGAACTCTAAAAACTGTAATTCGTACGAATTCGGGCCAAATACCTACATTGTTCGTATTTTGTAATATTTTTAGGGTACTTTTAACCTATATTATTTTGTACTAGTTGCGCTCCGCGGTTTCACCCGCGTAACTCCCGATCCCTGGGAATATCGGGATAAAAAGTAGCATATAGGCTTCCTCGATAAATGGACTATCCAACATAAATTTTTTTTTTCATTTCGAACCAGTATTCCTGATATTAGCGCGTTTAAACAAACCAACAAACAAACTCTTCAGCTTTACTATTGGGACAGACAGACAGCGGCTTTGTTTTATACTTTGAAGTGATTGTTAGATTCTGGTTTTTAACTTGGTCATTTGCAAGAAAAACTTTTATAAATTGGATTTAGCGGGCCTATACTTCGCTAACACCTTAGTTTATGACTTCTTTCAGTAAGAACATTTCACAATATGATGAAAAAAGGAAGAATCTTATTACAAAATATACTAATAAGTTTCCTTTTTAATTTTGCTTCGAACTTCGATCTTTACGTTTTTATGACGATTTTTTTTAAATAACGCATACCAACCACGAAATTCTATTTTCGAAAACATTTTTTTCGTTGTAACAAATTAAATTTTATTATACATAGGCCAAAATGTTTTAATTCTTTAAAATTAGTCAGCTGAGAGACATAAATAAGCAAGATACCAGACTCACAGACCTAATGGTATACTTTACGCAATTTATTAACGATTTTTACCAAGTTTTACGGCAGTTCCCGAGTAAAAAAGAGGCCATTGAACTAATTTAGACAAAGGCTTTGAGACAGGGTAATAATTAGTAGAATTTTTAATTAAATTCTATCTATTATTAACTCTGGTTCGAGATAAATAAATAGGTGGGTAGGTCCATCTATTCGAATTTCAAACTAGGTACCTAGGTAGGTATATTCTACTCAACCTACCTACAGTTAATGACCGAGCGATGTCAATCACTTTAATTGACAGTGTCTGGCAGTTCTATCTTTAAAAATTTCGATTTCGTCGAAGGAACGAAAGAAATAGCAAAAAAAAGAATATATTATTTTTTAAAGAGGTTTTATCACTTTAAAAATATAATTTATTTTATTAAATAAAGCGGGTCCCTCCCGATTGTAGACAAAAATCAACTGAATGTCAACAGAACGTAACCTCAAAATAGAGAATCAACAAACATAACGTGTCACTTCAAGATGCGTTTTATTAATCTCTACTCAGGTATTTTAGCAAAAAATCATAACAAGAGCGATGTTTAGTATATGTAGATAAAGAATACGGTTCCCTAAAGGCGCTCATCGAACGGAAAATGTATAAAACACGGCCATTTTCGACGAGTCTCAGAGTGTCGTCAATTTGTTTGTTGTGTTCATTTACTCACCCTTTCGACTTCGAGGTCGGTCCCTGTACACAGTCTCTTGCCACCACCACCGTTGTAAGCCATCGTGCACCACAAAACAAAACACAAATCACACCAGTTTCGCGTTTTTATTTTCACAGATACGAGACAACGTGCGCCGGCAACGACCGCGAGAAAACTGAATTGAATGAATGACGCTCGAGCGGAGTCGAGCGAGAACGAACGACGCATCTGTCGCGCATTGTGATACCGGGTTAGAAATAAAATTCTACCATTTGACGGAAAATCTACCAAAAATGTGTTATACTTAGTACACGGTACTGATTATTTTATTCCTTTTTCTGAGGTACCGATATTTATATTTCAATTAAATTAAAAAAATGTTTTACAAATCTGAAGTACTTCAATTATTTTGTTTACAGTGTCTTGCACGCTGTAAACAAAGAATTCGTTCCGCGCCGCGGCTTAACCCGCGTAATTCATACAGACCGAATAACTTTCACATTCTTATTAATAGCATTATAACTAAGACCATACGCACACTATAGTCAAGACTGTACTGTCAAGTATGCAGTTATGTACTGTTTTATGGAACAGTATTAGACAGACTAACTACAATCTTGACCATACTGTGCGTACACCCTTAGGATATGGACAAGACAGATATTTACTAAGGACTTGGGGTTGTTGCACACTAAGGAATCTCTTGCATTCAGTAGTTTAGTGTAGTCATGATTATTGATTAACTCAACGTTTAGACTCAACGTGAAGATTAGCTCAACGTTTAAATAAAACACATACATTCTTTTATTTTACTAAACAATACGTATGTACTTTATTTTGATCTAAATTACATTTGTAGGTACATAATATTTAACAACTTAAAAGTACATTGTAGACTACTTTAAAACTCATCATTTTTCCTAACACATCTACTTTTTGTAAGCTTTGCTTTTAGTTAAAACTAAAATATGATGCTGCCGTTAAAATCCTATTGGATTTTTTATCACAATCTTGCATTTTTAATTCCGTGTTGCCAGGCTAAAAAAGTCGTCAATGTGGGGTAGGTTTGTGACCGTCCACGTAGAAATTTCTTGTTGCTTTGGGTAATTCTATTTCCATTCCTTCCAGATCTTTTGTTAGTACTATTTGACAACCTAGAATAGAAAAAAAATACATTACAGAGAATCCTGCTATTATTAGAAACTACAAAGTCACAGAGTCTGTCTGTATATTTGTTTCGATAATTTAAATAGCTGAAGGAAGCCATGGGAAAACACATTTATTGTGGTAAAACCATAGAGCCATTTGTTCTGGTATTGCATACATCTGGGTAATAGAACTGTCAAAATGGGCACAATATTGGCACCTTAGTTTTAAGTAGCTGAGCCTCAGTCAAGTATTGAATATTGGGATGAAAAGTAGTCCAACTTCAATTATTTTCCATACAATAGGTACAATAGTTTTGAACACATTAACTTCCATATTTATAGTATTAAGTAGGATTGCG
Source organism: Idaea aversata (assembly GCA_907269075.1). Lineage (NCBI taxonomy): Eukaryota > Metazoa > Arthropoda > Insecta > Lepidoptera > Geometridae > Idaea > Idaea aversata. The sequence continues at coordinate 1,874,577 of OU026109.1, forward strand.
TCAAAAAACAAACCTAGCCTCGAGTTTTCCTTCAAAAACGGTGCCATATCTAATAGATCATCCTCTTTCTCTTCCGATGATGGTAATTTATCAAAGTAATCATGTGGTATGTAAACATGGCATGTTGTACATGCTAGTGATGCTTCACATGCTCCTGTAAAACAAAGATTTTATCTTAGAACCTTATTGTCAATAAAAACTAAAACTATTTTTTGTTGGAAAAGTTTTTCTTCCGTTGTCTTTCTACATTCACTAGCGTCCTTCACGAGTGTATAGGTATCTTCTAGGGGTGCTTTCTACATCGTAGGCCGCATTGTCACTTACTAACAAGTGAGTTATTGGTCATAAATAAAATGAAAAATATTGTATGTCAAACGAGACTGTATAGGTTTAAAGTCTTTTGCCTGCCATTTTGTAAGCATAATTAAAAAAAAAATATTGCCTAAAATTAGTAAACATAACCTAAAATTCATAAAAACATAGTCATAAATCATTACTTTTTTCTGCTTTTAGTATTTGTTGTTATAGCAGCAACAAAAATACATCATCTGTGATCATTTCAATTCTCTAGCTATCATGGTTAATGAGATACAGACAGACGGATGGACGGACGGACGGACAGCAAAGTCTTAGTAATAGGGTCCAGTTTTTAGCCTTTGGGTATGGAACCCTAAAAAAGTCTTTATGGTAGTAAATAAGGAAGTTGTTTACAAGATGATTGTTTAGTGAGTGCCGAGTGGTACACGTATATCTATCTTCTATGTAGGTATGTATTAATCTTTTTTTTGTATGTATAAGTTTGATCACTAGTTAGATCCCGGTAAGCGGGTTCTCTTGTTTTTGTTACTATTCAATTTGGTTAACAAATGTTTGAAAAATTGTTACCTTCCATTGGAATTTCATGTCTGTGTGCCAGATACATGATATTGTCTCCGACTTTGCCTCTTATTTTTATTTTGTTACCATCTTTGTCTATGTAAACTACATTTACTCTGAAAAAAGATAAATATTATTTAATATGGCTATGCCATGTCGATGTATGATGAATTAAATAAGATAATATTAACTATTTCACATCTTTCAAGGTTTCATTTTTCATGTTTATTTAATGATTTGAGTCCACACTTCACAACATAGGTACTTAGGTTATTTTGAAGATTTATTATCATAGTTATTTAAAACATTTTCGAAGTTAAAAGCGAACTTACACTTCGTCTTCTGTCTTTGGGTCCTGCCATTCGTATTCTCCGTGTTTTAAAACTGAAAATACAACCAAGAAACCAATAGTATAGCGGTTTATGTAAAAATATTTCACAATATTTTTCATATGAGAAGTTCTTACTTATTGTGGTCCGAAATTGTCGAATTTCCTTTGGATATCGGGAATATAGAACTTTAATATTATGCGGCTTGAAATAACGCTTTATTACGGAACGTAGCATTGCTTTATTATTAACTTAAAACATATAAAATGAAGCTATTTCATAATTATTTAATTTTCCTTGTTTTTTATGATACCGTTTGATAGAAGTTTGACAGAAAAATGACAGTGGCACTGACGTACAGAGAATTTATGTTCGGATACAGGATATCATATTTAAGATTTTTAATTCAAAGTTTTATTTAAAATTAAAATTAAATAACATAATATTTTAATGAGAAAATTAAAAATAAATATTTATGTACTTTAGACCTAGTACATATTTTCGAATACATAATGTACATAGTCAACACTTAAAAATTCTTTCTAATTTAAATACTGGTAATGCAAATCGTGAATTATTTCTGAACGCATTTTATGGTGTTACCGGGAGTTTAAAGCTTTCCACGATTTAGGGTAAATTTTTCACCGACTTTTAAAAGATGTAGTTTTAAATTCATACAAAGCTAGCTGCGCCCCATGGTTTCACCTGCGTTAGTCCCGATCCCGTGAAAATATATGAGGAAAAGTAAGTAGCTTTTGCGTTAATTCAGGTCTTTTGACTCCAGCTATCTATAAATAAATTTCTCTAAATTTTTTGAAAAAGTAATATATTCTAGGTTAAATTCATTTCTATCAAGTAAGTAATAATTTGCTGAATAAAAATCAATTTGGATTTCAAAAAAGAAAAAATACATCAATAGCCATTTTCAATATGTTGAAGGAAGTCTGGGAAGGGATAAACAATAAGAATAAAGGTGTAGCACTATTCATTGATCTATCTAAAGCGTTTGATAGTGTTAATCATAATTTGCTGCTAGGTAAACTCGAACATATGGGGATTAGAGGATTGCCCCTACAACTATTTAAATCCTACTTAAATAATAGATATCAAGCAGTAGTTCTGGAGACTTATGATAAAAGTTCTAAATTAATAAAAAAGACACACTCAGATTTTAGACATAATGTTCTAGGCGTCCCCCAGGGAAGCATATTGGGGCCTATATTATTTTTGATATATATAAATGACCTACCTAAAACATGCGACCATTTAACTGTAATGTTTGCTGATGATGCAACTGTTTACATTCCAAAAAAATAATTTAACGGACACTCATCTTGCTATAGAAATAGAAAACACACTCAATAGAATAATAACTTGGCTAAGCAAAGAAGGTTTACTAGTTAACTTGAATAAAACTAAATATACACAATTTCATAGTAATAGAGCAGTCCCATTAAGTCTTAATGTAGTATGCAACAATATACAAATGCGTTGTGCTGCACATCTCCCACCTGTCTGTCTTCTCAGAGGTCTTGGGATGAATTGTTGTGTGAACGGTTGCAGCGGGAGCTTGTTGATTCATGTGTGAACCCGTCGGAGCGGGCTCGGTTGCTTGCGGTGTCCCAGCGGGAGTCTGGTCTATGGCTCAACGCGGTGCCTTCACCTCATACTGTGACGTTTCTAGACGACATTACTCTGTCGTTAGCTATTGGTTTACGTGTGGGGGTTAGGACGGTGCAGCCCCATCAGTGTCAGTGTGGGCGGCCGGTGGACGAGTTGGGGCATCACGGTCTCTCGTGTCAGCGGCAGCGGAGGCCCGACGGATTATCGCTCATTCCCTGGAGGCAGGGTTTGTCTTTGGTGTGGGATGCGACCTGTGTGGATACGTTGGCACCTTCACACGTGCCATCCACGTCCGGACAGGCTGGGGCAGCGGCCGCGCAGGCGGAGTGCCTTAAGTCCCGCAAATATGTGGACCTGGAGGGCAGTTACATGTTCGTTCCCGTGGGGGTAGAAACTCTGGGAGCTTGGGGCCCCAGTGCCCATTTATTCTTTAGGGACCTGGCGGGGCGTCTTAATGTGGCATCAGGTGACCGGAGGGCTGGCGGCTTCTTCGCTCAAAGGGTGAGCCTGGCTATCCAGAGAGGGAATGCCGCCAGTCTCTTGGGGACGATGCCGCGTGGAGACGCTCTGGACGGGGTTTTTTATTTGTAATTATTTGTAATGTGTGCCTTTCTGTGTTTTTGTTTTAAAAAAAAAAAAAAAAAAAAAAAAAAATATACAAATTGAAGAACAAGCAGAATCAAACTTTTTGGGTGTAGTCATAGACTCTAACTTAAGCTGGAAAGCACAAATTCGAAAAGTAAACAGTAAACTATCCCAATATTGTTATGCATTGTCCATACTATCCAGTGTTGCATCAGTAAAGGTTGCAATAAATGCCTACTATGGATACGTATACCCACAGTTATGTTACGGGATCATTTTTTGGGGAAACTCCGTAAACATCTGTTCCACATTTACAATGCAGAAGAAGTGTATAAGATCCATATTTAATTTAAAAAGCACTGACACTTTACGCTTACTATTCAAACAATATAATTTTCTCACAGTAACAGGTATTTACATTTTAGAGTTATGCACTTTTATTAAAAATAATCTTAAATACTTTTTTTCCAATAGATCTTTACGTCATGATAGCCTCAGAAATAAATATAAGCACAATATTTGCATGCCTCAAGTTAACAATACTATGTATCATAGAAGCTCTTATATTACCGCAATAAAGGTTTACAATGCTCTCCCAACAGACCTAAAAGCTCTACATAATAATAATATATTTAAGTCCAAATTAAAAAAATGGCTCATTGAAAAAACCTTTTATTTAGCATAAAGTTTTATTTTGCATAAATTGCGATAAGCAACACTCTGCTAAACGCTTAAATTGTTCCTATGGCATTTTCTTTATCATAATTTTAATCAGCATAAATGTAAAAACAGAACGCTGAACAATTTGACAGCTGATGTCAAAAAATCTTAGTGGCATTTGACAGATGTCAAAGTGTAATTTTTCCTTACTTATTTGACACTTTTAGTTATAATTTGGACAAACAAAGTTCATTTTGTTTTTGGACGACCCAGTTGGCACAATGGTCACCATGCCGGACTTCCAAACACAGGGTTGCGGGTTTGATTCCCGCCTCAGACAAGTATTTATGCTTTGATATTTGTCTGGGGTCTATATATTTACAAAAAAAAGTATATAAGTAGTATATTCGTTGTCTAGCACCCATAACACAAGTCTAGTTACTTAGCTTGGGGCTAGATGGCGATGTGTGGAATGTCCTGCAATATTTTTATTTTTTATTCATTTGGTTGCATAATAATAAGTACATTTTGTACGAAGATCACTTAGAAACGTCTTAAAAACTAAGTTAGGCTGTGTGCCTTTAATTTCTCCGTTTCAAATAATACTATGGATTCTTATCATTAAGAGGAGGTATCACAGTACGGACAATTCATATTTTATAATATCTTTATAAATTATAGCCTATGTGTTATTCTGATGTATAAGCTATATTATGGTAAAGTTTTATTACCATCCATTTCGTAGTTTTTTCGTTAAAGAATAACAAACATTCATACATCCATCCATACATACATACAAACTTTCGAGTGATGAGATTATAGTAGGATTATTATAATTTTTTTAAGAAAACTAGACGAGCACATCGCTATCTAGCATTTGACTTATGTTGTATTTCTATCGGCTTTATGCTCTATATAAATGTATTTTTGTAAGTATATAAAATATCTAATTGCAGGTACTTAAGTATCATTTTTACTTAAAAAATAAATAAATAGGTGAAAGACCCAGCTGCGGCAGCAGCAGTAAAATTCGTGAAACGTCTTACCTTACGTCAAGTCAACCTGATGGATGTGGCTAGTCCAATCTCTTTGTTACAAGGTAGGGAAGGAATGAAGTAACACAATTACCAACATCGTAATTCACACATTTATGACGTTACATCAAATTGGTTTAGTAAGGGACCTTTTCTTTTTCTAACCGATTTTAAAGACTTTTAATAAACTTTAAATATACCTAGATGTCAAATTATCGTTTAACACGAGATACACGCCACGGCTCATAATTTCGAAATGTGGCACTTTGGAATTTGGGAATCCACTGAATAATTAGTGATCATGTGTTATTACATCTATCTATTTATTTTTGTTATTGTATAAAATTGTCATCACTCCTCCTTTAAAACTATGATGAATAGGGAAAAATATACGTCTCAAAATACACATATTTACATTATAATGCACAATAATTACACATATTTAAATCAAGATCGGGCAAAACGACCGCTCTTTTTTTTCCCGCCCGTTTATTTTCATAGATTCCCCCGGGAGAATAAATCGTGTAAGCTGGTAGCACTTAATAAAAATATGATAGAATTGAAAAACGTCATTGATATGTAGCCATTTTGGCTATTTTTCATAAATTATTAAAATTATTGATTTTTAACACAAAGGAAGATGCTGGGGCGTGTGTAGTTATTAAAATAAACTTTTATACCTCATGTAGTAGCCTTTAAGTGTTAAAAAAATACATTTACTGCCATTAAAAGTGCAATTTCGTGATTAGTATTTTTTATTGGAATTATTTTTGTAAGTTTTATGATGAAATGACGTGTTATATTTTCTATTAACCTTATAACCTTCGTTAAGTTTTCTATAATGATCCTTAATTTTTACATTTAAGCAGAATTTCAATATATTGGTAATTTTGTGGTTACTTTTAGTTGGTAGGTACTACCTACCTACTTACTCAAATGAATTTTAAAGCAATGGATTGTGATCAAATTTTACTGATGCTGACTTAATTTGCATAATTTATGTAAGATCTAATAGATAGATCTGAATATTGCCTTTATTTATCATCTTAGCCTTAAAAACGGGTTGTTTTCCATTTAACTCTGAAAAGTTACTGTTAGTAAAATAAAAAATGCATCTATTTCAGACAAACAATAATAAAAGTGTGTTAAAAACTATGTCACTGCCGGTAAAACTAGCCACTGTAAAAGAGGAGCGGCGAGACCCAACTTTTTTCCTTCCCGAAGAAGAAATGTCGTACGAAATCAAGAAAAAGAGGAAGAAAAAAAAGAAGAAACAGGAAGACCCTTTCAAGGTGTGAACGCACGGGAAATATCAATCTTTCTAATTTAGATATTAGATTTTTTGTGAGTCTTTCTATTCATCATCATCTTCCTGCCCTTATCCCAATTTATTTGGGGTCGGCGCAGTATGTATTTTTTCTTCCATTCACTCCTATTAGTCATCATCTCATCGTTCACATTCATCTCTCTCATGTCGTGTCTTACGCAGTCCATCCTTGTTTTCTTCGGTCGTCCTCTTCCTCTCCATCCCTCTACATTCATACTCATAACTCTTTTAGTTACATGGGTCTCTTCTCTTCTCATCACATGTCCATACCAAACTAAAACGGTTCCCTTTTACTTTTTCAGTAACCGGTGCTACTTTCAGGCTTCCTCTAATATACTCATTCCTTATTTTATCCATCCTCGTTACTCCACACATCCATCTCAACATTCTCATCTCCGATGCATGCAATCTTCTCTCATCCTTCTTCTTCACGGCCCAGCATTCCAATCCATACATCACAACAGGTCTTGTCACGGTTTTATAGATTTTACCCTTCTGTTTAAGGGGCATCGTGAGTCTTTCTATTCAATAATATAATATTCAAAGTCCTGACTGATATATTATCAACGCACAACTCAAGCTAATGGATAATATTTGACATATAGATAATAATTTATTAAAACATAATTATGCATCTGCTATGAAAGAATTTTGTGTAATTCAACCTTGCCTTTAAAAGCTAATTTCATATAGGAAGGTAAAAAAATTTTTTTTTATTGATTTATATTCTTTAACATAGAAAGACTTACAAAAGACCATACAAACAATATTGAATTCGATGTGTTAATATTTTGCCTCGAAATTTTTAGAGACCAATAATCCTACTTATTTAAAGATAGCACCTACCCTGTGGGGATATTGGGTTAAAAGTAGCCTACGTTACTGTCAATGAATTAATTTATCTGCATACCAAGTTTAATCTAAATCAGTTCAGTAGTGTCAGAGCCAATTCAATGCAAATAAACAATCATATCTTTCCAAGTCATTACTATACAAGATTGTGAATGGGTCCTTTTATTATCAATTTGAAGGATATTGAGGAGAAAATCCGTGAACCTGCATTGACAGCGCTAGACCCTGATATCGGAGCAGCTTTGGATCCAGAAGTAACTATTAAAGTTGAAAATATTGAAGTAGAGTTGGATATTAATGATGTAAGTAGATATATTAGTTTACTAACTGTATCACCTTTAAGAAAGTTTCCCTTGGACTAATAATAATAATAAATATCTGCACCACGTGGTTTCACCCGCGTAATTTCCGATCCCGTGAAAATATCGGGATAAAAAGTTGCATAAAAAATCCAGGTCTCAAGCTATTCTTCATATAGAGTTTCATTGTGATCGGTTCAGTAGTTTTTCGTAAAAGAGTAACAAACATACAAAAACACACACATCTAAGACATAAACTTTCACATATTTTTATAATATTAGTAGGATGTTATAAATTAATATCAAAATCTGTCAAGTCAAGGCTTGAGGGAACAGATTTTTGGTATATTTATAATATTACAAGTATGGATTAACGACATCTCTTGAGTAGATCTTAAAAACATTTACCTAGTACCTATCTAATAATAATAACACTTAGTAGAATTGGTGTCCGTCAGCCGGGCAAAAAAAGTGCTTCTAGAGCGAATTGGTTCCGTGAATAATTAGTGCTCAGTCTGCTGTAAATGTGCGCGAAATAAAAAATTTGTGCATGTAGGCATTGAGGAAAAAAATGAGAAAAACAAATTCTGCTGGAATGACGGTGCTCCAGCAGGAAGATTTTTAAACGAATGACCGGAGAGGTATATAATGTATATCGGCGGATAGCTTATATTTGTGCATAATTGTGCGCGAATAATTAAATTTGTGCGTCTTAGGGTTTTCGAGATATTTCATTTCCTGCTGGGCTGACGTTTTGCATAAACTTGTATCTCCGAAACCATTGAATGTGCGACCTTGGATTAAACATATATAAGTAGCTCTTAATTTGTGCGTATTTGTGTGCTAATTTGTTTTTCATAAATATCTACTGTTTAAGAGAAATCATGCAACCCTGAAAATTCGAAAGAAACTCCTTGCGCTTAAATGAGAACACGCAGAGGTTCACTGAAAGCGGTATTTGGCTCGTTTTGTTATTCTTTACATGTATAATAAGTTTCAAGACAGTACATACACGCATTTTTCAATAATAACACTTCAAGTCAAATCTGAAAATGTCATAGCTTTGCAAGAAACCTATTCAACTAAAGATATGTGCGTATATACCAAAAATTAGAGTGCCTTTTGAAATACATATCCTGAAAATTTCAGCTTCAAATGTCGCGTATTTAAGTAGATATAAACGAAAAACAAATCATAACTTCAGTTCTTGGCTAACCGACCAAATTCGAATGGTCACGAAAAAGCGACGGTTTCATACATTTTGATGACTTCTTAAATGGACTGTATTATACTGAAGCAGTTAATTGGGTTTAGGTACTTTGAATTGGAAAAGTGTTATGGGAAGTTGCAAAAGTTTTATTTTGAGATTAAGATAGTAGAAACTAGTAAGTACGCTTTTATCTTCCTTACCTATTATAGATTATTGATAGCTCAGGTAGGTAAGAATCTACTTCATTTTACTAAGTTCGCAATACGAAGTTAAACAAAAATGTCGGTTTTGTGCTTAATAAATAATATAATAAGTAATAAAATTATAATAATATTACTTTAAAGGTGGACGCAGATTGATAGCGCGCCGAATTTTTGCCGTCCACGGAAAAAGGTACCTTATAATAATAGAGATAAGGTATCTACATTTATATTTCCGATGACGTCATCAGAGTCATCCGCATCGTCAGAGGCGGCCGACACTGAAATAAATAAATGAATAAATGTAGGTATGTACCTTATCTCTATTATTATAAGGTGGACGGCAAACAATTCGGCGCGTATCAATGTGCGGGCACCATTGCATTGATTTTAAAATTGTATAAAAAGACGATTGTGTAGGTTCAAATCTCCGGCCGCCGCACTAACGATTATTAGATCAATAAAATCGGACATAAGTAAAAATGTGCAACTTAGTCAAAAGTGTCAAGTAAGCTATTGTTCCTATAGCCAGGTAACCGACCTTTTAGACGGCAGCCATTAAAAATCCCCCCGCTCTAGACCTGTTTTAACAAATCAGTCGAAACTCAGCCGTTGGTGGAGTCGCATGTCTTTGTTTTCGGCACTTTTGTTCGCACTATAACTTCGCTTCACAGTTGTGTGTTTGTGTGGTTAAATTTAGAAAAAACTTTTATTGGATATGGCAGAAGAAGGTATGTACTACATTTTAAAATATTACATTATTACTTTGTCGTATAAAATTTATATTTTTATGTGATATTAAAACAGTTACAATTTAGGTAAAAATTTTTGCTTTACGTTTTCAAACAATCGTGTTTTTATGTATATGTCGTGTCTTGTCGGGCTACAACTTTTATAACAAGATAATAATTGATTTGTTGGCTATTGTAAATCATAATAAAACCATCCGCCTACGTCCGCCATTTTGTTTTATATGACTTTTAAATTGTACGTAAAAATTACACAATTATTTTAAGTTAATATATTTATTTCTTTGTCGTACAGATAATTCGAGAACTATCAAGATATTTACCAGAAGAGCATTGTATGAGATCTTGAAGGAATTCAAGGGCCACAAAATGGAAGAAAAGTTTTCATTGTTTGAAGATAGACTTGTGCAATTGACAAATTGTCCGGAACATGAGAAACAAAGAATTGTAAATGGTTTGAAGCACTTTAAAAGCGAATTCAAAAAGAAGTGGAGAGGAGCTTCATACAAAGAAGAACGGTTTTTAAAAAGTAATGAAGTGTGGCTTACATCTTCGATGGAATTACCTAACTGGCCTGAAATTACCTTACCAAAACCTGGACGTCCAAAAAAATCATTTGAAGATGTGTGTGACCGTAGCAAACGGAGAAAAACAAAAGATCTGCGTGAACAAGTATCTGTCGAGGAGTTGACTTATGCTGCTGGCGTGAGTCAGGGCACTTCAGGAAACAAAGATGCATCAAAAATAATTAAAGAATTAATGGCTTCACCCACCAGAGCTACTAAACTTAGAAAAGTTATCTCTACTAGCAAGAAACAAACAACTGTAAAAAAATATACGCCAGCAGAAGCACTGGCTATCTTTGTTGAAGGTGATTTCACTAGAAGACAATGGGAAATAATCAACAGATCTGGTAAAGCTATTTACCCCTGCTATTCTGTCATACAAATGGCTAAGATTGAATGTTATCCCGAGGAAGAATCAATACATGTCACTGAGACAAGCGCAGAAGTTAAACTTCAAGCATTACTAAATCACACTGCATTGCGCTTGTACAAATATATAGCGGAGGTTGTCAATACGTCATGCACTGATGAAGAAAAACCAAATATGGTGTTAATTTCGAAATGGGGATGTGACGGATCTCAGCAGACACAATACAAGCAAAAATTCGAAAATCACGGAGATAGTGATGCAAATATTTTTCAAAGCTCACTAGTGCCTCTAAGACTATCTATTATCATTGAAGAAGAGGAGAAAAAAGTCATTTGGCAAAATCCGGTTCCGTCTTCAGTCAGATTCTGCAGACCCATACGTATAAGATTTATTAATGAAACAAAAGATATCACAAAACAAGAAATACAATACATTGAAAACCAAGCCGAACAGCTTCAGGAGACAGAAGTTGATGGGAGCAAAATAAAACATAAACTGTTACTTACCATGATTGATGGCAAGGTATGTAATGCTGCTACAGACACCTCATCTACAATGAGATGGTACATTTGCGGACAGACTTCGAAGGATTTTAATAAATTAATTAAAAAAGAAAGTAAAGTAGAAACGTTGAAGTTTGGATTATCAATTCTTCACGCAAGAATTCGATTTTTCGAATCTATTTTACATTTAGCCTATAAATTGCCTTTACAAAAATGGCAAGCACGGTCTACAGAAGAAAAAAAAAATGTAAAAGAGACTAAAGAAAAACTACAAAAAGCCTTTAAAGAGGAAATGGGATTACTCGTAGATGTTCCCAAAGCAGGGTTTGGGAACACTAATGACGGGAACACGTCAAGGAGATTTTTTGCAGATCCGGAATGCTCCTCAAGAATAACAGGCATCAATGTCGATTTAATAAAAAGGTTTAAAGTTATATTAGAAGTAATATCAAGTGGCAATAACATTGATGTAGAAAAATTTGAAGCATACGCAAATGAAACTGCAAAAATATATGTCGATCTGTATGGTTGGCATCCCATGTCACCAACCATACACAAAATTTTAATACATGGAGGTGAAGTAATAGCTCATGCACTCCTACCTATTGGCCAGTTATCGGAAGAGGCAGCTGAAGCCCGAAAAAAACATTTTAGGCAATACAGATTAAATTTTTCCCGCAAATTTTCCCGCAGAGACTGCAACATAGATATAATAAACAGACTTCTTTTAAGTTCTGATCCATTTATCAGTTGCAGCAGAAAGACGCAAAATAAAAAAAGACAGCCTTTCTCAAAGGAGGCAATAGAAATGATGTCTGCCAGCACGGTATTTAAAAATAGACAAAGCGAAGACGAAAGTTCCGATGAAGAAGAAGTTGAAGAATCCTAAAAATGTAAAAAGACGTAAAATTTTATATATATAATTATTATAATGGTCAAACTTTGTGTTTTATTTAATTTAATTGCACATAAAATTATATAAATAGATTAAATATTTTTGTCCGATTTTTTCACTCAAATACTCGTTAGTGCGCCGCGCGCCGGGTGGTTGTAACTCGCTCTGTGTGAAACAGTTACACAGAATGCGGCATTAGTGGGAAAGAGTCAGACGCTAGTTAAGACGTATTTCGCTCCTTGCCTCCCGCACCGCTCTCCGCTCTCGGTTCACTCACCCCGCTCCAATAGTGTCCGGGGTATATCTAGTGTTGCCAATTTAGCATAATCTTATGCTCGATTTGGCATTTTAAGTTTCAATTCCACGTAGTAATAAGTTTGTCATTAATATTTTTTGTTATTAATAATGTCATTATTAATTTTTGCGTGAAGGAGTAACAAACATACATATACACACACACACACACACACAAACGTTCACATTTATAATATTAGTAGGATAGGATATACATATATAGTAGGATGTAAGCCATTATGTTATAAAACCCTATTTAAAACAGTCTCGAGATACTTACGTGTAAAAAGAGGTATTTATGAGACTATTAAAGTTTTGAGAAGTATTGTATTGATCAAAACTATATAGAAATACATATATTATATTTAAAAAAAATGTGTTTTTTTGTATTTCCTTAATATATTATTTTAAGTTCAAACATAATAGTATAATAATTTAGGTATAAGCATAAATACCTTCTTAAGTGTTCTAATTACAATCAATTACCTGTCTTAAACTATTTGATTTGTAATTTAATGTGATCCTAGCACTACCCACAAGGTCCTACTGTGATCTTAACTATACCTCAGTATTAAAAAAAAAACAAAATCAGGTCACTCGTTTTGGGAGATAAACGCGCTACAATTGATTTATATTACCTATTCCGTGGCACTGCCGGAATAAAAAATAGCCAATAACACTCAGTTATCTTCAATCTATCTCTGTGCAAAATTTCATCCAAATTAGTCCAGTGGTTCTGGAATCTGGAGATACCAACATACACATATACAAACATGTTACCAACGTTACCTCTTTATAATATTATAGAGTAGGTATAGAAGGTTAGTATAGAAGTACCTATAGATAAACGTGTCATTTTAGAAATACATGCATTAATATTTCTCTAATGTACCTACTACCTATTGAAAAAATGATAATGCACTAAAACCTCTATAAACGTTCTAAGCGCGACTGTACGGACAACAGCTTCAGTATAATACAGTCTGTTCAACTCATTGAACAATAATTTTACTTTAATATAAACTATACAATATACACTAGGATAAATTTAAAGATTAATAATAATTTGTAATATGTAAAAATAATAATTTCTTAACTAAATACTTATATTAAAATAATAAATGTAAACAAGCCAAGTCGCATGACAAACTGTATGTTTTAAATTAAATCTAGGTCACAAAGTAAACACAATTTTTGATGATTAATATTATTTTGGCAATAGGTAGGTAACACACGGCTGCACATCGACAGCACACTATTATAATAATTATTGATAAGTCATCAAAACTAAAATGTATATAATGTAAGAAATTTGTGAATAAATTAATTGGAATCAAGAACTGAGTCGAGTATCACTCCTCCTCCCAAGAAGATCGAGCAGTGCCTAGCAACCGCTAGAAGAGCTATTGCAGCTGGAAGAAACGAGCAGTACCTAGCAACCGCTAGAAGAGCTATTGCAGCTGCAAGATACGAGCAGTCCCTAGCAACCGCTAGAAGAGCTATTGCAGCTACTCCATGCTCTTTAGCATCCTCTCACTGCGGCCAGGAAACCCTTAGCCGTCAGTCGATTGGTCTTGTGAGTCCGCTTGACCAGCAGTGAGAAAATCCATCCCGTGTACATTGCACGACGTACACACACCACCCTTCCTACCCACCGTCCGTCCGTCACCCCAGGTCGCCTGGTGACAGACAATCCCGTACTTATCTATATATTTATATATTGTTCGAACCCTATGGTTAGGGCTAGGGCAGTAGGGACACGTCAGGTAGGGTAGGGCCAGTAGGTACACATAAAGCTAGGTACACACACATACACACATGCACTAACTAGGATACACGCACAAGGGGTCCAGATATAGATACATACGATTAGGAAACTAGGGATAGGTTATTGTAGGGGTAGGTGTTAGGGGTAGGTTTATTCCCCTTTCGGTGAATGTATCTGGTGACTGCACGCCCGCGTACACGCCTCGCGTAGGGTAAGGTGCCGGTTACCAGGTGCGTTTACATTTGGTCCTTCGAGTTTTTTTTTGGTTTCGCGACGGGACACCAATCGCGCCCCGTTGGGAAATCGAACCAGTAAAAATCGCGCTCCTCTTGTCCCCGTAGGTTGACTGACTTACAAAGACGTATTACCACCAACTACCGCGCTGCGATTTTCTCAACCAAGCAGCTACGGAACGTTCAACAGATTGAATATACCTACAGGAAAAGGAAGCAACGAAACAAAACACTATGGAAAATATGGACATTGAAGAAATCAATCGTATTATCAGAAGCCAAGAGGCGGACTACAACGAAATCAAACGAATACTTACAAATCTTAAAAAAGACCCAAATACAAGAAAAACCGACAAGTACATTAACGAACGGAGGGCTCGACTCACAGAAATACTCAACAGAACTACTACCAATCACGAGTTACTTAGAAATCAACAAGTACTAGTTGATCATAAGTACATTACTACAAGTTACTACGAATCCATCAAGTCACTCGTCAATCAAACTATGGAAAACTTAGCAAAATGCGAGAAGCGACTACAGTTGCTAGGCAAACTATACGAACCACAAGACATCGAAGAAAATGAATGTGAAGATGCGAACTCACCTAAAATCTTCATTCAACTCTATCGTATCACACAAATGCAGAAGAAACTACAAACAGCTACACAAGCGTTAACAGAAGATAAACCTGTATGGTACTGGGAATCACTGGCGAAAAATATAGAGAAGCAATGGCAAGACATAGAGGAAACTCACCTACTCATTCTAATGGAAGACAGCACCTTAGACCACAGCTACTTTCGAGATAACTTGTTTGAAAAAACGCAAACAGATTACGATGTAATCATTGAGCGTATTACGGCTAAAGCAAGTAACACAAAAAGAGTGGGGAACAGTGAGCACAAAAGTAACCTGCCAAGAATAATTATTCCAGTTTTCGACGGCAACTATGAGTCATGGGATTCATTCTACGACTTGTTTCTAAAAATCATACATGAAGATAAGTCATTATCAGCGACAGAAAAAATGCAGTACCTTAAGACACACGTACGAGGCGAGGCTTTAATGCTCATCAAGCACTTGACAGTTTGTGACGCGAACTACGATGCAGCCTGGACGCTACTTAACAGAAGATATAGAAACGAAAGAATTATAATAGCGAAGCACGTAGATAACATTCTCAATATAGCAAAGATAAATCACGCCACTGCAGCCAACTTAAAAAGTCTACATGATACGATAAACCAAAACATAGAAGCACTTCGACGTCAAAACATAGACACAACTACATGGGACCCCATCCTGGGGAGAATTCTCAGTAGAGTGTGGGACTCTGAAACAAACGAAAAGTATGAACAACAATTAACCGAACCTAAAAAGCCACAAAAGATTGATGAGATGATGGAATTCCTGGAGAAACGATTCCAATGCTTACAGACAACAACTACGATAAGCAAACAAACAAAAACAAATTACAAGACAAGATACGACACACCAGGCCCATACAAGAGGTCAGACAACAATCATTGTTGGTATTGTAACAAAAAACCATACCATACCATATACCAATGCATACAATTTAAACAACTATCAGTAGAAGAACGATACAAGGCAGTTAAAGAGAAAGGAATATGCAGGAATTGCTTGGCGCACAGCCAATCAGAAGAATGTATGAGTACAAAGACTTGCCAACACTGTGGAAGGTTAGGACACCATTCCTACCTACACCAAGAAAACCATAAGCCAACTAGATATACGAAGAACGAAAAAACCAATACATCTAAGAATACAACTACAACTAGGACAAACAATATGCATACAAATACGACAACGACACTACCAAAAACTACGCTACTAGCTACAGCGCTAGTAAAAGTCAAGTCAATCGATGGTACAACACAATTACTAAGAGTACTGTGTGATCAAGGCTCAGAAGCGTCTTTTTGCACGGAAACAGTAGCTCAACTACTAGCTTACCCGAGGAACAGAACACACGTTGAAGTAACGGGGATAGCTGACGAAAAACCCAAAATAGCGAATTACTCCATTGAAGTGAAATTACAACCAAGATTTCCGAGTGAATTCAAGCTAATAACTACACTAATAATACTTCCAAAACTAACTGGTGCCATACCGAGTACCAATATACCACAATTAGAGGAAAGGCAGTTAGAAAACAAAATGATAGCCGATCCAACTTACAATAAAAGAGGCCCAATCGACGTAATATTGGGAGCTCAAGACTATAGCAAACTACTACTACAAGGGCTATACAAGATTAATGACGACATAATAGCCCAAGACACACATTTTGGATGGATTCTATCCGGGTTCGTCAGTAGCCACACTACAGATAGAATGAAAGTTACTACTATGACATCAAGAACGAACGAAATAGAACAATTAACCAAATTCTGGGAATTAGAAGAAATTCCAGCCAATTACGAACTATCTAGCGATGACCGACAATGTGAAGACTTTTACAAGACAACAACTACCAGAAATATAGATGGGTCCTACACTGTGAGACTTCCATTCAAAAATCCAGACGTAGATTATGGAGACTCACGAAAGAAAGCGGCGGCTAGATTACTACAATTAGAAAGAAGGTTTGCCAAAGACAAAACACTACAAGAAAGATACCAAGAGTTTCTAAACGAATACTTAGAAATGGGTCACATGAGGAAAGTACCTAAAGTAGACTATTACCAAGGAAAGTACTACATTCCTCATCAACCAGTGATTAAAGAAGAGTCATTAACTACAAAACTAAGAGTGGTATTTGATGCTTCGAGTAAATCAAGCACAAATATTAGCTTAAATGAGAATATGTTGACAGGACCAAGACTACAATCAGACTTAACTACAATACTACTACGATGGAGAAGACATAAAATTGTTTTTATGGCAGACATTGAGAAAATGTATCGTTTTATAAACGTAAATGAAGAAGACCTGCCATATCAACGAATCCTATGGAGAGAGTCTCCAAAACATCAAATCGATGAATATGAACTAACCACCGTTACATACGGAACTGCATCGGCACCATACTTAGCAGTCAAAACTTTGCAACAACTGGCTATAGATGAACAACAGAAGTATCCTAATGCAAGCGAAATAACGTTACAAGATTTCTACGTCGACGATGTTCTCTCGGGGGCCAGGTCTGTAGAAGCAACAAAGAAGTTACAAAACGAATTGATACAGTTGTTAAGAAGAGGTGGATTTAATCTAAGGAAATGGTCATCAAACAGTGAAGAATTATTAAATAACATACCAAAAGAAAAACAAGAGGATAAGATGTTAAAAATTCCACTGGACGAAACAAGAAAGTCGTTAGGAGTTCTATGGTCACCAAAAGAAGACAGTTTCCAATTCCAAATTACGATAAACAAAAAAGAGAATCCAACAAAAAGATTCATCCTGTCAGAAATCGCAAAGCTTTTTGATCCACTGGGCTGGCTTGCACCAGTTATAATAACCATGAAACTGATAATGCAAGAACTATGGACTAAAGGCCTAGACTGGGATCAGATTGTAGATAACGTAACCAAAGACAGATGGATTGGATTACAAGACCAGATGAAAATGTTAGAAGCAATTTCAATACCAAGATGGTGTCATACCACAGATGAAACCAAAGTTGAGTTACACGGCTTTTGTGATGCATCGGAAAGAGCATACGGGGCCGTGGTATACTGTCGAGTGCAAATTAATGAAAACTCGTACGAAGTTACACTATTACAAGCAAAATCAAAAGTGACACCGCTGAAACAAAAGACAACACTACCAAAACTAGAACTATGTGCTGCACTGTTACTCGCCCAACTTATGGAGAAGGTCATAACAACAATGAAATTTACAAACACAGAAGTTTATTGTTGGACGGACTCAATGATTACATTAGGCTGGGTCAAAGGTGAAGCTACAAGATGGAAAACGTTTGTAGCCAACAGGGTAGCTGAGATACAAAAATTATTACCACAAGCAAAATGGAATCACGTCATAACGTCAAATAACCCGGCGGACGTAATTTCGAGAGGAATATAACCAAATAAATTTCACAACTTTACACTATGGTGGAATGGCCCAACATGGTTAAAATCCAAAAATCTGCCAATAACTAAAACTATCCCTGAAATATGTGAAGAGATAAAAAAAACCGTTCACAGTAACTTAGCAACAACTACCGAACCACAGAATGAAATATGGGAGAGATTTTCAAGTTTCCAAAGAATGGTACGAATACTGTCATACTGCTTCAGATTTAAGAATATGGAAAAAAGCACAGAACCCTTACGTTGTGATGAATTAGCTATTACAACAAACAAAATAATAGCACTAGTACAACAACAAGTTTTTCAAAAAGAGTACAAAACATTAACAAAAGGGATATCACTAGAAAAAAATAATAGACTAACAAGCTTAGATCCATTTATAAATCAAGAAGACAAGATAATGAGAGTCGGAGGAAGACTTCATAATTCAAACCTTCCATATAACCAAAAACATCCTATACTACTACCAAGCGATCACCACGTCACATGGATAATAATTCACGATGCTCACATGAAAACCTTACATGGAGGAAACATGTTAACTTTAGCCTACATACGACAAAGATATTGGATATTAGGAGGAAAGAAAAGAATAAAGAGTTACATATCCAAATGTGTAAAATGCATACGATACAAAGCAACAACCCTACATCAAAAAATGGGCACATTACCAAAAGCCAGAGTAACCGAATCATACCCATTTAGTCACACAGGTGTTGATTTTGCTGGTCCTGTACAAGTAAGAGCAATGAAAGGAAGAGGACACAAGTCGTACAAAGGATACATTGCAGTATTTGTTTGCCTAGCAACGAAAGCAATACACTTGGAACTAGTAGGTGATTTATCAACCGAGTCCTACATAGCCGCAATGCAAAGGTTCACATCAAGAAGAGGTCCAGTTTCACACATGTACAGCGATAATGCAACTAATTTTGTGGGAGCTGCCAACCACCTTTACAAAGAAATACTGGAAATAACTCAGTCAAATGAATTCCAACAGACAATAACTACGATAGGAACACAATGGCATTTCATACCACCTTCGTCTCCTCACTTTGGCGGAATTTGGGAAGCGGGAGTAAAATCCATGAAGCACCACTTACGCAGAGTGATAGGAGAACAAACAGTAACCTACGAAGAATTGATAACATTCCTGTACCAGATCGAAGCATGCCTTAACTCGAGGCCGTTATGCGCACAAAGCGAAGATATAAATGACAACGTAGTGATCACACCAAGTCATTTCCTAATAGGACGAGAGGCAGTAGGAATACCAGATCCCCTGGCAAATATTAACACTGATCTACTACTCAGGTGGAAACAGATTCAAAAGATGAAGAGAGATTTTTGGAAAAGCTGGACACACGATTATTTACATCAATTACAACAGAGATACAAGTGGAAAACAAACAACGAAAACTTAACGATCGGAACATTAGTACTAGTGAAAGATGAAAACATAAGTCCCAGCAAATGGCCACTGGCAAAAGTAAAAGAAATACATCCGGGCAATGATGACCTCACAAGAGTTGTAACCCTACAGAAGTCCTCTGGTTCAACTCAAAAACGTGCAATACATAAACTTGTTCCTCTACCAATCAATGAAAACGACAGCGGCACTAAACCAAGTAATACGAGTACAACAGTACAATCAAATGTTATCGTAAAACAGAATAAACGACAAACCAGGAGTCATACATATAAAAAGGAATGGCAATGGTTCACGTTCCTGATTATATGCCTACAACTATTTGCCAACGTAACATCAACCTATACAATGATTAAAATAAAACCAGGATTTTATGTAGAACAGATCGGGACTGCATGCATTGACAGAGGAGTCTTTAGAATAGAGACAAACTTCGAAAAAGAACAGATTGAACAAAACCTTAGACAAATAAAGAAAGCAGTGACACAGTTCGACGACCTTTGTGAAATAGCAAAAAATACAACCAAAAAT
This sequence comes from Idaea aversata, assembly GCA_907269075.1. Lineage (NCBI taxonomy): Eukaryota > Metazoa > Arthropoda > Insecta > Lepidoptera > Geometridae > Idaea > Idaea aversata. The sequence continues at coordinate 1,894,974 of OU026109.1, forward strand.
GCGACACATTGTGAACAATTCCACCACTACTTAAAAGAATCCGAGTCAAAGTACGAAAGAACAAAAGAATACCTAATGGAAGCAAACCAAACCAAAAGAAAGAAGAGAGGTATATTAGGACAGATATTAACATCAGTTTTTGGCGTAAATGACGAGGTCTACAGGGACATAGATAGCCTGAACAAAAACCAACAACAACTAATCGAAGCTGCAAATCAACAAACGAAGTTTATGATATCAACGGTATCACAAGTTAATGAGACAGAAAATAGAATCACGAAAAAACTACAAAAATTTCAAACAAAACTAAACCAGGTCATACAATTTATACATGAAACAGATTATTGGTACCAAGCAGTCATCAGAAACAGTGTAAATATACATATAATAGAAACGTATCAGTTAGCAAATGATTACATAACTGAAATAACAGAACATTACGCTGGATTATTAGATGTATACCTATCGAAATCAAGTGTATACAGCATTTTGACTCCAAAGAACGTCAGTAACCTAATTTATACGGCAAATAACAAACTTCCTAGTAACTTAAAGATAGTACAACGACAACTGCTAGAAACAAAAATGGCGGAAAACGAAACACACATCCAAGTGTACGCCTACTTTCCGATACAGGACACAACAAAATACACAATGATCTATGTCACAGCGGTTCCTGAAAAAACACGGGACCAGCTATTCCAAACCGTCGAAATACAAAAATCATACATTGGCGTAGACTATAACAACGAACAGTATTTTGACTTAGATCATGAAGAATTTACAAGTTGCCTACAAAGTATGAGTACATACGTCTGCTTTCCTAGTGCCGTGAAGAACATGCAATCAAATGATAATTGCATTGTTAACCAGCTCTTCAAAAACCAAACACAAACGAGGTGTCAATCAAAAACGTTCGACATAACTAACAAACTGTTATGGAAACAACTGCATATGCAAAATACATGGTTATTCATAGCTAAAGACCGTAGTTTGACATCGATCATATGTGACGGACAAAGAGAGGAAATTGAACTGCGGGATGTTGGAGTAATACGGATTGCCGACAACTGTATTATAAAGACAACTAATAACATATTAGCTGCAAAAAGAACAATCTCAGTTCAAACCGTAGCGTCATTTTCAAAACCAATCGACTTCTCTATATCCACCTATAATAGCACTGGCACCATATTTAATGTAACCAAAGACGAAGTTATAGAGAGTTCACAAGATATTCTCGACAATGTAGTCAAATCCGAAAATAACTTACAAACTAAACTAGACAATACAATCTGGACCCAAGTTACTTCTCACACTTACATAACTACTACAGTAGGAGGTATAGTAGTAGTTACTATAATTTTATTAATATTATTTTGTGTTCCTCAGATCACGAGGGGCATAAGGTCACTGGTACAGCTACAGCACCACGACAACAGACCTGCAGCTGACGAGCCAGCCAGCCAACATCACGACCCAGTCTACAGCCAGGTAGCACCCAGAAAACCAGCCAGAAGACAACAAGATCCCTCGAACACTGACGGAATAGAACTGTACCAACTGGAGTCCTGCCCTGGAGAGACGCCAGAATGTTCAACTCATTGAACAATAATTTTACTTTAATATAAACTATACAATATACACTAGGATAAATTTAAAGATTAATAATAATTTGTAATATGTAAAAATAATAATTTCTTAACTAAATACTTATATTAAAATAATAAATGTAAACAAGCCAAGTCGCATGACAAACTGTATGTTTTAAATTAAATCTAGGTCACAAAGTAAACACAATTTTTGATGATTAATATTATTTTGGCAATAGGTAGGTAACACACGGCTGCACATCGACAGCACACTATTATAATAATTATTGATAAGTCATCAAAACTAAAATGTATATAATGTAAGAAATTTGTGAATAAATTAATTGGAATCAAGAACTGAGTCGAGTATCACTCCTCCTCCCAAGAAGATCGAGCTGTGCCTAGCAACCGCTAGAAGAGCTATTGCAGCTGGAAGAAACGAGCAGTACCTAGCAACCGCTAGAAGAGCTATTGCAGCTGCAAGATACGAGCAGTCCCTAGCAACCGCTAGAAGAGCTATTGCAGCTACTCCATGCTCTTTAGCATCCTCTCACTGCGGCCAGGAAACCCTTAGCCGTCAGTCGATTGGTCTTGTGAGTCCGCTTGACCAGCAGTGAGAAAATCCATCCCGTGTACATTGCACGACGTACACACACCACCCTTCCTACCCACCGTCCGTCCGTCACCCCAGGTCGCCTGGTGACAGACAATCCCGTACTTATCTATATATTTATATATTGTTCGAACCCTATGGTTAGGGCTAGGGCAGTAGGGACACGTCAGGTAGGGTAGGGCCAGTAGGTACACATAAAGCTAGGTACACACACATACACACACGCACTAACTAGGATACACGCACAAGGGGTCCAGATACAGATACATACGATTAGGAAACTAGGGATAGGTTATTGTAGGGGTAGGTGTTAGGGGTAGGTTTTATCCCCTTTCGGTGAATGTATCTGGTGACTGCACGCCCGCGTACACGCCTCGCGTAGGGTAAGGTGCCGGTTACCAGGTGCGTTTACACAGTCCATTTAAGAAGTCATCAAAATGTATGAAACCTTCGCTTTTTCGTGACCATTCGAATTTGGTCGGTTAGCCAAGAACTGAAGTTATGATTTGTTTTTCGTTTATATCTACTTAAATACGCGACATTTGAAGCTGAAATTTTCAGGATATGTATTTCAAAAGGCACTCTAATTTTTGGTATATACGCACATATCTTTAGTTGAATAGGTTTCTTGCAAAGCTATGACATTTTCAGATTTGACTTGAAGTGTTATTATTGAAAAATGCGTGTATGTACTGTCTTGAAACTTATTATACATGTAAAGAATAACAAAACGAGCCAAATACCGCTTTCAGTGAACCTCTGCGTGTTCTCATTTAAGCGCAAGGAGTTTCTTTCGAATTTTCAGGGTTGCATGATTTCTCTTAAACAGTAGATATTTATGAAAAACAAATTAGCACACAAATACGCACAAATTAAGAGCTACTTATATATGTTTAATCCAAGGTCGCACATTCAATGGTTTCGGAGATACAAGTTTTTGCAAAACGTCAGCCCAGCAGGAAATGAAATATCTCGAAAACCCTAAGACGCACAAATTTAATTATTCGCGCACAATTATGCACAAATATAAGCTATCCGCCGATATACATTATATACCTCTCCGGTCATTCGTTTAAAAATCTTCCTGCTGGAGCACCGTCATTCCAGCAGAATTTGTTTTTCCCATTTTTTTCCTCAATGCCTACATGCACTAATTTTTTATTTCGCGCACATTTACAGCAGACTGAGCACTAATTATTCACGGAACCAATTCGCTCTAGAAGCACTTTTTTTGCCCGGCTGACGGACACGTAGAATTGTGTGTGTATGAATGTATGTTCATTATAGATCAAATTCTACGGTACTTTTTTCTACTGGATTTTGATGAAAAAAAGATGAACAGCGAAATTTGCTTAATTAAAACCAAATTAAATTAGTTTAAATAGTTTTTAAGCTATTGTATAGCTTTTATCGCGGCCTTAGAGCGCGGCGACCGAATCAAGAAATTCCGTAACGTAAGAAACTCCGCCTATTTATTTTTACTTTTATTTAATTTAAACTTATTTTTTTTTATTACAGTTCCCCCATATAGATGATGAATACCAAGACAGCAATGAGAACAGCCAACCGGAACCCATCGTTAAATTCGACGAACAAAACAAAGAAGCTGTTCTCCTTACATTTGAAAGTGTTATCAACGAAAAGATCCTATACGGAGAACCAATAGAGTCCATAGACCATGATTTTGACAACGAACAAGTTGAACCCGCAGAACTAGCAATGTCTTTTCTTTGCAAGATATGTCATTTGGTGTTTAAAACCCAGAAAACTCTGGTCCAACATCAGAAACGGACTCATAAACGGTTTAGACGAACTTTCAAACATAAATGTGAACATTGTGGCATGCAATATGAATTTAAAAACAGCTTAGAAGCTCATAAGAAGAGAAGGCACTCACCAAACTCGGTCATTGATGATATGATGGAGCGAACTTGTGATATTTGTGCTCTAGTCTTTAAAGGGGTGAATAGACTACGTATGCATATGCGAAGGACTCACGGTTCCTTCGAAGATGCCTTCAAACATGTCTGCCAAGACTGCGGTCTGACGTATGATAAAACTCAAAGTCTACTCGTTCACCGTAAAAGAAAACACCCGACAGTAAAGAAACCAAAAGTAACCCAATGGTTTAACTGTCTGTTCTGCCCTAAAGTCTTCACTCGTAGAGAAACTTACACGAGACATGTACAAAGAAAGCACAAAGTCGACGATGATAACGTCGGCACAAAGGGTAAAATTAAATCTGAAAAGAGTGAAATCGGAGAGACAACTTGTATGTACTGCAGTCTAGTTTTCTCATCGGTCGGTTACTTAAATTGGCATTTAAGAAGGAAGCATAACGTTAAAATCGATGATTACAAGTTAAAATGTAAAATTTGTAACTTATCGTATAATAAAGTTGAAAGTTTAAAACGGCATATTAAGAGGAAACACACACAGGATAATTACTGTAGTGTGTGTTGTAAACAATTTACAAGTAAAAGTAGTTATATTAACCACACACATATAAAACAGGTGCAGGAATGCAATCTTTGTGGGCAGATATTTGCTCACCAAGGTGGGTTAGCCAAACACCTACGTTGCACCCACAAAATTGAAACCCCAGCGACAGTATTCTGTAATATGTGTAACAAAGGTTTCTACAGTAAAAAGTACTTAAAATCTCATATTATACGGGCACATTTGAAAGTCACTTACCATTGTAAGTTTTGTGATAAAAACTTTAAAGCGAAAGAAAGTTATCGTAGACACATGATAGTCAAACACCCGAATGATAACGACTTAGAAGTTGGGCCCAAGTATATGTGTGAAAAATGTCCTGAAGGTTTTAGAAACGAGTTTGAATTAGCAAAACATATAAATATAATGCACAACGAACCTGAATTCGAAATTAAGAAAGAAGAAGACGACTCGATCAAGACTTCTTTTAAATGTACAAAATGTACTGATGAATTTCTCACATGGGAGCAATTGCGGGCACATTTCGGTGAATCCCACCACTTGACCGAGGAAGTACAGTGTCAAATCTGCGGAGATTTAATGTCCCGATCGGATCTACAGAAACACATAAAGGTCCACGACGAAATCGAAGTCCAATGCAAATACTGCGAGTTTAAGACTAAAAATAAAGTCAGTATGACCCAGCATTTACTACGGCACAAGAATTCTGAAACTTTAAATTGTGATTATCCATTATGCCGCTACAAAACCTTCTACGAGGATGCAATGTTGAAACACAAGAAACGACATGAAGTTAGTGCTAAATTGCAGTGTGCTAGTTGTCCGTTCCAGACTATGAATAAATATATACTTCGATATCACGAAGAGGCTCATGCTACTGGTAAAAAGAGATATTCATGCGACCAATGTGACTATGCAACAATTTTACCTGCCAATTTAGTTCAGCACAAGTACAAGCATTCCACAGAGAAAAGGTTTAAATGTGAAGTTTGTCCTTTTGCCACTAAATATAATACCTCTTTAAGATTTCACGTCAGAAAGAAACACTGTGATCTGCCTACTTTTAGGTAGTTTTTCTTTAATTATTATAAAATTATTTTTTTGTTGTAATTACTGATTTTTGTGACAAAATTGTACTATTTGTAAATACTTTTTGTTGAAAATAGTTTTGTCGATTCGATTATTACTAGAGATCGGAAATTCGGGGGTTAATATACCTAAACTTTACAAAAATGCATACGAAATAATAATATGGATATGCCTCTATCAAACTTCTTGTAAAACTACAATATTTCTTATAAATATTATTGGATTATTGACGAATTATTGCTAGTTATATTTGTGACAAAAATAAATCGGTTAAGTGCGAGTCGGACACACTCACCGAGGGTTTCGTGCGCAGACTAATACTTATTTGTTTTTTTACTTTGTTACTTATTTTGTGACACATACATAAGTATTTGAATTTACTCAAAGAATACTGATAAGTAGTTAAATAATACCTGAGTGTAGGTGAGACAACTAGTAGGTAAATGCCACGCTTCATGTCACAGACTACTAAGAAGACCTAAAGATCTTCATGTGACGTGACGTCATCCAAGTACGAATTCACGCAATGTAGGGATGAGAGCGGGGACTGAAGTAGGGAACGAGGGGCTGGGGTTTATAATCCTGCTCCCGCGCATTGTTTGTGAGATCGTCATTTGTCGCTTGTTAAATTGACGAACACCTACCAAAAATGTAATTATACGCTAGCGCCATCTCTTGAACTTTTTGGTACTAAAGCTGTGAAATTGATATAATCGAGTTCTGGGTACGAGTACTGAAAGGCTTATCCATATTATTATTTCGTTAAATCCCTAAACTTGATTTAACGAAAGCGAAATTATATTAGCCCCCGAATTTTCGATCTCTAATTATTACCTACCTTGAAAAGGTTGTTTAGAAATAGTCATTATTATAGTATAGTAGCTGTATCCCGCGGTTTCACCCGCTGAATTTCGGGATCTGGTTAAAAAGTGATTCAGCAATTTCGGCGTGAAAACGTAACAGACACATTTATATTATTAGTAGGGATTTGTCATTTATTGTTGAATGGAGAAACATTGCTTAAAACTGCTCACATATGCACAAATTTTATGTAGTTACTTAAATAGGTGATGTTGACATAAGTGCCCGCCAAATTCAATTTTTATTTCAGTTAATTGTAAAAATGGTATCAATGTTGTAAACATCTTTAACTTTTAATGTTAATTTATATTAATTTAATGGTACCTATTTCTATGTTGTACTGTGTTAAAGTCAAATGAATTTTCATAATTAAATTAATCAAGTTAGAAATCAAAATAGAACATTAAAGCTAATTCACAAACCGTCGGAAGGCAACCGAAATTTAACAAAAATTGCTGCTCTTTCACTCCCGCGACTTTTGACGTGTTGCCATCCTTGTATTTTCAGTTTTATTCCTTTCGGTAGCCTTCCGTAGGTTTGTGAATAAGCCTTATTGTCTTGTAAACCGCACATGCAGAACATAATTTCCCAACTACTCAATTTTTTAGGAGTTTAAATTAAGTGTCGTTTATGAATTAACTGCCAATCATTGTTATTTACACTGAAATTTTTACGCGACCAAAGTAGGTAATGTTTTTTAAAATAAATTTAGAGCCTAATAAAGAATTCAGTAGTTGAAAAACTATGTTCTAGATGTGCTGTTTACAAAATAAAGTTGCATTTCTATGTTTTGTTGGTTATTTTTATTTAAAAAAAACTACGTAGTGTTTTAAATTTGGCGGGCTTCCTGTACGAAATAACCATAAGTGAGAAAAAGCTAGTTTTATTCTAAATTTAATGTACAATATGACATGGATATTATTGAATGACGACGCAGAAGGTTGCGGATTTGTTACCCGCTGTGGAAGATTATCGCACAATTTTATTTCTAACTAAATTCATAATATTTATAAAAGAAATATTTTATTTAAGTATTCTATCCGTTGTCCGGCACCCATATAACAAGCCTAATTGCTTAGTTTGGTGCTAGGTAACGCTTAGTGCAATGATTATTATTTATTTTTGTAAAATTTCTTTATTGCATTGTAATTTGTTAATTTTTATTCAGAATGACTAACTAAAACTATATTAATTTATGGTTGTGTCTTGTTTTTATATACTTTTTAATATTTCGGTCAAGGTAAGATGAAAATGTACTTACAAATAAGTACTTATTAAATAATAATTAATTATAGTTTTTGTTATAAAAAATGGATCTTGCCATATTTTGATGGTAGATGGCGCCACTTACGCATATTGGCTTTCCTAACGTATTTTTTCATTTGCTTGTAATGTAACACCTCACCTCGCAGTTTTACCTGCGTAAGTTTCGATTTCGTGGGAAAAAAGATAAAAAGTAGCTATCTAAATACTTAACAAGCTTCATAAAAAACGGTTCAGTAGTTTAAAGATTACACTGACATACACACACACACAAAAACTTCAGCAATTATATGTATTTTGTTGAAAATTTATTAAAATATTTTATGTATTATTCATGAAATTCTATTGTATTTTTTTCTTTAAGTACTAGTGGCGCCATCTACAATTTAATTGACTCTAGTTAACTAAAATTAAAATAAGTATAATTTAATTGAAGTCTGATTCAAGTTTGTTGGCGTACGCCTGGTCAAGGGTTAGTGCAAAGCACTTCATTAAAATGGGTGTTTATTAATATTTGTTTGTTTTATTTATATACGAATATAGCACTCCCAATTCCCAATGTATAAGGATACATTGAGTATCCTTATACCAAGTTTCATCAAAATCGGTCCAGTAGTTTTGGAGCCAATGCAAACAATCAATCAAATCTTTCCCTTTTCAAATGTAACATTTCAATGGATAATACCTCTATTGTATTCTGAGACCTCTATAATCATAATAAAGAGAACAGTCTCCGATACACAAAGGCGTGTTTTGACCTCTTTTGTGCGTGTGTCTGACGCAGGGAACTTCTATTCTATGGAAGCCTGAGATGGAAGCTCTATATGGATCTGGTATGGATGTTGTAAGTGAAACAATTACATATAGACGAGAAGTGATAGGAATAAGACGTTCTGCATCTGCAGGTTCTGCTTCAAAATGCAATTTCTCTTCCCGATTTTATTCGCGTAAATAATAATAAGTTCATAATTGTATATTTGCGTAGAATTATTTATTTGAAAACTATTTTTTATAATTCATGGACAAGCTCCGCCATCTATTAGCACAAAGACGAAAGATTTTCGTTCGGTTTCATAAATTCCTCAATAGATGGCATAATTTTTTTTAGCATCATGATTAGCTGTCAAAATGTAAGATGTTCGATCTCTCTCACACTCGTATCATATTCAGTAAGCAAGAATGAAACGGATGCGTCGCAAAATAAATAAAAATGATGGCATCTTGCTTTGAGAAACATCGGGAAAATATTCGCTTTGTTTTCTAAAATAAGTAAACATTGCTAATTTTATCGCTCACATGGGTGCTGTGAATTAGTTAACTATTTTATGTGTAAATTAAAAACTGCAGCCATGGATTTAATGAGTCTACCACTGGTTATGGTAGAAAATATCTTTTCGTATCTTTCGTACGATGAAATCGCTAAAAACAGGCTGGTGAGTACAGTAAACTCTATTTTATTAATAGACATGAACTATCCAGGTTCGGTTTGAGAGGTTTTTGTTAGAATTCGATAGAAATTAACTTAGTTTTTTTGGGTAAAATTGATCACGTAATAGCAAAGCAATGGATATTCCTTCTAGCACATTGCATTCATTGTTCCAATCATATGTACCTACCTCGGTACTTATACCTAGTTAATGACAAAATATTAATGTTTCTCATAGTAAACATAGTTATTTTAAACTAAATTGTTTGCTACAGTAGGTAGCTAGAACGCATCTAGAAAAAATGGAACAAAATAGAACATTTTCTGGCTCTCTCTCCAGAACCCGAATTCTTCCAAAACCTTTTCAGTACAACCTACCTAACTTAGCATTTCATTTCCTAAAGATATTAGGTACTTTAGATTAACACATATTTACAACAATTCCCAAAGAGGCGCGTCTCGTAAAAATGGTGCTTGAAACAACATCGAAATAAAAACAAAAGCAACAAAAAAAGCATGGTAAATATTCCTTACTTTAGTAGTAAAAATAATCATGGTCTAAACATTTCATGTTCTTATACCCAGCGGTTTTGTCATGAATGGACAAAACCGCTGGGTTTAAGAACAGGTGCTCCATTAGCTGTATTAGGGCTTCACTGTCATAATGATACTTCTTTTCGAGTCAGTGATCAACCAGTCAATTTTTTCCTGCTCAATAGTAGGAAACTGCAACTACAGCAGCATTGGCATCAATCAGGTCCTCCAATGTGCAGGTATTAGGGCATTGGAGCAGGTGCACCATGGCCTGTGACGGGGCTCCACACTTGCATTGCTCCTCGGTCGGTGCAATCATCTTCCTGCCCTTATCCCAATTTATTTGGGGTCAGCGCAGTATGTTTTCTTCCATTCACTCCTATTAGTCGTCATCTCATCGCTGACATTAATCTCTCTCATGTCTTGTCTTACTCAGTCCATCCATCTTTTCTTTGGTCGTCACCTTCCTCTCCATCCCTCTACATTCATACTCATCGCTCTTCTAGTCACATGTCCATACCAACTGAAACGGTTCCCTTTCACTTTTTCAGTAACCGGTGCTACTTTCAGTACCTCGATATTTCCGTACATTCGCTCAAATTTTGTCTGCAATGGACTATTTATTGTACTATCTGTGTACTTTTTAATTACCTTTCGCTATATTATTTCCTTTCCCTAGAGGTCTGTCGGTAGAAAACTCTAATTAACAGGGTTTAGACTCACCTTAGTGATAACTTTATAATGTTTCTTATTTTGTTTGTTTCTTGTGTACTGAATTTATTAAATAAATAAAGTTCTTAAAAATAATATAGTGTCAACAGATTCATTTCGAGCATACAATATTAAAACATAGGCAGAGCTTATACTAAATTTGTAGGTACATACTTAACCTGTAGGTATTTTTGCTTTTCATCGCCTTTGACAAACTCTGTATTATTATAAAAAAAACTTTGGAAATCAACCAAGTTATTAGTTTTTTTTCCAGAGTTGATTAGGTGACTGTAACATAATCTTTTATTTAAAAATGAATCGCAAAATGTGTTGGTAAGCGCATAACTCAACAACGCCTGGACCAATTTGGCCAATTCTTTTTTTGTTGTGTTTGTTATTGTCAGGAGAAGGTTCTTATGAAAAAAAAATATTAAGAAAATTTCGTAGAAAATTATTACGCGGGTGAAACCGCGGGGCGCAGCTAGTAATAATATAATAATAAGCTTTTTATTCCCCACTTAGGTTGTACAATTTAATTTGATGTCTGAAATAGCTAATCTGTTATAGAAAGTCTCTAAGTTCGGTGTGCCTTTTGGCATAGGCCTCCTCCAACTCCTTCCAATGTGTCCTATCTCTAGCCACTCTGGACCAGAAAGGGCCAACTATCTGTTCTAAGTCATTCTCCCATTTATTGCTGTCTCATAGGCCATTGCATATTAAAATCTGATAGGTACTGGTAACTTTTTTTATTGAGCCTTTAATGCCCACGTATTACAATAAAGATTATTTTTAAAACTTAAAATCTAAGTAGTTATGCTTTTTGTTATTGGGCGTCGCGTCGGCGTGTCTTTGCTACATGAAGGCCTCCTTCAGCTCTTTTCAGTCTCGTCTTGTTTGAGTTATTCTAAGCCATATTGGACCCGCAATCTTCTTGATGTTGTCAGACCATTGCATTCTTTGTTTTCCTCTTTTTCTCTTTGTTTGGTATCTAGCATTCTGATTCTGTTATATCTTTTGTCCATTTATTACTATTCTCTTTCATCATGTGGCCTACCCACCCATCTCCATTTGAGTTTGTTGGTTTTGACTACAACATCTTCGTCTTATACCTTTGGCTCATTTTCTGTCTCTTTTTGTGTAGGTACTGGTAACTAATGTTAGCTAAATGATGATGGATTTCAGGTATCAAAACAATTCAATGAGATATGCAGTAAGATGTTGAACCGAGGATTTCTGATGATAGAACGGAGACATGCACTAGCATTGAAAAATGTTAAGGGACAGCTTCCTCGGAGGGAGTCAGAACGCAGGTAAAATTAAGGTTTAGATTTTTTTAAATGAAACTTTGTGTGGTGATACTTCAACATGGGCTTTTACGCCTATACTCGTATTTCCGGACTTATGCTGTTGAAATTGCGAGGTGCACCTGTTTTGTCAGAAACTACTGGACCAAATTTGATGAAACTTGGTTGATTTGGGAATAAATTAGGCTACTTTTTATCCCGATATTCCCACGAGATCTGGACGTGGGTTAAACAGCGGAGCGCTGCTATAAATAAATAAATATATTAATTCCTTATGCTCATAATTTCAGATACCATCAATTATCAAGGCACTGTGATATCCTGACTTCGATAGAGACGCGTATATCTATGTTAAATATGACATATTCAAAGTTTATCGACCATGGCATGTGCTGTTTTATACCTGGGAAGGTAAGGTAACAAACATAACTATAAATAAATACTTGAATCAGCCAAGAGCGAGTCGGTTCCGTACTATATTCTGTTTTTAACCCCCAATGCAAAAACAAATGCAAAAATCCCTAAAAAATATTGTATGTCAGACGAGGCTGTATTAGTTAAAAGTCTTTTGCCTGCCCTTTTGGCCAGGCAAAAGTTACTTATACAACCTCGTTATGTGCGGATAGGCCTTAACAGCTAGTGTTGCCAACCCTATTGTTAACAAATCTATTTTATCTCATTATCCAGGTAATAGACGAAATAAAACGCGTCCTCTACATAGTGGAAACAGAATCGACCCCACCTAGAGCTCACGAAGTGTTGCAAGAGTTGAGGGATATATCATCTATGGCCATCGAACATTTTGATGATAAGGTATCTCCAGCGTTCCGGAAGAGGCTGCAGGAAGGGGCCACTCAACCTTCTCCCAGACCTGCACAGAGTAAGTACTGATGAAATCCTAACATTCTAATCCTAATCCTATCCTACTAATATTATAAATAAATAAAAATAAAAATAAATAAATATTTCAGGACATATTACACATCGCCATCCAGCCCCAAGCTAAGCAACTTAATGCTTGTGTTATGGGTGCCAGATAACGGATAAACTACTTATATACTCATACTTATATTATTATAAACAAACAAGCTATCAAATCTTTCCTCTCCATTATTATAATATTATTACTAGCGACCCACCCCGGCTTCGCACGGCTGTATTATGCATGTATTATATCTAAAAACCTTCCTCGTTAATCACTCTATCTATAAAAAAAACCGCATCAAAATCCGTTGCGAAATAGAACTAGTCTTTGAGTGAGTTAATTTTTTATCATTGTTTGCAGGTATGTTGCCCTCCGTAGCCCTCCGTCAAGAGATGACTCACCTCCGTCGCGGAACGATACTCAACGCTAAATTATCGCTAAATCTAGCATCGCAGTACAAGAAGTTCTATAAACGGGTTAGTTTGAATATTATAGTATAGACTAGCTACGCTGTTTCACCAGCGTAAGTCCCGATCCCGTGGGAATATTAAAATGAAAAGTAGCTTATAGCCTTCCACGATAAATGGACTATCCAACACAAAAAAAATTGTGAAAAATTCGAACCAGTCGTTTCTGAGATAAGCGCGTTCAAACAAACAAACTCTTTAGCTTTATAATATAAGTATAGATAAAAACCGGCCAAGTGCGAGTCGGACTCGCTCATGAAGGGTTGCATGGGAACCTGACTTAATTTTTTTCTTTTGTTTTTAGTATTTGTTGTTATAGCGACAACAGAAATATGTATCTAATAAATTGATATAAAAAATCTATATAAATAAAAATCAATTGCTGTTCGCTAGTCTCGCTAAAACTCGAGAATGGCTGAACCGATTTGGCTAATTATGGTCTTGAATTATTTGTGGAAGGCTTCAACGGTGAGAAAGATTGGACTTACGCGTGTGAAACCGCGGGGCGTAGCTAGTATCTAATAAAATCTGTGAAAATTTCACCTGTCTAGTTGACAGACAGACGGACAATGCAATGGACATTTTCACAGATTATGTATTTTGTACCTTATGGGATCCTAAAAAGGTCAAAGCCAGTTTGAATTTTGCTTTTAGATGATGGAGTATAAAAAAGTTGCGTGGCGTCAACACAAAATCATCAGGCAAATGATGAGAAGGCAAAGGGACCAAGATTTGACTGTTGGTAAGTCATTTTTATAGTAACAGTAAAATTCTGAGCCCGTAGTGCGATTTTTTTCCTATAGCAAACGCTACACTAGCAGAAATTGTGCAGTACCTTAATGGACCTTAATGATAAGGACTCATAGACATGACTTTAATTGCTCCATTTGAAATATATCTTCAAAAATATTGGTTATCTTGGCCTTTGTTAGCATGATCACAAAAATGAAAAAAAGAGAAGAAATATTCTTTATCTTGATCATAACAACCTACCTACTATAAAAGCTAAATCAGTTCCATAAAACAACCAAAGGTTGCCTGGAATAAATCGCTTTCAGCGATAAGGCCGCCCATTTGTACAACTTATACTTTCTACCTATTACTTTACTTTGTGTTTATCGTGTTCTGTTTCTTTCTGTGTTGTACAAATAAAGTTATCTATTATCTATCATAGACGAAGAATGACATGTGGAGAGAATGTCACATTTTTGAGAATATTTCTTTAACTAGAGCATTTCTGCACATTATGTCTACGGGAAAGATAAAGTACATTAAAATATCTTTCAAACGACACCTTACACGTATAGATTGGTTGAATAGAACTCGAGAAATATACAAATATCTAAAGTACAGAGCCGCCATCTTTATGACGTCATAAATATTACTAGTTTCCGGCTTTCGAAACTAAGATATTCGTCATCTAGAGATCTCAAGGAATCCAACGACACCTTTTGTAATAAAAATCAGCTCCCGCAGCTTAATTAGAAGGCACAGGTCCTAACTTAGTTTTTAAGACGCTTCAAAGCGATGTCATGCAAATTGTATGATTCGAAATCATTAAAGAATTATATGTTTGATTTACTATCACGAAAAGCTTCGCTTAAGGACGCTTTTCAACTTGCCATACAATTTACGTATTTTAATTTTTTTGTATTTTATTTAAATTTTTACCAAAAAAAAATTAAAATGTTTTTTTTTTAATTCCAGCCGATCTAAAGAAACGCATCGAGGAGTGTGATATCAAATATAGCGAACTGACACATACGAATCAAGCTGTTGGAGGGAAAACTATTACAGGTAGCACTGGCTATATGAATAGATCGTACGAAGCCTTAAAAATATCAGTATAGCTGAAAATGTCTAGTTTAAACCAAAGAGTTTACCGGCCAAGAGCCCCACTTAATTTTTTTCTGTGTTTAGTATTTTTTATTATAGCGGCAACAGAAATACATAATCTGTCTAGCTATCACGGTTCATGAGATACAGCCTGGTAACATACAGATAGACAGTAAATAAAATAAATAAATATTGCAGGACATTCCACACATCGCCATCTAGCCCCAAGCTAAGTAACTACACTTGTTTTATGGGTGCTAGACAATGGATATACTACTTACTTATATACTTTTCTTTTGTAAATATATACTTATAATACACTAGCTGCGCCCCGCGGTTTCACCCGCGTAACTCCCGATCCCGTGGGAATATCGGGATAAAAAGTAGCCTATAGCCTTCCTCGATAAATGGACTATCCAACACAAAAATAATTTTTCAATTCGAACCGGTAGTTCCTGAGATTAGCGCGTTCAAACAAACTTACGCGGGTGAAACCGCGAGCGCTGCTAGTATGTGAATATGCAGAACGCTGCTAAAAGTAAATTAAAAAATGGCGCTCCGATCTTGATCTAGCTACATCTAGCTCAATTACCACCTCTTTCTTTGAAATCGATGAAAAGAATGGCGCTCTGTTTTTGTTTTAGCTACACCTAGCTCAATTGCCACCTCTTTCTTTGAAATCGATGAAAAGAATGGCGCTCTGTTTTTGTTTTAGCTACACCTAGCGATGTAACAGCGACACCATCTCGACCGTTGCGTCACTTTTCAAGCCAAATCAAATTGGATTTATCCGTTTTACCGATTGGTACGAATAAGAGGAATTCAGGAAAATGTAAGTATATTAAGGTACAGTCAGCAAAGGGCTGAGGGTAACACGTGCACATTTTAAACCCTTCCTACTGCCAAAAACGTCAACTGTAATGTTTTTATTTACCAAGTCAAGTTTATTTCAGTTTTTAGTTTTTGTTATAGCTGCAACAGAAATACATAATCTGTGAAAATTTCAGCTGTCTAGCTATCACGGTTCATAAGATACAGCAGCAAAATAAATTAATATTGCAGGACATTCCACACATCACCCTAGCCCCAAGCTAAGTAACTAGAATTGTGTTATGGGTGCTAGACAACGGATATACTACTTATATACTTTTCTTTTGTAAATATATACTTATAATACATAGAAACAACTAGACCGCAGACAAATATCGAAGTATAAAAACATGTCTGAGGCGGGAATCGAACCCGCAACCTTGTGTTTGGCAGTCCGGCATGGTGACCATTGTGCCAACTGGGTTGTCAAACTAACTTTTTCATTTGTTTTTTACATTTAAAAAATGATCTTTTTTTCCAGTATTGTCAAACATGAAGCCGCGGAAACCTCTTATAAAATTACCCACTTTCAAAGAGGACTCGCAAAAGCCAGATGATCCATCGACAAGCCAGAGTAACCAAAAAACCAAAGCGCAGTCGACTATGGCCAAAATACGCGGGATCACAAACGAAATACGTCACTTGAGTAATTTGACGAAAAGTATCGAAAACAAACTCAAACGTCCTTCGGAAAGTGTGACTGATATGATTCTAAAAAAACAGAAGTTGGATTAAATAATAAAGTACGCCAAAATACGCAGAATTACTAACCAAATAAATACGAACTTTTTAAACTCACACGATTTGTATTCATACTAATTATTTTCCCGGGTCTTAATCGCGTATTTTTTGTTTTTTTATTTTTGCGATTAAGACCCGGGAAAATAATTACTACAAATAAATACGCTATTGAATAATTTTTTAAACAGAAATTGGATTATAGAAAGAACTAGAAAGTACACCAAAATACGCGGGATCACAAACAAAATACGTCAGTTAAGTAATTTGACAAAAAGTATCGAAAAAAAAAAGTGTGACTCATGATATGATTGAAAAAAAAACGGAAATTGGATTGAAGAAAAAAAAAACAAAGTACACCAAAATACACGGGATAACAAACAAAATACGTCACTTGAGTAGTTTGACAAAAAGTATTGAAAACAAACTCAAACGCCCTTCGGAAAGTGTGACTGATATGATTATTAACAAACAAAAATTGGATTAAAAATAACGTACGCCAAAATACTCAGGATTGCAAACTAAATAAATACACTATTTGAGTATTTTTTAAACAGAAATTGGATTATAGAAAGAATTACAAAGTACACCAAAATACGCGGGATCACAATAGAAATACGTCAGTTAAGTAATTTGACGAAAAGTATCGAAAACAAACTCAAACGTCCCTCGGAAAGTGTGACTGTTAAATGATTATTAAAAAACAGAAATTGGATTAAAAGAAAAAAACTATAAAGAACTACAAAATACGCAGGATCACAAACGAAATACATCAGTTAGTAATTTTACAAAAAGTACCGAAAAAAAAACTTATGTTATGATTGTAAAAAAACAAAAACGGATTGAAGAAAAAAAATACAAAATACGTCACTTGAGAAAAAGTATCGAAAATAAACAAGGACGATCGTCATTAAACAGAAATGTAATTAAAGAAAAAAACAACAAAGTGTACCAAAATACGCGGAATCACAAACGAAACGCCTTTTAGTTTGAGCAATTAAACAAAAAGCTTATAAACAACCCTCAAAATACGCTGCGTATTTCGGCTAAAATACGCGATTTCTGCGATTAATTATAAAAACAAAAAATAGATTAAATGGAGAAAAAAACCTTAGCATTGCAACTAACATGCTGTATGCATAACTATTAAGGGCGACTTGCAGGAATATTCGAATATTTAGTAAATATAAACTAGCTTAAATATGATAATATTGTATGGACTAATTCTATTTATTACTAGCTGTCCCAGCAAACGTTGTTTTGCCATTTACAAAAAAAAAACTAAAGGAAAAATAGATAGTAGCCGATTCTCAGACCTACTGAATATGCATATAAAATTTTATATTCAGGGTTATTGGTAATTATACTAGCAAGCCGTTGAGGGCTACTTCTGTGCACCTTAACAAACAACTTATGTTCTACGACTTTTGGAAATTAGAACATTTTTTTTTATTATGAGGTCGGGTTTACCTGAAAATCCGCTGTTCCATACACGGAAAAGCCTTAAAATTTTACTTATTTTTTTAAGTTTTATCTACTGTTCTTAGTCTGAATGACCTTTGTTTTAAAAATCAGCTGGTTTTAGAGTTAACATAACCTCAAAATTTTAATTTTTTTTTTCGAATTTCCAAAAGTCGTAGAACAAAAGTTGTTTGTTAAGGTACACAGAAGTAGCCCTCAATGGCTTGCTAGTATAATTACCAATAACCCTGTAAATCGGTCAAGCTGTTTTGGAGGAATATGGTAACTAACATTGTGACGCGAGAATTTTATATATTAGACACTTTACTCGTGAAAAAATAGTGTATTTCGCCATTCTTGCGTATTTAAATATTCAGGCTTGCAAATAAAATACGAATTCTGAGTAATTTATCGCACATACTGATTATACATATGTCTACCTAATTATTAATTAGGTGTATTTAAGCTTACCTAATTATTAATCTGGTACAATTAGGCCCACCCAATTAATAATTAGACATAAGGTAGGCCTACTCAGTTAGGCTCACATAAATATTAATTTAGTATAATTAGGCATAATCGTACCTAATTAATAATTAGGTATAAATAAGCTTACATAATTCTATACATATAAAATGCTTTGTCCTGACTGACTGACGGATCAACGCACAGCCTAAACCGCTGATCGTAGAGACCTGAAACTTGGAGGGAGTATTCTTTGTATGACGTAGGTATTCGATAAGAAAGGATTTTCCGAAATTCTACCCCTTAAGGGGTGAAAAAGGGGGGCAAAGTTTGTATGAGACAACGCGATTCCTTGGTCCAATCTGCTTCCGTCTTCTACGCAGACGAAGTCGCGAGCGAAAGCTAGATATTAATAAGGTACGATTATGTCTACCTAATTATTAATTAGGTTACCTAACATTTATATTAGAAAAAAGCTTTTAAATATAAGTTATCTACTATTTATGTTCTTTAAAGCTACTTCATGTACGTAGGTTTTTTAAGACGCAATATTTATAAAAAATTTAGCAAGTGTAAAATATACAAAATATATAGCTTGTATACTTAGATTACTTATAAAGGATGGTTATTTATTAACATAATAAAAATATAACCATCCTGTATTATATTTAAAACTACAGTTATTGTGTAATTTTAAGGTGAAAGGGTACCGGCGCTCTCCATACAAACGTAGTCGACTGTTTCCTCCCTGAATAATGACACTATCACAAATATTTTTGTTGCATAAAACCTATAACTGCCATGACTATGCCCCTATGTCTTGGTTTTTTCATTTTCTAATTATCATAGAAATTAAGATTAAAAAATAAATAACAAAACATAGGGTCATGGTCATGGCAGTTATAAGTTTTATGCAACAAAAATATTTGCTCTAGTGTCATTATCCAGGGAGAAAACAGTCGACTACGTTTGTAATAATTTGTATGGAGAGAGCCTCTGGTACTCTTTCCTCTTAAAACTATAAATAAGTATTGTGTAAAAGCTACTTTTAAATATTAGAATTAAAATACTTATCGTAGAGAGTACACCAGAATATTAATTATTGATCCTTAAACAAGTAGCCTTTAATCTCTTACAATTATCGTTTTAGGGTTCCGTAAAAGGTAAAAAGGACCCTTATAAGATCACTTTCTTGTCCGTCCATTTGTCCGTGTGTCACCACCGATTTTCTCAGGAACGAGTGGATCTAGCAAGTTGAAATTCATACCAGATACTGAGGTCTATAGTCCCTATTAGGTGTATAAAAATCAAGGTCCTGAGTCAACACTATAAAAAGATGACCAAATTTAGATTTTCGCGAAAACTTGTAAGTACCAAAATTTAACTGAATTTTTTTTTCTAAAAAAATTCCGAGGCAGCAATAGAACCTGCGACACAAAATGCTATGTACTCTCTACCTATATGCTTTTAAGTAATAAAAAACTTGTGTTCAAAAGCAATGTATTAATATTAAATAACATATCTATTGGCAATTCTGATACGTGCTTTTTGACGTGATAACGTTTTATAAATTGGTGAACACCTGCAATCTCAAAAAAGTGTGACGTTACACGTCGTTACTGGAACGCCTCATGTTATTGACAAGGTAACTATAGCAACGTTTTATCGTTGCCATGATTAACACCAATGTTTTCTTAAGACGTTATCACGTAAAATTATCGTCCGGAAACAGACTTTACGTACAACCATTTTTTTCTTTGAGATTGGCTTCGTACGACTTGTTCAAAAAGCCAGTGTCAAATGTCGAGTAATAATTTAATGTTAATTTCATCCATCTTGCTTTGGCTTAAATGAAAAAAATAAAGATTTTTTGAAACTAAAGAAATGTTTCACAGATGTCATTAATCTATCACAGCTTGTAATTCTTTTACTGTCCAAACAAAAATCTGTCGAATCGGAAATAACCCGAAAAACAAAAAAACTAAATCAAAATCGGTTCATCCGTTCGGGAGCTACGACGCCACAGACACACAAACAGACAGACAGACACGTCAAACTTACAAGACCCCGTCGTTTCGTCGTTAATAAAACACTGGCTATAGTGTACGACTCGTGCGAGGCCAAACCAAGAAAAAACTTAATAATGAATCTTTGGTCTTATATTTTCATTAGTTTGAATTATTATTAGGCTTAGGTACTCAAAAAAAGGACAAGTTCCAGAATACTTGATAGATAACATCAAGGAAGGTATAAAACATAACCCTTTCTATGACTAGTAAAATCGACGAAGATTATAAAGACGAGGCTGTATGGAATCACTAGCAGTTTTTGCCTTCCCTGTCTGGGTAAAATTACAAAAATAAAAACCGGCCAAGTGCGAGTCTGACCCGCGCACGAAGGATTCCGTACTATTATATTCTGTTTTTAGTGTTGGTTGTTATAGCGGCAACAGAAATACATCATCTGTGAAAATGTCAACTGTCTAGCTAGCACCGTTCATGAGATACAGCCTGGTGACAGACAGACGGACAGACAGTGGAGTCTTAGTAAAAGGGTCCGGTTTTGTACCCTTTTGGGTACGTAACTATAAAAATGACGAAAGTTTTGTAAAGTCGAGGCTGTATCTAATAGACCAACTTAGCAGTTTTTGCCTTCCCTGACCGGGTTAAATTAAAAAAAAATTTACCATAGACAACATTGGCTATAAAGCCCGCCATTTATCAAGCGATTTGTCTCTAGCTTAGTTTTTTTTTAATTGGTTTTTAGTATTAGACTAAAGGTCCGCCTACACTTAGTTTCGTCAATAATTTACTAATTTAGGTATACTGTCGCACTCAAAAACAATGATAAGCTGGTGATTAGTTTTTTTTTTACTGTTTTAATCTCCAAATTAACTAATAGGTGTTATAAATATTTTAAGTTCATTATGTCCAATTCCTAAAATACCTAACGTTTATAAATGTCCAATTTCCAAAATAACCAATTCCCAAAATGGCCAATTCCTAAAGACCCCTTTTCCCAAAATGAGAGATTTCTAAAATTTGCAATTCCTAAAATGTCCTATTCCCAAAATATCCAATAAGTGTGACCTCTATGTTTGTTTGTGTACGCGCCATAATAGCTCATATTTTTATGAAAATCCGTTTAAAAACCGTTAAAAAGTTTTAAGCATTTTCTTTTAGGCTTTAAGTTCTCGAATTTTCTGTTGATTTTTGATGTTTTACTTTAAAAAAATTGTATTTAGAAATGCATAGTTTTAGTACACGTGTAATTTGCGAAATAATCTAATAAATATTAACCTTAAAATATGTATCTTTTAGATTAATATTAGTTTGTGTATTCTTTATAGCAAATAAACATAATATTAATACGCATTATAGGAGCTAAACGCAATATGCCTGTCGCTTAGAACAAAAATTGTTAATTATTGAATAAAAAAAGAATCATCCCAATCGGTCTTCGAGTAATCGATGAACGACGAACCTACTCGTTGTTTTGAATTCGGTTAAAAAAATGATGTTTTTATGAAATTTTTATACAATTTGTTGGTAAAATCTTCACCGAAATTTTGGAAAAAATTTAGACGAAAATTTCTTCAATTTTAGACGAATATTCCTTTTTTTTTTAATTCTATCGTTTTAGTAACTATAAAGGAATCTAATTTTGAGTAAAAGTCTTATGATTCAACAGGCATTATAACTTAATAAAATATCGATAGAGGGTATTATGACGAACAAATAATGCCTTCACACCGAACCCTAAAGCGTCTCGGAAAATATATTTTTGTTTTAAATTTCGACAAGAAAAATGTACAAAATGTCGTTAAAGATTTCGCCTACAAATTATAAAAAAAATAGTATAACCACATATTTTTAGGGTACCGTACCTCAATAGCTAACAAAAGGAACCCTTATAAGATCCCTTTCTTGTCCGTATGTCTGTCTGTCCGTGTGTTATGTAATAATTAACAGTTTTAGACGATAAGCTTAAGGCCATTGGCTTTACTATAATTAAATACTTGCAATAGTCTACACTAATATTATAAAGAGGAAAACTTTGTTTGTTTGTTTGTTTGGTTGTAATGAATAGGCTCAAAAACTACTGGACCGATTTTAAAAATTCTTTCACCATTCGAAAGCTACATTATCCACGAGTAACATAGGCTATATTATATCCCAATACTCCCACGGGAACGGGAACTACGCGGGTGAAACCGCGGGGCGCAGCTAGTATGATATAATATTGTCAAAAATAAAGCATTTTTGAACAATAAAATGGTATTTATATTGAAATATTCCCTTTTAGTCCATTGAAAAGTTACATTTGGAGTTGCATTTGTCAGAGGACGCAATTTTATTTTTTATATATCAAGGGGGGGGGGGGGGGCAGGTTAAAGTTAAATCCAAGTTTGAGAGTTTGTAACTCTTGTCCCACGGCCGCCATCTTTGAAAAGGGGGGTTTAAATGGTTTATCTGACAAAACAAAAAATGTTAGTGAATATCACACAAATAACACTAAAAGATTTTTTTTAATTCTAACCAGTAGTACCTGAGATTAGCGCGTTCAAACAAACAAACAAACTCTTCAGCTTTATAATATAAGTATAGATTACAAACAAGTAGCGCTAACTATCATAGAGTATGTAATTCTGTATGTTTTTAAAATATAGTCAGTTCTTTTCTGTCACTCAAGCGTTTAATTTAACAGACTTATCTAACTTTTGTCAAGTAACTTTTAGTCGTAAACCAAAAATAAAAAAATTATAAGCGAAAATCCATTCCTCCGTTTCCTGGGTTATTTTTACGGTCCCATCTGGCTGAAAGCATGAAACTTGGCATGCAGGTAGCTTTTACATAGATAAAGAAGTAGAAACTAGTATGGCGATTGGTCCCCCCCCCTTCCCCCCCCTTTTGTGTGCCAAATTAGAGTTTTTTTTTGCATTTTGTTATGTTTATGGTTAAAGCTACAACCAAACTGTCAATGAGCAATATGATCTTCATTAAATTCTGTACAATATTTACGTTGGTAGTATGTAGATCTGACTTATATTTTAGAAGCTGCAAAATGATTTTACCTCCCCTCGACGCTGTTTCAATGAAGATCAAATAAAAATAAAAGCGTGTTACAAACAAAAAGTTTGTAAAAAAAGAGTGAATATTATGACTAAAGTCAAATACTTAACAATTAAAGTTTTCTCCTTCCCCTTAACAAGTCATTTAATAGGTTCTACCACTGTAACTTAATTAAGATTACGATCTTTAATAATCACAACAAAATATAATTATTACTGTGGGGAAACTCGGTCGAAATTGAACAGGCGTTTCTGGTACAAAAGAAATGTGTGAGAGCCATTTGCGGTGCATGGCCAACGGACAGCTGTGAGCCACTCTTTCAAAAATATCACATATTGCCGTTGGCTTGCATGTATATAAGGGAACTGTGTACATTTGTGAGACAGCATCCGAAATATTTTGAACTTCAATGTAATGTAGTTAATAAGAAGGCTGACTCTAGAGATATATTCAAATTGTACTATCCAAAATGTAAGTTAAAATTCCATAAAAGAAATTCTTATATGAACGCAATTATAGTCTACAATAAGTTACCTGATAGATTTAAAGATCTCCCATTTAATATTTTCAAAACCAGACTTACCAAATGGCTGTTGGAAAAGTGTTTTTATACCGTAAACGAATTCATGACTTTCAAAGATAAATCTTATTGACTAATTTGTTTTCTTGTTTGACCATTGTATTGTATAAATTGGTTTTAATTTTTAAATATTTTGAAATTTAATTGACATTGATGTAATATTTGCACACCTTATGGGTAGAATAGAGAGGACATTATTATTTATATTATTACGTGACATCTATTGTATACCTTTATTCGCAAATAAAATGATTGATTGATTGATTGATTGATTGATTGATTGATTGATTGATTGATTGATTATGCAATAATAATGGTAGCCCGCGGTTTCACCCGCTTAATTAGCCTTTGTTCTAAACACTTTGCCACCTTTTTGTAGTTAAAAATTTTATCTGGGTTTGCTGAAAGACATTTTTTTGTAACAAATCGTAGGTCAGCGTTTGACCACAATGACACCTGCCTGATGGTAGGTGACAATGTGGCCTAAGATGTAACACATTTTTACTATTATACGAATATCGAATAGTAAGCAAGTGCGAGTCAAACTTGTGAACGAAGGATTCCGTACCATTTTATTCTGTTTTTAGTATTTGTTGTTATAGCGGCAACAGAAACTGTCTAGCTATCATGGTTCATGAGATACAGCCATTACAGCCTGGTGACAGACAGACGGACAGTGGAGTCCTTAGTAAAAGGGTCTCGTTTTTATATACTTACCTACTTAACAATATCTTTTACCAGCAGCGCTCCGCGGTTTCACCCGCGTAACTCCCGATCCCGTGGGAATATCGAAATATAAAATAGCCTATAGTCTTCCTTGACAAATGGACTATCCAACACAAAAATATTTTTTCAATTCGAACCAGCCTGCCTAGCATGAAGACCAAAACACGATACGATAAAGCGATATCACGCGATATAACTACATCAACTCTCAAAATATGATAGATAAAGCCGCCGTGTTGAATTTTTATTATAAATTGCGATAAAAATTATGATAAAAATTCAACATGGCGGCTTTATCTATCATATTTTGAGAGTTGATGTAGTTATATCGCTTTATCGTATCGTGTTTTGGTCTTCATGCTAGGCATACAGTAGTTCCTGAGATTAGCGCGTTCAAACAAACAAACTCTTCAGCTTTATAATATTAGTAGGTATAGATGAAATAAAATTATTGTAAAACATGACAATTAGGCATACCTACCTATTTCAGAAAAGTTCAGCAAGCGAATGTCAAAAAATGCGACCCGGTCAAAACTCGAGTGGGGAAAAATGCGTTTTGTTTTACGGAATCATTATGTTTGGGGAACTACTAATTTTGGTACGGAAACCTAAAAAAGTAGTCCAATGGACCGAATACTGAATAGTTGCAGAATATTTGTGCAGGCATCTCTAATTTCGACTCTTAGACAAAAAATTCTTTCCCATTTTGGCTGTAGGTACTTACCTACCTAAATTAATTTATATATTAGCTACTTACCCATTTGTTGGTAAATAGTGAATACCTACCTATAATTTGAAGGAACTCACTTATCTGCCGGAAATATTTGCAAGTGCATTATAAATTGCCTAAAGGATATGCAACTAAAATGTCTGATTCCGGTGGTTTTTCACCTTGGACGAGGAAAATCTTGGTCTTGGCTAACTTACCTTCGTTCCCATTTAGATTCTTAAAAATAGGCTTAATTTTAGGTACCTACCCGCGGGTGATAAAAAAAGAAAAGAAAAGTATATAAAAAAGTAAGAAAAGTAGATAGGTATATAAGTAGTATATCCGTTGTCTAGCACCCATAACACAAGTCTTGTTACTTAGCTTGGGGCTAGATGGTGATGTGCGGAATGTCCTGCAATATTTATTTATTTTATTTTATTTATTTATATAAATATCCATGGCATCCCTTCTAATGGAAGCCTATAATAATAGAAGAAATTTCACCCGATTCACTAGAAAGCCAAGGTGTCTGTGTCTAACACAATACATTTCAATCAATAGATACTTGTCTATAACTCAAATAATGGCTAGTTAAGTATATAGACATGAAATTGCGTAATACAAAAGACTATTGTCCAGTAAAAAGTAAAATCATGTCATAAACTCAAATATTACACGTAATCAAAAGAGGTTTAAGTTTATAGACGAATAGAGAGAACATCTATTTCATACAGTTTTATTAATGTCTTGAACTCTAACATTAGGGTACGGTTTTCCCGAAGATGCATCGGTATCGCAACTTGCCATTTTACCTTGTAATTGAGAACATAATCATCTTCGAAAATGGAGTTTTGAGAAAAACTCTGTTGAAGGTTTTTTTCAATTGTATTGCGGTGAAAAAATGTAAGTAGGTACGTTAAATTATGTTTTTAGAGCATATAGTTTTTATGATAGTTTAGTTAGAAATATTCAATTTCTAAAAATATGATTAAAGGTGCTGGTGGAAGATGCAGTAATACATCTTTAGACATGTGCGTGCGTGCGCCTCAATTACATACGCAAAGGGTAGAAACGAAGCCCTTTTACTAAAAATATATTGCCCGTTTGTCTTTTACCAGACTGTGTCTCATGAACCGTGATAGCTAGACAGTTGAAATTTTCACAGATGATGTATTTCTGTTGCCGCTATAACAACAAATAAAAACAGAATATAATTGTACTGAACCATTCGTGCGCGAGTCCGACTGGCACTTGTTTACATTTGTTTTACATAGAGGTGACGTCGATGTGTGATGAGCGATGTATCTTTGGCGTATCCTTGCAGAACAGAGAAAACAGATGTTCTCTCTAATCCAGTGTATTTTGAATATCTTTGTAAGTTAACTTTCTATTTTCTCTCATCAGGTAAGTAAGTGCATTATCGTTAAAATTACACTTGTTTTCTAAAATGGTTGTATAAATTCTGACGGAGTTTTTCATTTGCGCCATTTTCGATTTAGGCTTCGAACTCGTTGGTTATGCAGCCGGGATTTCACTGTTTTGAAAAAAAGCGGTATTTTTTTTTCGTTTTATTAAGTAGTTTATTTTGGGCTTCGAACGGGTCAGTTATAAATAGGCATGGAGCTGGTTTTTTCTAAAAAATGGCCAAGGTGGTCTTTATTATTTTGCCAAATAATTAAAAATTAGTGTAGTGTGATATAAAAGTGGCTTTTTAAAGTGACGGTTAAAAAATCAAAATTAAAACATAAGTTTTTAATTAAAAATTAGTTTATTTTAAGTTTGTATGTAGTTTTTTAATAAAACATTCACAATTTGTGTTTCATTTGACTCCATTTATATAGGAAATAACTTTAATTAAATAATAAATACAAATTTATATCGACGTTGACCCTTAAAATAACAATAGATTAAAACTAATTAAGTATAGGTATTTATATCACATTATAATATTAAAAATGGCAACTCAGATTATGGATTTTTCGATCGGCCGATATTAAACAGTCGACGAGCTATCGCCCAACCGAAAAATCGATAATCTGCAACCGCCCTTATATAAATCAAGATATTTATTGCGAAATTATGTACACACGAGGATAAATTATTTATTTTTTATTTTGAAAAAATTGAAAAAAAAAAACCATATTTGACAAAGTTTTTTTCGGTCTGAGATCGAATATTGTTGAATGTCATTTTAGTTTAATTCAAAAACAAAATCTCAAAATCAATAAATTATCTATCTATCAACGACCAAGGATGAAACCGACAAATTTTAGTTTAGCTATAAGAAGGATGTGAGAAAAATGCCTTTTAAATTGGCACAGAATTTCTTTGATTTCTTAATTTTTAAAAGGGGTAGTAACATATAAGCATAGTGCCTGGCATACCTAGTGGTCGCCTTACAATATTTTGTTTTTCTTTTTTTAACAACAAAGGCCATGTAACAAAATCTTACAAAGTGTCTAGTTTTACTGGTGTGGCAAATATAAAAAATAATCTTAAAAAAAAAAATTACATCAAATAACTGGCAATCTTTTCAAAATTTTGTAATATTGCAATTGTTGTTTTATTGTATTCAGTCTATTACATTGTCATAGGTAGCTGAGCAAAAAAGAAAAACAAAAAGTGGAGGTGACTATGCCAGTCTTCATACTTATAAAAAACAACGCTTTAGGGCCAAGTTATCTTGTTTTTTGTCTACAGTTTAGGTACCAGTGTACATTATTATCTATACTTAATTATAACTTAGATTTAAAACTAATAAATATTGCACAAAAAATAAATTTTATATTAAAAAAGATCTTTCAAATAATTCTACATTTTACAATAATTTACAAAAAACTAAACGAATCGGCAGGATGTCATTCCGGTGGCTTAGTGGTAATAGAACAGATTCAAATCCTGCCGAGTAGAAAATTAAAGGATTTTCTTTCTAATAAATTATAAACTAGCAAGTTTTCACTGAAAGTTCTTTAGACTTTCACATTTTGGGCAAAACTCTGAGAAAATCGTCATCACTGCTTGAACTAAACGATTAAACTAATCTCTAGCGTTTTACTAATTCCACAGAGTTTTAAATAAAAAACAGCTTTTTTCTCTCTACATTTTGGCATGACACTGCACGTATAAAAAAATAACAACCCCATGAGTTTCTTGTGTCTTCTTCTCATTGGTGGGGAGGTTCCAAAGACATCCTAACTTAGTTTTTAAGACGATTCAAAAGAATTCCAACTGAAATTTTGATTTTACTTAAACAAAAAAGGGTATTCCCTATTTATGTAAATCATATGAAATATCAGCATGGAATCCTTCAGGGCCTGCGAAATATTTGACTTTCTGCATTCTACCATCAGGTAAGAGAACATGGTAATGCCCTTTGGTTTCTTCGCCTTTCTTGGCCTCGTGATGGCCGAAATCGTTGCCAGAATGGTTGTCACGAACGTGGTACCCGAATTCGTAGCTCGCTGCATAGTGTAACTGAAATGTTTCAAAGTATTAGGAACTAGCAGTGCTTAGCGGTTTCGCCTGCGTAACTCCCGATCCCGTAGGAATATCGGGATAAAAAGTAGCCTATGTTACTGTCAATGAATCAATGTATCTTCATACCAAGTTTCATCAAAATCGGTCCAGTAGTTTCGGAGCCTATTCATTGCAAACAAACAATCAAACTTTCTCTTTATTAGTAAGAGGACAGAGGGATTTCTATGATGTTTTACACCCGTACATGCGATGCAGAAGGTTTGGGGGTTAGATTCCTACCTCACCATAAATATTTATGTACTGATATTGGTCTGTGTGTTTCTGTATGTATATTAAGTATATATTTACAAAAGAAAAGTAGGTAATATAAGTATTATATCCGTTGTCTAGCACTCATAACACAAGTCTAGTTAATTAGCTTGGGGCTAGATGGCGATGTGTGGAATGTCCTGCAATATTAATTATTATTTATTTATTTCTAAACATCTAAGTTAACAACCTGTGTATCAAATCTTTCTAGGAAAAGATTCAGCCAAATATTATCAACATTAATCTAACCTACTTGTAAAATAAAATTAACATAATAAAAATGAATAATAAAATATAGAGCATTTATTATTATAATATAAATAAACATAATCGTCCAAGTTTAACATAAGTAATAAATAAATAATAACTTAAGAGGAAAGGGTATCGGGCGCTCTCTCCATATACAAACGTAGTCTACTGTTTCCTCCCGGGATAATGACACTAGAGCTAATATTTTTGTTGCATAAAACTTATAACTGCCATGACCAATGACCATGCCTTACATATTTTTTCGTTTTTTAAATCTTAATTTCTATGATAATTAGAATTTGAAAAAAAAAAACAAAACATAGAGACATAGTCATAGCAGTTATTGGTTTTATGCAACAAAAAAATGTGTGCTATAGTGTCATTATCCAGGGAGGAAACAGTCGACTACGTTTGTATGGAGAGAGAGCCGGGTACCATTCCTCTTAACAATGACATAACTTTGAAGTGGGTGACTTGACATTGTTCGTTTTTCAAATTTCACTTTCAAGATGTCTGCCTGCGTATGCGCACAGCGCGGGCTGCGCACGAGTTGCATAATGTGCGACACAGGAAGTTAATATTGCGATTCCGTGATATATGACTGTGCAAGAATTTCAACGAATAGGTATTAACCGACTTCCAAAAAAGGAGGTTTTCAATTCGGTTTTATAAATGTTCGTGCATAACTTATTTGTTTATGTTTGATGATTTTTTTTTATGTACCCACATATATACCTTAAGACCGCCGAATTATTTATAGGTAGGTATTTTATTTTTATTTTAAATTACTCTATTAGTACTTTTTAGGGTTTCGTACCTCAAAAGGTAAAAAAAGGAACCCTTATAATATCACTTTCTTGTACGTCTGTCTGTAGGTATGTCTGTCACCTCCGATTTTCTCAAGAACGGGTGTATCTAGTTTATAAATGGCGTTGATTGTTTTTTTTGAGTCAAAAAAAAATTAAGTTTTTTCATTATTTTTTTATGTTCATTTTCATACTTTAAGTTCCTTTGATAACGTTGGATTTATCGGATAAAAATAGAGATAAAACTCTTTCCCCCTTATTCCAAAACGATTTTTAAGGATAGTCCGAGATGTGGATTTACACCTTAGATTATATAGCGATAATGTTTAGTTAGACTGTAGTTCACGAGTAAATCTGTGTCTAAATCTAAGGTTTAAATCCACATCTCGGACTATCCTTAAACCTCGTTTTGGAATAAGGGGGATGTTATCCTTCATCAAATTAATAGGTTAAAATAACTTTGCGAAATTCTATCGATTAATGAATTCAATTCAGTGACACAATGACACAGTGCGACACGACCCGTAGCGGTGCGTAATAGTTTAATTTATGAATTTATGTCAAGATTGATCTCTTGTCATAATATTTATTTATTGGTACATAAATAAAACTTATTAATAAACTAGCTGTTCGGGCAAACGTTGTTTCGACCATATACAAAAAATATATGGAGAAAAACAAGGAAAAATATTTAAAAATAGATTTTGTTCGATTCTCAAACCTAACCGAATTTAAACAAAAAACTTCATTAACTAAAACTAAAAACTAAATCAAAATCGGTTCAGCCGTTTAGGTGAAGTTTGGTAACTAACACCAATACACGAGAATTTTATATATAGGGATAATATAGGGACATCACTTATTCGTAAAATTACCCAGATGTGTTTTTCGAAGAAAAAAAAAAACTTTTATTGTATTTTTTGTGTTTTAACTTTTTTTGTGTATTTTTTTAAATGTACCTAAGTATTATTATTATTTTATAAGTTTGACGTGTCTATCTGTGGCATCGTAGCTTTCGAACGGATGAACCGATTTTGATTTAGTTTTTGAAGTGAAAACTTCTTTAGCGGCGTTGAGCACTTTTTCTGTAATGGGTATAAAATCTTAAACTCGCGTCAGGACACGTGACCTGATCGAAAAAGCGTAAGACGGATGGAGAGTAGACAGCTATCCCCTCTCTAGGCGAAAATGTATGCCTGGGCCTACTGTTTTTAATTTGGCTGTGAGTGTATTAAGACGTACATATGGTATTTTTTAACGGACGACTATTGACGGACGACAAATGTCGGACGACAAATGTCGGATGACAAATGTCGGACGACAAATGTCGGACGACTATTTGTCGGACGACTATTGACGGACGACAAATGTCGGACGACTATTTGTCGGACGACTATTGACGGACGACAAATGTCGGACGACTATTTGTCGGACGACTATTGACGGACGACAAATGTCGGACGACAAATGTCGGACGACAATTTGTTGGACGACAAATGTCGGACGACTATTTGTTGGACGACAAATGTCGGACGACTATTTTTTTTTTTTCATCTAAAACTCTTTTTGCGTATGTTCTCGCGACATATGAGATTTTACACAGATATACAGTTTTCACTTCTGCCTGCACTCCCGGAGTGCGTTGTTTTTTTTTGTAAATGACGAATACCTATGTACCTATGTTAATAATTTAATGAAATTAATCACTACAAGTCACTTTTCGCCGTCCCTATGTCCCTAATAGTCCCTATGTATACTTATCTTTAAAACTACGCAACGGATTTTGATGCGGTTTGTTTAATTTTAAATAAATAGAGTGATTCAAGAGGAAGGTTTATATGTATAATACATCCATAATATAGTCGTGCGAAGCCGGGGCGGGTCACTAGTTTTGTATAAACATAAAATTTAAAGTCCTCCAGATAGCTTTTATAACGTATATAGGCAGTCGTTAAGAGTTAAATTTTTAAATAAATCTTTAAAAAAAACTCTCACGTTGTCGAAGTCACGGGGAAATACTAGTCAGCTATCTAATTAACTATCTGTCTATGTACCATAATATTTCTAATAATAAATTAAGTGAAAGCTTATAATTATTAATGAAAGTTCCGACTATAAAAGCCAAAAACTGTCTTTTCAGCCAATTCCTTAAGAGGGTACTCCATACATTATGTATTCCCTTTTTCCTTCCCGAATAATGATTCTAAAAGCAATCTCTATTTTTCTCTTCATAAAATATAGGTTTACTGTACACATACCCCTCTGTTTTTCTAACAACTTATTACTAATAGCGACTCGCTCCGGCTTCGCACGGCTATATTATGCATGTATACATATAAACCTTCCTCTTGAATCACTCTATATATTAAAAAAACAGCATCAAAATCCGTTGAGTAGTTTTAAAGATCTAAGCATACAAAGGAAAATAGGGACGGCGAAAAGTGACTTTATTTTATACTATGTAGTGAAGAAAATATGACTTTCTAAAAACCAAACAAACAAAACAAAATGACCCCCACTTTACGTGTTAGGGAGGTACCCTAATAAAATTATTCATTTTAGATTTTATTTTACCATTTTGTCGGTGTGATTCATATGTATTATTCTAGTAAATTAGAGCTTCCTAGTACTTAATAGTATCTGAGCTAAACTGCGGATGGACGTGGCGAAACTATAGGGGTTCCTTGTTAGGACTACGGAACCCTAAAAAGAATTACTACTCTAGACTCTTACACTTCACAATCGACCCTATGAGACTGCATAGTGCGCGCGAACGCACAGAGCCGCAAATAAGACGCTAATTGGATAGAGTGAAGCACAAAATTGACGAATCATAGGGCCGCATTTAGCGCAGCGCGTTCACTTATCCAAGAGTAACTTAAGTACTGTTTGTGAAAACGGGCGTTAGAGGCATTATTCAGGAAGTAAATAGGGGATAAAAATTGTATGGTAAAAGTTCAGGGGTACCGCATTAAATCTACAAAAACCTTAATTTATGCAACTTATATAGATTTTTCTTAACATGTTTTGGGACATGCCTTTGAGTCTTCTTTCTATATCTTCTTGGTTTAAATCTATGATGTTTCATTTTGTTTTGCCACTGGTAAATATCCAAGTGCCCTATGTTTAAATTATGATGCCCTACCAAACTCTTCAGCTGACTTTCTGTTAACATATAAACCGGTTCTAAAGACTTAACAAGACTCGAAAATTCTTGGTGCTTGTGTGAATATTCGTCTAGATTATAAATTTTATCTGGGACACCGTAGGAAGTCGAAAAATCATGTTTCTGAGGGTACGGACCAAATTCTTGATTCCTATAATTATAATTACCATAGCGTTCAGAATAACTACCGTCTAGATCAAAATTTAAAGGTTTTTGATGATTATTTTTGTAATTTTGAGGGAAATAATCATCATTATCTTCATTATAGTCTAAATTATCATCATTTTCTTCATAATCATCGTATATTTCACCTGGATCATTTAAATGATATATATCACCTGATTGATCATTTAAATGATGGTAGTAAGGGATTTTTTGTATGCGATACCCTCTCAAAGCTTCTGGCAAAGGTAAACTTTCATTAAACGTAACTGGATAGAGAATTGTTTCATTAATTTTAATATATGTAGAATTTTTAGGTATAACGAACGGATCTGTATCTAATTCGGTAACAGAGCGTTTTTTTCTTTTGTTTTTAATACTTACATCGTCACCGTAAGCAGAGGTTCCTGTGCCATCATCGTTTAAATGTTGCACTCCAGTAAAATGAGCGTTGTGATGTAAATATCTTTCACTTGTATCACCACTTTGCGGATAAACTAATTTCTCATATTTCAAAGCTTGAGGTTTTTCACTAAATTCAACTTTAGTATGTACAGTTGGATCAACACTGTACAAATTAACTGTATTTGTAGTTATATCTTCATTTGGAATTATTGGATCTGTATATGGTTTCTTAAAATATTTATTTGGATCTTCAATGTCATCTATTTCTTCTGATATAGGAGTATGATCTTTTACTTCTGGCATATAAGCACTAGCATAAGTTGGCGCGATTTGCGCATACGGCGATTTGACATAATGAGGAGTCAATTTAGGATCTTTTAGGTAGAAATACAGATCTATAGGTGTTTCTAGCTCTTTGGCAATATCTCTTTCTGTATGTATTAATGCATTTAGTTCATTCAGTTGATCCTGTGGTTGTTTATGTAGCAATGCATTTAAAGCTGCTATATCTTGAGCAGATTCATACTGTTGCATTTGGTGAAATTGTTTTGGATACACTAACTTTACATCACTATGTACAGCTTGAGTATATAGCTTAGATTCTTCTTCATTCTGTTGTATTTCAGTAGTTATACCGACATTTCCATTAGGTTTAATAGTCACTCCTTGATTGTATGGTCCTGGAGCTACGAAAACAGTCTTATATTTGTTAGGTTGTAGACGAAAATCTAAAGAACCGTAAGATCTATGATTTCTACTTTTTTCAGTTACAGCATCTTCTAAAGTGATCTTTAATGGATCAGGACCTTTATTCCTTCTAAGATCTGGTCTATTTCTATGTCTCTGTCTTATTGGCGCTCTCGTAGATGCCTTCTTTTCTTTAATATTAGATTGTTGCTGTTCAGCAGCAAGCTGATGGGTTTCCTGTGACTCGTGGTACGCTTTCATGTAACTATCCATTTTAATTGGTGCGGCTGTCCATCTCTGTAGCTGAGCTCTATGCTGCCTCACTCTTTCAGCATTGAACATTGCTTGTTGATTCTGCGCGTGGAGCTTTGCATTTTGATTGCCAGCTAGTGGGTTTCCATAGGGAAGTAAGCCAGGACTTGTTTGTATTCTTTTGTCGTCCATTCTTGCTTGTTCATTGATGACCTCATAGACTTGTGCTGCTGGGTTCTTGGTTGATTTTGAAGCAGCTATGTGGATGAGGAGGATGATGGCTATGTGTCGTGTTTGTGGCATTGTGTCTGAAAGTAAAGAAAAAAGTAATTTAAATGTGGGTTTTACAAAATAATATTCTGTCGGGTTTTCTTTAGTTCTTAGGCTTTACCCTTTGAACCCTTGGAATCCTAAAAACTACGTAATACGTCAACCAAAGAGATCAGGGATAGACAAGTACACGGTATGAAATCCTCTTAACCACCATTCTTTAAACATATAAAATGCTTTGTTCTGAACGACTGACTGACTGACGGATCAACGCACAGCCTAAACCGCTGATCGTAGAGACCTGAAACTTGGAGGGTGTGTTCTTTGTATGACGTAGGCATCCGATAAGAAAGGATTTTCCGAAATTCTACCCTTAAGGGGATGTAAAAGGGGTACAACCTTTGTATGGGACAAAGTGATTCCTTGGTCCAATCGACTTCAAATTTTGCATAAACATTCTTCAACAGAATTGATGGAAGATGTGTTAAAAAGGGGTAGAAAGTTTTAAGGGTAGTAAACCCTTAGAAAGCCTTGCTTTTGATTTAAATTAACATTTTATTTCGACACATTTTTGAAAACTCAATCCAATATAAGGTCAAAAAAGTCCTAAAATTAAAACCATTTTCGAGTTATACGCTAACGAAGTCGCGGGCAGAAGCAGTACCTAATAAATAAATATTTGGATATGGTGCATTAGGTACTAAAAGATCGTATCTTCAGAATCTCTACCAAGTTACATTTGCATAACAATATTTTCGCAAATAACGGTAGTTAACATGTACATCGGAGATTCTTAACTGCTTCTTGTAACTTTCGCTTTTTTACTCGTATGTTGTTGGAAGCAGTGTCAGTGTGATCAAATGATAGGTACTTGTTTAGGTACCTATAGTGGTAGATACGTCGTCGGTTCGAAGAAGGTTCGACGGGTTCTTTCCACTAGACACGGCCGACTAAGCTAGGGTGCTGGGCAAGCGTACTAAAGCCGCCTAAATTGCTGGGTTTTATCGTCTAACAAAACCTATTAGACAGCTGCGTCGGTTTCACCCGCGTAATTCCCGATCCCATAGGAATATCAAAAAAAGTAGTCTATAGCATTCCTCGATAATTGGACCTTTGGATCCAACACGAAAATAATTTTTAAATTCAAAACAGGAGTTCGCGTTCAACCAAACAAAGAAAGAAATCAAGACATTTATTGCAAAGTTATGTACACAAAGATCTTAAAATAGGCTTAATTAAGTAACAATAACTTACCCATTACAGGCATGCAATATATTAAACTTATATACTAAATGAATAATTCTAAAATATTAAACGTAGGTAGGCAATTTAAAAATATACCTTTGTTTCTTTATAAAATTCAGACAGACTATAAAAGGTTTTTTCAATGAGCCATTTTTTTAATTTGGACTTAAATATATTATTATTATGTAGAGCTTTTAGGTCTGTTGGGAGAGCATTGTAAACCTTTATTGCGGTAATATAAGAGCTTCTATGATACATAGTATTGTTAACTTGAGGCATGCAAATATTGTGCTTATATTTATTTCTGAGGCTATCATGACGTAAAGATCTATTGGAAAAAAAGTATTTAAGATTATTTTTAATAAAAGTGCATAACTCTAAAGAAACTCATCATAATATTAATATAGACCAGAGGACTTCGCAAACTGTGCGTCGTCGCAGCATTATCCCAGATAGAATGAGAGTGGCAATTTCGAAACTTGAGCCTCTTTTTGAGAAGATAGATAGATAGATAACTTTATTTGTACAACACAGAAAGAAACAGAACACGATAAACACAGAGTAAAGTAATAGCTAGAAAGTATAAGTTGCACAAATGGGCGGCCTTATCGCTGAAAGCGATTTCTTCCAGGCAACCTTTGGATGGAAAAGAACTGATTCAGCTTTAATGGTAGGTTGTGAATAACTGTGAGAAGCCATGTTTAGAAAAGCAAGCACATCTCTTTATAGCAAACTAGCGACCCGCCCCGGCTTCGCACGGCTATATTCTGCATGTATTATACATATAAACCTTAGATAGATATAAACCTTAAATCTTAGATAGAGTGATTCAAGAGGAAAATCACTCTATCTAAGATTTAAGCATTCAAAAGGAAATAGGGACAGAAAAAGCAACTTTGTTTTATACTATGTAGTGATAGTGAAGTGATGAAATGAGATAATAAATGGATGTGCTTGCTTTTTTTATATGCTATGCAATTTCTAGCTGTTATCAGTGATATGTCAACCTGAGGTCATCTCGTCTAGAACTTCTTAGTCTAGAACTACAGCTAGTAGAACTGAAATTTTGGGTTAGTAGCGGAGCTACCCCGCGATCTCCTAACGACCAGTCCATCTATATAAATAAAAATCAATTGCTGTTCGTTTGTTTCGCTAAAAATCGAGAACGGCTGGTCCGATTTATATGATTTCGGTTTTGAAATGTTTGTGTGTTGTACAAATAAAGTGTTAATTAATATATCTATCTATAATATTGGTATCATACATAGCATAAAACAAAGTCACTTTCCGCTGTCTGTCCCTATGTATGCTTAGATCATTAAAACTACGCAACGAATTTTGATGCGGTTTTTTTAAATAGATAGAGTGATTCAAGAGGAAGGTCTATATGCATAATATAGCCGTGCGAAGCCGGGGGTCGCTAGTATACCTACTTATATTTTCCATCGAGTTCGTTACAAATGACAGTGAAAGTGCTAAGGTCGTTGCCATATGCAGCTACCTACTCACTAAATACTTATCTATCCATGGTCAGGGAAAATACTTGCTTATGCCTTTTTCGAAAGCTTTTTGTAGACGAACGGATATCGAATCGACTTTATAAAAACTTAGAAACGGACTTAGTTGGTCACTAAGCACAAGTCTAAACTATACAGGGTTATTGGTAATTATACTAGCAAGCCGTTGAGGGCTACTTTAGTGCACCTAAACAAACAACTTTTGTTCTACGACTTTTGAAAATTCGAACATTTTTTTTGAATATTTGAGGTTAGGTTTACCTGAAAATCAGCTGTACCTTACACGGCGAGGTCATTAACCTTAAAATTTTACTTATTTTTTAAGTTTAATCTACTGTTTTTCGTCTAAATGACTTTTATTTTAAAAAATCAGTTTTTTTTCGAAATAACTTAACCTTAACATTTTCATATTTTTTTTCGAATTTCCAATAGTTGTAGAACAAAAGTTGTTTGTTTAGGTGCACAGAAGTAGCCCTCAACGGCTTGCTAGTATAATTACCAATAACCCTGTATTATCTAAGTGATGGAAGGGCGAAAGCACTTGTTACAATAATTAGTAAACTCATTAGGTGCTTTAAAAGTGATTTCAAGTATAAAATTGTAAATTTAGATTAAGAAATTGAAATAAAGATTTTTTATCATAGTTGCTCATAAAGTGGATCTTATTAAACCGCTTTTAGGCTCATAATGCAACGTATTATACACGCGTGCGATAAAAAAAAATCCAACTAGTGCTAAAATAATATGTTATCCCGATAAGTTAAAAACGTATCTTACTGCTAATTACATGTTAGGTAGATCAAACATTCTTAATTTATCTGGGTTATACTGTTTTGATGTATAGAAAAAAGGTACCAACAAAGAGTTTTTGTAGAGACTCTTTGTTGGTACCTTTTTTTTCTTCTTTCAAAAGGTTGTCTGATAACGAACGATAATTTTACGTGATAACGTCTTTGAAAAAAATTGAGTTTTGTTTTTATTTTGTTTTTTCTTTAGGTAAGTAAGTACATAAATATATTTTTTCCTTACCATTATCACATGAGTAAGGAAGACCAATATATTCTGTTTTTAACCGCCGACGCAAAAACAAATGGAAAAAACAAAAATATTGTATGTCAGACGAGGCTGTATAGGTTAAAAGTCTTTTGCCTAGCCTTTCGGGAGTGTAATTAACAAAAAATAATAAACATAACCAAAAATTCTTAAAAAAAAATTTATTTTAACAAGTATTTTTTATTCGCAATTGTGATAAAAAACATCGTACGATACACGTGTGGATTGATCTTTGTATCTCGGCTTTTTTAAACGCCCCCGCGTACCGCTCGCGCGTGTGAAACCGCCTCTATGCGAAGATCAATTTTCCATACTTGTATCGCAATGTACTATTAATTAACATTTTCATAAATATTCTTAAGTTCCTTATTTCTTCGTTGTATGTATAAGTTACCTATTTCTTTGTGTACGTGTTAATTTAAAAGATGTCGTGAGCCTGTACCAAATTAATGTTTTTCTTTCTTTCTCTTTCTATTTTTATTTATTTATTTATTTAGGGTTCCGTACTTAAGGGGTAAAAATGGGACCCTATTACTAATACTTCACTGTCCGTCTGTCTGTCACCAGGTTGTATCTTATGAACTGTGACAGCTAGGGAGTTGTAATTTTCACAAATGATGTATTTCTGTTGCTGCTATAACAACAAATAAGTAAGAAATAAGTAAATATTTTTTGAGTATGTTTTTAAGAAAAGGTTATTTTCATGTTTACTGTTTTTAGGCTATATTTTTTTGTTAATTATTATTTTAGAATTTGTTAATACTTAACTATAGCTAGCGGCAACAGAAATACATTAAAGGTATGTGAAAATTTCAACTGTCTAGCTATCACGGTTCATGAGATACAGCCTGGTGACAGACAGACGGACAGTGGAGTCTTACTAATAGGGTCCCGTTTTTTCTTACCCTTAGGATACGGAACCCTAAAACTTTAATCTCTTTGGCGGATGTTTGTCCAAGTTAGTCATCTTGATTTTTAAACGAATTTCAATTTTTTTAATAAAATATGTAGGTACAGCCGGATTACCAATAAGCTGAACCCCATGTGAACCAGCGCTCATTTGCACATCTGTAAAAATGGTGTATTTACCTATTTCGTTACTTTTTATATTGTACTAGCGACCTGCCCCGGCTTCGCACGGCTATATTATACTTTCATCTTGAATCACTCTATCTATTAAAAAAAAACCGCATCAAAATCCGTTGCAAAGTTTTAAAGATTTAAGCATAAATAGGGATATAGGGACATAGGGACCGAGAGAGCGACTTTGTTTTATACTATGTAGTGATAATAGCAGGTATATTGTTAAAAAAAACAGAATCAAACAACATTACTTAACAACCTTACAGATGTGCGAGTGAGCTGGGTCACGTGGGGTTCAGCTAATTGGTATTCCGACTGAACTAGGTACGTATAAAATGTTTGTTTTCGCAATTCCCAAAGTAAAAACCTCCGATCAAAAATATCGATATCAAATACAAAAGTTAATTAAAAGATACGTATCGTAGTATATTAACCTTCAGAAACAATAACGAACTTCAAACAAATGGACAGACAAAAACTAATGTCATTGTATCTTATATATCGTGGGAATTGTTTGTTGTTGGTATACATCAGTGTTGCTAGATGACAAAAAAAAATAACGTACCATTATTGCTAAATTCTCGTACCAGTAAGTTTTAGCAAAAAATCTTTTACCCCTATTATTTTAAAAAAATACAGGGTTTTTTATGTGGAACTTCAGGGCTATATCCTAAACTATAAGAGATAACGAAATATGCTGAAAGGAGTTGCGTACCCGTATTTGAAAAAAAAAAATCAAAAACTGCATCATTACATTTTTGAAAAAGTCATTACTTACCCTCGCCAGGAATCGAACTTATTGATTTTGCAAAAAAAAACATCCTATATTTTTATAGTCTTGCTGATAGAGATCAATTCTTGGAAACAAACATAGTATCTATGTCAAATCGAAGGAAATAGCAAATTATTGTAGTCTTCTGTAATTTTCATACTACTGTTCCTGAAAAAATGTAGTAAGGAGGTATGGCTGATGACGTAACAAACTAATGCACATTGTAAATATGAGAATTTTATTCTTCTTGTTCTTCGTACTGATAAATCTCGTACGCGTACGATATTTGTCGTACGTCTGGTAACCCTGGCATAAATATACCTACCGACGTAATTATGTGTATTTTTACTGCTGTGAAAAGTAGTTCAGATTGTGCGTTGCGTTCTAGAGCGACCATTACCGCCAGGATAGCTTAAAAATTAAAAATAATCTTGGATAGTTTAACTAGCGACCCGCCCCGGCTTCGCACGGTTATATTATGCATGTATATATACATATAAACCTTCCTCTTGAATCACTCTGTCTATTAAAAAAAACCACATCAAATAGTTTTAAAGATTTAAGCATACATAGAGATATAGGGACATAGGGACAGAGAAAGCGACTTTGTTTTATACTATGTAGTGATGATAGTAATATTAA
This sequence comes from Idaea aversata, assembly GCA_907269075.1. Lineage (NCBI taxonomy): Eukaryota > Metazoa > Arthropoda > Insecta > Lepidoptera > Geometridae > Idaea > Idaea aversata. The sequence continues at coordinate 1,936,771 of OU026109.1, forward strand.
AAAGAGGAAAGATTTGTTTGTTTGTTTGAATTGAATAGGCTCCGAAACTACTGGACCGATTTTGATGAAACTTGGTATGAGGATACATTGATTTATTGGGAGTGCTATCGGCTAATTTTTATTGGGATCGGGAGTTATCACTACATAGGCAACGTAGGTCTCCGCTAAGAAAATATTTAGGGAAATTCTACGCGGATACGACGAAGTCGCGGGAAAAAGCTATTAAATTAATCATAGAAATATAGGATAAATCTATATAATAATTGCATGCATGAGGTGTAAGCAAGTAATGACCGCAGTCTGTTACTTTTTATTATTTAAGGTGTCAGCGCTAGAAAATTAGGTAGGTATGGATGGCCTAATGTTCTAGGGATTTTGGAGAGTTCTGGAAACCAAAGGAGGTCCCTTTTTGTATGTTTGTTTGTCTCTCTACTTTTCTATACTTATGTCTTGTGTCGTGTTCTTGTCCAAATAAATGTTTTCTTACTTTCTTTCTTTCTTTGGTTATTACATTTGATACAGTTTGATTACCTCTCCATAAGTGAAGGTGGCCGTGCTAGGACAAAGAACACGTTCAGACATTATGTATTTTGTTAAAAAAGCGTTGTCTTTACTTTAAAACACTATTAACTGTGGACCCTCCGATTTGCACCACTGGTTCATAGTTAATATTTTTTTGTCACCGTAGACCCACTTCACTTCGTTTTAATTTATCCTATTCAAAGGGTAAAAAAGGAACCCTTATAAGATCACTCTCTTGTCTGTCTGTCCGTGTGTCACCACCGATTTTCTCAGGAACGGGTGGACCTAGCAAGTTGATATTCATACCAGATACAGAAGTCTATAGTCCCTATTAGGTGTTTAAAAATCAAGGTCCCGAGTCAACACGATAAAAAGAGATTTATTCCGGTCGGATCCCCTGGATCTGATACCCTAAAAAGATATGGGCAAAGATAGATTTTCGCGAAAACTTGTAAGTACTAAAATTGACCTTAAAGAACATTTTTTTATTTTTCGGATTTTTTGGATCAAAGTTTAGCCCACCAACATTTCCGATTCCTAGCTACCTAAGTTAACTAGTTCGTCCTTTAGTAAAGAAGTGAATGTAGACTCACGATAACAGAGATGCCTCTAATGTTTATTGCCAATAATAAAACTAAAGTGGCCAATTCTATCTACTCAACTCTTCATTTCGAAGGTTTAGATTCGAAGGGCGTTTGGATGATAAAATCAGAACTATCACTTCAGTGGTCTATTATTGAAGTTTTTATAAAAGTAAAATGTCTCAAACAAGCTAAGCCATTCTTTATCTAAAGGTTGCCTGGAAGAAATCGGTTTTAGCGATATGGCCGCCAATTTGTGCAAGTTTTATTTTTAACTTTCTGGGTTTTTACACAAAAAAAGGTTTCTTGTAATAAAAAAAATGAAAAAAGAATCCTATCCTATTCTCTAGGGAAAGGATAACTTCTTGCTTCAAGAAACATTTTTTTCTTTCACGAGCTCCACTGCGGCAGCGTTTATCATACCTGATATTTTATCGTGGTTCTGGCAAATTATTTTTCTAAACATATTAAATGCTTTGTCCTGAATGACTTACAGATCAACGCACAGCCTAAACCGCTAATCGTAGAGACCTGAAACTTGGAGGGTCTGTTCTTTGTATGACGTAGGCAAGTAGGCATCTGATAAGAATTTTTTCGAAATTCTACCCCTTAGGGGGTGAAAGGGGGGCAAAGTTTGTATAGAATACTAGGATTCCTTAGTCCAATCTACTACTTCAAATTTTACAGAAGACGTACTTCGTATTTTATTGGAAAAAATAAAGATGGAATGTTATTTTGGGGGGTGATTTGCTTCGAAGTTGATATCAATATTAAGTGCTTCTGCTTTCAATAGCATTTTATTTTGACACATGTTTAAAATCTCAATCCTTAGGCCTAAGGGGGGTGTAAAAGGGGGGCAAAGTTTGTATAGGACACATGATTCCTTGGTCTAATCCTATTGGAACCATTTGCGACTTCTACGCGAACGAAGTCGCGGGCAAGAGCAGTCTATATTATAGCATCTATATTTAATTGCCATGTCATTTATTTTTAAGAAAGTAAGTAAGTAGGTATCAATAGTTAAAAATAACAGCCTTCTTCCGGTAAAAGAAACTAAAATAAGTACCTACCTAGTTAGATGACATAGTTTCGAACAAAATTTATTTTATGAAGGATCATAAAATTGTAGGTACTTAAAATTGATCTAGATGTAAAATTTTATATTTTACGTAATAGCAATTTGTTCTCATCATAAATATTACGCAACTAACTTTATAAGGTAAGTAGGTTTATATTGTACAAACGACACTGCGCTCTCTCCATACAAACGTAGTCGACTGTTTCCTCCCTGGATAATGACACTTACACAAATATTTTTGTGCCAAAAAATATCTGCCATGACCATGCCCCCTTTTTTTTGTTTTTTAATTATCATAGAAATTAAGATTAAATAAAAAAAAATTAATAAAAATAAACAAAAATGGGGCATGGTCATGGCAGTTATAAGTTATGCACCAAAAATATTTGCTCTAGTGGCATTATCCAGGGAGAAAACAGTCTGCTACGTTTGTAATAGTTTGTATGGAGAGAGCCCGCGGTACCCTTTCCTCTTAACTATTATTATTCACTCTGTTGCCCGCGACTTAGTATGCGTGGTAGATTTGTTTTAAATAATAAAACCTTCCTCTTAAATCACCCTATCTATTTAAAACCGAATCAAAACCGTTGTGTATTTTTAAAGGTCTAAGCTTTCATGGGTTAGGGTACATCTCGCCCACGGAAAAACTGATCTGCAGGTCAAACGTCCACTTTTTCAAATGTGTATGGGTAGATTCATCCGTTTAGAGTAACGGGTCAGATGTCTCCTATTAAAAACTTAAGGGGATGTTTCGATACAACTATTTAATACATAGGGACAGACAGAAGCAACTTTGTTTTATACTATGTAGTGTTCACACAAAAAAGCACCGAAACGGACAATATTAAATATTAAAAAGAGCTTTTTGTTAGGAAAAGTGCGTGGTTCATCTTCTTCTTCACAATCATCTTAACAATTTTATAGGCGAACGGGCATTTCCATTATATGCTATATGCTGCTTAACCTTATTACGCCTTAACGGCAGTTAGAAATATAGTACCTATCTATATATACTCTATGTGTAAATCTTAGATCAGAAATGTAAACAATGGTTTTACTAGAGTAAAAAATACATCAAGCTTTGGTAGTTTTTTTTAGGGGAAGTGGAAATTTGGTAAGAAAACAACTATGACCTCAATTTCTAAAAAATATTTTTGCAAATAAAATCATTAAGAAATATGATTGTTTATTTTGTATATTTTTTTTTTAAAGTTTTTATAATATTCAAATTTGAATGGTAGTTTTTTTTACAAACTGGCAACAATTACAGCGGCTTTCAATCTTCACGAAATGGCGTTTCTGACAATATTTGACATTTCTTTGTTTACATTTCTGATCTACGATTTACACATAGAGTATAGGTACTATATTTCTAACTGCCGATAAGGCGTAATATCTCTAAATTACAAGCTATTTCCTTTGAATGTAAACCTGACTAAATAACCTGGGAAATAATTCTACAGGAAACATCTTTCTAATGGCTAGGCTAGACTTAGTAAAAGTCTATGGTTTATCGAGGGTTGCCAGATTGGAAAAATAAAATATTAGAAATAGAATTTAAAAATATGTCAGCATTTTATAGTTATTATCGGGAGTTTATTTATTTATTTTATTTAATAAAAGTACACAAGAAACAGACAAAAAAAAGATTAGGAAGATTATAATTATAGTTCTTACTAAGGTAAGTCTAACCCTGTTAATGGAGTTGTTAAATAATTAAGGAGAAAGGGTCTGATTTTTATTTTATTTTAGTTCTGTCTTTCTACCTTCAAGAAGGTCCCTGTTTATTTTAGGGCTATTTGGGGGATTTTGAGTGACGAGCTTATAGGTATCTAAAAAAAATGTATCATTTCTTGGTTATTTTTTTTTAGTATTATGGAATTCTTGGAATTCAAGCCACGCACTGCAACGAGTCTTGAATTCGCGACGTCTGCTGGGGTTAAATTCCGAGTGTGAACTTACGCATTTTAAATTAATAACATATTTAAAATAACTTAAAAGACCTTTGTATCACCTTGCGGTTTCACCCGCGTAACTCCCGATCCCGGGGGAATATAGGGATAAAAAGTAGCCTATAACACTCCCATTGAATCATTGTATCCTCACACCAAATTTCATCAAAATCGGTTCAGAAGTTTCGGAGCCTATTCAATGCAAACAAACAAACAAACAATCGAATCTGTCTCTTTATAATATTAGTATACACGCGCTAAAAACAATGTAAGTATTAAATTAAAATATCTGTCTTTGTAATTAGGCATTTCATAATTATTTATTGAGCATCGAACATTTTTAATCTATCTAAATAAAAATCAATTGCTGTTCGTTAGTCTTGCTAAAACTCGCTAACTGATTTATATGATTTCGGTTTTTGTCGTAGTCCAGGGAAGGTTTAAACGGTGCGCCTGAGAAAGATGGGACTTACGCGGGTGAAATCACGGTAGTTATAAATAAATATTGTTTATCAGCAGAATTTACATTTTGTCGGTAAATGTTAGATGAGATGAAAATTCATAAATCATCTGGCAACCTTAGGTTTGAAGCCCATAATTAAGTATTAAAGGCCATAGGTTATATGCAACTTCTTGCATATCATTTGCAAAAACATATTGAAATGCAAATAAAGTAATTAGGTAATCGTAGTTAAGTACTGTCAGGGGACAAAATTGCATAACCACTGACATTAAAGTGTAAATAATTTCCCTGTAGAAAGAGATCATAAGTCGTCGACTTTAATGTATGTTTGAGTGTTTTTTTTACTATAAAGTGAAGTAGGACTTTTGACTTCTTTCTACAGAAAAAATACACTTTAACTTAGTGACGGTGTAGTTTTTTGTTTTGTTTTATAAAACATTGACCACTATCTCACACGATGGAGTAAGGATGCGGTCTAAAATGTAGCATGTGCCCCTAGAAGATAGAAGAAGACAGTTGCCCAAAAACTTTTTCGACGCGTGATCCTTTTAAACTAACATGGTATTTTCACCACTTCTTTTCCCTTTTTTTCACTGTGTGTAGTCTACGCACAACATGTCATTCTTCTTAACTCTATTCCCCGTCTAGTCCGCATCCTTTCCCCCCATATCCTACCTAACGCAATCTCTCCATTTCTTCTGTTGCCATCATCTCGGTCTCCTGGTAATTTTCACTACTAAAGTTAGAACGGGTTATTTACAATGTTTTTATAATGTAAAGTTCGATACTTCGATGCTGTAAGAAGCAATATATTCACGAGACTCGATTTTTTGCTCAGATTCGTCTCAGACTGGATTTTTTAACAAAAATCGAGTCTCATAACAAAGAACGTAACAAAATATATTGCAATTTTTATTTAAGTGGGTGGTTTTGCAATTTTTCCCCTGATAGTACGCTCTATACAGGTTCTTTTGTGGGTACTATATTAGTACATAAAGTTGATAAATAGGTATTTAGGTAAGGCCAAACCTATTTTGAATACAATTAAGATAATGTGTTGAAATTTTGAGAATTTGGTCCCTCGTGCTCAATTTTCGAATTTCTAGTGATAATGAAAATTCGAGTTGTGTAAAAATTCTATTCAAATTAAACCTTGTTTTCTAACCTTGGGTTTTCCGGTATATTCTGGTAGAGTATAGAACCGGGATATTCAAGAATCGAAAATACCGTGGTTTCCCGGTCCATAAAGTACCGAGAATTCCTGTTATTTTCAGTATTTAACGGTTTTGTATTTTGTATCATTTATTATTGGGGATACTTTTGGAACCTAGCTTTTTTTGCCAATCACTATCACTACATAGTATAAAACAAAGTCGCTTTCTCTGTCCCAATATCCCTATGTAGGTATGCTTAAATCTTTAAAACTACGCAACGGATTTTTATGCGGTTTTTTTTAAATAGATAGAGTGATTCAAGAGGATGGTTTTTATGTATAATACATGCATAATATAGCCGTGCGAAGCCGGAGCGGGTCGCTAGTTATGTTATAAATGTTGAAAAAAATTTAAGCTATTAGTTTTCTACATCTACATAAAATATTATGAAAAGGTAAGATTTTTGTGTTTTTGTTTGTTTGAAACAAATAGGCGCTGAAACTACTGGACCGATTTTGATGAAACTTGGTACGAGGATACATTAATTCATTGGAACTAACATAGGCTACTTTTTATCCCGATATTCCCACGGGATCGGGAGTTACGCGGGTGAAACTGCGGAGCGCTGCTAGTTTAGACATAATTTTTTTGTTATTACTAAATGAAGAAATAATTAAAAGGAAAGGGTACCCGGCGCTCTCTCCATACACATGTAGTCGACTGTTTCCTCCTTGGATAATGTAATGACACTAGCACAAATATTTTGGTTGCATAAAACCTATAACTGCCATGACTATGCCCCTATGTCTTGTGTTTTTTCATTTTCTCATTAAATAAATTAAGATTAAAAAACAAAAAAAACATAGGGGCATGGTTATGGCAGTTATAAGTTTTAAGCAACAAAAATATTTGCTATAGTGTAATTTTCCAGGGAGGAAACAGTCGACTACGTTTGTATGGAGAGAGCGTCGGTACCCTTTCCTCTTAATCCCGGTTTTTAAGAACACCTCGCGAATTCCTGGTGCTGAAGAAATGTGTACTATTTGCATTCCCTAATGGTAAGTATGTAATACTAGCGACCCGCCCCAGCTTCGCACGGCTATATTATGCATGTATTATACATATAAACCTTCCTCTTGAATAACTCTATCTAATAAAAAAAACCGCATCAAAATCCGTTGCGTAGTTTTTAAGATTTAAGCATACAAAGGGATATAGGGACAGAAAAAACGACTTTGTTTTATACTAGTAGTGATAATCAAAATTGATACAGCAGTTTTGTCATTACGAAATTAACCTTGTGTAAACAAAGGCAAATAAGGTCCTTTGTGAATAAGGTCCTTAATTGTCAAAGCCTTAATAAGCCCACACTACGTGCTTTAGTTTAAATAATCACTTGTTTATTACTTAAAATGAAATACTTACTGATTTTATTCCAAAAAAATGCAAAAAAGTCAATCAAAATGAAAACTAACTTACATCTTTTTTTTAAATTTCGGCTTCCAAATTCAGATTTTAAAGAAATCTCACACGCACATTTCATAAATTTCACTGTTCGTAATTTTTATTTATTTACATTTGTTTTTTTTTAATATACGACCTCTTTGGTCCAAATAAAAAAATTAACTGAAAGGCTTTATTCAAAGTTGATATTATAAACTTGTTCAATACAAACTAATGAGTAAACTATGGCTATAAGAGGTGGTACTCATACCAATGAACTAAATTAACAATATTTTCGATATACGCAAAAACCATTGAAAGATTCCTTCATAAAAACTTTACAGTTAAACAAACTGACACAGTAATGTACTTCAAACTAAACTTTAAGACCGCTTAAATTAAAAAGCGTAAGTAAAATAGTAAGATAACTATGTGAACTTTAATAAGAAGTTTCAAATACATTGCTCGTTGTGTTACAATAAGGTATTTTCGGTTGGTTTTGGAGCAGCAATGGTTTTTATCATTTTTAAAGGTGTAGTTAAAAGTGAATGTTAAATTGATTAAGTTTGTAGTCAAAGGTTAACCAGGAGATAATTTTTATGGTTATTAATTATGTCTGTATAATTATAATATTTAGGTTAGTTTAAATAAATAAATATTGTAGAACACACAACTAGGCTTGTGTTATGGTGGCCAGGCAATGGATATATTTTTTTTAATTTACCATTTACCATCGCAAACTAAAACATTTCATAATATTGTTTTTATTTTTCAATTTTTTTTTTTTGGGTAAGATCCGTGTTAGGCATTAATAAAAACAGACCCACCGTAGAGCTACAAAAGTGCTCATTGCTTAATTTAACTATAAATTTATTACAACAACATTATTAAGGTATTAATTATTCCTTGTATAAAAAAGTATAATAAAAAAATAGTTAAAATAGTTAAATAGTTAGTATTAAAAAAATTATATTACTTAATCACTACATAGTATAAACCAAAGTCAGTTTCCGCTGTCTGTCCCTATGTATGCTTAGATCTTTAAAACTATGCAACGGATTTTGATGCGGCTTTTTTTAATAGATAGAGTGATTCAAGAGGAAAGTTTTGGTACAAAAAAACAAGACTACTTAATAAACATGGTTTTTTTATTAGAAAAATATAATTAGAATGAAAACATTTCAAATATAGTAACTTCAGACCTCTACGGTGGGTCTGAAATGTTGTTTCCGACTGTACATGTACCTCAAAAGTAAAAATTTTTTATTACTTTGGATGCTTATTTTACATTAAAATTTGTATAAAGACCACTTAAAATCGTCTTAAAAACTAAGTTAGGATGTGTGCCTTCGGAACGCGCCCACCAATGAGAAGAAGGCACAAGAAACTCATGGGGTTTTTTTTTCATCACAAAGGTCAAATTCCAAATATTTGAAAGTATTATTTGAAATGGAGCAACTAAAGTTACGTCCATGGGTTCTTATCATTAAGGTAAGAGGGATTACAGAGTTTTCGGTACACACTTTATAACTAAAGTTAAGCCAAGAATCTAGAGTTTAGCTTAGGTAACAAGACAAAATGTTAGATAACATCTTAGTCAGCGAATTTTGAAATTAATTTTGAAGTCCATTCAATTCTAAATTACATCACAATGGGCTGTAATTTTCATATAATATTTTATGTTTTATTATCATCAGTCTACCTGGAGCCCTATTTTTGAATCGTTCGCCCCGCGTCGAGCGCTCGATTTCTACTGATATTCGTTCGACATTGGAAATTCGCTATTTTTGAATCGCTCGATCGTAACGAGTGGTCTCCACCACTCGTCGCCGACAGGCGAGTGGTAGAATAAACGTTAAACAATCATAGTCAAACATTCGGACACGATCTTTAAAAAATATTTCTATCTTTTGGTATTATTTCGAATGTTCATCGGTAATTACCGCTTTTCAAATAACTGCGTAAAACGAATAAAAATTGACATTTTAAATTTCGACGACGAACGTTTCAAAAATACAGTAAATTTGTGTCATGCGACTTGGAAGTCGAGCGTGACTTGTAGGCGTATACGACGAAGCTTTGTCACACGAGCGATTCAAAAATAGAGCCCCTGGTCATTTAACAGCTTACACTATTCAGCTAAATCCATTTTAACAAACAATAAACACAGAAGATATGCGCGAACATCCATAAAAAAAACATACATCCGAATTGAGAACCTCCACCTTTTTTTGAAGTCGGTTAAAAAAAATGAACGTTTGGAATGAACTCCTACATTCTACATTCTCTCTTTCTCTTACGGTTCTTCGTTACGTAACATTTTTCCTCGCCAACCCGCAAAACTTAGTTCCCAAAAAAATAAATAAAACGTACCTCATATAATTCTCGATCCCTTGGGAATATCGTAATAAAAAGTCTTGTAGTTTCCGAGCCTATTTATTAAAAACATAAAACATTTTTTTTTATCACTACCTATCACTATCATTATCACTACATAGTATAAAACAAAGTCGCTTTCTCTGTCCCTATATCCCTATGTATGCTTAGATCTTCAAAACTACGCAACGGATTTTGATGAGGTTTTTTTAATAGATAGAGTGATTCAAGAGGAAGGTTTATATGTATAATACATACATAATATAGCCGTGCGAAGCCGGAGCGGGTCGCTAGTATGTAATAAAAAAGATCAGCATTTGACCACTATCGTCACACGATGGTAAGTGACGATGCGGTTTAAGGCTGCTTATGCTGCCAAACGCAACGCGCCAGAAATACCCGTCGCTTACTACTAATATTGTTGATTGTAACGAATGTGTTTTGTTTTTCTCAAAAGTGCTGAGATGGAATTATAGGTAAATTTTTTACCCATATTTTGGGGTAAATTCGAGGCGAAAATTCTTTGTCATTTCAAAGCTAGACTAGTTTTAATTCTTAATTTTGGGATAGCTCCAAACTATAGGAAATGTTTGGCTCAAAATCACACCAAAATGTCGGTAAAAATCTCACCTACAATTCCATCTCAGCAGTTTTGAGAAAAACAAAACACATTCGTAACAATCAATAATGTTCACCAAGGAAGGCGATCGGTGCCAATAGTAACTATTTAGTAGGCTGTGTACCAAGGTCGTTGGCGTATAACGCTTTCCTAGAAGATACCTATACACTTCTAACTCAAAGACCCCCAAGTAAGGACCTTCGAGGGACGTGTCTAAATGCAGAACTTGTAATATTATATATTCTATGGTGTACATTTAATTACTATTACGTAAATATCACGTCACAGTGTTCTCAAGACAATTAACAGTAGATCAACCCTAGGGTTGCCAACTGTACTATAAAATATAGTAAGTATTAATATAAATGGTATTGTATCGTTTTAATGACTATAATAAATAAATAAATAATATTAAGTACCTATAATAAAGAGAAGGATTTTTATTCGTTTGTTATTGCCACCTAAGTTCTTTGTTTCAAATAAATATTTATTTTAAAATAGTTCAAGCGTAGGTAGGTACGTAATATACGTATAGAAAAAATATAGTACGCAAAAATACTATATTTCAGAAAATTAGTCTGAAAAATATTGTTATTTCTGGAATAATTTTCTTATTATTTCGAAAAAGTCAATTATAATTGCGATTGCTTAGGTACTACCATTTCATAGATTAATTGATCTATCAAAATAAAAGAAGCAATATTTTGAAATAGAAGTTAAAAAATAATACGGGCTAGTTAATATGCAAGAACTCCACAAAATATGTAGGTATAAAAATGTTATTTTACATTCAAAATCTATTATTATAATCATTTTTGTGGTTAAGTGTCCAGGCATTTTAAGAAATTGACGATTTCCTATATAGACGTTCTGATATATAGACCTCTTGATAGTTAGACGTCTTGCTTCGTGGGCGATTAGCTAACTAGGCAGATTGCTCACTAGACTTTTCGCTTTGTTAGACGTTTTGCTACTTAGACTTTTTGATCGGAAGGCATCAAAATCAGTACTTAAAACAGTAAGTACTATATTTTTTCAAAGTGTACTATATTTTTCTAACGCAAATACCTACTATATTAAAAATCAAAATTCTTTATTCATTTGGTATCAATTTGCATGACATCACTTTGAAGCGTCAAAACAAGAAATGACAAGGCATATTGGCAACCCTAATCAACCCGCACAAAGTAGGTAATCGTAAAAGTGAAATTAAAATCACACGAGTTTATAAAAAAACATTGGATAATTATCTGTAACCTATTGTTTCACTAAATACGGACAAGCGTGAGTATGATTACGACATTTTTGACATGAAAAATATAAAAATTGTAAGAACTATCTACAAAATCACTACATAGTATAAAACAAAGTCGCTTTCTCTGTCCCTATGTCCCTATGTATTCTTAAATCTTTAAAACTACGCAACGGATTTTGATGCGGTTTTTTTAAATAGATAGAGTGATTCAAGAGGAAGGTCTAAATGTATAATACATGCATAATACAGCCGTGCGAAGCCGGGGCGGGTCGCTAGTATAATATAAAGAGGAAAGATTTTTTCTTTGTTTGTTTTTAACGAATAGGCTCCGAAACTAATGGACCGATTTTGATGAAATTTGGTATGAGGATACATTGATTCATTGGGAATAACATAGGCATATATATTTTATCCCGATATTCCCGCGGGATCGGGAGTTACACGGGTGAAAACGCGGACCGCTGCTAGTATATTAATATACTAAGTAGTGATTACGTGCTTTAAAACTCGGCTCTCTATCCAAAAGTTGGGAGTTCGAATCCGATGCGTGCTTCCACATAATGTTTTTTTATAAACGAATTTATAAAATATGATTTGTTTTGACCTTTATTCTTTTTTTAAGTAGGATAATAATTTAAGTATAAATATATAATCAATTTGAGAAGCTCTTTTTTTTAAAGTCGGTCGAAAAGTTATTTTTAACAAATCAGTTTAAAGTGGGTTACAAATAGCTATCTTATTCGTAATTTCAACCGGATAGTCAGGCGGCTCGTTGGTCTAGGGGTATGATTTTCGCTTAGGGTGCGAGAGGTCCCGGGTTCAAATCCCGGACGAGCCCAAATGTTTTTGCCTTTTTTAACTTACGTTTTGTTTTGTTATTTTATTTAACAAATTTCCTATTTAATAATAACTATTTTTCTTGTTTTAAAAACTATGGTGAGTAAAATAGTATAAATTGTCATTTTAAAACCATACCACTAATGCCACCTATCGAAAACATTCAGTACTTTTTTATCTAGAAACTCAACTTACTAGTGCTGCTACCTACCACGATTTATCAGAACCTATAATATTTCATGGATCATCGTTAGATGGCGCTTTTATTAATTTTTCCCTTGCACCAAATTAAGTTTTTTAATTTTAAAATAATAAATAGTTACGCCTTTTTCCACTCAACGAATTTAGATTTTTTTTACAAGGGCCATCCTCAAACTATAAGTGGCAGGAAAATGCTATAAAGAAACTGCAAAATTCGATTTTTGGTCTAGTCATTATATAATTTTGCAAAAATAACACAATAATTTTGTATCAATCGTATATAATAGTGTTGCTGAAAGAGATCAAGTCCTGGACAAACATAATATGGCGAATCTAGGAAAATAGCTCATATTTGTTGTTTTTTCTCCTTTCAGCATCTTTCGCTATCTCGTATAAATATAATAGGCCCGAAAGGCCCATTTAAAAAACTGACTTAAATACCTACTACAAGAAGTATAGTGTGACTTTTCTACGTTAAATGAATTTTGTGGTGATAAATCAACAGCCGTGCCCTCGTAGATCAGAGTCAGTACCTTTATTGCAAGTTTTTCCGTATAGCAAATGCTACTACTACGTTAGTGTGAACGAGAAAATTGTATGGAAAATTAAATATCCCTAGCGAACGTAATGCGAAGCTTCTACTTAACATACAATTTTCTTGTTTACGTATCGTTTGCTGTACGAAAAAACTCCTGCACATGAGTAAAGACTACTCATGTACTCCGGACTCTAAAAATAAACTTATTACATACTTCAGTAACAAACTTCGTTGTATATAGACTCAATAATGCGCGTACGCTTACCAAACTTGACGCTTGTCAATTCGAAAATAAAGGAATAATAAAACAATAACACTTAAAAATACTTACATCTTTATTTCATAAACGCTCCGATATCTTTCAATCATCAAACCTTTTCTATGACACTGCGCATCCTAAAATTCTCTTAACACTTTCCATAGGTAAAAAGGGCCTATTCTTTGCTCTTACGCATTGTCATAGATAGAGTTCTATCGCTTGATTGTCATTGGCTCTTTAAATTTAAATGCTAGACATAAAATAATCATCAGCGGGACAAGGATCATTAGTATCCATTGGTTTATATCTATAAATTTTACCTTTAGTACCTACTACTATATTATTCTTATGATCGAAAGCTATACCAGTAATCTTAAAACCTAACTGTCCAATTTTCTGAGGCAAAATACTCTTAGTTGTCAATTTAAACAGAGATCCCTTAACTGCAATAACGGCTTCATCATTCATATTTAAACGGAGTATATATTTCAGTTCTCTAGTAAAACCTTTAAACTGAACTGGTTCGTAATAATCTATAGAAAGGAAATATATTCTTCCATCAACATACTCGTAGAATACGTTACCTTTTGAATCTAATACAAAGCTATATGCTTTAGGGATCTTATCATATCTTTTAACAGCTGCTGAACCATTAACAAATCTAAATATTTCATGATTAGTTCCTGTAGTTATATACATTTGGTTGTCAGCTTTATCTATGAATATACTTCTTACATCATCATCTCCTATAGGTCGTTCTGCAGTGATTTCAGTGCTAGAGTAATCATAAGTAATCAAACCTTGATTTGTACCGATATAGATGATATTATTTGGGATATCAACAGCAATACATTGACCTACGATATCATCGGAAACAGGAAGCTCTTTTATACCAAGCGAACCATGTTTCAGCAAGTGGATTCCTTTAGTGTAATTCCTCTTATGTAGAATGAAGAAGATGTTATCTGTTCTAGGGTCGATGACAATGCCTGTTGGGTAGCCATCGATGGTTGCTATCAGCTGACGTTTGAAGTATTCGTTTCCGATCTTGGTGCGGTCACATTTTTCTGTTTTAATCGGTTGGAGTAGTACAGGTAGTATGGTTATGAAGAGAGTGAGGGTGTTCATTTTGAATTCATGACATGAGCTGAAACAAAGATTGAAAATGGTGTCATATAATTTTAGGAATTTCTAGTAGAGTTAACTGCAGATCTGTCACGGCAGTTTTGCCATTTTATTGACACAAGTTTTTGTGTCAGCGTCTGTCAAACTTTAAAAATACTAATAATGCCCACAGGGCACCTTGAGGGAAGGGGTCGGGTAGTAGCGATCTTGTGATTCCGCGGCAAGTCACCGTTTTTCATCTCCGGCTGGCCTTAAATGGCTCGTCGGAGTGAACACTGACGAGGAAGCGGTCTCCCGCCTCTAGCTTTCCTTTACTGGCTGTCCAGCCCCCTTAGACATGATTGCTTTCTATTAGCGATATCGCCTATCGATAGATTTAATTGTATGAAATTGACATAAATCATTGTATAAAATTGGCATAAGATGCTACTTATTTATCTTTTTTTTTCTCTAACACAAGGCTAAGTGACTTTTCGTTACTTAGATTTCAATTTAATACAAAAATAATAATAAAAGTAGTAGTAATAAAAGCGATATCGCTAATAGAAAGCAATCTTGTCTAAAGGGGCAGAGTGGAGTCGCGAGGGTAGAAATACTCGAAAGATGGATGCCGAACGTCAGTGATGAGTTGGCCTGCTTGCTCGGATCAGTGATGGTTTAAAATCCAGGCCTCTCCATCCTTTAGTCGCTTTTTCTGTCACTCCCCTTAGTCTGAAAGTTGGCGAGTCTGACATTGCCTGACATTTTTACGTGTTTGTTGGACATTGTAACGGCAGGTGTCATAGTATCCATAGTTTCCCAATAGCCTGTTAATAATTACCATCCCATCACAGTAGCCCAAGTAGTCCCGAAGATAAGCAACTAGGCTTGTGTTATAGTGGCCAGACAACGAACTGACATTAAAATTAGTTTATTAAAAAGAAAGGATTTGAATTGTTTGCTATCAAATAAAGGGTTTTGATTTAGTCTTTTTTGCCAAAGGTGCGTTTGCATAAAATAAGGACATTGTGGCGTGTCACCGCACTACGGTGACCAAGAGTCGTTCGACAATCAAGAAAATTATTTACATATTTATTATTTACAGTGAGATATAACTATTTCACGACTACAACTACCTAATTCTTTTCTTGCCACCAAAGCTATCTCCAGAAAATTTTGGAGCAAATGTTGAGATTTCGCATTAATTAAAACATTTCTATTTAGTTTTTCGTAAAAATTACTCCGTTAGGTATACCGTCCGTAGGTTAGGAACCGTAGGTTAGGAATAGAAATCTAATATTATTTTATTGAAACACGTTTTTAGACATTTTTTAGAACATAATTTCCCAACTACTAGGCTTTGTTAGGCTTTGAAATTGACGTTTTATCGTTCCGTTCAAAAGGTAAAAAAGGAACTCTTCTAAGATCACTCTCTTGTCCGTCTGTTCGTGTGTCACCATCGATTTTTTTATTGAATTCCAAATCTAGCGTACTTTTATCCAATCGAAAAGTCTGCAGTTCGCTTCCACGTTAAAAAACTTATTTAAAAAAATATCACTCACCGAATAAACCTTTTCCTTTGACAGACAAAAATTGAATAACATTAGATAGAATGACGATGGGTGTCTTTATAAAATTCATAACAGAGGTTTCAATAGCAAAGCTTATAAACATGCTCTATGTTGTATTACGAAGAAATTATATACAGGGTGTTAATTGTTTTAATCGCCTTCATTCAGAAGCCGCATTTTTTTCTTGTCTTGCCATGGCGCCTCCGCCGGGTCGTCGCCGGGCAGACTGGGTAGACCCAAGAAGTGCTGGCTTGACCTTGATCTTTAAAACTACGCAACGGATTTTGATGCGGTTTTTTTTAATAGATAGAGTGATTCAAGAGGAAGGTTTATATGTATAATACACGCATAATATAGCCGTGCGAAGCCGGGGCCGGTCGCTAGTTTTAAATATGTTAATGAAATAAACTTTTGTATTTTGTATTGTACTAGCGATCCGTTCCGGCTTCACACGGCTATATTAGGCATGTATTATACATATAAACCTTCCTCTTGAATCACTCTATCTATTAAAAAAACCGCATCAAAATCCGTTGCGTAGTTTTAAAGATTAAAGCATACATAGGGATATAGGGACAGAGAAAGCGACTTTGTTTTATACTATGTAGTGATTTAAACTCACTTTCTAATAAAAAAAGGCCTTTTATAACCAATATCGACGATTTTTACAGCGCCAGAAACTTTTTAATTGTGCTATTCTGGGTGCGTTTGACCAGCACCTATCCCTTTCAGCTTAGTCGTCCGTGTCTGGAGGGAAGAACTCGTAATGGTGAAGGAAAACATCGTGATGAAACCAAGCTTATTTGGCTGGCAGACGAGTTCTTTATGAACCATTCCAGGCATTATTGGTGAGTGATCGATTTTTTGATCTAGCTTGTTTCCAAAAACTCACCTTCTCGTGCAAATAGTATTTGCGTATTGTGTTGTTGGTGACAAAATAGATTTTATTACACTTAATAAAAATAATAATATTAACTAAAAATTAGTCATGAAACCATAATCTACTGTTTTTTGTATTGTTTTTTCATTTAGGTACCTTTTTTGTTTTCATTATTGATTTAATAGTTTTCCCCAAGTGGCCCTAAGAGTCCATTTTATAAATTATAATACGGGATTTGGACTTACGTGGGTAAAACTGGAGGACGTTGTTAGTACCGAATGAAATGTAACGTCTTACGCATCTACTTTCGCTTATTATAAAAGATATTGAAATAATCTGAAGTCCATTGAGTCATTGAAGCGATTCACTTTTATTTTCTCACTTATTACACTAACATTGTATTATCTCCCCCTCCCTCGCGACCTCTGTGGCGCGTCGGGCGAACACCCGACTGCGACGCAGAAGGTTGCGGGTTCGATTCCCGCCGGGAACAAGTATTTATGCTGACCATAAATTCTTGTTTCTGGTTCTGGGTGTTTCCTATATGTATAACTAGCTGCGCCTCGCGGTTTCACCCGCGCAAGTCCGAGTCTCGTAGGAATATCGGAATAAGAAGTAGCTTATTTGTTAGGGTCTCTAGTTACCTGCTACCGACTTTCATCACAATTCGTATAATAGTTTTTGTGTTTAGCAATGCCAGTATTAAGGGAAAGTGGTGTTATAGGAAAGCGAGACGTTAAGGGAAGGAACGTCACGTCAAGGTAACGTGAGGTCTCGTGGGAGAGCGAAGTCTTGGGAAAGTGAAGACGTGGAAAACGGTTATATTTTTAGGAGTCCAGACAGACCCAGAATGCTTTTCTGACACGGAACCGTCGCAGATGGAGTAGCAAACACGTGCGAGCGAAGCGAGCGGTTAGATATTTAGGAGTCCAGACAGACCCAGAATGCTTTTCTGACACGGAACCGTCGCGGATGGAGTAGCAAACACGTGCGAGCGAAGCGAGCGGTTAGATATTTAGGAGTCCAGACAGACCCAGAATGCTTTTCTGACACGGAACCGTCGCGGATGGAGTAGGTAACGTTAGTTATTGTGACCAAACACGTGCGAGCGAAGCGAGCGGTTATATTTTTAGGAGTCCAGACAGACCCAGAATGCTTTTCTGACACGAAACCGTCGCGGATGGAGTAGCAAACACGTGCGAGCGAAGTGAGCGGTTAGATATTTAGGAGTCCAGACAGACCCAGAATGCTTTTCTGACACGGAACCGTCGCGGATGGAGTAGGTAACGTTAGTTATTGTGACCAAACACGTGCGAGCGAAGTGAGCGGTTATATTTTAAGGAGTCCAGACAGACCCAGAATGCTTTTCTGACACAGAACCGACGCGGAATGAGTAGCAAACACGTGCGAGCGAAGCGAGCGCTTACATTTCTAGGAGTCCAGATAGGCCCGGAATGTTTTTTTGACAAATTACCGTCACGGGTGGAGAAGGTTAGGTTAGGTCCCCTCCCCCATTCCTCCCCTCCCCCTTTCCTCCCCTCCCCCTTTCCTCTCCTCCCCCTTTCCTCTCCTCCTCCTTTCCTCTTCTCCCCATTTCATCCCCTCCCTCTTTCATACCCTTTCTCTTTCCTGTCCTCCCCCCCCCTTTCCTCTCCTCCCCCTTTCCTCTTCTCCCCATTTCGTCTCTTCCCTCGTACATCCCCTTCCTCTTTCCTATCCTCCTCTTTCCTGTCCTCCCCCTTTCCTGTGCTCCCCCTTTTTTTTTCTTACCCTTCTCCCCTTCATCACTCTCTCCGCCTCCGCCCAACTACAACCTTTTAAAATATATTTTGAGTCCTGATCCCGTAAGTCCAGATTCCGTGGGAATTTCGGGAAAAAAGTAGTCTTTGTGTTAATTCAGGTCTCCAGCTATCTACTTACTGATTTTCACCGCAATCTGTTCGGTAGTTTTTGCGTAAAGGAGTAATCCCGTAGGAATATCGGGATTAAAAGTAGCCTATGTGTTAATCCAGGTGTCTAGCTATCTACATACCGAGTTTCAACGCAATCGGTCCAGAAGTTTTTTGTATGAAGGAGTAATCCCGTAAGTCCCGATCCCGTGGGAATATCGGGATAAAAAGTAGCCTATGTGTTAATCCAGGTACTCAGCTATCTAAATACGTTATAAGTTTCAACGCAATCGGTCCAGTAGTTTTTGCGTGAAGGAGTAACAAACATACACACACACACACACACACACATACACACACACAAACTTTCACATTTATAATATTAGTAGGATATGTATATATTTACAAAAAAAAAAAAGTATATAAGTAGTTTATCCGTTATCTGGCACCCATAACACAAGCATTAAGTTGCTTAGCTTGGGGCTGGATGGCGATGTGTAATATGTCCTGAAATATTTATTTATTTATTTTTATTTATTATGAAAAATATTAATCTTCTGTAAAAGTGTAAGCGTACCTATGTCTTTATATTGTAGGACATACCACAAAGCGCCATCTAGCTCCAAACTAAGCAAGTAGCTTGTCATATGGTTGGCTAGACCACGAATAGAATAATTATTGTTTTGGCCCCAAGCTAAGCAACTAGACTTGTATTATGGGTGCTAAACAACGCATACACTACTTATATACTTTTTCTTATACTTATAACTAGCGACCCACCCCGGCTTCGCACGGCTATATTATACATGTATTATACATATAGACCTTCCTCTTGAATCACTCTATCTATTAAAAAAAACTGCATTAAAATCCGTTGCGTAGTTTTAAAGATTTAAGCATACAAAGGAAAATAGGGACAGAGAAAGCGACTTTGTTTTATACTATGTAGTGATGGATGATACATAGAAACAACCAGACCACAGACAATTATCTAAGCATAAATACTTGTGTGAGGCGGGAATGGAATCCGCAATCCTGTGTTTGGCAGTCCGGCACGGTGACCATTGTGCCAACTGGGTCGTCAAAGGCTAAAGTTTCTGGTCCCCACGGGCCCAGGGTCTCCGTGGCAAAAGGCAGAAACATGTAGCCATCACCAATGGATACATTAATCCGTCGTTTTACCACCGGATTATAAAATTGAATTAGCTACACCCTGTAGAACCTAGCATTAACCGAATGTTCCATGCAATGAATATGACGTAACGTAGACAGAACAATGGCCTTGGTCTATCTAAACAAATACATAGGTAGGTACCTAGATACCTAGACATAGATCTCATTCAAGACCAACCACCCCTGGAGTACCTACTGCTCGGCCTTCAACATTTAAAGGTACCTATTGCATTAATAATTTGATTTTCCATAAGTGTTTTTCGCGGTGATTTTTGAAACTTACAAATCAGGATTCCTTTTGATTGTAGAGTGTTTTCTTTAGATCTTAAAGTAAAATCTTCTCTAATATATAAATGTATTATACATATAAACCTTCCTCTTGAATCACTCTATCTATTAAAAAAACCGCATCAAAATCCGTTCCGTAGTTTTAAAGATTTAAGCATACAAAGGGATATAGGGACAGAGAAAGCGACTTTGTTTTATACTATGTAGTGATAGTGACTATGTAGTGAAGATTCATAAAGTATTATAATTTCGGAACTTGCTTCTTTCTTTATCTTCTTCACTGACCTAAATTAAATAAAATTCTACCAAATTATCTAATTTGACGCAAATTAACACTAATAGTACGGGATCCCTTTAATGAAGGTCGTTCCTTCATCGAGCTGTTTAATGGATATAATCATTCATTAAACAGCTCGATGAAGATCGTTCTTAAACGGATCTCCACATAAAGACCAAAGTTTTATTTTCCTAAAAGTTTAAAAGATTATTTTTAACTAAAACAAAATAAAAATATTAAAAATCTAAATAAGTTTCCCTAGTTAGAGTGCCCAAAAAGGCTTGCTTAAGAAAGACACTACAGAAAATTTAAACACAGAGAGTGTCGAGGTTTTTCTTCCACCTAAACTCTGAAAAACAAAACAACGTGCAGCCATCACATTTTTTGCTAAAGTAACCATTTTAACACGCTTTTATTAGTTTCACCTGTATGTTTGCTTGCTTGCTTGTTTGTATGTATGTAACCGACTTCTTTGGGCTCAATTTTGCCCTACTTAGAACGATCAGATTTAATTCAAACTTTGCACACTTGTTAAAGACCGATGACAATGCAATATTATGATAATATGGTGCTGATCTGATGATGGAACTGGAAGGTGGTCATAGGAACTTTGCAATGAAACGACACAACCCCATCGAGTTTGGGCTCGTTAGAATTTAATAATAAATTTTATTTTCGTATAGTTTTCCTTGAACTAATGAATAGGTAGATACTTCTTATCATCACCTTTAACCCCTTATCACAATCCACACCTAACCCTTATCTCTTAGAGTTCTAGAAACTTCATAACATATCTTTTGTTTATACATCACAGACCATTTTACTAAACATAAAATGGCAATGATGATAAAATAGGTAAACTAAGACGGAACAAATAACATGTTATACAGGGTTATTGGTAATTATACTAGCAAGCCGTTGAGGGCTACTTCTGTGCACCTAAACAAACAACTTTTGTTCTACGACTTTTAAATATTCGATCTTTTTTTTTTTAATTTGAGGTTAGGTTTACCTGAAAATCAGCTGTTCCTTACACGGAGAGGTCATTAAACTTAAAAATTTACTTATTTTTAAAGTTATATTTTTAGTTTTTTTTTTTTTAGTTTTAAGTTCTTAGTCTGTATGACGTTTGTTTTAAAAATCTGCTGTTTTTCGAATTAACATAACCTCAATATTTTTTAGAATTTTTAAAATTCGTAGAACAAAAGTTGTTTGTTACGGTGTACAGAAGTAGCCCTCAACGGCTTGCTAGTATGATTACCAATAACCCTGTATTATTATTTAAGAAAGCGATTGATGGCTACTTCTGTAGACCTCAACAATCAACTTTTGTTCTACGAATTTTTGTACATTCAAACCTTTTTTCTCTCTCTTGATGTATAGTTCAAAAATCGGTTAATTTTTTTTTTAAATAAATGTCATTGATACTTAGTATAGCCGATAAAAATAAAGCGAAATCATAATAGATTATCATAGTTATACCTACTAATTTTAATGCATAGGTACTTTTATACCTCTATTATGTACTTAAATTATGTAAACAATTTAAAAAACAATGGTTGTCTGTAAAGTCGGTTTACGATAATTTTACGTAATACCGTCAAAGAACTTTTTTGTACCATTGACATGACCATTTTTCAACGTCAAAGCTATGGTTACTTGTCAATAACGCTGTTATGGTTACTTGTCAATAACGCATGACTTAACACTTTTTGTACCTTGAACCTTAGTGAATAAAGGCACAGGTGTTAACCAATTTCTATTATAACGTCAATAAAACAAACTGTGCAACCACAAAAGGCGGACGGATTGGAAAAGTGTTTGTTACGCTACCGTCTTTCTACCTTCACTCGGGTCCCTTGAAGATCCCCGTTTATTTGATGGTCTTTGAATCACGAGCGAAATCATCTTCTAGGAAAGCGAGCCACATCTTAAACGGCATCGTGGTCAAACGCTGAACTATTTATTCTAAAAAATAAAACGAAAAATCAACTTAATAATAGTTTATTAATTAATCTGCCGCTCATCTTTTCCATCTTCAATTTCACATCCATCCATACTATATCTATAGATAACACCATTAGTAGATACATATACATCATCACCATCAAACGCAAGACCCGCAGGAGTACTATCCAAGTCCATTAGCTTAACAGGTATCACATTATCTGGTCTTAAATGGTACAATCCATCATTTGCAGCTAAAATAACCCTATTATATGCATCTACGGCAACAGCACGTCCAGAATTCTTCGATATACCAACAAATTCAATCGGTTCTTCAAAATGTTTTAACAAAACTTTAACATATTTCGAATTACATTCATAGTATATGTTATCTTTATCATCGACTGCTAAGAAATAAGCACAAGCTATATTATCTACCCTTTTCTTGTCTTTTGTCACTAAATCTACAATATAAACATCATTTTCAGGGAACAAACTAATATAAAGCTGATCTTTGTGCGCTGGTTTAAATATTTGGACAACGTCTTCGTCTTTTAGACTGAAGAAACTAGCACGATGATTCTCATCTAATACGTTAATACCCCCATCAGTTGCAATATAAACTTTGTTGTTTTTGACGTCCACTGCTGCAGCCTGACCCTGGATATCATCAACTTTGATAGGATTCCCTTCTTTTAAGACATATTGGTCCATTTTAGTTTGTACGTGTTCGTCGTGAAGTGATTCTAGGTCTATTAGAGTGAAAAGTAGTTCTTTTGTGTGAGGATTGTATGCTAGGTTAGTAGGTAGACCCTTTATTGTAAGAACTGCTTCTTTGCTGTAGTATTGGCCGTCGAAATGATGGGTGCAGTTGTCAGCCGCTACTGCTGATAGCAGAAACAGCAGTGCCAGCACCATCTGGAAGAGAGGTTTTATGTAGTTTTGTTTTCAACCAATAGGCAAATGAAATTAAATCGCTGAGCGAATGGGAAATTGGCATCAAATTGCTAAGCCAATGGGTAACTAGAATTTAATTGCTCAGCCAATGGGATAATTACTAAATTCGCTTCAACTACAGTAAATAACAAGTAACAACCGGTTTCTATTTTTATTCGACTACGCAACGCAAAAGAGTGGTACTTAATGTGTTCATCAGTCTATTTATGTACAGTCGGCTTCATAATTGCAGCCCCCGGTAGAGTTCGAAAATTACTATTATTAGAATGTTTGCATTCTGATAATTTTTGTTTGATTAATAATTGATGTTAATCAAACAAAAATTAGGGTGAGTTAGAAGACTTTAAACTTCAACTAAAGCAGGTGCCTATAGGATCTTGCTTGTGTTGAAAACATTCTTGAAACAGCCGTTTCAAGAATGTTTTCAACACAAGCAAGCCGTAGAGTTCTACGGTGGGTCTGCAATTATGCAGCCGACCGTTCCTATGTATGTTTGAACCTATGTGGCTCTTTAGAGCCCTAACGCGTAGGCCGATTTTTACCCGATTACGGCGAAGCCAAAAGGGAGGGTTATGTGTTTTGATGCTTTTTATTAATATTAACGTTAAATAAACTTAATGATTTTTATTTTTGATAGTGCATGGTCTGCACTGGGTTATCTAAAATAAAACTCACTTAGTTCTAAAATAAAATCTTTTAAAAACCTGTATACACAAAAAAAACAAAATAGGTTTATCCGTTCAGGAGTTACTATGCTACAGACAGACACAGATACAGATGTCAAAATTATAACACCTATTTTTGGATCGGGAGTAAAAAAATGAATCATCTAAATCGAACCTAATAATAAGAGAACATCGCTAAGACAGCAAAAAAAAATAAGCGTCGAATTGAAAACCTCATTTCTTTAAGTCTTTTAAAAAGTATAACTAATGATTTTAGTAAAGTCAAGTTTTTAGGTCACGCCTTGATAAACCAAAATTATCTGTTACTAGCTCGCAATTTTACACGCTTTAGATTTTCTTCTTCTTTCTATTATACAAACTTTGTGCTAGCAATATTGAACCAAAAAAACAAAGAATTATCCAATTTGGTGCAGTCGTTCGGAAATTATGCGCGTACATTTATATTCCAACGATTCATTGTTAGGGTTCCGTACCTCAAAAGGTAAAAAAGGAAAAAGGAAGGAAAAGGAAAAAACGAAAAATATCATTATCATGTCTGTCCATTTGTTTGAGATCTAAAATATTTTTTTTGGGTCATTATTCGATTTGTATATTTATGAATATTAACTTATTAAAGTCAAAATACATATCTTACTCATAAGTAAAGGGTATAAATATGTATTTAGACAATCTTTTTATAAGAAATAATATTTTTTAGGTACTTACGTTCATTTTTAATCCGCAAACACCACTGAATTCCATGTTTATTCACAACAAACTGATTGCGTCTCTTAAAATTATGATCGTTAAATTATTTTAATATACACTATCATCAAAACTATGGTTCATTGCACTTTATCTTTGACACAAATAATAGTTCTAAATTCGAATTAGGTAACGTTCTTATTAACACTTTTAATAATTATTAATTTGAAATTTAAAATTTCGTAATTGCACTTTGAAATAAGTGAACAAAAAATTACCTTTTTATTTTTTTGAATTGGAATTATTCCACTGTTAAATTAATTCTAAATTTAAATCAGTCTAACTTCGAATAAAATTAAAAAAGTGAACTAGTTTTTAAATTATTATTTTGAAATTGCAATTATAATTATTAATTTCACTATTAATTGTTATTATTTCGCACTAAAATTTGGTGCGTTATTTGCAGTTGATATTAACCAAGTAAATGTGGAGTTATTGTGTTATGCTTTCTATATATCGCAAGTATATAAGAATTATGTACATATTAGATACATCGGAAGGAACGATTGGTTAGGTAATTTAATTCTTTATGTAATCGAAGTAATAAATACCTAAATAAAACATAATATTTTGTTCGACTAAAAAAAAACTCAAACTCGACTTCAAGTAAACGAATATAATTATAATGTTCTCAATTCGATTTTATAAGAAATTATTATGAAGGATTTTGATGATTTGGTTTGTTTTACATCTAATATTCTAATAATCAATAATCATCTAATAATTTCATCAAATTCTAAATTTCCTTATTCTATTGAAATATGACATCACAATGAAACGTCTCAAAAACGAAGTTAGAATGTAAAATTATGTTTATTTGTGGAAATTAAATTATAAAGGATTGTAGCTACGCCTCGCGGTTTCACCCGCGTTGGTCCCGATCCCTCGGGAATTTCATTATCTTATATCCTTCACCATCCCAACGACCCAGTTGGCACAATGGTCAACATGCCGGACTGCCAAACACAGGGTTGCGGGTTCGATTCCCGCCTCAAACAAGTATTTATGCGTAGATATTTGTCTGTGGTCTGGTTGTTTCTATGTATTATATTATGTATATATTTACAAAATAAAAGTATATAAGTAGTATATCCGTTGTCTAGCACCCATAACACAAGTCTAGTTAGGTACTTAGCTTGATGCTAGATGGCGATGTGTGGAATGTCCTGCAATATATCCCCGAAATCACTATGCTGATTATCATCTAAATAGATTCAGTTATTTGATCGTCGGAAACAAACTGAAATGATGATTTTTTGAAAATAAATTCTTTACAAAATTAAAATTTTCGGTTTAATTTTTAAGAAAGGTGAATGACAAAGAATCATCATGAAAGTTTAATCAATCAAAATGATGAATAGAATAATGTTTCGAGGAAATTATGTTTCACGGTCGGCTGAACCGAACCTGATGTGCGTGCTGCACTTTGTGTAATAATCATGAATGAAAGTGATTACACGTATGATTTTATTTCTTTTTACATCGATATGTTATATCATAAGTTGGTATTTATTTCGTAACTATATTAACACTAAGGATATAATAAAAAACCGGCCAAGTGCCTTGTACAATCCACGGTCAAAAGTCAATGCCCACCGTAACGTTTACAATCCTGTGCAGCACTATTTGAACATCATAACAACGTAACCTGTAGATCGAACCCACGTCGGTTAGTGTAGCGGGTGGCGACTTATACCACTCGGCCAACTAAAGACATAGCTAACTTGTTGAAAATAATAATCACACTGAGTACTTTTAATTCAAGTACATATTTAAGTTTGTATGTAACGTCTATTAGAAGAAGGTCATAAGTCCAATAATTGTTGGTAGTATTATTGTAGCGAACTGATCATTTACATATGACCCATACTGTACTTTGTTGTATGGGAAGCCAACTTAATTTTTTTTTAAAGTTTTTAGTATTGACGTTATAGCGGCAACAGAAATACATAATCTGTGAAAATTTCAACTTCTTCTTCTCGTATAGTGGTGTGGCTCACCTATTGTTAGAGTTTTCAGATCGCCTTAAGGCCTCCAACTTGACCTAACGACTGCTACTAGAGGTAGCAACCGAGACCAACGGTTTAACGTGCCTTCCGAAGCACGAAGGGGCTCAAGAAAACACATTTTTGCCACATTACTAATTGAACTTGAAGTAATGACCGCGCCAGGCGTCGCTTAACCCGCACGACCGTAAACGATTAGCGAGCGTCGCTTAGCTGTGAGCCTCCTAAACTGTCTAGCTGTCACGGTTCTTGAGATACAGCCTGGTGACAGACAGACTGAAAATTAGACAACCCATTTGCAATACAGGGTTATTGGAAATTATACTAGCAAGCCGTT
The DNA here is from genome assembly GCA_907269075.1 of Idaea aversata. Taxonomy (NCBI): domain Eukaryota; kingdom Metazoa; phylum Arthropoda; class Insecta; order Lepidoptera; family Geometridae; genus Idaea; species Idaea aversata. Next base: position 1,963,908 of record OU026109.1, read on the forward strand.
GAGGGCTCGACTTTTGGAAATTCGAACATTTTTTCGAAAATTTCGAGGTTAGGTTTACCTGAAAATCAGCTGTTCTTTGCGCGGAGAGGTCATTAACCTTAAAATTTTACTTATTTTTAAAGTTTCATCTTCTGTTCTTAGTCTGAATGCCCTTTGTTTTAAAAAAATCTGCTGTTTTTCGAATTTACATAACCTCAAAATTTTCATTTTTTTTTTCGAATTTCAAAAAGTCGTAGAACAACAGTTGTTTGTTTAGGTGCACAGAAGTAGCCCTCAACGGCTTGCTAGTATAATTTCCAATAACCTTGTATATTTATTAACCTATTTAATTTGATATAAAATTGTTTTCATTGAAGGACGACCTTCATTAAAGGGTCTTAGGTTACTATGAAGGATCACTCACTGCATGATCGTTTTGTATTTTTCTTGTAAAATGTACACTAAACTAAACGTTTTGCCTAGTTTAGGTTTAGATGGCGCTGTCTAATATGTCCTTCAATATTTATAAATCATTTTTGTTACAGATGTGGCACTACAGTTTCATGTTCTTCTTCTTCACATCCATGTCGTCAACATTACCAAATAGAGATACCATGTTCAGGCATGAACAGGTCATATTTACATCAAACTTCAATATCACAAAGTTACTAGTCCCAGTACATGGCAATAAATATCATAGTAAAGATTCTACAGACATACCTTCAATATTCTTCACTGTTGCCGATCCAAAGCTTGAAGGCGGAAGTTGTATATATGTTTTAGAAGATTTCGTTGCATATGAAGTACTTGAAGGAGGAAGAGATTCAACTGCAGACTATAGCAACGATGATAGCATATACTTCGGTGCTAACGATGGAATGTATAAATATACACCTGAAAGTCTATCTGCTACAAAATATGGTCCCTTCCGAGACGACATTATACAGCTACAGAAAGCAAACAATACAAATACTATATATTACCTGACTATTGAAAAAAGACTCTTTAAAATTGAAAGTAACGGTACAATCAAAAGTAGAGTTAAAAATATAATTTGTGCGACTGAATTTGTGCTTGATACAAGTGATAATATTTATTATATCGAGTGTGGAGATAGAATGATACATATTATTAAAAATAGTGGTGATGTATTAAGTCTGACAGCTAGTGTAATTGAGGATTTTAATTATATTAAGCTTATAAGGCCACCTTTCATAATGGAGGATAGTATACCTTTCTTTGGAGATGGAACGTTATATATACTCTTTTCTAATGGTACACTAGATAAAAAGGAATTTTATATAGAAGAAAGACCTTCTGCTTTCAGTGTAGATGCTGCTTTGTACCTAGTTGTGGCTATTGATGGTCAAATATATGAATATAATGTTATGGATGACTTACTTAAATCTATGTTTGGTACAGGACCTAAATGGCCAGCAGATATATCTAGACTATTTATGTCTGTTATAGACAATGCTAAAGATGGTTTGTTTAATATATATAAAGGATGGTATAAGAATAATTTTACAAATTAGAATTATTATTTTAGAGTAGGTACTTTATGTTAGAATTCTAATGAAGATATTAAAGTATTTTTTATTAGAGTTTATATTTGTTAATGGATTAAAAGAATAATAGGATTTAAGGTTTAAGAGAATAATAATTGTGATAATATAAAATGTAGATAGTAGCTTAATGTATGGTTAAGATTTTCGTAATAGGAAATAATTGTAAAAAATCTGCATAATAAAATAACAAGACTGATAATTAATAAATCGGGGAAACAAAATAATAAAAATATTTTATATTCTTTATTTTTGTTTAATATTTTATAAGTATACGAAAACATTAAATAGATAGCAAATATGCGCTACGCTCGGAATCCCGAGCGTAGCGAGGGATTCTAGATTAGAATCCTGAGCGGAGCGAGGGATACAAGGACCGAGATAAATTATTTTTTTCACGAGTTGTGTACTCTACTTTTTACCATTGACTGCGAGAAAATAAATTTAGACATGGTTCAAGAGATTGTGTTTCACTTTCGTTACTGGAAGAACTCATTTTAAAATATTTATGTTATTAGATGTTTCAATAACTTAAAACAAATACGATAACAGATAGAAAAGAAAATTTTTAATTGTATATAATATTTTTAAGTTTTATTCTATTTCATTAAATTGTATTCCATGTCATTCCATGTCATACTCCCATTGTCGTGCTCCCGAGATTTTGGCGGCAACAAATTATCTACTATAATTGCTGCTAAATATATACTAGGCTTTTTTATCAATTTTCTATATACACAGGGATATTATTTTACAACATTTAGTTCGCAGCAGCATTTAGTTTTTAGTCGAAATAGATCTAATTTCATTGGCACTTTGATTCAAGTAATTCCTCACTTCTTCCAATAATTCACTTATCAAAATACCTAAGATATTGTATTCATATATTTTTTTATCATATGCATAATATTGGATAAGCGTCGCTTCCATAGAATAAGCTGTGGGTTTGGCTTCAAATTCAAAATCAGTACCTTCACTAGACGTACCGTTGGCATAAATGATATACGCTTTGTTATCTAATATAGCTGGAACACCTTCATCAATTACATACGGAGGTTTTAGGAGCAATATATCAGTTGGGTTTGCCGGTAATCCTTCTATTTTCTTAACACCATCTTTACTTACTACGTAAGGTTTCTTATCCGCTCCGTAGTAATACAAATTGTTAGAATAATCCAGAACAATTTGTTTTGCTCCCACAACGTCATCAGTTTTCTCTTTATTCGTTGCTTCTTCTGTGACTTTGTATAGCTCATTATCTTTCGTTAAAACATAGATTATATCAGACCCGTTGAGTTTAACAACTCCAATTAGACTGTCAGTGATTGAACCATATTTCTCAGCACTATTTTCTTTATCATTATACTTGTAAAGTCCGTCAGTAGCAGCGATGTATACTGTTTTTGACTGTTCGTTATCTGCTGCCACGTCAGTGCCGGTTTCAACTAGTTTTTTGACTTCCCCGTTATGAATGACAGATACTCCTTTGTATTCTTTAACTCCTTTAACTATATCTGCTTCAACGAAGAATATTTTTAATTGATCTTCAATCATTTCTGATCTTTTCAAATTGGTGTTAAAAGCGTTAACAGGGAAAAGGATTTTAACGATGTCATGCTCTGCTGTGTGTTTTAAAAAACGATTGTCGAAGAATTCTGAAGTGATGACTGTCTTTTTATTTTTCCTAATGCTTGGTGCAGATAGCGCTAAACTAATTAAAAGCGTTATTAGAAGAAGTCGCTTCATTCTTGCGTCTGACTGAAATGAAAATAAATAAATAAAAGTCAGTATAAACTATACACAAACTGTAATCTGTATTTTGCTGTATTATAGTTAATAGTTAACAGGAAACGCATTTTAAATTAAAAATTATTTACGCATTTTTGTTTTTTAATTATAGATAGGATACACCTACATATAGGTTTCCTTGTTAATTGATCATGTAAAAACACAGTGTTCTAAAGATAATAGTTTATTTCTTTTGATTTGAATATATTTGAGATTTTCTTACTAGTTCTTTTTTAATAAATTTTTGAATATTTCCAAACTTTTAAACGCGGTGGCGTTTAAAAGTTTGGAAATAAAGATTTAAGCATACATAGGGATATAGGGACATAGGGACATGGGGACAGAGAAAGCGACTTTGTTTTATACTATGTTGTGATGATGGGCACATGTCGATTTCGTCTTAATGCCGATGGAGTGAAAGTGAAGGTTAAACATATTTAATCGAAAATATGCTACATCAACGTTTATTTTTAACCGACTTCAAAAAAGGAGGAGGTTCTCAATTCGTCTGTATGTTTTTTTTTTTTTTTTTTTTGTGTGTATGTTACGCGATTATTCGAAGACGGCTCAACCGATTGAGATGATTCTTTTTATGTTCGAAAAGTGATACCTCAGGGGTGGTCCCATAAAAATTTGGTGAGGATCTGATGAGAATCTTCGGAGTGATGAACAGAATTGCACCTCGAGAGTGCAGCAAATTGCTCATTTTTCGATTTCCACCAGTAGATTTGGCCCATAAACGAATAGTTACCGATAAATGGAATATCTGAAACCACCTTCTCATCAGAAAACTTTTCAATCGGTTACGATTACAGGTTACAATTTGAATAAAATATTCGCTTTTGCCTCGCCGGACTGGGATTGAATGAATTTTGATAGAAAACCCTATCCTAAATGAAGATCTGATGAGGATCTTAGGAGTGATGAACAGATCTGCACAGTGAGATTAAACAAATTGCTCAGTTTTCCATTTCCACTAATAGAAGTGGCCCATACACAAACAGGTACCGATGAATGGATCATCTGAAAACACCTTCTTATCACCAAACTCTTCAATGGGTTACGATTAGGTATACAAGTTGCAATTTGAAGAAACAGTCGCTTTTGCCTCATGGAGTAGAATTTTCGGTGACAGTGGCACTAAAAATGGTTAAATAAAAAAATAAATTAAAATTTAAAAAACCGACTTCAAAAAAACCTGAAACAAAAACTAAAAAAACCTGAAAAGAAAAACCAAAAAGTGAAAAATAATCCATTTCGGGTCACTAAGACAGCACATAACTTAAACATAAGTAAGTACTTACTTGGAAGTCGGACTGGGTGACACCATGTTTTCTTTATAGGTACCTCTCAACATTCAATCTAACCCAGTCCGACTTCCAAGTAAGTACTTACTTATGTTTAAGTTATGTGCTGTCTTAGTGACCCGAAATGGATTATTTTTCACTTTTTGGTTTTTCTTTTCAGGTTTTTTTAGTTTTTGTTTCAGGTTTTTTTGAAGTCGGTTTTTTAATTTATTATAATGTAGAAGAAGTCTATTTCTCTAAATGGTTTTAAATATTAATACCAAAAAAAATGAACAACCCCAATTAGCTGGCAATATTACAGCAAGGGCAACAGCAACAGGAACGTGAGCGAAGATGGCCACACTGAATTTTAGGTATAACTAGCGACCCGCCCCGGCTTTGCACGGGTATATTATGCATGTAATATACATATAAACCTTCCTCTTGAATCACTTTATCCATTAAAAAATATCACATTTAAATCCGTTGCGTAGTTATAAAGATGCATAGCATACAAAGGGATATAGGGACAGAGAAAGCGACTTTGTTTTATACTATGTAGTAAACGAATAAACGAATTCACTCACCACAGGCGAGTTCAGTTCAAACTTTAAAGTGAGACTGCATCCTATCCTTTGTAGGTATTTGTATTATCAGTTTGTAATAAATTTACAATAATAACACACAGTTATTAAGTTATTTGTACTAGCAGCGTTTCGCGGTTTCACCTGCGTAACTCCCGAGCTCGTGGTAATTTTGGGATAAAAAGCAGTCTTAATAGACAATTCCATACCAATGAAATACTTACTTACTTACTCCGCTGGCTCAGCGACCCAAAGTGGATCTTGGCCTCCGAAACGAGAGTCTTCCATCGCTCCCTGTCCTGCGCTATTTCTTGCCAATTGTTGACTTGAAGTTCGCGCAGGTCAGCTTCCGCCGTGTCCTTCCAGCGATACCTGGGCCGCCCCACCGGCCTTCGACCGGTTGGGCAACGCACATATGCTCTCTTAGCACTGCGATCCTCTCCCATTCGCTCCAGGTGACCAAGCCAGCGAAGACGCTGCGCCTTGATCTCGCCGATGATATTCGGCTCCGCCACCAGTTCCTCGAGTTCGGCATTTTTCTTAATCCTCCAAGATCCGTCTTCTCTCCTTGTCCTCCCCAATATCTTTTGCAGATGCAGCGCGGCGCTGCACAAGGTGTTAGTGTCCAAGCTTCTCTGCAGGAGTACAAAAATCCGTATTTATAAGACAATAATACGTCCAATACTCATGTACGGATGTGAGGCTTGGACACTGACACTCAAAGAAGAAAATAAACTTCTAGTGGCGGAGCGCAAAATCCTCCGAAAGAAAGAAGACCAATGAAATACATAATCTTTATTTTAACTTAAGTTTTAATTCATTAACCAGAGGAGTGCAAATTACTAGGATCGACTTACCTACCTGTTTATTTAGCTGCCTACCACAGAGCTTTGACGGGGAAAAATAGGGGTTTGGGCGATTAGCACCGCGAGCGGTTCGGACCGCGGTATGAATCGCCCAAGAGCTCGTTTTGAATGAGTCAACCTAACGTTTGTATATTAAATAAGCTTTGAAAATATGCCTAAAAAAATTATAATGGCTAATTAATCATATTCTGCTAGATTGAAATTTTTCAGTCAACCAATTTGCAATATTGCAAATTTAGTTTAGATTAAATAGGTCAATAAATATATATTTATTGACCTATTTAATCTAAACTGGTATAATAAAATTTTCGTGTCACAATGTTAGTTACCATACTCCTCCGAAACGGCTTGACCTGTGGGCTTGACCGATTCTTATGAAATTTTATATGCATATTCAGTAGGTCTGAGAATCGGCTAATTTCTATTTTTTATTTTGTTTCCTTTAGTATTTTTTTGTAAATGGCAAAACAACTTTTGCTAGTTTGATATAAAATACTTTACATCTATTAAACAGCTCGATGAAGGTCGTCTTAAAGGGATCTTAGACTATTTGTAATGAAGTATCTAATATTTGTGAAAATTCTGCATAATAAAATAACAAGACTGACATCTAATAATAAAATATTTTATATTCTTTATTTTTGTTTTAACTGGTATACCTATTCGAAAACAATGAATAGATAGAAAATATTTTATTAACACTGTCAAGCTAGTTACCTACATAAAATCACTCTGAACAATAAATACTGTGTTTATTCTGGTATTAATATTCAAGAATTTTAATAAGTAAATATATACTAGGCTTTTTTATCAATTTTTATATATACAGGGATATTATTTTACAACATTTAGTTCGCAGCAACAAGCCCACTGCGAGTTTTAGTCGAAATAGATCTAATTTCATTGGCACTTTGATTCAAGTAATTCCTCACCTCCTCCAATAATTCACTTAACAAAATAGCTAAGATATTGTATTCATATATTTTTTTATCATATGCATAATATTGGATAAGCGTCGCTTCCATAGAATAAGCTGTGGGTTTGGCTTCAAATTCAAAATCAGTACCTTCACTAGTACCGTTGGCATAAATGATATACGCTTTGTTATCTAATATAGCTGGAACACCTTCATCAATGACAAACGGAGCTTTTAGGAGCAATATTTCAGTTGGGTTTGCCGGTAATCCTTCTATTTTCTTAACACCATCTTTACTTACTACGTAAGGTTTTTTATCCGCTCCGTAGTAATATAAATTGTTAGAATAATCAAGAACGATTTGTTTTGCTCCTACAACGTCATCTATTTTTTCTTTCTTCGTGGCTTCTTCTGTGACTTTGTATAGCTCATTATCTTTGGTCAAAACATAGATTATATCAGACCCGTTGACTTTAACAACTCCAATTAGACTGTCAGTGATTGAACCATATTTCTCAGCACTATTTTCTTTAACATTATACTTGTAAAGTCCGTCAGTAGCAGCGATGTATGCTGTTTTTGACTGTTCGTTATCTGCTGCCACGTCAGTGCCGGTTTCAACTAGTTTTTTGACTTGTCCGTTATGAATGACAGATACTCCTTTGTATTCTTTGACTCCATCGACAATATCTGCTTCAACGAAGAAAATGGTGCTTTTATCTTCTTCCTGTTCCTTACTTTCTTCTGATGATTCGTTCTCATCGAAGTTTAATGCGTTAAGAGGAACAAGGATTTGAACGATGTCATGCTCTGCTGTGTATTTTAAGAAATCTTTGGCGAAGAATTGTGAAGTGACGACTACTTTCTCATCTTCTTTAGATTCGCTGGAGCTTGAGTGCTTAGAGGTTGGCGCGGATAGCGCTAAACCAATTAAGAGCGTTATTAGAAGAAGTCGCTTCATACTTGCGTCTGAAATGAAAGAGAATAAATAAATCAAAAGTCAGTAAGGCATTTGTGAGAGAGATTGGCCGTCGCCTCCGGGACAGGGGTTCGATCCGCGTTCCGGGGCATTCCTGGTGCAAAGGCTGTCGATAGCAGTTCAGCGGGGTAACGCTGCTTGCCTAATGTCCAGCTTTGCACCGGGAACGCTGGGGAGGGGTTTGCTTGAATAGGTTTAGTTTTAATTTTTTGTTTTATTTTTTAATTTTGTTTTTGTTAGGTACTTATTTTGTGATTGTTGTAATGTGAAATGTAAAATAATGAATTGATAAAGTTTAATCATTTAATCATTAATGATTTATAGTTAGGTATAAAGAGGAAAGTCAGTATGTCACAAACTGTACTTTGTATTTTGCTGTATAGTTTACAGGATACTCAATAGATAGGATATATGCCTACACTTTCCTTGTTAATTGATCATGTAAAAACAAAGTGTTCTAAAGATAATAGTTTAAATGCTGTGTTGTTTATGTAATTGCGGGAATTTCTTAATAACATGAGGTTCAAATGTGGGGTCAAATATGATAAACTATTATAACCTATTTAGGTAAATAATACATATTATACAAGAGACAATGAGGTGTGAGCGATAACAAAAATGTTTGATATCTCTTTAACTTTTATACCTACAAGGATACCTCCTACTGTGTTCTGATAACCTGGTACTTTGAGACGGTAAAAACTCAAATGAGGGTCAAAATGACAATGCGCTTCGAAAAAAAGTAAGTAGTGCTCTTGCGCTTCGCTTGGCTCGTTTTGGCGTGCTGAAACCCAATCGTTTTTAACCTAGCCAAGTTTTTTGAAAGTGATAGATACGTCTTGGAAGTTTGGAAGACTTCAATCTTTCATTCAGTCATTAATGTTAAAACGAATCATTAATAATTAATATGCTAACAGAAATTAGACAAAAATAAATCTTTCTTAGTAACAAATAAATTGTAAAATGGTGGAAATACAGGGTTATTGGAAATTACATTAGCAAGCCGTTGAGGGCTACTTCTGTGCATCCAAACAAACAACTTTTGTTCTACGACTCTTGGAAACTCGATTTTTTTTTCGAAAATTTAGAGGTTAGTTTTATCTTAAAATCAGCTGTTTCTTACACGGAGAGGATGACCTTAAAATTTTACGTATTTTCAAGTTACATCTACTTTTCTTAGTCTGAATGACCTTTGTTTTAAAAAATCAGCTATTTTTCGAATTTACATAACCTGAATTTTTTTTTCCTTGTTCCAAAGGTAGTAGAACAAAAGTAGCCCTCAACGGCTTGCTAGTATAATTTCCAATAACCCTGTATATTAATTGGCGATGGATTCTGTCTTTTACTTACTACAGATACCCTGAGCTCATGGGTTTTATATTTTTACAAAAATATTTTATATTAATTAGTATCAAAACTACAATACCGTACAAGTACAGTAATATTTAGTATTTATTAGCTTCAGGCGACCAAAAGCGGGTGGTTACTTTGGAAAACGAATCGGCATTATCATCCAACGAGGCAATCCAGCTAGCATTTTGGGCACTTGAATTTATTATATTTTTTGTAAGAATGTAATTTAAAACCTTCCTTCTATTTCAGGTGCAAATAGAAATGAAAGAAATAAACAAAAAAAAATGCGTTTCGGCTATAACTAAAAAAAAATCATCAAAATCGGTTGATAAACAAAGAAGATATGCGCGAACATCCATAAAAATATATCTATATACAGGGTTATTGGAAATTATACTAGCAAGCCGTTGAGGGCTACTTCTGTGCACCTTAACAAACAACTTTTGGTCTACGACTTTTGGATTTTTATTTAATAGAGTGATTCAAGAGCAAGGTTTATATATGTATAATACATGCATGATATAGCCGTGCGAAGCCGGAGCGGGTCGCTTGTTATTTATAAATGTCCCTAATCTTAACCCTTTTTTACATTTGAAAAGATATGTTATCTAGGAGAGCGCCTCAATTGGTAGATGGGAGGGCTCTTCTGATAGAGCTTGTCTTCATTGCTTCTGCGAAGAAGTAGACAGGTTACTGGCTCCAAAACCTGAGTCCTTCGCAGAAGCAAAGAAGCCAAGCACTTTCACAAAGATTTGCAGCAGAATTCAAAAGAGACTATTGAATGCTTCTACAGATCGTCTTGAATAGGTGGTATCCATTTTGAACCCCCATTTTCAACCCGCAAATATTTTTTCCATGTTCTACCTAAAATGTTTTCCATTTTCTATCCCCAATAATTTAATTGATTATTTTTTCCAATTTCTACTTAAAATGTATTCTATTTTCAACCCAAGTGATTATAATACTTAATATGATGTTTTTTTGTACAGACAGAAAAATAATTTAATTTTTTAAAGTCGTATTTTAACTATTAACACTTTTACCGATACTATGAACCTATTTTTCCTGTTGACGTTAGGTACTTGAGTAAAAATTAGGTAGGTAGTTAGGTACCCACTCCGTATTTGGGTAGAAAATGGACTATTGATTTGCAGGGGGTTGAATATGGAGGTATTTTAATTAAAATTATGCCGTGGGTTGAAATTGGGGGTTGAAAATGGAGGCCACCCTTGAATAATAAGTTTATAAGCACATTTTAAATAATCTAATCAACTTACCGGTCAGTCCAAGCTTTAAACTGAGACTGAGTCCTATCCTTATATAATTTTACTTTGTAATAATAGGTACCTAAACGTACTAATTAAGTTATTTTCTACTAATCAATAGAGAATGAAACTCAATTCCTTCGGGTTAGAGTCCAATTTGAAATGGAAGTTTGTTTATCAGTTACTGTCTTTGTTTATTTTGATATTGTTCTTTGATATTGTTAGTAGGTATTTAGGTATTTAGTCAATAATGTACATAGTTTCTTAGTGTTTGGAAAATTACGTAGTTACTTAAATTAAGTCTTCTTCAGCCTGCCTTTATGTTATGCCAATTTATTTTGTGCACAACTGCATTTCGAGTCATTTAGCACTCATACTTTTGAATTGAATAATTATTCGCTTAACTCTCATTTAATGTTAAATATTAATTTTTATTTTACTCGAATAACGCTCAATCGATTGTTTCAACAAAAAAAACTTGCATAAAAGTATTTGTTTTTTTTTTGTATTTTTATCTTTAAATTTTTCCAAAAAAAAAACAAAAGTCGTAGAACAAAAGTTGTTCGCTTAGACGTCTATATAGATTTTGTCCCAGTAGCTCCTTCCTTAGAACTTTTTCTTCCCATTAACCCCATTTCAACCCCATAGAACGCAATGTAAACGCAAAGACTGGGAACCTATTTTTTTAAATTCTGTTAAAAAGGACATCAATTAATGTTTTCATACTCTCAATTCACTCTGTTATTTTATCCAAATTTTATCATCCACGTGTATTTAGAAATGACCTTCCAGAAATAAAGTATACCTAGATTTAGTCATAATAAGATATTTTTTTTACATAACAAATACCTATTCAAAACACTGGATCAGAACACTGAGGTCTTACCATACTCATGTGGTCTTACCACGGAGGTACTCGATCAAACGTACCTACTGGTACCTACCATTGAGTATCTCTCCCTTGGATACAGTTAATAGCAGTGTTACCAACTAAATAAAGAAATACTAAATAAATGTTTAATATCACTACATAGTATAAAACAAAGTCGCTTTTTCTTCACTACATAGTATAAAACAAAGTCGCTTTTTCTGTCCCTATTTCCCTTTGACTGCTTAAATCTTTAAAACTACGCAACGGATTTTAATGTGGTTTTTTTTTAATAGATAGAGTGATTCAAGAGGAAGGTTTATATGTATAATACATGCCTAATATAGCCGTGCGAAGCCGGGGCGGGTCGCTAGTTTATTATAGAACTAGCGACCCGCCCGCCGCCATCTCGGGCCTTTGAACTGGTGACGGACCTCCCCGAGTCCGTCACCACGAGCCACTTTACGGATGAAGATTGTCATTCCTGACTCTCCTCCTCCTGGAGCGCCGGGAGCGAGCGGGATCAGAAGAGGTGCTCCCCGTTTCCCGCTCAGCTACCTCCTTGGGCGACACAACGGCTTCGCAAAAAGCCCTCATTGCCTGCCATGACTCGTCGCTGTCGACCATTGCGCGAACGACGGCTGCCAACGACAAGTCACTCCCGACTTCCGCAATGAGGACACGCCACTGTTCGTCCCAAGCTGGATAGATTGCTAGCGTATGTTGCGCCGAGTCACTGGAACTGGCACAATGGTGGCACCTCTCATCAGATTCCCTTTGGATTCGGCACAGGTATTTGCCAAAACACCCATGTCTGACAAAACCTGCGTCAGCCGAAACGACAGGGCTCCGTGGTCTCTCTGCACCCATTCTCTTAGCACTGGTCTGATGGCGTCTAAGGTTGCCTTTCCAGCATCCGAATGCTCCATCTTCTGTTGCCACTCTACCATCATCGCCAGCTGCAACTGCTCCTTCTTGGCTTCCACTTCCCTAAGTGCTGGTCGGTTGCCTTGTTCTCGCGCCTCCTTGCGCCACTGAAACAGTAACGCAAGGTCTCACGGAAGTGTGCTTGCCAGCACACATGCAGCATCGCCAGATATAGTGCGGTATCCCCGAAAGAAAATAAGCACCTCAAATAAGTCGTGTTAAGCCCTCCGGAATCAGTTTTGACTATAATAACGATGAATTAGATATTTTGTTTTGGGCTTGTTTTTTTTCCACTTAGTTTCAAATCGCTGAAAGATAGCGCTATAATAATGTTCTAGGGTCACTGGTCAAAGGTCGGTCAAAAATGGCGGGCACATATGGGATGTGTGTCAGGTGAATCTATGTTACAGAACATTTTATTATTAAACAATATAAAACAGTGCATGTTTTATATTGCTGCGTGCTGTGTGACACACAATGGGAACGTGACAATGACGTCAACTTTTTTGTGAATGCAGGTGTTCCATCAATTTACTAGACTTTATCACGTTAAAAAGGCTCTACAATCTACATGGAAGCAAGTTTTAAAACATAGGTTAAGCTGTTTTAGGGACGCATCTTGATCCCCTAAGGCCTCAGTTTGATGAATTAGATATTTTGTTTTGAGCTTGTTTTTTTCCACTTAGTTTCAAATCGCTGAAAGATAGCGCTATAATAATGTTCTAGGGTCACTGGTCAAAGGCCGGCCAAAAATGACGGGCACATCTTATGGGATGTGTGTCAGGTGAATCTATGGTACAGAACATTCCAAACATCGACATCTAGCCCCAAGCTAAGTAACTAGACTTGTGTTATGGGTGCTAGACAACGGATATACTACTTATATACTTTTCTTTTGTAAATATATACTTATAATACATAGAAACAACTAGATCACAGGTAAATATGGGCAAGGGATGTGTGAGATTGGGTTTTTTATGTTTTGAAATCGTTCGCAAGATGGTGGCTTTGTATCCCCCGTTGTCTATGGTCAAATGGATGATACCTAAACTTATTTTGTTTTTATTGTACCCGGTCAGGAAAGTCAAATACTGCTTAGTAAGAGAATATGAAAGAAAATGCTTAAATGCTAATGCTAAACGAGAAATAAAATTGCTAGGCAGGTATAAAAAGTGCTAAATTAATTTAAAGTGAAAAATTTTCATTACTGAATAGAATTAGTCCACCAGCTTTTTCAGCTTGTTAGCAGCATAGCTGCATAGCACTATGCAGCTATGCTGCGAAGACGTGAAATCTACGCTACGCCACCAGTGCTAAGCTATGTGCACCAATGAATATGATTGGTGTATATCAAACGCATCCATAGCATAATGGGGGTTCCCATTATGGTATCTTTTGGCATAAACTTTTTCATTATGGTATACTTTTGGCATAAACTTTTTGATTTCATGCCATTCGTTATTATGACGAAGTAGAATAATATGTCAAACGTTATGAAATAAGGTATGCTTGACGACCCTGTTGGCACAATGGTACCCATGCCGGACTGCCAAACACAGGATTCGATTCCCGCCTCAGACAAGTATTTATGCTTAGATATTTGTCTGTGGTCTGGTTGTTTCTATTGTATTATAAGTAAATATTTACAAAAGAAAAGTATATAAGTAGTATATCCGTTGTCTAGCACCCATAACACAAGTCTAGTTACTTATCTTGGGGCTAGATGGCGATGTGTGGATTGTCCTGCAATATTTATTTATTTATTGATTTAGTTCATTAGAGTCCCCCTAACGTAACGACCAAAGGGATCAAGTTGCGTCCCTAAAACAGCTTACCCTATGTTTTAAAACTTGCTTCCATGTAGAGACTTTTTAACCTCTCTTTTTGACGTGATAACGTCTAGTAAATTGATGGAACACCTGCATTCACAAAAAAGTTGACTTCATTGTCACGTTCCCATTGTGTGTCACACATCACGCAGCAATATAAAACACGCACTGTTTTATATTGTTTTATAATAATATCGCTCATCTGGGCTTGTGTTATGGTGACGACTTGACGAGTGACGAATAGAAGACTTATATAAAAAAAAAACAATAAATACAAATGAAAATATAAAAAAAATTAAATGTGAATGACGTCATCACGTACAGTAGGTAATCGTCCGTAAACCGACTTCACGAACATCCATTTTTTCTGTTCTGTGCGTACTCAATACTCAAACGCCTTATAAACTTTCTTTAAAGTTTGGTGGTTTTTTTTGTAATCTTTGCCTATTTTCTTTTAATAAACGATTTTTTTTTTTTAATTTTGGGGTCCCCTAAATATTTAAGACATTCCTATCCTATTTAAACATGTCACTTAAATGTCTATTTAATCGCCACTTAAGATTAGCCTTTCAGTATTTGGGCGTCAATCAGTCAGGCTGCACTTTACATATTTAATGATTTCATTTTTAAATAGCCTAATGTATTTATCGGAGCAAAGTCATATAAATTACTATGCCTAATAGAGTAAATAAAGGGGCTGAAACTTATTATTTTTATTCACAAGTACCTATATAATAGTTATTAGGTCAAATGTGATAACCTCTTATTTTGTTGTAGGTTATATCATAGACGAAAGATACAGTATGGACGGGTCGATAGGCTTATGGGCCCGGGCCCGCGGGCCACAAAGTCACTTTAATTTTAATTTTGAATTTGGGGTAGGCTTAGGGGCCCGCGAAGAAAATACTACTTTTTCGTTAAAAGTACAGTTATCAAAAAAAGATGTTAGCAAATTAAAATTAAACTGTTTCTAATAAGAGGTGACATCATGTGGATTAAGTCCAGCAAACTCATTAGTCTTTAAAATAAAAAATAAATAAAAATTTAAAAAACCGACTTCAAAAAAACCTGAAAAGAAAAACTAACAAAACCTGAAAAAAAAACCAAAAAGTGAAAAATAATCCATTTCGGGTCACTAAGACAGCAGATAACTTAAACATAAGTACTTACTTGGAAGTCTGACTGGGTTAGATTGAATGTTGAGAGGTATAAAGAAAACATGGTGTCACCCAGTCCGACTTCCAAGTAAGTACTTATGTTTAAGTTATCTGCTGTCTTAGTGACCCGAAATGGATTATTTTTCACTTTTTGGTTTTTTTTTCAGGTTTTGTTAGTTTTTCTTTTCAGGTTTTTTTGAAGTCGGTTTTTTAAATTTTTATTTATTTTTTATTTAACCATTTTTAGTGCCACTGTCACTGAAAATTCTACTCCATGAGGCGAAAGCGACTGTTTCTTCAAATTGCAACCTGTACCTAATCGTAACCCATTGAAGAGTTTGGTAATAAGGTGTTTTCGGATGCCCCATTCATCCTTTTTGTGTATGGGCCACTTCTATTAGTGGAAATGGAAACCTGAGCAATTTGTTGAATCTCGCTGTGCAGATCTGTTCATCACTCCGAAGATCCTCATCAGATCTTCATTTAGGATAGGGTTTTCTATCAAAATTCATTCAAACCCAGTCCGGCGAGGCAAAAGCGAATATTTTATTCAAATTGTAACCTATAATCGTAACCGATTGAAGAGTTTTCTGATGAGAAGGTGGTTTCAGATATTCCATTTATCGGTAACTATTAGTTTATGGGCCAATTCTACTGGTGGAAATCGAAAAATGAGCAATTTGCTGCACTCTCGAGGTGCAATTCTGTTCATCACTTCGAAGATCCTCATCAGAACTTCATTTAAGATAGGGTTCTCTATTAACATTAATTCAAACCCAGTCCCGCGACTAAATTCGACTAAATTCTTCAAATTGTAACCTGTAATCGTAACCGATTGAAGAGTTTTCTGATGAGAAGGTGGTTTCAGATATTCCATTTATCGGTAACTATTCGTTTATGGGCCAATTCTACTGATGGAAGTCGAAAAATGAGCAATTTGCTGCACTCTCGAGGTGCATTTCTGTTCATCACTTCGAAGATCCTCATCAGAACTTCATTTAAGATAGGGTTCTCTATTAACATTCATTCAAACCCAGTCCGGCGACTAAATTCGACTAAAATCTTCAAATTGTAACCTGTAATCGTAACTGATTGAAGAGTTTTCTGATGAGAAGGTGGTTTCAGATATTCCATTTATCGGTAACTATTCGTTTATGGGCCAAATCTACTGGTGGAAATCGAAAACTGAGCAATTTGCTGCACTCTCGAGGTGCAATTCTGTTCATCACTCCGAAGATTCTCATCAGATCCTCACCAAATTTTTATGGGACCACCCCTGAGGTATCACTTTTCGAACACAAAAAGAATCATCTCAATCGGTTGAGCCGTCTTCGAATGATCGCGTAACATACACACAAAAAAAAAAAAAAAAAAAACATACAGACGAATTGAGAACCTCCTCCTTTTTTGAAGTCGGTTAAAAAATACATCACTTCACTACATAGTATAAAACAAAGTCGCTTTCTCTGTCCCTATTTCCCTTTGTATGCTTAAATCTTTAAAACTACGCAACGGATTTTGATGTGGTTTTTTTTTAATAGATAGAGTGATTCAAGAGGACGGTTTATATGTATAATACATGCATAATATAGCCGTGCGAAGCCGGGACGGGTCGTAATTGATAAAGTATAGAATTAATAATTTAAGCTCAATAATTAATTTTAATTTAATTTTTTTTATTTATTTTTTGCGCTGCAGCTAAGCATGCTTGACTGCAATTTTTAGCTGAGGTCGACCCATTTGGGTCAGCACACGACTCCTCATATAATATGTTGTTTTTTCTTTACCTCTTTTTTTGTTTTGTAATTTTCATTGTCATGTTCATTTCTTCATTCCTGTGTTTGTACTCAATAAATGCTTTTCTTTCTTTCTTTCTTAATTTAAGACGAACACCTCCCGTTTTTGAGTCACAAGCGGATAAGTGTCTTCTAGGAAAGCGTGTTACATCTCAGACCGCATCGTCTCTTACGCTGATCTATATCTCAACACTAAAATTATAAATATAAAATATTTTTTTTGTTTGTAACGAATAGGCTCTGTACTACTGATGAAACTTGGTATGAAGGAGACATTGATTCATTAGAAATTACACAGGCCACTTTTTTACTCGATATTCCCACGGGATCGGGAGTTACGAGGGCGAAAATATTCTTCTTTATAAT
Source organism: Idaea aversata (assembly GCA_907269075.1). Classification (NCBI taxonomy): domain Eukaryota; kingdom Metazoa; phylum Arthropoda; class Insecta; order Lepidoptera; family Geometridae; genus Idaea; species Idaea aversata. The sequence continues at coordinate 1,981,432 of OU026109.1, forward strand.
ATTTATATAGAGTATAGGTATAGATAAGTACAGCACCACACCTATATCAGCGCGCCAGACAAATTACTGCTATTTTAGACCTGCAATTTGTTTTTTAAGTTTATTTCTGTTTATAAAAAAAGGTATAGAGAGATAGTTTATAGGTTAGATTAGATAGATTAGTATAGATAGAAAAAAAAATACAAAAACATCATCATCCTACGGGAGAGGCCTACGTCCACTGCTGGACGTAGGCCTCTCCCAAGATACGCCACTGAGCCCGATCTTCGGCTCTTCTGTGTTACAGTGACTAGGTTTAAATTGGATGCTTCGCTCTAAGGTGACTATTGTCCAAAATTTGTGGCCACAGTGACCGCACGTAAGGCCACAGTGACCGCACATAGATAATGTGTTTAATGTGATATTCGAAGGCGGGCACGGAAAGTTTTTCACAGCGTCATTTAGCCCAAGCTAAGCAATTAGGCTTGTGTTATGGTGGCCAGACAACAGATAGAATACATATTATATATTATTTTCTTTTGTAAATATATATATTACAGATACCGAGGCCAGAAACAAATATCTGTATATTTATTATAATTATTCATTTAAATTTAGTTATGTCCCTCTGCAATCGCCACTGTCAAAAATTTGCTTTCCTAATTTCAATTTTTACAATTTTCTTCTTCATATTTGAAAAAAATTCTTTTGGTTAATAAATGCATTTTTCTATTTAGTTCAAATAATCTGTTACAAATCTAATGAAATCCACCAACTTTTAGAAATGAGCCACACAGATGGCGTTGTAATAGAGAATTATAGAACTTCAAGATATCTATGACGTGATATGATATGACGACCCAGTTGGCACAATGGTCACCATGCCGGACTGCCAAACACAGGGTCGCGGGTTCGATTCCCGCCTCAGACAAGTATTTATGCTTAGATATTTGTCTGTGGTCTGGTTGTTTCTATGTATTATAAGTATATATTTACAAAAGAAAAGTATTTAAGTAGTATATCCGTTGTATAGCACCCATAACACAAGTCTAGTTACTTAGCTTGGGGCTGGATGGCGATGTGTGGAGTGTCCTGCAATATTTATTTATTATTTATTATTATTTATCTGTTTACCAAAATGAATATAGTTGATCATTATTGAATTGAATTAAAAATGTTTATTTCAAACTTAATTCAGGTCTATGGTGTTAGTTACAAATGTAACTTTAAGAACTAATGTTAATGTGAATTATTTTTGGCATAAAAAATTAATTAAAAGTTTCTTAGTTACATAAAATACTAGCTGCGCCCCGCGGTTTCACCCGCGCTAGTCCGAGTCTCGTAGGAATATCGGAATAAGAAGTAGCTTATTTGTTAGGGTCTCTAGCTACCTGCTACCGACTTTCATCACAATTCGTATAGTAGTTTTTGTGTTTAGCAATGCCAGTATTAAGGGAAAGCGGTGTTATAGGAAAGCAAGACGTGAAGGGAAGGAACGTCACGTCAAGGTAACGTGAGGTCTCGTGGGAGACCGAAGTCTTGGGAAAGCGAAGACGTGGAAAACCGACGTTATGAAAAAGCAAAAAGAAACATTGTGGAAAAACTGTGTCTTGGGAGAACGGTGTCTTGTTAAAGCGATGTCGTAGGAAATTAAAGTCGTGGAAAGTGAAGTTTGGGAGAGCGGTTAGTTTTTAAGAGTTCAGACAGACCCAGAATGCTTTTATGTCACGTCACCGTCGCGGATGGAGTAGGATAGGTTAGTTATTGTGACCAAATTCGTGCGAACGAAGCGAGCGGTTAGATTTTAGGAGTCCAGACAGGCCCAGAATGCTTTTCTGACACGGAACCGTCGCGGATGGAGTAGCAAACACGTGCGAGCGGAGCGAGCGTTTAGATTTTTAGGAGTCCAGACAGACCTAGAATGGTTTTCTGACACGGGACCGTCGCGGATGGAGTAGCAAACACGTGCGAGCGAAGCGAGCGCTTACATTTTTAGGAGTCCAGACAGACCCAGAATGCTTTTCTGACACGAAACAGTCGCGGATGGAGTAGCAAGCACGTGCGAGCGAAGCGAGCGCTTACATTTCTAAGAGTCCAGATAAACCCAGAATGCTTTTCTAACACGGAACCGTCGCGGATGAAGTAGCAAACACTTGCGAGCGAAGCGAGCGCTTACGTTTATAGGAGTCCAGATAGGCCCGGAATGTTTTTTTGACACATTACTGTCACGGATGGAGAAGGTTAGGTAAGGTTAGGTCCCCCTTTCCTCCTCTCCCTCTTTCCCACCCTCTCATTTTCCTCTCCTTACCCTTATTCCCCTCCCTATATCCTACCATCCCCTTTCCTCCCCTCCCACTTTCCTCTCCTCCCCCTTTCCTCTTCTCTCCATTTCATCCCCTCCGTATTTCCTACCATCCCCTTTCCTCCCCTCCCCCTTTTCTCTCCTCCCCCTTTCCTCTTCTCCCCATTTCATCCTCTTCCTTTTTACTGTCCTCCTGCTTTCCTGTCCTCCCCCTTTCCTGACCTCCCCCTTTCCTGTCCTCCCCCTTTCCTGTGCTCCCCATTTTCTGTCCTACCCTTCTCCCCTTCATCAGTCTCTCCGCCTCCACCCAACTACAACCTTTTTAAATAGGTACATCTTGAGTCCTGATCCCGTAAGTCCAGATCCCGTGGGAATATCGGTATAAAAAGTACCCTGTGTGTTAATTTAGGTCTCCAGCTATCTACTTACCGAGTTTCATCCCAATCTGTTCGGTAGTTTTTGCGTAAAAGAGTAATCCCGTAAGTCCCGATCCCGTAGGAATATCGGGATAAAAAGTAGCCTATGTGTTAATCCAAGTCTCCAGCTATCTACATACTGAGTTTCAACGCAATCGGTCCAGTAGTTTTTGCGTGAAGGAGTAACAAACATACACACACACACACACACACACATACACACACACAAACTTTCACATTTATAATATTAGTAGGACAAGGTAAAAGTACGGTAAATAGCAGTAGCAACAACTATAGACAAAGTGGGTATATTTGTGTGACTTATTTTCATTTATGATTGCCAGTCTATCTCTGTATCTTTAGTCTTTGGTTATACTATCTTTTGTTTTTTGTACACATAACCAACTAACTATAATATGCCTATAATCAAATTTGTACAGTCAGCAACAAAAGCTAAAAAAAAAAGTTATGAATAGCAAAACTTTTGTTTTATATTTTTTGCTGTTTAAAAAAATGTTTCAATATTGTAAAACGAATCAAGCTTCTGCTGTAAGTGCACAATGATGACGAGTTAAAGGAATAAAATAAAAATGCATATTAACTTAAAAAATAAAAATTTATTCATAAAAATATAGTTTATCTAACATATTTATGAAAAATTCGTACATAAGGCATCGTGGGTGCTCAATTTTACATAAAGATCTCAAAAATTTCAAACATCAGCCATAATTATGTTCGAGATTTTTGTTTTAGTGAAATTCCAAAATAACGAATTAAATCACAACATGGTTTGTACTTAAAAAAGTAATTATATAAAAATTAGGTAATTATTTTATTGAAAATCCGGTGACTTTGGGCAATATTTTCACCAAATTTCCTTAAAAAAACTACAAATTATTGTCATTTTTAACGATTATTGTTCGATGATATTTTATTTTACATTAACAAGCTGTAAATTAAACTAAAACTTATTCTAAATTGTCTATTTATGTTAAATATATATAAAATACTTCTGCTTTTGAAAACAAAAGCAGATCTCAAAATTTGATGTTTTCAGAGAGTCAAGTAAATAAAATATTTAAAAAAAAAAATCAACAATTTTGTATAAAAAATATATCACATTCATAATTTACGAAATAAATGACAAAATATGGAACGTAAGAACATTTTAATAAAAAAGTTAACAAATAGGTAATAAAAATGGACATGTATGAAAAAGCTTTGAACAAAATAAATGTTGGTTGTTTTATCACATATTTTGAGCAAATAAAATAAAAAATGGTTGTGCATATTTGGTGAAAATCGAATAAAGCGATAAATCGATTGTGAAAATATTACATGCCATAAATGGGTTCCGTACCTTTAGCATGTAGGTAGTAGTTTTTTGATTTTCGAAATGGGCAATTTTGTTCGAAATATCAAAAACCATGTTTTGTAACATTTGGCACATAAGTTCTATCGAGGATAAAAAATAGATCATAGCTTAACATAGCTTAACATATAACATAGCTTTTATATTTTTTAAAAATCTCTTTACACAAAAATAGGGCTTCAAAGTTTACGTAAGTATTCACTTTAATAGAGAAAAAATAATAATTTCCATTTATAAAAATAAATAAAAAAATGTTTACATAAAAAATTACACCATAACGAAAAATACTACACAAAAATATTCTTTAAACTGAAATGTACGTTTTTATGCCAACGATACGGAAGTTTTTAAAAAAAAAATGTTTTTTAATATGATCACCAAAAATATTTTTTTTTTAACTGAAAATGGTCATGTTTTTGAGGCAAAAATAACAGAAGAAAAATAAAAAAAAAAATTTTAAACTGAAAATGTCATGTTTTTATGCCAACGGTACAGAACCCCCCCCCCCCTCTTCCAACAGCACTCACTTCGAGTGTACAAGGTTGAGGAACTCCTCCCTCGTCTTGGGGTCGTCGCGGAAGACACCCAACATGGTCGATGTCACCGTCTTCGAATTTATCTTCTGGACACCACGCATCACCATACACATGTGACTGTAGAAGGAAATTAGACAAATTAATAAGTTTTATATTTGACTAGTTGCGCTCCGTGGTTTCACCCGCGTATGTCCCGATCCCGTGGGAATATCGGAATAAAAAGTAGCCTTCCTCGATTTATGGACTATACAACACAAAATTAATTTTCAATTCGAACCAGTAGTTCCTGAGATTAGCACGGTCAAACAAACTCTTCAGCTTTATAATATTATAGTATAGGTTAGGAGTCAAGTGCACAATTTTTAACAACGAGAAATCGGACTTGTTAATTTTGCATAAAATTATCATACTGGGATTAAGTTCCGACCGAGTATGAAGTTGAGATCTACGGCCATGGTTTTTGAGCCTTTAAGACTTTTAGGGATTTGTCAAAGGCATTTGAGGTACGCCTGATGTAAAAGTAGTGTTCACGATTTAAAAAAAATATGTCTTGAGGTCCCTTGAAGATTGAATTAAATACTGCCTTATTTAGCCTTATTATTTTTATTATTTAAAGAGCGGTGTTGGCTTAGTCGTTGATACCTCGACTATTATTCTGAAGGTCGCGTTCAAATCCCGGCCGACCGGCACCAATGGATTTTTCTTAAGAAAAAATTATGTGCACTAATTGACATTGCTCTTACGGTAAAGGAAAATATCGTGATGAAACCCGCGGCTTAGTTGGTGTCAAAAGTATTGACAAGTTCTATCCTCTGGGCATGGTCGACTAAGTTGAGAGAGTAGTAGGTGCTGGGCAAGCCTACTCCATCCTCACGCAAAAAGGACCCAATTAAAAAGGGTTTAATTGCGGAAAACAGCCCGTATACAAGTATAAGTACAACTGTCTTATTAAACTGCCTTTACTGCCTTAGTTGCTATGCTAGTATGTTTTGATTTACTTCAGGCGCAGAACATTTGTAGTTAGGTAAGTAAAGTACTTACACTCCCTCAATAACAACAGCTACTCCTGCAGGACGTACAGCCTGTGTTACAGCAATGGCGATCTGCTTTGTGAGACGCTCCTGGACCTGAAGACGTCGTGAGAAGATCTCAACAATCCTGGAACACGAAAAATGCGAGTTTTATGGGTTAATTTTAATGCGTTCGTCAAATGGGATATTCGCGTGACGTGTAAAAGGGTGTGCCGGAAAACCAGCGATCTGGAGCAGAATAACATGGTTACAGTTTATGCTGGAGCAGATTCTGGTGAGACTTTACCTGGTCTGGTTCGACCACAGGCATAAAACTGCATAATGTATCAAGATTTTGAAAAAAGTGTAGATTCAACAGAAAAGAAGACGGAGCCGTGTGCTGATGACCCAGGATCTGCTATAGCATATAAGCTGTAACTGCTTCATGCAGCTAGAACAGAGCTGATCTTCCAGCACTACCTTTTCTGTAGCAAATGTTGATCGAAATTCAAAGATCAACAGCAGTTTGCAGTTGCTTAGAAATGCTTGATTATTGGAGTTTTTCGAACTTACCTAGCCAACTTGCTAAGTCCAAGGATCTTGCCCTGAGGCAGGTATCCAATGGAGACCTTCCCGTAGAATGGGACCAGGTGATGCTCGCACATTGAAAACATTTCGATGTCTTTAACGACGACCATTTCGTCGGTGTCTTCGTCGAAGATGGCATTGTTCAGGACCTCTGAAAAATTGACGAATTTGTATCACAAACACTGCCTAAACTTTAAACTTTTTTCCAAGTTTATCAAAGTTTGAAAAGTTATTGTTATTGTTATAAACTTGGTGGAAAAAGTTTTATTCAGAAACAAATAGAAGTTTGGAAAAATTTGTGTGTCGTAACTTATTGACATTAAAATGTGAAGTTTGGAACTGATTGTTACCTTTCACTTCCATACCTGCTTCACACAAAAACTACTGCTCCGATTGCTATGAAACTTGGTATAATAAAATGCAGGCTACTTCTGATATCCGGTGTCTATAAATATAAAATTCAAAGTCCTCATTTAACGCACAAATTAAACCTCCTTTCCAAGGGGCATGAAATTTGAGGGTGTGTCCTTTGTGAAGTATCCACTAAGATCGGGAAATTCCACCCCTTTGCGGGGAAAATGGAGGCCAAGCTGCTGGCAGAAGCTATTTCCCTATATTTTTTATAGCTTTTTTTGCAACGTTTGTAAGTTTGTTTATATTGATCTTCTATGTCTTACCTTCCAAGCTCTGGTCATATCCCTTGGTGAAGAAGAGCATGGCCTTGGCTGCTCTTTCAGGAGTCTTCAGGAGTCCCTCTCTCTCTGGATCCTCACCAAGACCTGAAATGATCATCAGTAAGTATTAATAAAAAACCTCGTTCTCTTAATGTTAGCTTTTTCGAATTTCCTAAAACACCTGCTGATTCCGACATGTTAACTAGCAACAATCATTTCTAGAAATAATTTTAAGAAAAAAATTAACCTCTAATAGAGAGTACGTGAGTTCAAATCTCGCCTCTTTGTTAAATTTTGAAGATGCATCATCACTACATAGTATAAAATAAAGTCGCTTTCTCTCGTCCCTATTTCCCTTTGTATGCTTAAATCTTTAAAACTACGCAACGGATTATGATGCGGGTTTTTTTAATAGATAGAGTGATTCAAGAGGAAGGTTTATATGTATAATACATGCATAATATAACCGTGCGAAGCCGGGACGGGTCGCTAGTTTTTCTATAAAATTATTTAAATCAATTTTCTCTTACGTCTAATTTGATTTGATGATTAAAGATGATTTACACAGGCGCTAGCAACATTAAACTGTAGAGGATGGGACGCGTATTAGATGAGTAGGTTTGCCCAGAACTACTAGCATGGTGTGAGTTAAAAATCGGCCAAGTGCGAGTCAGACTCGCGCACGAGCACGATGTATTAGCTTTTAGCATTATACTCTGCTTTTAGTAATTTTTTTTAGCGGCAACAGAAATATATCGTCTGTGAAAATTTTAGCTGTTTAGCTATTACGGTTCATGAGATACAACCCAGTGACAGACAGACAGACGGACGGACGGATGGAGTCTTAGTAATAAGGTCCCGTTTTTACCCTTTGGGTACTGAACCCTATAAACTTTACCAAAATATCGCAACTTCCCCAGTGCTCAACTAAATTGCTGATAGTATTTTCTAAGGTTTTCTTGACTTCAACTCATAATTAAATTTATTTTAACGGATATATTGTCATTTCATTATGCCTGTGACCATGGGATCTGCAAAGTTCCCGAAACGTCAGAATTAAAAACAAATTCAAAACGCGAATATATCCGTTATGGGGGTCCATACGGCAACGACCTTGATACACAGCCTACTAAATAGTTACTACCGGCACCTTCGTTGGTAAAAATTGTTGATTATTATGAGTGTGTTTTGTTTTTCTCAAAAGTGCTGAGATGGAATAGTAGGTGAGATTTTTACCGACATTTTGGTGTGATTTTGAACCAAACATTTCCTATAGTTTTGAAGCTATCCTAAAATTAAGAATTGAAATGACAAAGAATTTTCGCCTTGAAATTACCCAAAAATATCGGTAAAAATTTCACCTACAATTCCATCTCAGCAATTTTGAGAAAAACAAAACACATTCGTTACAATCAACAATATTAGTTGTAAGTGACGGGTATTTCTGGCGCGTTGCCTTTGGCAGCATAAGCAGCCTTAAATAAAATTATAAATTGCTCATCTTATGTAATTAAAGTACTGCTCACTTACCAGTAAGGAGCAATCTATAAGAGTTAGCCATGTCAGGTAGGAGAGCCTCTCTGGTGGGTGGTCTGTGGTCCAGTTCCAGGTCGTGGTGGAACGTGCAGTTTTCATGCCCTGAAAGATTTTAAATAATGATTAAAGTCTATGAATAAGTGGAGTAATAAGGAGTTTACCAATCTCTTTTTTTCTTTTTAAAACACTGGTTTCGACACCTAGATGGCGTTCTTATGTTAAGTTACTTAAATTAAGTTTTACTATGTTCTTATGGTCAAGATATTTTGACATTGACACATTACACTTTAAGACTTAGATTAGAGCGCCATCAGTCGATATATTAAAAAAAAGAGATTAAAAAAAATTACAACTCCCCGTTGTATTGCAAGAACGTGACCAAGAGGAAAGGGTACCGGAGGCTCTTTCCATACAAACTATTACAAACGTAGTCGACTGTTTTCTCCCTGGATAATGACACTAGAGCAAATATTTTTAGTGCATAAAACTTATGCCCATGACCATGCCCCTATTTTTTGATTTTTTAAATATTTTAATTTTAATTTCTATGATAAATAGAAAATGAAACAAACCAAAACATAGGGGCATAGTCATGGCAGTTATATATTTTGTGGCACAAAAATATTTGTGCTAGTGTCATTATCCAGGGAGGAAACAGTCGACTACGTTTGTATGGAGAGCGCGCAGGTACCCTTTCACCTTAAGTAATCACTATAAATAATATAAAGTTTATTTTGTCTTCTCAGTTTGACGACCTCTGTGGCGCGTCGGGCGAACACCCGACTGCGACGCAGAAGGTTGCGGGTTCGATTCCCGCCGGGAACAAGTATTTATGCTGACCATAAATTCTTGTTTCTGGTTCTGGGTGTTTCCTATATGTATAATATGTATATATTTACAAAAAAAAAAAAAAGTATATAAGTAGTTTATCCGTTATCTGGCACCCATAACACAAGCATTAAGTTGCTTAGCTTGGGGCTGGATGGCGATGTTGTAATATGTCCTGAAATATTTATTTTATTATTTTATATTCAGTTAATAGCAGAATTGCAGACTCTCCGTATAATTCCAAAATTACAAAGGAGCTCTCCAGTGAGTTTGCATTTTTGCTGCCTGACATAATAATTAATATATTGGGCATTATGTAAAAATGCTTTACACTTGTAAAAAACTGATGCTGCGATCTTTTTCTCTATAAGTAGGTATATCAAACAAAATATTCGATAAAGTAGGATTTATTCCGGTCGGATCCCCTGTATCTGATACCCTGGGGGGATCAGTTTTATTTTTATTATTTTCTATTCCAGTCTGATCCACCTTGCAGGGGATCACAAATAAATTATAACATTTTATTCCGGTCCGATCCCCTGGCTACCTATTAACAATTTTTTGGGACAACCAGCAACAAAATATTTATTCAGGGTTTATATTTAAAATACAAAATATTTGAAATACATGTTCATAAACTACTTATTGTAGGTATCAACATTCATTTTTATAATGATTCCTAAACAGTTTTTAATTGGCATATAAACATGTAGCGGACTCTTTGTAATAAATACTCGTTTATTGTTTTTCACTAATGAATACCTAAATAATATTGGCTTTTACAATCTAATTTTGATGATTTTGTACAGTGCTTGCAACTTATCCGTGCTGTTCAGGGCGATAGGGACAAGTTTTAGATTGAGAGTAATTGAAGTTTTTTATCTTAAAAAAAATAGGGCGCAATGGCGTAAGAACCACTTCGGGTCTTTGAGCAACGCCACCTTTTGAGGCAAAATAGAACTAGTGGCCCTGATTGCTGCGGAGCCATTAAATCACAAAGGCACTGCCGCAATCAGGACTATTTGCGTTTTGCTACTTGCTCTTCTGTTTTTATGTCGTCCAGCTTGGCTCTTTAGATTCTGTTTTCGTGTCATCAATCTGAATTGTCTTTTTAGGTTAGGTACGGTGGGAGTCAGAATTGCAGACCCACCGTAGAGCTCCAAAACTACTAATATTAGAATGTTTTTAACTCAAGCCAAATTCTTAGGTCTTGATCGAGTCCTAGTTTATAACTCATGAATTTATTAGATAAATATTATTTGAATAAAAACATTCGAATAATAGTAATGTAAGAACTCTACGGTGAGTTTGCAATTCTGACTCCGACGTACCAGTGGCAAGGAGTTACATTTATTTAATGGTAAGTCGATAAAACACTAATAATATCTACAAAAATGCGTGTGTAGAATTTTGGGTTGTATGGACCCTTCGCTACCCTGCTTTCATGTAATTCAACTGAAACTGTAATTTAGCAAAAAGGTCATTCTGATAGTGACCCCACAAATCTCATTATATTTTTTCCCAAAATGTACTAAAAACTTTGCAAACTAGAATCGTTAATTAAGAAAAATACAAAATCCGGTTTTTATTTTAATTACAAGGTATTGGATGCCTAAGAGCTTACGCAATACAGCTTGCATATTGCATGGCCTACTTACTTATACCGGCATTTTGATACAGATTTAATATTTTTGGAGCATTCAAATAAAGCTCAAGACAAACGGGACATGGCGCGACCGAGCGACGCGACTACATCATCCTGCATGACGTTGGTCGTCTTTCACTCGAATTCTATGCTTTACACCCATTGAGTTACAATCCCTATAGAGTCACAATGTCTAACTGACAAAACCGATAACACACAAAAAATGTCCGAGCGCCCTTCTACATACATAAAATTTTTGATATGAATAGTTCATAATGACATTTGCTCAAATTTAGACGTTATCGTGCTTGTATAATGTTCAAAGTCGCTCGAATGCAATGTCATCATCATTCACTCAAGGGTTCACTCAAACAAAACTTCACTCAAACAAAAACTCTGCGTACTTCGGAGTATGCGCCGAGTTTTGGCGCGGACGTTTTATTTGTCTGTTTGTGACTCTATGGTATTTTAACTTAATGTTTACACCGCTAACTTCACTCTACGAAACCGACGTGAACCTATGAATAAACAAACCTGGTGTAGTTGATGTTCTCGGAGTCATAGGTGTCCCTGGCACTTCCAGTTCACTCTCAGCATCAGCACTCATATGAAAAGTTTTCAAATTCTCCGGTGCCTTCTTATATTTACTGACAAAAGACCCTTTTTGTGCTCCATCTCCGTTTTCTTTCTCCTCGGAAATTGAATTTCGAATCGATCTTGAACTGACTCGCCTTATTAGAGAAGATGGCGGCACTACCGGTTCCGAATTTGAATTGTTACCGTTAACGTTCGCCATTTTTGTTTTATGATCTAGAAGTTTGAAAATGGAATGTTTGTTATCGATTTAACGATTATGCGGGTTTGTGTACAAGTATCAGTAATACACGGGTTTTTTTTTAAATTTTAAATGGAGGCAAAATAATTACCTATATGCCATTTTACTTTTAGTTTGGGCTAACAACAAACCTTACCGATTTCACTCAACACAACTAACTTTACAATTTAAGCACGTCTAGCTCTGAACCTAGAAGCCAAGTAAAGGAAATGGCACAAAAGTACAATTTTCAAGTAAGGTTTATAAATAAGATGGATAATTTATTGAAAAGTAAGCGATAAGAAAAAGCAATTTGTTGACTTTTGACTCGTGGGTTATCTAAAGTTTGTTGCTGTGTTATAATTCCAAGATATTTCAATGCACGATTTCGAATTATATTATTGTTTAGATATTAGGTACTTACATTGTTAAAAATATTCTATAGTTAGTCAGTCAGATATTGCCTGGTGACAGACGGACGGACAGTAAAGTCTAACTAATAGGGTCCTGTACACGATAAAGACGTATAATTAATCGAGTCAGGCGTTACTCTTTGAAACTTCATAAAAAATTCAGTGCCTTTATTCACTAAGGTTCAAGTCGTTGGGCGCGCGTGATTAGGGGCGGATTGGGAGCGGTTTTTGTATGGAAATCTAACCCTAATCACGCGCGCCCGACGACTTGAACCTTAGTGAATCAAGCCCCAGTACAATTAATATTTTTTAGTAAGTTCCGAGCCTCGTATTGCCTAAACATATATTGTAGGTATCTAACATGAAATAATGATACGTTAAAATATGCGATTCTAAAATTCGCTGCAACTGAATAATGCGTTTGCGAAATTCATCTAACAAATCCACAAGATGTAATCAAATCAAAATGAAAATCATTTATTTCAGACAATTACAGTCCATATGTTGTTAGTACAAAAACTTACGAAATGTTCACCGCCCCCTACTAACGGAGCATACAATAATACTACAGAATATTACCGGTTAAATTGGTTAAATTGGTAAATTGGACTAATTCCACTTGTATGCAGACAGCCTAATATCACTGGGGTTATTAAGATGGTCTCGTTATCTTCGTCCGACTTTCGCAAAACCATTGACAACAACATAAAAAGCTAAAATAACAGAAAACCGGCATAATAACCATTGCAACATTTGACTAGGAAGTGGCCCCGACCTTGCTCGAGTAACCTCTACTTTCATACAATATCAAGGTGAAAATATTGGACCGGTTTAGTTTTTCGGAAATTTTTGCGTTTAGTTTTTTAAGGCTACACTAAGCGTGATTTTGGCGGAAACCAAATGACTAAAGGTTAGATTTTTTGCCAAAAAAAATCCAATAAGATATCAATATGTGAATTTTTTCGCGAACTAAGTTTTTGAAAAAGAACACCATTTTAAACTTAAGGTTAAGCCCGGAGATTTAATATTATTAGAATTTATTATTAGATTTTTTTTTAAAGATTTTTTTTTGAGATTTTTGTTTTTTAATATTACAATTTAACCTTTTTTCTTTATAATTGTTTATCTTGTCCGTGTGCTTTTCTAATAAATGTCTATTCTATTCTAATTTTGCATACAGTATACGTCATAAGTCCATTATCACTTTGCTACCATAATACTATCAAAAAGTATTGGACTTAAGACCTTTATTATTATTTTCAACATGTTCGCTATATATTTAGTTGTGTGAGTGGTATAGGCCACCACCCGCTACACCAACATACATAGAATAAAACAAAGTCGCTTTTTCTGTCCCTATTTCCCTTTGTATGCTTAGATCTTTAAAACTACGCAACGGATTTTGATGCGGTTTTTTTTAATAGATAGAGTGATTCAAGAGGAAGGTTTATATGTATAATACATGCATAATATAGCCGTGCAAAGCCGGAGCGGGTCGCTAGTTCATTTATAAAAAAGACGATCGAAACGGAAGGAAAATTGAGTATTTTGTTTATTTCTCGATACTTCAAGAATCATACGCCTCAGTGGTAAACATTACTAAGTTAAAGTGAACCACAAATTCCCTTCACCTCACGTTAAATGTCCTTGTTAGTACAAAAGTGAAGGCATGTCCTTAAGTATACCGGACAACGACTGCCTAAACAAGGAGTATGACAATTAACACCTCAACCAAAGAGGCTTAGATCTATTAGGTACTATAGAGTGCTCATGTCAGTCATCGTCCATTAGGTCGATGGTAACCTAAACCAAAACCATCGTATTTTCTCACAAAAATCTGTGGTGATGACGGACAAGAGAGTGATCTTTTAAGGGTGTCTTTTTTCAACTTTTGAGGTACGGAACCCTAAAAAATCGGCCAAGTGCGAGTCGGACTCGCGTACGAAGGGTTTCGTTACATATTGTATGGCCCATTTCACTATTTATTTATTTCTGTTTTTAGTATTTGTTGTTATAGCGGCAACAGAAATACATATAGTCCATTGAAAAGTTACATTTGGGGTTGCATTTGTCAGAGTACGCAATTTTATTTTTTAGATATCAAGAGGATCAGAGAGGGACAAGAGGTCAGTCTGAACTTAAATTCAAGTTTGAGGGATTCTAGCCCTTGTCCCATGGCCGCCATCTTGGAAAAAAAGGATTTAAACGGTTTTTATGGTTTATCTGACAAACTAATAGGGCTCACTAAAAATATTAATGAACGTTTTTTGTTGCAAATAAGATTATCTACAACTTTTGTCAAGTAACTTTTAGTCGTAAACCTAAAATAAAAAAGTTATAAGCGAAAATCCATTACGGCCGTGGGACAAGTGCTAGACTCCCTCAAACTTGGATTTAAGTTTAGACTGACCCCCTCTTGATATCTAAAAAATAAAATTGCGTCCTTTGACAAATGCACGCTAAGCCCAAAAAATTTAACATTTCAATGGACTAATAGTCTGTGAAAATTTCAACTGTCTAGCTGTCACGGTTCATGAGCACGACCTGATGACAGACAGATGAACAGCGAAGTCTTAGTAATAGAGTCCCGTTTTTACCCATTTGGTACGGAACCCTAAAACATTATGCCAAAATATTACTTCTTTCAATTTCTCAGCAAATATTGTGACGCAAGTAAAAACAGATCATTCATCAATAGTATTTTTATTGGTATTTATTGATATGACCTATGTCTTAGTATTTTATCTTGTCTATAGTCCATTTAGGCGAAAAGTTCTAGATCGTATCCAATCATAAAAAACTAAATAAATATAAATAAATATTTTAGGACATTCCACACATCGCCATCTAGCCCCAAGCTAAGTAACTAGACTTGTGTTATGGGTGCTAGACAACGGATATACTACATAAATACTTTTCTTTTGGAATTATATACTTATAATACATAGAAACAACCAGACCACAGACAAATATCTAAGCATAAATACATGTCTGAGGCTGTAATCGAACCCGCAACCCTGTGTTTGGCAGTCCGGCATGGTGACCATTGTGCCAACTGGGTCGTCATAGAAATAAAACTTAAAAATTGACCTTTATAATCTAACTCTGATGATTTATACATTGCCAGCAACAATCCATGCTAATAAGAAAGCTGTTATGTAGTGCTTGGTACAGTCACATTACCAATTAGCTGAACCCCCACGTGACCCAGAGCTCATTCACATATCTGTAAAAAATATAGTATTTACCTATTTTGTTATTTTTCTATATTGTATAATATAGTATCACTACGTACTACGTAGTATAAAACAAAGTCGCTTTTTCTGTCCCTATATCCCTATGTATGCTTAAATCTTTAAAACTACGCAACGGATTTTGTGAGTGATTCAAGAGGAAGGTTTATATGTATAATACATGCATAATATAGCCGTGCGAAGCCGGAGCGGGTCGCTAGTATTGTTTAAAAAAACAGACTTAGGTAACAATTCTTTACAACCTTACAGATTTGCGAGTGAGCTCTTGGTCACGTGGGGTTCAGCTAATTGCCAATGTGACTGTATATGTATTAGGTGGAGTAGGCATTCCCAACTACCCTCTCTGCTTAGTCGACCGTGTCCAGAGGACTCGTCAATACGTCTGGAGCCAACTGAGCCGCGGGTTTCATCACGATGTTTTCCTTCACCTTATGAGCAATTGTTAATAGCGCACATTGGTTTTTCGTAGGAATGATTTATTGAAGCCGGCAAGGATTCAAACCCACGACCTTAAGAATAAAAATAAAGATTTTTTTAATTTTTTTAATATCTTATTATTCCGCTAAATTCAGTGACAATATTTAACGAAACCTCGCCGTAGAGTCTTTTCCTCAAAGAGAAATTCTTTAGCCTTACTTTCTAATTTTCACCACGAACCAATATTAAAATCAAATTACCCATATAAATGTGTTTAAAACGCGATATGAATTAAAAATAAGGTAAATTGATATTGTGGCCAGACTGTGTATTACTAATTAAGGTACAGTGTTTTCGATCTACTTTCCTTTGTGTAAAGAGACTATTGGGACGATTTCTTTTTAATAAAAATGCTTTTCGTTAAAAGTACTTAAGGCTGCTTATGCTGCCGAACGCAACGCGCCAGAAATACCCGTCGCTTACTATTAATATTGTTGATTGTAACGAATGTGTTTTGTTTTTCTCAAAAGTGCTGAGATGGAATTGTAGGTGAAATTTTTATCGATATTTTGGAGTAATTTTGAGGCGATAATTACTTTTCATTTCAAAGCTAGACTAGTTTTAATTCTTATTTTTTGTATAGCTTCAAAACTATAGGAAATTTTTTGCTCAAAATCACACCAAAATGTCGGTAAAAATCTCACCTACAATTCCATCTCAGCACTCCTAAGAAAAACAAAACACATTTGTAACAATCAACAATTTTCACCAACGAAGGCGACCGGTGCCAGTAGTAACTATTTAGTAGGCTGTGTACCAAGGTCGTTGGCGTATAGACCCCCTTATAAGTAGCAAATGTTTATCAAGACCACAGAACTTTTGTGATTTTATAAAAGCTGAGAATTTCTCAATGCATGGCCCTAACAGTTATGAACGATATTGGATATTGGTGGCTTGGAGAGTTATCAGTTGTTGCTAATAGCCAGACAGTTTTTTTTTGGGGAATCTAATCCAAAATCGGAAAAATGCACTCAAGATTTTGAATGTAGCTACAATTTATTAAAAGTAAAGGGTACCGGCTCTCTCCATACAAACGTAGACGACTGTTTCCTTGCTAAATAATGACACTAAAGCAAATATTTTTTTGCATAAAACTTATAACTGGACCGAGTTATGCAGAAAACAGCCATGTCGCTACATGAACCCTATTTTTAAATTATAAACGCTATGATACAGCGGTCTGAGTTAGATACATAAACTCTTACTAGTTTCTACTTTTGCATAAAAAAAAGTTTGAACAAATAAATGAATAAACATCGGAAGAACATCGATTTCAATTCTCGAATATCTCGAATTTTATTTTGGTCACATGGCTGTTTTCTGCATAACTCGGTCCAACTGCCATGACCAATGACCATGCCCCTATGTTTTTTCTTTCTTATTTTAACTCTTAATTTCTATGATAATTAGAAAATGAAAAAAAACAAGACATTGGGGCATGTTCATGGCAGTTATAAGTTTTGAGCTAAAAAAATATTTGTGCTAGTGTCATTATCCAGGGAGAAAACAGTCGACTACGTTTGTATGGAGAGAGCCGGTACCCTTCCTATTAATAAATTGTAGCTACATTCAAAATCTCGAGCGCATTTTTCCGATTTTGGATTAGATTCCCTAATAAAAACTGTGTGGCTATTAGCAACAACTGATAACTCTCCAAGCCACCAATATCCAGTATCAGTCCCTTTTTCTCTTAAGCTGTGGAAGAGCGAAAGAAAGAAAGAAATAAAACTTTATTTTCTGAACACAAAAAAAATAGACACGTAAAAAAATCACAAGAAAAAAAAGTAGAACAGCGCCCAGAAAAAAGGTTTCGTCCTCAGCACGATGCTAAAGCTAGAAGCCTCAGCGCTGATTTTCAGTACGAACCTTATTGAGACGCACGGGCTTAACTAGTATACTAATAAATTTAGTGGAGAACAGTGATACATAATGAGGTGATAAAATACAGACACAAGAAGGAATACATACATAGCGAGCGCGAGCTATAGGAAGCAAAATTGTAGATGACACACCGTAATTTTCTATTAAAGGCAATTTAACTCGTCTCACGTGTGACAAAATTTTCAATGGTGTCGATAATTATCGAGACAAATGAATTTATATTTTACAATTATCGATAACTATTGAGACCATTAAAAATGAATTTACATGTTCACGTAATTACGTGTGGCGTGAAATCTGTAGATTTTTAGGGATCCGTACCTCAAAAGGTAAAAAAATGCAACCCTTTTGCGACGATTCGATACTAATCACTACATAATATAAAATAAAGTCGCTTTTTCTGTACCTATTCCTATGTCCCTTTGTGCGCTTAGATCTTTAAAACTACGCAACGGATTTTGATGCGGTTTTTTTTAATAGATAGAGTGATTCAAGAGGAAGGTTTATATGTATATTACATTCATAATATAGCCGTGCGAAGACGGAGCGGGTCGCTAGTTCCTTATAATATCACTCTCTTATCCGTCTTGTCCTTACGGAGTTACTTGAACTTTTAAAAAAAATATCTAGTTAAAATAATTAATTTATTTTTTTACGTAAAAATGTGTACAGTGCTATGGGTATTCCTACAAAATTTTTAAGTAAACAAAAATAATAATTAATTAATTTGTGACTTTCAAATTTTAAGAAAACGTTTACCGCGCAATCAATTTTTTTTTTATTCCGAGCTATATATTATCGCTAATAGCGAATTCTGGATTGCTAAGATGATTATGGACTTAGAAGGCTTACTTCCAAAACTTCGAATTCATTATAATACCTATGTCTAAATAAATAGGTCAAAATAAAAACCATACATTTTTGATTCACTACTTTTTCTTAATCACCCATTATTTTTAAATTGATTCCAAGTACATTCTTTTTGTCCTCTATTCTTTTATGACTGAGCTGATTACATCATTTTTACATAAAGTTACTTGTAGTAAAAATGATGATATCAGCTCATCTTTGAAGGCTCACTCCAAGAAAGTATTGTATTTTTTCCGGTAATATGTTTTGCAGGTAAAATTTGTGACGTTACGATCGTGGCTGTCGTATTTCTATTCTTGTAATCAACGTACAAATAATCGTTACATTTTTGCAAAACTAAAACATTTGCAACTATTTTAATGCAAAATATATATGCTAAGTAGGTACCTATATGTACCATGTCAAATATATTTAATATTTTATAGCTACAACAATGACGACCCAGTTGGCACAATGGTCACCATGCCGGACTGACAAACACAGGGTTGCGGGTTCGATTCCCGCCACAGACAAGTATTTATGCTTAGATATTTGTCTGTGGTCTGGTTGTTTCTATGTATTATAAGTATATATTTACAAAAGAAAAGTTTAAAAGTAGTATATCCGTTGTCTAGCACCCATAACACAAGTCTAGTTACTTAGCTTGGGGCTAGATGGCGATGTGTGGAATGTCCTGTAATATTTATTATTATTATTTATCTGTTATACGTCCTGTATCACGGGGCTATGGAGCCCCGGACCTTTGGAAGGCGTGCGTGGAGCCGAAGCCAACACGTAGAGGCCCTTTACAATAACAAGTATAATAGCAAACAATGGGGTGGATTCTAAACCGGCGATTATCCCTGTCTACACTATAAAGTGCAACCAAGGACAACCTCCGGTTTGGATAAAACTATTGATAATCTACAGGACAAAACTACTTGAGCTATTGTGATGGGATGGTAGTGGACTAGATACTGGGGAACTATGGATACTATGGCACCTGCCGTAACAATGTCCAATAAACACGTAAAAATGGCAGGCGGAGACTCGCCAACTCTCAGACTGGGCCACCCTAATTAGCCGATTAAATTACAGCAAGGGGGCAACAGGAATGTAAGTGGCTTGAAGGATGGAGAGGCCTCACTGGATTTTAAGTCATCGCTGGTAGTCCGAGCGAGCGGGCCAACTCATTTAGTTATAAAGAGGTTGTTTTTTGGTGCATTTTATAGTGTAGCCTGGGATAATCACCGGTTTGGTGTCCATATCATACTTTGCTATTAAACGTTGATTGTAAAGGGCCTCTACGTGTTGGCTTCGGCTCCCAACCGCCTTTCGAAGGTCCGGGGCTCCATAGCCCCGTGATATTGGGACACTTAGTTAATAGAAAATAATAGGTATAGATTTAAATAAATCATATAAATAAGTGATCAATATATAGTAATATTAAACTTGTCTTATGTCAAGACTGAGGTCTACAACTTTAAACGGAAACGGATCTTAGCAAAAAAATAAGTAGATGACATTGAATTTGTCACGTTACTGACATAAGTGTCATGAAGGTTAGAACATGATCGATTGAGCATGATGATCGATATCATAATCATTGATCAATCGTGATCATTTGATATAATGCAAGTACGCTAGGAGTTTTTGACAGGGACGAGCCAACAGCTCTGTCAAGCTGCAGTTTTATTTAGGGTTATTTCAGTTTTGTCAAATTTTGCTTTCGTCAGATTTTTTCTTTTGACAGTTTGGATATGTCAATTTGTTATCTGAAAACTATACGTACAAAATAAAAAATAAAGATATGCACAATGTACATATCGATGTATGAAAGCGTAAATGGCGTTACTCGAAATATCCAACTTAATAATAATCAAAAAACGATTTGTTTCCCATTGGTCCATTGCTCGACCAATGTTTTAAGTCGAGTTTAATTGTATTAATTATGGTGGAATAATATCCAATTTAGTTCCGTTAAAGCGCACACGTATAATTAAAGTAAAAATCAATGTAGAACATGGTTTTTTCTCCAATATAAAGTAAACTAAAGTAAATAAATATAACAGGACATTCCACACATCGCCATCCAGTCTCATACTAAGTAACTAGACTTGTTATATGGGTGCTAGACAACGGATATACTACATAAATACTTTTCTATTGTAAATTTACTTATAATACATAGAAACAACCAGACCACAGACAAATATCTAAGCATAAATACATGTCTGAGGCGGGAATCGGACCCGCAACCCTGTGTTTGGCAGTCCGGCATGGTGACCACTGTGCCAACTGGGTCGTCGATTGTAAGTATTGCTTTCCTAAGTTCTGCTTTGCTGGCCCTTATTGACTTGACGACCTATGATAAAGTAGTCATAGGTCGTCAAGTCAGTCGCATACATTGAGCCCAATTTCTAAAAATCGGGCTATAATTATATGCAAAATACTTAATAGTGGCATATTAATGACCTTTATCTTATCTTTATTGTCCGCCAGACAAATCGATCCACCCTTTCCAAATGTTTTTAAAGATGTCTTAAGTATTCCATAACATGACTTGTACCTATATTATTTTTTTAGGTTCCGTACCTTAAGAGGAAAGGGTACCGGGGGATCTTTTCATACAAATTATTACAAACGTAGTCGACTGTTTTCTCCCTGGATAATGACACTAGAGCAAATATTTTTGGTGCATAAAACTTATCACTGCCATGACCATGCCCCTATTTTTTGCTATATTTTATTTTATTATTTTTTTAATCTTAATTTCTATGATAATTAGAAAATGAAAAAAAAACAAAACATAGGGGCATAGTCATGGCAGTTATAGGTTTTATGGCACAAAAATATTTGCTCTAGTGTCATTATCCAGGGAGGAAACAGTCGACTACGTTTATATGGAGAGCGCGCAGGTACCCTTTCACCTTAAGAGAAAAAAACGGGACCCGTAATTGTCTCTTTATTGCTGCCAGAACACCAAAAAAATTCATTTTGTGCGAATGACTGCAACCGTTCGGGAAAATGTAAATCTGTAGGTATCTATTGATTGATAAGAAATCTAATACACTGAATATAAATAAATAAATAAATAAATAAATATTTCAGGACATATTACACATCGCCATCCAGCCCCAAGCTAAGCAACTTAATGCTTGTGTTATGGGTGCCAGATAACGGATAAACTACTTATATATATTTTTTTTTTTTTTGTAAATATATACATATTATACATATAGGAAACACCCAGAACCAGAAACAAGAATTTATGGTCAGCATAAATACTTGTTCCCGGCGGGAATCGAACCCGCAACCTTCTGCGTCGCAGTCGGGTGTTCGCCCGACGCGCCACAGAGGTCGTCGTAGAAATAGAAACAAAAAAATCATGGTCATGGCAGTTATAAATTTCATGCAACAAAAATATTTGCTCTAGTGTCATTATCCAGGGAGAGAACAGTCGACTACGTTTGTATGGAGAGAGCGCCCGGTACCCTTTTCTCTTAAGTGTTATTAAATTAATTGGTTATTGATTGTATTACTCTTTCAAGTATTTATTACTATGTAGTTTATTACGTAATTAATTACGAACACATGCCTACGACATAGAAGGTTCCGGGTTCAATTCCCACCTCGAACAGATATTTATGTATAGATATTTGTTTCTTTAAGTATATTATGTTCACAAAAGAAAATTAGATTAATAATATTATTTTCATTGTCTGGCTACAATAACACAAGCCTAACGGCTTAGCTTGAGGCTAGATGGCGCTGTGTGAAATGACCAATTATATTTTTTTACTTATTTTGCCAAAATATAACATTAATGTTATATTATTTTCATAATAAATAAAAAACTTTATAAATAGACGTAGGTAAAATAATAATTATTATTATTAAAAAAGAGTGGACAAAAAGTATTTAAACTTGAAAGAACATTAAAAAAAATGAGTCTTGGAGACTTAAGATTAAGCAGTATAATTTTATACTACTAGTTTTCATACAAAAATAATAAATAAATACCTACCTGATGGTAAAATTATCATATTCATTTAAAAATCGTGCATTGAAATACGTAAATAACTAATAAAATAATTAGCAACAACGTGTAATTTAGTGTTAATCACACGAATAAATCACGAAAATACCATAAAACAAACATCAATGACAACCAATTGATTTGATAATTAACAATCTCTATCGAATAAACAAGTCAACAAATAATTCCATATTTATTTTGTTAAATAAAAACCGCCCAGTGGGCTTTACCGTTAAAAAATACGGAGAAAATACAGATAAATTATTATTAAATACTTACTTAATATGGTATGGTAAACAACACAATTATTAAAAACAAATTCTAAAAAATTAAACGGTGTAAAGATACACGTCCGACGCGTACGAATTGCTATGGCTGACTGAAGGTTCTCAGCGATCAACAGATGGTTATGTAGCTGTGATTCGCGCTTGTGTCGTAAATTAATCGATACCGCGGTTCATACAATGTGGGTATTCGGGGAAAATACGTAACTTTTGCTTTGAAGTTTTTTTTGGAAAATTGTTGGAAAATGTGGAAAATAAAGTTGGGGAAATCTTGGTAACTCGTTTAGTAACGGAACGTTTAATAAATCCACTTTTATAAATTAACTTAAATTATGTGGAAAGATTTTAGTTCATTTTTTGTAAAAGCTCCGGAATTACCAAATCGATTTTGATGAAACTTGGTACATTGATTTATTAGGAGTAACATAGGTTATTTTTTATTCCGATATTCCCACGGGATCGGGGTTTACGTGGGACCGCGGGGCACTGCTAGTTATCAAATATATTAAAGAGGAAGAGTTTTTGTTAATTTTTTGTAAGGAATAGGCTCCAACACTACTGGACCGATTGTAATGAAACTTGGTATGAAGGTACATTGATTTATCAAAAGTAACATGGGCAATTTTTTATTCCATTATTCCCACGGAATCGGGATTTGCGTGGGAAAACCGTCGTCGGGGCTATAGGTACAGCGCTGTTAAAAGTTGTCTATCTCATATTAATAGAGTAGTTTTAAAGTTTACAAAAATTAAATGATTATACAAACTTTCACATAATTATGCACTAACAGGAAAATATTAAATTTACGAACTGTAGAATACAATATTTCATAAACATTTTGAACCGACATTATGCATTTTTCCATATCTTTTTCCTCAATTTCGGTGATTTATGCAAACATGCAATTATCAAGTTTCGTTATGGTTAAACAATAATTTATTATAAATTGAAAAGATAAATCAATTTTGTCCAAAATAAAACAGTAAATATATAGTATAACGTCCACAAAGTACTACATTTCTGAAGCAATACCTTCCCAAAAAAAAAACTTTTGTACATTTTTTCCCGAGTCTTAATATTTTATTTTTATTTTCTTACCTCGATGTTTCGACTTTGTTGCAATAGTCATGGTCATGAGGAGACTCGAGCAGTGTGTGAGCGTTGTCATCTCATGTTGATAGTTGATATAGGTCGAGTACCGACACTCGATTTTATAAAAATTAAAAAATGCGCGAAAAAGACGCGGGAAAATAATTACTATGAATAATAAACCGTGTGAGTTAAAAAGTTTTAAAATATTGGTTTTTCTTAATCAATTAATCACACAATACTTTATGGATTTTTTTCATAGAGTTAAAATACCTTCTAACTACAATAGACAGGACATCAGATTGTTTGTTTAGATGCACAGAAGTAGCCCTCAACGGCTTGCTGGTATAATTAGCAGTAACCGTAGCAGTAATTAGCAGTATTTACAATAGATATTTTTATTTGTGAAATTTAATAAACCTAAATATTAGCAAAAAGGAAAAGAAAGAAATAGACATTGTATATGAGTTGTTTGTGATAAAAACAGAGAGAAGATAAACACTTAATTGCATCGTAAAATAAATCATAACAAAAATAAATACATTTAATATACAAACTAAAGCAGGAAACTTAAATGCTAACTAATATTATAAATACGAAAGTTTGTTTGTTTGATTCCGTGGGAATATCAGGATAAAAATAAGTCTATGTTATTCACAACTAGCGACCCGTCCCGGCTTCACACGCCTATATTATGCATGTATTATACATATAAACCTTCCTCTTGAATCACTCTATCTATTAAAAAAAGCCGCATCAGCGTAGTTTTAAAGATTTAAGCATACATAGGGATATAGGGACAGAGAAAGCAACTTTGTTTTATACTATTTAGTGAAGTGATGTATGAATTATATCTTTGAACCAAATTTTATCAAAATCGGTCCTGTAGTTTCGGATTCTATTCGTTACAAACACAAAAACAAACCAAAAAAATATTAAAAAAAGTAGTAGAACAAAAATGTAAGGTTTAAAAAAATACAACTAAACTAAATATAAATTAGAAGGAGAAGAATTCAAAATAATTTTAACTCTATGTTTCCTAAAATAAACACAAATGATTCACTATACTAAGGATTTTTCGTCACAATTCAAATAGCCGTGTTTTTACCTTAACACAGTAAATAAAAGGTAAAACCCGATGCATTTAGAAGTAAGAAATCTTAAAAGGTAAACGTACTAAATGTATTTACGTCAGAAACTTGTTTTGTATTCCGATAATGTCTGTTGCTAGGGGATTCCACGTGTTTTCCTTGTTAATATTAAACTAAAATATTAACAAAGATTTATTTTGTTAGTTTTAAGAAGAATATTAAATTTGTGAAGTGTCTTACGTAGAAAAGATTACTAAGTTTAAGAAAACTAGGTTTCTTAGAGAGAAACATATCGCAAACTTTTTTTTTTACATTTTTTTTTCTCCCTTTAAGGTGAAAGGGTACCTGCGCGCTCTCCATACAAACGTAGTCGACTGTTTCCTCCCTGGATAATGACACTAGCACAAATATTATTGTGCCACAAAATCTATAACTGCCATGACTATGCCCCTATGTTTTGGTTTTTTTTATTTTCTAATTATCATAGAATTTAAAATTAAAACAATAAAAAAATTAAAAAAAACAAAAAATAGGGGCATGGTCATGGCAATTATTAGTTTTATGCACTAAAAATATTTGCTCTAGTGTCATTATCCAGGGAGAAAACAGTCGACTACGTTTGTAATAGTTTGTATGGAAAGAGCCTCCGGTACCCTTTCCTCTTAAGTTTGTTCGATTTCGGTGTTTCTTTTCTTATGTGTAATTCATTTTAAAATCTGAGTTTAAAATATAAACATCGAAATTTACACAGAAAACCGAAAATCACACCGATTACAAAAAAAATACTACTTAAACTTTTTACTTATAAGTAATTTATCACTTTACACAAAGTCGCTTCCGCTGTCTGTCTGTCCCTATGTATTCTTTAATCTTTAAAACTACGCAACGAACTTAAATGCGGTTTTTTTTAAGATAGAGTGATTCAAGAGGAAGGTTTAATAGGTACATGCATAATATAGTAGAGGTACATTGATAATTTTTGAGGTATCTAATGTGATGTCGTAAATAAACACATTTTTTTGCGCTTATATTGCAAACGCAGGCTGAACCCTACTATAGATAGATCAAAATAATGTACTGCAGAATTGTACACCTTAAAAAGGTCTACAAAAAATCCGGATGGTATATGTCTATCTCTTATGGATAACCCACAATAACCATTTTTTATAACTAAACCATTTGACCCAATGGTCATCATGCCAGACTGCCATACATAGGGTTGCCGTTTCGAGTCCCGCCTCAGACATGTATTTTTGGTTAGATATTTGTCTATGGTCGGTTTGTTTCTATGTATTGTATGTATATATTTACAAAAGTAAAGTATATAAGTAGTATATCCGTTGTCTAGCACCCATAACGTAAGTCTTGGGGCTAGATGGCGATGTGTGGAATGTCCTGCAGTATTTATTTATTATTATATTATTTAAAGGAACCATTTTGTTTAGAGAAGGAGGGGGTTATTTGCAAAAACGAAATAACAGATGAGACGACATAAAAAACTAACTTTTTCATCACTACATAGTATAAAACAAAGTCGCTTTCTCTGTCCCTATTTCCCTTTGACCGCTTAGATCTTTAAAACTACGCAACGGATTTTGATGCGGTTTTTTTTTAATAGATAGAGTGATTCAAGAGGAAGGTTTATATGTATAACACATGCATAATATAGCCGTGCGAAGCCGGGGCGGGTCGCTAGTTAAGTATATTAGGATATTATTGTTTTTGCAAATACCTACAGTCATTTTTTATGGCCTAATCCTTCTTCAAAATCAGAGATAGTATAAATTACAAATCAAACTATTTTTCTACGACGTCCTTATTCGAAATCCTTAAATAAAAGTTCTATATGGCCAGTAACTTTATACTAAAGTCATACTTATGAGTCCCTACAGACTACAAACTTTCTATAAACCGTTTTTTTACCTTTTCTTAAAAATAATTCGAAGGGAAAATTATGTTCTAAACTAACAAAAACCTAAAGGGCCATTTGTAACTTGAGGTATTTGGTAGTATGTACGGTCGGCTGCATAATTGCAGACCCACCGTAGAGCTCCAAAACGGCTGTTATAAGAATGTTTTCACGAGCAAGATTCTAGACACCTGCTTTAGATGAAGTTTAAAGTCTTCTAACTCATCAATTAATCAAACAAAAATTATTAGAATGCAAACATTCCAATAATAGTAATTTTCGAACTCTACCGAGGGCTGCAATTATGCAGCCGACTGTACCTCCAAAGGGAAGATTTTCCACCGGGCAGGTGCTATAACCGGTAGGCCGCCCACCAACGACGTTTCGTTGGAACTTGTATATGTGCTTATTTTCAGAAATACTTCGCTTGCGCGATCTAGGATCTACGATCGGCTTAGTGGCGCCATCTGTTGGTGGCGATATAAAGTGTTGCCACAATAACTTAAACAAAATCTCTGACTTCTTTTCTTTCTTCTCAAATAGTTTAAAAACTTTCTCACTATTTAAACTTACCCTGGATTCCCACAATATTTCAAAACCAAATTGCCCAAATCGGTTTAGCCGTTCTCAATATTTAGCGAGACTTAAGAAACAGAAAAAAACATTTTTATTTTGGTTTTTGCTTGAAATACAGGAATTCCTAATTTCAGGCATACCTTACTATGTGTAATTTATGTAGTACTATAGTTTTATGTCAAATGAATTTTAAATGAATATTCATTTTTAAGGTACCGGCAAGTAACAAGGGCCACCTGCCATCTAATTAAAAACTAAAACTACTATTTTGTAAAAATTGAGAAAACTTTATAAGGTAAATATTTGCTTTGTTGTCAATCTGAAAAACAATTCATTTGTTTTTTTTTGTTTTTTTGTCACTAATATCATGCTTTTTAAACTCACACGATTTGTATTCATAGTAATCTCCTCGCGGCCATGACTATTGTAACATAGTCGAAACGTCGAGGTAAGAGAAACAAAAACTTAAAAGGAAAGAGTAGGTACCGGGGGCTCTCTCCATACAAACGTAGTCGACTTTTTTCTCCCTGGAAAATGACACTATAGAGCAAATATTTTTGGTGCATAAAACTTATAACTGCCGTGCCATATTTTTTTTATTTTTTTTTATGATAATTAGAAAATTAAAAATAAAACATAAAATAGGGGCATAGTCATGGCAGTTAAAGGTTTTATGGCACAAAATATTTGTGCTTGTGTCATTATCCAGGGAGGAAACGGCTACGTTTGTATGGAGAAAGCGCATGCACCCTTTCACCTTAAGATCCGGGAATAAAATTACTAGTACCAATATCAAGGTTTTAAAAACCTTTTAGTGGCCCTTATAACCTGCAAATACTTTATATTTGTGTTTGTAAACTTAAATCACTACATAGTATAAAATAAAGTCACTTTTCGCCGTCCCTATGTCCCTATATTTCCTTTTGTATGCTTAAATCTTTAAAACTACGCAACGGATTTTGATGCGGTTTTTTTTAATGGATAGAGTGATTCAAGAGGAAGGTTTATATGTATAATACATGCATAATATAGCCGTGCGAAGCCGGAGCGGGTCGCTAGTATTCAATAAACAATCGGCCGACAGAAGTTTTTCGTCTGCGAAAGCTCTAAAGTCTAAGTAAAGAGGTACTCTAGTTAAAGTACCTACTTTTCTAAAGCCTCTCAGAGTATTAAGAGAAAAGTCCATTGCTGTGAACTGACCTATATTCTGGTAAATAGAGCAAGGTACCTGCGGGTTATAAGGGCAACCTGCAACCTCATTTTTTTTTCGTAAAAATAGGTAAAAATACTTAAAAAGAGGTAATTATTAAATATTTGCGTCAATCTGAAAAAAAATACCAATTTTTTTGTTTTTTTCTTGTTATTTTATCACTAATATTATTATTATTTTATTACATTAATTAATCTTTAAAATATACAATGTGTTTTGATTAGGGTAGGATAAGGAAAAGCGTTGTTCTTAACGTCTAGGCGAACAACTTTTGATTAATTATTATATACTAGCGACCCGCTCCGGTTTCGCACGGCTATATTATGCATGTATTATACATATAAACCTTCCCCATGAATCACTCTATCTATTAAAAAAAACCGCATCAAAATCTGTTGCGTAGTTTTAAAGATCTAAGCATACAAAGGGACATAGGGACATAGGGATATAGGGACGGCGAAAAGTGACTTTATTATAAACTACGTAGTGATAGTGATATATACTTTATACAGGGCAAAGGCCTCTCTACTCCCCTTCTACTGATCGCGATCATGTGCGACAGATTGCCAATCTGTTTGAATAATGTTCAAAAAAAAAAGTATTTGTAAATCAACATTCAAAAATAAAAACCATCATGTTTAAATAGTAACAAAGGGGTATGAAACTTTGAAATACAGCGATCCAACTCTAGAAGAAAAGTTCGTAATTTTTTTTTTAAACCCGTTAATATTTCGAAGAATAACAAATCTTGGAATTTGTTCCGGTAGCCCTTGAAAATATCGCCGAGTAATAGTTTTATTTTATTTAAAACTATAGCAGCGCTCCACGGTTTCATCCGCGTAACTCCTGATCCCGTGGGAATATCGGGATAAAAAAAAACAGCGCACTCCGGGAGTGCAGGCAGAAGTGAAAACAATAAACTTGTTATTTCTCATAGAATATTTCTTGAAACGATCTGCTACTGCCATCTATTAGCACTCACTTAAACAAATATAGTTTATTTTTTATTCGCTAGATGGCAGTAAAAAATTTAAATCAGCGCCATCTACATTCGAATAGCGGTCTTTCTAGAAACTAAGTTTCTCAATTTGTGTAATAGATGGCAGTATAAGTTAAACAAAAAGACTAACACAAATAAAATCTCATCTGTCGCGTCAAATCTCATCTGTCGCGTCAAAATCTGTCGCGAGAACGGCTGAAAATGCTCACCCATAAAAGTGCCCAACGCGCCATAAGAAGTTTTCACTTCAAAAGTAACCTATGTTAATCCCATTAGAAGATACCTCACACCAATGTTAATTAATGATCTGCCTCCTGATCTCACTGCTACTGTAAAACGTAAAACACATCTGAATAGAGTCCTCAAAGGGCACTATATGTCACTATGTCCATAATTATGTCATTTACTTACAATTGGTTGCCTCTAAATACTAAGTATATGTAATAATATTAATATTTTCCTAGATAGAAACTACTTACTACTATAATTATATACAGGGTTATTGGAAATTAATTGACACGGCGTTAAGGGCTTCTTCTGTGCACCTTTTGTTCTACGACTTTTGGAAATTCATTATAAATATATTCCATACAAAAATAAAAAATTAAATCCAACAGTTCAAATAATACTCAACTCTACGTCTTCGTCACAGAATCAATCATAGTAGGTATGGTACAACCCGATCGGGTCGCACGCAGTGCGCCCCGTGCCGATCGCGCGCGCGCACTTGCCGCATAGACATAGAAAATTACCAGACAGTACGAGAAACACTTAAATATTTTTTTTGGGATATGTATTAAGTTTCGACAAAAGTCGTAGAACAAAAGTTGTTTGTTAAGGTGCACAGAAGAAGCCCTTAACGCCGTGTCAATTAATTTCCAATAACCCTGTATATTATGTTAAGATTATAATATAAGAAGCGCTTTTATCTTAAGGGAAAAGCGGGAACTACTGCCGACAAACTGCTTTGCAGTTTGGCAGAGAGTTTTGTTTTAATAGTTTTAGTGCTTTTTTAAATAAATAAATAAAAAATAAAAAAATAAACCACTGTATCCCCATACCAAGTTTCATCAAAATCGGTCTAGTAGTTTCGAAACCTCTTCGTCACAAACAGAAAACAAAAAAATATTTTATCTTTATAGTATAAATATCCCCTTTTAGATTACATTACCCTAGACGGAACACATTGTATAGCTCCAATTCAGTTGTATGTTGTGGTTTTGGTAAACCAACACTATGATATTACATTTTGTAATTTAATATAATTGAACCATTTTTATTTTAGGTGTTTCACAAACTTTTATAGGTTATAATTTGCATTTAAATAAGTAAATAAGTATTTTTTGCGTTATCTGGCCACCATAACACAAGCCTAATTGCTAAGCTTGGGGCTAGATGGCGGTGTATACAATGTCCTACATTTCTTTTACGATAAATATTACAATATATTATTCGGATTTTTTATAAAATAAACTCTCCCATGGCTAGATTTTGGTCTAGAGCATTAACAGTGAAAAACTCTAGGGGTTCCGTCAGGGGATCCGTTGAGAGTGAATAATTTGTTTTGTGTTGATAAAAATATGCTGGCCTTAATAAATAGACCTACTAAAATATTATAAACACAAATAAATGCAATATAAATGATAATTAAATATTTTAAATTGCTACCAAAAATGTAGTTTGACCTTTTAATTTTGAAGGTCCATTTCATATTTATTAATTTTTTGCAAAATCAATTTTTTTATAACCGACTTCAAAAAATGAGAAGTTCTCAATTCGTCGCGCGCTGTAATAAAGGCCATCTGCACTAAATATTTCTTATATAAACGTAAAGGAAAATTATTACGGGTTATTAGATAAATATTTGCTTTTATTGACAATCAGAAAAATAATTAATTTGGTTATTGGAACGAAGTTCCTTATCGCGCGTTGCGAAAGGGGGCTATACGGAAAAAATTAAGACCAAAAGTTGTAACGACACTTTTTGCATAGAAAGCAAGCCAGTTATTTTCGTTTCGTCTTCCTATTTCGCAGTGAACAGTGTGGTGTCACGACGATTTTTACAAAAAAAAAAATTACAATTCCTTCACTAATTAATCGAAAGGATTCCATTCGGGTGTCCCTTGACACCACTCAAGTTTTTTTTCTTGTTATTTGGCACTATACCAAGGATTAAAAAAAAGCCTTTAGTGACCCTTACTCGCAAGTACGGTCGGCTGCATAATTGCAGACCCACCGTAGAGCTCCAAAACGGCTGTTATTAGAATGTTTTAAACACAAGCAAAATTCTAGACACCTGCTTTAGTTGAAGTTTAAAGTCAATTAATCAAACAAAAAATATTAGAATGAAAACATACCAATTTAATATAATTTTAATTTTTGTTAATTTTTTAATTTAATTTTTTTTATTTTTGTAATTTTCGAACTCTACCGAGGGCTGCAATAATGCAGCCGACTGTACCTTATATATATTTTTTATTTTTATAGTAAAAAAAACAACCTAAAATTTTTTATACCTTTGCAAAAAATATCTAATTTTTGGCTCTTAAAGCAATCTCGTATGACAAGATACAGTGGGCATAGAGCTTTATAGTGCTAATTATTATGCCCTTGATAAAGTCAAAACATTAATGACATGACAGTTTTAAACAGTTATTAATTAACAGAGAGTTTGAATTTTAATAGACATGACATTTAGGGACTACTAAAAGGTTTTTTTTAATTTTTTTATATTTTATAAATAACTAGCGACCCGCCCCGGCTTCGCACGGCTGTATTATGCATGTATTATATCTGAAAACCTTCCTCGTTAATCACTCTATCTATTAAAAAAACCGCATCAAAATCCGTTGCGTAGTTTTAAAGATCTAAGCATACAAAGGGACATAGGGACGGCGAAAAGTGACTTCATTTTATACTATGTAGTGCTAAATACCCTTGTTTTGAGATATTTTCAAGATGTGTTATCACCATTATTATGGAAGTTTTTTAATTTGTTAGTAATTCAGTCATTTCATTAATTTCTTTTATTTTTGTTCTAAAAAAATGGTTGTCTGTAAAGTCGGTTTACGGACGATAATTTTACGTGATGACGTCATAAGAAAACGATGAAAAATTTAAATTTACTAATGTTTTTTTCTTTATATTTTTTTATCCTTTATATAAGTCAGTATTCGTCACTCGTTACCATAACACAAGTCCAGATGAGCGATATTATTATTAAACAATACCATAGCAACGATAATACGTGGCTATGGATATCTTGTCAATAACATGACGCGTTCCCGGAACAGGATGCGTCATGTTTTTTGGATCGGGACACTTTTTTGTGAATGAAGGTGTTCCATCAATTTATTAGACGTTATCACGTCATAAGTTTTTTTGTAATGTCCTGAGGCAAGGCAATTGTTCTAAATAAAAAAAAAACTGGTTGCCTGTAAAGTCGGTATACGGGCGAAAGTTTTACGTGACAACAACTGTGCTCGAGTGGAAGGGACGCGTGCCTTTCACTTTTTATGTCTGTCTCTCTCGCTCTTAGGCGGGCTAACCATGCCCGCGTGCCTCTCACTCGCTCTCATTGTGAGCGCATAACGTCAGCGGAGCGTAACGCAGTTTCTTGAAGTGTCACCCGGCAAACCAATTTATAAAACGTTGTCACGTCAAAATCCTTTTTTACCATTTATTATTTTTGGTAATGACCGGGGGGTCCAAAAGTACCTTAGAGTTATTACAGGCTTTTTATTCACACTCTTTGTAAGTACATATATTAAAAGTCTTTGTTAATAACTTAACTACAATCTAATTGTTATTTAACGACATAAACATTACTCATGCATATTTTAATGACAAATTCGAGATGCGTTTTGAAAATGGAGGGGCTTCCCATTTAAATAATTTTATATCATACAACTTTATGAGGAATTGAAAACGGCTTAGGGATAATCCATAGATGGAACGTTTTGTTGTACACTAGTTTTTATCTGTGACTTCGTTCGTTTATGGGTTGAATTTTCCAAAATCTTTTCTAAGTGGATTTCCGTCGTAATAGCTTTCTGTAATTAGGATTATTTTCACTTTTTGGACCATCAATTACATTTTTCAACACGATGCCCTAGTTCTATAGCCGAATGAAACTTTCAGGGTTTATTCTTCGTGAAAGCCAGTAGTTTTAAAGATAGGTTGCAGAAAATAATAATTTGAGATAATTTTTTTTTTTTTTGATAATTTGTTATTTGTGTTGTATTTGTGATTTGTTTTATAGATAATTTAAAATTTTGAAATTGAAAATAAAATTACTTTAATGGTTTTATTTTGAGTTTTGTAAATCTCTCTGATTGGTGTAGGGGTACAAAAGGTCGACTATTGAACTTGTTTCACAAAAAAAGACAGAATCGCGTACCTGAAAGTTTGGCTGTAATTGCGAAGTTCAGGTTGAAATCTAATTTCACTAAAGTAATTTCTACTGCAAGTACTTAAACTGCAGAACATACATCGGGGTTCAATCGATAGGTACTGAGGTCCCCCACCCCCCAGCAACCGATGATCGATGATCTACCCCCCTTGTTACACCGTGTATATTACTAGCTGCACCCCGTGGTTTCACTCGCATAAGTCCCGATCCCGTGAGAATATCAAAATGAAAAGTAGCCTAATAAACTTTTTAAACTCACACGATTTGTATTCATAGTAATTATTTTCCCGGGTCTTAATCGCGTATTTTTTGTTTTTTATTTCTCTTACCTCGACGTTTCGACTATGTTACAATAGTCATGGTCGCGAGGAGACTGGAGCAGCGGCGAGCGTTGTCCTCTCATGTTGATAGTTGAGGGTAGTAACCGAGGGTAGGTCGAGTACCGACACTCGATTTTATAAACAGTTTTGTCAACAGTCATAAGGGCCGCGGCACACTACACTCACTCAATACGCGATTAAGACCCGGGAAAATAATTACTATGAAAAGTAGCCTTCCTCGACAAACAGACTATCCAACACAAAATATTTTTTCAATTCGAACCAGTATTTCCTGAGATTAGCGCGTTCAAACAAACAAACAAACTCTTCAGCTTTATAATAATATTATAAGTATAGATAAATAACTTGTGTTAATTATAAATGACTTGTTATTATTAATTGCAACAGTGTTACGTGCAAGTGCCAGGTTATCACTATATTGGGTCAAAGACATCAATTTTTTTCAATACAACTGTTAACACGCAATGCAATTAATCTGATATTATATTACTGATATTATAAAGAGAAAATTCTATGAACTTACTGTAGATATTTTGATGAAACTTGATGTGGGGATACATCGGTTCAGTGGGAGTAAAATTGGCTACTTTTCATCCCGATATTTTTTAATCTTGCAACTTTTATTTAATTTAAAAGAGCTTAAAAATATTTATTTCTTTTTATGTTAATGCGTCTTTTATCAATTTTTATTTTACACATTTATAATAAAGATCTTTTTAAATTTAATACTTTATCACATTTCTTGTTTATTTTGTTAAATTTTTAATCAGCTTAGTCCTTATTAATTCTTTAGAAATTGGAAGCAGCAGGTCCATAATAGTAGTACCTACTTTTGAAAACAAATGGATCCGAAAATACTAATTGGATTTTTATTTTGTGCGTGATTAACCGACTTTAAATAAGAAAGAGATCATCCATTTGTTGCGTTTCGATTCGTTGAAAAAAAAAAAACAAATATTTTTTTAAATCAAAATGTTTTATTTATTTATTTGTATTAAATAGCAACGCAATGATTGAAACGCGATTTTAATTTGTTTCTTTTGAAAATTTTATTGAAAATCGGATTTGTTTCTTTTGAAAATATTGACTCTACTTTGGATTAGCGTTGTTCAATTTCTGTCTTTTGACCAGCCGCCCAATTGCCGTATTCTTATGCAGCGCGTCTTGACTGCGTTTGCGTCATAACCATAGATTTCGTATTGCTAAGACGCACTCGTCACGCACACGTTACGCACTCGTCACGCACTCGTCACGCACACGTTACGCAAACCTAAACCACATGAGTAACTGCGTGACGAGTGCGTCTTAGCAATACGAAATCTATATGGTTATGACGCAAACGCAGTCAAGACGCGCTGCATAAGAATACGGCAATTGGGCGGCTGAGCTTTTGACATCAATTTCCATATCAAATTTTCAAGATAGCGCCCAATCGCAACCATCTCGATTTGTATCACCATGCAAATCGCATGTCGATGTGAGTGGTTTCTCATATAAAATCACGCACAAACAAGTTTGAAATCCAATTCGAATACGATTCATCGAAAGTTACCGTAAGACTCCCAGGTAATTGGATACGTCACGTGATTGACGTAGGGTACTTGGAATACGTCACGTTTCGGAAGCTGTACGAGGTTTGCCCTTTAAAATAATAAACATTATTGGCTGAAGTTTCCTTCTTGAGTTCTATGTAGTTACGTTATTGCTATGATTTTAAGTAGGTAAATAAATATACAAGTAAATACATTTCCGAATGACGGTTTTGTTGAAAAAACAGTTTCAATTGAGAGACATGAAAGCAGGGTAGGTACAGTCGGCTGCATAATTGCAGCCCTCGGTACAGTTCTAAAATTACTATTATTGGAATGTTTGCATTCTAATCTAGACTCTTGCTCGTGTTGAAAACATTCTTATAACAGCCGTTTTGGAGCTCTACGGTGGGTCTGCAATTATGCAGCCGACCGTACCTAGAAACAGCTAGATGATACATAAGCAGAATAATAAATATTGGAGGACATTCCAAACATCGCCATCTAGCCCCAAGCTAAGTAAATTTACTTGTGTTATGGGTGCTAGACAACGGATATACTACTAGACAGGCTAGACAGGCGAGAATCGAACCCGCAACCCTGTGTTTGGCAGTCCGGCATGGTGACTATTGTGCCAACTGGGTTCGTCCCTGTTTAGCAAAGATGATTCTCTGCTGTCAGTGGAGTTGACACTCAGCAAGACAATATAAAAACAGAATGAGCAAGTAACAAACTGTCTACAATTGGAAATACTCCTTATAATTACAATGAATAGGCGCAAAGTAAATATAAGTTTAATGGTAAATACATTTAATTACATTCTTACTGAAATAATAATTCATTTAATTTATATTTTTATTTTATTTTATTTAAAATCAAAATCCGCTACTAAACGACGAGTAGTCGACAATTTATATTTTTTTTTATGATCGGTCAGTGTTTGACCACTATCACACCTGCTTGGTAGGTGAAGATGCGGTCTAAGATGTAGCACGTTTTTCTTAGAGATACCTTTTCACTTGGTATTTTAAGACCTCCAAATTGTACACCTCAAGAAAGATAGGCTGAATTATTCCGAAAAAGCCCAAAATACCTACAAATCCATAGTTCTCTAAACTTTTGAAGTTCATACAAGTATGTCTAACCGTCCCGGGAAGTATCACTATCAATGATCACTACATAGTATAAAACAAAGTCGCTTTCTCTGTCCCTATATCCCTTTGTATGCTTAAATCTTTAAAACTACGCAACGGATTTTGATGCGGTTTTTTTAATAGATAGAGTGATTCAAGCGGAAGGTTTATATGTATAATAGATGCATAATATAGCCGTGCGAAGCCGGAGCGGGTCGCTAGTTTAGCTATAAAAATTAAATTAGAAATATTTTCATACATCGTTTCCAATGTGTCCCACGGTGGTTCTAGTACGGTCAGCAAGACAAGTTTTATACAAGTAAATTATTGATAAACGCAGGCAACTAATTTCATTCCCTTGCTGACATCTTTAATCGCTTAGAGTTATACATTTAAATTATACGTTTTTTTTTAAAATAATAAAACATGTAAGCCTAGAACATATTCAAGCGATTGACATCAATAATATAATATTTTGTTGCAATAAGGGATGAAAACAGGTATTAAATGCCCGGTTTCAATATTTTACACGCATCATTTATTTAATCTACAGTCATAGGTTGGTTTAATGGTTTATTTATCCTTAAAATGTCATTTGTTCTGATTTACCAATGTCACATTTCAACAAAAGTTTATTTAAAACTAGCGACCCGTCCCGGCTTCGCACGGCTATATTATGCATGTATTATACATATAAACCTTCTTCTTGAATCACTCTATCTATTAAAAAAAACCGCATCAAATTCCGTTGCGTAGTTTTAAAGATCTAAGCGTACAGAGGGAAATAGGGACGGCGAAAAGTGACTTTATTTTATACTAGCGACCCGCTCCAGCTTCGCACGGCTATATTATGCATGTATTATACATATAAACCTTCCTCTTGAATCACTCTATCTATTAAAAAAAACCGCATCAAAATCCGTTGCGTAGTTTTAAAGATCTAAGCGGTCAAAGGGAAATAGGGACAGAAAAAGCGACTTTGTTTTATACTATGTAGTGATAGTGATGGCAAAACATCGAACAAAAAATTACTTGGTTGCAAGGAGGTTAGGTTTTTAAAGTTCCTATATGTGTAATGGCTTGGTAATGGCGTCAGATGCTGATGAAGAAAATGAAAAACACATCATTAAAAAATGTTTATAACTTTGTTCCGCATTTAGTTCACGAAATATGTACTATCAATTTTATTGTAATCAAGAAAAAACGGAGAGTTTTAACACATTTTTTCTTTTTGTGTATATTATGCTCAATTATTGCCATGCCATCATTCTTTAGTATAATCGTAGTTTGTCGATTGTAAAGGGACTTAATTGATTTTCTCAATCTAAATCCTTAATTAGACGATATACCGAATTTTATCACAGAAGTACCTATATAGAGTCACGCTATGCCAATTAAAAACAATAATTTTGATTTTATAACCTATACTTCGACCTCAATATTTATTACAAGATCGCAATGATTAACTTAGAAGGCTAGCCATTTAAATACAATAATAATCTACTTATATAATGTCGGCCTTGTGTCCCTCTGTTGGGGATAGCATCTCATCAAATAGGCTTTTTAAACTGGTCACTAAAACAGACCTTTGCGCCCTTGTTTATCAAAATTTACAAGTTTTATTCACAAGAAACCAGAAATGAATGCCGCCATTTTATTTTTCTTTTTAGAAACCAAAAATGACGCCGCCAATTTTTTTTTTAATAGATGCCAGTCATTTGTTGAAAACTTGAAGGCGGAATGGGATTTTCTATTATTTTTTATGGTATTTCTACAATTTGTAAAATGCAATAATTGTTAAGTTATTTATAATAGGGCAACTATTAAAAAAATACTTTATGCTTTTATTCGTAGCCTGTAATTTGCACGTCTAGTTTTGTTATTAGAAAGTTTGTATTAATATTATTGCAGGAAAAATGGTTGCCAAAAAAATATACCTAAGTCTTGTAAGTTTTGATAAACTTTGAGGCACACAAAACAAATAAAAACTAGAAACTAGCCAAAAATATACAAATGCAATAGTATATTTACTGTCGTTTCTACCTTTATATTTCATCTCCTCATTAAGTAGGGGAAATAACGCAAGGGAAGCAGTAGCAAAATGCTAACAAATAACTAAAACTTACCGTTATTTTCCGGCTTTTTCTTCACAATAACACCACCATTCTGCTCCATAGTCGTCGAGACACCATTTACTTCCTTCATTTTAAGTCAAAAACTGGCTATTTGCACAAATAGTACGAAGCCAGAAAAAATCACAGAGTTTAAAAAAACAAGTTCCCGCGTTTTTAAACGTCACTCTGACAGGACACTGAAAGCGATGGTAAACAGAGCGAGCACGAGTCAAGGTGACCGCGGTTTAAAAAAATATATGATTAAGTTAAAATTAATCTCTTTTATTTAACTATAGGTCCGTTCCACTTAGCAGTAACGATTGAAATGGTCGGAATTAGGTTCGACTCTTTATATTTATACATAACTCTTATATTTATACTAACTGCGTCCCGCGGTTTTTTAGTTAAACGTGTCCTATTTTCTTTACAACATACATTATTCTATCACGGTATAAAATTTCATCGTCTTTTATTTTCATTTCGATAGTCTTTGGTTTCCATTTCGATCGTCTTTTGATTTTTAACGATCGTCTTTTGTTTCGTTTTGAATTGCGTAGTTGGTATTTTGCGTAAGTGGTATTTTTAGAGTTAGACGTTTTGCGTAAAGGTGGAAGGCTTCCGAGCTGTAAGAGCGTGATACAAACATACAAACTTTACATTAATAATAGTATTTATATTAATTTATTTACTTTGTATTTTGTGGATATACATTCGTATCAATAAAGGGTTATAGAAAATAATAATTAGCACTCTTAGAGGGGTTTCTTACACACGTAAAATACTTTTCTGTTCAACGACTTTTCAAAGGTCAAGAAATCAAGGACTTTTAAGGAATTCTTTTATTTATTTTTTATTTCTAACAAAACATTATTGCTAGGTTAGTTGCTTACATACTTTCCAATGGTTCCATGATTTTAGATGGGGTGACTTGATTTAAGATGGGACTTATATATTTTATTTTTTAAACTATTTTTCCCCAATTAAAATAAAGCTAAATAAAATCTAGTACTTGCATAAAGTACAAGAAAATTTAAAGTTAATAAACTCTTCTTTACTAGCATAAAATCATTTCCCAAATTCATACAACACAAACACCGAACGAATACTTATAACAGTGATTAATGATTATTATTATTAGCTTAGTTTCTTTCATATTAAGTAGGTACCTATTTCATATTAAAATACCTATTTCATATTCAGGTATCTATCTCGTATTACCTATTTTAAATTTAGGTACCTATTTCATATTTAGGTACCTATTTCATATTAAGGTAAGTACCTATTTCTTATTAAGGTAAGTTTACCTAGTTAATATTTAGGTAAGTAACTATTACATATTTAGGTAAGTACCTATTTCATATTAAGGTACCTATTTCACATAAAGGTAAGTACCTATTTCATATTAATGTACCTATTTCACATAAAGGTAAGTACCTATTTCATATTAACTTACCTATTTCATATTTAGGTAACTATTACATATTTAGGTACCTATTTCATACTGGGTTACTACTTCATATTAGGTTACTAGTATACCTATTTAATATTTAGGTCATCATCATCATCATCATGTCAGCCCATACACGTCCACTGCTGGACATAGGCCTCCCCCATACGACGCCACAAACAGCGGTCCTGAGCCGCCTCCATCCACCGACCACCCGCGACCGCCACAATGTCGTCGGTCCACCGGGCAGCTGGTCTCCCAACACTCCGTTTCGCGTTGCATCGTGGCCGCCACTCGAGAACCTTTACTCCACAGCGGTTGTCAGTTCTGCGAGCTATATGACCTGCCCATTGCCACTTCAGCTTACCAATCCTGAGAGCTATGTCGGTGACTTTGGTTCTTCTACGGATTTCCGTATTTCGGATTCTATCACGTAGAGAAACTCCGAGCATAGCTCTCTCCATAGCCCGCTGAGCGACTCTGAGCTTATGAACGAGGCCTATAGTCAGCGACCACGTCTCGGATCCGTATGTCATCACTGGTAACACACATTGGTTGAAAACTTTTGTCTTGTTAAATATTTAGGTACCCATTGAATATTTATCAAATTAAATCATTAATTAACAATTTGTTCTATGTTACGACATATAAACTACATATTACATATTTATAAATAACTAGCTGCGCTTTGGGGTTTCACTCGAGTTACTCCAAAATCGGATAAAAAATTTGCCTATGTCCTTCTCCAAGGTCCCAATCTGTTTACACGTGCTATGTCAGATACCCAAAATGTCAGACACGCATATTGTCTGAAATCGCGGAATGTCAAATTCGCGAATAGCCAGAAATGTAGAATTGCAGATAGTCAGATACCTACGCCAAAAGTAAAAAACTAATAAAAAAAAAAATGGGTGCGTGTACTTATGTACGCGCGTGAGAAGTTATACTTCTTTGGCATCATTAAGAAATAATTTTCCAGTCACATAATATTTAAATAAATAATTACATTAAAATAATTATGTAGTAGTTTGACCTCTTTGAACTAACCTCATTTTCAGTTTCACGTAGGTAGCTATTGGGTTTTATGACAGCTGTCATCTTGCAGTTTGCGGACAACTTCAACATGGTTTTATGACAGCTGTCATCTTGCGGTTTGCGGACAACTTCAGCATGTGAATTTTCCGTGTCACGGTGCGCGCGCATCATAAAAATTCACTCTCATCGTTTTTTCATAACGCGGCTAAAGAAGTATAACTTCAAAAAGGTTTTTTTTATTGTTCTATTATTAAAATTTTACAAACAGGCTACCTTATTGCTTAAAGTGATTTCTTGTAGGCAACCTTATAATTGGTTCTAGTGAAATCGTCAGACAGACATATTAACTTTCGCATTTATAATAGTAGGAATATTAAAATGTGATATATTTTAGTTAATTTTTCTGTGAACTTTTGAACTATTAAGTATTGTTAAGATAAAGGCCGTCGACATTTTTTGCGTGAACTGAAACGTGAATGAATAGATTAGAAAATGATATTAAGAGGAAAGGGTACCGGCGCGGGCGCTCTCTCCATACAAACGTAGTCGACTGTTTCCTCCCTGGATAATGACACTTGAGCAAATATTTTGTTGCATAAAACCTATATAACTGCTATATGACTATGCCCCTATGTCTTGATTTTTTTGCATTGTCTAATTATCATAGAAAGTAAGAGTTAAAAAAACAAAATATAAAAAAAATAAGACATAGGGTATGGTCATGGCAGTTATAAGTTTTATGCTGCAAAAATATTTGCTCTAGTGTCATTATCTAGGGAGGAAACAGTCGACTACGTTTGTATGGAGAGAGCACCCGGTACCCTTTCCTCTTAAGGCTTATTTTATTGTTTTTATTTTAGGCAAGTCTCGAATGGGTAATTAAAAGTCAAGCCGCAGATTTTATTTGACCACGAAAACCAAACGCTGATTTTAAAACTAAGTCACGGGAAATGGTTTAATTGGTGAAGGCAGCATTATAGGGTCTATAATGCTGCCTTCATGCTGCATCCAGAATGTTTTCTGTTACAAAAGCGACACGGATAGGTTAGGTTAGAACTGCGATTACAACGCGCACGAGCCGAGCGAGCGAAGCGAGCGCCATGCTGCCAGCGAGTGCCTGAACCAAATTCTGTCTATTTTACTTTGTATAGTATAACGACCCAGTTTTGGCACAATGGTTACCATGCCGGACTGCCAAACACAGGGCTGCGGGTTCGATTCCCGCCTCAGACAAGTATTTATGCTTAGATATTTGTGTGTAGTCTGGTTGTTTCTATGTATTATAAGTAGGTATATATTTACAAAATAAAGGTATATAAGTAGTATATTCGTTGTCTAGCACCCATAACACAAGTGTATTTACTTAGCTTGGTTCTAGATGGCGATGTTTATTATTATTTATATAAAGACTTACCCGGAAGATGTCATTTTGTATCTCAAAGAATATTAATATAGGTTGTTCCAAAGGTTACTAAAAACTAAAAAGGGTTGTTAAAACCCTATTTACCCCTTATTCTCCACGCAAAGTTAGATTCGTAGCTCTCGAGGTTTAAAAATTTCTTGATGAG
Organism: Idaea aversata; assembly: GCA_907269075.1. NCBI lineage: Eukaryota > Metazoa > Arthropoda > Insecta > Lepidoptera > Geometridae > Idaea > Idaea aversata. The sequence continues at coordinate 2,024,782 of OU026109.1, forward strand.
TATGTTTCTTTTTATTTATATACCTTCTAGCTACGCCCCGAGGGCTGGGATTATCGGGATAAAAAGTAACATTTGCATTAATCCAGGCCTCCAATTATCTACATACCGATTTTCATTGCAATAAGTACAACCATACACACAAACTTACTAGTCCTACTAATATTATAAACGTGAAAGTTTGTATGTATGGATGTCTGGATGTATGGATGTTTGTTACTCTTTAACGCAAAAACTACTGAATGGATTTTAATGAAACTTTACAATAATATAGCTTATACATCAGAATAGAACATAGGCTATAATTTATAAAGAGGATATTATAATATATTGATAACTAGCAGTGGTACATGGTTTTGCCCGCGTAAGTCCTTTTTTCGTGGGAATATCGTGTCAAAAAGTAGGCTATGCTACTCCCAAGGACTCAACGTATCATCATCACTACATAGTATAAAATAAAGTCACTTTTCGCCGTCCCTATATCCCTATGTCCTTTTGTATGCTTAGATCTTTAAAACTACGCAACGGATTTTGATGCGGTTTTTTTAATAGATAGAGTAATTCAAGAGGAAGGTTTATATGTATAATACATGCATAATATAGCCGTGCGAAGCCGGAGCGGGTCGCTAGTCTTCATACTAAAATTCATCAAAATCGGTACAATATTTTCGAAACCTTACGCAGTTACTATCATTGTAAATAATTACAAACATGTTATTAAATAAATACTATAACTATTAAAAATATCGATAAGTATTTTATCTTAATTATTTGTTAATATATTTTTAATTGCATTGGCGCCCATAGCGTATGGCTAATAGTGGAAATATTTACCTACCTGCCTAATTAAAATGATAGCGGAGAAAGAATCCAAACAACATGTTTTTAAAGCTTAAAATAGTAGATTATGCACCAAGGGAGTAAAGCAATGTCTTATGTCACGGGTGGCATATTGTACTCCGAGCATAACGAGGGTGAAATATTAATAAGGTACCTGCAAGTATTGCTAAAAATAATATTTCTTAAAAATAGGGAAAACTAACTAGAATTAGATAATTATTGGCCTAATTGTCAACCTGAAAACCAATTTCATTTGTTTATTTTCTTGTTATTTTGTCGCTAATATCAAGGTTTTTAAATGTTTTAGTGGCACTCCCAGGTACCTTATTAGAGGTAAACCTATTTGCTGAGAACGTACGTCAAAATCGTAGCATAGTAGATTTTTGTTGACCAATCCAATGCCTCTTTTGTGAAGAGCATTATGCAATGTGCTGAGAGTTTTTATACGAATTTTAACGTTCCAAACTCAAAACACTTTATTCCCTTGGGAGTTTCATACAACATTATTTCCTTTTTGATTAAGTGACTTGCTTTACGTATTATAGATCTGTAATCCGATATTCTAGTTTTTCCCTGTTTGAGATTGACGTAACAAGAACGGAGTTAAGAAATTAATGGTTCAATTCTTAAAATAATAAAAAGACCAAAATAGATTTGAAAACATATTTTACTTTTGAAACCACACAATCATTTGGCGACCGCAAAATGTAGGTTTTTCTGGGTATGTCTCCTTAAAAAAGAATTTAATAAAACGAATGGCTTTAAATCTTCACTATCACTACATAGTATAAAACAAAGTCGCTTTTTCTGTCCCTATTTCCCTTTGACTGCTTAAATCTTTAAAACTACGCAACGGATTTTGATGGGGTTTTATTTAATAGATAGAGTGATTCAAGAGGAAGGTTTATATGTATAATACATGCATAATATAGCCGTGCGAAGCCGGGGCGGGTCGCTAGTTAAATATAAAATTCAAAGTAATGACTAACTAACTGATATCAACGCACAGGTCAAACCAATCAAAGGATTGGGCTAGAGTATGGCACACAGAAAGATTTGACGTAAGTAGGCATCGAAAAAAAAAAGGATTTTGAAAAATTCAACCACTAAGCGGACTGTCGCGGTGGAAGCTAGTTAAAATGTACTACAAGCCCTTATTTTTATTCCATCATCGTTTTGATTTATAAAAATCAATAATAATGGAGCACGATATTTCGATTCATTTTGATTTCTCACTCAAATCAATGTATGGGAAAATTTAATTTCAGTTGCTTCACTGAAATCAATGTATGAGAAAGTCTCATTTCGTTTGCTTTACTACTCAAATCAATTTTTAAGAAAATTTGATTCATGTTCACTCTAATCAAAATGAGGAATTTGATTTCAGTTTCTTCATTGAAATGAATGTGGAGAAATGTCAGTTATTTCACTGACACCAAAAATAACACAAAAACGTAAATAATAACAACTAAAATAACATGTCATGTTCTTGCGTTACCTTACTTATTGTTATCGAAAAAAGACTGCAATACCTTTAATCATTTTACAAGGAAATTTTCAAGAAAATCTTTTGAAAATTTCCATGAATGAATTAAGACCGCTATAAAGTGAGCCAATGGCAATGGACATTTGAGTTTCAGTCATTTTACATAAATCAATGGACACTTTTGATTTCAGTTACCTCACGGAAATCAATGTATGGGCAAATTTGATTTCAATTGATTCACTGTATGGGAAAATTTCATTTCAGATGCTTCACTGAAATCACTGTATGGAGAACTTTCATTTCAATTGCCTGTAGTTGAACCAATGAATGGGGAAATTTGATTTCAATTGCTTCAATGACACCGAAATAACAAAACACAAAAGCATAACAACTACGTAATAAAAGTGCAATGGGAATACCCTTCATAAGTTTAAAGGAAATTTTCAAGAGATTTTATGAATGAATCAAGACCATTATAAAGTGAGTCAATGGTAAAAACTCATGGTTATTTTCCTTGTGGTCGTCACGCGAGAGCAGCCAGTAAATCTGACCGTCATTTCTCAGGAAAACCAGAACTAAATATTAACCCCGTCAGCAATCTACTACAGAATATATACTTCATTACAAAACTACGCAACGGATTTTGATGCGGTTTTTTTTAATAGATAGAGTGATTAAAGAGGAAGGTTTTTAGATATAAAACATGCATAATACAACCGTGCGAAGCTAGGGCGGGTCGCTAGTCATCACTACATAGTATAAAATAAAGTCACTTTTCGCCGTCCCTATATCCCTATGTCCCTTTGTATGCTTAGATCTTTAACACTGCGCAACGGATTTTAATGTGTTTTTTTTTAATAGATAGAGTGATTAAAGAGGAAGGTTTTTAGATATAATACATGCATAATACAACCGTGCTAAGCTAGGGCGGGTCGCTAGTCATCACTACATACTAAGTATAAAATAAAGTCACTTTTCGCCGTCCCTATATCCCTATGTCCCTTTGTATGCTTAGATCTTTAACACTACGCAACGGATTTTGATGCGGTTTTTTTTAATAGATAGAGTGATTAAAGAGGAAGGTTTTTAGATATAATACATGCATAATACAACCTGTGCGAAGCTAGGGCGGGTCGCTAGTCATCACTACATAGTATAAAATAAAGTCACTTTTCGCCGTCCCTATGTCCCTTTGTATGCTTAGATCTTTAAAACTACGCAACGGATTTTGATGCGGTTTTACCTATTGACACCATGGGATAAAGGATGAAAGCAGATATGCTCCGAAACGATTTCTTAAAGAAAGGTAATTGGCATGTCATCCTCTTAAGCAATAAACGTTCTTATTTTTAGTTTTGTATGAGACTCATTAGTTCAAAATTACAATGTTACCGGTTATCAATAGGAGCAAAGTATGTTATAATAATTATTATCTCCTAAGGTCATGAGTTCGATTCTCGGCCGTGCACTGGTGGCTCGGTGATGGTGACCTATTCTGTGGTGTCTAAAGGCGGCTCTTCACGACGACGTTCTAAAAATCACTACATAGTATAAAATAAAGTCACTTTTCGCCGTCCCTATTTCCCTTTGTACGCTTAGATCTTTAAAACTACGCAACGGATTTTGATACGGTTTTTTTTAATAGATAGAGTGATTAACGAGGAAGGTTTTTAGATATAATACATGCATAATACAGCCGTGCGAAGCCGGGGCGGGTCGCTAGTAATGAATGAAGGCAAAATTTCGAACAAAAATTATCTATTTGCAAGGAGGTTAGGTCTTTGAAGTTCCTATTATGTGTAATGGCGTCAGATGCTAAGGAATACTATGGATGCTGATGTATGCTGATGAAGAAGATAAAAAACCCTTGATTTTAAATCGTTATATCTGTTCCCCACAGTTATCATTCTAGAAAAAAGGGAGAATTCTAACATATTTTTTTAAAACGGAGACATTTATAATATTTTTTTTTTATTTGTGTAATTAATATTGCCTTGCCATCATTATTTAGTCTAAAGTTATATAAAACAGATAAATGGTAAAAGTTAATTCATTTTGGTTTAAACTGGTGTTTATGTTACGGGTAATTTTGTTAATATGGCCATTATGTATAATGGCCAAGCGCCATTTAAATACGCGATAGGCCATAAATGTATTTATTGGCTTTTTTCGTATTTGATATTATGTATGGAAAGGGAATCAATTTGATAAATAAAGACATGTATAAATACTAATGAATGAAGTCAGTGATTAATTCTACTACATTTTTTAAACCGTTTGGCTAATTTAATAAATCAACACAAAACATATTTTGAAGGAAATTTGAGACCGTTCTGCACGTTTTGTTCAGCTGGCTTGGTCTAGCTGAAACAGAGTGCTACGAAGAGGCATATTTTGCCCCTGCGTCACACTGATGGTAATAATTAAGTATTTGAATATATAATCTAAGCCTGGGTAATCAAATAGTCGCAGCCTGGCAACAATCCGAATATAGGTTCAGTCATTCATTTCGCTTATCGCTTCCGATTACCAATTAGCTGAACCCCAAGTGACCTAGAGCGCATTCGCAAATCTGTAAGGTTGAAAAGTAATGTTACCTGATTCTGTTTCTTTTTAAACATGTGCGCGATAGACTCTTCGCAGGGTTAAGTAGTTAACCCTTAAATTTGCACACCGTGTGCAGTTTGATCCAACTTGAAAGATAGGATAGCTTACATCTTAATTTATCCCGATATTCCCACGGGATCGGGAGTTACGCGGGTGAAACCGCGGAGCGCAGCTAGTATACTTTAAAATACAATATTCAAAATAACAAAATAGGTAAATACTATACTTTTACAAATATGCAAATGAGCTCTGCTAATCGGTAATGTGACTATACAATAGCTGGCCATTATACAAAATGGCCAAAAATCAAACTCCCCGTAACATAATATAAATGATCCTTGGAAGGTGAATGCACTAATAAATTTTAAGATTGGTATCGTTTAGGTATAATAATTAATTGTTTAAGTTTTACGAACAAACGATCTAGATTTATATTGAAGTGAAAACTTCTTATGGCGCGTTGGGCACTTTTGTGGGTGAGCATTTTCAGCCGTTCTCGCGACAGATTTTGACGCGACAGATGAGATTTTATTTGTGTTAGTCTTTTTGTTTAACTTATACTGCCATCTATTACACAAATTGAGAAACTTAGTTTCTAGAAAGACCGCTATTCGAATGTAGATGGCGCTGATTTAAATTTTTTACTGCCATCTAGCGAATAAAAAATAAACTATATTTGTTTAAGTGAGTGCTAATAGATGGCAGTAGCAGATCGTTTCAGGAAATATTCTATGAGAAATAACAAGTTTATTGTTTTCACTTCTGCCTGCACTCCCGGAGTGCGCTGTTTTTTTTTTATTTAATGAGGGAGACGGAAGATTTAAATGTTATCTAGTTACTGAGAATAATTTCAACTGAATAAAAAATATTCGACGACGAAATAGTGACTCTGTCACAGACCCAGTCCGGTCTTAAAATGTTGTCAAATCATAACAAAGATGATTCAGTGAAATAAAAAAAAAACAATAGCATTTTTGACGTGATAAATCAGGGGTTCAAAAACTTATTTTTTCTACTGCCCACTATTGAGAATATATTATTTTTCACCTCTCAATTTATTCACCTACTTAAAAACCACTATCACATAAAATTAAATTAATTATTGTAAGCTATATTAGCGGAGATTAAACATGACTATCACTACATAGTATAAAACAAAGTCGCTTTCTATGTCCCTATGTCCCTATATCCCTATGTATGCTTAAATCTTTAAAACTACGCAACGGATTTTGATGCGGTTTTTTTAAATAGATATAGTGATTCAAGAGGAAGGTTTATATGTATAATACATGCATAATATAGCCGTGCGAAGCCGGGGCGGGTCGCTAGTTAATTCTAAAAGAGACTTTTTACTATAACCCGCAAGAGTAAACTTGAAACCTGAGCGCAGTAGGTAGTGCACATGAAACGGTGCGATATAGATGCAGGCTCTTGCCTAGCTAGCATGGCTGTTCGTGATATGATATGATAAAAGATAACGTATTATATCCACACCTAAATAATTATCGATTTCGCGAGTATGACAAATGGAGCGATATGATATGTTAAAATAATATCACGCAATATGAGATGATAAATACGTCACATCCACTTGATATGAATTTCAATGCTGCCAATTTAATAACGTTAACCATTCATTCTTTTCTTCTTTTTTTGCAACTTTTAACGCAATCTGTGACTGAATTTGACACATCTTTGTTGACAGAACGATCAAACAAGATTTTCTTCAATGTTTATATTTTGAAATCGTGCTATCATCGTGTTTGAGTGTTGGCGTTTTCGTGTAAATCGCGTTTTGGAACGCGAGAGCAACATGGCGCGCTGATTTTTATTTTAGCAAAACTTTGTAATAATCGAGTTAAATTTAATTTAATTTCGTGACAGTGCGAAAATAGTAACTCGACACTGGATATAATGCACACTGCGAAGCTTTAATTAATTATAATATAAAAAAAAACGAATGGAATAGAATCTTTTTAGTTTAGTTATACCTACAAGTAGGTAGGTACATTTTCTGTATTTATTATGAACATTTACACAAAAATCATTAAAATATTTCTAACATTCTAGTCTAATAATGGATTTAAGTTAATATTTGTTAAGCTAAATAATCTTGATAAATTTATCACACCCTCCAAACGTTGTCGATAAAATAACGCGCCTTAATGTCAAAAATCGATACTTTTCACGTTTTTTATCGACAATTAGTCGGTCATGCTCGACCTTTCGATAAATAAGAGACTGTCGTGCTCGCTCTTTTGTCTATCTTATCATACCGTAACACGTGACATCACACACGGGCCATGCTCGCTGTTTCGATAAAAATTCAACATGGCGGCGTTATATAGCATATTTTGACAGTTTTTGTCGATAAATCGCTATATCGTGCTGCACATGCTAGAGGGGTTGGGAATCCCTTGCTGAGAAACGGCCAGAGTGGAGGCGCCATGTGCACGACAAAGTGTACGAATTTGAGAACGAAAGGAGGCGTGAGCTGGATCTCACACGTGATAACCTAAAGACATTTCATACCACTATGTAAATGGTACCCTAATACGTTCACACATAAACCACACATATATTCCACAAGAACACACTAGGACTAAAGTGTAGTGTCATGGAAGTGCTGCTAACATAGTTCTAAGCTATCTATTAACACATTCAATTATTGTTATAAAATATGTATGTTAGTCTATAAGGTATGTATCTATGGGCCTTTGTAGCCTGAAATAAATGATTATATTATTATTTATAATTTTTTTCATTATTATTATTTATAAAATAGGGTATATCAGCCATCAAGCCACACATCTGGGCTAAATAATAAAAACTTGGTCGCCGCGGCCGAAATCGGCCTGGAAGAATGATGATTCCCCCCCCCTCTTTAGGTCTGCAGCGCCCATAAGGGGGCGTTAAGGCCCATTTTGGGAAAGGCTGTCTTAAATCGATGAACACAAAAAAGTGTCAAGTTACGGGAACGTAAGTGAGCGTTATTGACAAGGTAACCATAGCATTATCGTTGCTATGGTTACCATCAATGTTTTTATCCTTAAGTTAGGTAGTTAGGTATACCTATCGGAATTTTTTATACGCCAAAGTTAATGATAACGAGAGTTGTTGTTGCCAAGTTATCTGTTAAGTTAAAGTTTAGTAAGTTAAGGTCTTCGTCCATTAGACGCTATTCCCGCAACATTTTTTAAGCAATATTTTTGACGTGATAACGTCTAATAAATTGGTGGAAAACCTGAATTCACGGTAATATTGTGTGACGTCTGTAAAATCTATAAAACCGTGATAAGACCTGTCGTTATGTATGGATCGGAATACTGGGCCGTGAAGATGAAGGATGAGAGAAGATTGCATGCAGCGGAGATGAGAATGTTGAGATGGATGTGTGGAGTGACGAGGATGGATAAAATAAGGAATGAGTATATTAGAGGAAGCCTGAAAGTAGCACCGGTTACTGAAAAAGTAAAAGGGAACCGTTTGAGTTGGTATGGACATGTGATGAGAAGAGAAGAGACGCATGTGACTTGACGACCTCTGTGGCGCGTCGGGCGAACACCCGACTGCGACGCAGAAGGTTGCGGGTTCGATTCCCGCCGGGAACAAGTATTTATGCTGACCATAGATTCTTGTTTCTGGTTCTGGGTGTTTCCTATATGTATAATATGTATATATTTACAAAAAAAAAGTATATAAGTAGTTTATCCGTTATCTGGCACCCATAACACAAGCATTAAGTTGCTTAGCTTGGGGCTGGATGGCGATGTGTAATATGTCCTGAAATATTTATTTTATTTATTTATTTTATGTGACTAGAAGAGTGATGAGTATGAATGCAGAGGGATGGAGAGGAAGAGGACGACCAAAGAAACGATGGATGTAGCACGCGGGTCTAGAAGATACCTTCTAGACCCGTATTTAAGTCGCGAGTGAACGCGACTTAAATACCCCCAAAATATATCACGGTTTGTAAGAAATTAATATGACTTTCAAATACCCTAACGTAATTTAAATATGATGGAAGAATACCTTTACAACTAATCTTTTTTGGCTCTATGAAGTTGACATTAACGCAATTCTAATTTTCGTAGTGCAAAAAAAAATTGCGAAATATTTTTTTATCTTAAAAAAACACGCACGGGTCAAAAATTATGTAATATTGTGATTATTTACATCCGTAAGTTTAAGTTATAATTATGTATCTAATGTTTATCTTTGTGTTGTTAGTTTGTACCACGTGTAAGATAATGTTATAGCATCAAAAACGGTCTAGTAGTTTCGATAAATAGTAGTTTTTAAGTTGGTACACAAACAGAAAAAAACACTTTATCACTACATAGTATAAAATAAAGTCACTTTTCGCCGTCCCTATGTCCCTATTTCCCTTTGTATGCTTAAATCTTTAAAACTACGCTACGGATTTTGATGCGGTTTTTTTAATGGATAGAGTGATTCAAGAGGAAGGTTTATATGTATAATACATGCATAATATAGCCGTGCAAAGCCGGAGCGGGTCGCTAGTAGTTTCATATTTTGGAAAAGGATCCCAGGATCAAAAAATGGTTGTCTGTAAAGTCGGTTTAAGGACGATAATTTACGTGATAACGTCATGAGAAAACGATGAACAATTGAGTTTTTTTTGTTATTCCATTTTTTTATTTTAATTTTTTTAGGTAAGTACATTTTTTAATTTTTTTTTCCATAAGCTTTAAAAGTCTTCTATTCGTCATTCGTCACACCATAACACAAGCCCAGATGAGGGACATTATTATTAATTACTTTGTTTCCTAAGTTACCATGACGCGTCTGGTCATATGATCATGACGCATGACGTCACACAATATTACCGTGACACTTTTGTGTGAATGCAGGTGTTCCACCAATTTACTAGACGTTATCACGTCAAAAATGGTTTTCTCCTATTATTCCTATAAAATGTATTCCTATTAAAAAGGCTTATCCAATGATAGGCCTATGACTATGGGTTTGGATATCGAACCCGCAGCGGTCTGCGTCACAGCCGGGTGTTCGCCCGACGCGTCACACTGTTCCGATTTCGTGCAAATTGTATGATTCCAACGCATACCTCATATGCGTTGGAATCATGCATGCGCAGGCTCACAGCTAAGCGACTCTCGCTGATCGTTTACGGTCGTGCGGGTTAAGCGACGCCTGGCCGGTCATTCCTTCGATGGGTGGCCAGTAGTGTGGCAAAAATGAGTTTTCGTGAGCCCCTCCGTGCTTCGGAAGGCACGTTAAGCCGTTGGTCCCAGTTGCTACCTCTAGTAGCAGTCGTTAGGTCAAGTTAGAGGCCTTAGGGCGATCTGAAAACTCTAACAATAGGTGAGCCACACCACTATACTAGAAGAAGAACGCGTTGAACTTGATCGGGCCTTACCGCGCTAAGTGCGTTGGCTTCAAGCCGATGCGTCAGCTTATCCCAAGGCAGGCTCGAAGCCCATTGTGGAGCGCGAGTTGGGATATCGACGTCTCCGCTTGAAGCCGACGCAATTAAATAAATAAATAAATATTGCGGGACATTCCACATATCGCCATCTAGCCCCAAGTTAATTAACTAGACTTGTGTTATGAGTGCTAGACAACGGATATACTACTTATATACTTTCCTTTTGTAAATATATACTTAAATTACATAGAAACAACCAGAGCACAAACAAATATCTAAGCATAAATACATATCTTTGGCGGGAATCGGACCCGCAAACCTGTGTTTAGCAGTCCGGCATGGTGACAATTGTGCCAACTGGGTCGTCAAAATTTATCAGCGGTCGCAATTAAATTTTTTAGATATAAATTCGTCAGTTTAATGTTAAATCCAAGTTTGATGGATTGTAGCCCTTGTCCCACGCCCCCCCCCCCTTGGAAAAGGGATTTAAATGGTTTTTATGGTTTATCTGACAAACTATAGGTCTCACAAAAAATATAAGTTAACAATTTTTGTTGCAAATAAAATTATCTACAACCTTTGTAAAGTAACTTTTAGTCGTAAACCAAAAATAAAAAAGTTATAAGCGAAAATCCATTACTCCGCGTTGAACTTGATCAGATTGGCATCACCCCAACGATTTACTAACGCTTTAATATTTTGGAAATGTACTGTTTACTAGTTAATTCGGTTTCTCGACCGAGTGAATACAACCTCGACAAAGTTAGCAGGTCAACACACAGACTGCTTGTTATATAATATTTGACCATGAAACATAACAATGGCAACAAAAAGTGATTGTAAAAACATCAATGGCAAACAATTCGGTCAAGCTCAATGTTATTACTTGATTTACCTTTTTGTTATGTATTATATAATAAAAAAACCGGCCAAGTGCGAGTCGGACTCGCGCACGAAGGGTTCCGTACCATTATAATATATTTTGTTTTTAATCCCCAATACAAAACCAAATGCAAACCCTAAAAACTATTGTATGTCAGACGAGGCTGTATAGATAAAAGTCTTTTGCCTACCCTTTTGGGAGTATAATTAACAAAAAAAAAAAAACAGCGCACTCCGGGAGTGCAGGCAGAAGTGAAAACAATAAACTTGTTTCTCATAGAATATTTCTTGAAACGATCTGCTACTGCCATCTATTAGCACTCACTTAAACAAATATAGTTTATTTTTTATTCGCTAGATGGCAGTAAAATTTTTAAATCAGAGCCATTCGAATAGCGGTCTTTCTAGAAACTAAGTTTCTCAATTTGTGTAATAGATGGCAGTATAAGTTAAACAAAAAGACTAACACAAATAAAATCTCATCTGTCGCGTCAAAAGTCAAAATCTGTCGCAAGAACGGCTGAAAATGCTCACCCACAAAAGTGCCCAACGCGCCATAAGAAGTTTTCACTTCAAAAATATATTGTTAAAAAACTTACAATAATAATTCTTAAAAAAATACTCAAAAAATATTTTCTGTTTTTAGTATTTGTTGTTATAGCGGCAACAGAAATACAAATCTGTGAAAATTTCAACTCTCTAGCTATCATGCTTCATGAGATACAGTCTGGTGACAGACAGATAGACGGACGGACAGCGAAGTCTTATGATAGGATCCCGTTTTTACCCTTTGGGTACGGAACCCTAATTACAATAAATATCGTAATAGTATGTAGTAATATGCTCGCAGAGCACCTTGAGGCGAGGTGTCGCGGAGTAGCGACCCCGCGGTCCAGAGTGCTCCAGGGGGAAGTCACCGTTCCTCATCTCCGGCTGGACTTAGTTGGTTGGTCGGAGTGAACACTGACAAGGAAGCGATTCCTCGCCTCTGGCTTGCCTTCACCGGCTGTCCAGAGTGGAGTCGCGAGAGTAGAAATACTCGAAGGATGTATGCCGAACGTCAGTGATGAGTTGGCCGGTCGCTTTGACTACCAGTGATGGTTTAAAATCCAGTGAGGCCTCTCCATCCTTTCGCCTTTAGCCGTTTCTGTTGCTCTCTTGCTGTAATCTTGCTCAGTTAAGAGGAAAGGGTACTGGGTGCTCTCTCCATACAAACGTAGTCGACTGTTTCCTCCCTGAATACTGACACTAGAGCAAATATTTTTGTTGCATAAAACTTATAACTGCCTTGACTATGTTTTTTTTTTACTGAAACTTTCTATGATAATTACAATTTTAAATAAATAAATAAATAAATAAATATTTCAGGACATATTACACATCGCCATCCAGCCCCAAGCTAAGCAACTTAATGCTTGTGTTATGGGTGCCAGATAACGGATAAACTACTTATATACTTTTTTTTTTGTAAATATATACATATTATACATATAGGAAACACCCAGAACCAGAAACAAGAATTTATGGTCAGCATAAATACTTGTTCCCGGCGGGAATCGAACCCGCAACCTTCTGCGTCGCAGTCGGGTGTTCGCCCGACGCGCCACAGAGGTCGTCGTTTTATTTTGGTATTGGTTTTGTAACGTAATGTTTTAATGACACAATATTGGTTTTATCCAACAAAAATATTTGCTCTAGTGTCGTTATCCAGGGAGGAAACAGTCGACTACGTTTGTATGGAGAGACAGCCGGTACTCTTACCTATTTTAGACGTCTTTTTCGTAAAAAAATGTTGGAACGAACTTCCGTAGGTTCCCCATCTAGCCGAGAAAAAATGTTGAGCGTTAGGTACGTGAAAAGTGAAATGAAAAACTATAAAGGTTTTATGTTGTTAGTTAGGTTTTGCGAAAATTTCTAGGCGTAGAACTAGATATCGTTTTCGTTTCAACATACGTAATGTACACACAGATATAGTGTTTCAGTCACTTGGTATCTAGGGCATAAGGTAATCGATAGCTTCCTACAAAGTAAAGGCTGAGCAATTGATGTTATGAAATTTTCACACCTTAAGCTCTAGAATCTTGGATTACAGACCTCGTAATCTCAACGTAAAGTTATTGAATTCCACAAGGGAAATCATGTTGTATGAAACTCCCGAGGAAGATAATGTTCTGCGTATCTGCAGCACATGCTGAGGCCTTATCAATTCGGGCAACACACGACTTCTCAGATACTTATTATTCTCTCTCTCTTGTATTTATTATTCTCTGTAACTATCTCTTATTTTGTTTTACTATTCTCTGTAACTATCTTTTATTGTTTCTTATTTATGTGTATACACATAAATAAGACGTGTATTTGTTTGAATAAATTAAACTCTATTCTAAATTTCCAAGAGAAACAACAACATACAACATATTACATACCTACAACATATTATGTTATTTACAATTTTGAGAAATAAAAATTCTTTAAACCTAAATCGAATCTAAACTCCCAAGGGAATAAAGTTTTTTGAGTTTGGAACTTTGATATTCGTATGAAAACTTAGCTTTTTGCCCTTTTCTATGCTTTTTCTACAAAAAATCTAAATAGGCTACGATTTTGACATAAGTTTACAGCAAATAGGTTTAACTCTAACACCATTACTCTTTTCAGACATAGAATTAAGTCATTCTTTTTGGCAATCAGGCGTATCGAAAATAAGGTATTTTCAGATTCAGTCCTATCGTCACGTAAGCCTAATTTAACGGGCTTTTTAAAGATTTTAGCTTTTATTCTAGACCGTGTGAAAAGTAGAGTATGCACGGAAATAGCCTGTCTTCGTCTTGGGTGGCTACTGGCTTGAACCCTCGCTTCACTCAGGACTTTAAATAACTCTTATGAGAATCATGAGTTTTCGATACGCGAGTAGGTATTTTCAAAAATGACCCGTATCGTGCGATAGAGAGAGTTTAAGTTCGGACGTAATTGCCTTCATTTTGCTTTCAAATAATGTTGCGAGCCATAACGTTTTTACCCCCTTTATCCTTCACAAAATGAAATAAATTTGGTCTCATTTAATTCACTGCATCTTATTCTAGGTTTATACGTTTTTCTTTTTTGGTAATTCAGTTTAGTCTATTCAAAAACAATTGAAACGCTCGATGAAGTTTTTAAGTCAAAAATATAGATATTCAGATACTAATAACTTTTATCTTAGGCAATATTTCTTTAAAATAAAAACGGTTAAACCTAGTTTTCCATTAGATCTAGAACATTTTCAAAAATTATCAAAATCGGACTTCGTTTATGGGGGGGAAAACGTTACCGCTTTTTGTATGGAAATTTACAGCTTCACAGTGGTCTTAACTCGAGTCCGAGCTATCTACAAAATGGGCCCCAGGGAATCACTTAGAGAAAAATTTAAAGAGATAAATATATTAACGCTCTATTCACAATGTATCTACGAAAACTTGCTCTACGTTCACAAAAATCCTGATATTTTCCGTAAAAACAGCGATATTCATAATTTCAATTTAAGAAATAAGGGTGAACTTACCGTGCCCGGTAGTAGGCTCCGGAAAATAAACAGGTCGTTTAATAGTACATGTGTGCTCTATTATAATAAATTACCTAAAGATGTATATGACATGTCCATTAACAGGTTCAAAACTTTTATAAAGCATAGATTGTGCAGTAAGGCGTACTATGATACTTCGTCTTATCTTAATGATAAGAACCCATGGACATGACTTTAGTTGCTCCATTTCAAATAATACTTTCAAATACTGTAATATTGACCATTGTGAGCGTGACCACATGAAAAAAAAAACCCCATGAGTTTCTTGTGCCTTCTTCTCATTGGTGGGCGCGTTCCGAAAGGAACACATCCTAACTTAGTTTTTAAGACGATTTTACGTGGTCCTGTTTACTTTTAAGTATTAAGCATCCAAAGAAATAAAGATTTTTTGATTTTGATTTTGAGTCCCTCTAAACTCTTAACTTCTCAACTCCTAACGCAATGCGTAGTTAGTAATAGATAAAAATAACGATTCTGCATAAAGTAATTAACTATTTCATAATATTATTGTAACATGTGAAATGAAATGAAATTTTATACTGATGATTTCAATTAAAAACGTATTTGCCCCACGTCGTAATTAATTAAAATGTAACTAAGATAACGATTCGTTTCTGAGATGTTTATTGATTAGGTTAGAAGCACTTAGCTATTTATATCATTAGTTGCTGCGTCCCGCGGTTTCAATTTTTTGCGTAAAACGAACAAAAGTTGACATTTAAAATTTCAAAATATTTTTAAGGAAAAATGCATCTTCAAAAATTGCGACTAAGACGAGACTCGAACTCGCATCCTTTGAATACCGTTCAAATGCGTTACCAATTCCGCCACTTAGTCAAGTACCGCCATAGTCGAATTTAAGAATCGCATTAACCTCTTTTCGAATTAAGTTTCGTTAGCGACATCTGTTAGTATGAATTTACATTACATATAACTCGAAAGTTAACCATCTAGTTAACGTATTCGACAAGAGATGGCGCTTTTACTAATCTCAATGATTTTTATAGATAGCCCAGTGCAGGCTTTAGCACTTTAAAAAAATAAAAAATCATTTAAAATTTTTGACGAACGATTCAAAAATACAGAAAATTGGTGTCATGCGACTTGGGAGTCGAGCGTGACTTGTAGACGTATACGACGAAGCTATGTCACACGAGCGATTTAAAAATAGAGCTCCTGTACTCCAACAAAACCAAAAAAAAACCACCATCCAAAAAAAAAAACCTCCATTTAAATTTATTTTAACTACGCTATTGCATTGGGGAAACCTGTAATGATAGATGTAGTTTTTCTGATAAATAAATAAAATAAATAAATAAATAACATGTCCCAGGCACTACAGGGCCCTGAATAGCAAAGATTAAAGTTCCTGGCGCTACATAAAATAAAAACATCTACAACAACAAACAACAGCATGAAACCAAACATTCCGCTGCAAAATTGCATTTAATTTGCGAGAGTCGGACTTGCACTTGACCTATTTTTTAGGGTTCCGTACCCAAAAGGGTAAAAACGGGACCCTTTTACTAAGACTTTACTGTGTCCGTCCGTCTGTCTGTCACCAGAACCCATGTATCCCATGAACCGTTATAGCTAGACAGTTGAAATTTTCACAGAAGATGTATTTCTGTTGCTGCTATAACAACAAATACTAAAAACAGAAATAATGCTACGAAACCCTTCGTGTGCAAGCCCGAAGCGCACTTGATCGGTTTTTGTAAAAATAAAAACTTATTTTCAGAAAAGTCTGTCAAAGTCACCAGGAATTTTTCTAGGTCCATTTATCTTCTGTGCCAAAAATCACAATGAAGTTTTTTGAGAATAATTTTATTATGTAATTTCGTTTTTTATTTATTTATGAATATATTTCGTTTGAATTATGGATTCAAGCGACGAAGTATCATGTTCTGATTGCAAGCTAGAATTAATTCAAAAAGCATGGACGGAAATGTTATTTAAATGGGTATGTCAAAACAAAATAAACTTATAGATGAGCTAAGGAAACCACAGTGGTGTTTTGAGCTTGCAGTGTTGAACTGGTGGAAGATATTTCGACTTTTATTTCGAAGGTTGTCGATGATTCTAAAGCTATCTTCTTCTCTTTTTTTTTTTTTTTCTTCAGTTATGGCTTCGCACGGTTTGTGCATATAGCCAGTATCAAGTAATATTTTGCATCAAGTTATGGCCCGATTTACAGAAATCGGGCTCAAAGTGTTTCAAGATGGTCAAGTCGTCAAGTCACAGTTTGTCAAGTCAGGGGTCATAGTAAAGCGGTGGCTACTTTACTATAACCTTGTAGGAGATTTTGGAGGCAACGAGAAAAGTCCATGTTTGACACTGATTTTTACTTTCACTACACTTGTGCACTTTCACAGAACTAAATTAGATAACTTTCCACCGGAATTATACAATTTAACTCGGTTTACAACTAAGTTTCGTGTAAATAAAACTGCAGCACGACATGTTGTTGGCTCGTTCCCGCCAAAAACTCATCTTCTTCTCTTTAAAACTACGCAACGGATTTTGATGCGGTTTTTTTCATAAATAGAGTGATTCAAGAGGAAGGTTTATATGTATAATTCATGCCGTGCGAAGCCGGGGCGGGTCGCTAGTTAGGTATAAAATGATATTGTATTTTTTCTTCCAGTTACACAAATGCGTGCACCCAGACAAAGAGATCTCTATACTAACACCAAACTGCCTAACAGATATCATGAACAAATACAAATATGATATATGCGAGAACGACATAGACAGGGCAATACTTTGCACCGACGATATTGGACCGTTTATCAAATATAAGTATCCCATTTTGAGGCTGAGGTTAGTTTTTGCACCACTTTTATCTTAGCTTAAAATTAGCGTAGGTCAAGTAGAGCACTTGTTTTTAGCACATGGCAAAATATCAAAACACTATATTTTACCTGCACTATACCTTATCTACACTTTATATAGTGGACAGAAATAAATTAGGGGACGACGAAACGGTTCAAATATAATGAAGCCACTGCTACAAATGGAAATAGCAATTTTTTTAAGAGTCGTATATGAAAAGTTGTACATCTGGCTGGATGTCTTTTATCATAATCAGAAGATCTAATCTAATCAGGTCTATTTAGAAGATCTAAACACATTACAGCTTTTCTCTTAAAAAAATTAATCCTTTTTTTTCATTTGTAAATTCCCATCGCAGTGGCTTCATATTTGAACCGTTTAGTCGTCTAATTTATTTGTCTCTGCATGTTCTAGACTCTAGAATAATCCCCTTTCATATTACTCTAGCAGCGCTCCACGATTTCACCCGCATAAGTTCCGATTCCGTGGGAATATCGAGATAAAAGTCATTTACGTTATACCCAATAAATCAATGTATCCTCATACCAAGTTTCATCAAAATCGGTCCAGTAGTTCGGAGCTTATTCGTTACAAACAAACAAACAAACAAAAAAGATTTCCTCTTTATGATATTATTATCTATCTTCTAATCTATCTATCTATTTATCTAATATATAAATTGTTTGTGCGCGATGAACTCCTAAACTGCTTAACCGATTTTAATCAAATTTGCACACCGTGTGCAGTTTGATCCAACTTGAAAGATAGGATAGCTCATATCTTAATTTATCCCGATATTCCCACGGGATCGGGAGTTACGCTGGTGAATTCGCGGAGCGCAGCTAGTAAATATATATGTAGATAGATAGATAGATTGTTGTAGACCTTCTTTGAAACGCATTGTATACGTTAAAATTTATTTTATTTTAAATAACAGATATCTTGTCGAAGTCTGTGACTTTAGAAAGAAGCAGTATATCATGACTACAGTACTCCTGTTCCATTGCTGTATCAAATCACAATCAGGAGTTGTGCACTCCGATATTTGCAAAAAAATGAGCAAATATGAACAAGAAGTTATATTGAAATTTTGCGAACTTCTTAATGATATGGAAATTACTATAAATAATGTTGATTGTGCTATTAAAGGTAATAATTTAAGTAATAAATCATAAAATGCTACAAATGAAATAGTTAATAATAATTTTATCAAGGTACTATAGGTACGTCAAATTACATGATATTCTATACTATCCTACTAATATTATAAATGTGAAAGTTTGTGTGTTAGTATGTTTGTTACTCTTTCACGCAAAAACTACTTGCCGTTTGTGATGAATCTAGGTGTGTATAGCTAAAGACCTGGATTCACACATAAGCTACTTTTTATACCGATATTCCCAAGAAGCGAATATCATAGAGGAATAATTGTAAGATTAAGTTTTAACAACTAAGTATAAAAACTGTTAGAAAATATCATTCAGTAGTTCTCATGGGTAGTTCTAGTAATGTTGACACAAAAGAAATATTAAGTGTCAAATAAATTACTCAAACAAAGGTTTTTGATTTCAGAGGCCTTTGATTACGTAAAATATGTTCGTAATATCCCTAGACCCAGAGATTCATCATTATCAGATATAGGCCAATCAACAGATGAATCAGAAAAACTAGATAATAACTTATCTGGTGTGCCTTTGACTTCAAAACTTAAACGACCATCGAAGTTTAATTCATCCATAACAGTTCTACCATCGGTTGTAACTGATACATCATCATATTCTGATCTAACCGAATCAGAAACATCAAGACATATGAGTATTATAAACAAGAAATACGTATTTTCTGACTCTGATGAAATGATTGTATATCCTTTTAAACAAAAAAGAAGAACAATCATAGAAAATAATGAAGAATTAGATGAACAATATGCGGAATCTAAACATAAAATGAGAGACAACTTAGATATACCAATTAATGAAGATCTAAGCAATTGTGGAGGTACATGCTGTCAAAAATCACCTTTATGTCCAGATCCTGTTGGTAGAAGACGCGATGTAATAAGTATTAAACTACCACATCATAAACAATATAGAAAAAAAGAAGTTATACAAGATCGATCTGGTTAGTACTTTCCATATTAATACAATCCTAAGCCATATCTAATACTTATATGCAAATGTTATAAAGGGGAAAGATTTTACTGTTTGTTTTAATTGCATTGGCCCCGATGCTACTAAACTGATTTGGATGAAACTTAGGATCAGGATTCATTAATTCATTGGGAGTGTCAATCTCTCGAATCTCCCACGGGATCGGTCGCAACTAGTAGTCGATCAATATAGTATTTTAGTGACTTGTAAATCTAAATTATAAATAGTTTCTCCATATGTTGTAGTTTTAAAAACCGCATGACATAATCAAAATTTTCACACGGAATTCTTTTGCAGATGAAGAAGAAGATGTCAAAATAGAAAAAGATAGTGACGAACGATTTGATGAAACTAAACCATTTGATGAAACAAACCGATTGGATGAAAATAAACGATTGGATGAAAATAAACGATTTGATGAAACAGATCGATTTCATTCAACTAAACGATTCGATGAAAATAAACGATTGGATGAAAATAAACGGTTTGATGAAACAAAACGATTGGATTCAACTAAACCATTTGATGAAACTAAACGATTGGATTCAACTAAACCATTTGATGAAACTAAACGATTGGATTCAACTAAACCATTTGATGAAACTAAACGATTGGATGAAAACAAACGGTTGGATGAACCTAAACGATTTGATGAAACAAAACGACTTGATGAAACCAAACCACTTGATGAAAATGAACAGTTTGCAGAAACTAAACACGCCATCGCTGCAGATAGAAAGTTTTTTCGCCTTTCGCGAAATAAAGGTATACATATTCTTACAAGTCTTAGAAGTTTTTAAACGACAGTGACGTCACGTCCGTTAATATAAGTCAAACTTACAGTGAGCCAATGCTCATGGGCAATCCCATCACCGCCTATAAAAGCAAGCATTTAGTTGAACGCGATCTTATTTAATCATCGGTCCGTAAGGTGGATGGGTTCGACGATGCCTACAGTTAGACTATTCCACATTATGTAATAGGGTTCTCTCATCATCATCATAATATCGCCCATACACGTCCACTGCTGAACATATGCCTCCCATATACCGGTAGTAACTATTTAGTAACCTGTGTAGCAAGGTCGTTGGCGTATGGCTCCAGCTTAAATTTTACCCTTGCTACTGTTATGCTTAATATCCAATAATTTTGACGTGACTTCAATAATGTTTAATAAATTGATGGAACACCTGCATTCACAAAAAAATGTCACGTTAATATTGTGTGACGTCATGCGTCATGGTAATATGACGAGACGCGTCATGCGGTTACCTAGAAAACAGAGCATTTAATAATGATATCGCTCATCCGGGCTTGTGTTATGGTGTGACGAGTGACGAAAAAAAAGGAAATCAAAAGAAAATAATATATATACAGGAAAAGTATTTTTGTAGTGCACAAATTTCGGTATGTTTTAAGCACATTAAAATAAAAAATACTGTTTTTTTTTATTTTGGAGCTAACTCAAAAACTCTCAGAGCTATAACCATTTAAGTGTTTCTAACAAAACGACGAAGTTCATGGACACAATACTAGCGCCAGCGAAATTAATAGCGCGCTCTAAATGAAGGTAGGTACCTACGTGTCACTGTGTGTATCAATACTGAGATACCCAATAATTTAGAAATTGCAGGAAGTTTTTCACATTAAGTTTTGGTTTTTTTTTTATTTATTTTTTTGCGTAAATGTACTCCACTGCAGACATATATTCAGCAGAAAAAAAATGTGCACTACAAAAATACTTTACCTGTATAACAAAAATAAATCTCAATTTGTCATCG
This sequence comes from Idaea aversata, assembly GCA_907269075.1. Lineage (NCBI taxonomy): Eukaryota > Metazoa > Arthropoda > Insecta > Lepidoptera > Geometridae > Idaea > Idaea aversata. Next base: position 2,046,335 of record OU026109.1, read on the forward strand.
TTTTCTTATGACGTTATCACGTAAAATTATCGTCCGTAAACCAACTTTACAGACAACCTTTTGTTTTTTTTTCAGATATCAAACAAGAAGAAGATGACGATTCATGTAAAAGATGTTGTGTACGACTAGATAGACAGCGAGAGCCAATTCCAAATGAAAATCAAGGTACAACCATTAAAACCTACCTTTCTGGGGTTCCGTACCCAAAGGGTAAAAACGGAACCTTATTACCTACTAGGAACACTAATACTAAGTTTATTTTCTTTTCGTTATCTATTTATCTTCTACTAGCGACCCGCCTCGGCTTCGCACGGCTATATTATGCATGTATAATACATGCATAATATAGCCGTGCGAAGCCGGGAGAGGAAGGTTTATACATAATATAAACCTTCCTCTTGAATCACTCTATCTAATAAAAAAACCGCATCAAAATCCGTTGCGTAGTTTTAAAGATTTAAGCATACAAAGGGATATAGGGACATAGGGACAGAGAAAGCGACTTTGTTTTATACTATGTAGTGATATGTATGTGATAGATATAAAATGCTTTGTCCTGATTGACTGACGGATCAACGCATAGCCTAAACTGCTGATCGTTGAGACCTGTAACTTAAGGGGTGTGTTCTTTGAATGACGTAGGCATCCTATATTAATGGTTTTTCCGAAATTCTGCTGTTAGGGTGTGAAAAAGTGGATCAAAGTTTGTATGGAACAATGTGATTCCTTTGTCCAATCCTATTAGAATAATTTTCGACTTCTACGCAGACGACGTCGCGGGCAAAAGATATCTTTTATACATATAAAACGCTTTGTCCTGACTGACTGATGGATCAACGCACAGCCGAAACCGCTGATCGTAGATACCTGAAAGTTGGCAGGGTGTGTTCTTTGTAAGACGTAGGCATCTGATAAGAAAGGATTTTCCGAAATTCTACTGTTGGGTGTTGAAAAAGTTTGTATGGGACAACGTGATTCCTTGGTCCAATCTACTAATTCTACGCGGACAAAGTCGCGGGCAAAAGCTAGTCGTATATCTATACTGAGGAAAGATTTGATTGCTTGTTTGTTTGTCTGCGTTGAATAGAAAAACTACTGAACTGATTGAGATGAAACTTTGTATGAAGATCATTGATTCTTGACAGTAACTTTTTATCCTGATATTCCCACGGGATCGGAAGACATTTTTCTCCTAACATAACAGTACGCTGCTCTAGAGCGCCACGCGATCTACCCACTGGCTTCGAAGCCAGGTTTTCGTGTCCTTCAGGCGCCAGGGGTCTTCTTAGCAAATAGCCAACTTCTCATCATACCTACTTCTCTGTTAGACTAATTCGCAAACAGCCATCTTCACACCCTGACTATTTCTCAAAGTGACTATTTCGCAACTGGACTACTTTGCAAACGTCCTATTTCTCATTCAGCCTACTTAAAAGTTATCTGGGGCTGGTCTGCGTTGCCGCGCCACTCGCCGCTGACTTCTTAGCCGAGGCCTAAGGTATCAGAAATTCGCGAAAACCTATTGCCATACAATGAAATTCTATGAAGAAGGTGAAGAATGAAAAATAAAGTTGTAGAAGGCTTGAATATTATTTATTTCCTTTTGACAACGGACCAAGTTTCAGCTTACCGAGTCTATTATGATATAGAATCGGGAAAGCACGCTGGTGCCACCCGTCACAAACTAATTTCAACGGAAGTCAAAAGCGAGACTGTGCATTGGCCAGGCTTTGGCGGGACCCTGGCTCCTAGGTCGGCTTTGGCTTGGCAACTCTGCATGGCTGATTGGCCAGCCTTTGGCGGGACCCTGGCTCCTAGGTCGGCTTTGGCTTGGCTGGCTTGGCGACTCTGCATGGCTGGCGTGAGGGCAGGTGTTACATCTATTATAATTTAACTTACTATTTTCTAGATATGACACAAGGACCTGACAATATTCATTTAAAATCCAATAGAAGACCAGGCGGTGAGATTGATGGTTATCGGCCTCATCAGCCAGCAGAACAAGCGAATGAGCAAATTTCAGGTACATAGATAAGCCTTACTAAAAAAAATTTCATCATTAAAGTCTCGGGAACATGGGTAAAATAGTGATTTTTGGGTTTGTTTTTTTTAATTATTTTTATCACAGTTGTTCACAAAGTGATATTAACCGCTGTTATGCTCATAATCCAACGTATTACGCACGCGTGCGTTTTACTTTACCATAACGCACAAGTGCTGTAATGTTATCCCGATATAAGTTAAATTCGTATCTTACTACAGGTACATGTTATGTAGATGAAACATTCTTAATTGAACTGGGTGATACCGATTTGATGTATAAAAAAGGTAGGTACCAACAAAGAATTTTCAAGCCAGCAAAAACAGTTCGAATTTTAAAAAGAAGTTAATGGCATTATAATTATAAACTGCCGCCTTAAACACAAATATTTTGTTAACTTTTTATTATTTTAACAAGTCTTTTCTTTTACTCGCAACTGTGATAAAAAACGTCGTACGATACGCGTGTAGATTATTGAGCGTTGCATATTCTCGGCTTTTTAACGCGCTCGTGTTCCGTGCGTTATAATCCGCCTCTATGCAATGACCAATGTATCACACTTGTATCGTAATGTAACTATTATCGATTGGTACAAAAATATAAGTGATTTTATTTTGCAAAATTAACAAGTTCGATTCTTGACTTTGCTACCTACCTGGGCCTAAATTCACTAAGGTTCAAGTCGTTGGGCGCGCGTGATTAGGGGCGGAGGGGGGGCGGTTTTTGTATGGAAATCTTGTCCTAATCACGCGCGCCCGACGACTTGAACCTTAGTGAATAAAGGCACTGATAACTCTTCAAGCGACTATGGTCTGAACTTCATAATTGCACATCGTTGATAACTATATTGGGGGCATGCGGTGAGTAATTCTCAGCTGTTATAAAATCACGAAAGTTCGGTGGTAGGCTGGATCTTGGACTTATGAAAATAGTGATATCGTGGCAAAGGCTTTTTGCATAAATTGCATGCCTTAATAATATTGAAATACTACATCGCGATACAAGTTTGGTAAATTGATAATTGTAGGTATAGAGGCGGTTTATGACGCGCGAGCGGAACGCGAATGCGTTTCAAAAAGCCGAGATACAATGATCAATCCAAACGTGTGTCGTACGACGTTTTTATCACAGTTGCGAATAAAAGAAAAGACTTGAAAAGAAGAGAAAATAAAAATTTACAAAATATTTGTGATAAGTCCTATGCTTAATATTTTTTAGGCAATATTTTTATGTTAATTATACTCCCCAAAGACCAAGCAAAAGACTTTTAACCTATACAGCCTCGTTTGACATACAATATTTTGGGGTTTTTATACAATATTAGGGTTTTTCCATTTGTTTTTGCGTCGGGGCTATAAACAGAATAGAATGGTAAGAAAATAAAAATATGTATGTAAAGAAAAAACAATTGTTTTCTGACGTTATCACGTAAAATTTTCGTTCATAAACCGACTTTAGGGACAACCATTTTTGCTAGCTTAAAAACTCTTTGTTAGTACCAACCTTTTTTATACATCGAAACAGTATAACCCAGATAAATTAAGAATGTTTCATCTACCTAACATGTAATTAGCAGTAAGATACGTATTTAACTTATCTGGATAACATTATAGCACTAGTTGAATATATTATATAACTCAGGCGTGCATAATACGTTGCATTATAAGCCTAAAAGCGGTTTAATAAGATCCACTTTATGAGCAACTGTGATAAAAAATGTTTTTTTTTTCAGATCACCATTGCTTAGAGAAATGTTCATGTAGTAAATGCATGGTGGCCGGAACATGGTGTGGTGACGCCAATAATCCTCAGAAGAAGGTCTGCCAAGATGAACCGAAGAAACCGTAAATATTAACAATCATAATAGTCTGTTAAGAGGAAAGCGTACCAGGCGCTCTCTCCATACAAACGTAGTCGACTGTTTCCTCCCTGGATAATAACACTAGAGCAAATATTTTTGTTGCATAAAACTTATAACTGCCATGACCATGCCCCTACGTTCTTTTTTATTTTTTGTTTATCGGAATGTACCTTTGACTTAAATAAAATAAATAAATAAATATTGGAGGACATTCCACACATCGCCATCTAGCCCCAAACTAAGTAACTAGACTTGTGTTATGGGTGCTAGACAACGGATATACTACATAAATACTTTTCTTTTGTAAATATATACTTATTATACATAGAAACAACCAGACCACAGACAAATATCTAAGCATAAATACTTGTCTGAGGCGGGAATCGAACCCGCAACCCTATGTTTGGCAGTCCGGCATAGTGACCATTGTGCCAACTGGGTCGTCAATGCAATGTCATGTCTTGCAATGTAATATTTCAGAAGCAAATGTATGGAAATGTTTAAGAAGAAAAAGAAAATTATAATTATAATCGCAGTGGTCTTGATTCTTTTGATAATTTTAGCGATCGCTATACCGTTTATTATACGCGCTATTCAAGCAGAACCGAATAAGCCAAAAGAAGTGGATACTGGGACAGATGAGAGACTTGTCAGATTTGCTAACTTCAGGTTAGTTTTAATCATTAATACCTACGAATAACTTTATTCTTATTGGCCGCAATGTCTTTTAAAAATTAAAAAAAAAACAAAAATATAAAAAATGGCGGTGGCGCCATCTAGTGTTCTGTGTAACGTTTCTTGTTTAAGAGTAACAGTCTATACAGCCTGCCTAGCATGAAGATGAAAACACGATACGATAAAGCGATTTAACTACATCAACTCTCAAAATATGATAGATATAGCCGCCATTTTGAATTTTTATCATAAATTTTATCGCAAATTTCGATAAAAATTCAACATGGAGGCTTTATCGGATTTTTTTGGTCTTCATGCTAGGCAGGCAGGGTGAATTCTCAGTAAGACAATCCATTGGTATAATAAAATATTTTTTTTGTTAAATCAACAGGTTCGATTCCTGGCGATGATGTGATGTCCTTAATGACTTTATCAAAAATCGAATCGACAAAAACTAAAACTGCTTCAGTTTTAGTTTTTGTCAAAATCGGGCACGCAACTCCTTTCAGCATTTTTCGCTATCTTTTATAGTTTAGGATATAGCCCTGAAAGCCCACTTAAAAATTCACCCTGTATACCATTATTCGTCTATGCCTACGGTTCCACTCGATGGATTGCGATCCCGTGGAAAGGGGTTGTAACATTTTGGCAAAATAAACTGTCAGCCATTTTTTTTTTTAGTTGCGAGGCCTTTCAAACAACAAGCAATATACAGGGTTTTTGGTAATTATAGTAGCGGGCGGTTGAGGCCCACTTCTGTACATCTAATAGACCAAATTTTGTTCTACGTTTTTTGAAAACTTTTAGATTTTTAGAAATTTTTGATGTTATGTTTACCTGAAAAAGCTGTTCCTTACACGGAGAGGTCATTAACCTTAAGATTATACTTATTTTTTAAGTTTCATCTACTGTCCTAAGTCTGAATGACCTACTATGTTTTAAAAAAATCATCTGATCTTCCAATTTACCTAACCTCAAAATTTTCTAAATAATGGTTGTATTTCCAAAAGTCGTAGAACTAAAGTTGTTTTTTTTAGGTGCACAGAAGTGGCCCTCAACCGCTTGCTACTATAGTTACCAATAACCCTGTGTAAACAACAACAACAAATAACAATAATACGAACAACAAATACAGTGTAACAAATTATTGTAAAGTGTCAGGTTTTTATGTTATGTCATCATCTTCCTGCCCTTATCTCAATTCATTTGGGGTCGGCGTAGTCGTCATCTCATCGTTCACATTCATCTCTCTCATGTCTTGTCTCACGCAGTCCATCCATCTTTTCTTCGGTCGTCCTCTTCCTCTCCATCCCTCTACATTCATACTCATCACTCTTCTCATCACATGTCCATACCAATTTAAAATGGTTTTCATGTTATGTGGCAAATGAAAAAATAGTAAATTGCGATACAAGTGTGGAAAATTGATCTTTGCATAAAGGCGGTTAATGACGTGCGGGCAGAACGCGAGGGCGTTTAAAAAAGCCGAGATACAAAGATCAATCCCCACGTGTATCGCACGACGTTTTTTTATCACAGTTGCGAATAAGAAAAAAGTTTTTAATAATACGTTGCATTATGAGCCTAAAAGCGGTTTAATAAGATCCACTTTATGAGTAACTGTAATAAAAAGTATGTTACTTTAATAAATTTTAACATCAAATAACAGACAAACCCGACACTTTACAAGATTTTGTTACATAACATTTCTTGTCTGTATTAATGTTCTCTATAGATTGCAATAGGTTTGAAAGGTGTCCGACAAGGCGACTATAGTATGCCAGTCTCCATACTCATATGTTACTACCCCTTCCAGAGTGAAACCTGAATGTCGAACGAAACAATGCAAAATGCTATCAAACAAGTTCCCATGGTTTAGTTGTATGTGTAACAGAGAGTCAGATTCATTAGAAAATACTATAGATCATCAAAGATTTTAAAATATGGTGAGTAGTACGACAAACTTTGTAGGCAGAAGGTTGCGGGTTCTGTTTTAGCCTCGAACAAGTTTTTATAAACAGATTTTTGTTTCTGCTCTGATATTAAAAAAAAACAGCGCACTCCGGGAGTGCAGGCAGAAGTGAAAACTGTATATCTGTGTAAAATCTCATATGTCGCGAGAACATACGCAAAAAGAGTTTTAGATGAAAAAAAAAAAATAGTCGGACGACAAATAGTCGTCGGACATTTGTCGTCCAACAAATAGTCGTCCGACATTTGTCGTCCAACAAATTGTCGTCCGTCAATAGTCGTCCGACAAATAGTCGTCCGACATTTGTCGTCCGTCAATAGTCGTCCGACATTTGTCATCCGTCAATAGTCGTCCGACAAATAGTCGTCCGACATTTGTCGTCCGTCAATAGTCGTCCGTTAAAAATTACCATATGTACGTCTTAATACACTCACAGCCAAATTAAAAACAGTAGGCCCAGGCATACATTTTCGCCGCGCCGTAGAGAGGGGATAGCTGTCTACTCTCCATCCGTCTTACGCTTTTTCGATCAGGTCACGTGTCCTGACGCGAGTTTAAGATTTTATACCCATTACAGAAAAAGTGCTCAACGCCGCTAAAGAAGTTTTCACTTCAAAAATGCTTGTCTGTAAAGTCGGTTTACGGACGATAATTTAACATGATAACGTCATAAGGAAACGATGAGATTTTTTATTTATTCCTTTATATTTTTTTTTACTTATTTTTCATTTTTTCCTTTACCTATATAAGTCTCCATCAATTTATTAGACGTTATCACGTCAAAAATTATTATAATCGTTATCAGACCATAAAACAAGCCTAGTTGCTTAGCTTGAGGCTAGATGACGGTGTGTGAAATGTTGTACAATATTAAAATTAAGAGGAAAGGGTACCGGTGGCTTTCTCCATACAAACTATTACAAACGTAGTCGACTGTTTTCTCCCTGGATAATGACACTAGAGCAAATATTTTTGGTGCATAAAACTTAGAACTGCCATGACCATGCCCCTATTTTTTGTTTTTTTTTTTTATTTTTTTAATTTTAATTTTTATGATAATTAGAAAATTTAAAAAAAAAACAAAACATAGGGGCATAGTCATGGCAGTTATAGGTTTTATGGCACAAAAATATTTGTGCTAGTGTCATTATCCAGGGAGGAAACAGTCGACTACGTTTGTATGGAGAGCGCGCAGGTACCCTGAAAGCGAAGGTGAAAACTTTAAATGAAATAAATATACATTTTTGTATATAGGGTGATTTTTTTATATAGTCCTTTGGGGCTATTTTTTTTAACTGTAAGAGATTGCGAAAAATGCTACGTTGCGCGCGTGCCCGATTTTTACAAAAACTGAAATTGTTTCATTATCTCTACCGTACAAGCCTAGCTGCTTAGCTTTGTAAAACGTTCTACAATATTATAAAAAAATCGAAATAAAAAAATGTGCATGTCCCGACGACGCGTAACTGAGCTTTAAATATCTTCTCCAAGTAAAGTCATTCTGCGCCATCTTGTTTTTTTTTTAAAATAAATATATTGTCACATGATGGTTTTTTTAGGACGTAGGGGAGCACAAAGCAAGGATTTTTGAAAATTCTACCACTAAAGGGGTAAAAAGGGCTGTTTAAGTTTGGAGTTCGTCAAACTATTATGTATTCTGTGTTTATAGGAAATCAATGTTACTTTTTTAAAGAGACACAAAACGCAGGTAAAACCGCGGGGCGCAGCTAGTCTATACAGAAGAAGTAATAAGATAGGATGATAGGAAGTATGAAAATTTGTGAAAAAAAAGTGAAAGTTTCCTTTCTAAAATACTCTTGAGTTACTGGTTTTATGAACAAAGTACATTCATATTTCATTAAAAAACACTTTTAAAAAAAATAGTGCATTTCGAGAATGAGTCTTTCCGTGAATGAGTCCAAAATTGAATAGGGTATTTCAGGAATAGGGCCTTTACAGAATGAGGCATATCGCGAATAAGTCCATCAACGACTACAGGTCATTTTACGAATAGGTCCAAAGTCCAATGTCTACTAAACCGTCTATACATATAAATTGCTTTGTTCTGACTGACTGACGGATCAACGCACAGCCTAAACCGCTGTTCGTAGAGACCTGAAACTTGTGGGTTGTGTTCTTTGTATGACGTAGGCATCCGTTATGAAAGGATTATCCCAAATTCTACACCTTAGAAGGTGAAAAAGTGGGGCACAGTTTGTATGGGACAACGTGATTTCTTGGTCCAATCCTATTAGAACCATTTTTAACCGACTTCAATAAAGGAGGAGGTTCTTAATTCAGTTGTATGTATGTTTTTTTTTCTTCTTCGCTTATCAACCGATTTTGATGAATCTTTTTTTGACATCTAGCAGGCAAAATCTAGTCTACCACAATAATTTTATTAAAAATTTTTTTTTTTGTTTTTTTGTTACGAATAGGCTCCAAAACTACTAGACCGATTTTGATGAAATTTGGTATGAGGATACATTGATTCAATGGGAATAACATAGGTTACTTTTCATCCCGATATTCCCACGGGATCAGGAGTTACGCCGTTAAAACCGCGGAGCGCAGCTAGTTTATTAATAAAACGTAATATGTAGGTAATTAATGAGATAAAAGTGCATCAAACCGACACGTGTTTCGAGTTATCTTGAGGTCAATAAAATAGGAAGCTTGCAATGTAAACGTTACAATCTTTGTAATTAATTAATTATTGAATCTCATTCAGAAAATGTAACTTAATTGAATTTTAATTAAGAGGATTACGTATCACGATTTTATTGCTCTTACGGTGAAGGAAAACATCGGGATGAAACTCGCGGTTTAGTTGACTACATATTGAGAGAAAGAAAGAAAAAAGAAAAGATTTTTATTTAATTACTTTAACCTTAACCTAAAATACATTAAATTTTAAATTTGCAATGAACAATAAAAAATTACAATAATAAAATAATTACTGAAATAGATAAGAACATATACCCCCTTGTTCCAAAACGAGGTTTAAGGATAGTCCGAGATGTGAATTTAAACCTTGGATTTAGACACAGAATTACTCGTGACTAAAGATATCAACTAAAGATAGATAGAAAGATAAACACTTTATTGCACCGTAAAAACAAAACGCAAAATTGTTACAAAAAAATAAAATAAAAACGGACTTATCCCTAAAAGCGATCTCTTCCAGGCAACCTTTGGTTGGACAAGAATTAAAGAAGGGGATGGGTGGGTTGTACATAACGTGATAGTTTAGGGAGGAGAATAATAAAAAAAGGTAAAAGAACTAAAGAGGTTTAAGAGGGTAAAGAAACCCGTATTAAAAAAAGTTTTTTTTTTCAGAGTATTCTATGAAAAACACACCTGGATATGCAAAAATAGAATGTGTCAAAAAGTTTATCAAGAAGTGACCGAAAATACTTTTTGTTCACTTAGTAGATGTTCACTGATATGTATGGGACCACAGTTATGGCCGCAACCTATTGGATATACGTTTTTTAGTAACAGAATAGTTGCTCTAGCGACGAACAGGCTGGAATACAAGTTCCAATCTATACCATCGGAAGCAGGTAAATACATTTAGGTTGAATTGCACAATCTTACTAATAATATAAACGTGAAAGTTTGTATGCTTGTTACTCTTTAACGCAAAAACTATGAAATGGATTTTAATGAAACTTTACAATAATATAGCTTATACATCAGAATAGAACATAGGCTATAATTTATAAAGATACTAGCTGTCCCGGCAAACGTTGTTTTGCCATATAAAAAAAAATGTGATAAATGAAGAACCACTCGACCGATTTTGTGCAAACTTCACATAAACCATCTAATAAATAATCCGAACAAAACTTAAACATTTGGTTTGGATAGGTGAGCCCGTTCTTGAGTTATAAAATTACAACGAAAAGTGGCATTGATTTCTATATAATACAGCAAATCAAAAAAAAGGGTCTGTTCGACTTCGAAAAAGTAATTGAACAAAAATATAGTTGTCTGTTTGTTTATTACATAATCTACAATTAAAAACGCCTAAACCAAGTAAAATCTGAGGAAAGTCGTGGTATACTTTAAATCAAAATCCAATTAGTAGGTGCTGAGTAGGTAATCAACAAAAAAACTGCAGCCGCTCGAGAAAACCCCCCGGTCGAACGCCTTACAACAAAGACCAACGTCACAAAATACATAATAGTGAATATCCCGATATTCCCACGGGATCGGACTTATGCGGGTTTGAATATGGAATAATTCGTATATTTAATTTCATCCGCGTAAGTCCCGATCTCGTTTGAATATCGAAAAAAAAAAAGAATATTTCGTACGTATATTTAATTTCATCCGCGTAAATCCCGATCTCGTTTGAAAAACGAAAAAAAAAAAAAGTTAGTATCCTATGTCCTTCTCCTGGTTCTAAGCTACCTCTCCATCAATTTTCAGCCAAATCGGTTCAGCCGTTCTCGAGTTATAAATAGTGTAACTAACACGACTTTCTTTTATATTTATAGATTGTGTGAATTGTTCAAAATATAAAATTGTCACTTTGACATCTGTCACTTTGACATCTGTTACTTTGACAGTGTTATGTTTTCTCATAAAAGATGATTAAAATTATGATGAGGAAATATAATTATAGTAAGTTATAATTATGCCAAAGAAACCATTATGCGTTTATCAGAATTATATTTATGCGAAAAAACTTAAGGCTAAAACTGTTATGCTAAATGGCATAATGCTAAAAAAGATTATGCGAGCGATAGACTCCCCTCTATTTGTCGATAGCTGGAATCCTCAGACCTGGATTAACGCAAAAGCTACTTAATTTTCGTCATATATGTTCACGGGATCGGGATTAACGCGGGTGAAACCGTGGGACGCAGCTAGTAAAAAATAAATCCATTTAAGACTTTAAACATAGCTAATCGATTACCCATTAAATGCATTAAACTTAGCATAAAGTCAAACCTCCGTGGTTTTAATATGTTAAGTAGACCTATGTTTGTGTATGATTGTTAATATGATAAATAAATAAAAAAAAGCACAATTTAAATACAACAATTTAAAAACAACTGTCAAAATGTCAAACTGATTAGAATAATAATCTTGGTGATTATTGATATAGTATTTGATTTTAGATTAACCGTTAAATGCATTTGGCTATAGAATTTGATTTAAGCATAATAATCTAAATACATTTAGATTGACTTGCCCAATAAAAAAGAGCCAGTGAACTGGCAGATCCACCGATATTATCGTCGGTCGATTCATACATTTCCAAAACAATAACTTGTTTAAAAATCTTACTTCAGTCAGTTGCAGATATCTTTTTTGTCATTTTCACGTCTTTATGAAGAATGTGGTCCAAATTGGATGAAAGTCCCTCCGAAGCGTCTGTCTGTCTAAACGCGGAAAACTCAAAAACTACTGAACAGATTTTCATACGGTTTTCAAAAATAGACAGACTGATTCATGAGGAAGGTGTATGTGTCTAATTAATTAAGATTTCATATAAATTAGCCGAAATAGGACTAGATTGCTGAAGACGTCGGAGAAAAGTCAAAACTACTGAACGGATTTACATACGGTTTTCACCAATAGATGGAGTAATCATAGGAAAGTTTAGGTGTAAAATTAATTGGGGTTTTGTATAAATTAGCTGAAATTCTAATTGATTTTTTTCTGCTTGTCGTGCAAAGTCGGGATGAGTTGCTATTAAAATTAAATACCTTGATTTTACAGTACACCAATATTTAGCTGAAGCTTTCAAACTTTTCATCGGCGATCTAGCAAGACTTGAACTTATTGATGATCAAAATCCAAAAAACACTTCAGAAGATTTAACTGTAAAGAAAATGATTATACAAATAGACGTAGACACAGATCCTGAGCCACGACTAAGAGTAAACACAGACGAATCATATAGTCTTAAAATTGATACTATAAATAACAAAATAGTTATAAAGCTATCATCGGCGTCCTTTTGTGGTGTACGTCATGGACTCCAGACACTAAGTCAATTGATTCTTCTTGATCAAAGTTCAGGGAAACTTATAACTTTATCGAGCGCAGTTGTCAAAGATGGCCCAAGTTATAAATATAGAGGTCTAATGATTGACACAGCAAGAAATTTTATACCTATCGTTGATTTAATGAGAACCATTGACGCCATGGCTACAGTTAAACTAAATACATTCCATTGGAGAATTTCAGATGTAACCAGCTTTCTTCTATATCTGCCAAAAGTGCCTGAACTTTTCGAATATGGAGCATATGATAGATCTACGATTTATACAAAAGAGGATGTTAAATATTTGGTGAATAGAGCTAGTGTTAGAGGAATTAGAGTTCTAATAGAAGTGGCAGCTCCAGGTCCTGTTGGGAGAGCCTGGTCATGGCACCCCGAAGTTAGTTGTCCGTCGAAAACAGTCAACTTCACATGTAGTAACATTTTGTGCCTACGTCTGCAACTTCACGATTCAATACTTGACATACTCGAAACAATATACGCAGAAATAATAGAAATGACTAAAATTGATGACATCTTTCATTTGAGTGATGGAGTTTTTAGTATTGCAAATTGTTATTATTTGTTAGAAGAGAGACAAGGGTTTTTGGATAAAGCACTGGAACGTTTGAAAAGGGCTAATAAAGGGTTTATGCCGAAGTTGCCTATTATTTGGCATACACCACATTTGCTAAAGGATTTTGAGGCGAAAACTTGGGAGCACTATGGGGTACAGCTGTATGATATGCCACAAAATCCGGCTGATGTTATGATGTCAAAATTCAGAGCCATACATTCGAGTAAATGGGATCTGTCTTGCGAAATTAACAATAACAGATGTATTAAATACAGGTAATGCCTTTTTAAATAAGTATGTACCTTTCTTCTTTTTAGAATAGAATGTCGTTTAAATTAGACAAGGACACGACATTAAAAAAGGAAAGAAAATAATAGTATAATAAAATATCGTGGGTTCGACTCGAATCTGGGCTGATGCGCGCTTATTAACATTGCTTTTGGTGAATGACACATTACCATTTTGCATACTTCAATACGTTGCTATGGTTACCTTGTCAATAATGTAACGTAACGCATGACGTCACACTTTTTTTGAATGCCGTTGGTCATCGATTTATATGACACGGCTACGGCTATATTAGGCATGTATTATACATATAAACCTTCCTCTTGAATCACTCTATCTATTTAAAAAAATCGCATCAAAATCCAATGCGTAGTTTTAAAGATCTAAGCATACAAAGGGAAATAGGGACATAGGGACGGCGAAAAGTGACTTTATTTTATACTATGTAGTGATAGTAATAGTGATTATTACGTCAAAAATAAGTAAAGTAATGCTGTTAATTGAGCAGTGTCCGTTCGAAGAAGTACTGCCAAGCCAAGTCCACTATGTTGACTCCTAAGTCAGCAGGGAAGTCTGACCTAAGGATCAGTCTGACCCCTAAGTCAGACTTATTTAATCTTCGTTATATTAGTAACAAAAACATCGTTTATAAACGTGATTTTGACACAATTGTAATCTTTCTAATTAAGTTATAAGTGGTAACATTTGATATAATAATTAGTGCCGTTGTCTCTATGTCTATTTGTTATTTTATATTGATAAGAAAAGAGACAAAACAAAGCTTGTTATTGATGTGAAACATCTATAGCCGCACGTAAAACTGATTTCTGGCGTGGCGACGCATGCCGTGGCGACGCGTCGCCACGCTATATGATGGTATACAGGGTTATTGGAAATTAATTGACACGGCGTTAAGGGCTTCTTCTGTGCACCTTAACAAACAACTTTTGTTCTACGACTTTTGTCGAAAATAAATTGATAAATAAAATAAAAATAAAATGATCAAAACCGCATTAAAATAATAACAATCTGGCAAAAAATAGTTCTTTAATTTCATCAAACATTTTTCGACCAACCATTCTTTTAACTTTTTAAGAAATATGTATGTACGGGAGCTTTCTGTCACCAGGATGTATCTCATGAACCATGATAGCTAGACAGTTGTAATTTTCACAGATGATGTATTTCTGTTGCCGCTATAACAACAAATAGGTAAAAACAGAAAAAAGTAAATATTTTTTTAGTATGTTTTAAGGATTTTCATGTTTATTTTTTAGGCTAAAGACTCTAAGCCTATACAGCCTCGTCTGACATGCAATATTTTTTTTACCTTTTAAGGTACGGAACAAAAACAGGATGAGATTCTCAATTCGTTGCGTATAGGTATATACAAGGGTGGAGTAATTTTTTATTTGACTATTAATCAATTGATCATCATCATCATCATATCAGCCCATACACGTCCACTGCTGGATATATGCCTCCCCCATACGACGGCACAAACAGCGGTCCTGACTCAGGACTGAAAATACTAAAGACAAGAAATACTGATATCATTTGCCTGAAATTATTTTTTCCCCATGTACTAAAAGAAACCCCCATGCGAAGTTTCAAACTCGTAGCGCTTTTAGTTTTAGAGATTTCTTGATAAGTATTTTTCTCTTTTAACCTTTTTTTTTATATTTTTTTATCGAGGAGTAATGCGCCTTATGCACCTTCCCACCGCTCCGGGGGGAGCAGCGGGGATGTGTGGGGCTCCCTGCTGGCCTGAGATGGTAGGCGGCCAGAGGTTTACCCACTAAAACCCCTCGGTGTCCCTCTCTTCACCTTAATCCAGGAGGAAGTAGGAACTGTTTGCACATACAACTACTTCCCTTCTCTTTTAACCTAATCCTAGCTAATCTAACTATTCATAAGTACTTCTATAAAGCTGAAGAGTTTGTTTATTTGAACGCGCTAATCTCAGGACAGGTTTGAATTCATGTTTTTGTGTTGGATAGTCCATTTGTCGAGGAATGCTATAGGCTACTTTTTATTTTGATATTCTCATGAAATCGGGACTGACGCAGGTGAAACTGCGGGGCGCATTTAGTATATTTTATAGATTAGTTTAAGTATCCAAAGATAGACACATTCGCCAGCAAATGAAGTAATTAGAGACATATCCGTTATGTAAATTTATGGAAAACCCTTCACAGATCCTGGAATAGAAGTCACGGCTTTACAAGCTCTTGTATCCGGATTCGTATCCGTTTTCCGTCTTTTTACTGACAAAACACCTAATAATTAATCATTACTTACTATTTATATAAATATAAAATTAAAAGTCCTCTTTGATTAATAAATCAACCGCACAGATTGGGCTCAAATATTGATGGCAAGGCAAATAGAAAAAATATGACAAAATTCTCCATTTTTCTAGATTGCATTTAAAGTAACGTGTTTTTCATTTTCTTCATCAGGATCTGACACCATTAGCCCTAGCTCAATGGTAGAGATAGGTAGACAAATCCATTATTAGCCACCACACAGGGGGGATACGTTGGTAGGGAGTAGTGTACTAGCCCAGCATTTATATAGGGGAGCATTGAGAATGGATTTTTGCAAACTCGACCCCTAAAGAGGTACAAAGGGGTGATAAAGTTTGTAGTTCGAAGTAATTATGTATTCTGTGTTTATAGGCTTTTAAAGAGACACTAACGCAAAAAATCAAAATCTTTCAAAAGGTTTACAATTATCACTATCTGGCTTTTGCTGAAAGAGATTAGATCTTAGGAATTAAACAAAACATTACATTCATTGTATGGGTTATAATGTATCTTAAAATTGTATCGTAAATATTATATACAGGGTGTCCGGTAATGAATGGCCAAGCGGGCACCTACGGATAGAAGACACTATGCCGGATCAGAAAAACGAAAGTTATGTTCTATGAAAGTCTCCCGGTTTCCGAGATATCCGCCATTTTAAAAAATTTAAAAATTTCACTCCGTTCTCTATGTTTTGTGATGCCAAAACTGCAAATGAAGGAATAATCCCAATCTGTCTTTTGGATAGTATTCCAGGATAAATGTGCTATCGAATGCAAACAATATTTTTTATGACACATTGAAAGTTTTTTTTAACTAAGATTTAACTCAAACTTCATGGTTTTTTAATTTTTGAACCTGAACTTTAATCTTTCCCGTTGTAAAAAAAAGTATGGTCACCCTAGTGGCAAATAAAAAAAAAATCGCCTATTTCACTGAGATTCTGAAAAGGTATAATATGTGGTATTACCAGTATTTAATACCAAATTAATTTCTAATAAAATGCGCAAGAGCATGCTTTTTGTGAAGTAAAAGTAGTACCAAAATTTACTTTATTGTACTTAAAATAAATAAATAAATAAATAAATATTTCAGGACATATTACACATCGCCATCCAGCCCCAAGCTAAGCAACTTAATGCTTGTGTTATGGGTGCCAGATAACGGATAAACTACATATATACTTTTTTTTTTTTAAATATATACATATTATACACATAGGAAACACCCAGAACCAGAAACAAGAATTTATGGTCAGCATAAATACTTGTTCCCGGCGGGAATCGAACCCGCAACCTTCTGCGCCGCAGTCGGGTGTTCGCCCGACGCGCCACAGAGGTCGTCATGACAAAATAATTCAAGACATTTAATTTATCAAACAATAAAGAATTAATCAATCTATCTATCTAACGCGGTAAAAACCGCAGTGCACAGTTAGTCTAAATAAATAAAAAGTTATTTGACTAAACAAATTCCGAGGTTAAAACTAATGTTAAAAACAATACGATTTATGTACCTACCTATGGTCATTTTTCGAAATTCATATTCAAAAATTCTAGGTCAGAATTTAAGTGGATGTTTTTAAAAGGGGATGTTACATTTTGGTATAGTTAACGGTCGGGCATTTTAATGCCTTTCATACCTATAGCAATTTATAAGAGGCATTTAATACAAACAACAAGTGCCCTGAACCAAATTTGGAAAAATGACAGGATTTTCTGGGGCCTAAGTCTGCTATTTTTACCATTGTCATTGCCGAGACTCTATTGATATTATATCGAGATTGTGACTTTATTTGGTATTCTGCTAAAGTTTTAATAACATCGCAATATAATGCTATGGAGTCTCAATGGAATGGTAATAGATAAGTTGCTGGTGCAACATGGTAAGTATAAGTTGTTAAGCAATATACCGTTTTGACAACTTCAGTCGAGATTCCATTCAGCCATGATTATAGATAGTTGTTTCGAGTCCCAGGACTTTGAAATTGTCGGGAATTCCCAAACCCTAGTCTTTACTGAATAAATCTCTATCTATTTTAAAAAACTGGTTGCCTGTAAAGTCGGTATACGGGCGAAAGTTTTACGTGACAACAACTGTGCTCGAGTGGAAGGGACGCGTGCCTTTCACTTTTTATGTCTGTCTCTCTCGCTCTTAGGCGGGCTAACCATGCCCGCGTGCCTCTCACTCGCTCTCATTGTGAGCGCATAACGTCAGCGGAGCGTAACGCAGTTTCTTGAAGTGTCACCCGGCAAACCAATTTATAAAACGTTGTCACGTCAAAATAAATAGTAGTTTTTGGCGGTTTCAGAACATGGCAAGAGATGTACAGCTGGAAATCCTGGAGGAACATCGAAGTTTTCACAGTGGAAGGTGGGGAAGCGATCTTATGGACTGACTTGGTCAATGAAGGTAAGCTGGATTATTTTTATTTTTTCCGTCTGTCAATCGGACCATCTTTATAATAAAATCAAATTGTATTGGCACTGGATTTACTTGAAGAGTAGGACCTAGATAATTATTGGAATGAAGTTCCTTATCGTGGGTTTGCGACAGGACATTATTCCATAAAAAATACAGTACTTACAATTTCCATACGAAAAATGTGAAACGGTAAACCGTAAGATTAACTAATATCTCACACATATCTTTCATATTATTATATAATATAAATATACAGGGTGTCCCGTAATGAATGGCCAAGCGGGCACCTACGGATAGAGGACACTGTGCCGGATCAGAAAAACGAAAGTTATGTTCTATGAAAGTCTCTTAGTTTCCGAGATATCCGCCATTTTAATTTTTTATTTAATTACACTTCTTTCTCCATGTTTTGTTATGCCAAAACTGCAAATGAAGGAATTATCCCAATCTGTTTTTTGGATAGTATTCCAGGATAAATGTGCTATCGAATGCAAACAATATTTTTTATGACACATTGAAAGTTTTTTTTGAAACTAAGGTTTAACTCAAACTTCAAGGTTTTTTTATTTTTTTAACCTGAACTTTAACCTTTCCTGGTGTAAAAAAAATGTATGGTCACCCTGGTGCCAAATTAAAAAAAAAGTTGCCTATTTCACTGATATTCTAAAATGATATAATACGTTTTATTGCCAGCATTCAATACAAAATTAATTCCTATTAAAGTGAGCCAGAGCTGTCTTTTTTCCATTTTTTTCCATAGTGAATTTGGGGAATTTCAGAATTAAAATTTCTTGAATTATATTTTAAGTACAATAAAGTAAATTTTGGTACTACTTTTAATTCACAAAAAGCATGCTCTCGCTCATTTTATTAGAAATTTCTTTAGTATTAAATGCTGGCAATACCACATATTATACCTTTTCAGAATCTCAATGAAATAGGCAACTTTTTTTTTAATTTGGCACCAGGGTGACCATACATTTTTTTACACCAGGTAAGGTTAAAGTTCAGGTTAAATAATTAAAAAACAATGAAGTTTGAGTTAAACCTTAGTTTAAAAAAAACATTTAATGTGTCATAAAAAATATTGTTTGCATTCGATAGCACATTTATCCTGAAATACTATCCAAAAAAAACAGATTGGGATAATTCCTTCATTTGCAGTTTTGGCAGAACAAAACACAGAAAAAGGAGTGAAATTTTTTTTTTTTTTTAAATGGCGGATATCTCGGAAACTAAGAGACTTTCATAGAACATAACTTTCGTTTTTCTGATCCGGCACAGTGTCCTCTATCCGTAGGGGCCCGCTTGATTAATTTTGTTTGTCTGTCGAATGGAACTTCGTTCCAAACGCGTGTCCCGCGACACGTTTGTCTATTCTACTATAACCACATCTCTTAAGAGGAAGTGTACCGGCACTCTCTCCGTACAAACGTAGTCGACTGTTTCCTCCTTGGATAATGACACTAGAGCAAATATTTTTGTTGCATAAAACTTATAACTGCCATGACCATTGACCATGACTCTATGTCTTGTTCTTTTTTCATTTTCTAAATATTATAGATTTAAAGATTAAAAAAATAAAAACAAAAAATAGGGGCATGGTCATGGCAGTTATAAGTTTTATGCACCAAAAATATTTTCTCTAGTGTCATTTATCCAGGGAGAAAACAGTCGACTACGTTTGTAATAGTTTGTATGGAAAGAGCCCCCGGTACTCTTTCCTCTTAACATTATTTAGAAAGTTTATTGTATACTTTAGGCAACCTGGACAGCCACATCTGGCCTCGTACCGCAGCAGTGGCGGAGAGGCTCTGGTCTGACACGGTAGCCAATACCAGCGCAGGCGCACCGGTCTACACCAGGCTTGACAGTCAAAGGTTTGAACAAACCATCATTTTTATTTACCTACTAGCAGCGCTCCGCGGTTTCACCCGCATAACTCCCGATCCCGTGGGAATATCGGGATGAAAAGTAGCCAATGTTATTCCCAATGAATTAATGTATCCTCATACCAAGTTTCATCTAAATCGGTCCAGTTGTTTCGGAGCCTATTGGTTACAAACAAACAAAAAATCTTTCCTCTTTATAATATTAGTGTAGATGTAGACTAGTTTTAGCCCGCGACTTCATCCGCGTAGAAGTCGAAAATGGACCAAGAAACCACGTTTTTCCTATACAAACTTTGTCCCCCTTTTTAACCCCCTAAGGGGTAGAATTTCGGAAAATCCTTTCATAACAGATGCACACACTCTCTTTTGCTATGGTTACTTGTCAATAACATGGGTGTAGCGTTTTTTTCCCTTTTTTTTGTAAGTGCAGGTGTTCATCGCTTTATAAGACGTTTTCACGGCAAAAAACCTAATTTTCATAACTTTCCAGATGGAGAATGCTTCTAAATGGTGTAAAAGTGCAACCAGTATGGCCTATATGGTGCAGTTTGAACCCTTCCAAATGTTTGGAAAAAGTACGTTGATTTAATAAATTAATTATCTATAATTATTCTTTTATTTTAAACTAGCTTTTGCCGTCTGCGTAGCGTAATAGTACATTGTTATCCTAGGTGTGAAAGTCACTCATTACAAGTCCCGAGACGGAGTTTGGCGCCCGAGCGTAGCGAGGGCGCTAATAGTTCGAGGGACTTAATGAGTCTTTCACCCGAGGTAAACACTGTGCTTTTCATTACGAATAATACATAAAATTCTTCCTAACAACGAGATTGGATGAGAGACTCCATACTACCTGATCCTCTTACAAGGTTGGGACCAAAGAGGTTATTTATACATGTAGTATTATTCTTTGGTGCTACCTAAAGCAAGGAGGTTAGGTTTTGAAGTTCCTAATGTATAATGATACTAATACTGGCTATATGCACATTGCACAAGTCGTGCGAAGCCATAATTTGACATGACAGCTGTCAGTGAAAGCGAAAAGCCCTAGGGCTGGAAGTTTTATTTTCTACACGCTCTTCAGGCATCTTTAGACCTACTTTCGGAGTATGAGTAATGAAAAATAACTTTCTACCCCTTTTTAAACCCATTAGGGATGAATTTCAACATACAAACAGGCAGACTGGTGTGTGGCACCGCTTCATGGTAGACATACCAGACGTTCGCACTAAGCGCTTTGCTTCATCATTCCTTATTCGTACTGCAAGGGAATGTAATCAGTTGCCTGCGTCTGTCTTTCCTGACGTGTATAATTTGGGGGTCTTCAGGTCGCGAGTGAATAGGTATCTTCTAGGAAGGTGTGTTACATCTTTGTGATAGTGGTCAATCGCTGACCTATCATATTAAAAAAAAATACGAAGGAAGTCTTCCATCAATTCTGTTAAAGAATGTTGATGCAAAATTTGAATTAGAACTAAGGAATCACGTTGTCCCATACAAACTATGCCCCCTTTTCTACCCCCTAAGGGGTAGAATTTTGAAAAATCCTTTCTTATCATATGCCTACGTCATACAAAGAACACAGCCTCCAAGTGACGACCCAGTTGGCACAATGGTCACAATGCCGGACTGCCAAACACAGGGTTGCGGGTTCGATTCCCGCCTCAGACAAGAATTTATGCTTAGATATTTGTCTGTGGTCTGGTTGTCTATGTATTATAAGTATATATTTCCAATGAAAGTATTTAAGTAGTATATGCGTTGTCTAGCACCCATAACACTAGTCTTGGGGCTAGATGGCGATGTGTGGAATGTCCTGCAATATTTATTTATTGTAAGTTTCAGCGGTTTAGGCTCTGCGTTGATCCGTCAGTCAGTCAGTCATTCAGGACAAAGCATTTTATATGTATAGATAGAAGAAGATAACAGTAACCATAGAGGGTTTCCCCGTTTCGTAAGCTCATTGAACCAACCAAGGGACCAAGTCTGCTAATACAATAGACCAAGATCCAATCTACCGCCACCACTTCGGGATTTTATAAAAGCTAAGATTTTTTTTTATAATTAAAACAGGCTTGCATTTGACTTCATCTCACCTGATGGGAAGCGAAGATGAGATCGAAGATGTACCATGCTTGTCTAGAAGGTACCTATTCACTCTAGACTTGAAAACTCTAAGGTTATAGTTTTGTGGGAACAGCGACGCGGGTAGAATTAAGTACCTAACTTAGCGCATGCCTCAAACACAATTATGAATTGACCTCAATAAAAAAAACTAAATATAAAAATATTAAACTTTATAATTAAAAAACTACCAATCCAAACTAGTTTTATCAGTAATAAACACTGTTGTTACCAAGTCTTTGATGCTATTATATGTGCCGGTAACACAGATTATTATGCCGAACGTAATTATAGATATGGCCTTGATTAGTCTCCATTTCATGCAGCCTAATCCAGGTTCGTTCCAATCCATGCTGAGTTCGATGATTGCGGGAAATATGAAGCCCATGTTTGAAAGACAGAACGCTCCGATCTAAAAAGAAAAAAAAATTGGGTGTCGTTTTTATTGTTTTCGGGGCTGGAAATATGAGAAACATTTTTTTAATACGGCAGATGGCGCTACGACTAAAAAGGCTAAATGCTCTTTAAACTAGGTAATGTCTCGTCCTGGGCTATGGAGCCACGGACGTTTGGAAGGCGCGCGTGGAACCAAAGCAAACACATAGAGGCCATTCAGACTAAAGAGCTCATCGTGTGACACCTGATTTACGGTTAATCATAACCACAAAAAATCCAAAGAATGTTAGAATAAATAAATATTGCAGGACATTCCACACATAGCCATCTAGCCCCAAGCTAAGAACCAAGTGCTAGCACCCATAACTTGTGTTATGGGTGCTAGACAACGGAAGAAACAACCAGACCACAGACAAATATCTAAGCATAAATAATTTTCTGAGGCGGGAATCGAACCCGGGACCCAGAATTTCCAAAAGTCGTAGAATAAAAGTTATTTTTTGCACAATAAAATTCGTTCATCCACTAAGCAACTCGAAGAAGGTCCATCTAAAGGGATCGCGTACTATTAAATCAAAAAACTAACCACACCCATCAACTTGGATACATCAGGAAAGCATACTGAAATGGCGGTGATAACAATGATGAATATAGCCCTATACACTCGTTCCCATAGCCAATGTTTATCAGCACTATATTGGTTGGAAATGTAGACCCATGCCAAATTGAAGGGAATCCAGAAATTGAGAGCGTACGTCACCCAAACCATTAATATCATAAATATTTTAAGTACTATTGAGAATCTGGGGACAAACAAAAAGATATTATTAAGGGGGATCCATACACCAACGACCTTGGTACACAGCCTACTAAATAGTTACACCGGTCGCCTTCAGTGGTAAAAATTGTTGATTGTTGCGAATGTGTTTTGTTTTTCTTAAAAGTGCTGAAATAGAATTGTAGGTGAGATTTTTACCGACATTTTGGTGTGATTTTGAGCAAAAAAATTCCTATAGTTTTGAAGCTATCCTAAAATTAAGAAATAAAACTAGTCTAGCTTTGAAATGACAAGGAATTTTCGCTTCAAAATTACCCCAAAATCTCGGTAAAAATTTCACCTACAATTCCATCTCAGCACTTTTGAAACAAAACACATTCGTTACAATCAACAATGTTTAGTTGTAAGCGACGGGTATTTCTGGCGCATTGCGTTCGGCAGCATAAGCAGCCTTAAATTCGACTCTCAAATAATTATATCAACTTACAGCTGAAGACCACTGTAAATTTCCATACAAAAAGCGGTAACGTTTGATAATTTTTGAAAGTAAGTACTTACGTTTCCACGGGAAAATGTACTGTGATCGGTGCTTGGCATGCTTCCCCGAAGCCCCAGTAGCCAAAAAAACCGACGATCATTACCATAGATATAACAATCGACATACCTGTACCAAAATAAATCATAATTAAAGGTGGTCCATACGCCAACGACCATGGTACACAGCCTACTAAATAGTTACTACTGGCACCAGTCGCCTTCGTTGGTGAAAATTGTTGATGACGAGTGTGTTTTGTTTTTCTCAAAAGTGCTGAGATCATGAAGCAACAAAAAGTTTTCCGCGCCCTGATGGAGTAGTAATCAAAACATACTATGGGTGCCGGCTGAGATACAATTTTGTAGCTCACACACACATTCACACTTTTCCTTCAAATAGTCGTTCATGGCGTGTGACATGGACATCACCTCTGTCATAAAATATTACAAATAAAATATTACATTAACAAAATGGGCAGTGAAATTATGCAGAAACCATGCCGCAAGCAAAAGTACAAAGCTTTCTGGTATCACATTTTCTGGTAAGTAATAAACCGCTTGGTTTTTACAATTTTCGTGGTCAAATTTTTTGTAAAAAATATGGTTGTTGATTTTTAGTGATGTGAAGTAGTCGATAAAAAATAATATAGAATCGAATCGTCAGCTTATTATTATTGTATTTCATTTATTTATCGCAGTTTTCTAAAAGATTCTAAGAACTGTAAGATTTTTGTGCTTCAGAGTCAGACAGACCATACTGAAGGAAGTATTGGTGTTTTATTAATTTCAGCATTAGCTCTATATCTAAATAATATATTTTCCTACTTACAGGTTCATGAACAAAAAGTGCTTCCCTCAGATTACGAACTCAACTAAATATTATGTCAATATTAATGATGATTTACGAGAAAAAACAGCTGGTCATAAGCTATTCTAAACGTAATGTAAATAGTTAAAATATAAATTAAAAATATTGTTTTAAAATTGGTGATGTATTTTTATTTGTATAATTAGTTCTCTACTAGCTGTGCCCGCGACTTCGTTCACGTGGACTGCAGGATATTTCATCATCAACACTATTGACATTTAGTCGTCCATTGCTGGATATAGGCTTCTCCAATACCCAAAAGACACGAATTCAAAAGACATTACACCATACAAATGACTGAAGGACAACGTGACTATCCGCAACCCAGTGAAATGTGGATATACACACCGACGGCTCAAAAACGGACACGGGCACTGGATCCGGGGTCTTCTCGGAGGACCTAAACATAAATCTAAGCGTAACTCTAGGCCCCCACAACTCAATCTTCCAATCTTGGCTGCGCTGGATCGCGATGTCTCGGGCCATGACATCAGAATCCTGTCCGATAGCGCGGCGGTGCTACATGCACTGAACAGTAAAACTATAAGTTCAGCCCTGATTTACGAATGTTACGAGACACTCAACAGACTAGGAGAACACAATAGACTGACCTTACAATGGGTAAAGGGACACAGCGGCTCATGGGGAAACGACGCTGCGGACGAGCTGGCAAAAAGAGGAGTGGAAGCGGTCAGTTACGGGCCTCAACCCTCCGTCCCAATCCCCTCAAACCAACTCAAAGCCTGGATCCGCAACCACGCTAAAATGCGACACCGTGACCTCTGGACCACGACGGAAAGCTGTAGGCAGGCCAAACTAGCACTCCCCGACATAAACAACAGACTCACGAAACGCCTTCTAAACTTAAACCGCCCTCAAATGCGCTTGGTTACAATCGCCTTGACTGGTCCCGGCGCTTTCAACAAGCACTTCCATAACCTGGATATAACGGACAGCCCACTATGCAGAGCGTGCATAGAGGCTGAGGAAACGACCGCGTATGTGCTGCTGGACTGCATGGTATTGACAGATATTAGACTCAGGACTATAGGTGACGTTAAAAGTCTTCCAAAAATGTTTGAGAAGCCACATCTAGTGGCAAAATTTATGGAAGAGCTGGGCTGGTTCTCCCCCTAAAAAGTGGAACCTCACGCAAAAGGGACCTAACTAGAAAGGTCTGATTGCGGAAAACAGCCCGTATACAAGTACAATTAGGCTTCTTCAATAGCACGCCACTGAACTTGGTTCCCCGCTCTGCACCTCCAACAGCTACTAGTCACTTTGCGAAAGTCGTCACTCCAAGTATTTGGAGGACTTTCTACGCTACATTTGCTAAGGCATGATCTCCACTTAAAATTTGACATGATCCATGCAATTTAGGTAAGTATATTTAATTTCGATAGGTGATAGATTTCATCCTCACCACCTGGATGTTTGATCTTGAACTAAAATAAATACCCCTGAACAATAAAATATAAGTGAATAATCGATAAATATACGTTACGCTTCATACCACATCACATCACTATTTTCAAATTCAGCAACCATGAAGTTCCTTGTTTTTTACATGCCAATAAAGACAAATAAATGTCGTACTTTATTGATATTTTGTTTTTAATTGGTTATGTCATAACATGAATGTCTCTATCTTTTTCTAACGTAACGTATATGAAAATATGTGATAGAGATAAAAGACAAACCCTGTCTCCCGCTTCCACCTACCCTCCCACCCCTCTGAGCGGCCGCATAGGTTTCGATACATAATAGGCATGATTATTACTCCATCTGGGCGGGGAATTTTTTTTTTCCTCCATGGCTGAGATGGAATTGTAGGTGAGATTTTACCGACATTTTGGTGTGATTTTGAGCCAAACATTTCCTATAGTTTTGAAGCTATCCTAAAATTAAGAATTAAAACTAGTCTAGCTTTGAAATGAAAAATAATTTTCGCCTCGAAATTACCTCAAAATATCGGTAAAAATTTCACCAACAATTCCATCTGAGCACTTTAGAGAAAAACAAAACACATTCGTAACAATCAACAATATTAGTTTTAAGCGACGGGTATTTCTGGCACGTTGCGTTTGGGAACATAAGCAGCCTTAACAAATCGGCTCCAAAATAGGCTCCGTATATGGCAACGAAGCGTGGCCGGTGCTTGAGCGACATAAGCAGGAGCAGCGTGTCACGGAGATGAAGATGTTGCGTTGGATGTGTGGAGTGACGCGAAAGGATCGCGTCAGGAACTCCCGCATCCGGGGCAGTCTTCATGTCTGAGACATTGCAAGAATGTCGCCTACGCTGGTACGGAAACGTCTTGCGAAAACCGGCTAGTTACGTGGGGAACAAATGTCTTGCCATGGCGCCTCCGCCGGGTCGTGGCAGACTGGGTAGACCCAAGAAGTGCTGGCTTGACGTCGTAAAGGGTGATATGTAAATGTTGGTGCAGCTATCATTGCTGAGGCAGAACCTTTTTGGAGGCACACGGCTCCTTAGATCTTATTGCTTCTTTGTATATTTCTTTTTTCCTATTATTTTTTTTTTTTTGTTTTTATTATTTGTCTGTTATACGTCCTGTATCACGGGGCTATTGAGCCCCGGACCTTTGGAAGGCGTGCGTGGAGCCGAAGCCAACACGTAGAGGCCCTTTACAATAACAAGTATAATAGCAAACAATGGGGTGAATTCCAAACCGGCGATTATCCCTGTCTACACTATAAAGTGCAACCAAGGACAACCTCCGGTTTGGATGAAACTATTGATAATCTACAGGACAAAACTACTTGAGCTATTGTGATGGGATGGTAGTGGACTAGATACTGGGGAACTATGGATACTATGGCACCTGCCGTAACAATGTCCAATAAACACGTAAAAATGGCAGGCGGAGACTCGCCAACTCTCAGACTGGGCCACCCTAATTAGCCGAGTAAATTACAGCAAGGGAGCAACAGGAACGTGAGTGGCTTGAAGGATGGAGAGGCCTTACTGGATTTTAAGTCATCGCTGGTAGTCCGAGCGAGCGGGCCAACTCATCACTGACGTTCGGCATCCATCCTTCGAGTATTTCTACTCATGCGACTCCACTCTGGACGGCCGGTGAAGGCAAGCCAGAGGCGGGGGACCGCTTCATCGTCAGTGTTCACTCCGACCAGCCAACCAAGGCAAGCCGGAGATGGGGAACGGTGACTTCCCCCTGGAGAACTCGGGAACTGTTTATAATTATCTCCAATTCATTTATTTTTCTTAAATTTAAATTTTTATAAAAACAAACTGATTACAAAATGTATACATCACTATAAAACTTATAAAATAATTCTATCTAAGTTTTGAAACCTAACCTAAATAAAATTTAATTTACAAGTCTTAAAAATAATGTATAAATTTTGCATATAAAACAGTAAATCATTATAAAAACCTAAACCTAGAAGACCGTCGGCAGCGAGGCAGGGCCCAGGCTACCGATGGTTAGAGCCGCAGAGAGAGGAATCTTCTAACAATACGTGCCGTATCCAAGATGACTGCCTTCTGGATCTGACCCTTGACCCAACCATCCAGCGAGAGCCTCTTGAGGTGTTGATCAAGGCTCTTCGCTATTAGTCCATTTGCCGATACAACTATCGGAACAACACTCGTCGAATCAACGTCCCACATGGCGGTAATCTCGTGGGCCAAGTCCAAGTACTTAGTTTTTCTGCCTTTACGAGATTAACGTCATGTGGAACGGTTATGTTATTATTATTATTATTATTTTTTTAAACTTTTGTTTTAGTGCTTTTATGTTTGTTACTACTTTTCTGATTGTCTTGTGTCGTGTGCTTGTCCAAACAAATGTTTACTTTCTTCCTTTCTTTCTTTATATGAGTGCAAATGGCCCAGGATGCCGAAGATCGTGCGAAGTGGAGGCGTAAAAGTAGGACGCAACGGATTTTGATGCGGTTTTTTTAATAGATATAGTAATTCAAGAGGAAGGGTTTTATGTATAACTAGCGACCCGCTTCGGCTTCGCACGGCTATATTGTGCATGTATTATACATATAAACCTTCCTCTTGAATCACTCTATCTATTAAAAAAAACCGCATCAAAATCCGTTGCGTAGTTTTAAAGATTTAAGCGTACAAAGGGAAATAGGGACAGAGAAAGCGACTTTATTTTATACTATGTAGTGATGATGACTGTAGTGAAGTGATGATACGGGTCGGTAGTTAGTTTATAGTAGAAAAAAATTTTTAGCTTAGATTTAATCATACTAATACTTACTGTGACTTTATTTATTTGTTTTATGAAATAAATGTGTATTATAATGAAAACTAAAAAAGTGCCAATACTAAAAAAATAAATATAAAAAAATGCTTATAATATGCTATTTATCGAAGCATAATGAAACTGGTCCTCTTTTAAATTTACCTGCAATAATGACAAGCGGCATTTTTTTTGGTTCAGTCATACTGTTCTCTATGGGTAATGCGATTCCAACACCTTCACAGCTGAAGAAACAGATCCCAATGTACTCAAAAAGTCCAGCCATTGTTTTGAACGCTGGAAATTCCAACGGGGACAGCGTTGCAGCCTTTGCTCCGTAGTGGATTGTTGAAAAAACTACAGTTACTGTAAGTAGATGAAAATAACTTAGTTATTAACTATACAGGGTTATTATACGAGCAAGCCGTTGAGGGCTACTTCTGTGCACCTAAACAAACAACTTTCGTTCTATGACTTTTGGCAAAATTCGTAATTTTTTTAGAAAATTTTGAGGTTAGGTTTACCTGAAAATCAGCTGTTCCTTACACGGAGAGGTCATTAACCTTCAAATTTTACTTATTTTTGAAGTTTTATCCATTGTTCTTTTAGTCTTAATGACTTTTGTTTTACAAAATCAGCTGTTTTTCGAATTTACATACTTAACCTCAATTATTTTTTTCGAATTTCCAAAAGTCGTAAAACAAAAGTTCTTTGTTAAGGTGCACAGAAGTAGCCCTCAACGGCTTGCTAGTATAATTTCCAATAACCCTGTAGACAAAATCATTGATTGATCCATACTAACGATACATAAAAAGAAAGATTTTTTGTTTATTTTTTGTTTGTAACGCATAGGCTCCGAAACTACTAAATCGATTTTGATAAAACTTGATCTAAGAATCCATTGATTGATTGGGAATACCATAGGCTACTTTTTATCCCGATATTCCCACGGGATCGGGACTGTGCTGCTAGTGATACTATAAATCAGCATTGGACTTACGAACGGTCTTCCAATATACTTTATACACACACATAAATACTTAAATAATTGTTAGTACTCAGTGTTATCGTTATTTTCGACATGTTAGTATGAAGTTGTAAATTCAGGGGCCTTATTCTGCTATTTGGCCAACCATTGTCATTATATCGAGACTCTATTGATATTATATCGAGATTGTGACTTTATTTGGTATTCTGCTAAAGTTTTAATAACATCGCAATATAATCACTATGGAGTCTCAATGGTATGGTAATATTTACCTTGCAGGTGTTGCCTAGCAACATGGTATATGTTGCTAAGCAATATAACGTTTTGACAACTATCGAGATTCCATTA
Source organism: Idaea aversata (assembly GCA_907269075.1). Taxonomy (NCBI): domain Eukaryota; kingdom Metazoa; phylum Arthropoda; class Insecta; order Lepidoptera; family Geometridae; genus Idaea; species Idaea aversata. The sequence goes on from OU026109.1 coordinate 2,076,651, forward strand.
AGCCACGATTGTAGAGCAGAATACAAAAAAGAGTCAGTGGTGTGTCAGTGGTGTTTCGATAGAATAGTCAACGTTAGGAGAATACCAATTTGACATGTAATGTCATATTTTTAACCGACTTCAAAAAAGGAGGAGGTTCTCAATTCGTCTGTATGTTTTTTGACATTAAATTTCTATTACGATTATATCGACACACTATTGAAACACAATTGTGTTAGCAGACTTAGGCCCCAGGTAACTTGATTCGTCTAAATGGGGATTTGGGCTTTTAGACGCTTAGCACAACATACTCGAGAACCAACTCGCGATTTTGTGGTGTTTTGCGGATTAGTAGAAATAATTACGGTCGTATATTTCTTGAGTGCTCGTGAGAGCAGAGACTCGCAGAGACTCGTGTGGTATTGTGTAGTTACACTGTATGGAGTGAGTTTGTGTGTGTTTAAAATATTGCTGCACAGGATTAAAAAACGTAACGCAGGTAGTGTACAGTCACATTACCAATAAGCTGAACCCCACGTGATTCAGAGCTCATTCGTATATCTGTAAAAAATATGGTTTTACCATTTTGTTATTGTAACTATTTGAACGAAGTTCCTTATCGCGCGTTGTAAAAGGGGGCTAGACGGAAAAAATTAAGAACAAAAGTTGTAACGACAGTTTTTGCATAGAAAGCAAGCCAGTTATTTTCGTTTCGTCTTTCTATTTCGCATTGAACAGTGTGGTGTCGCGACGATTATTTAAAAAAAATCTCATCTGTCGCGAGAACGGCTGAAAATGCTCACCCACAAAAGTGCCCAACGCGCCATAAGAAGTTTTCACTTCAAAAAAACAATTCCTTCACTAATTAATCGAAAGGAACTTCGTTCCATCCGGGTGTCCCATGACACCTTTCAAGTTTTTTTTTATATTGTATTGAATAATATATTGTTAAAAAAACAGAATCAGGTAACATTACTATACAACCTTACAGATTTGGGAGTGAGAGCCACGTGGGGGTTCAAGTAATTGGTATTGTGACTTTACTTTTAAACGTGAATTGTACTTACTTATAAAAATATCTGCAAGCATAGAGAACGGTGCAAGATATTTCAATGTTCTTATCATACATAGTAGAATGCATGGTATCAGAAGTATTATTATGTATATTCTAATTGGCGGATTTCCTTCGTCAGTATAATCGGGTGTCCCGTCGATAAAGTGCTTTAAAGATCTGGCTATCGCTACTTGGTACACGCAGCAGGATCCAAATAGATCTATTATCATAATCACATCTACTGCGTATCTGAGAAAAGTCACAAGATAATCCAATTTTATCATTAATAGTGGTGACTTTACTGTTGAAGTAACTAACGGTGACATTGTTGGCTACTTTCCTGTTAAAGTAACTAACGGTGACATTTAAATCGCCATTGTTGACGACTTTACTGTAAAAGTAACTTATAGTAACATTAAAATCGACATTGTTGGCAACTTTACTGTTAATAAGTAACTAACGGTGACATTATAATCGACATTATTGGCGACTTTACTGTTAAGTAACTAACGGTGACGTTAATATCAACATTGTTGACGACTTTACTGTTAAGTAAGTAACGGTGACATTAAAATCGCCATTGTTGGCGACTTTACTGTAAAAGTAAGTTACGGTGACATTAAAATTGACATTGTTGGCGACTTTACTGTAACAGTAACTTACGGTGACATTAAAATCGACATTGTTGGCAAGACCCTAACCTCATTGCAAACAAGTAATATTTGTTAAAGTTTTGCCATTATTGAAGTGAAAACTTCTTTTTAGCACGGTACGCATATTTATAAATGAGATAAAATATCTGAACTCGCGACACCGTTACAAGACGCAGCTACAGTGTGTGCATATCTGCATGTACAGTCACATTACTAATAAGCTGAATCCCACGTGACCTAGAGCTCACTCGCAAATCTGTAAGGTTGTAAAGTCATGTTACCTGATTCTGGTTTTTTAAACAATATACAATATAAAAAATAACAAAATAGGTAAATACTTATTTTTTTACAGATATGCTAATGAGCTCTGGGTCACATGGGGTTCAGATAATTGATAATGTGACTGTACATATATATTTTGTAGTTTAGTAAATACGTTTAATTTTTTTTTATTTAAAGTTTTTTTAATTAGTTGTTTCTTCATAAGATGCAAATTTTTTTCTTTTGGTTCGTTTTACCTGAACGTCTTCCCGTATTTCCTCATGTTATCCCAGGGTCCTGCAATTAGAGATGCCTCCGCGAGTTCAGGGTACGACATCGCTGGTATTTGGACACGACCGTACACTTTATGAGCTGATTTCACTAAAATCTTAAAATAACAATAAAAAAGGTTGTCTGTAAAGTCGGTTTACGGACTATAATGTAACGTAATAAAAACATTAATGTACCTACGTGAAAATCGATTTGTTAATTTTTTTTGTGTATATTCTTAGGTCTGAGAATCGAACAACATCTAAGTTGTCATTAATTTATAAGACACTCGCTGCGGCCTGCGGTTTCATCCGCGCAAGTCCCGATCCCGTGGGAATATCAAAATAATAAGCAGCGTATGCTTTCCTCGATAAATTGACTATCCAACACAAAAATATTTTTTCAATTCGAAACAGTAGTTCCTGAGATTGGAGCATTCAAACAAACAAAGAAACAAATTCTTCAACTTTATACTAGCTGCGCTCCGCGGTTTTACCCGCGTAAGTCCCGATCCTGTAAGAATATAAAAATAAAAAGAATCCTATAGCCTTCCTCGACAAATGGACTATCCAACACAAAAATAATATATCAATTCGAACCAGTAGTTCCTCAGATTGGAGCATTCAAACAAACAACGGAAGCCCTCAAAGCTGAATATTTTTTCCCGTTTTTCCCACATTTCCCACGGATTCTTCGCTCCTATTGGTCGCAGCGTGATGTAATATAGCCTAAAGCCTTCCTCGATAAATGAACTATTCAATACAAAAAGAATATTTCAATTCGAACCAGTAGTTCCTGAAATTAGCGCGTTCAAACAAACAAACAAACTCTTCAGCTTTATAATATTAGTATAGATAGACTAGCGACCCGCCCCGGCTTCGCACTATATATTATATTATACATATAAACCTTATAAACGCTATATTATACATATAAACCTTCCTCTTGAATCACTCTATTAAAAAAACCGCATCAAAATCCGTTGCGTAGTTTTAAAGATTTAAGCATACAAAGGGATATAGGGACAGAGAAAGCGACTTTGTTTTATACTATGGTAGTGATTAGTATAGATTATTACGTCAATCTATACCTACTTATTTTATTTGTTTTATAGGCTATTTTTTATCCCGATATTCCCACGGGATCAGGATTTACGCGGGTGAAATCGTGGAATTCGTGAAGCGCTTATCACTACATAGTATAAAATATAATGAATAAACAAAAGTCGTAGAACAGAAGTTGATCGTTTTGATGTTGGATTGGAATACTATATCCTGATAATTTAGGTCAGTCATGTCAAACATACGGCCCGCGGACCGCATGCGGCCCGCGAATCATATTGATGCGGCCCGCAGTCTGAATCTAAATCACTAAATTTAAATTATAATCTAATCTAAATTTTTTTTGCGTATTTTTTAAATTTTCGTTTCTCTCGCACTTGCAGTGACCAATCTGCAAGACACCCTTGACTTTGAGTATTCAAAAGCTAGCTATCCTTTTTCATAGTTCGTATTTATGTGAACAAATATTTTCTATTATGAAAATGACTAAGAACAAATCGGTGAAGACGTGATAAACATCTTCAGTCTATTCTCAAAATAAATACCACTAATATGACACCTGATAACAATGATATTATGAAAAAAAAAACAAAAGAAGTCAAGTTTCCGGGTCCTACAGATAAATTTACTTCTCCTTTTTTATTATTTTTGCAGTACCTAAAGTAAGAAAAACTTAAGTGTTACCTACCTATTTAAAAAGTGCCAAATAAATGTAAATTTAAGTATTGTGATGTTATCTGGGGTTTTTTGTTATATTCATAGTTTGTTTATATATTTTGTGAACGTCCTGTGTTGTGTCTGTTTGTTTTAGATGATCCAGCTGCATAAATTACCGATCAATCTTCTTGTTACCGGCCAATCTCCTTCGTTAATTTCTTTATTCACTGGACATTGGCGGAATTGCAACGCAATGTGGGCAGAATCGCCATTAATCAAGAATTGAATTGAAGTAGGTACCTACCTGACCAAAAAACTTAATGAAAAATGTACGTGTTTAATTATTTAATGTCTGGCCCGCTAACACATCTACAATTTTCGAAATGGCCCTTTGGAAAATCGAGTTTGACACCCCTGATTTAGGTGAATCTGTTAAGATGTACGGTACGAATCAGAATTGCAGACCCACCGCAGAATTCTAAAATTACTATTATTGGAATGTTTTAATTCTAATAATATTTATCTAAAAAATAATGAGTTGAAGGCCTTTAAACTTCAACTCAAGCAAGATTCTATGCTTGAGTTGAAAACATTCTAATAATAGTAGTTTTGAAGCTCTACGGTGGGTCTGCAATTCTTTCTGCGAGCGTACCTAAAGTGCCCCCGAGACGATCAATCGCGATTGTCAATCGCCATTGAAGTCTGATTGTTTGAGCTTCAATCAGTTCTTCAATTATTTCGGCTAGATCGGACATGTTTCCTATTCAGCGTTCGAAGCACGAATGTTCGAACGATTGTCAATCACACAGAAAGACGATCAATCGATTGCATCAATCGGCGCTTCAATTAAATTTTCTTTCAATCGACTTCAATCACGTAGTACCGATTGACAATCGCTTCAATCACACTGGTAGATGATCAATCAGCTGTATCAATCACGTACAATTGATAATCGCGATTGATCGTCTCGGGGGCACTTAAGTGGCAATAACTTACATAACTACAATATGTTATTGCAAATCCGATGAATAAGTTCAAAATGAATGCAGTCCACAGCCCACAGATCATGTAGGCTTCATGGATTGCAACCACACCACTACCGAGGCTGCTCTTCACCAAGTGAGCTATTGATTCGAATACACTGAAATAAAATCAAATAAAGATGTTGTTTGAAAATTATACACTTTTTTACTTGGGGGTAGAAATATTACGCTTGGTCAATTGCATAGAATTGGTCTAGCATTCGCTTCAGACGAGACAAACGCTGACGTGTCTTGTCGCCGGGAGTCTTACCGGGATATTTGTGAATATTATCGCGATATACGTCGTAGAATCCGTGTGTGTTAATTGTTTACTTCGGAAGGCAGCGCATCGTATGTGCTGTGTCTCCACCGGACTACTTACTTACGCGGAAGCGTGTGACGCATTAGGACTTATAGTGTGCATACAGCTAGTGACAATTATTATCACCGTACATCTTAAATAATACGTGCAGAGGATCCTGAAACTACCATCCAAAGGAAAGGCGGTGCCGACTGAACTAGGTAAGTGGCCATCGTTTTGTTTCTCCCTCATAAAGTGTGTATGGGTTCCTTCAGTGCGTACTTCAGTTACTTAAAATCTTATTCTGGCAGAAGCCAGTGGTCCTTCTTAATACATAATTATCTTAAATAACCCAACGACCTATCGATCTACAAAAAACATCTAGTTTATTTAATACACAGATGTATTAAATAAACTAGATGTTGCCCGCAACTTCGTACGCGTGGCAGGTTTGTTTTATATACTTAAACCTTCCTCTTGAATCACTCAATCTAGTAAAAAAACTGCTTCAAAATCCGTTACGTAGTTTTAAAGATCCAAGCATACATAGGGACAGACAGAAAAAGCGATTTTGTTTTATACTATGTAGTGATATATAAATATTGCAGGACATCCCACACATCGCCATCTAGCCCCAAGCTAAGTAACTAAACTTGTGTAATGGGTGCTAGATAACGGATATACTACTTAAATACTTTCCTTTTGTAAATATATAGAAACAACCAGACTACAGACAAATATCTAAGCATAAATACTTGTCTGAGACGGTAATCGAACCCGAATTCTGTGTTTGGCAGTCCGGCATGGTGACGATTGTGCCAACTGGGTTGTCATTAGGGTTCTGTACTCAAAGGGTAACAACGGGACCCTATTACTAAAGGTCGCTGCATACTTAACATGATGTCAAGAAATCGTCACGTTCCGTCCGGCACGAGGAAAATCACGTTACGTATGTTTAAAGAACACGAACACTTTTTGACGACCAGTTGGCACAATGGTTACCATGCCGGACTGCAAAACACAGGATTGCGGGTCCGATTTCCGCCTCAGACATGTAATTATGCTTAGATATTTATTGTCTGTGGTCTGGTTGTTTCTATGTATTATCTTCTTCTTTCTAATATATATAAACTAGTGACCCGCCCCGGCTTCGCACGGCTATATTATGCATGTATTATACATATAAACCTTATGTACTCTTAAACCTCTCTATCTATTAAAAAAAAACGCATCAAAATCCGTTGCGTAGTTTTAAAGATTTAAGCATACAAAGGAATATAAATAAATAAATAAATATTTAAGGACATATTACACATCGCCATCCAGCCCCAAGCTAAGCAACTTAATGCTTGTGTTATGGGTGCCAGATAACGGATAAACTACTTATATACTTTTTTTTTTTGTAAATATATACATATTATACATATAGGAAACACCCAGAACCAGAAACAAGAATTTATGGTCAGCATAAATACTTGTTCCCGGCGGGAATCGAACCCGCAACCTTCTGCGTCGCAGTCGGGTGTTCGCCCGACGCGCCACAGAGGTCGTCTATAGGGACAGAGAAAGCGACTTTGTTTTATACTATGTAGTGATAGTGATACTGAAGTGATTACGTGTCACGTTGTTTGTGCGCGATGGACTCCTAAACTACTTAACCGATTTTAATCAAATTTGCACACCGTGTGCAGTTTGATCCAACTTGAAAGAAAGGATAGCAGTAAATCTTAATTTATCCCGATATTCCCACGGAATCGCGAGTTATGCGGGTGAAACCGCGGAGCGCAGCTAGTAAGTATATATTTACAAAAGAAAAGTATATAAGTATTATATCAGTTGTCTAGCACCCATAACACAAGTCCAGTTACTTAGCTTGGGGCTAGATGTCGATGTGTGGAATGTCCTGCAATATTTATTTATATTTTCAATATCTTACTTGATAGTTTTAGCCGGTGGTCTCTGAGCTTTAAAATCATACGCTGCAGCTTCTGCACCAGTAGCTTTGAGTGTAAACTTTGAGTCAAATTGTGCGTCTGTCTCACCTTGATGTGCTGGTGGTACTTGATTACTTCTCATAGACGTATTGCTCTGAAATTTTTAAAGAATTGAAATACGTTTCAAAACGGCCAAGTGCGAGTTGGACTCGCGCACGAAAGGTTCCGTACCATTAAGAGGAAAGGGTACCGGGGGCTCTTTCCATACAAACTATTACAGAGCTTGCCACAGTTTACAGAATTACTCTTGAACGATACAACTGTTCTTAGAAATCACTGTTCGCCGTTGATCGTTATAATGAGAAAATTTTCAGCCGCTACCTTTTTTTACCGACAGCTCGTTTCGCTAACTGCCATGACCATGCCCATATGTTTTGTTTTTGAAATTTTAATTTCTATGATTCTATGGAGAGAGCGCCGGTACCCTTTCACCTTAAGATTCCAGTTAGCTACATATCAAGTTTTATTGGAATGTAGTTTCGGAGCCTTTTCAATTCAAACAAGCAATCTTATCATTCCTCTGTATAAATAATTAAAAAAAACTGACCCGTATTTCCAACATTTTAAGATTATTAAATCATAGGTACGTTTTTATCTATAAATGTCTTAATTATTAAAATATTTTATTTTAACTAAATTAAACCGTGAATAAACATTATCACATGATTATCACTGTCAAAATCAAGATTACGTCAATTTTTTTTTTTTAATCTGTCAATTCTTTGAGGTAATACTGTCTTCAAAGAAGATTTATGTGTTCATAAATCATCACTACATAGTATAAAATAAAGTCACTTTTCGCCGTCCCTATGTCCCTATGTATGCTTAGAGATCTTTAAAACTACGCAACGGATTTTTTTAATAGATAGAGTGATTCAATTTCCTATATAGACGTTTTGATATATAGACCTCTTGATAGTTAGACGTTTTGCTACATGGGCAATTAGCTAACTAGGCAGATTGCTCACTAGACTTTTCGCTATGTTTGACGTTTTGCTACTTAGACTTTCAGATCGGGAGGCTTCAAGAGGAAGGTTTATATGTATAATAAATAATAATAAATAATAATAAATAAATATTGTAGGACATACCACACATCGCCATCTAACCCCAAGCTAAGTAACTAGACTTGTATTATGGGTGCTAGACAACGGATATACTACTTACATACTTTTCTTTTGTAAATATATACTTATAATACATGTAAACAACCAGACCACGGACAAATATCAAAGCATAAATACTTGTCTGAGGCGGAAATCGAACCCGCAACCCTGTGATTGGCAGTCCGGCATGGTGACCATTGTGCCAACTGGGTCGTCAAAAATGTCAAAAATGAGTGTATAATACATGCATAATATAGCCGTGCGAAGCCGGAGCGGGTCGCTAGTTAATAATAAATGTTCCACACAGCGCCATCTATCCCCAAGCTAAGCAACAAGGCTTGTGTTAAGGTAGCCTGACAACGGATAGATATTTATTTAACTTTCTTTTGTATATCACTGCATAGTATAAAACAAAGTCGCTTCCCGCTATCTGTCTGTCCCTATGTATGCTTAGATCTTTAAAACTACGCAACGGATTTTGATTTAAGAGGAAGAGGTTTTAGTATTTAAAACAAAACTACCACGCGTACGAAGTCGAGGGCAAGAGCTAGTACTTAAAAAAAAACTGGTTGCCTGTAAAGTCGGTATACGGGCGAAAGTTTTACGTGACAACAACTGTGCTCGAGTGGAAGGGACGCGTGCCTTTCACTTTTTATGTCTGTCTCTCTCGCTCTTAGGCGGGCTAACCATGCCCGCGTGCCTCTCACTCGCTCTCATTGTGAGCGCGTGATTTATAAGACGTTGTCACGTCAATACAGAAACCATATAGAATTTGAGTTCGTACCTCGTAGCATTTCTCTGACAAAAACACACATACGTAAACAAATTACCTATGTGTGCTTAAATATTTGTCTGTGGTCTGGTTGTTTCTATATATTATAAGTATATGTTTACAAAATAAAGTATATAAGTAGTATATCCGTTGTCTAGCACCCATAACACAAGTCTAGTTATTTAGCTTGGGGCTAGATGGCGATGTGTGGAATGTCCTGCAATATTTATTTACTTTTGCTGCATTATTAGTAAATTCTCTAGACAGTAGGTATCTCTAGAAATAATATTTTTGACCTACCTAAATACTTAGGTACTTAAAATGAAAAACTCAAAATATATTTACAAACATTAATCGTTTATTTCATAATAAGACAAAATATCACCTTCATACATCAAATATATCGAGAAGGCACAATATATTATAAATGGAACATAGTTTTATAAATACAGACATTTTGACAGACAATTCATTATGTTACTAGTTAGGTGATACAGTATGTTTTTTAAAAATTGGGGACAATCAAATACTATGTAAGTACACAATACCAACTAACTGAAAAATTATGATAGGTACCGATTAATTTTATTTTATTAAAAATTTCATTTTATTAGACTTTTTCTTGTATTTTTTTTTATATAACTAATTAAATAAGTATATGGTATAATTGTACTTTAGTTATTTAGAAATGTACTTGGATTTACTATTTTAAATAAATTATACGTTCCATATAATTGCTAACAAATGAAAAAGCAGAAAATGTACTAAAAATTAAAATGCATATGTACGATAAAAGGGCATATTTATTTTTATGTAGATTATATTATAATAAACTAGGATGATCCTTACGTGAACACAAAATGATGGAGATGACGTGAAACGAGTTTATTTTTACATGGGGCAATGTTGTTTAAATTTTATATTAAAATAATAATTCTATTGATTTGCTTAATTATGGTTATTTGCAAAAATATTGTTTTAAAAATGAATTTACTACAATGACCAAAATGCGTCAAAAGGACATTAAAAAATGAAATTACATAAAATGTTATTGCCCCAAAAAAAGGCATAACTTAAATGTATTTACCCCCAAAATTTACTTTTACTTTCATACCCGAATACGGATGGTTTTTGATGTTACGTCTCATGTAAAAAACCTCATAATTTATTTACTAATATTGTAAGCGATATCTAATACAAAATAAGACTAGTAGTATTTATGTACTAACAATGGAAGATTATTTGTCTAACTGTACTTCAGGACTAAGCACCATTTATTGGAACTATTATATTTGTAATAACTTACAGGCACATTTTAATAACACTATTTTAATAGTAAATCGTATGTATTATTATTTTCTATTGAGTTATGGCAGCTATGACTATTGGCTGTATTTAATATTTTTTTTATATTATATACTTTTGCAAATGCTACAGCTTTAAAATATGCGTTTTAAAGTTTAATCGAAAAGCGTTGTTCGAAAAATATTTAATAAAAAATACTACTTTTATTTTTAAACTAAACATGATCTTAATTACACTTTGGTAATCATTACCTACTTTTTAATTACTAATTTTAATGTGAGAAAGACTACTTAATAAAATAATAATAGAAAAGAAGCAGACGTCATTTTTTTATAATTAGTTATAGAAAATAATCATAATTTTCATATTAATCAAACAAAAGCGTATGCAAAATAACGTCTACTTTTTATACTTCTAAAAGAACAGAAAAATACATTGATAATCTAATTTCACTTCGATTACTAAAATAATAAAATTACTATTAATTAATAATATTTACAGAAAATGGTTGATTAATTAATTAAGCTGTCGAATAACTTAAATGTTAATTACAAAAGCTTCAAAGTTCTAAAAAATAATTACGTTTTTAAATTAACGGAATTTCTTTATTAAAAAACAATCAATTATTTCGGATTAAGTACCTATTTTTGCGCATTTTTCAAACCCTTAAAATAGCCACTAAATAAAAATATTAACTTACGATTAAATTATGTACAGAAACAAAAGAAAACCAGAATTGGTATTAAAAAAATTGTACTTAATAAAGTTTCATTTTTGAAGTTGAATTTTTACGCTTAGGTACACTTAAAAGCGATTTAAAGTACATTATTTACTCTGAACATTGAATACTTGGTAGATGCTAATAATAAATAAGTTAAACTATTAGTCAGTGTGTTTAAAGCAATCGCACGAGAAGGTACATTATGAAAGTTGATAGAACTAATGAAGACAGTTGCGTCGATGAAGCTCCACCGCCGAACACTGAAAAAAATAAAAAAATTAAAGTTATTTACTTAATTACAACTTTTCACGAAAATCGAAAGAGAGAGGTGTTTGAGTCCCGAAAAATGATTTTTTTTTACTAGATTTTGTATGTGTGCTAATTCAAACTGCTCTTACGATGAAGGAAAACATCGTGATGAAACCCGCGGCTTAGTTGACTCCACACGTATTGACGAGGTCTTTCTTTCCTCTGGACACGGTCGACTAAGCTTTGAGGGTATTGCGACTAAGCTTAGAGGGTTATTACTGGGTAAGCCTATTTTATCTAATACATATCCTAGGCACTGCAGCAGCGCCCTGAATAAACATGAATTAAATGTTTGAATTCATCCAAGGCCAATTTCTAAGCTAATACCTAAGTATCAGCTTAGAAATTTGTTGTTTATGTCCTTAATTATGAACCATAGATCTTCCCAGATAAACTGACGGACATTCGAGTAAACTTGTGTAGGTTCCATTTAATAATTAGGATTAGTTTTATACCCTAATTTAAACAAAAAAGAAACAAAGTTACCCCTAAATACTCTTGCCCCGAAATCAATAAATTGAGGAACCCCAATGAGTTAATCTATTCAATCAAATAAAAGAAAGCAAATAATAATAATGCACTTACTTGACGCATGCTGGATGGACTGTGGTTCTATTTCTAAAATAAAAGAAAAATAAACGAAAATCAAAATCATGCTTGTTACAAAAAAAATGCTGTCTGCATTAAAATGACAGCTTAAATTGATGGTAAAATGAAAAGGATTAGGTGAAATCAAATAATAATGTTTGCTAAATTATAGGGTGATGGATGTAGTGAAATAAAATGGCATCATGCCATGTAAATTGTGAATAAAATTAAAATGAATATAAAATTAGATGTAAAACTGTCCAGAAACAATGAAAAAATCTACTACTGTATTTGTTACTAGACAAAGCTGTTGTGCATGAAATCTATCCCTGCTTAGATAATCAAAATGTATTATTAGTAAGTTCTATTTCAGTGCAATGATTTCATGTCTCTAAGACCTGAGTTTGTTACATGTGTGACTAGAGAATATAAAAAACCCATACCAATATCAAATATAAGAGGTTCAGTGTTATCGCTCCAGCTGTGGTCATTCTTTACTTTGATGATGGCCTCGTATTTGCCGGCTTCAAGATTTTTGTCATTCAAATTGTAGACCATTTCGTATTTGTGGGTCCGCGATGCGGGGAGGGGGATGGTGTATTGTTTCCATTCACCGTCCTGTGGACAAAGTTGGACATAGTTAGTATTTTAGAATTTTAACCTCTACACTCAAAATAATAGGTAGATATTTTGATATCATGATAAGGTAGCTGTTTTTTCTAAAAGGGGAATGTGTCCATTGAAGATGGGGTATGTATGTTTAAGATGGCACATGTATGTTCAAAATGGGGCATGTATGTTTAAGATGGAACAAGTGCATTACGAACACGTTTTCCTTCATTTTAAAACCATCTCACTCTGTTAGCGTCTATCTGCAGTTCGATGTATAGGGGTAGGCAGGATATCATGACGGGGTAACTATTATAAAGGGGGAATTCATGTTATGGGGTATGTGTATTTGAGGTTTCTCTACACCCAAAAGGATGATGAGGTATCATGATGAGGTCACAGTTTTTTAAAAAGGAATGTATACCAATTGAAGATGGTACATGTGTTTGAGATGGGGCATGTTTGTTTAAAGTGGGGCATGTATATTTAACGTGAGCATATTTGTTTATAGTGGGGCATGTATGTTTAACGTGGGAAAAGAGAATTTTAAACACATTTCGCCCACGTTTTAAAATTTAATTTATTATTATTTAAACCATCTTACCCCATTAGCATCGATTTGGTGCAACTGCGCGTGCATCTCCTGCAGCGGTTGGTGAGAGTGTATGGTCCACGCAAGCTTCCCGCTCTCGGCTCCAAGTGATTCAATGACTGGTCGCTGTACTAGCTCGATGGAGCGGTTGTGACGACCGATGTGGTTTTCTGCCTGTTGGTTCAAAATACACATAATTAGAATTTGTTTTATGGTGGTAGTGACCCGTAGTGTTTGTCATTGAGTAGGTGATTCAGCTCAAAAATATATAATTCTTTGTGAAATTGGTGAAATTTGTAGTAGCTAGTAGAAACACGATTCTTGGAACCATTATTATTATAATTTAAAAATGGTATTGCATTTAATTTGTAAGTGCTATTGTTATGAAAATACAATAAGTAGCAACTGCTTACGATCGGCCTAATGGTCGAATTATTGTTTAGAAGGCTAATCAAGGTTATTGTTAATTATATTGGTATTTCTGCACAGAAACAATAAACATAAATTGTATAAACAAACGCCAATAACTCTGTAGTAGGTGCAACCTTTTTGGTCATAGCAGAGGTCGTGGATACTAATCTCACCAGGACAAAGGTTTTTTTGGAAAGCATTTCTATTTTCTAGGGTTTCGTACCTACTGTGAGATCACGTCCGTCTGTCCGTATATCACTAGGCTGTATCTCATGAACCGTGATAGCTAGACAGTTGAAATGTTCACAGATGATGTATTTCTGTTGCCGCTATAACAACAAATACTAAAAACAGAATTCAATGGCACGGAACCCTTCGTGCGCGAGTCCGACTCGCGCTTGATCGGTTTTATTTTTATTTTCCTTACCTCACAAGTATAAGTGCCGAAATCCTTATCAGAAGTGGGAGTAATGGTCAAGTTAGAATGCATTCCAAGAGTTGAAATGATGTAGACAGATGATGTATCTTCAAGCAGCTTCCCGTCTTTGTACCAGCGGATGTGGGGGCTGGAACGGACACATTTTGATGGTTATGTTAGGGTGTCAAGTTAGAATCTAATTGGCACATTTGTCCAGTCTCTTTACAAAATTACTATGATTGGATGTTGACAAATTTTAAGAAAAAGCCTCTTATTACATCTTTTCCAATTTATTTTGAATCGATGTATTAAGTTACACTCAGTGTTCGAGCTCATGCTGCATAGGGTGATATAAAGATCTGCCAGACATAAATCTTCTCGACTGGTGCTGTAGTTGCCCATAGGCTTTATGGCCACGCGGGAGACGATAGGTGTTAAAATACATACGTATTGAAGATGGGGGCATGTATGTTTAAGGTGAGGCATGTATGTTTAAGGTGGGGCATGTATATTTAACGTGGGAAAAATGCGTTTTAAACATGTTCGCCTCTTTATTAAGATCTTAATCACCAACAAGATCCCCAAATCCTTTAGTCGTCTTCGAAGACCAGGGGAGATTGGGTTGCTATATTCTATGCCGGGGAGTAAGTACTTCCACGGTCAAATAAAACGCATTGGTTGTAAATTTCAAGTTTGTAGGAAGACTTACTTGTTTTCGTAATGAGCAGAGCACTGAAGAACAGCTTCTACGTTAATAGCAGAGTTGATGACTGGTTTGTGGACGTGCACACGTGGTTTACCTGAAAAATTAGACAAAATTAGTGGATCTTCCCTTGAAATCACAGGTCCGGATTGCCGAATGTCCCTGTCTTCAAATAGTGATAAGTTCCAGGTTATGTCGGTTTCCTCACCATGTTTTCCTTCACCATATCCGTATGATAAAGTGTTTCAAGTCTCTGAGTTTTCTAGTGACTCTAGGACTGAATATTGTATCAGTTCGATGTATCGTAAACTACTCTTGTTAGTGCCGCGTTGTTAAAGATAGGAAGGTATCAAGATGGGGTAGCTAATGCATGTTACGGGGTATGTGTTTTTGAGATTTTTCTACACCCAAAAGGATAGGTGGATATGATATCTTGTTGAGGTAGCTGTTTTTTTTTATAAAAGAAGAGGATTGTGTACCTATTGAAGATGGGGCATGTGGCAAGATGGGGCATGTTTGTTTAAAATGGGGCATGTATGTTTAAGGTGGGGTATGTATATCCGTATGATCAAGTGTTTCATTTCCATCTGTATTGTTCATGTAGAACATGAATTCGAATCCATGCCCTTTGGATTGAAACCTAAACTTTAGAAGTATCTTCTACTGAACCTGTCATTGTATTGAAATTACTAGTAACGCCATCTGTCGACTATGAGGGTCGATCATTCTTGTAAAAATTAAATGTATAATATTTTTTCAGACTAACTTTATTAAGTTAGTCTGTTTGAAGCAACTCAACTCGTTTCATTAGAACCAACACAGCTTTAATGCTTTAATTTACAAAGCAGTTGATTCGAGTATTCATGTAAGAGAATATTATGGTTGAAGTTTGAGGCTTTGCTTGATTGTGGAGATGAGCCTTTAAAAGTAGAAATATTCTGCAGAAAAATGAACAGAAATATCTACACAGTAGACCCCGGATGATCGACAGCGAAAGAGCAGGGTAGATCTCGACTGTTTCGAGCCAAATTGGTTGAAGGCCGCAGAGGAAAGAGATAGATGAAAAATAAATGGAGGAAGTATTGTCAATTGGGATCCTAACTGATTTTCAAGTATTTCAAAAGTCGCCAATGTTTATTAGAAACCCCTTACAATTATCATTTTTCCGAAAGTCTTATTTAATTGAAAAAAAAAAAACAAATTTTTTTCTTCATTAAATTAATTTGTCCTCCGAAAACAGTCGGCCACTAAACATTTTAATCTGTGCGTCACCTTTTCTGACGCCTTGTGCGCGTTTGTTTTTCTCTAGGAAAATGGAAAATCGTGACGTCACATGCAGGTCAGTCATGGCCACCCGCGGTTAGATTATTTTAGTCACGGATTTTAGTCAGCAGAATACTGGAAATTTATTTTGCGATAATAAAATATTTACAATACATTTAGATGCGAAATAAATATTGTGGGGTTATTGTAAACCTAAAGCTTCTATTTTGACACATTTCATAATTTAATCGTTATCACAGTCATGTAGCCAAGTGGAAAGTTCGGGATAAGCAATATTCACCTATTTTCTATTAAACTAAGTCAAAGTCGAAGTCAAAATTATTTATTTCTTTGGATGCTTATTACATTAAAATTTGTATAGGTACAGACCACAATAAATCGTCTTAAAAACTAAGTTAGGATGTGTGCCTTCGGAACGCGCCCACCAATGAGAAGACGGCACAAGAAACTCATGAAGGTTTTTTTTTCATGTGATCACGCTCACAAATATTTGAAAGTATTATTTGAAATTGAGTAACTAAAGTTACGTCCATGGGTTCTTATCATTAAGGTAAGACGAAGTATCATATACGCCTTACTGCACAATTTATGCTTTATAAAAGTTTTAAACCTGTTAATGGACATGTCATATACATCTTTAGGTAATTTATTATAATAGAGCACACATGTACTATTAGACGACCTGTTTATTTTCCAGAGCCAACTACCGGGCACGGTCAGATCATCCTTATTTCTTTAGTTGAATTTATGAATATCGCTATTTTTACGAAAAATATCAGGAAAGAGGAACTTACCAGTAACAGTAATGAGTAATTCAGCTTGGCTTCCATTGAGACTGTTGAACGCGTAACAATAATATTTGCCAGCATGTTCTCTTTTCACGTTCCTAACTAACACAGTATTGGATGAGAATTCTCCATCGTTCTCGTTCAGGCGACGGTTCTGGAGACAAGAATAAATGATTAGAAATCAACATTCAAACTTCCCTTTATTCGGTGAATGGCAGATTCTGGAAATGGCAAATTCTTCTTCTTCTTCTTGGTCTTGGGGTTTAGGTTGGGGAATTACTTGAACTGAGTCGAGGAGTCTTGGGGTAAAGAGAAACTTCATAATTTCACCTGGTATTTCATGTTCCCTACATTTGTGCATCTTTACTGATTTATATATTTTTAATTTTATAAACCAAAATTATCCACTCAGATACTGAACGACGAAACAACGAAAAATAAAACTGAAATGCTCGTAAGACGCCAGAAGATTTTCAGGTCTTAAATAAGTCACTTTCACAGTCAAACCTACCATTTAATTTCTTTTTTTTTCCTACCGTTTATGTGGTTATGCAATTTAGCGCGTATTAACACTTTATACATGGGCTTTCAAGGATAAATCATAAAGCGAGAAATGCATAAAGGAGTTGCGTAACCGAATTTGACAAAAAAACTAAAATTGCATCATAATATTTTTGAAAAATTCAATACCCTAGCCGTAAAATACAACGTTAAAAAAATTGGTTACCAGTAGGAACCGAAATCACTCAAACATTTCTTCTATATCATTGAAAGATTTAGTTATTATGTACCAGGCGTCCATAGGTTATAAAGAGCTTTCATTAAAGAAACCATGTTCGTTTTGTTACCAAAGAAAATGTTTACTACGTAATAATGTTGTCTCTTAAGTCAAAGGAATAAAGTACAAAATAATGTTCAGCTATTAATATCTAGGAATAGAATGTAGTAACAGTTTTAAGTGTTGCTCGTTTTATGACCGTTACTAAATATTGCATAAAATTATTTTGCCTTTAGAATATAAGTAACTAGCGACCCGCTCCGGCTTCGCACGGCTATATTATGCATGTATTATACATATAAACCTTCCTCTGAAATCACTCATCTATTAAAAAACCGCATCAAAATCCGTTGCGTAGTTTTAAAGATCTAAGCATACAAAGGGAAATAGGGACATAGGGACGGCGAAAAGTGACTTTATTTTATACTAGCGACCCGCCCCGGCTTCGCACGGCTATATTATGCATGTATTATACATATAAACCTTTCTCTTGAATCACTCTATCTATTAAAAAAACCGCATCAAAATCCGTTGCGTAGTTTTAAAGATTTAAGCATACAAAGGGAAATAGGGACAGAGAAAGCGACTTTGTTTTATACTATGTAGTGACGATGTAGTGATAGTGATGCTGGATAGTTTCACACTCAGCTGGCTTCCACACAAAGCTTGTACTATGGGGTATATATTTATCACACTGGTTTCATTTGGTGAAACTTGTTTAAATTTAGGTAAGTCAAGGTGCACTATGATTTTTACCCGATTACGGTGAAGCCAAAAGGGCGGTTGTGTTTTTGACCCTTATGTTTGTTCATCTGTTCCCAACAACTTCAAAACTATTTTTTTTAGTTGCCTTGGGCAAGAAACGCAACAACCCTAAAGCGTCTCGGAAATTTGTTGAAACATGAAACGCATCAGATTAAATAACCCGTATCCGAGACGCTTCAGGAGTTTAGGTTTAAGGCATTATTTGATCACCGTAATGCTGGACGACCCAGTTGGCACAATGGTCACAATGCCGGACTGCCAAACCCAGGGTTGCGGGTTCGATTCCCGCGTCAGACAAGTATTTATGCTTAGATATTTGTCTGTGGTCTGGTTGTCTCTATGTATTATAAGTAGGTAAGTATATATTTACAAAATAAAAGTATATAAGTAGTACTTATATCCGTTGTTTAGCGCCCATAACACAAGTGTAGTTACTTAGCTTGGGGCTAGATGGCGATGTGTGGAATGTCCTGCAATATTTATTTATTTATATTTATTTATGCTTATTATGCTACCTCAAAATAGATATCATGTTTAGCATATCTTATATAACGTGTCAAAGGCCTCATAAAAACTTGGTGCAAATTATTACAAAGTATTATTATTTGACACTGGCTATTTGCACATGTTGTACGAAGCCATTGCAGAAACAAAGAAAGTAAACTTACTCCATCTCTGTCATCCCTGGCCCAGGCGATGGTTGGTGGTGGATTCCCACTGACGTCACATGTCAACAGAAGATCTGATCCTTCAATCAGGTTTCCGTTGTTCGTCGCTGTGAATCCTGAAAAAATATGATCGTACACTTATAAACGCTCCGCGGTTTCAGCGTATAACTCCGGATTCTGTGGGAATATCGGGATAAAAATTAGTTTATTTATTCCCAATGAATCAATGTATCCTCGTACTAAATTTCATCAAAATCGGTCCAGTAGTTTCGGAGATGCAACCGGGAACATCGCTCTGATGATGATGATGAAATACTCACTGTGTAGTAAGCGGTGTTGGCTTAGTGGTAGATACCTCGACTTTCATTCTGAACGTGGGTTCGCATCCCGGCCATGCACCAATGTATTTTTCTTAAGAAAAATGTACGTGCGCTAATTGACATTGCTCTTACGGAGAAGGAAAACATGATGAAACCCGCGGCTTAGTTGGCTGCAGAAGTATTGACAAGTTCTCTCCACTTCTCTCCGCTGAGAGGGTAGTAGGTGCTGGGTAAGCCTACTCCATCCTCACGCAAAAAGGACCCAATTAAAAAGCGTCTCATTGCGGAAAACAGCCCGTCTACAAGTACAGTCAGCAAAGGACTTAGGGTAACAGGTGCATATTTTAAAGTTTTTAATTTTTAAAGGACTGTTTCGTAATTGTTAATGCTGGCTCAAAGATTGGCCATCGCCATCTAGCGGGGGAATGCCGCTTGCATACTCGCATCTTGCGCCGGGAGTGTGGTTTATTTGATTAGATGTTAGTTTTTTAATTGTAGTTTATAATGTTTTTTTTTGTATTATTTTATTTGTTTATTGTTAATTATTCGGCTTGATAGCACTAAAGCTTTCGAAGGTTTAGTGATATCAAGCACAAGTACAAATTCTCACCAAGTATGCTAGGTGGCTCGAATACCACTAAAGTATGTTCGATCTTCACCGCAGTATCTTGTGCCAGTTCGCATCTGTAGACGCCAGCATCGCGAGGTTTGATCTTCGTAATCAGAAGGTTCTTGGAGCCATTGACACTGGAATATTTAATATTTCCAAATTGGTTATTTTACTATATAAGTAAATTTTAAAATTAAACTAGCGACCCACTCCGACTTCGCACGGCTATATTATGCATGTATTTTACAAATAAACCTTCCTCTTGAATCACTCTATCTATTTAAAAAAACCGCATCAAAATCCGTTGTGTAGTTTTGAAGATCTAAGCATACAAAGGGAAATAGGGACATAGAGACGCCGAAAAGTGACTTTATTTTAAAATAATATGTAGTGAAGTGATGTAGTGATGAAGTGATAGTGGTGTGTACAATGTTTTAAAACACCTAAACAAACAACTTTTGCTCTACGAATTCGGAAATTCGAATTTTTTTTTTTAATTTTGTGGTTATGTATTCGAAAATCAGCTGATTGTTTAAAACAAAGCTCATTTAGACTTAGAACAGTAGTTAAAACTTAAGTATAACCTTAAGGTTATACGACATCTCCGTTGACGACCCAGTGGGCACAATGGTTACCATGCCGGACTGCCAAACACAGGGTTGCGGGCTCAGTTCCCGCCACAGATAAGTATTAATGCTTAGATATTTGTTTGTGGTCTGGTTTCTATGTATTATAAGTACCTATATATTTACAAAAGAAAAGTGTATATATCCGTTGTCTAGCACCCATAATATATAGTTACTTAACTTAGGGGCTAGATGGCGAAGTGTGGAATGTCCTGCAATATTTAGCTCTTCCATGTACACATAACCTCAAAATCTAGAAAAAAATGATCAAATTTCCAAAAGTCATAGAACAAAAGTTGTTTGTTTAGGTGTACAGAAGTAGCCCGAAGTGACTAATATAGTTACCTATAACCCTGTATGTATAGTGAATATTTAATACTTACATTGAAAACCGATCGTCTTTGTCGTCGTAAAGCTTCATTTTGTTCATGAAATACAGCTCATTGCCTTTGTACCACTGTACCACTGTGCCTGAAATATTCAGAAGAAAATGTTTAATTTTTTGGATTTATATTTTACTAGCGACCCGCCCCGGCTTCGCACGGCTATATTATGCATGTATTATACATATAAACTTTCCTCTTGAATCACTTTATCTATTAGAAAAAACCGCATCAAAATCCGTTGCGTAGTTTTAAAGATTTAGGCATACAAAGGAAGGGACATAGGGACAGACAAAGCGACTTTGTTTTATACTATGTAGTGAAGTGATTTATTTCGCCAAAACAATACATTGCATAATATTCAGGGCATGTCAATTTACACAATTTCATTATAATTACTGTGCCTAAAGGGTAAAAGGGTCCCCTTTACCTTTACTCATGTGCCTTTACTAAGAGACTCCACTGTCCGTCTGTCTGTCACCAGGCTGTATCTCATGAACCGTGATAGCTAGACAGTTGAAATTTTCACAGATGTATTTCTGTTGCCGCTATAACAACAAATATACTAAAACAGCAAAAAAATAAGTTGGGCTCCCATATAAACTTGGTCCGGAACCCTTCGTGGGCGAGTTCAACTCACACTTGGCCGGTGTTTTTAATGTGTACTTTCGCCACATGAGTAGTATTCCTACTCATGTGCTTTCGCTACACTTTCGGCAATCCAGGTAAGAAAATAAATAAAATAAATAAAATAAATAAATATTTCAAGACATATTACACATCGCCATCCAGCCCCAAGCTAAGCAAGTTAATGCTTGTGTTATGGGTGCCAGATAACGGATAAACTACTTATATACTTTTTTTTTTTTTTGTAAATATATACATATTATACATATAGGAAACACCCAGAACCAGAAACAAGAATTTATGGTCAGCATAAATACTTGTTCCCGGCGGGAATCGAACCCGCAACCTTCTGCGTCGCAGTCGGGAAAATTAAGTTCCCTTTGGGATTTTAAACCTACAGAGGGAAAACTTTGGACTTCAATGACGTCATTAGAAGGAGCGCCTTATCCAATAAGGAAGGAGTTATAATAAAACTGATTAATCATAATAACTCCATAAAAAATTGTCATGACATCATTTCAATGGATCATCAAGTACATATCATCGTGTCATTGCGTTAAAAAAGCTATAAAGTGATGTTGTATTAAAATGGCAGCGCTTCCGGTGGCGCCAAAACTGGCCGGAAGTTCCGGTTAACTGTCAAATTAACAATTCAATTATTGACTGGTTTGGAGAGGTGATTGTTGTGCGTATGCGCCGAATGGTAATTTCTAGGAACTGATAAAGATCTTAATGAAATCCTATTCCTACTATAAATTACAAATGTGAATGTTGTGCAGTGTGTTTTAGGGTTCCGTACTCAAAGGATCAAAACGGGGTCCTTATACTGGCCGTTCATCCGTCTGTCACCAGGCTGTATCTCATAAACCGTGATAGCTAGACAGTTGAAATTATCACAGATTATGTATTTATGTTGCCGCTATAACAACAAATACTAAAAACATAATATAATGGACACGGAACCCTTCATACATAAACTTTTTATCCCGATATTCCCAGGTGATGTGAAGACTAGTTATCGTAAATAGCGTTGTTTAAATTATATTTCAATATCATTTCGATCACAAAAATACCTATTCTCAAACTCAGCTTTTTGTAAAAAAAAACTGACTTTTGCAATCGAAATGCAATCGAAATGATATTGCGTAAACAATATTATTTACGACAATTGGGGAGTAAAGGTTCTCGAGTGGCGGCCGCGCTGCAATGCGAAACGGAGTGTTGGGAGACCAGGGGCCTAAGTCTGCTAACACAATTGTATTTCAATAGTGTGTCGATATAATCGTAATAGAAATTTAATGTCAAAAATATGACATTACATGTCAAATTCGTATTCTCCTAACGTTGACTATTCTATCGAGACACCACTGAGACACCACTGACACACCACTGACTCACTTTTGTGTTCTGCTCTACAATCGTGGCTTAATGGAATCTCGATAGTTGTCAAAACGGTATATTGCTTAGCAACATATACCATGTTGCTAGGCAACACCTGCAAGGTAAATATTACCATACCATTGAGACTCCATAGTGATTATATTGCGATGTTATTAAAACTTTAGCAGAATACCAAATAAAGTCACAATCTCGATATAATATCTATAGAGTCTCGATATAATGATAATGGTTGGCCAAATAGCAGAATAAGGCCCCAGCTGCCCGGTGGACCGACGACATTGTGGCGGTCGCGGGTAGTCGGTGGATGGAGGCGGCTCAGAACCGCTGTTTGTGGCGTCGTATGGGGGAGGCCTGTGTCCAGCGGTGGACGTGTATGGGCTGACATGATGACTAATGATGATGATTTATGAGAATCGGCCCAAGGCCTTTTGGTCTTAACAAATATTCTCAACTTCCTCCGTCTCCCAACCTTCATGGTCGGAGAGGCACTCTTAGAAGAAGAACTTACTGTCTTCGTCGACCGAACACTCCAGCTGTACGTCTGCGCCTGGCTTCTCCTCGTACACCTTCGGCTTGGTCAGTATGGACGCCTGGACAGCTGGGACGTCGTTGAGGTTCTCTTTCTCTCTATCTGTTAAAGAAAGGAATTTATTTTAATAAATTACTTTATTAATATACTAAAATCTTACACTAAATATTTATCAATAGAAAATGTCCTCGTCCAACCAAAAAAATTGTGTTTTTCAAAAAAACGCGCTGGCCAGTCGACCCCACATGAAGAGGGAAAGAGGAAGAAAGAAGAAGAATAAGAAAATGTCCTTGAGGATATCTCCACGAGGTATCTTCCCCAGAAGGGTGGCAACATTCCCCCTAATATTAAAGGTATACAAGGTAAAAAATGAACCCTTATAAGATCACTCTCTTGTCCGTTTGTTCGTGTGTCACCACCGATTTTCTCAGGAACGGGTGCACCTAGCAAGTTGAAATTTATACCAGATACTGAGGTCTATAGTCCCTATTAGGTGTATAAATATCAAGGTCCTGAGTCTACATGATAAAAAGATATGGCCTTTAGATTTTTGCAAAAACTTGTGAGTAGGTACCAAAATTAATTTTTAAAGATTGTGAAAAAAAAAATGTTCATACTTTCAAACAGCTCATCATTCATTTCATCATAGCTCGCATCTCCCAACTGGTCATCGTCAGTCTCTCTTCGATGCAACGAGTGTCTTGCTTCTGTAACAAAATGATAACAAACTGTTAATTCGGTGTTGTTTAGATTTCCGTTGCAATGGCAACTTAGGGAAGCTATCAAAAATCTCAGTAGATCCATGATAGATCTGGGAAGAAAACAACTAAGAAATAAAAATCTCAGTAGATAACAGCTAAGCGATGCTTGCTGATCGTTTACGGTCGTGAGGGTTAAGCGACGCCTGGCGCGGTCATTACTTCGATATGTGTGTGAAAATGTGTTTTCGTGAGCCCCTCCGTGCTTCGGAAGGCACGTTAAGCCGTTGGTCCCGGTTGCTACCTCTAGTTGCAGTCGTTAGGTCAAGTTAGATGCCATAAGGCGATCTGATAACTCTAACAATAGGTGAGCAATACCACTATACGAGAAGAAGAAGTAGATCCACAGACAATGCACAGTCAGATAATCCTTTTTCTTAAATTGAAATTAGGAATAATAATTTATATTATTATTTTTGCGAAAAATATCACCGTTAAGTAATTGTAGTTATTTATCATTATGTGTCACGGCTACGGGGCTATGGAGCCCCGGACCTTTGGAAAGCGTGCGTGGAGTCGAAGTCTAAATAAAGCTTAAGATTTTTTTTTATTTGTTTGAACTAATCTTGTTGAATGTTTTGAGCTAATCTCAGAAACTTCTGGTTCGAATTGAAAAAATATTTTTGTGTTGGATAGTCCATTTATCGAGGAAGGCTTTAGGCTATATAACATCACGCTGCGATCAATAGGAGCGAAGAATCAGTAGGAAATGTAGAAAAACACGGGGAAAATTATTCATCTTTAAAGGCTTCCGTTGTTTGTTTAAAAGCGCATATCTTAGGAACTACTGGTTCGAATTGAAAAATTATTTTTGTGTTAGATAGTCCATTTATCGAGGAAGGCTATTTTAAATTTCGATATTCCCACGGGATCGGGAGTTACGCAGGTGAAACCGCAGAACGCAGCTAGTTAGTAATAGGTATACCTAGTAAATTAGTCAACAAAGAAGTTTAAATGCTTAAGTATCTAAGCATTATAAATTAATTTGCATTCCAATGTAAGGTAAATTCCATAAAGGTAATTGTGAAAGACATGAGATACCTATCTTTATTGGTTAAGCAAATATCCAGGTATGGTTTGTTGGGGCTTGGTCTGAGTTATACGATTTTAAAACGTCCAAGACCAAAAATAACAGTTCTATCCCAATGTTATTAGACTTGTTTGATCCTAAGAATCCTAAACCCTTTTTAGGGTTCCGAACCTCAAAAGGTAAAAAAGAAACCCTTATAAGATCACTTTCTTATTCGTCAGTCTGTCTGTCTGTCCATGTGTCACAACCTATTTTTTTTGACGGAGAGAAGGCTTCACGGATTTCCGCCATCCCGGAGGTGAGGAATGTTATGTCAGAGTCAAATCAGGTAAAACCACAAAACTCTCCGGTGTTCTCCTCGGTGCAGCTTGGAGGCCTGGGGTCTCATTCGAACTCGGGGGTCTTCAAGTTGCGAGTGAATAGGTAGGTATCTTCTAGGAAAGCGTGCTACATCTTAGGCCGCATCGTTACCTACCATCAGGCAGGTGTGATAGTGGTCAAACGCTGACCTGATGATTAATAAACAAGATACCTACCATAGATAGATGATAAAAAAAACTCTAAATACCCTCTATTGGTCTATAAATGCACCATGCACTTTTGGAAAATAGGACATCACTTTTCTTTAAATATGCCATTTCCGAGACGCTTTAAAAGTTTGGTGTGAAGGCATTATTTGTTCGTTTCAATGCTCTCCATCAATGGACGTTGGTCTCAAAGTGCGACGCGCACTTTCGGACAACGTTTATATAAATATCCCGTTTCCGAAATGCTTTAGAGGTTTGGTATGACGGCATTATTTTTTAAGTGCAATGCGCACTATTGGACATTACATTCCTATAAATATCCCGTTTCCAAGACGCTTTAGAGGTTTAGTCTCAAGGAATTATTTGTTGGTTAAATGCTCTCTATTATTTGGGTCACATTTTAAAGTGCACCGAGCAAAAAAATGAAAACAACAAGCTTCCAAATAAAATGTCTGTGCCATTTCATCTTGTACCAAACCCCAAAGAGACTCCTATTTAAGTCCCAAAGCATTTTGTACCTTCAATCGAGAGCCGTGTTTGTATACCATTTAGGGAACTGAATAGTCGGTGTCCATTGCAACTGTCTTGTTACTTGTTAACTGTCTTCTGGTTAGAACTTTATTATTGTATGAACAAATATACCTATAATATTATACTTTTATAGTATAACTAGCGACCCGCCCCGGCTTCGCACGGCTACATTATGCATGTATTATACATATAAACCTTTCTCTTGAATCACTCTGTCTATTAAAAAAAACCGCATCAAAATCCGTTGCGTAGTTTTAAAGATTTTAACATACAAAGGGAAATAGGGACAGAGAAAGCGACTTTATTTTATCCTATGTAGTATTAGGAATTTTCGTGTTGCACTTGATATAAAAAAGATACCTAATCTAATAGTTTTCAATGATGAATTCAATTTTGAAAATTGAAATGCATGAAATTACATTGAAACGTCTTAAAAACAATGTTCGGATGTGTGCCGGCGAAGAAAGAGTGCGGTGGTTTTTTGGCGAAAAAAATTTGTAAATTCCTTAAGTATAATTACCCGAATTTATCCATTTCAGGAAGATAAGGGTTTTTCACGTATTATTTATAGAACTACTAGCGACCCACCCTGGCTTCGCACGGCTGTATTATGCATGTATTATATCTAAAAACCTTCCTCTTTAATCACTTTATCTATTAAAAATAACCGCATCAAAATACGTTGCGTAGTTTTAAAGATTTAAGCATAGATAGGGATATGGGGACATAGGGACAGAGAAAGCAACTTTGTTTTATACTATGTAGTGAGTAGTGATAGTAATAGTTATGTAGTGATGATAGTGATTTTAGAAGAATATAGGCCTGCAAACTAAGAAACTATTTTGGAAAATTCAATCCCTATACGCGGGCAAAATCACGAGTAAAAGCTAATGCATAAATATTATTGTTTCATAAACTAATACCGTTAATTTCTTAACCATGTATTTCTATGTATTTTTTAACCTCACATACTTAAACGAAAAACACATTTATCAAAAGCTTGACGCCATGCGCTTAAATATTTCTAACAACAAACTTATCATTTCATTTCCTAGTGGCGCCACTATCAACGCTATTTCACAAAAAATCTAAGTTAAAATTTAGTTCTAGGTTTTCCCACCTGTGAAACATAATTTGAGGACTGTTAGTACAAATGTTCTCAGTTCAGTTGATGGTGGCACTAGTGTCGATACAAAAACGTAAATAAAAAAAAATTAAGTGAATTCGATGAACTTTTTTTGGGATATAAATTCATGTACTTTCTTTTGAAAGCTTCATACTCCTAAAGTTTAAAAGTTACAAATAGAATAATTATATAGTTTTAAAGACCAATTCAGCAACAATTCAAAAATATATGTTTGACCCTCCTTTCACCCCCTGTGATGACGTCATAGACCGCGGAAGTGAGCACTGAAAATGAGGTCTTGCGCTGGCGCCGATCAGTATAACTCTCGATAGCATCAAAACTATTGGTTGGATTTGAACGAAATAAACTGTATTTGACTGACTAAAGTCAAACAAAAAGTCAGTCAGTTAAAAAAGTTCCTTGAAAATCATCAAATTCATGAAATAAAACTCATTAAAGGTCAATTTTTAGATTTTTAGTTACATTTTTTTCCGTCTACGTTATTAAATTGGTTTTTATTTGGTATTTTAAACATGTAGGCAGTCGACATGCAGTCTCTAAACTTCGAATTAGTATTCTATAAGTGTTACTAAGGCTTTCATCGTGACAGAATTAAATATTACATTATTAGAGTTCGGAGAATTGTGGACTTTGTTTCTTGCTGAATTCTATGTTTTCCTGGGTCAAATATGTAGATTTGCTCCGGGGTTTTACCTGCGTAAGTCCCGATCCCGTGGGAATATCTGGATGAAAAGTAGTCTATGTGTTAATCTAGGTTTCTAGTTATCTACATACCGAGGTTCATTGCAATCGGTTCAGTAGTTTTTGCGTGAAGGCGTAACAAACACTCACACACAAAAATGTTCACCTTCATAAAGGAAGGATTTCCTACTAATCATACTTCATACTAATATACACACACACATAAAAAACTTAAATATAATAAATATCATTTATCCAAATGATATTTATTATATTTAAGTTTTTTATGTTTTTATCCAAAAAAAATAATCTTTTTTAGTAGTGTACGCCGTAGGTAGATCATAGACAATAGACAGACATACATAGCTAGTTGTGTCAGAATAATTAACATGAGCAAAACCGGGGCATATTAATTACTAGGTCATTAGCAAACCGGTTGTCGTCAATTTGATCTGTGGATTAACGTCTGTACAGTTCCCTAACATATATGAAGCTATCTGAAAATAATTTTTAAAGGAAAAATGCGTCTTCAAAAATTTCGACTGAGACGAGACTGAGTGGCGTAATTGGTAAGCGCACTTGAACGGTATTCAAGGGATGCGAGTTCGAGTGTCGTCTCAGTCGCAATTTTTGAAGACTCATTTTTACTTAAAAAATATTTTCACATAGCCCAGTGCATGCCAAGCACTTTAAAAAATATAAAAAATCATTGAGATTACTTAAAGCGCCATCTCTTGTCGGATACGTTGACTAGATGTTTAACATTCGAGTTATATGTAAGTAATTAAAATTCATACTAACAGATGTCGCTAACGAAATTTAATTCGAAAAGAGGTTAATGCGATTCTTAAATTCGACCATGACGGTACTTGACTGAGTGGCGTAATTGGTAAGCGCACTTGAACGGTATTCAAGGGATGAGAGTTCGAGTCTCGTCTCAGTCGCAATTTTTGGAGACTCATTTTTCCTGCACTTTAAAAAATTAAAAAATCATTGATATATGAAACTCCCCAGCTTCTCACATGATTTGGAGAGCTTCGCAACTTTTCATACCTACATTGGGGAGCTCCTTCTAAACTACACGAGACAGCTAAAAGTGTTAGAAGATCCTCATTTTAGCATTTTTTGCTAAATCAAAACTAAGTACAACAAAAATTTGCTATAATTTACTTCAATTTGTTAATTCGGTAGGTATTATGTTTGATCGTATTAAATTAAATTTGATGTCTATCTGCAAAATTATCGAATAACACAAAAATATAGAGTACTAGCGACCCGCCCCGGCTTCTCACGGCTATATTATGCATGTATTATACATATAAACCTTCCTCTTGAATCACTCCATCTATTAAAAAAACCCCATCAAAATCCGTTGCGTAGTTTTAAATATTTAAGCAGTCAAAGGGAAAAAGGGACAGAAAAAGCTACTTTGTTTTATACTATGTAGTGATATACTTACTGGCTAGAGTAATTTAGTGTATTAGTATAGATATAATAATTATGCCAAGGTACCTATATCCAAACTTTTAATTCATAGTATAGGTACCAAGTATTAATAAGTGGCCACTTTGACTTCAAGTGCCCTCACTAATGTTACGTTTGATTTATTTTTATATTTATTCAAGTGAATCATACGCATACAGCTGCACAAATAATTTTACTTTATTATTAGATATTAGAGACTTTATACGTGTATTAAGTTGCCAGACTTTGAGACTATTTTGTTAGCGTTGAGTCACAAGAGATGTTTCTATTTTCGTTATCACTACATAGTATAAAGCAAAGTCGCTTTCTCTGTCCCTATGTCCCTATATCCCTATGTATGCTTAAATCTTTAAACTACGCAACGGATTTCGATGCGGTTTTTTTAATAGATAGAGGGATTCAAGAGGAAGATTTATATTATGTATAATACATGCATAATATAGCCGTGCGAAGCCGGGGCGGGTCGCTAGTTTTCATTTTAAAATAATGAAACACAAGAAAATGATAAAATTAATTGGGAGTTTTGCGGGTTTTACATAGAAACAACCAGACCATAGACAAATATTTAAGCATAAATACTTGTCTGAGGCGGGAATCGGACCCGCAACCCTGTGTTTGGCAGTCCGACATGGTGACCATTTTGCCAATTGGGTCGTGAAAATAACGTTTAATATCGATTTCTAACTCGGTATTTTTTTACGAAAAACTATATTTAATTCGAGTTTGGAGGGCTTCCGGTAAGAAATACCTTATAATTCCATTCCCATTAACTGGTACAATCCACGGTCATAAGTCTCTGCCCACCGTAACGTTTACAATCCTGTGCAGCACTATTTGAACATTATAACAACTTAACCTGTAGGTCGAAGCCACGTTCGGTTGGGGTAGCGGGTGGCGGCTTAGATCATTCACAACTAAAGATATAGCTAACATGTTGAAAATAATAATCACACTGAGTACTTTTAATTCAAGTATTTAAATTTGTGTGTAACGTCTATTAGAAGAAGGTCGTAACTTCATTACTTGTTGATAGTATTATTGTAGCAAACTGATAATTTACTTATAACCCATACTGTACAAAGTCGGCGTAGAGCATAACACCCACTTCTGTACATAATTAAGTAACAAAATATCTCAACATTAAACCTACAACAAACCTCAACACAACTTTCAAAGTTTTACTCGACCATAAAAAAGCTACATAAAAGCTTTTAATAAAAACTATTTGTTAAGTTCGGGTCAGATTTGACCCTGCGGGCGTGACATAAGGTTAACTGTAACATAATGGTGTTAAAAATGGTCTGGTAATGGTTATTTCTTATGCTTTTATGGAACAATAAATTTGGATGGGATTTAAAATCTTTAAGAGTAATTTATTGGGCTGTTCCACTTTAGGGACCTAGGTGGTATCACCTACAGACGACTAATCACTACATAGTATAAAATAAAGTCACTTTTCGCCGTCCCTATTTCCCTTTGTATGCTTAGATCTTTAAAACTACGCAACGGATTTCGATGCGGTTTTTTTAATAGATAGAGTGATTCAAGAGGAAGGTTTATATGTATAATAAATGCATAATATAGCCGTGCGAAGCCGGAGCGGGTCGCTAGTAAATAATAAATCTCAGGAACTTCTTTGATTGAAAATTTATTTTTGTGTTGGATAGTCCATTTATCAAGGAAGGCTATAGGCTACTTTTAATTTTGATATTCCCACGGGATCGGGACTTACGCGGGTGAAACCGCGGGACGCAGCTAGTATAATATTATAAAGCTGAAGAGTTTGTTTGTTTGAACGCGGTAATCTCAGGAACAACTGGTTCGAATTGGTTTTTTATTTTGTGTTGGATATATCATTTGTCGAGGAAGGCTATAGGCTATTTTATATTTCGATATTCCCACGGGATCGGGAGTTACGCGGGTGAAACCGCGAGGCGCTACTACAATAGTAAATTAACAGGTCGACTGCGGTCAACGTATGTATTTACCCACAATAATTTACAATTATACGCCAATAAAAATCCACCAATGACCCACGCATAAATTACGATCCACGTTGACCTAAAAGCCTTAGGTCAAATTATTCCTAATCAAATTAGCCTGAAAAGCAGTTCCGTGACAATTCGCCATCAATATTTCATTTATTTATGGATTAAAAAAGCTCCACGCCTTGTCTTTTAACATGTATCCGAGGATTGGTGTCCATTTATTGCTTTTCTTGTTACTATAAAACAACCTAGTTAAGAAATGTATGTTAATGTGCTACTTGTACAATCCACGGTCAAAAGTCTCTGCCCACCGTAACGTTTACAATCCTGTGCAGCACTATTTGAACATTATAACAACGTAACCTGTGGTTCGAACCCACGGGATAAAAGTAGCCAATGTTACTCCCATTGAATTCATCAATTTATCATCATACCAAGTTTCATCTAAATTGGTCCAGTAGTTTTGGAGCTTATTTGTTACAAACATAAAAATAAAAAATAAAATATTATTAGTATTGACGTATAGATATGGATTGTAGTACTGCCCTGCCGCGGTTTCACTCGCTTCAGCCAGATAAAAGGGTATGTGGGCATTCCTTTATTTCTTTTCTGATTAATGCTTCTAGAGCAACCATTTTTAATTTCTACTATAATCTACTAATCACTACATAGTATGAAACAAAGTCACTTTCTCTGTCCCTATATCCCTTTGTATGCTTAAATCTTTAAAGCTACGCAACGGATTTTGATGCGGTTTTTTTTAATAGATAAAGTGATTCAAGAGGAAGGTTTATATGTATAATACATGCATAATATAGCCGTGTGAAGCCGGGGCGGGTCGCTAGTAGGTACTATAAATAGAATATTTTTTTTGTTTGTTTTTAAATTTGTAACGAATAGGCGCTGAAACTACTGGACCGATTTTGATGAAACTTGGTATGAGGATACATTAATTCTTTGAGAATAACTTGAGCTACTATTTATCCCGATATTCCCACGAGAGCGGTAGTTACGCGGGTGAAACCGCGGAGCGCTGCTAGTATTTCATAGAAAAATACTGACACACTCATATGTTTTTGTTGAATAATTCAATATATAAATTAATTAGGCCATGGCCATGTTTATTAACTCACTGACCTTATTAATTTGGCAACAATTTGGCGGAACTTTTAATTAAAAGATTGGTTTGATAGTTTTAAAGCCTATTGGGTTATAGTCGTTTCGTCGTCGTAGTTGTAGACAAATTGCGTTCCGATTCTTACAAAAAAAAGCATTGATTTCTAACTTGATCATTACGGAATGGAGTACGATATATGCATTCAGGGTGAGAGAGTGTGTGTTTGTATGCACTCCAATGTTCCCATTTACTCCAAAACGGCTGGACTGATTTAGATACGGTTTTCTGAAAATAAAAAAATGCAAAAATTAATGAAAAATATTTTTCATTAATTTTTGCAATTTTTTATTTTCAGGTGTTTTAAAGGCCAAGCACAAAACAAATTTAAACAATTTAGTACTTCTGCATTTTTTATAGATAGTAGAAATAATAATATGCACTAAAAAAAGTTAAAATAAGTCACAATTAAACAATTTAAGTTATAGAGGATAAGTATTTTGCTTTAAACTAAAATAAGTGCTATAAATGTTGGTCCTACACAACTTAAAAACAACTTATCCATTCAATTACTTTCACACCATTAATGACTATACAACACACAAAACTACTTAACCAAAACCGTGGTAACAAACTAGTAGGTATCTACTAATTAAAGTTACAAATATCTAAACATACAACATTTCAACACTTCCAAACCATTTGTCCACGTCAAAGTCGTCTATTTCGAAAAAAGACTTGGAAATAACCAGTTTAAGTTGAACTACTAAAGTTATAGAAAATTCATTTAAAGATATAAGGGTGAGAGAGCTTTCTTATTTGGTTGTACTAACCAGAATGTCAAGAGCTTTAAGTTTCATATTAAAAGGAAACAAATCAATGCGTGGAGCTTTAAAAATAACTTCAACATTGGTTTAGTACTGAGCTTTAGAGCCTGTATTATTAACAAAATAAAAACAAATATTTTCTTTCTATTCGTAATAGGTATTATAATCACTACATAGTATAAAACAAAGTAGCTTTCTCTGTCCCTATATCCCTATGTATGCTTAAATCTTTAAAACTACGCAACGAATTTTGATGCGGTTTTTTTTAATAGATAGAGTGATTCAAGAGGAAGGTTTATATGTATAATACATGCATAATATAGCCGTGCGAAGCCGGGGCGGGTCGCTAGTATAGGTATAATAGAGATAAACAGTGTGCAAGAAAAACCCTATAATCCTCGTAGGTAGGTACTTGTAGGTAACTCTAGGGAAATTAAAAATGTATTAAAATAAATAATTACCATTTAGATACTTACTAAAGTCGGGAAAATTATCCTAATTTAAAAAAAAAAATTCGTGGTGGTAACACTATTTAATTTGGCTTTTTCATGTGACTATTAGAATATTTATGGACTCAGTAGCAACTGGACAGATTACTATTGCAAAATGATAATAGGTATCGTCCTTTTACGTCTTGTCTTGACAAACTTTTTTATAATAATATTTTCAGAAATCTTTGTAATCTTGTCCTTTGTGAGTATGATCACAAAAAATCCCATGAGTTTCTTGTGCCTTCTTCTCATTGCTGATGGGCGCGTTCCGAAGGCACTTATCCTAGCTGAGTTTTTAAGATGTTTCAGTGTGATTTCAGACGAATTCCTAATGTATAAAGAAAAACTTTCACCATTATATTCAAAATTATTTTTGAAGTGAAAACTTCTTATATGGCGCGTTGGGCACTTTTGTGGGTGAGCATTTTCAGCCGTTCTCGCGACAGATTTTGACGCGACAGATTTTGACGCGACAGATGAGATTTTATTTTTTTCTTATTTTTCATACCTACAAGTACCGTATAACAATTACAAAATAGAATCGAATAGAAAATCATTTATTTGGACAAGCACACGACACAAAATATTTAGAAAAGTAGAGAGAAAAACAAACATAAGAACACTGGGTTTGTAGGGTTTTCTCTTCCCACTGTATAACCCTTCCACAGTCGGTTAAAACAGAGGCACACAAAGGTCTCAAGAAACTGGTCGCTCAGTCGAGATGATTGTCTCTTTCGGTTCATTTGAGATGCTAATCAAGTCAAGGGTCGAATTACGAAACGTACAGTCAACCCGAGGTTAATAATAAGCTGTTGTTTTATTACTCTGGGTACACTGTACGGTTAAAATCGGAAGTTTGAAGTGAAATCAGGGGCCTTATTCTGCTATTTGGCCAACCATAGTCATTATATCGAGACTCTATTGATATTATATCGAGATTGTGACTTTATTTGGTATTCTGCTAAAGTTTTAATAACATCGCAATATAATCACTATGGAGTCTCAATGGTATGGTAATATTTACCTTGCAGGTGTTGCCTAGCAACATGGTATATGTTGCTAAGCAATATACCGTTTTGACAACTATCGAGATTCCATTAAGCCACGATTGTAGAGCAGAATCCAAAAGTGAGTCAGTGGTGTGTCAGTGGTGTCTCAGTGGTGTCTCGATATAATAGTCAACGTTAGGAGAATACCAATTTGACATGTAATGTCATATTTTTGACATTAAATTTCTATTACGATTATATCGACACACTATTGTAACACAATTGTGTTAGCAGACTTAGGCCCCAGATGTAATGTCATGTTTTATCTGTAAAGGCGATGTAATCTAACCTTTTTGTTAGAACTTGAAGATGAGACGTTTGCACATAATTATTAGTTCTTTAAATTATAATGAAAATATTGTAATAATTTGCATATCTGTGGTTAAAATGTTACAATCGTAATAGAGCAAATTAATTCAAACTTTATTTTAGAAAACATTAAAAAATGCACAAAAACGTTAATTCGGTGATTTTAAATAAATAAATAAATATTTCAGGACATATTACACATCGCCATCCAGCCCCAAGCTAAGCAACTTAATGCTTGTGTTATGGGTGCCAGATAACGGATAAACTACTTATATACTTTTCTTTTTTTTGTAAATATATACATATTATACATATAGGAAACACCCAGAACCAGAAACAAGAATTTATGGTCAGCATAAATACTTGTTCCCGGCGGGAATCGAACCCGCAACCTTCTGCGTCGCAGTCGGGTGTTCGCCCGACGCGCCACAGAGGTCGTCAAAATAGGTACTCAAAAAAACTTTTTACTTTCTCATATTTATAAACGAGTATTTTGTCAATTTTATGAGGTTATTGTTATAATTATTTATAACAAAACATAACTTTAATTGTTCCATTTCAAAAATATTTGATATCTTGACCTTTGAGAGCATGATCACAAAAAGAAAAAAAACCCCCATGAGTTTCTTGTGCCTCCTTCTCATTGGTGGGCGCGTTCCGAAGGCACACTTCTTCTCCTTCTTCTACAGCAGCATGTATTAGCCCACTGCAGGGCATATACCTCTCCAACGCCTCTCCACACCGTCCTATCACCGGTCCTTCTGGACCACGCTGCCCCAGCATCCTAAGGCACACATCCTAACTTAATTTTTAAGACGCTTCAAAGTGATGTACTTTATGAACTGCATAAATCATATTGAATAAAAAAAAATTTTTGAATTTGTAAAATGTATGTAGAAAAAATGTAGAATGCTAGAAGGCGACCTCACCTGCCTTCTAGCATGCTACATCTTTATTTTAAACATTGAAAAAATGACAAAAAAACCTTCATAAAAATTATTTTTTGATTGATTTTTCCCTTCTTGTAAGAGGAAGTTTCTGTAGGTACCTAATTCGAGAAATACCCAACGTCCGTTACTACTAACTTCTCAGAACTGAGATGAGCTAACATGTGTGCGCACGCGCATGTCATGTGAATTTCACAATTCGTTTAGTTATTTCACGATAGTCTTGTTGATGTTAACTACTTGTTTTATTTTTATTGCGTTTAGATAAAGCTTAAAACGTGTCGTAGGATAGTGAGCTTCTCATACTCCAAGCTAAATAAATAGTCTTAAGTTTTTTGTACATACTTATGTATACATATCTATACTAAATACTAATAATAAATAGAGGTAAGATTTAACTGTTTGTTTGCATTGTATAGGTTTCGAAACTACTGAATCGATTTCCAAAAAATGTTCAAATTTTCAAAAGTCCTAACAAAAATTCTTTGCTATGTTGCAGTGAAATAGCCCTCAAACGCATTACATAGCAAGTATAAAACAAAGTCACTTTCCGCTGTCCCTATGTATGCTTAGATCTTTAAAACTACGCAACGGATTTTGATGCGGTTTTTTAATAGATAGAGTGATTCAAGAGGAAGGTTTATATGTATAATACATGCATAATATAGCCGTGCGAAGCCGGGGCGGGTCGCTAGTTCTTATATAATTACCAACACCAACTGGGTATGTAGAGTTTAGACCACACAAGTTGATATACCATTATACCTATTACATAATAGCCATCGTCGAGTAGGTACGTAGGTAGGTACCTACTCAAAGGGCTCCTTCCTGTAACGAAGTTCCTGACCATCTATTTATAACTTGTATCAAGTTTAGGTACGAGCACTTCTCTTGAATAATAAGTATCCTTTCGTTACTTAGTGAATTTTAAGTTAAATTTTTAGTAGTTAATTTGTTTTAATTAAGTTTTTCCTTTGGAAGTGTGCAAGTTTTTATAGGATTTTATATTCAACTGTTCCGGCAAAGGTTCTTTGCCATTTACAAAAAAAAACTCAAGGACACAAAATAAAAAATAGTTAGTAGCCGATTCTCAGACCTACTGAATATAAATATAAAATTTCATAAAAATCGCTCAAGCCGTTTCTGAATCACTTTATCTATTAAAA
Organism: Idaea aversata; assembly: GCA_907269075.1. Taxonomy (NCBI): domain Eukaryota; kingdom Metazoa; phylum Arthropoda; class Insecta; order Lepidoptera; family Geometridae; genus Idaea; species Idaea aversata. The sequence goes on from OU026109.1 coordinate 2,114,266, forward strand.
AAACCGCATCAAAATCCGTTGCGTAGTTTTAAACATTTAAGCATACATAGGGATATAGGGACAGAGAAAGCGACTTTGTTTTATACTATGTATTGACTCAAAACATCTTTAGTCCTACTACTTTTAAGTACCTAGACTAATTTTTTATTAATTTGCTTCCAAGTACCTACACTGTACGTACCTACAGACTCTTGTCCTTTCTTTCTTTATTAGAAGAATATATACCTACACACTATAAAAAAGGAATAGTTGAATTAGCAAGCATTTATCATTTTTGGTAAAAGATCATAAATTATCTACATGCCCCAATCTAAACTAACTAAATTCCTACCAAAAAGCTCTTATCAAATTTTACCACTGACATTTTTTTTCCGGGACACTAAGTATCAAAGAGAGAAGAGCTTTTTTTTGCATAGATAAATACGCAGTTTGTAACCCTTCTAATGTAGCATAAATATATATGTTTAAAACAACCTTAACCCAAATAAGTATACACGTTTTGGTAATCGTAATAAAAACCGTTCCGTTGACTTCTTTCGTTCGCTTCCCGTAACTATTGTTCTACAAATATTTATCTAACTTCTTGTTGTACGGTCTAAGGTATAAGACTATTGCACTGTTTGATAAAATATGGTTGAAAAATTACCTTTTTCCAAAACTTCTTAATACAAACATCATTAACGATGATCACTATCACTATCACTACATAGTATAAAACAAAGTCGCTTTCTCCGTCCCTATGTCCCAATATCCCTTTGTATGCTTAAATCTTTAAAACTACGCAACGGATTTTGTTGCGGTTTTTTTAATAGATAGAGTGATTCAAGAGGAAGGTTTATATGTATAATACATGCATAATATAGCCGTGCGAAGCCGGGACGGGTCGCTAGTCAATCTATACATATAAAATGCTTTGTCCTGACTGACTGACGGATCAATGCACAGCCGCTGATCGTAGAGACCTGAAACTTGGAGGGTGTGTTCTTTGCATGACGTAGGCATTCGATAAGAAAGGATTTTCCGAAAATCCCTTTGAAAGGATTTTCCGCAAATTCAGGGGCAAAGTTTGTACTTAGTACTTTTTAGTGTGTAAGAGTACTTTAAAAGCCATGTAGGAAAAGTCTACTTTCTGTAGCGATAACGAATGGCCAAAGTAACTTCCTACTTAAAAATACAGGTTCAAAGCGAAGTCCGAATAAGTATAACGTATTTTGACGATACAAAAACATGATGTCATTCGTCATGTTCCGGGAACGCGTCATTGTAATTAACAAGGTAAGCATAACAACGTATTATCGTTAATTGTTACCATTAATGTTTTTTATGACGTTATCACGTAAAATTATAGTCCGTAAACTGACTTTACAGACAACCATTTCTTGGTTTTTTTTTACTGCAAATTCTATCCTCTATCTTTCTACAACTTGGAACACTTTTCAAATATAACCTACAGGTGTTTGACATCTATTCACTGGTCATATTTACTTTACTTTAACCAATCGGCTTGTTTTATTCTTTTACAATCGTTGCTGAGTTCGGTATATTGTTGGATTTGTTCTTGACACCAATTTTGATATCTGGTTTAGAGTTTTTATTAGGAACTAGCGACCCGCCCCGGCTTCGCACGGCTATATTATGCATGTATTATACATATAAACCTTCCTCTTGAATCACTCTATCTACTTATTAAAAAAAACCGCATCAAAATCCGTTGCGTAGTTTTAAAGATCTAAGCGGTCAAAGGGAAATAGGGACAGAAAAAGCGACTTTGTTTTATACTATGTAGTGATAGTGATAGTGATGTATTGGGATACATTGAAATCTATTAACCATGCTGCGGTTTTAGGCTTGGAAGTCCCGATTCCGTGAAAATGTACATTTCTACACTAACAATATAAAGAGGAAAGATTTTTTGTTTCTTTGTTTGAAACGATTAGGCTCCGAAAATAATGGACCGATTCCGATGAAACTTCGTATGAGGATAAATTGATTTATTTACTTTTTTTGTTATTTAATTTTTGTGAACGTCGACAAGTAGAGTAGCGTAAACGGAACGTAAGACATAGTCTAAACATTTACTGAGAAAGCTCTTCTCATGATGTCATTGTTGATATTTTTGAAACGTATTTGATTATTTTAATCACGTTTATAAGAAGTTGGTTAGTCAACGATATTCATAAAGTTTTCACACGAATGTGTTATTTTTCATATGAATGCTTTTAGTTGTGACGTAAAACGTTGATTTTGTGAAATGATTTTTTATGTTACAGCTGCGACTCGCAGTTTCGCCTGTTGCTTTTTATACAGCGGGAATTTCGGGATAAAAAGTAATATATGAGTTAATCCACGTCTTTAGCTATCCACATACCTAGTTTCATCGCAATCGGTCCAGTAGTTTCTGCGTTAAGGAGGAACAAACGAACACACATAATAGCACAATAACTTTTACATTTATAACATTAGTAGGACTAATTTTGAATTAAATCTTTTTAAAATAAAGAGTGTAGGAACAAAATTGAAATTTCTAAGTATAAGTAGGTTTACCACTCCCTTTTTTAAATTAGCAATTATCAAATTAATAATAGGAAGTAATAATATCATGTTAACAATCCAACATTCGCTGTACAAATAAAAAAAATCGTAAACCAGAGGAAGCTGCGCGCGCGCAATTTGGGTCAGTTTATTTTGCTACGCACCGGAATTTAATAGTTTTAATAATAATCTATGGGTGTGTGAGAAGCATTTCTTTTTTTATCATCTTTTTATTGGGTTAACGTTAGACGTAGGTATAAAGCATAACTGTTCTTAAATTTCCTTCACACGAGTAATGTCCAAAAAGAAAAATGTCCAATCATAAAGTAACGGTATTTTCAATCTTAGATCTACTAATGATTGAAAAATGGTTTTGGCGGTAATTAGAAAAAAACACGACGTGCTTTGTGCTTCTATTTCGCTATTTTAGTGGAGCGGAGGTATCAATTTAGTTTATGTAATTCAACAGCAATGCGTAATTGATGAACGGACAATAGATTTGTTTCATTTTAAGACCCCCCACCATCTCTAGTTAAGTCTTCGAATTACACCTTAGGGGAGGCTGAAAAACAGCGTTGTGCAGGACCGGAAATGGCACTGCTCAACAATAAAGCTGACGCCTCTCCTTCTGTCTAATTACTCTTGTGTGATAGGAGGAGTAAAGCAATATTATTGATAAGGTGAATTTAGACAATATAGTTTTTATCATTTTCTTCCATTTAATTTCATTTTCATTCCATTTCACTTCATTTCATTTTCATTCCATTTAATTTCATTTTCATTCCATTTAATTTCATTTTCATTCCATTTAATTTCATTTTCTTTCCATTTCATTTTCATTCCATTTAATTTCATTTTCATTTATTACATTTTCATTTGGGCTTAATTAAATGCAAATATTACATTGCTTCTAAAAAGTTAAAAGATAAATCGAAAATATTTCCTCAAGCTTCAAATAAATCTCCAGTACTCGAACCCCTTACTCATTTGTCTTTAAATAACCAAAATGAGTCACTACTCAAAATATTTGTGTATTTTCCCATAGCATTGAATCTTTCAACGCATTGTTAGTCTAGTGTTAGTAAGTGGAATCGATTTCAATTCATAATTTTATTATGCGCAGGAGTCACTTCAAGTTGTGAATAATAAAACTGGTCAAGTACGATTCGGAAGTTCTATGAGAAGGGTTCCGTACCATTCTGTTTCTGACGTGATAACGTCTAATAAATTGATGGAACACCTGCATTCACAAAAAAGTTTCTGGCGAAATATTGTGTGACGTCATACATTGTTCCCGTAAGGAAACAGAGTATTTAATAATAATATCGCTTGTGTTATGGTGACGAGTGGCGAATAGAAGACTTATTTAGGTACTTATAGGAAAAAATATTATTATTATATTTATATATATATATTATTTGTATTTGTTGTTATTGGGGCAACAGAAATACATCATCTGTGAAAATTTCAGGTTCATGAGATACAGCTTGGTTACAGACAGACTGACAGTGGAATCTTAGTAAAATGGTCCCGTTTCACCCTTTGGGAACGGAACCCTAAAATTGTGCGTTTCAGAGGACTTCCCAGGAATTGTTTACTCGGCCAAACGGCTCAGTAGCAACTGGACAGATTTGCAATTGGACATGGTACCGTATTGGGTATTTCCTAAAAAAAACATCTGAAAAAGAAGACGGCAAAATCACTATCACTACATAGTATAAAACAAAGTCGCTTTCTCTGTCCCTATATCCCTATGTATGCTTAAATCTTGAAAACTACGCAACGGATTTTGATGCGGTTTTTTTAATAGATGTGTATGTGTTTAATAGTAGTGATTCAAGAGGAAGGTTTATATGTATAATACAAGCTTAGTATAGCCGTGCGAAGCTGAGGCGGGTCGCTAGTGTTAAATATAGGACAAAACCTGTAATTGGCGTTTTCAAGAACAAAGTGGCCTTAAAGAAATTTATCATAAATTAGGTTTAAGTTTTAATACCACGTAGATATGTTTAAGGGTAATAAATTAATACAAAATGCATTATTTTTAGTGTTCTAAATGATCAAAGGAAACTTGAATCCAACAATCTCCATTTTGTTTGATCACCGTGTCATAGTTGAGTTGACCATAACTTCCATAGCTATATCGATTCCAAGTAATACTAATCGATTAAACCGAAATCGATTTAACGACCTTTCCGAGTAGGACTTCAGACTAAAGCTCATGGAAGTTTTCAGTCACTAAAATATTTTGCTGATATTTTTCTTGCTGTACTATATTGAATCTAAATGATAATCACTACATAGTATAAAACAAAGTCGCTACCTACTGTCTATCTGTCCCTATGTATGCTTAGATCTTTAAAACTACGCATTGGATTTAGATAAGGTTTTTTTTAATAAATAGTGATTCAAGAGGAAGGTTTTGGTATATAAAATAAACTATCACGAGTACGAAGTCGCGGGCAACTGCTAGTTACGTTAAAATATAATGTTTGAGTGCAAGCCATATTTTTTACTAGCTGCGCCCCGCGGTTTCACACGCGTAATTCTCGATGCCGTGGTAATATCAAAATAAAAAGTAGCTTATAGCCTTCCTCGATAAATGGACTATTCAACACAAAAATATTTTTTTAAATTCCAACCAGTAGTTTCTGAGATTAGCGCGTTCAAACAAACAAACTCTTCAGATTTATTATATTAGTAAAGATTAAAGTGGAAATTGTCCTTTAAGCATGTTGACATTTTGTGACTTAATTTACTTTAGTACTATGTGTGCAATTTTAATATACTTATCCCATAAGTATTAGTAGTAGTACTAGTAGGTAATATCTATTTATCACTCATAGAAACATTCCATCACGCAATAGAAAAACCGCACAAGGTCACATTCGCAGAATGACTCATAAAACTCATAAATTAATGGCGTAATATTTTTATTGAGTCGGCTCTTTATATTGTTGTGTTATGACAATATTATGAGCAATGAGTATTCAGACACACTGCAGACTATTAATCGGCCGATCGCAGCCAGTGACAATTTTTAACGAAACCTCGATGTGGTTTTGGTGGCTTCCGTTTTCAAACCTCGATTATTTTTTATCGTGTTCTACTTTTTTAGGTAAGTATTCCGTTTTCTATTCCTAATAAATTATTATTAAAGAAAACATCACCGAAATTATTCCGTCTATTTTAAGATGTAGAAGAAAAACAAAACAGTTGGGAGTCGTAATTCTTATTCGATGGCAGAACATGATTGTTGGGTGCGGTTTATTTTGTTAATGACGATTTAATTTTTGTATTTTTTAATTTTATTTTTCTTATTTCTGCCTTTTGCCACTCCGAAGATCCTAGAGCCGCGGGAACCCGAAGCCCTAGATTTTTATTATACTATTCCAAAATGATTAGTATTGGCTTCCGGTGACCAAAGGGCTGACTTCTACTTAGGCCAACGGATCCACATTGCCATTTGCCACATTGCCATGCGACTTTTGGGCACCCTACGGAAACCTATTTGAATTCTTAGTATATCCCATTAAATTAACTTGTTACTTTGTAATCTTTCGTAATTAAATAAAATAATTAGTTATATAAAAAAAGAGAGTACATAATAAATAAATATTGTAGATACAAAAAAAAACTCATGCGATTAATTACTTTTCCCTTAGTCTGCTAAAACCCGAGCTTAATGGATGACCTACCCTCAATTCGCTGTAATGTATGCAATAAAATAGCAGAACGTCTCTATTTTATTATACTTATTGCTACGAGTGACCTATTTATTTACGATAACTGTTCATTTTGACCTGGATCGTGACCTATTTGTACCATTTCCTGTTTGAAATAGATGTTGTATAATTTTAGAGATCGTAGCAAAACGTCTATTTGCAAAATGAGTCAACTTAAAAGAATCTTTTATAAAACCAAATCGCGTATAAAATAAATAAATGGTGAAAAATGGCAATTAGACTTATTTCAGAAAAGTTGAGTAAGAAGTCAAAAAATGCAGCCGGGTAAAACTCGAGTGGGGAAAAATGCGAATAGAAATTTTGCTACGCAGAATTATTAAGTTTAGCGACCAGTACTAATTACTCAAATGACTAATTATTCAAACTAATAATCTAAAAATAAGTGATCGTTGCAGAATGTCTATATTGCAAAATGACTATTTTTAATATAATTAAGTAAGCTTTTATCAAACCTACTCTTAGATTCGCTTGCAAAATTTTGTTGAAGCTCTTGACTATGGTTGGTTAACCTACTAACAAACCGGTGATATAATATCAACCTTGTGATTATTAAAATATAATTTTATTTTAGATTAGGTACTCGTTTTAATTGTATTTAGCTAATTATGTCTAAGCACAATCTCAAGCAAGCCGCCCTTACCCCCGAATACTAAAACGTTTAGGAGTTCTAATTTTTAGGTTTAGGAGCCTAAATATGTAAGTCCTAACGTTTAGGGGTCTTAATAAGTAAGACACTAAGTCCTATCCTATTTAAATTTGACAGTTAAATGTCAAGGAATTAGCCACTTAAAATAAGAAGCGTTTCAGTATTCTTAAAAGTTAGGAATCTTATCAAAATGTCTATTTTGCAAAATGACTAAATTTAAATAATTTTTTATCAAACCAGATGACTTAATCGCGCTCTTAATATCTTACTTATATAATACGTCTAGCCCAAATTCTCCTAAATGGTATTTAGAGCAACAGATGCCCAAAACTACGGCAGTTAAATTAGGCAAGCATTTATATACTTTATTACATTACCTGTTAGATAAGTTTATTATTATTGCCCAATAACACATTGAATTATAAACAGAACGTTCATTCATTAACATTTTACAAGGTTTAAGACATGGTAACATTGGTTGCAACATGGTGTTTGATATTTCAACATATTTCTTTATGGCAAATAGGTACAATAGTCAATTTAAATTTTTTGAATGCGTAAAACTTCATTTTATTCTAGAAATGGGGAAGGATTTCAAAATCCTTCCCCATTTCTAGAAAAAAATGAAACGAGATTTAACTCGTAGCCCTCAAGGGCTACGAGTTAAATCTCGCAGCAGTACAATTTTTTCATACCGTTCCGTACTTATTCTGTTTTTAGTAAAAATACATAATCTGTGAAAACTTCAACTGTCTCGCTATCGCGGTTCATGAGATAAGGCCTGATGATCGAGATGTGATATATTCTTCGATTTATCTTGATACTTCGATTTTATTCAAATAAACACTAAATTAAGTTTATTTAACAACAGAATGGCGGCCATAAGTGCCTAAACCCACACAATTCCATCTAAACAAGATGAATGTAGACAAAATACAATGAAACAATTAGCCTTTTAAACGGTTCATGTCCTAATTTACACAACGCTCTGTTTGGATAAACCTAACCAAAATTGGTTTAGTAATTTGAGACGCGGTGACCTAATTGTGGGTTGTTGTTTAAAACTTCTACTTTGCAAAAACTGTTTTACATTTAACTACTATACGTCTAATGGATACATTTTGTAAAATAGGCACATACTACATTTTGCCACAAATTTTATTTTTAACGTGATAACGTATAATAATTTGATGAAACACCTGCATTCACAAAAAAGTGACAGAAAGACAAGGTAACCATAGCAACGTATTATCGTTGCTATGGTATTGTTTAATAGTAATATGGCTCATCCGGGTTTGTGTTATGGTGACGAGTGATGAATAGAAGACTTATAAAAAGGAAAAACGAAAAAACAAAAAACAATTTTTTTATCGTTTTTTTTATGACGTTATCACGTAAAATTATCGTCCATAAATCGACTTTACAGACAACCATTTTTTTTGCTTCGCATTGCATAACTATAATAGCCAGTGTCTGTAATCTTCTTACATTTTGTTTCGCCAATGATTTGAAAATCTTTAACGAAACCTCACACTGCGTCAACAAGAAAATGTCAAATCAAAACCGCCATTTTCACTTTCAGGTAAAAAAACTCATCCGTAAATAAATAAATAAATATATTGCAAGACATTCTACACATCGCCATCTAGCCCCAAGCTAAGTAACTAGACTTGTGTTATGGGTGCTAGACAACGGATATACTACTTATATACTTTTTTTTTATAAATATATACTTATTACATAGAAACAACCAGACCCCAGACAAATATCTAAGCATAAATACTTGTCTGAGACGGGAATCGAACCCGCAACCCTGTGTTTGGCAGTCCGTCATGGTGACCATTGTGCCAACTGGGTCGTCAATCTATATTTTTATAGTTCTTTAAATTCTAATCAAGTTGTGTTTTTCTTTTCACCACGAATAGAAGGTCGATTATATAGACTGACCCAGTCTAGTTTGTCATTCTTCAAACAAGTCGAGCTGAGTCAATTTGCACGACAAAAATAACTAGGGCACGATTAACGATTTGTGTTACAAGAAAATATTTGACGACCAAAGAGATTGGGGAAGAAAGTTTGCTACGCTTTTGCGTTGTGTTGCTAATCATTTATAAAGTAGGTACGAAATGAGAATTGCTTTCTCGAAGTTAGCTTAAAATACGAAACGTTTATTAAAATGTAAAATTGATGGTCATGAGAGTTTTTTTTTTAATTGTTGACATTTCGCAAATTTGTCGTTTTGCAAATTCAAAAGAGTAGATAATAATAAAAAAATCAAGTTTTTGATGCGACAATCAATTAATATACAATATTGACCATTCTTACATAGTTTTTATTAAGATTTTGTTGATGTAAAATTATTTAAGAGGTAGAGTGAATTTAAGGTAGTGTCATTATCCAGGGAGGAAACAGTCGACTACGTTTGTATGGAGAGAGCGCCCGGTACCCGTTTCCTCTTAAGACAAAATATTTCAAACATGAATCATATATAATTCAACCCCTCATTTACTTCTCACAATCGGTCAACAGCATCTTAACCTACATATTGCCGACAGACGGACGACAAATAAACCATTAAATTATGTATACACATCCCACTGTGAAAGTAAGTGCTATGACGTCATAGGACCTAAATACCTATTTACGTAGGTCTCCAGACGGGGTGACCTCGGTAAACTTAAATAGAGGGTGTAACGGGTATGGTGTTTCATATGAAAGAGAGCTGTTTTAGACATCTAGACGAAAAGTTTATGTTCTACGACCAGACGGGGTGACCTCGGTAAACCTAAATACAGGATGTAATACACACAGGTTTATCGGGTAAAAATTTAAACGCGGTCAAAGTTGTGGGAAATGCTTGTATAAAATAAATCTTTCATATACCTAAATGAATGTCTTCATACTACTTTTCGCCGTCCCTATGTCCCTTTGTATGCTTAGATCTTTAAAACTACGCAACGGATTTTGATACGGTTTTTTTTAATAGATAGAGTGATTCAAGAGGAAGGTTTATATGTATAATACATGCATAATATAGCCGTGCGAAGCCGGAGCGGGTCGCTAGTTCTATATAATTTTAACTTTAAAATAACTGATTAGCACTTCTCTCACGGTTTAAAAGATATTTGCTGTTGGTTTTATAGAGTGCTTGAATAGACAAAACTTTTTAACTTAACTGACTTTAAAAAAGAGTTTTTTTAATTTTTTGTCGTTGCGTAGGTATATATTGTTATTTCTAATGTTTGTTCTTGTTTTGTTGTTTTGTTATAAAAATTTTATAAGTTTCTGGAGTGAAATGTGCACTTGAAATAACCAAAAAATGGTTGTCTGTAAAGTCTGTTTCCGGACGATAATTTTACGTGATAACGTCATAAGAAAACATTGATGGTAACCATGGCAACGATAAAACGTTGCTATAGTTACCTTGTCAACTATCAAAGTATCGTTGGCTCAGAGACAGAATACATGGGCCGGTGGGGGCGGAGGCGGGGGCGGCGGCGGTGGCGGTGGAGGGGGCGGTGGGGGTCGATGAGGCGTTCCAGTAACGACGTGTGACGTCACACTTTTTTGAACTTGCAGGTGTTCACCAATTTATAAAACGTTATCACGTCAAAATATTATTTTTATTTATAAAAAAATCGACTTCAAAAAAGAAAAAATAACCACACAAACATCATCTGAAGTCGGACACCAAAACTACAAATTATAAAAAGATAGAAACCAACTTGAGACCCTACCCAAAGAGTCTGTAAAGTCTCAACCTACCCAACTTGAGACTTTACAGAGCCTTTGGTGCAGATATTTATCCCTATTCTTTTTTCATAAAAATATAAATTTGAGATTTTTTAAATACTTTCTTGAAAGGCATTCTTTGATCATAACATTTTTCTGTAACGATTTTTAAAGTTAAGTGTCAATTTCAAAGCTTTTCCTACGCAAGCGCCCATAGGTATCGTTTCACTTGTTTTCACTCATCAGGGGGTCGATTGGTTCAAATAGGTCAAAGTGTCTGTCTGTATGTATATTTAATATTATTATTTATGGGTGTGAAAACTCTTTATTATGGTTGTCAATCAAAGGTTTTTGACCCCAAAATTTAAAAAAAAACTCTTTCTTTGGAGCGATGTTGACCTAGTGGTAGATACCTCGACTTTCATTCCGAAGGGCAGTGGGTTCGAATCCCGGCCAGTGAACAAATGGATTTTTATATAGAAAAAAATTATATGCGTTAATTGTTATTGCTCTTACGGTGAAGGAAAACATCGTGATGAAAATCGCGGCTTAGTTAATGTATTGACTAGTTCTTTCCTCTGGAGACTGTCGACTAAGCTGAGAGGGTCGTCGCCGACCTCATCGTCTATTTAGGTAAAGCGGTGATTACATTACCAAATCCTGACTTCAATTGATTTTGAGAAATTACCTGAAACAAAAAATAATAATTAGTTTTATAGTTAGTTCTTTATCTATTTAGGGTTCCGTAGGTACTTTGTATTACGATTTGGATACGATTCGTCGAAACTATCCATATGAGAATATTAGTATTTTTTTGTAATTAGATTTAACCTTGTATTTTGTTATTTTGACTTTTAATTTTGTTTTAAATTGGAATATACAGGGTTATTGGAAATTAATTGACACGGCGTTAAGGGCTTCTTCTGTGCACCTTAACGATCAACTTTTGTTCTACGACTTTTGGAAATTCATTAAAAAAATATTCCATACAAAAATAAAAAATTAAATCCAACAGTTCAAATAATACTCAACTCTACGTCTACGTCACAGAATCAATCATAGTAGGTATGGTACAACCCGATCGGGTCGCACGCAGTGCGCCCCGTGCCGATCGCGCGCGCGCAATTGCCGCATAGACATAGAAAATTACCAGACAGTACGAGAAACACTTAAATGTTTTTTTTGGGATATGTATTAAGTTTCGACAAAAGTCGTAGAACAAAAGTTGTTTGTTAAGGCGTACAGAAGAAGCCCTTAACGCCGTGTCAATTAATTTCCAATAACCCTGTATACATCTTACCATATTAGAACCCTTACCCCCGAATACTGAAAGGCTACTTAATCTTAAGTTGCGTTTAAATTGACGTTAAGTGTATGCTTTCTATTGAAGCCTACACTTAAATTTCAATTTAAGCGCCACTTAAGATTAAGTAGCCTTTCAGTATTCGGGGGTTAGACTTCTAATTTGTTCTAAGGTTCAGTACTCAAATGATAAAAACGGGACCCTTATATATTATCACTGATGATGTATATTTCAATTGCCGCTTTATCAACAAATACTAAAAACAGATTACGGAACCCTTTGTGAGCGAGTCCGACTCGGTCCTGGCTTTTTTTAAAGTCGACTCTAAAATAAAAAAAATCAGTCGACCTTCAAAAATTGTTTTAGTTTTAATTAAGCCGTACATAACAAGTATGTGTATATAGGTATATGTGACGTATTTATATTATGTACCCCTTACGTATTGGATCCGCGCGACAACGATACTGCGATTCAGGATATCGATCCACTAAACTTTCCAACGCCATCTGTTTGAAAAACGTGGAACTAAAAGAAGGACCTTTCTACCTTCACTTGCGTCGCTGCCCCTGTTTATTTGAGGGATTTTGAGTCACGAGTAATTAGTACTGTACCCATACTACCCATACCATGAGTTTACAGTGACCAAACTCGCTAGCGTCTGCATAAAAACATCTATGAAAAAATGTACTTCTAGTGACCGCAAGAGGCGCTGTACATTTTCTTCATAGAATTTTTTTACGCAGACGCTAGCGTCTAGCTTTAAGTGAAGTTTAAAGTCTTCTAACTCATCAATTAATCAAACAATTTTTGAAGTTATACTTCTTTAGGCGCGTTATGAAAAAATGATGAGAGTGAAATTTTACAAAAGCGTCACACAAAATTCTCACGTCACACAAAATTCTCACGTCACACAAAATTCTCACGTCGGACGAGTTTTTTGTCGGAAGAGTTTTTTGTCGGACGAGGTTTTTGCCGGACGAGTTGTTTGCCGGACGAGTTTTTTGTCGGACGAGTTTTTTGTCGGACGAGTTTTTTGTCGGACGAGTTTTTTGTCGGACGAGTATTTTGTCGGACGAACTTTTCGTCGGTTTTTTGTCGGACGAGTTTTTTGCCGGACGAGTTTTTTGTCGGACGAGTTTTTTTTTTTGAAGTTATACTTCTTTAGGCGCGTTATGAAAAAATGATGAGAGTGAAATTTTACAAAAGCGTCACACAAAATTCTCACGTCGGACGAGTTTTTTGTCGGACGAGTTTTTTGCCGGACGAGTTTTTTGTCGGACGAGTTTTTTGTCGGACGAGTTTTTTTTTTTTGAAGTTATACTTCTTTAGGCGCGTTATGAAAAAATGATGAGAGTGAAATTTTACAAAAGCGTCACACAAAATTCTCACGGGAGAAGTTGTCCGCAAACCGCAAACCATGTTGAAGTTGTCCGCAAACCGCAAGATGACAGCTGTCATAAAACCAAATAGTTTAAGTAAGTACAAAGAGGTACTACTACTACATAATTATTTTAATGTAATTAATTATTTATATTTGTCGGACGAGTTTTTTGTCGGACGAGTTTTTTGTCGGACGAGTTTTTTGCCGGACGAGTTTTTTGTCGGACGAGTTTTTTGTCGGACGAGTTTTTTGTCGGACGAGTTTTTTGTCGGACGAGTTTTTTGCCGGACGAGTTTTTTGTCGGACGAGTTTTTTGTGCAAACATTCCAATAAAGTAATTTTCGTACTCTACCGAGGGCTGCAATTATGGCAGCCGACTGTACCTACAGTGAACCGATTGAAATCTGGTTTTTACTATTAGATATTTACTAGGAAGGTCGTGATATTCAACAAAGTAGAAATGTACCTAAGTATCGAAAAAAAAACGATCGAAATTTAATAAACATCTAACTTAAGTATTTAATTATTTGCATTAATACAATCTATATATATAAAAATGAAACCTATATATAAATAAAAATGAAACCCGTTTTCCGTTGTCACGACATCACGCGTGAACGGCTTAACCGATTTCGATCATTCTCTTTTTGTTGTGTTTGTTATTGTCAAGAGAAGGATCTTACAAAAGAAAAAATTAAGAAAGTCACGCAGAAAATTATTACGCGGGTGAAACCGCGGGGCGCAGCTAATTAGTACTATAATTCAGATTTAAATTCAATTAATCTCCCATTTTGTTAACATGAAAAAGGCTAAGCCGGTTTTAATGAGGTATTCATAATCATAAAACAGCAATAAGACGACAGGAAGGTACGATAATTATTGAAGTGAAAACTTCTTTAGCGGCGTTGAGCACTTTTTCTGTAATGGGTATAAAATCTTAAACTCGCGTCAGGACACGTGACCTGATCGAAAAAGCGTAAGACGGATGGAGAGTAGACAGCTATCCCCTCTCTACGGCGGCGCGGCGAAAATGTATGCCTGCGCCTACTGTTTTTAATTTGGCTGTGAGTGTATTAAGACGTACATATGGTATTTTTTAACGGACGACTATTGACGGACGACAAATGTCGGACGACTATTGACGGACGACAAATGTCGGACGACTATTTTTTTGATCAAAGTTCTCGCCTCAGACAAGTCGTGTTTATGCTTAGATATTTGTCTGTGGTCTGGTTGTTTCTATGTATTATAAGTATATATTTACAAAAGAAAAAGTACATAAGTATATTCGTTGTCTAGCACCTATAGTACAAGTTTAGTTACTTAGCTTGAGGCTAGATGGCGATGTGTAGAATGTCTTGCAATATTTATTTATTTATTATTTAATTAGTATTCTATCTGGACCATTCTTACTCCTTATTACTCTTTCGAGTGAAAAAGACCCATACCACTCCTCAGAGTGGAATAGATCAATAATTCGTTTTAGTTTAAAAAAATATATTTTATTTTAAAAATTAAGAATCTGTAATTGGCATTAAGTTTAGTTGAATAGTTTTTTTTGTGTAGATACACATATCCGTTGTCTAGCACTCATAACACAAGTCTAGTTACTTAGCTTGTGGCTAGATGGCGATGTGTGTAATGTCCTGCAATATTTATTGACCGAACGAGCGAAGCGAGAGAGGTCTAGTGGCGAGACGGTCGGTCGGTTGTACCTATGTATCTATGTATGTTTGTTCGACGATAACTTGAGTACCGTTGCTCTGATCTTAATGACTTTTGGTATACGGGTAGTTGAGGTCCATAGAATTTTTAAGTTCGAACATGCGAGGGATCGGTTAGGGGGCTTCGATGATAGGGGGTGCAGTAGGGGATCTACCTATATGACAGGCGAACTATATGGCAAATATACCCAAGTGGGGTATCAAATGAAAGGGTGTAACTTCGGTGACAATAATATGGTACCATGGAAATGATCTGATGATGGAGCTGGAGGGAATCCACAGGAATGTATCGTCTCCGCGGTCATTTTTATATCAAACTCATTTGTATCAAAAAGGAAAAAACGCTTTGACCTTCATGATTAAAAAATGACAATGTCAAAAATCAAAATGACATGTTTTCTTTCTGTCATTGTCGTAAAAAATATGATTTCCAGATAATTTCAAAACCATTACATTATATTAACTTAGCTTTGATATTATGATTAAAATTGATAAAAAAGGTACCTATCTATATAATAATACGGTCATCCTAAATAAAATTCAAATAATTCGTAAAGTTTAGAGTGCAAAGTCATGCACTCTTGTGTTCGTTCTCGATGGTCTTCGAAGGATCAGTAGCTGCTTGAACCAGCTATTGATCAGCTAAACGGAAGCCGAAGCGAAAATTGGACAATCCTTCTATAGTTGACGTCGTCTGGGCCACTCAGGATGTACCTACTTACCTACCTTGGGTGAAGACTGTAGATTAAAAGCGTCTACTTAATCTACTTTCCTATAAATCGTCAGACCTCTCTTTTTGTTTCATATTCATAATTATTCATTTATTTCATAATCAAGGGTTGGTTTGGTTAATAATTGTGGTGAATAATATTAAATAGTATTGCTAGCTGATCTAGAGATTCTAATTAAAAAAACTGGTGACTAATCTTTTTATTATTTTTATTTAATAATAGGTTAGGACTTATTATAGGACATATAGGTCCACCAATAATATAGGTCTCAAACTTCTCTAATATATTTGTATCGAGGGAGAAGCCTCTCTCCTCTTTACCTCTTTCGTTAGATTAAGATGAGTACATACTTACTACATAGGTACTAAAAATTTTAGTGTTAAGTCTGATGATAAAGACCCGATGAGAAAGGTGACAATAAGAACTTAACGATCTTGAGAAGTCTAAGATAGTCATATCCATGTTTGTACTCGTTCAAAGCACCTTGATAAGTAGGTATTCTATAGCTTCTGAAGAATCAGCTGACATCTGGGATCTGGTGATAGAGGTGGAAGAAGGCACTCAACTTCAAAGAAATATGAACTCATCTTCTAGACAAGATAAGTCTACCGTTAATGTTCGTTAAAGTTGTCTTGATAAGGAGGCACTCTAGGCACATGAGTGTGCTCTAGGTGTTAAACAAGCAACTGATATCTGGGGTTTGGTAATATAGCCGAGTAATATATAGAAAGCTATATGAACTCATCTCTAGATAAGTTAGGTCTATCGTGTTCACTTGATGAGTAGGTAGGTACTCTAGCTACTGACGATATGGTGGAATATAGAAGGAAGAAGGCTATAGGATTTTTTAATCACACACGATTTACTTTCATTGTAGGTACTTATTCTCTCGAGTATCAATAAAACGCGAAATAAATAAATACGTGATTGAGACCAAGAAAATTAGGCTATGGAATTCATTTTCTAGACAAGATACCTAGTCTTTTTCTGTATTCTGAGCCTATGCCTAACGCGTTTGGATTCGTTAAAAGTATAATAGAGTCAGCGATGTCCAGTGTCTGATGATAGAGATACTAGGCACCTATCATTTAAACAAGATAGTCCCTAAGTATTTGAAGTATTTCGCCGTTATATCATACTTTACGCTGAAAAGTAAAAATCGGTACAAAAAACTCGTGAGGTCTCAGTTCGGGGCGAACTACTAGTTTATTAACTACCGGTATATCAGTCAATCGGTCAGGAATTTTAAAATTTATATTTATAAATGTCATATATTTCGATAAGGAAATATTCAACGAGACCTCTCGCCCATGTTTGGATTACTCATAGACCCTTCTAATGCGTTCTGATGCATTTCATTCAAATCATTTAAGATTCAATGGCGTGGCGTGACTTTTGTGGGTTACGGTACAAGTCATAAACTGTCAGAGAAATGGTGGTTTCATTTTTCTTTTGCAGGACATTCGACACATCGCCATCTAGCCCCAAGCTAAGTAACTATACTTGTGTTATGGGTGCTAGAAAACGAATATACTACTTATGTTTTTTTTTTGTCAATATATACTTACTTAAAATACATAGAAACAACCAGACCACAGACAATATCTAAGCATAAATACTTGTCTGATTCGGGAATCGAACCAGCAACCCTGTGTTTGGCAGTCCGGCATGGTGACCATTTTGCCAACTGAATCGTCAAATGTATGTTTAGTTAAAGCTTTTCGTTTTTGTTTCTTTTTGAATGTGTGTTGTACATATTATTTAGATGAAAGAGATTCCACTAGTCCTGTTTTTCTCAACTAGTTGAACGAAGAGTGTAGTGGGAAAAAAACTGGTTGCCTGTAAAGTCGGTATACGGGCGAAAGTTTTACGTGACAACAACTGTGCTCGAGTGGAAGGGACGCGTGCCTTTCACTTTTTATGTCTGTCTCTCTCGCTCTTAGGCGGGCTAACCATGCCCGCGTGCCTCTCACTCGCTCTCATTGTGAGCGCATAACGTCAGCGGAGCGTAACGCAGTTTCTTGAAGTGTCACCCGGCAAACCAATTTATAAAACGTTGTCACGTCAAAATTGATGGGACCACGGATCATAAATCGAAACACACATCTTAACTTAATTTTAAAGTCGGTTCAAAGTGATGTATTACACTGCATGCCACCTATTAAATTTTGAGTTTGTGATTGAGTAAACCAGGATGAAATTGTTTGTGAAACGCTTCCCGCTCCGCTACTATCCCCGCTTCAGTGCATAACTTAAAACACAACAACGATCGTCAAGTCATGCGGAGTCAGCCATTCAATTGACTCTCATTGCATGACTCAAGCATGCAGTTCAAATATACATTAGGTACCTACTTACTTAAAATAGTATAGGTACCTACATACCGAAATAGTAAATAGGTAGGTATGTAATAGGGATTAACAAAAGTTTGTTTAATTATTGTGGTTATTTTTTAAGTGTGACATTAATGTTATTTGACGACCTCTGTGGCGCGTCGGGCGAACACCCGACTGCGACGCAGAAGGTTGCGGGTTCGATTCCCGCCGGGAACAAGTATTTATGCTGACCATAAATTCTTGTTTCTGGTTCTGGGTGTTTCCTATATGTATAATATGTATATATTTACAAAAAAAAAAAGTATATAAGTAGTTTATCCGTTATCTGGCACCCATAACACAAGCATTAAGTTGCTTAGCTTGGGGCTGGATGGCGATGTGTAATATGTCCTGAAATATTTATTTTATTTTTATTTATTTATTTTATTGGTTTCTGACTTTATTAATTTGGTATTTGATAGTGAATTAAGCTATATTACGGCAGAAAGTAAATTATTTTAACAATTGCAATGGAAAAATTTCGAAATATTAAAAAGTTGAAAATTATGGTAAATGATTCAAACTTACAAGTTTTCGCGGTGTAAATTTGCCCATATCTTTTTATCGTGTCGACTCAGGGACCTTGATTTAGACAGACAGACAGACAAGAAAGTGATGTTATAAAGGTTCCTTTTTACCTTTTGAAATACGGAACCCTAAAAATGTAGATTTAAATAATAATGATTTTAATAGTAATTTTTAATTGATAAAAATTTAGTTGCGAAAGATTGCAAAGATGGCTACTCTCGGATACCAGAAGGAAACTAGACCAAAGAGTGCCTCGGTTGAAATAAATATACCTACCTACGCGACGAATTGAGAAATTCCTCCGTTTTTTAAAATCGGTTTTGTATATGTTTTGTCTTTTTGAGTCTTGGTTCTGAATTAATTTATTTATTTAAAAAAATACAATACAAAATATTGGCTCTATGATTATAATTCTATTAGCATTTCGGAGTTGTAGATATTTATTTATAAAAAAAATACAAATACACATTGATAAAATAAAAAACAACAATTAAATAAATAAATAAATAAATATTTCAGGACATATTACACATCGCCATCCAGCCCCAAGCTAAGCAACTTAATGCTTGTGTTATGGGTGCCAGATAACGGATAAACTACTTATATACTTTTTTTTGTATATATATACATATTATACATATAGGAAACACCCAGAACCAGAAACTTGACCAAATAACCAACCAAACCAGATACTTGTTCCCGGCGGGAATCGAACCCGCAACCTTCTGCGTCGCAGTCGGGTGTTCGCCCGACGCGCCACAGAGGTCGTCACAGAGGTATTTAAACTAATATTTTTTTTACGATCATGATTAGTTTAATAACTTTAATAAAGTTATGTAATGACATCAAAAAGGGTTGTTCAACCCCTGCTTAGGGTAGAACACACCCCTAAAGCCGCACCTAAAGACATCGTTAAATTATAATATTTTATGAAGATATAACATGATATAAAGTATCGTTTTAATATGTTTTTAGCATTAAAAAAAAATAACTAGTAGATTTTTTTATTGCACAAAACACCCAGTGGGTAAAAAACCCACACCCTAAATTGGTAAAAGAGTAAGTAGGTACCTACTTATTCATTGTTTTTATGTACCTAAATACTAGCATTACCAGATAATCCCGTGGGAATATCAGCATAAAAAGTAGCCCATAACAGTCCCAATAAATCAATATGTCATCAAAATCATCTAAATCTGTCCAGTAGTTATCTTTCCTCTTTATCATAGTTAAAAAAAACTAGCTGTGCGCCGCGGTTTCGGTGGTAGCGCCATCTAGGCAATTTCAAAACTAATTCTTAAAAAAGAAATGAAAATTTCCCATTCGGACATATCCAAAAATCAATACTCAATGAAAATTATTTTCTTTTAGTAATGATAGGTCAGCATTTGACTCTATCACACCTGCCTGATGGTAGGTGACGATGCGGTCTAAGATGTAACACGCCGTCCTGAAACATATCTCTCTGAGTCATTCATTCACCTAAAAGATTCATTCATTCTTTCATTCAGTATATTAAAATTCATTATTCATTCATTAATTCGGAACCATCCATGTTTGTAGACAATTTGGCAATTCATTTGTCATTGTTTTTTTTAATGTCGGATTTTTTTCCAAGTCGTTTCATTGTAGTAGCATTGCCCTGCAGATTCACCTGCGTTCCGGGACAACGAGTCAACAAAAAAACCTATAAACGCGACGAATTGAGAACCTTCTCCTTTTTTGAAGACAGTTAAAAAAAATTAGGTTTCAATGTATCTTCATACTATTAAATTTCATTAAAATCGGTTCAGTAGTTTATAGGCGCTTATTAAGTTAATTTGATACTACATCCGTTCGGATTACAATCGTTGGCAAAACAAAATCTCTAGAAAAATATTTATTATTCGAATACTTACTTAAAAGTAAATCCGACCCCCAAAGATGCAGAATTACCAACATCCGTTTCAAATTCGTCGTCACAGCTATTTGGTTTTTGCAAGTCACTGTTCTGACCGATTTTATAGACATTTTCATGCCAAATAATATTTTCAGTGATTAAAAATAGGTACCTATTGATAAATTATCTATAAGTTAAAAATACAGTAAATTATAAAATCATGCCCGGCATGCTATAATATCCGACAAGTAGACGAGTCCATGATAGTAAAAGTTTATATCTACTTCAATAATTACAATACCGAGTAATGAATTTGGATCTTCACTATCACTATCACTACATAGTATAAAACAAAGTCGCTTTCTCTGTCCCTATATCCCTATGTATGCTTAAATCTTTAAAACTACGCAACGGATTTTGATGCGGGTTTTTTAATAGATAGAGTGATTCAAGAGGAAGGTTTATATGTATAATACATGCATAATATAGCCGTGCGAAGCCGGGACGGGTCGCTAGTTCTTTATAATTTTATGGCAATAACGGTTAGATCGATCGGAAGACCAAAACTAAAGATGGATAGAGTTGCCAAAGATTTATTAAGAACCTTTCAAAATTGGAAAAGAGCGGTTTTGGATAGAGAAGGATGGAAGCAGGCTCAGGCCAATAAAGGGCCAACTACCACTGACGGTGAAAGACTCAGGCCCATAAAGGGCTGTACAGCGACTGACGATGATTGTGACTGTAAGGCTCTAATATTGAAGCACCCTCTTCCCCAACACTTGGGGCACATTAAAATTTGAGAGGCCAATAGTGCTATTATCGTTAAAACAACATTAGTTTTAGATGAATCTCTAACACGATAAGAATATTATAGAAAACCGTATCTAAATCTGTCCGGCCGTTTAAGTAAAAATAAAGTGCATACGTAGCATTGTTTGACGACCCAGTTGGCACAATGGTCACCATGCTGGACTGCCAAACACAGGGTTGCGGGTTCGATTACCGCCTCAGACATGTATTTATGGTTAGATATTTGTCTGTGGTCTGATTGTTTCTAGTATATATTATTTACAAAAGGAAAGTATATAAGTAGTATATCCGTTATCTAGCACCCATAACACAAGTCTAGTTAGCTTGGGGCTAGATGGCGATGTGGTGGAATGTCCTGCTATATTTATTTTAACACGGCTATATTATGCATGTATTATATATATAAACCTTCCTCTTGAATCACTCTATCTATTAAAAAACCGCATCCAAATCCGTTGCGTAGTTTTAAAGATCGAAGCTTAAATAGGGACAGACAGCGGGAAGCGACTTTGTCTTAAATTCACTGTCTCCAAGTGTAAAGATAAAACTATGTTTGTCGAGTACCTCAGAGTGTGCCGGCACGGATTTTATGATCGCCTTTATCGTAGAAAAGAAGAGATAATTTGAGATTTTATAAAACTTTGTAAACTTATGTTTTTTTGATGTTAGAAAAAAATCGTCAAAAAAAGATGTACGATACTGTGGCGTACCTATTATTAAGGTGACTGGGGTGGCAAAATGAAACGGATCCCCAATGGGCCGGGGCCCTTTTTGGTCAGGGCCCTCGTGGGCCTGTTGTGTTTCACCACCTTCGCCACTATGGTTATGCCAATGGTAGATGATCTGTTTAAACATTTTATTGGAGTTTTTGTTCATATGACAGATGTCAAAGTGACATATGACAGATGTCAATTTCAATTTCAATTTCGTCTTATATTTATTGTTTTTCGAATAAAATCATGATAAAAGTAGCCTATGTTCTTCTCCAAGGTCACATCTACGTCTGTACCAAAATTCACCTTATTCGGTTCAGCGGTTTAGGCGTGAAAACGCAACAGACAGACAGACAGAGTTACTTTCGCAGCTAAAATATTAGTAAGGATTATACATAGAAACAAGCAGACCACAGACAAATATCTAAGCATAAATACTTGTCTGAGGCGGGAATCGAACCCGCAGCCCCGTGTTTGGCAGTCCGGCATGGTGACCATTGTGCCAACTGGGTCGTCAATATTATCTACTTAGGATATCTACAATGGGTAAAATCAAAGCATCCGTTGATGCAATTTTCATAAGAGGGCCCTATTGGTGTCCAATTTATCAGATAGGTCCCTCTTCCGGCTACAAAGATTTGTCAATCGGTAGCCGCATATTCGCCTAACTCATAGACTTACGAAAATTACATCAACGGATGCTCTGATTTGACCCATTGTAGGTACTAGGTAGGTATTTTTCTCAAGGATTTCATCACACAATGTGTGGCCTGAACTCTTGATTCATACATAATTCATATACGAACAGTTATACTGTAGGTACCTATAGCTACCTACCTGTTACTTTATACTGCGTTTGAGATAAAAGTACAGAGATTTAATACATTACAGTGCTATAGAGGGACCATTTCACTCGCTTGAGTGAAACTACACAGTGATTCATGGGTCTTTTGACCTGCTACAGCACACATGACATGTTAGAGATAAAATGTTCGCGTTAGGAGTTTTTCAAAATCTTTTCTTATCGGATGCTAACTTCATACAAATAAGCCTCTAAGTTTCAGCTCTCTACGATTAGCAGTTTAGGCTGTGCGTTTATCCGTCAGTAATTTAGGACAAAGGATTTTATACGTATATGTGTATTTTGGAGAGCAAATAAACGCTATATCTATCTATCTTTCATTCAAACATTTTCGAACAGTTTAATCCTTATTAATCTACATTCATAATTATGAATAGGAATGTTTTAAACCAATTTTAAACCTCTTCCGATAAAACTTGGTATAAGGATAGGTACATTGATTCATTTTGAGACACATAGGCTTAGAGGTCAGATGTTCTCTCTATTTCTTTTTTTTACTTAAATCTTAAATCTCTATATATAAAAACTAATTTATTAAAGTGTTGTTTAGCTTCATTATTTTTATTACTATTTCTTCATACGTTGATTTTATGGGTTAATAATTTCTGAGGAAAAGTTGTGAAAGGTGGATTATACTACAAACAGACAGTAATACAGGCTGATTGGTAAGACTATAGGGACTTGTGCACTTTTTTAAAGACAAGTGGATGTTTTTTTTCAGTCGGTTAAAGTAACTCCAACACACACAAAGAAATATTAATAGTTATGAATGAGAGCTCCATATACGTATAAATTATTATAATAAATATAGAAGTTTGTACGTTGTGTATTGAACAAAAAGCATCTTTGTGCCAATTCGAAGCGGACCGGTTAGCTATCCCGGATGTTTAGGGATGGGAAATGTCGATAGATTTACTTAATAGTCGATATCGATAAAAATAAATAGATTAAATTACAAAGAGTCGATTTATTGCAGCAACTTCATTATTTATAAATAATAATAACAAATATTGCAGGACATTGCACACATCGCCATCTAGCCCCAAGCTAAGTAACTAGACTTGTGTTATGGGTGCTAGACAACGGATATACTACTTAAATACTTTTCTTTTGTAAATATATACTTATAATACATAGAGACAACCAGACCACAGACCTATGCATAATACTTTATTCTACTGTACGTGTGTGTGTCACTGAACTCCTGCTTAACGGCTGGACCGATTTGAATGATTTTTTTCGTATGCGTTTGGGTGCCGCCCTGGATGGTTTAGATTCACAAATCAGCCCGGGTTTTTTTGCCGTGACAACGTTTTATAAATTGGTTTGCCGGGTGACACTTCAAGAAACTGCGTTACGCTCCGCTGACGTTATGCGCTCACAATGAGAGCGAGTGAGAGGCACGCGGGCATGGTTAGCCCGCCTAAGAGCGAGAGAGACAGACATAAAAAGTGAAAGGCACGCGTCCCTTCCACTCGAGCACAGTTATTGTCACGTAAAACTTTTGCCCGTATACCGACTTTACAGGCAACCAGTTTTTTTAATGGCAAAACAACGTTTGCCGAGACAGCTAGTATTCATATAAACATAAATAGTTACTAAATTTTAAGTAGGAACAATAATTAAAAAAGTATTTTTTATCCCTTGTATGCATCGTTAAAAGCACCTCCGCCAGGTCGTGGCAGACTGGGTAGACCAAAGGAGTGCTGGCTTCATGTCGTAAAGGGTGATATGCGTGCAAATGGCCTTACTAACCAGGATGTGGAGGTGTAAAAGTAGGAAAGCAGACCTCGGGCTCCCGAGATGGATGCAACCGGGAACATCGCTCGGATGATGCATCGTTAAAAAACCTGAGCTATTTCCTCTACAAATTCTGGCACTGGTTTTAGATTTTTTTGGAAAAACTATCCTATTTAAGCTTTTATAGGTATCTTCTATACTAAAATTATAAAGCTGAATAGTTTGTTTGTTTGTTTGAACGCGCTAATCTCAGGAACTACTGGTTAGAAGTAAAACATATTTTTGTGTTGGATAGTCCATTTATTGAGGAAGGCTATATAGGCTACTTTTCATTTTGATATTCCCACGGGATCGAGACTTACGCGGGTGAAACCGCGGAGCACAGCTAGAATATTATAATACTAGAAGCGCTTCATCCGCGTTATTCCCGATCCGAACCTTCAAAAGAAAATACGCCTCATTGAGTCTGCTGTAAATTTTCGCAGTGTAAATGAGCCCATCAGTTGTATATTTTGTATGCATATTTCGTAACAATGGTTTTATAAATATCCTAATATTCTTAACATTACAATGTCGAATTTAACAAACAATTGTCAATAATAATAATGCAGTATTTGAGAATTGTTTAACGACAAATGGTAATAAAATTTATGTCTGTTTGTCATTACAATTTATTTAGACTATAAAAACTTGTTGGTAAGTAAGTACTAACTTTAAAAACGAACGAATTCAATTTAAAAATAATATAATTATTATGAACTTAATTTAAACGAAATTGTCTATTTTAACAAATTTAAAAAAATATGAGATACCTTCTCAATGTTTTCAACCCAACACTTTTTATGTTTTCTCAATTTTTCGCGAATGTTTTTGCATCTGCATTTTAACACTAGAATTTTAGAATTTGACCCTGTTGCACTATGCCACTGTGTCACAATGATGTTTTGTCTTTAATTAACACTTGCCCATTAATATGTACATTTTGACACAAAGACACATTGACATCTTGACTTCGAAACATTTATTACCTGGTCTCATTGACATTACAAACTTTATCGATATATCATAAAAGTATTGATGATACAAATAATGATGGCAAGGCACAAGCATAAGTAACACAAATGAAAAAAAAATATCATAAAATTTTCCATTTTTCTAGAATTTACAATGAAAATAGATAGTATTTCGTTAACTAGATGTGGAAAAAACAGACAAGCATTCAAAGTGACGTGTTTTTCAGTTTCTTTATCAGCATCTGACGCCATTACACAAGGAACTTCAAAAACCTAACCTCCTTGCATAGAAGTAATTTTTTTTTTAGTTTTACCATTGTTCATTTTATCGACTTTTAAATGACTTTTAATAACCCTATCCCATCCCTACTGCAGAATGTGGTGCAGTAACTGAATGAATACTTCATTTAAGGCCAATAATTCTCTGTCCTTTTCTTCCTTAACATTTAAACTGAAGAGTGAAAGAGACAAAAGATTACAAAGGATTATGTCGTACGTGATTTTTGAGATTAAGAAAACAATGGCGAATTTGTTTTTGAGGCGAGAATTATTTAATAACAATTTTATTAGTGTTTTAAGATTTTAAACAATATTTTTTGCTTTTAAAGAACAAAGGGTGCGGTAAGATGGACTACTGAACTGATTTCCATAAAGGGTTTCTAATAGTGGAGTGATTCTTTTAGAAGGGATAGTCAAAAACAAAGTCAATTTTTGGGGTTCCGTAGCCAAATGGCAAAAAACGGAACCCTTATAGATTCGTCATGTCTGTCTTTTATTCATTTGGATGCATTTTGTACTTATTTTGTACAAAAATCACATAGAAATTATTAGAAACGTCATAAAACTAAGTTAGGATGTGTGCCTTCAGAAAAAAAGGCAAGTAAATATATCATTCATTACGGTTTTGTATTAATTGATTAAAATATGACAGTAAAAATGTAGGTGTAACATGCTGAGCTACCCGTGCGAAGCTGGGGGGTCGCTAGTTTATTTATAAACTAGCTTTTATCCCCGACTTCGCTTAGGGGTTGAATTTTCCAAATCCTTTCTTAGCGGATGGCTACGTCATAAGAGCTATCTATTTGCAAAATAGCCCGATGCGGCCATATGGTTCGAGCTGTGCATTGATAAATCACATAGTATAAAATAAAGTCGCTTTTCGCCGTCCCTATTTCCCTTTGTATGCTTAGATCTTTAAAACTCCGCAACGGATTTTGATGCGTTTTTTTTTAATAGATAGAGTGATTCAAGAGGAAGGTTTATATGTATAATACATGCATACTATAGCCGTGCGAAGCCGGAGCGGGTCGCTAGTAAAATATAAATAAATAAATATTGCTGGACAACCCACACAGTGCCATCTAACCCCAAGCAACTAGGCTTGTGTTATGGTAGCTAGACAGCGGATAGAATACTTAAATCATACTACTTGACGACCCTGTTGGCACAATGGTCACCATGCCGGACTGCCAAACACATGGTTGCGTGTTCGATTCCCACCTCACACAAGTATTTATGCTTAGATATTTGTCTGTGGTCTGGTTGTTTCTATGTAAGTATAATAAGTATATATTTACAAAAGAAAAGTATATAAGTAGTATATCTGTTGTCTAGCACCCATAACACAAGTCTAGTTACTTAGCTTGGGCGTTGTGTGGAATGTCCTGCAATATTTATTTATTTATCTCTAAGTGAATCAAAAATCATTTTTTTAATTAGTATACATGATGCATGTCACGCCGGTCGGAACGCGCGAACAGTCGTCCCAGTTTGGGCAAAGCTTTATTCGCTATGCCATGAATGAACTGTGCTTATTTTGTTAATGAATTAAAAGCTTATGCTGTCGTGCTGGCGTGAGCTTTTTCTTAATTAGTTTTTATTTATAGAGTAAATGATTAATTAAATAGGTACGTAATTGAAATAAAATGGTTTACCTCTACCTACATTTTGAATCGAGTTTACCAAAGCATTATGCAACTGCATTTAAGTTTTTGAAGTGAAAACTTCTTATGGCGCGTTGGGCACTTTTGTGGGTGAGCATTTTCAGCCGTTCTCGCGACAGATTTTGACGCGACAGATGAGATTTTATTTGTGTTAGTCTTTTTGTTTAACTTATACTGCCATCTATTACACAAATTGAGAAACTTAGTTTCTAGAAAGACCGCTATTCGAATGTAGATGGCGCTGATTTAAATTTTTTACTGCCATCTAGCGAATAAAAAATAAACTATATTTGTTTAAGTGAGTGCTAATAGATGGCAGTAGCAGATCGTTTCAAGAAATATTCTATGAGAAATAACAAGTTTATTGTTTTCACTTCTGCCTGCACTCCCGGAGTGCGCTGTTTTTATGTTTTAAGCTCAGTCCAAACTGTCATGACGCGATCACGCGCTACAAAACTTTAAAAAAATTGTACCTTTTGGCGGAAGAAGATGGGATTTTTACAAAAACCAACTAACGGATGTGACGTCATAACTTTTTTTTATAAGTACATATAAATAATATAAAAAAATTATTTAATTTAATATATTCATCATAAAGATATTATTAATGTAAGTCTTACCCTGTTAATAGTAATAATTTGTAATAGATATTCCTAATTTTAGTTTATTATTGTTCAAACTAAACGTTTTCCCTGGTATATACAACCTACACGATTTATTTCTAATGTTAAGCTCAGTCCAAACTACTATGACGTGACCTAAGCTAATTTAACAAAACTAAGATTTTTTCCGTTTATTTTGTCAAGTGATGCCTTCGCGCGCTTTGCGAATATGACAAAGAGCCAGTGTGAAGTCAATTTGAAATGTTTTCAGCCATTTTGTTTTGACATAAACAAACCGTTCGTTTAATAATAGAAATTTAATGTAGTATGTACTTGAAACCATGATCAACAACTGCTCACCAGATGTAAGAGTTGCTACGAGCTCTACATCCTTATTTCATAGTCTACTGATTTAAAAGCTTTTTCAAGGCTAAAGTTTGTTAACTGATACAAGTACATCTTTAATTGAAAAATTTAAAGTCCTGACATCCTCACAGCTGAAACCAAGCTAAAATTTTGCTACATAGAGATGACGTAGGTATCTACTGAGAAAGAATTTTGGAAAATTCAAGTCCTCAGAAGTTCTCAGAAGAACTCGCGTGTATAAGTCATTTTTTTTTGTTTGTTTGTAACGAA
Organism: Idaea aversata; assembly: GCA_907269075.1. Taxonomy (NCBI): domain Eukaryota; kingdom Metazoa; phylum Arthropoda; class Insecta; order Lepidoptera; family Geometridae; genus Idaea; species Idaea aversata. The sequence continues at coordinate 2,143,162 of OU026109.1, forward strand.
TAAGCTTGAGAACTATATTAGGTCGATTTTGATAAAACTTGGTATTTTACTTGGGTACTTTTTTTACCTGACCTATATTACTACGGGATCGGGATTTAGCCGCGTGAAACCGCAAAGTGTATTTTATGTTTGTAAATTTGCATTTTACTATAAAGATAGAAATAAATTTTGCCAACGGTATAATAGCGAGCGAAAACACACAGACTTCCTTTGAGATGATTCTTAAAAAATAAATAACTAAAACTACATATTTTATAGTATGCAGAGTAAAGGCATATGGGATGAATCATCGTTTATCTCGCAAACTCATTCATTACCCACTTCACATCGATAAATCCACAAACAAATAAAGTTCACAACACATTTTCTCACTTTCTCTCGATCTATAATTTCACAAATGAGTATTTCATACAAAACTGCTAAGTAATCGTGAAATAATTACGAATTTTTCAATTTCGTAACAGTTTTTAGGTTAGAATCATAGAAATTGTCCGTACGTTTCGTTCTATTTTCACGCCATATTGGGGGCGATGACCTGTGTTGGCGCGCGCTTATACACGAAGAAATTAACTTGAGACTTCTTTCAGTTGAATAATATAGCTTTTCTTAAAAATACAAGCACAAAATTCACTCACATGTAAAAACCATTCTTGTAATACCTATTCTAAAATCTTTTCTAAAGATTGTTTCACTCAGTTTTTAGTTGATTATTAAACTAAGTACTGTTTTGTTTAAATTAGGTCTCAAGTTAACTTCTACGACTTAAAATGTATGTTTTAAGCTCGTTGTTAATTCAGATTTTGCATTTAAATGCAGTTTTTTTATTAAGAGTTTCTTTCTGAACACATAAGCCTCATTTTTTTGGACTAAGTATCGATGTAACAAGTCTTATTTAGGTTAATTCGATTTTTTTATTTTTACTAAAGTCGCGTTAACCCTACAACACAAAAAATAACGCTAAAACAGTAATGTGTTAATTGACGCATATCTGACAAATGTAACTTTTTCGGTTACCGACTGCATAAAAAGCGCATAAGAACCTCGACCTCCATTTTTCATTAATTTAAAATTCGAACGCATCTGTGTCATAGTGCTGTCAGCATCCAGAATGAATCGAATCGATAAATCGTAATCAATAAACGTTGTTTATTCGATTGTGACGATTAAATTTCATCCCTTTGTAGTTGAGGTCGAAAACCTCGTCAATTGGTGCGTTTAAGATGGAATTTTTATCATTGTATGCGGGTTTTTATTATTCCTATCTGTTAGTCAAATTTTAACGAGGTTGTATTTATTTGACTTTCATGACGTGTCAAACCGAAAAAAAGAGAATCTGAAAGTAGAGAAAACTCTATTTTCCTCCATTTAAAATGCGATAGATAGATAGATAGCTAACTTTATTTGTACAGCACAGGAAGGAACATAGATCACGATTATACAAAGTAAAGTAATAAATAGCTTGATAGTATAAATTGCACAAATGGGCAGCCTTATCGCTGAAAGCTATTTCGGTACTGCTATAGTTTGTTTGTAAAAAAAGAAAAAAGTTTTTTGAAAGGGAACAAATGGCTCGACAGATTTGTGTATGACTTTTCATCCCTTAGTTAAGCAATACATAGTTAGGACGCTTTTTGACTTAAAAGCCCTGTACGACAAATGATTGAGACGACGACGACGTGACCGGCACAAATGAACAATATCACAGTTTTGTTCACAGAGGTCGCGCCGCGCGACTGCCCACTCCTGTCGGTTTGTTAAGAGCTTAATATATTTTTTAAATAGAATATCTTCTGTTAAATTAACCGTAAGGAACAATGTTCCGCTACTAAATAATCCTTTCATGCATTTGTTAAAACAATTGAGTGTTAATTAACGAAGTAATTGTAATGCCCTTATCGTGGCTGTTTAACCAACCGTGGAGTCGATGTGAATAAATTTGATGGTTCCGTAGGTATTGTCAACAGTTTCCGTCACGAGACGTGGGTAAGCACAATTTTATTTAAAAAACCATTTGTCTGTAAAGTCGGCTTATAGACGATAATTTTACGTGATAGTCATAAGAAACCGATGAAAAATTGATTTCATATTTTGTTTTCATTTTTTTTCATTAACCTAAGTATATACCTACTTATATTTTTTCTTTTATATTCATTACTCGTCACCATAACACAAGCCCCGATGAGCGATATTATTATAAAACTTATGCTGCGTGCTGTGTGACGTCATTGTTGACATGACGTCACCGGAATGTGACAATGATGTCTGCCACACAATGGGAACGTGACAATGACGTAAACTTTCTTGTGAATGCAGGTGTTCCATCAATTTTCTAGACGTTATCATGTCAAGTTGTATAAAAAGTAGACATAGTTTTAGGTAAGTACATTAAAAATCCATCACAAACTTTAATATTCAAATGGACTTGTTGCTGAGCTTATGACTCAGGATGGAAAGTGATTAATTCTTATATTACTTAGAAACTAATGGCAATCATGGAATACAGAAGATAGGTAAAATGACAAGTGTGGCTTAATCGAGCGCGTATTTAAAAATGTTGAACTTGATTATCATGTGATTGTTAAACTTATAAACCACTTCCCATTCACCTTTAAAAACAACTGCCCGCATTTTTATTTAATATCCAACTCTTACGGAACTCTAAAAACACGAAATAACCTAAAAACCATTTAAACAAATAGGTCAGGAAACATTACTGCTCGTTTAGATTACTTTAACACCTTACTGTTTTTATGAAAGTCGGGTAAAATAACAGAGAAAGTTTTAAGTAAGTAAGATTTTGTTAACTTAAGCTTTGTTTGAAGTAAAAATTACTTTATGTCAACTAAAGTTCCTTATTACTAATGTTAGCCCTAACAAAACGTAATATTTTGAACTAGCAGGGCTCTGCGGAACTCCAGATCCCGTAAGAATATTGGAATAAAAAGTAGCCTAAGTTACTCCCAATGAATTAATGTATTATCATACCAAGTTTCATCAAAATCGGGCAGAAGCTTTGGAGCCTATTCGTTACAAACAAAAAAAAACAATAATAATCTAAATATAATAAAAAATATGAGTATTAGATATAGATGAAAACTTCCTAGAAGATTTTAGCCCCTATCAGGACTATTTACCTTGTCTTTTATCAATTGTGCCTAGGATTTAGGAAATATTATGGAATTACCTAAACTGCCTCGAGTAGTTTTAGGGTAACAGAAAAATCATAACTACCACTATCTTTCTCTACATATTCGTGCACTTTTACTGACCTAAATTAAATAAAGTTTCACCAAAGTTATGCACAATTAAAACGCTAAATTTAAAAAAGGGTACATCGTATTTTTTCCGCCAAAACTTTGCGATACATTCGTAGTGTGATACTGTACAGGTGGGCGTAGACTCTAATTTTAAACCTTTGAATTTAAAAATAATTGAGAAGCCATTAACCAACAAAAAAAAACAATGGCGCCAAAACGTCTGTGATTCTCTATGGTTTTATTGTTTTTTAATGACAACGAAAAGTGTGATCTAATTTGAAATTTTATTGTTCCATTTTTAAATATTTTTAGCTTTTTGTAATTTATATTTGAAGAGTAGATATTTCACGGTCACATAAGCGACGCGACATATCCTTATTTTTTTGTTAATTTGTGCGGGTCACGCCGCGTGACTAGGCGTACAGTTTGTACAGAGCTTAATAAAAATGTAGAAATTGAAAATTAGCTTTTTTATGTGATAACGTCATAAGAAAACAATGAAATATTGTAAATTTTTTTGTAATTCCTTTATATTGTCCTTAAAAGTCTTCTATTCGTCACTCGTCACCATAACACAAGCCCAGGAGAGCGATATTGATGTGAAACATCTATAGCCGCACGTAAAACCGATTTCTGCCGTGGCGACGCACAGTGGGTCGAAACTGCAAATGATGGACATAGGGCTGTTTTTCGATGCAGATCGTTAGAGCTCACTATATAGCCGCACGTAAAACCGATTTCTGGCGTGGCGACGCATGCCGTGGCGACGCACAGTGGGTCGAAACTGCAAATGATGGACATAGGGCTGTTTTTCGATGCAGATCGTTAGAGCTCATTAAAACGAAGCTAAACTATTCTGTAAATTTTTGATGTGAAACATCTATAGCCGCACGTAAAACCGATTTCTGGCGTGGCGACGCATGCCGTGGCACGCACGCGTCGCCACGCTATATGATGGTATACATATACAGTCTATATGCAGTAGTGTGTACGGTGTGCACACCGTAATCGACTGTGCGATTCTATCACAATCTGTTCTTTTCTGCATATTACTTTTACAAAATAATGTCGATGTTTCACATCTGCCAGGCGTCCCGTGACGGCTCACATTTTTATTATTAAAAAACTGTTTCCTTATGTTACCATGACGCATAAAGTCACACATCGGGAACGGGACGCATGACGTCACACGATATTTCGTCAGACACTTTTTTGTGAATGCAGGTGTTCCACCAATTTAATAGACGTTATCTTATCACATCAAAGAATTAATGCTATAGTACTTAGTAGTTTGGTCATGACAAATTAATGGATTTTGATAATTCTGCACGGGTAACACCGAGGGTTTAAGCTTGTCAAAGAAACTACTTAGAAACACAATATACTTTGGTTGGCAACACGAATTCTCGCGCCATATTGTTTTAGAGGGTTATTAACCTAGCTACTAGGGAGGGGACCATGTCGATACTAATTATATCGATAGATATTATTTTATCGATATTTTACGAGTTCACTTTGTTAGAACGTATAACTTGAAGTATATGTATTTATAAACAAAGTTATATTATGGATATGAAAACTTGTATGTTGGTTTTAAAAAATAATAAATATTGCAGGACAATGAAAGAAAGAAAGAAAGAAAGAAAGAAAGAAAAGCATTTATTCAATGCACAGAGCGCCATCTAGCCCCAAGCTAAGCAACTAGACTTGTGTTATGGTAGCCAGGTATCGGATAGAATATGGTTGTAGTTTTTGCCGTACCCGCACCAAACAGAGAAAAATCGGGAAGGCTGTATAATGGGTCAGATTAGTTAGTACCTTGTCCGTTACACGTTACATGTTGTTTTTGGTTTTTGCACGTGATTCCTACTCTTTTGGCAGATTTCAAAGACATTCAAAGTCAAGATATTATTAATAAAATTTATTTAGAATCATTCGCAAATTACATTGAAACGTATTAAACACTAAGTTAGGATGTGTGCGTTTCGAGTCAAAATACCATACCTTTTATAAAAATATCTTCCGTAAGTGCCCGATCAGAGACAATCTTTTTTATTCTAAACATGGTTCTGCACGACTCGTACAAATGTATTTACATTGTAATTTGATTCATAACATCTTTATTTTCTCTTTAATACAAGTAAAACCACACAAAGAACAAAATAATCATAAAATTGAACATAAAACGACAAAAAATATCATTTTTATTACTTTGAAACTACTTTAACAATTGAATTTCACGTAATACAATGAATTTTCATCGAATTTTATCTGTTAAAAAAAAGAATAAAAAAAACATGGCCGGATATCGGTGAACTATAAAAAGAATCAATAAAACCGTGATGATTCCGTTTCGATAGATTCAAGTCAAGTGAAAAACTATAAGTAAATACTTTATTCTGTGTCTGTTTACTAACTAAAAGTTTGTTATCCTGTGGGATTTTTGATGTGATAACGTCTAATAAATTGATGGAACACCTGCATTCACAAAAAAGTGTCATATTCCGGTCGTCACGCGTCTTGTGTTTGTATAATAATAATATCTCTCATCTGGGCTTGTGTTATGGTGACATAAATAAAGTAAAAAAAATATAAAGATTTTTTTTTTTTAATAGTTTTCTTATGACAGATTATCGTCCGTAAACCGAATTTACAGATAACCATTTTTTTATTTTGTTTGTGTTTAATTTGACCCCTACTACCTATCTTACCCAGTGGTAAGTGACGATGCGGTCTTAGGCATGTTATCCTATACGCTAGGGACTCAAAAACCCCCAAATAAAAGGGAGTCTTGTCTTGGGGACACGATTGAGGGTAGGAATACGGCAGTAGGACAAAAACTTTTCCGAGGTAGGCTTTGATGTAGATTTGACTTTGGTATACATTTTGTATCAAAAACTTTTTCATTTCAGGAGCTTACATTTAGAGGTATCCTGGACATAACTAAAAAAAAATACCTAAAAATAAATATTTGAATAAAACATTCTAAAATTTAATGAATTTTAAAACTAGCAACACCATTATTTACAGCGGGTCTTTAGGATTTTTGAAAACAAAAATTGAAAATTCCTCAAAACCTACGTAAATTACGGTAATTTTCGCCGTTCTTAAAATAATTTTTGTCATTATTTTCGATTTTTTTATATTTTTAGGGGAGCCTTAATGTACCTGAAAGAAATTAAAAACTTAATAAGTAAACACTTACACTTATTAACTCGAACATCGATAACTTCATTCAAAGTTATTTTTGGGTGCAACACTAACTAGACAATTAACATTGCTACTCAACCAGAGACCTTACTCCACTGTAATTAAAGTACAAATTTGAATAGCAAAGACTTTTAGGAAAATATTTTTCTATTAAAAGGGAAACCAAAATCGGTTTGTCTGTCTGTCAATCGTAGGAAGCCATGTATTTTGGTTACAATTATTTTAATTGATTTCACAGAATGCTTTTGGGACGTTTAGTTTTTGGTGTTTTAGTTCAGTGACTTTACGAAGTATAATTCTGTTATGGCCAAGCTTTCCCCCCTTGTTAACTTTAAGCTTTCTCTAGTTAAAGTGGCCGTACATTAATCAAACGGTTTTTTAGCAGTTTTTAACCCATGGACAATGGACATACATGATACATGGTGAGGTTCTTAATTTTTTACGGAATCTTAATTTTTTTACGCATTTTACGAAAAAATAAGTACAAGTAACGCCGCTTTTCGGTTGAGTATCGAGCTTTTGCCGAAAAAATAAATACACCTGATATAATAATAAATAATAATAAATAAATATTGCAGGACATTCTACACATCGCCATCTAGCCCCAAGCTAAGTAACTAGACTTGTGTTATGGGTGCTAGACAACGGATATACTACTTATATACTTTTCTTTTGTAAATATATACTTATAATACATAGAAACAACCAGACCACAGACAAATATCTTAACATAAATATTTGTCTGAGGCGGGAATCGAACCCGCAACCCTGTGATTGGCAGTCCGGCATGGTGACCATTGTGCCAACTGGGTCGTCTCAATACCCCCCTCCCTCCCGATATTTCGTGATTTTATGGACCGCTCCCCCCCTTTCGAGCCTCACGTGTTGGTCTAGTGGTAGATATCACAACTCTCATTCCAAAGTACGTGGATTCGAATTCCGGTGCACCAATAGATTTTTCATTTAGAAATTAATGTGCGCTAATTACCTAACACTGCTCTTCCGGTGAAGGAAAACATCGTGATGAAACCCGCGGCTTAGTTGACTCCAGAAGTATTGATAAGTTTTCTCCTCAGGAGACGGTCGACTAAGTTGAGAGGGTGGTATAGGTTCTGGATCTACTCCATCTTATTACATGTTCCAGGCACTACAGTAGTGAATACTGTAGATTAAGTAACAAAGCGTATTAATCATCTAATTTAGATGTAAAAGCTAATATATTTAGTTAATACTAGCGACCCGCCCCGGCTTCGCACGGCTATATTATGCATGTATTATACATTATAAACCTTCCTCTTGAATCATTCTATCTATTAAAAAAAACAGCGCACTCCGGGAGTGCAGGCAGAAGTGAAAACTGTATATCTGTGTAAAATCTCATCTGTCGCGAGAATGTGCCCAACGCGCCATAAGAAGTTTTCACTTCAAAAAAAGTGTGTGATCATCTAAATTAGTTGTAAGGGCAATTTATTTATTTAATACATATTTAGTTAATGTGTGTTTTGTCTCTAGAAATAGAAAAAATATTATTTTTTTACGAATTTATTACGAAATATCGATAAAACATTATCGACAAACCCTTTTTTATTGATATAAAATTTTTAACGATGTCACTGCCCTATTAATTTACGAAATAGGTTGTCTTATTTTTAAAATTGGAACAATTCCATTTTTTGTTTGCTTAGGTTATTTGGCTTTATTCTATTCAGTCAGAGCGCTTATTAAATTAATTTTATACGTCCAATAAAAACTATTATTAATAACTTAACAAAAAAAGAAGTGCCTACTAATTCAATTTAAACGTCTTGTAAAAATTATTAGATATTGTCGATAAACATTTTTATCGACATCGATAAAAAATCTACAATGTGTTAAAACACCCTGTAATCTCTTTTAGGTTCTTGAAGGTCATAATAAAAAAAAAGCATGCATGGCATTTAATAAAAAACTTTTGCAGGAAAAATAAAAATAGTTATTTTTGAATGTCAAGTTTGGAAAAATTTTCCTAATTTACTGAAAATTTAAGGATTTTTTAACACAGGGTTATTAATGAAGTTTATACGTTTTAAAATTTCCCTAAAGTCTGAGTAAATTGGGGTAATTTTTCTACGCATATTTTTTCCCTACCAATTTTCTTTTAAATATCTTTGTGTATGGTCAAAAATTGCCTAAGGATTGCGTAAATTGAAGTAATTTTCCCAAATAAAAAATTAATAACTTCAAATATTTTTATGTTAGGTCCTTTGCTAATTTTCCCACATAAAAACATATATTTATTCCTACCAATTTTCTTATGGTCAAAAAATGTCTAAAGACTGGGGGTAAATTGGGTAAATTTACCAAATAAAAAAAAAAGAATTTCTTAAAATATTTTTGTGTTAGGTCGTTTGGTACCTATAAACCTACATGTTAATTAGAGGAATTACGGTCTTTCCTTTACTTCTTCTTCTCGTATAGTGGTGTGGCTCACCTATTGTTAGAGTTTTCAGATCGCCTTAAGGCCTCTAACTTGGCCTAACGACTGCTACTAGAGGTAGCAACCGGGACCAACGGCTTAACGTGCACGGATTTTCTTTACAAACTGTATAAATATTTTTTAATGTTCAGGCATTGCACTATTAAATCATAATTAATTATTAACTACCCACATAGTAATTTGTTTTTTTTTTAAATCCAATCATTCATAAAGCCTTCATCAAACACCTAAGATTCTAATCTATGTAAATATTTACCACTTTAACTTGACCTCTCTCTGCGTTTATTTTAACTAATTTAAAAGGTCAAGTTAAAATTGTTGTCCATTTAATTGAGAACTGAAAATCAAGATAAATAAAATTAAAGTAGAGGTCAGTTTATTTTGGTTTTGCGTGACATAACTTCAGTAGTGATTTGGCCAGATTTAGTAGAACTATGGTTAGATAACACTGTTTACAAAAAAAGTATTTTATTTAAAAAAAACCATTATTTGTATTTTAGAAAATTTATTTAAAAAATAACCTTTATTCAATTGTTTTTATTTATAATTAAATTTTATTGGATATTTTAAATAATTTTCATCTGTTCGTTTGCAATGGAAAGGGTAAGTTACTACTGAATCGATTTTGATGTAATTTGGTACACGGTTTCATTGATCCATTGACAGTAACATTTTATCCCGATAATCCCACGGGATCGGGAGTTACGCGGGTGCATCAGCCGGACGCTGCAAGTTTTTTATAAAACTGGCCGCGCGGTTTAACGTCGTATGTTCCGACACAGTAGGAATATTGGGATAAAAAGTAAACTTTCTTACTCCCGATGAATCAATGTATCATCGTACGAGGTTTCATCAAGATCGATACAGTAGTTTTGTAGCCTATTCATTCCAAACAAAAAAACTTTATAATAACTAGCTGACGCGAAATTCGTGCCGACCTATTATAAAACAGTAGGTACAATTTTTTTTATATTCTTCTATACAAAGCTCCTCCTGATAATAACGAAGAGTCATCCAATTTGGTCCAGTCAGCGATGATTAGGGTAGAAAAATAATCATAAGTCGTTATTTTTTACCTAAATTCCTTTTTCAACTAAGACCATTTTACACTGGTTATGCAAATAGAAATACCAATAGGCGCGGAATGATGATCAAACCACGGTACAATGAATGGCACTTCTAATTAGAATGCTACGAAGGCACCGGGAAATGTGTACCTTGCTTCTATAGTATGTGGATAGAATAATAATAGTTATCGTGATACATTGGAAGAGGCCATTAATTTTATGGATGAATGAAAGTTTGTGACGAACTTTGCACGTAGGGTTTAAAATTGAACTTTTCCGCTAAGTGATACAAAAACTAATTGTATAGTAAATAAAAATCTTATATTTAGTTGAAGCGTGCTGGGTTATGAGCTTGCATGTAGGGAATAAAAAAGGACTTTCCCACTAAGTGATACAAAAACTAATTTTATTCTACATATAGCACAGAATTTATAAATATGTACAATGTATGTACAAAGTAAATAAAAATCTTGTATCAACTTGAAGAGTGTGGGCACATAAGAAAAAGGTTAATGAGCTTGCATGTTTTTTATAAAAAAAAACTAAATCAAAATCGGTTCATCCGTTCGGGAGCTACGATGCCACAGACAGACACACACACACACACAGACACGTCAAACTTATAACACCCCGTCGTTTTTGCGTCGGGGGTTAAAAAGGACTTTTCCACTAGGTAAGTGATAAGTAAAAAAAAAAGTAATCGTAGTAGTAAATCGAAATTTTATATTGAGTTGAAGTGAGCTAGGTCCATTACCAGAAAAATTATGAGCAGAAAAAAACAAAATATTCTAAAGATTTTTTTTTCTCTTTCAAATATCGATATTATGAATAACGACTCATAGCATAGACAACACTAAAACTAAATACGATATCACTCAATTCTTTTTCTAAATAAAAAAAATTGCGCTGTCAATGTTCCACTTTCTATTGACATTTGACACTTTAACCGTAAAACTTTTGACATTAAGACTTTGTGGTATTTCCTTTTAGCTTTGTACTCAAATATCAAAGGAAACCACAAGAAAAGTGTTTTCTTTAAAGCTTATTAGCTAATTCCCCCGGCTTTATATAAATGTAAATTTTACATAATTTTTTTAGGCTTGAATTTTTCTATCTTTTAGTGAAAGTTAGATACGAATTGGATTAGTAGTTTTTAAGGTATTTGCGTACAAAGTGTCGATTTTAACATCAGTCTTACGTATTTTTTCGATGAATTTTCCTTTCCAAACAATGTATTACCTGTAACAAAACAAAAAAAAACATTAATATAAAAATTTAATAATTATATTATTTACCTTTTTTTCAAACTACAATGCGAACGAAGTCGCGGACAACCGCTAGTTAATCATAAAACATTCATAAAATAATAAATTTGACATTAATTGGGCAATTCGGTCTCTTGCATTTTGGTCATCCGAGGCGTTTAGTCATTTCAATTGACAATCAAATTCAAATGGCGAATTGTTATTACATATTTTAAATAGCGGTAGTTAATTAACCAACCATAAATGATAACTTAAATTATGTGACTTTTTCTTGTTACTAAAAATTTGAAAATTTTAAGGTATCTCCGAAGAATGACTATTTCAAACATTCATTCAAACTATACAAAGATAAGTACTAAACTATTAATTTTAATAGCTATAATTTTATGTAATTTAATCATACTTAGCGAAGTTTTGCAATCCCTCACAAATATTACCTCCTACGGCACTCACAAGGACGGATTTCACAAAGTTCAATTTACCAAAGTACCCTACGCAAACACAACACTTATCTACCTACTAATAGAATTAAAAGATTGTTTGATTTTCTCACAATAACCCCTCATATGATCCGAGTACGTAGTGTGAGTTTATGCGAGCTTTTTTTAAATTATTGGGTTTATGTTTAGCGATCTTTATGTGACTTATCGGATACTAGCGACCCGCCCCGGTTTCCCACGGCTATATTATGCATGTATTATACATAAAAACCTTCCTCTTGAATCATTCTATCTGTTAAAAAAACCGCATCAAAATCCGTTGCGTAGTTTTAAAGATTTAAGCATACAAAGGGAAATAGGGACAGAGAAAGCGACTTTATTTTATACTATGTAGTGATAGTGATATAATATCTTATTGGGATGTAAATGCGTTAGAAAAGTGTACGTTATTGAAAACAACTCATACTACGCCCAAGAATAATGAAACAAAGAATGAAAGAAATAATTTTTTTTGGATTGTACTTTTACATTAAAATAAATTCGACAATGTAAACGAGATTTATTTATTTATTTTAATCACCATCGCACTGGGTTATTCTGTAAATTTATTTGTGAAATTTACAGAATAACCCAATGCGATAGTGTGTTAAACGCAGTCTCCTGTTTATCAGAAAGGTGAAAATTACAGAAAACTACAAAACTCAGTTATTTCCTTTGTTTTGCCATGTTTGTTTGTTTCCAGGAAATCCATGTTTGTTTCCAGGAATTGATCTCTATCAGTAACACTATCGATTGGTATAAAATATATAAAAATATTTTTTTGCAAAATCAACAGGTTCGATTCCCGGCTAGGGTAATGACTTTTTCAAAAATCTAATGATGCAGTTTTAGTTTTTGTCAAAATGGGGCACGCAACTCCTTTCAGCATTTTTCGCTTTCTCTCATAGTTTAGGATATAGCCCTGAAGGCCCACATAAAAAATTCACCCTAGGTATATACAAACAAAGTTACAATATTACCTAAATTATTAAGTGTTGTTAAAGATTAAAGTGATATGTCATGGAGACACAAACAAACTAAAAAAAAATACGATTATTCATACCATTTGCGGTACCATAACAGATGAGTCATCCTAGTAAATTCACTCAGAGAATGAGATAATGTAAAGACGAAAAAAAAAGACCAACAATTAAGAATAGAACTTTACATACCTACTTAGATAGTAAAAGGGGCAATTTGCAAATGTGACGAGTTGCGATTTGGACAATTTGCGAATAGGACGAGTAGCGAATAGCGTCGAATCTACTTATGAATCGAATGTATGAAATACGAATCGACTTATGTATTTTTTTAAATTAGGTTAATTAAGTTATTCTGTTTTTGCAAACAAAGATTGTAATCAGGAGCAATGTCATGGTGTCACTAATGATTCTAATACCTATTAAATAACTAAGGGCTTATGCAGACTAAAAACTGCTATATCGGTCGGTAATGAAGCCGCTAAACGTCTGTTTTATTTTTATTTTTTCGCTTCATCAGGCAAGAGCCAGTTAGTGGTGTGTGTGAAAGTGTCAAGTAATTTTTTCAGTCATCTTCTTGTTTCGCTAAAGTCAATGACAATCTTTAACGAAAACTCGTCATTGAGTATTTTACGTAAACGAGAAAATGTAACGTATCACTTGAGTGTTATTTTTAAATTAATTAATTAATGAAACTATATAAAATAACACCATTTTCACACAGAACACACAGGCGCGACGCCATTTAGCGGCAAAAAAAACTCGATCGCTTTATTTTCTTTTGACGTATATTATAAACATCTTTTAAAATCGGTCAGAAGGTTGTTAGAAAACCTAATGACGGATGTGACGTCATAATTTGCAACGGATGTTGCTGATCTAACTTCATTGAGTTATACTATCGGCAGACTATTTAGTATTTAGTCTGCGACCACTCTAACTAAAAGGTAGTTTAGTTTAGAACAATAAATCTAATGTCACCATAAAATCAGTGATAAAACTTAATACTTATTGGTAATATGTTTTGTATAAATTGAATATTTAAATCACACTGATTTATGGTTTAAGAATTTATTTGGTTTTTAGGCTGTTTCTGTTTTTTTTTTATTAATTTTTTTTTAAATAATTTACAACTTTTATAATGAGTGAAACAAGGACTTTCCTAACTTAGTCCTAACTTAGCTAACACAATGACGTCTTAACAAACAAACTAATTAATTAACTAACACATCCTAACTTAGTTTTTAAGACATTTTTATGTGGCCTTTATACAAATTTTAATGTATTAAGCATCCAAAGGAATAAAAAATTGACTTTAACTTTGACATATTATTACGACGCATAAGACCACAAACGCGAAAGGCCAATATACGTAAAAGACCAAAAACCCGAAATCCCTGAAACGCAAAAGGCCAAAAACGCATTTGGCCTTTGTATTACGTCGTTACGTTTTTGAAAATAAAAACAAATAACGAAAACTATTAGTACTAGAAAGCAGTCATTTAGGTGACAAAATGGTAAAACATGTAAAGTGTGGGTGAATTTTACTTATAAAATACTAGCGACCCGCTCCGGCTTCGCACGGCTATATTATGCATGTATTATACACATAAACCTTCCTCTTGAATCACTCTATCTATTAAAAAAAACCGCATGAAAATCCGTTGCGTAGTTTTAAAGATTTAAGCATACATAGGGATTAGGGATATAGGGACAGAGAAAGCGACTTTGTTTTATACTATGTAGTGATTAAACAACTAATATTTGAAATATATTTACAACTTTTATAATGAGTGAAACTAGGACTTTCCTAACTTAGTCCTAATATAACTTAGCTAAGACATCTTAACAAACCAACTAATTAATTAATTAACTAACACTTCCTACCTAACTTAGTTTTTAAGACATTTTTATGTGACCTTTATACAAATTTTAATGTATTAAACATCCAAAGAAAAGAAAAACTTAGACTTTGACATATTACGACGCCTAAGACCAAAAACGCGAAATGCCAAAATACGTAAAAGACCAAAAACCCGAAATCCCTAAAACACAAAAGGCCAAAAACCGCTTCGGCCGCCTAAAACGCATGTGGCTTTTGTATTACGTCATATTACGTTTTTGAAAATAAAAGCAAATAACGAAAACATATTACTAAAAAGCTGTCATTTTGCTGACAAAATGGTAAAATAAAATGTTAAAAAAATAATACTATTTCATCTCTGGTACCTATTCCCAAAATGTAAAGTGTGGATGAATTTCACTTATAAAATATAATATAATCTAAAAAAATAGAGTCCCTTCGATATTAAAAATATAGTGACGGACAAGTACGGAACCTTATGAGTGACCTGACACGCACTTGCCCGGTTTTCGACTTTCATGATAGGCCGTAAAAGTGAAACTTTAAAAATAGAACGACAATGAAAACCAATGAGGATGACGCATCGTGTTAAGAGGAAAGGGTACCGGCGCTCTCTCCATACAAACGTGTTCGACGGTTTCCTCCCTGGATAATGACACTAGAGGAAATATTTTTGTTGCATAAAACTTATAACTGCCATGATCAAATTGACCATGCACCTATGTCTTGGTTTTTTCCTATACTAATTATTATAGAAAGTATAAGAGTTAAAAAAGCAAAAAATATAAAAGACATAGGGGCATGGTCATGGCAGTTATAAGTTTTATGCTACAAAAATATGTATTGCATGATATTCCACAGATCGCCATCTAGCCCCAAGCTAAGTAACTAGACTTGTGTTATGTGTGCTAGACAACGGATATACTACTTATATACCTACCTTTCTTTTGTAAAAATAATATACTTATAATACATAGAAACAACCAGACCACAGACAAATATCTAAGCATAAATACTTGTCTGAGGCGGGAATCGAACCCGCAATGCTGTGTTTGGCAGTCCAGCATGGTGACCATTGTGCCAACTGGGTCGTCATAATGACACTAGCACAAATATTTTTGTTGCATAAAACCTTTATCTGCCATGACTATGCCGCGTCTTGGATTTTTAAGTTATTGCATAGCTTTTATCGCGGGCTTTGAGCGCGGCGACCGAATCAAGAAATTCCGTAACGAAAATAAAACCTAACACCCCCCACTTCGCCTATTTATTTTTACTTCTATACTGCGGCTGAGTTCGCGTACAGTGTATAGTGTCCAGTGTTCATTTAACATAGAAAGTAAGGGGTAAAAAACAAAATCTTAATATATATAAATCTCGTGTCACAATGTTTGTCCTCAATGGACTCCTAAACCACTTAACCGATTATAATAAAATTCGCACACCATGTGCAGTTCGATCCAACTTGAGAGATAGGATAGCTTACATCCCGATATTCCCACGGGATCGGGAGTTACGCGGGTGAAACCGCGGAGGGCAGCTAGTATATTTTATAAATACACGTTAAGCGAACGCTCGGCCGAGCTACATGGTAGGCGGAGTGGGGGGTGTTAAATTTTATTTTCGTTACGGAATTTCTGGATTCAGTCGCCGCGCTCAAAGCCCGCGATAAAAGCTATGCAATAGCTTAATAAGACATAGGAACATAGTCTTGGCAGTTATAAGTTTATGCAACAAAAATATTTGTGCTAATGTCATTATCCAGGGAGGAAACAGTCGACTACGTTTGTATGGGTAGAGAACCGGTACCCTTTCATCGTTAATTGGTAATACAAATTAACATGTTACGTAAGTTTCGGTACGAGTGTGACGATAGCATGCTATGTTCATTAGGTTACTGAAATAGATCATGTGCTGAATGCATAGGTTTATGTGGGGTGGGGCTTTGAAAATGGCGGATGAAAAAACCTGGCCAAGTGCGAGTCGGACTTGCGCACGAAGGGTTCCGAATCGAGAACCGGAGACTTTTTGAGAACCGGGATTTTTGGTACCAGCCTAAGCAAGAACCGGGATTTTCGGGATATTTTCGGGGTTTTGTGTAAAGCTTTGTAAGATGCTATAATAAGCTTCGAAATTTTTTTTCATTAAAAAACTTTATACATCTTCATCACTATCACTATGAAAAAAGATTCATCAAAATCGTTTGATAAACAATGAAGATATGCGGGAACATCCATAAAAAAAAAACATACATTACAACCGAATTGAGAACCTCCTCCTCTTTTTGAAGTCGGTTAAAAATAAAGTCACTTTTCGCCGTCCCTATGTCCATATGTATGCTTAGATCTTTAAAACTACGCGGATTTTGATGCGGTTTTTTTTAATAGATAGAGTGATTAAAGAGGAACATCATACGTCATATTTTATAATTGAATCACAACCCAGTTGGCACAATGGTTACAATGCCGAACTGCCAAACACAGGGTTGCGTGCGGGGAAGATTCCCGCCTCAGACTTGTATTTATGCTTAGATATTTGTCGGTGGTCTGGTTGTTTCTATTATTATAAGTACATATATATTCATAAAAGAAAAGTATAAGTAGTATATCCGTTGTCTAGCACCCTTAACACAAGTCTAGTTACTTAGCTTGCGGCTAGATGGCGATGTGTGGAATGTTTTGCAATATTTATTTATTTACATTTATTTATAAAAAACCCGGCCAAGTGCGAGTCGGACTCGCCATGTTTTATGGGAGCCGCACTTAATTTTTTTTTCTGTTTCTAGTATTTGTTATAGCGGCGACAGAAATATCATCTGTAAAAAAATTAACTGTCTAGCTATCACGGTTCATGAGATACAGCCTGATGACAGACAGACAGTGAAGTCTTAGTAATCTAGGGTCTTGTTTTTACCCTTTGGCTACGGAACCCTAAAATGCAGGAAGTATGCACCGTCAAGGGATTTCGAAAAAATGTGCAACATGGTCGTAAGTTTTTCAAATATTCATCGATTTAGCAAGACGCAGAAATGACGAGTCGCGAAAATGACGAGTTGCGCATGAGTGACGAGTTTTTTTTTTTTTTTTTTCAGGACATATTACACATCAGTAAGCACAGTCCGCGTGTCAGTGCGTCGCAGTTTGCGTTTATGACGAGTTGCTACTAATCCCGCAGGAGGCCAACTTTAAAATTTTATATTTATTGATAAAAGTCAGTTAAAAATAACGCAAAAAATAAAGAAAACGACTTACAAAATTCCTGGAAACCTTACTCATTTTATTTTAGGGAGATAATAAATTCTCCTCTGTTCCTATTTTCTAGCCTAGCCAAAAGTAAAAAACTCCAGTAAAAAAATAATAACGAGCCATAAACGCCCACGTTTCGTGGCCACAAAGTAAACGTACACAATGTTTCAACCCAAAAACCCAATTTCCTCGCAAATACACCGATCTATTTCAATTTGGAATCACGTGTAAACACCATTTATGACCTCTCTTATCTAACGTTTTGTTCCAAAAGAGAGGCCAAGTTAAAACGGATCGCGTAATAGACATCTGTTTTTGATAAAAATCTGTTTGTTATTCCTAGTTGCTTGTTTTGCAATTTAAACAAAGGTTTGGCAGTTTGATTTCAATTGATTTTTAGTGTTTGGAGAATCAGTTATTACGTATTCCACAAGCATAAGTTAAAATATATTTGAATTATGATATTTATTTATTATCGAAAGCTAACATTAATAAGCTAAGTAGGTACTATTATTTCTAATGTTTTTAAGATACCTATTTTAAACAAGCGTCTGCCCGCGGCTTTTCCCGCCATTTGAGGAGTTTCGAAATTCGAAAAACCATTTCTTAGTAGTATTTATTTAATCGTATGGCATTTAATGCCTTTTTAAACTTCGAAGCTCGTTTAGCACCACCCAGGGGACAGCTGTAGTTAACTTTTACCACATTTTACAAGGAACAAAGTTTTTATGTAAAAAATGGTAAAAATAAATAAAGTGTTTGTACATGATTTATAAAATATTGTACGGTAGCGAAGTGCACTAAGTATTTAATTACTACCTATGTAGTGGAGGTTGGGTAGGTAAAAAATATCAAATAAAACAAGCTTTTGAATAGGACACACGACAATGGAAGAGCCAAAAATCCCAAAAAATGTGCAAAATGAATTAAGTTGACAACATTGAGCTAGTCATCAGTGTGACAGGAATTACGGCTTCGAACGATTTGTGTACCAATAATGCCAATTTTTTTTGTTGGGAGTTTATATTTTTTCATTTCATTTTTAAGTTTTAATATAGAAAAAAATAAGAATTTTTTGTAGCTATATCTCAACTTCTTACAAACAGGCCCACAGGTCCCATTCTCCTTACATACTAACTTTAATACTATATTTTTATTTAAGACCAGCAGCGGTATAAGCTCTGCGTTGCTATAATCATCAGTCACTCATGACTTTTAAATTAATATTTTATAGATAGGTAACTAGCTTTTGTCCGCGACTTCGTTCGCGTAGAAGTTGATAATGGTTCTAATAGGATTGGACTAAGGCATCACGTTGTCCTATACAAACTTTGCCCTCCTTGTTCACCCCCTAAGGAGTAGAATTTCGGAAAATGCTATCTTACTGGATGCCTACGTCATACAAAGAACACACCCTCCAAGTTTCAGGCCTCTACGATCAGCGGTTTAGGCTGTGCGTAATATCTCAGTTGCCAATGTGGTCGGAGGGGATTCGTCAGTCAACCATTATATATGTATAGATGGAAACTTATAAAATAAAATAATTATGATCGACAGTGGGTATAGAATTGTAGATCTTAACTTAAATTATTAAGTTACTCAAATGACCAAGATTTCAAGTTGAGTTAATCACCCACACACGGCTCTTCTTGCTCACTCGCATGACGAACGTCAACTTAACCCAGCTAAATAAATAATGAAGTAATCAGCTTTAACTTATTCGCACCCTACTCAAGTAGGTATTAAGATGTTCCGTCACGGTCAAGCAGTTTGACTTCAAATATATATTGTAAGGTCATTCAAAGCATGTTCAAGTCTATAATTTTATGATAGGTCAGCGTTTGACCACTGTCACACCTGCTTGATGGTAGGTGACGATGTGGCCTAAGATGTAGCGCGGTGTCTAGAAGATACCTTCTCACTCGCGACTTGAAGACCCCCAAATTGTACACGTCAGGAAAGATAGACGCAGGCAACTGATTCCATTCACTTGTTCGGTCATGGTCAAGCAGTTTGACTTCAAACAGATATTTTAAGGTCTCTGTTTAAAACTATTTAACGATCGAAAAAACCTACATTTTTGTGGAAAAAAACGGTGTTCCACTGCTGGACAAGGACCTCCCTTTTTTCTTTCAATTTCCTTCTGTCTGGACCAGGGTAGGCCAGTCAATTTAACTACGTAATTTTAAAGTCAACCTTCCTCATCTCCGGCTTGTCTTGGTTGGTCGGAGTGAACACTGATAAAGAAACGGTCTCTCCGCCTCTGGCTTGCCTCCACCGGCCGTCCAGAATCACAAGAGCAGAAATGCTCAAAAGATGTGGTGAGTGGCGAAAGTGGTGAGTGGGCCAGGAAGTCTGGTATCC
Organism: Idaea aversata; assembly: GCA_907269075.1. Taxonomy (NCBI): domain Eukaryota; kingdom Metazoa; phylum Arthropoda; class Insecta; order Lepidoptera; family Geometridae; genus Idaea; species Idaea aversata. The sequence goes on from OU026109.1 coordinate 2,163,369, forward strand.
AGGGAGGTCTCTCCATTCTTTAACCGCTCACGTTATGAAAGAAAAGTACGTATATAAGCTATCTCTCCGTTATCTGGTAATATAATATTTGTTTGGGGGTTAATTTGGGGGTTTGCCTGTGCAAGGTCTTATAATATTTATTTAGCCAGAATCGTGAAAGTTAGGACACGAGATCAACATAGTATTTTCTAAGGTTTTTGCGACTTTAACTGTGACCATGGGATCTGCAAAGTTCTCGAAACGTCAGGTTTGAATAAATTAGGCAAAAAGCGCAATTATATCCGTTAAAATAAATATACACGATATCAAGCTATCAACTTCAAGCTATCCCACAATCTGAACGTGCGTGCTTGATCGCTTGACTCAAGCATAGGTACTTATCGTGTTCGAATCTCTTTAATGCTCATTCACACCTTTTGCTTTGGTCGTATAATTTTTCTACTTAAAGTGATACATTCAGAATATTTATTATGTGACACTCTCTAAACACTAATGGATGAAGTCATGCGTATAATTATGTTTGTTTGTTTGTTAAGATGAGATTTCCTAGATTTTTGTCATTTTAAATAACACCTTGTTGTACTTTGTGAGTAATAAAGGAATGAGTAATGAGTGAAAACATGGTGAAATCTAAGTTTTTATTGCGAAGACAGATTTAAAAAACTAGCTATCACGGTTTATGAGATAAAGCCTGGTGACAGACACACAGACGGACAGTGGAGTATTAGGAAAAGGGTTCCGTTTTTGGGTACCTACCTACCCTAAAATTTATTTGTTCTATTGAAACTACTGGACTAATAATTTGTGATTATAATTGGTTACACTAAGAAGAAAAAGCCTAAAAAGGTAACGAGTCATTTATAAGTACAATTTTAAATAATGATATTTCTGTAATTATAAGACTCACAGCTATTTTAGTGAAAAACCATCCATACTACCTTATGGGATTTGATATAAAGTTTATGAAAATATAAATTTAGTACTTGTTTTTTTCTTTATAACCGCCGTAAAATTGAAAAAATACGATTATTAAGGATTTTTTTTTTCTATAGAGGCAATCACTCTAATCGTGTTTCGAAGTGTATGACAATACAAATCATTTCTTCACCTTTAAGACAGTAGGAATATCATTCTATGGATTTTGGCAGTTGATACCCAAAAACAGTTTCTAAGACACCTCTATCTGGTCATACCACTTCGGCTTAATTTTGATTTATAGCCAACGTCATCTCATTAAAGACACTTCAAGTTGTCACTTTAACTGACCGAGAGGGCGCACTTGAAACACCTAAGTACATCATTAAACTTAGCAAATACTTAAGTACTTACATAGTACCTACTAAGTTAGGTTGATTTACGAATGAGTAGGTAGTTCGTAGATTGGTTTAGGTATTACTTAAGTTCAAATATAGCATGCAAACGACAAAGGCCTAATATAACAAAAACATTGAATTTTTTTGTGAATTTGTGGGTGAGTGACGAAAGTACATTGTGCAGAATGTGATTGTGTAATTTAGTAATTTTGTTATCGTTAGAATTTTTGTATGAATAGGCCATTAAGTTTTAGAAGTAACTAGCTGCGCCCCGCGGTTTCACTCGCGTAAGTCCGATCTTTCTCACCGTTTAAACCTTCCCTGGACTACGACAAACATTTCTAAACCGAAATCATCTAAATCGGTTCGTGCGTTCTGGAGTTCTAGCGTCAGGAAGGAAAACCCGACTTATTTTTATATAGTAGATAATATGTAAGGAAAAATGATAAAGCTTATAAAAAATGCTTTTGGGTGCAAACGTGTCAAAAAGTATATCTTTTCATTCAAGAATACTTTTGCAAAAAAAATCATTGACACAAAATTTTTTGGAATTTGTGAGTGACGAAAGTTACTATGCACAATGTTTTTAGTAATTTAGGTAATGTTTTTAGTTTTAAGTACTTACCTACTTATACCACAAAAATATAAGTACCTACTTAGGTACTTAAATATTTTTTTAACGTGTCAAAAAAATATTTTTCTCGCCAAAATTAAAACAAAAGAACAATAACAATAAATTTTATGAAATTTGTGGATGACGAAAGTACACCAGACAAAATGTTTACTTTGATGACGCAAATTCTCAAGTATTTTACATCATCACTTCGAAAATCTCGTAAATTTCATTAAAAAAAACTTAGCAAAAACTACTTAATGAAGGGTTTCATGCCCCACATTGTTTATTTCCGCTGACGTAATAAAATTTCGCACCTGGTTTTCAAAACCAATGGGGTGTAAAATTGCAAGGGTGTAAACCACAATAAATAATAATGATAAATGTTCTTTGATTATAACGTTTTGACAGATGGCAATTCTTCATTATTTTTTTCCTTATTACTTCTTTCCTATTTATAAAAACTCGTATTTCTTTTCGAAAAACGTTATCTATCTGCATACAATCATTATTTAAAATCTTTCTTAACATGGCTTTAAAACAATTTAATTGATATTTTATTTTAGTTTCTAGTGTGTACCTATTTTTTTATTTGTTACTTTAGTTTTTTTTGTAATTTATGAAAAAGCATGGGATGGATATAAGTTGCCTCAGTCTATATTTCCTGATGTTTACAATTTGGGGGTCTTCAAGCTATGAGTTATATCTTCTAGGGAAGGGTGCTACCATCTTAAATATAAATAAATAAATCTTAAAAAAATCCACCAAACTTTAAAGAAAGTTTGTAGGTGGAGAATGATAAGTCAATAACTATTTTGCTCCATTTCGAAATAGACAAATAGCCGCGCAGATGTTAGTTAGTTAGCATTGTAAGCATTGCAAGTAAAGATTGATTTCGTCTCCGTCACTAACGATCAGGTGACAAAAGTGGTAAAAAAAACTAAAATACAATAGGTTTGCAATCAACAAACAGGATTAAAAATATCAATGAACAGCTACAAGACAATCATAGACAAACATTTGGCTCATATCCAAGAAATTCTATCTTGTCTACGGCTACGGGCGGGAAGCGATGCATTCAGTTTAAATATAGAATACCATAGACTTTGATGTGAACCGATTTATTTGTACTAATCAGATCGTGTTTTATCGGATGTTAGCTGACGGACAAGGAAGCTCTTTATACGTCATGGTGTCCTGGTACTTTTGATTTGGTTTTGGATATTTTTTGACAGGTTACAGATACTTACATCAAGCTTTAGCAATCAAGCGTGTGGTCGGAGCAGTTGATTCAGTTCAGCGTTTTTTTTAACTACTTAATGGCTTTGCACGACTTGTGTTTATAGCCAGCGTAAAATAGTAATGTTTGAATAAAGAGACAAAAATTAGAATTGCATATTTTAAATTGCTAAATTTTCCGAATATTCTTACACTTTCACTGGTCTAAATTAAAAAACACTTTAGCAAAATACCTTGATGGTAATTATCTTGTCAATAACGGAACGTGAGCGATGACGTCACACTTTTTTGTGAATGCCAGTGTTCATCGATATTTTTAGGATGTTATCAAGTTAAAAAATAGTCAACGAAATAATTCCTGCGAAAACTTAGCTTCTTAGCTAATTTTATGATTGCCACGACCTTCTTCAAAAAATGTCTTTACCTCGACAGTTCAAAAGAATGAATCAATAACAACTCGCTATTTTCCAACTTCCGTTAATTTTATAAGAACGCGTAATGGTCTATAATTGTCTATGATTACTTAAACGTCCGGCTTCACTCGTGATTCCTAAACAAAACTGTTTTGAACGTCAAGGTTGTGTAAATTATAAACACATTTCATTGGCTAATTAAATTTACAATATACAAACAATGAATTATCGATTAAAGAAAAGTTTTTGGCAAAGGATTTTATGAGGTAATGTATATAAAATGGGCCTATGTGCTTTTAAGATGGTTATACGCTGGGTTTTTAAAAGAAAAGAAAAAAAGAATTCCGGCAACTATGAAATTCAATTCTTAATAAAGATCAAATATCTGGTACCTTCCTGCTGATCAAACTTCCTGATCAAACTAGTTTGTCCAAAAGGAATAAATTTCCCCTTAGTCAAACTATGTGGTTAACAAAATGCGACCGAAACGGAAACAAGTCGATCGAAATGGAAACAAAAGACGACTGAAACGGAAAAGTAAAGATTTTGGCATACTTACAATTTAGCGGTCTGTGATTATTTTTGTAGTTTTTTTTACATCTTTTAAATCAATTATCTCAGAAAGTCCATCACTTACGAGTTTTTTAGGGTTCCGTACCTCAAAAGGTAAAAAAAGGAACCCTTATGAGAACACTTTCTTGTTCGTCTGTCTGTCTGTCCGTATTTTTTCAGATCATTCTTACTCCATCGAATGAAGCATGTTTCATCATTTGTCAAAAATCCAAATTTTTTTACCAAAATGGCGCACCATAATAGGTATGCGATTCATTCTTTTGCATGGAACCTCAAAAATTTCCTCATATTTTCAAGAGTCGTAGAACAAAAGTTGTTTGCTTAGATTTAAGACCAAGTGGTAAGACCAGAAGCGCGATAGAGGTGTCTGTGAAACAGTTTTTGGGTATCAACCACTAAAATCCATAGAATGATATTCCTACTGTCGTAAAGGTCTACTTTGTATTGCCATACACTTCGAAACACGATTAGAGTGATTTGCTTCGATAGAAAAAAAATCGTAAAAAATGTTTTTTTTTTTAATTTTCCGGCGATTGTAAAAAAAAAACGAATACAAAGTTTATATTTTCATAAACTTTCTATAAAATCCCATAAGGTAGTACAGATGGTTTTACACTAAAATAGATGTTAGTATTTTAATTACATAAAACAGTTGATAGAGTCATCACGCGGCGCGCGTGTGGGAAGGGATAGGGGTTTTCAGGTCCTACACCTTAACACTTCATCCAAAAACATTACATAACTGAAATCTAGTTACGTTCTATAAAAAATCTAAAGAAAAAAAAGCAAACAAAACATTTCTAAAACTTTCAACAAATACTAACAACTATGCAACGAATCGCCTGGCAGTCTGCCACATACAAAATATACAATTACATCATGTTACGCAGAAAAGTCGTAACCGAAAGCAGTTAAACCAATGAATAATTGAGTTTGGTTTACTGCATTGGCCTAGTAATAAAAATTAGTACAGACACCATAATATATTAAAAATAAAGTGCAAGCTATTATGTAACACTTGAGAAACACAGACCATACTGAGAAGATCACTTTTTATGGTTTCGTACTTAGAGGGTAAAAATAAAAAAAAGTCTTTTGCCCATATCTTAAAAAAAAAACATTAAGGAATATTTACTAAAGCTCCCCAATTAATTGGTGTTTTTAAGCTATTGCATAGCTTTTATCGCGGGCTTTAAGCGCGGCGACCGAATCAAGAAATTCCGTAACGAAAACAAAACTTAACACCCCCCACTCCACCTACCATGTAGCTCGGCCGAGCGTTCGCTATGCAATAGCTTTACCGCGGCAGTCCCCGAGTGCCACGCGTTTTTTTAACACTTTATCATTATTTTTGCTAAAAAAAATTTACGTTCGATATTCTTTTGCTTATTGGCTTTTCGTTGGTATTTTTTTTAAATCTAAAACAAGCAGTTTTTGAGCTATAATCGGTTTTTTTTTCGCCAAAGTTGTGCCCTAGGGCTGTGGTTACCCACCACTAGTCAGTTATCCTCAACTAGCTAGACGCTGCTAGGACGTATCAATGGATTGACTCACGACCTTGATTTTTATACACCTAATATAGACTAGATGGACTATAGACCTCAGTATCTGGTATGAATTTCAACTTGCTAGGTCCACCCGTTCCTGAGAAAATCGGTGGTGACACACTGACAAGAAAGTGATCTTATAAGGGTTCTTTTTTTATGAGGTACGGAATCCTAAAAACGGGACCTTTTTACTAAGACTTGTCTTTCCGTCTGTCTGTCTATTACCCACCAGGCCGAATCTCATAGACCGTGATAGTTGAAATTTTCACAAATGATGTATTTATATTGCCACTATAACAATACATAATAAAAACAGAATATTATAATGGTACGGAACCTTTCGTACGCGAGTCCGACTCGGACTTGGCCAGTTTTTAACTTAGAGGGTCAGTTTGGCCATCTCTAGGGGAAATGCTTGCTTTTTGAAAACGATGCCTCGGTTATGCGCTTGAGCATTTTTTTTTTCGGAATTTTTTTATTTGCGACTAAAGAAACTAAAAAGTTATATTTATAGCTTTTGCTCAAAAATTTTAATTTTACAATCCCTTTCTTAGCGGATACTTAGGCTTACGTTGTAGCAGCTATGTTTATGCATAATTTTCAGACAAATTGTCAGAATTTCATATTTAAATTTTATTCTTTGAATTTTATATTTAATAGCATTCGACAAATTTTGTTTTCTTTTACCATTATAGCTTTGTGATTTGATTTTCTTTAGAATTTTTAAACAAATGAGCATTTTGTTTAATATTTTTACTTTTATTATGCAAGAAAAATATGATAAATATTTAAGAATTTTTTTTTGCGGCAAACGTGAAACATACATTATGTAAAGGTACTATGTAAAATCTTTTTCCCTTCAAAAACACAGTAAACTTTCTCCTATTTACTTAAAAAAATACAAACTACATAAAACATCAGCTTTTCACTCTAACCAACGATTTAAAACCGTTTTTCTTTCAACAAAAGACATTCTAAAATGGCGCTTGACGTGGTAAACACAAACATTGAATCACAAAGGGCTGTTTATAGGTAAATTGATCTATAAAAACGTAAATACAGTCTGTCTAACCAGACAGACGGACATGACTTGGTTTTAGATTCAGAATAAACGCGACTTGCAGTATTAAGATGACGAATAAGTTTATTCCGATGACAAATTAACACATGACCAATTGCCCCTAACCCGGTTTTTCAAAGTAGATAGATTAATATAAAAAAAAGATAAAGGTAGATAAAGCTTAGCTTGGGGCTAGATGGCGATGTGTGGAATGTCTTGCAATATTTATTTATTTATTTAAAGGTTGCCTGGAAGAGATCGCTTTGAGCGATAAGGCCGCCCTTTGTAGCACTTAGACTTTTAAGCTTGGACCGATTTTGTTGAAACTTGGTATGAGGAAACATTGATTCAGAAATTACATAGGCCAATTTTTATCCCGATATTCCCACTGAAACTAGACAGGTAAAACCGCGGGGCGCTGTTAGTAAAATACAAACATAAGAACAAATTCTTTATTATCTAAGGACCCAGTAGATTGTATAAATAGAAGAAAGTCAACACAAGTGTTAAGGATGCTTCGAAAAAATGCATTCCATCATGTTCCCTGCGTGCTTTTACTTAATAAAATGATAGATAAAAAAAAAAGTCGGTTTACGGATGATAATTTTACGTGATAACGTCATAAGAAAACATTGATGAAATAATACGTTGCTATGGTTACCTATCATGTCAACAGAACCTGACACATTATAATTTTGCAATACTTCAATACGTTGCTATGGTTACCTTGTCAATAACGTAACGTAACGCATGACGTCACACTTTTTTGAATGCCGGTGTTCATCAATTTTTATGACATTTATCACGTCAATAAAAATATAAAAAAATACATCCGAATTGAGAACCACCTCCGTTTTTTGAAGTCGGTTAAAAATCGGGTAGTATGGCACGCTGCCGCGGTGGAGTTCATGAAACTTTAGATAGTAGGTAACTATTGAAATTCCTTTCTCTCAGACTTATCAATGGTCCATATTGGCGTATTTTTAACAGTTTGATTTTGTATTTGTTGGAAAGTTAGGGCTACAATAGGCAAAAGAGTTAGACTAGCTACATCCTCAGACTAATTCTAGAAACCGTTAAACTTTCCTTGTCATCATTTTTCATCATTTTTTCAAAATAAAACATTTACTTATATAAAAATATAATCAATCAACTGGAAGAAAAAATCAGACTGCGGCTGTATGGGCTAATTGCCTTTGCCGTTCCTTTCGGGGGAAAAAATAACAAACAACTATCTAATAATTTTATCAATAAAATAAACAGCCTTCATCAATTATCATAAACAATTAAATAATTATAAATAAATGACATCACTTTCACAAATAAAAAAGGAAACTAATAAATAACTACATCATTCCTTTTTGATTGCTTGACGAGACGTCTGACAGGTGCTAGGGATGGGGTAAAGTAGTTATCGATAGTCTTTATCGATATCGATGTTAATTCTTTATAATCAATATCGTTATAGTATTTTGTTTTATCTATTCTTGTAGGAAAGAGTACAAAAAGTCTGTGCTTAAAGCAAATTCAAAAAAAATACTGTAGTTTAGTCAATAAATTAGTGGGTAGGTAGTTAGGTACATTTATATTAATATTTAAAATAAATAATGCTTCTCCAAAAAATTCACCGTGACGGAATTCGAGCTTGTGACTTCCTGTTATACATAAATAAATAAATATTTCAGGACATATTACACATCGCCATCCAGCCCCAAGCTAAGCAACTTAATGCTTGTGTTATGGGTGCCAGATAACGGATAAACTACTTATATACTTTTTTTTTTGTAAATATATACATATTATACATATAGGAAACACCCAGAACCAGAAACAAGAATGTATGGTCAGCATAAATACTTGTTCCCGGCGGGAATCGAACCCGCAACCTTCTGCGTCGCAGTCGGGTGTTCGCCCGACGCGCCACAGAGGTCGTCATTATACATATAAAGTTCAAGCTCATGTATTTCTTGCATTAAATCATTTATGAGGTATTTATTATTTATTTTATCTTAAGAAAACCCCGATAATCCTATCCTACTAATATTATAAATGTGAAAGTTTGTGTGTGTGTGTGTGTGTGTATGTATGTTTGTTACTCCTTCACGCAAAAACTACTGGACCGATTGCGATGAAACTCGGTACCTAGATAGCTGGAGACCTGGATTAACACATAGGCTACTTATTATCCCGATATAGTGAAACCGCGGGGCGCAGCTAGTAATAATAATAAATAACCTATTTTATCAAAAAATACTAACTTTATAGCACACATAACCAGACACGTAAACAAACGCCCCCAATAAAATAACTCTACAACTCTAAAAATAACTGATTCTAAAATAAACACTTTATTCAAATTTTTTTTTTTTTTGTACCTACCTATTTTACTTTTTAGGGTTCCGTACGGGTAAAAACGGTACCCTTTACTAAGACTTCGCTGTCCGTCCGTCTGTCTGTCTGTCACCGGGCGCTTCTAATAAATGTCTATTCTATTCTAAACTGGAAATAAAGTTAAATCACTACATAGTATAAAACAAAGTCGCTTTCTCTGTCCCTTTATCCCTTTGTACGCTTAAATCTTTAAAACTACGCAACGGATTTTGATGCGGTTTTTTTTAATAGATAGAGTGATTCAAGAGGAAGGTTTATATTATTTATATAAGGTACTTATTATATTTTACACTAGCGACCCGCCCCGGCTTCGCACGGCTATATTATGCATGTATTACACCTACATAACCTTCCTCTTGAATCACTTCTACTTAAAAAACCGCATCAAAATTCGTTGCTTAGTTTTAAAGATTTAAGCATACATAGGAATACAGGGACAGAGAAAGCGACTTTGTTTTATACTATATGTAGTGATGATAGTGATAGTGATGATACACATCACTACGTAGTATAAAACAAAGTCGTTTTTTCTGTCCCTATTTCCCTTTGAATGCTTAAATCTTTAAAACTACGCAACGGATTTTGATGCGGTTTTTTTTAATAGATAGAGTGATTCAAGGGGAAGGTTTATATCTATAACACATGCATAATATAGCCGTCTGAAGCCGGGGCGGGTCGCTAGTAACCTATAATCTAAAAAAAGCAATTTAATAATCTAATCATTAGAACGAGTTTGGTTAGATCTTATTAACCTAGCCTAGAAAAACATTAATTTAAAACTTAAACATAATAAGAATGTATATAATTATCGATAAATCGACACGTTAATAACATTTTACCACATCACTATTTAACCTTAAAAGGGTTCGAAAGCAGGCTCCCATATATAGAGCTACGTATAAAACCTAGGCCTAGATTTAGGTCTATGTGACAGATCTATCTGGGTTAGTCCAGATAGATTGTATAATAAGTTGTTAATGTCAATATTTTCCGCTTTTTATGGTATTGATTTATGATGACATAAATACCTAGATAACTATTTGTTTCTATGATTTTAAAAATAAGTTTTGACTTGAAACTTTATTAAGATTTATTGAGTTCTCAAATCGAACTATTTTGAAAGATTAAAACTGCTTAGATTAAAAAGAAAAATAACTGGTATTTTTTTACAAAACATTGTATTTTTTTATGAAAACCGAAACATTATGGCTCAATAGAAATTAATCTTAAATTTTTACCGTAAATTTCCAATAAAATGCACAGTTTGAGGGATTTGTCGACCTAATAAACTTTATTTAATTTTGCTCAAAGATATTGCCTCAATACAAGCTGTATTGTAATGCCAATTATATATCGAACTATTTTGTGCAAATAATGAAATTAAGTTTAATTTGATTTTTTTTTTAATTCGTCTAATTTTGCACCTCTTGCATCTCATTTATTTTTATTCAAACCGACAGGCACCGATGATGAATAGAAATTAGTAGCACCTTAAAATCAGCCAGTAGAGAAACCAAAAGACGTCATACCTATTCATTATGGACGACCTCTGTGGCGCGTCGGGCGAACACCCGACTGCGACGCAGAAGGTTGCGGGTTCGATTCCCGCCGGGAACAAGTATTTATGCTGACCATAAATTCTTGTTTCTGGTTCTGGGTGTTTCCTATATGTATAATATATGTATATATCCGTTATCTGGCACCCATAACACAAGCATTAAGTTGCTTAGCTTGGGGCTGGATGGCGATGTGTAATATGTCCTGAAATATTTATTTATTTATTTTATTTATTACGACCCAGTTGGCACAATGGTCACCATGCCGGACTGCAAAACATAGGGTTGCGGGTTCGATTCCTGCCTTAGACATGTATTTATGCTTAGATATTTGTCTGATAGATATAGTCTGGTTGTTTCTATGTATTTTAAGTATAGGTATATTTACAAAAGAAAAGTATATAAGTAGTATAACCGTTGTCTAGCACTAGATGGCAATGTGTGGAATCTCCTGCAATATTTATTTATTTTTTATCAGTTGGAAAAACCAAATGCAACGATAATACGTCACAAATACGCCGTAACGCGTTAAATAGATATGTACATATGAAGTAGGTTTTTTACATTGCGCTTGGCCCGATACGCACTTGGCCGATTTTCGTCCTAGTGTTCAACATAACATTCTTAGTAAGAAATACTTTGAAGTGACCGCGAAACTATAGCATACTTCCTACTGTATAAAGAGTCCATAGATAAGCCACTTGAATCGAAGGTACTATGGCTGCATGGGTCATAGACACGTGGCATTACACAAGGGCCGGAGATAGGGCACGTGCTAGAGATTATGATTCGATGAAGTGTGAACACTGAGATCTGAACAGTGAGATCTGAAGGCTATTCAAACAATGCATTTCAGTATAATTTCGATTTTCAAAAATAAACTCTTCGAAATACCCCATAAACTCTGCTTTTTGACAAAAAAACTGACTTTATGGGTATTTTTTGTAATCAAAATGCAATTGAAATGATATGTGATTTAAAAAAAAAACTAAAATTGTCCCCCTACCATCGCGATCGGGCCGATCAAATTGGAACGTGTGTACCAGCTAAATCACTACATAGTATAAAATAAAGTCGCTTTCTCTGTCCCTATATCCCTTTGTATGCTTAAATCTTTAAAACTACGCAACGGATTTTGATGCGGTTTTTTTAATAGATAGAGTGATTCAAGAGGAAGGTTTATGTGTATATTGGTACATGCATAATATAGCCGTGCGAAGCCGGGGCGGGTCGCTAGTTCATTATATTTATGTTATGAGTATGTAGGTACCTAATACGTTAGTTCCAGCTGAAAACGTATTTGTAATTTGTAACGCAGTCACTGTTTATTTATTCAATGTCATAGTTCCAAAACTGTTTGTAATTTCAAATTTTTGAAGTTTTTATTTGGCTTCAAAAAGATGAAAGACATTCCTACATATTACCACATATTACAACGCTAGTGTCAACTTAAAATAAAACGGCCAAGTGCGAGTCGGACTCGCTCACGAAGGATTCCGTACCGTTTTTAGTATATGTTGTTATAGCGGCAACAGAAATACATCATCTGTGAAAATTTCAACTGTCTAGCTATCACGGTTCATGAGATACAGCTTGGTGACAGACAGACAGATGACCAGTGGAGTCTTAGTAAAAGGGTCCCATTTTTACCCTTTGTGTATGGAACCCAAAAAAGCAAATCTGAGTAAATTAAAGTTATTAATTTGAAATATGTTTCAAAGTCTAAATAGACCTCAGTATCACTATCACTTCACTACAAAGTATAAAATAAAGTCACTTTTCGCCGTCCCTATGTCCCTATATCCCTTTGTATGCTTAAATCTTTAAAACTACGCAACGGATTTTGATGCGGTTTTTTAATAGATAGAGTGATTCAAGAGGTAGGTTTATATGTATAATGCATGCATAATATAGCCGTGCGAAGCCTGGGAGGGTCGCTAGTAAATAGACCTCAGTATCTGGTATAAATTTCAACTTGCTAGGTGCACCCGTTCCTGAGAAATCACAGCTTATAACAGACAGACGGGCAAGAGAGTGATCATATAAGGGTGCCTTTTTACTCTTCGAGCCCCATGAGTTTTTTGTGCCTTCTTGTCATTGGTGGGCGCGTTCCGAAGGCACACATCTTAACTTAGTTTTTAACGTGTTAATGTGATCTTATACCCATGTATTCTAAGCATCTAAATGAATAAACATTTTTTGAATTTTTTGAATTTGAATTTTGAAGTACGGAACCCAAAAAAAAAACAAAAAAAAAACGATAAAAAACACCCTTCTTTTTGTCAAGTCGGTATAGAAATGATGGTTCTAATTAAAGCTATCTATTTTGACCGAGATAATGGCAACGTGAGACGCGTGAGTCTGTCAAACTATTGAATTACATCGATTGTCTGTTTTTGGATTGAATTACATACCTAACTAATTTTATACAATAATATGCTTTTCGGGGCGCTGAATAGTGCCTGAGGCATGTGTTAGATGGAGTAGCTTATACCCATAGCACATTTACATAGGTAAAAAAAGCTACCATTTTTTTCTTTTTTTTTGTTATAGCAATTTTTTTAAAAACAAAAGGTTGTCTGGAAAGTCGGTTTACGGACGATAAATTAACGTGATTAACGTCACAAGAAACCGATGAAAAATTGAGATTTTTTTTGTTATTCCTTATTTTTTAGGTTTATATTCTTTTTCCTTTTTTTTCAAGAAATATGTCTTCTATTCATCACTTGTACCATAACAGAAGCCCAGATGAGTGATATTGTTATAAAATACTCTCATGTTACCATGACGCATGACGTCACACATCGGGAACGCGTCATGTCACATCCTAACTTGGTTTTTAAGACTATGTGATCTGTGTACAACTGTATTCAGCATCCAAATAAGTAACTTTCACTTTGTTACCGGAACATGACACTTTTGTGTGAATGCAGGTGTTCCATCAATTTATTTGACGTTATCACGTCAAAAATGTTACTTAATCTCTGCATTTTTTTGCATACTGTACAATCATATAATTATGGCGTATTTCTGTTTCATACCACAGTTCTATTCTATTCTATTCTATTTTGATTATTGTTTCAACCCAAAACAAGTTACTGTTTCATATCACAACTAAAAAAAAAATAAGTGTTTTGTTGGACAAAAGAAAAAGAAATATTTTATATAATTTAGACTTATCTCCGCGGTTTCACCCGCGTAACTCCCGATCCCGTGGGAATATCGAAATAAAAAATAGCCTATAGTCTTCCTCGACAAATTGACTATCCAACACAATAATATTTTTTCAATTCGAACCAGTAGTTCCTGAGATTAGCGCGTTCAAACAAAAAAAAAACTCTTCAGCTTTATAGTATAGATTAAGAACTCTACGGTGGGTCTGCACTTTTGTTACAGACTGTACCTACATATATTATAGGTACCTACTTGTAATGTACCTAAAGTAGAATTTAGTTGACTTTCTCGAAGCTATTATGTGTAATTGTGACCACACCTCACTCACGATCACGGAGCGTAGCGAATGGTGTTAAATATGTAGGGTGACCATGCATCGTCTACAGGCGACCAGGGATATTTCTTACCTGAAAACAAAGGAAAAAAAAGTTAGTTTAGAAAAAAAATTGTTGTGCCCTAAAATAATAAAAAATAAATAAAAAACTTTGTTATTTTATTAAGTGAACGAATGCCCGCCAAGGTTGCCGGTTCGATTCCCGACACAAATTAAAAAAAAATCGATACCCGACACAAATAAAAATAAAAAAAGTAAATGAGATTACTTAGGGAAAAGACTGGAAGTTTCTGTATGTCGGAATTTATTTACAACTTTATGTATTTACAAAATAAAAGTAGGTAAATAAGTAATCTATCTGTTGTCTTGCTTCCATAACACAAGCCTAGTTGCTTAGCTTTCTAGATGGCGATGTGTGGAATGTCTTGCAATATTTATCATTATCAAATTAAACTTGTATTTTTCAGAAAAAATAAAATAAAACTTACCTCTGAAGAATTTCGAAATAAAAAAAAAATGTATAAATAAACGCGACGAGATAAAATCTCCTTTTTTTAAAATCGGTTAAAAATACAATTTCGGTCACAAAAACTAGTGGACACATGTCGTCCCGGTCCAATGGTCAGAGTGACCCCTTTATGGGGGTCAACTCACCCAAATTGTGCACCCATAGGGGGAAATTACCCGCCTTTTATATCAATTATGTATTGATGGATCTATTGTCTTTGTATTTTATGATTATCATGATTATACAGTGTGTAATAAAAGCCAGATAATACCTCTGAGACTCATGGACTTTAACCAAAAAAATATTTTAATAAAAAATGAAAATTAAAGAGTGAAAAGTTTTTTTGAAAAAAAAAACACCTTTAATTTAGAATACTTACCTCCTTATTTTCAGTATGTATAAGGATAATTTTCTAAAAAAAAAAAATTATAAATATTTTGCAGGTATATTATATACTTATTCCTGCAAAATCCATGTTTT
Source organism: Idaea aversata (assembly GCA_907269075.1). Lineage (NCBI taxonomy): Eukaryota > Metazoa > Arthropoda > Insecta > Lepidoptera > Geometridae > Idaea > Idaea aversata. Next base: position 2,178,570 of record OU026109.1, read on the forward strand.
TAGGACCCAATGAATTTAATTACGCGTCTCTGTCACAAATTGTTTTAATATTTTGCAGGAATCATAGATATTCCAACAAAATCCATGTTTTTAGGACCCAATAAATTTTATTACGCGTCACAAATCGTTTAAATATTTTGCAGGAATCATAGATATTCCTACAAAATCCATTTTCTATAGAACGCAATGAATTTGGCTACGCATCACTGTCACTCACTCTCCACATTTTTCCGAAATTGACAGCTGCTATAAAATTGAAAATTAAGGGATTTAGGGTGACCATATGGCTCATCAAAATGTAAATATTTATTTTACCATAAGTTGATGGTAATCAAACATATTGAGTACGGTGGCAAACGTGTTAAACGAATTTATATAATTTATCATTTTAAAATTATATTTAACTAGCAGTACTCCGCAGTTTCACCCGCGTAACTCCGGATCCCGTGGGAATATAGAGAGAAAAAGCAAAAAAAAAATCCACTTTTTGAAAATTATTTGTGTAAATAATCTGAATAGGTATATCCAATTGGATACGCCAGGAAAGACAGACGCAGGCAACTAATTTCATTGCAGTACGAATAAGGAATGATGAAGCAGGCGCTTAGTGCGAATGTCTGGGATTTCTACCATGAATCGTTGCCGCACACCGCAGTCTGCCTGGTTGTATGACGAAAGAATGGAGATAGCAAATTTAGGTCGTGGAGTTCTTTTACACACTCTCCGAAATGTATCCGATAAAAGGCCGACAAGCTCGCGACGAAGTTCAAGGCTCTGAAGCCTTTTGTTGGCAAGCTTATCGTCACCGATGAGTCTCCTGGCTCTCCTTTCAATTGATTCCAACGCCTCAAGCTGGTTTTTCGCCGAACCGTTCCAGAGGTGAGAACAGTACTCCATGCACGATCTGACGAAATATATGTAAGGTTCAATTCGTATACAGACTGGCCTAACAGACTTGTCCGTGTTCCGATACGTAGACCGATGCAGCCACAAAAGGAAGACGGGTCCGAAAAGTTTTCGTTCAACTGCTGACTTCCTGCCTTCACTCGCGTCCCTTCGAAAGCCCCTGTTTATTTGAGGGTCTTTGAGTGACGAGCATCTTCTAGACACCGCGTGCTACATCTTACACCGCATCGTCACCTACTATCGTGTGACGATAGTGGTCAAATGCTGACTATATTAAGAGAAAAGATATTTTCATTTTTTTTGTTTGCAACCAATAGGCTCCGAAACTACTGGTCCAATTTTGATGAAACTTGGTATGAGGATACATTGATTCATTGGGAGTAACATAGGCATATTTTTTTATCGATATTCCCACGGGATCGGAAGTTACGCGGGTAAAACCGCGGAGCCCTGCTAGTTTATTTTAAAAAACCTATTTCGTAAAAATAAAAAGTAAAAATAAAGGTAAGTAAACTAGGTGACATACAAAACAATCCAATACATAATGTGGTTAATGTTCTAGAAAAAAACACTGCATTTCCGTTGTCATAGCATAACTATGACATTTAAAATCGTTTAGAAATAAATGTAGTCATATTGTTAACGTATAAAAACTTTTGTCGGTTTGTTGGATTTTATTGTGTATCTAGTACTTACAAATAACACATTAGTATTTTGTAATTAGAGCCACATGCAAGTTGTTGTGCAAGTAAAATTACTATGTTAACGGTATAGCCCCCATTAAACAAGATTACTTCCCATTATCGATATTGCCAATCGACAGATTTCTTTGTATGAAATTGATTTAAGGGTTTTTTTGTAATTGACGTAAAATGAAACTTTTTTTAAGCTATTGCATAGCTTTTATCGCGGGCTTTGAGCGCGGCGACCGAATCAAGAAATTCCGTAACGAAAATAAAACCTAACACGCTTCACGTGTAATAAACTTTTATATTTATAAATACGTGACAGTTCCGTCAAGTCAAAACTTAACGCTACTAATTAAATCTCAAGAAAACAAAACAATATTCATCTTACATATAGAACAAAATTAAATAACCTAAACAGAGACCGCTCCTACCAAAGACAAGCGTAAATGCATTGAAAAATGAAACTTATCTATACCATAATTTTTTCTCCAACCTAACACCACGTGGCTTTTGGTTGGCTTATGTCAATTTCATACAACAAAAATTAAGAAAAAAGTCTGTCGGATTGGCGATACCGATAACGGAAAGTAATCTTGTCTAAGGGGGCAGATTGGAAACAATAATAATAATAAAATAATAATAAATATTTCAGGACATATTACACATCGCCATCCAGCCCCAAGCTAAGCAACTTAATGCTTGTGTTATGGGTGCCAGATAACGGATAAACTACTTACATACTTTTTTTTTGTAAATATATACATATTATACATATAGGAAACACCCAGAACCAGAAACAAGAATTTATGGTCAGCATAAATACTTGTTCCCGGCGGGAATCGAACCCGCAACCTTCTGCGTCGCAGTCGGGTGTTCGCCCGACGCGCCACAGAGGTCGTCGAAAAACTAATAAAACAAATTTGGCAAAGAGATAGAAAAAATCAACGTTCAACAAATATTTATAGATTGCCAAACTGCATACCGTATAGCAAAAATTATTAAATGGTTTAAATTAAATTAATATTCAGAATTAATCTTATTTTTAAACTAAATCCAGTAAAATAACTAAATGAAAACCTATTAATAATATAATGTGTTAATATTTGGAACAAAATTACGCAAGATGGAGTTGAGCCAAACGTAATGCACGCGCATGCATCAATTTTTAGGCCAAACTCATTTATAAAATGCGCTCATAATAAACTGAATGTTTAGATAAGTGTTCAGATGCAGTTGGTTCTGATTGGGAATATTTTCAAAGTATTTTTCACACATTTTAGTAACCGTTCTTAAAAGGGATCAGCACATCATCTCATTACAAACTAGCGACCCGCTCCGGCTTCGCACGACTATATTATGCATGTATTATACATATAAACCTTCCTCTTGAAACACTCTATCTATTTAAAAAAACTGGTTGCCTGTAAAGTCGGTATACGGGCGAAAGTTTTACGTGACAACAACTGTGCTCGAGTGGAAGGGACGCGTGCCTTTCACTTTTTATGTCTGTCTCTCTCGCTCTTAGGCGGGCTAACCATGCCCGAGTGGAAGGGACGCGTGCCTCTCACTCGCTCTCATTGTGAGCGCATAACGTCAGCGGAGCGTAACGCAGTTTCTTGAAGTGTCACCCGGCAAACCAATTTATAAAACGTTGTCACGTCAAAACCGCATCCAAATTTAAAGATCTAAGCATATATAGGGACAGAGAGCGGAAAGTGACTTTATTTTATACTATGTAATGGTGTAAAAGTTTGTTTGTTTACTCCGTCACGCAAAAACAGATTTCGATAAAGCTCAATGTTGATAGCCAAAGACATGGATTAACACATAGGCTACTTTTATCCCGACATTCCCACGGGATCTAGACTTAGGCGGGTGAAACTGCAGGACAGTTAGTAATTAGATTTATGAATTACTAGCTGCGCCCCGCGATTTCACCCGCGTAAGTCCCGATCCCGTGGGAATATCGGCATAAAAAATAGCCTATGTGTTAATCCGGTCCAAAAGTTTTTGCGTGAAGGAGTAACAAACATACATACACACATACAAATTTTCACCTCTATAATAATAGTATGTATATGATTTCGGAGGATGGTATAAATATAATTGCTGGGCAATCCTACTCCATCCTCAGGCAAAAAGGACCCAAATAAGGAAGTCTAGTTAGAAGAAAAAGCCCGTACAAGACTTGACGATAAGCCATATAATCTGTAAAAAATAATTATGTAATCATTTTTCAACCCCTAATTAGCTAATCAAATTCTAAAATTACAAAAGCCCCCTCACCAAACTTTGACCCATATTTTACCGGACAAACATGCTATTTGTACCGGAAATGGTCACCCTTTGACACTAACACAAAAGTTCTACCTTTTTAACACGTGGCCATATTTATCAGTTAATAAATATGTTTACTTTTTACCAACGTACAGCGATAATAACCATATTACCTATAAATTACTATTGAAATGTCACAAGCTATAAGAAAGTCACAAAATGCTTTACAACATTTTTAACTTTTTTTAACGGATATAATTGCGTTTATTTTGATTTTAGTAAAAACCTGACGATTCATTATGAATAATTAAAGTCGCGCAAACTAAAAAAAACCATTCGAATTTATTTGTTAAGTATTTTTCATTCCTATGGATTCCTATGGTGACACTCCTATTGAATATTTGCATTATTTTACTGTTTGTGACATTTCTGTAGCTGCTTTTATTTTTGCTAGCTTCAATTTCCATTTGCATTACTTTATTGTTTGTGACATTTATTACATAAAATACGAAAACAGCTATAGAAATGTCACAAACAATAAAATAATCCCAATGCAGCTAAAAGAATGTCACAGACAAAAAAGTATTTAACAAAATCATGAAGAAAGCCTTCATTATAAAACATGTAATCAAATCACAAAGCCTCTATTATCTACGGATTGATTAATCCATCTCACCATACTTACAAAGTGAATACAATGCATTACACTGCAGTTTTATAAACCGTAACACACAAAATGATGTAATAATTCTCGTAAAACAAAAAACCACTTCCCTTCATTGAGATTTTAATCTCGCCGCGTCCCTTTGATGTTTTGTCTCTGTCCTGCTTGAGTGTAATTGCATTTGATTGTCCCTTTCTTGGGATATGGCTGTGTGGTTGTTTTAGATAAGTTAGTGAGATGTCTTGAATTGTAAGGTTTTGATCTGACTTTGTTATTTTATTTTGTCAAAGTATATAGCTTAAAATGGTGCCAGCAACTAATTTTTTTGTTCCTCTACACTTAATAATAAAGAGAAAAGATTTTTATTTTTGAAGTGAAAACTTTTTATGACGCGTTGGACACTTTTGTGGGTGAGCATTTTCAGCCGTTCTCGCGACAGATTTTGACGCGACAGATGAGATTTGACGCGACAGATGAGATTTTATATGTGTTAGTCTTTTTGTTTAACTTATACTGCCATCTATTACACAAATTGAGAAACTTAGTTTCTAGAAAGACCGCTATTCGAATGTAGATGGCGCTGATTTAAATTTTTTACTGCCATCTAGCGAATAAAAAATAAACTATATTTGTTTAAGTGAGTGCTAATAGATGGCAGTAGCAGATCGTTTCAAGAAATATTCTATGAGAAATAACAAGTTTATTGTTTTCACTTCTGCCTGCACTCCCGTTTTTTTATTTTTGTGACGAATAGGCTCCGAAACTATATTTGGTGTGAGGATAGCCTTATTTATCTGTCTCCATGTATTAACTATTTTAGTTAATACATGATACAATAAATGATCTATAGATACAAAACCTATCAATATTTAAATTACAATCGACTACTGTCGTAAAACAAGATGAGAAATCAGTATTTGATTGATGATCATCATCGGTTAACGAACTGTGTGTTTAAAATTATTGATGTCTATTTTGAACCAGTTAAAAAAGTAAAATGTAGCTATACCTACGTCTATATTTATAGTTATTTTAATGTTAGTATACCAGTAATTATAATGGTTGTTAAAAATATAACAATATTATTTAAAACTGATGATAGAAGAACTGTTAGAACATTCGCTGGTTAATAGTTTGCTGATAAAAGAAAGGAAAATAAACGAGCACTTGACGGGAAGGAGAGTAGAGTGGAGAAGGAAGACATATTGTGCCGACCTCACATAGTGGGAAAAGGGAAGGAAGAAAGAGAAAATAAATGTTTAAAAGAAATGAATGAATAGCTTCTAGAGTACTTTTGATGAGACCTGGTATGAAGATGACTTAACTGACTTTTACAAAGATGACTTTTTCTATGTATGTTCACCGATTAATCGTTATTCCAGTTTTCCTTCGGGATCAGGATCAGGACTTACTCGGGAACAACTACAGGGATTTAATATTTAGTGACAGTAGAATAGTGCTATGTGTATAAATAATGCTATGTGCATGACACAACTTATTGGGTCGACAAAAAGTCACAAACAGTAAGTCTTGTGATACATTACGCTACTCAACAAAATCATTAATATATTAAGTATTTCTTCGAGATCGGGACTTACTCGCGCATTTTATATAAGTAATTTTAGTGACAACTGATTTAGTCACAACTTATTGGGTCGATAAAATGTCACAAACTTATAGCACGTCGAGACATTACGCTACTAAAAAATGAGAGAATATTATTATAATATAAAGTCAAATACAAATATTTCTTCGGGATCGAGATTACTCGCGCATTTAATATAATTTTTGTGACATTTCAATAGCAAAAGATATATAAATAGTTTCACCTGCGTAATTCCCGATCCCATGCGAATATAGAAATATAAAATAGCCTATAGCCTTCCTCGACAAATGGGCTATCCAACACAAAACACGCGTTCAAACAAACAAACAAACAAACTCTTAAGCTTTATAATATTAGTATAGATGCTATGTGTATGCCACAACTTATTGGTTCGATAAAGTGTCACAATCTTACAGCATAATAGAAAAGACATTACGCTACTCACAAAATCGTGAATTTTATTAAAGTCAAGTTCACAATGATGTTATGCAACTAGGTAATAAAAAATTTCATTGACTAATAGAGAGAGTGAAGTAATATGAATGAATGAAGACCGTAGTTTGAGTGGGTAGAACATTTTTATTTACGAAAAGACCAATAAGATAGTTAACATTTTAGTTAAGGTTGTGTTCACAGTAACGATTTAAAATTCAGAGGCATGTTCATAACTAACTTCTCAATTCTACAGTTTGCTTGGAAGAGCTTTCAGGATTTTTTCCTAAAATTTTAAATTGATATTCCTATACCTACTTATATGCCACGTTGAAGTAAAATCGCTAATGCTAAAAATTTATCAACAGATGGCTTAAAAGTAAAATTTAACATATCAATAGATTTTTTATTTAGATAAACATGTTTTGATTCTCAGTTTCTAAAATATATTTTAGTTTTCATAATAAATATCCATTTTCTTCTATGGCAACCCTTTAATTCAATCACAGCATTAAAAAGAGTATTAAATTCCGCTTCTACTAACATATGACAATTAAGACGAAAACTTTTTTGTACCCGAAAAACACTATTTTACCCTTGTTCCTTAGACTTTGTTGATGTATACCTACACGGATAAAGTCGTGTTGCTTAGTTTAAGACCAGTGTGAGGCTGTAAATTTCCATACAAAAAGCGGTAACGTTCCCCCCCCCCCCCCCCCCCCATAAACGAAGTCCGATTTTGATAATTTTTGAAAATGTTCTAGATCTAATGGAAAACTAGGTTTAACCGTTTTTATTTTAAATAAATATTACCTAAGATAAAAGTTATTAGTATCTGAATATCTATATTTTTGACTTAAAAACCACATCGAGCGTTTCAATTGTTTTTCATAGACTAAACTGAATTACCAAAAAAGTAAAACGTATAAACCTAGTATAAGATGCAGTGAATTGAATGAGACCATTTATTTCATTTTGTGAAGGATAAAGGGGGTAAAAACGTTACGGCCCGCAACATTATTTGAAAGCAAAATGAAGGCAATTACGCCCTACTCGCGCCGCGTATCGAAAACTCATGATTCTCTTAAGTTTTAATGTTTTAACCCTCTGTAATCACATGTAGACAGGCCTTACGATAGTAGACCAGTCACTCCCACGTGTTGAGGAACCGGTCTGGATGAACTAGTGTGGTAGACTGTTTGACCGCAACCCCCGCATCTTAGGAGCCTGTATTATGTGGTTTGATAGTACTTTGGTATATTTTATATCGGAAGACATTAAATTATAGGCTATAGGGGTTGTCATATTATAAAACAGCATGTATTTATCTGGAAGTATTATTTTGCAGGCTATTTTGAAATATGTTCAAGAAGCTTAGTTCAGACATTTATTTGAGCCTTTATTGCTGAAACTCATATATTTTAACACTGAGTATAAACATTTGTATAAATAACTAACTGTCCCGGCAAACGTTGTTTTGCCATTAAAAAAATCATACAAATCGGTTCAGCCGTTTAGGTGGAATTTGGCAACAAATAACACTGCGACACGATTTACATCAATAAATATAGACGATACTCAATTGTTTTACCTTCCCGGAACCTCTCCATTAAAACTTAAACTTTATGGTATGGTATTAAATTTAAAATTGACTTGTAATATTACGAATCGTTTATATGAGAATTGGGAGTATAGAAAAGTGTTGTTTTTAGACTTTTTCAAGATTTTTTTTGAATTTTTCTCTCCGTAAGAACCATCGTTGTACTTTAAGGAATATTCTAAAAAAAGAATTAGCGAAATCGGTTAAGCACGTTCTCGAATTATGCGCTAACACCATGTTTATGTTATGGAAAATTTGTATGGGAGTTTATAGAAAAGTGTTGTTTTTGGACTTTATCAGGATTTTTTTGATTTTTTCTTTCCGTAAGAACCATCCTCGTACCTTATGGAATATTCTAAAAAAGAATTAGCGAAATCGGTTTAGCCGTTCTCGAGATTTGCGCTTAGGAACAATTCAACGATTCATTTTTATATTATAGAAGACTAGCGACCCGCTCCAGCTTCGCACGGCTATATTGTGCATGTATTATACATATAAACCTTCCTCTTGAATCACTCTATCTATTAAAAAAAACCGCATCAAAATCCGTTGCGTAGTTTTAAAGATTTAAGCATACAAAGGGAAATAGAGACAGAAAAAACGATTTTATTTTATACTATGTAGTGATAGTGATAAGTTCCTGCAAAGTTTGTTTTGCCATTATGCAAAAAGATGATTTTCGATTCTCAGCTTTTGAGTAGTGTTAAATCTAATATTTACATCATATTTTGCCTCCAAATTGTGACAAACCGCAAGATCATAAAGCTAATAAGATTTTCACTTTCCATTTCGTTACCTACGTTAAACAAAGAAACTTTCACGGCTTTAACCGGTTGTTATTTAATCTGTGGTTATGATGATCTGATGGAGGAGTTTTGTTTTGACAGATATTTTAAGAGAAAAAAACAATTTTAAACTATATTGCTAGACTATACTTTTTTTTTTTCCAGTTATGGCTTCGCACGGTTTGTGCATATAGCCAGTATCAAGTAATATTTTGCATCAAGTTATGGCCCGATTTACAGAAATCGGGCTCAAAGTGTTCAAGATGGTCAAGTCGTCAAGTCACAGTTTGTCAAGTCAGGGGTCATAGTAAAGCGGTGGCTACTTTACTATAACCTTGTAGGAGATTTTGGAGGCAACGAGAAAAGTCCATGTTTGACACTGATTTTTACTTTCACTACACTTGTGCACTTTCAAGGAACTAAATTAGATAACTTTCCACCAGAATTATACAATTTAACTCGGTTTACAACTAAGTTTCGTGTAAATAAAACTGCAGCACGACATGTTGTTGGCTCGTTCCCGCCAAAACCGACAGATATTTTAAGAGAAAAAAACAATTTTAAACTATATTGCTAGACTATACTTAAAATCAAGAGTGGCATTTGACAGATGTCAATTTTCAATCGTCTTTTATTTCCATTTCTATCGTCTTTTGTTTTTTTTTTCAATCGACTTTTGTTTTCGTTTTGTTCGCCTTTTGTTTCAATTTCGATTGTGTTTTTTTTTCGTTAAAATCGCCTTTTGTTGCCCACTTAGTTAAGTACATTTGAATATTACGAAAATACCTTTTGGACCAACAAGATTTTTGATCAATAGGAACGTACCCTTAGTACTGCGCGAGCACAACTTTTTTTGCAATTTTTAGGAGCTAAGTTCTACTCATCACTCCGAAGATCCTTATCAGATCTTCACCAACTTTTTTATGCCTAACTTATAAGACAAACTTGAAGTTAAAACCGATCTTCACTATCACTACATAGTATAAAACAAAGTCGCTTTCTCTGTCCCTATGTCCCTATATCCCTTAGTATGCTTAAATTTTTAAAACTACGCAACGGATTTTGATGCTGTTTTTTTTAACAGATACAGTGATTCAAGAGGAAGGTTTATATGAATAATACATGCAAAATATAGCCGTGCGAAGCCGGAGCGGGTCGCTAGTTAAATATAAAGAGGATAATCAAAATCGGATCTCTTACGATAGAAATATAGTAACCCCTTATACTGACAGAGAAAAGCAAATTCTGCCATGCAGAAGAAGAAGGCAAGAATAAATAACAACAGTGCTAAAGTGTTAGTTGTTTGACATCAGAAAACCGAATAATTGGATCAAGTTATTTCTAGTTTTGTGACATTGACATATTTACCTATATTGTGTCACATATCAAAATGAAGTAAACTAGCAGCCTGCAGTATACCACTTAATATTTTGGCAATAAAAGTAGTCTTAATTGTTTTAAATATCAATCTGTCCCCATATCAAGTTTAATCAAAATCGGTCCAGTAGTTTCAGAGCCTACTATTAACAAAAATCAAAAAAATACTATTTTCTCTATACCCAAAATGTGTTTCATTGAGGGTATGGTATACGAGAAAATAATGGGGTAAATTGGAATAAGCCCTACGAAAGTGGGTTGTTCTATTTTTTGAAAAACTTGAAAAGGTTTTTAAAAAGTTTAAATGGTAGTAAGTATGTTAAAGTAATAAATAAATATTTCAAGAAATTACACACAGCGCCACGCAAGTCGGCTTGTGTTGTGGTTGTGGCGGTAATCAATAGTAAAAACTTTAATCAAATACAATAAAACACTATCGTCTATCTATTCATTCAATAAAATATTGCCTCTATCTATCGAAGAGTTCAATTAAAATATAATAAAACATCATAATTTATTAAGGAAACGAGATAAGCTATCCTTAATTAGGGAACGATTATCTAATTTATCTTTATAATGGCTTGTTTCACACTCAATAAGTCGGCTTTTTGTTTCTTTTGGATTGTTTTGAAGGTCTACATCCAAATTACTATATTATGGACCATAATTTAGATTTTTTTGGTGAAATTTTCGTCCCGGTACAAAAAGAATAGGTATAGAAATGTAGTATATAGATTAGTCAAATCGACTCTCGGATTCGGAGAATGCAAAGTTTTGTTTACAAAACAATAAGTATACAGGGTTATTGGTAATTATACTAGTAAGCCGTTGAAGGTTACTTCTGTACACCTTAACAAACAACTTTTGTTCTACGACTTTCGGAAATACGAAAAAAATATGAAAATTTTGAGTCTATGTAAATTCGAAAAACAGCTGATTTTTTAAAACAAATATCATTCAGACTAAGGACAGTAAATAAAATAAGAAAAAAATTAAGGTTAATGACCTCTCCGTGATTTTTAGGTATACCTACCTTACCACAACATTATCAAAAAAAAATTAATTTCCAAAAGTCGTAGAACAAAAGTTGTTTGTTAAGGTGCACAGACGTAGCCCTCAACGGATTGCTAATATAATTACCAATAACCCTGTATTTTAACACTCGCCTCTTCGGAACACGAAATACAGTTGAAGATGTAGCTAAACTTGACCAAGCGCAGCCGTGATGAAGCTTTACTAGCGACGTCCTATTAAAGCAACTTGTAATATGTAGGTACCTATAATGAACTACATTGTAATCAGAAGACGAACTTATTTTCGACTGACAACATTAGAATTGAAAATGAACGGCGGATTGACATAGCTGGAAAACTGGTAAAGATTGATTGCAAGGGTAGATTATTCGTATAATTCGTAATGCGTGTAAAAACCCTATAAATATTGCAAGAATAAAACATCGATGCCGATTTCAACGAATTGAAATTATCATTTACAGCTGGGTACTGACCGGCGTTACGGGGCGTAATGTAAAGTGTTACACAGCGAGCATTCGTGCAGTCAGTACGTCGTTTGACGAGCACGTTACGCCAATTTTAGAACACAGCGTAACATGCTCTATGCGTAACACGCTCGATGCGAATGTTACATTACACCTCGTAACGTAGGTCAGTAGTCAATACCCACCTTACTAGCGACCCGACCCGGTCGTGGGTTCGAATCCAGGCCGGCCGTGCACCAATGTATTTTTCTTAAGAAAAATTTATGTGCGCTAATTGATATTGCTCTTACGGTGAAGGAAAACATTGTGATAAAACCCGCGGCTTAGTTGGCTCCAGAGGTATTGACAAGTTCTCTCCTCTGGACATGGTCGACTAAGCTGAGAGGGTATAGGTTCTGGGCAAGCCTACTCCATCTTCACGCAAAAAGGACCCAATTAAAAAGGGTCTAATCGCGGAAAACAGCCTGTATACAAGTACAAGCGACCCGCTCCGGCTTCGCACGGCTATATTATGCATGTATTATACATATTTTTAAACCTTCCTCTTGAATCACTCTATCTATTAAAAAACCGCATCAAAATCCGTTGCGTAGTTAGATCTAAGCATACAAAGGGACATAGGGATATAGGGACGGCGAAAAGTGACTTTATTTTATACTATGTAGTGATGGTCTTTTAAACTTTTTTCTTTACTCTACTAACAAGGACAAACTCTGTTTTTTAAAACCCTGAATGAGTGACGCATAATATAAATGAAGCATAATATTGACTAATATGGGTGTGACAAACACATTATTTACCTTTCCAGCATAGTCGGGTCAAACGGCAAGGTTGTATTATGTATGCAAGAATGTACGTTATTATGATAATGGCTAACGTGATGAAATGTTGGAAAAACATACAAGTTTGTTGGAAAATTGTGATTACGTCACCAATGTGAATAAAGATGGAGGTGTATTTAACCGATTTTTAAATAAAGGTTTTTCGCAATTTGTCGCGTATTTACGTATTCAGGGTTATTAGTAATTTTATAAAAAAGTGGTTGGGCTATTTCTGTGACTGTGTAACAATCAACTTTTGGAAATTCAAACATTTTTTATTTAATTGAGATTATTTTTTTACCCGAAAATCAGCTGTTACTTACACGAAGAGGTCAAATACCTTAAGATTATGGTACAGTTTTTTTTAATTTGATCGTCTTCTACTTATTTTAAAAAAATCAGCAGATTTTCAAATTAATTTTTAAAAAATGTTCGAATTTTCATAAGTCACAACAAAAGTTGATTGTTAAGATGCACAGATGTCTAGCCCTCAATCACTTTCTTAAAGGTATTATTATCATGTTGTATTGTATGTTCACCAATAACTCGAAGACGGCTTAACCGATTCAGATGATTATTTTCTTGTTTATTACCTGTAACAAAGAATACTGACTTTAGTATAAGAAAAACGTAAAAAAATGAATACCAATAAGTATATAAAATTTCCACATGATGCTAAACAAACCGTTAATTACAAAAAAAATATATAATGGGATATTTAAATATTTACCATGTTTCTATTTTGTAAAGGTCGATAATTTTAGTATTTAAAATAACTAAGTAAGTATGTACTTTAAAATCCTAAAAGCTTTTTGTTTTAAAATACTTAACGGTTTCGCTCGACTTGTGCATATAGCCATCATCAAGTAAAAATATGTATTGGAGTCAAGAATTTGCTAAAATTTCACAGTGTCTATGTCTGTCTGTCAGTCAAATCTTTGGTAGAGATATTAAAATAAGATATTAAAGGGCGTGTTCTTTGTAAAATTTCACCCCTCAGCGAGTGAAGCAGCAAGCAAAGCTAGTGTGTCAATAGTGTAAAAGCTTGACCTCAAGCAATCATAATGAAATTTACTCAAGCATAAACTGCAGTAAGCATAATAACAATTTGTCTCACACAAAGCCATTATTCAGTTGCAAATCTTATCAAACCATTCCTCGAAATAGTCTTTATTGCGTTCAGAATAAGGTTAAAAATGATTCATCTATTTGCATGTTGAATCAGATAAAATAAAGGTAGCCTTTCCAAGAATGACCAGTCCAGGTAGATATTGTGTTTACGGACAGACAGACGTCTTGTAGCGATTTTTTTATGTTATTTCTGAGTATTATCATTTTGTTAGAAACGATATAGCCTTAGAGAGAACTAAATATTTCTAAAGTTCCATTATAATGCACTATACCATGATAAGGGTTAATTTTTAACGTATAATTCGTAATTTTAATGTACCCATGTTTTGAGTTAAAATTGAGACATTTTTGACCAACAGCTTGAGTCACTTATTAAGGAAACGAGATAAGCTATCCTTAATTTTTCGATTTTGCCACAAGTTTACAGTGTTTTTGTCTGTCTGTCAGTCAAACCTCTGGTCCTAGAGATATCAAATTTAGAGGGTGATGTGTTCTTTGTTTCACCCCTAAGCGGATGAAATAGCGGACGAAGCGGCGAGCAGAAGCTACTGGACACAGTAGCACTATTGACAAATAGTGCAAATGCTTGACCTTAAGCAATCAACTTCCGTTCTCATCATGTCAGCCCATACACGTCCACTGCTGGACATAGGCCTCCCCCATACGACGCCACAAACAGCGGTCCTGAGCCGCCTCCATCCACCGACTACCCGCGACCGCCACAATGTCGTCGGTCCACCGGGCAGCTGGTCTCCCAACACTCCGTTTCGCGTTGCATCGTGGCCGCCACTCGAGAACCTTTACTCCCCAGCGGTTGTCAGTTCTGCGAGCTATATGACCTGCCCATTGCCACTTCAGCTTACCAATCCTGAGAGCTATGTCGGTGACTTTGGTTCTTCTACGGATTTCCGTATTTCGGATTCTATCACGTAGAGAAACTTCGAGCATAGCTCTCTCCATAGCCCGCTGAGTGACTCTGAGCTTATGAGCGAGGCCTATAGTCAGCGACCACGTCTCGGATCCGTATGTCATCACTGGTAACACACATTGGTTGAAAACTTTCGTCTTGAGGCTCTGTGGTATTTGTGACGAGAAGATATTGCGAAGCTTCCCGAACGCTGCCCAACCGAGTTGGATTCGTCGGCTGACCTCTTTATCGAAGTTGGATTTACCTAGTTGAACCATTTGGCCTAGGTAGACATAGTGATCAACAACTTCGATAACATCGTCTCCAATGTGAACAGGTATGGGTACGACGTGGGCGTTCGACATGATCTTTGTCTTACCCATGTTCATTTTAAGACCCACCTGTCCGGAGACGGTGTTGAGGTCTCTCAGCATCCTGCTGAGGTCCTCCAGCGATTCTGCCATGATGACTATATCGTCGGCAAACCGAAGATGAGTGATGTAATCGCCATTGATATTGATGCCATATCCGTCCCAGTCCAAGAGCTTAAATATATCCTCCAATGCAGAGGTGAACAGTTTCGGAGAGATAACATCTCCCTGTCTCACCCCTTTTTGCAATGGGATCGGATTTGTGCTCTGGTTCTGAAGCCGGATAGACATAGTGGCGTTGCTATACAAACACTTCAGCACTTGGATATACCGATAGTCAATTTGGCACAGCTGGAGGGACTGCAGCACTGCCCAGGTTTCGACTGAATCAAAGGCTTTCTCGTAGTCCACAAACGCAAGACATAACGGCCGATTATACTCCTCTGTCTTCTGTATAATCTGCCGGAGCGTATGAATGTGGTCTACGGTACTAAAGCCTTTTCGGAACCCGGCTTGTTCGGGAGGCTGGAAGTCGTCAAACCTTCGAGAAAGACGGTTGGTGATAACTCTCGAAAACAGCTTATAGACGTGGCTCAACAGTGAGATGGGCCTATAGTTCTTTAGAAGGGCTTTGTCACCCTTCTTATGGAACAGCACCACCACGCTCCTGTTCCACGCCTCTGGCGTTTGTCCCTCGAGGATGACGGAGTTGAACAGCCTCTGAAGGACTTTAAGTACCGGTGATCCACCTGCCTTCAGAAGTTCTGTCGTTATTCCGTCATCACCCGGTGCCTTATTGTTTCTGAGCTGTTTGAGAGCCGACCTTATCTCGTACAGGCTGACGTCCGGGATATCTTCGGTATAGTATCGGGTTAAACGGGCTCTTGCATCGCCCGCCGTGTTGTTTGCAGGGCATTGCGATGAGGTGTACAGCTGTCCATAAAACTTTTCAAGCTCTCTCAAGATCTCAGACTTAGAGGATATGATGCTGCCGCTATCGGTCTTCAGCCTTGTCAACCGGTTTTGTCCCATAGACAGATCTCTCGTGAACACCTTGGAGCCCTTGTTCCGCTCTATTGCGCTCACAATACAGTTAGTACTGTAGGAGCGCAAATCGCGGCGTATGGACTTCGAGATCTGTCTGTTGAGCACACCGTACCTTGACATATCTGCCGAAGACTGCAGCCTCATTTCACTTCTCTCTGCCATTAATTGCAGAGTGTGATCCGAGAGTCTCTGTGTTTTATTTCTGCGGCGGGTCCTTAAGGACTCCGATCCGACCGCTTGGACAGTTTCCACCAGCCTATTATTCAGCTCGTCCACTGTTGCGCATTCCGCGAGGCATTCAAAGCGGTTTTGTAGCTCCAACTGAAAGCTTTCGGGATTTTGTATTTGGACAGGATTTGGGCGTACCGTAGACTTTACCAGACGGGACCGTTCCAGCTTAACATTGATATTCAACTTGAACTTCCGTTCTAATTAAATTAAATAAATAAATTAAATAATTAATTAATTAATAATTTAACATGAAATTTCCTCAAGCATAAACCGACAGTACAGTACAGCTTGAGTCACGACAGTACAGCTTGAGTCACGCAAACATTCAAAACTCAAAATAATAATAAAATACGGTCAAATAATTCTGTTTTTCCAGAACATTACATTGACCAAAATGGTCCAAAAAAAATTATAAATTCTCCGATCAAAAACTGACCTTATTATTATAGCAATAAGGTTCAAAAAGAATAATAGGTATAAGTAATTTTGGTACAATATAATTTGTGCGCGTGCGTCGATCACCTGCCTTTAGGGCGCGCGGGTGGTAGGATGGATCGCTTTTGACTTTAGAACGTGCCGAGGTAGGGTGGGTATGGGTTTGGTAAAAGTTCGGATGAGTAGTTTTTTGGGTCATGTTTTGTAAATAAAATAAAATAAATAAATATTGCAGGACATTCCACACATCGCCATCTAGCCCCAAGTTAAGTAACTAGACTTGTGTTATGGGTGCTAGACAACGGATATACTACTTATATACTTTTCTTTTCTTAAATAAACTGAAAACTTGCAAAAAAGAATGATAAAATAGGTAAAAGTTAATTTTGAAGAATTATTTTTAGACGAGACTTAAACTCGCAACCTCCTGAATACTGTTCAGGTGCGCTTCTAATTACGCCACTCGGTCAAGTAACGTGTGTGTAGAATTTTAGAATCGCATTAACCTCAACAAATTAAGTTTCGTTTGAAGATGCATTTTCTTTTAAAATATTTTCTGATAGATTTTTTCATAATAAATAAAAAATCATGTACTAGATTTTTCTCAGGGAGTTGGTCTGCCCAGAACCTATTCCACCCTCTCAGCTTAGAAAGATGTCAAATTCTCAACCTCAAGTTTGACAGCAAAATTGAGAAATATCCACCCAAATTAAATATATGGTGACACTACCGCAGTTAAAATTTAAAATTCATTGTATAGGCATATTGTAAGAGGACTACACAATCGTGTACTATGTACAATTGTGTATTCTGTGTACTGTATTTGTGTGTGTGTGTGTACACAATAATACACATTTCCTTTTGTCTCTTGAATTATTTCGAAAGTTCGAGACGTAGAGGCTTTAGTTTAATTTTTATTTTCTTTGCTTTGAAAATCAAAAGGAAATAAATTACGGTTTTATGATCTTTCTTCTTTTGTTAAATCTACTCAAATTTTGTATAGTCAATGGTTATAAATTCAGTAACACCTCCTGCATTTAATATTGTGTTTTGGCTAGTTATTCCGGTTTTTGCAGAGCTTAAAAGCCTAAAAAACTAAAATTTACTTCAAAGTAAAAAAACGGGTAGGCATTGTAGAGAACACAGCTCCAGTAGATACTTAAGTAAAAAAAAAAAAACATACATACATCCGAATTGAGAACCTCCTCCTTTTTTTTAAGTCGGTTAAAAACGGGTAGCAAACAAAAGAGTTCGCATTTTTAATGCAATAAACGTAATAACCTAGAGATTGGATTAGCAACATTACAAATTATTACTTACTAGCGACCCGCTCCGGCTTCGCACGGCTATATTATGCATGTATTATACATATAAACCTTCCTCTTGAATCACTTTATCTATTAAAAAAACCGCATCAAAATCCATTGCGTAGTTTTAAAGATTTAAGCATACAAAGGGAAATAGGGACAGAAAAAGCGACTTTATTTTATACTATGTAGTGATTTATGACGTCACTTCCGTCATTTAGTTTTTGCAAGTTACGGTATTCTTCAGACCAATTTAAAGACACGTCAAGAAATTATTAATGATGAATATTAAATTACTTTAACCACGCCTCCAAAAACCCTTTTTTATGGACCATAATTCAAAAAGGCGCCTAAAACAATTTCCGAAATACACCGCTGCAGTTAAAATCAAAATCCAGTCGAAAATCAACATTACTAACTATTAATACAGTCCGTTTGAGATGGACTGTATAAAATAACAGGACTGTATGGACTGTATAATGGACTGTATTTTTTTGTTAATAGGATTTTAAGACATTTTTCAGGCACCCCCAAAATTTTGTGGTAGTCCCCACTACCACTAACTCTTTAAGAATAATTAAATTTACTATTTTTTTGGAAAATCGGTCATATTTCATGTATGTCAATGCCTAAGTGTTTGATTGACTATTTGGGTTCAGTTCCGTTATGGCATAACTTTAAAAAAACTATGGTTTTTGAAAATAGAATTTTAGATCTACGCTCACTAAACCTAAAGTACCTACTAAAATTAGTAAAACTGACATTTTCCAAAAAAATAGTACATTGCGATACAAGTGTGGAAAGTTGATCATTCCATAGAGGCGGTTTATGACGCGCGAGCGGAACGCGAGCGTGGCAAAAGCCGAGATGGAATGATCAATTCACACGTGTATCGTACGACGTTTTTTATCACAGTTGCGAATAAAAAAAAAGACTTGTTAAAATTTTAATAATAAAAAGTTTTTAAGAATTTTAGGTTATGTTTACTATTTTTTGTTAATTACACTCCCGAAAGGCTAGGCAAATGACTTTTAACCTATACAGCGTCTGACATACAATATTTTTTTAGGGTTTTTTCATTTGTTTTTGCGTCGGCGGCGGTTAAAAACAGAATATATTAGTTCCGGGTTTCATTAAAAACAGAATATATAAAAAAAATATATTTATGTACCTAAAGAAAAAACAAAATAAAAACAAAACTCAATTTTTAATTATTTTCAAAGACGTCATCACGTAATATTATCGTTCGCAGACTTTAGAGACAACCTTTTGAAAAGAAGAAAAAAGGTACCAACAAAGAGTTTTAAGCCAGCAAGGCTTAAAAACTCTTTGGATGGTACCTTTTTCTATACATCAAAACAGTATAACCCAGATAAAGGAGATCATTCATGTTTCTAACAAAAAATACTCACAAAAAAAAATGCCGGCCAGTAATAAAAATTATTTGTATCTCGTAGAGAATAACATTTTAAACAATGTTTACTAAGGCAACAAAGAGCTACGATCAAAAATCGTTGAGTTATTTTACATTGAAAACCCAAAAAATGCATTTTATAGGGATCCGTTTGACCACTTTTAAGATCCCACTATAACTTCTGAAAGGGTTATTTGATATACCTATGTATATAAATATAATAAAAACAGACAAAACTTATCCATTTACTACTTATTTTTATATTTTTTCTGTAGTAATATCTTAGAAGTGGTCAAACGGATCTCTACAAAATGCATTTTTTTGGGTTTTCAATGTAAAATAACTCAACGATGGTTCATCGTAGCTCTTTGTTGCCTTAATAAACATTATTTAAAATGTTATTCTCTACAAGATAGAAACATTTTTTTTTGTGGCCGGCACGTTAATTTTTGGGTATGATTTGAACGATGTCCTTAAGAATGTTTCATTTACTATATGTCATTAGCAGTAAGACACAGTAAGATACGTATTTGACATATCGGGATGACGTATTATTTTCCAACACTAGTTGGATTTTTTTTTATCGCACGCGTTTATTACGTTGCATTATGAGCCTAAAAGCGGTTTAATAAGATCCACTTTATGAGCAACTGTGATAAAAACTATGTTTTTACACGTGCTAATAAGTTATCCATTGCTTGGACTGTATAAATCCTACCCCAGGTATCGCACCCAAGAATTTAAGAAAAAAAACAAGGTAGAGAAACAAAAAAAACCATCACCGCGGTTTCTTTTGTTACAAAAGATTACAAGAAACGGTCAAACTTGTGTGTTTGTTTTCAATTTTATTGACATTTTAAAAAGAAATAATAGTCAGTAGGCGAATGGCGATAAGGGTTTTTAGTGTTTAGGATTTATTGACCGTTCGCAACATTTTTGGGAGATTGGACTTCTACACTTAATAACAATTAATTAGGGTCAAATTTAGGCCATTTTCAATAATTTCGTAAAAATAAAGATTTTTGGTTGTAAAAATAGGACCGAAAACTACTGGACCGATTTTGATTAACCTTATCAAGTGACATAGAATCCTTAGAAGTCACATAGACTTTTTATCCCAATATTCCCACCGGATTAAGTGTTATGCGTGAAACCACAGAGCACTGCTACCATTTTATAATAGGAATACTTACTACAATTTATTGATTTAAATATTTTAAAGGTTTTCTACAATTCAAAAGATTTAAGTTGTTTGTGGATTAATTCCGCGATTTTATCCGCCAAGTCTTAATTCCATAAGAATATTGGTCGAAAGCGAAGCCATATTTTGTAATTCCACTATGACATTCCACACTAAATCAAAATCAGTTCAGTATTTTTTTGCAAGACTGAGCAACAAAAACACAAAAAATATATTCGAGGACTGACCTAAATGAAATGCACGGAAATATACAGGCAAAAAGTTAATCTGCTACTCCTCTTCCTTCTTATTTTATCTGAGGGTAGTTTGATGGCTTAATGCCTTTTATTGACCACAGGCATCCCATTAAATTCGAAGTACCCACTAAAATCGTAATCGGTTCGACATTTTGCGCTGTATTCAAATGGTTTTTTTAACCGACTTCAAAAGAGGAGGATGCTCTCAATTCCAGTGCGTTTTTATACAAACTATGTTAATAAAACTAAACTAAACATTGTTAAAAGAGTTTTAGTAAATAAGCTTTTTATTTTGGATTTTGATAGAAGATTTTGGAAAATTCAACTCCTACGCAGACAAAGTCGTGGGTAAAAACTAGTAGGAACGAAGGCTTAGTCAGATAAATCATTAATTTGTGTAAATTGGCTGAATGTGGCTCAATAATATAGCCATATTTGCTATGCTACCCGTGCTAAGCCATGGTCGGTCACTCACAGTTCAAACTCAGCAATATATTATTATCTTCTATTACATAATAAAAAATGCTTTGTCCTGACTGACGGATCAACGTACAGCCTAAACCGCTGATCGTAGAGACCTGAACCTTGGAGGGTGTGTTTTTTGTATAACGTAAGCATCCGATAAGAAATAATTTTCCAAAACTCAAACAATACGCGAACGAAGTCGCGGTCAACAGCTAGTATTAAAATAAAGTATATGTTAACACTAAATCATATTATGTCCCGAAGGACAAGTTAAAGTAGACAAAAGTCGAAAGAAACAAAAGAATTTTGATTGGTTTCAACAAAAAACTGGGAATTTTACGGGTCGCCAGAAAATGTACTCTACAGGTGGCATTATAAAAACAACACATTTTAGCTTTTAGGTGAAATATTACTTTGATTTTTAGGGTTCCGTCCGTACATTTAAATGGTTAAGGTAGACGGAACCTTATAAACCAAATAGACGTATAAACTATCGAATTCACTTAAAAATACAGTAAAACATCGGATATTTGATGGAACGCAGCCGCATTAGATACGTAAAATGTCTAATTTTAATCAAAAAGTTTTCACTTCAATGCAATTATGTAAATACATATAAGCCGAAAAGGTTGATTTGCAACATTCGTTACAAATTAGGACGTATTTTTTTCGTCAATCACGTCCGAAACTTCAGATTTTTTTTCAAAAAAAAAACATACATACATCCGAATTGAGAACCTCCTCCATTTTTTGAAGTCGGTTAAAAAAATTAGATTACATTCTGTAATTTTTAAGTACCTACCTAGCTTCATTATGGAATCACGAAACCTAAGAAAAACTTAATAGTACATTGTTATCCTAGGTGTGAAAGTCACTCATTACAAGTCCCGAGACGGAGTTTGGCGCCCGAGCGTAGCGAGGGCGCTAATAGTTCGAGGGACTTAATGAGTCTTTCACCCGAGGTAAACACTGTGCTTTTCATTACGAATAATACATAAAATTCTTCCTAACAACGAGAGTGAATGAGAGACTCCATACTACCTGATCCTCTTACAAGGTTGGGACCAAAGAGGTTATATATATACATGTAGTGTTATTCTTTGGTGTTACTTAAAGCAAGGAGGTTAGGTTTTTAAAGTTCCTTATGCGTAATGTTACTGATACTGGCTACATGCACATTGCACAAGTCGTGCGAAGCCATCATTTGACATGACAGCTGTCAGTGAAAGAGAAAAGCCCTAGGGCTGGAAATTTTATTTTCTACACGCTCTTCATGCATCTTTAGACCTACTTTCGGAGTATGAGTAATGAAAAAGTTTTTTTATCAGCCTGAATAATTATTGTTCCAATGGCCTCGCTAAAAAAGAGTGCTTTTCTAACGATTTCACCAAACTTTCACAAACATTGAAAAAATTAAAGTAAGCACTGCAAAATATATATTTTTTAATAAATTCACCTAGACATTTGTCCCAATAACAGAATCAACACTATTAACCGCAACCGTTATAGAACAGACAGACGGACAGCTGTTTGCAAATCAATAGATACGGACTGATATAACTTATAATGTATTGAATTACTTAACAAATAACATTATCATTGAGTACGTCATCCCTACTAATAAGTATACAGGGTGAATTTTTTATGTGGGCCTTCAGGGCTATATCCTAAACTATGCGAGATAGCGAAAAATGCTGAAAGGAGTTGCGTGCCCGATTTTGACAAAAACTAAAACTGCGTATAATTAGATTTTTGAAAAAGTCATTACTTTAGCAGGGAATCGAACCTGTTCATTTTGCAAAAAAATAATCATTCTATATTTTTATACCAATCGATAGTGTTGCTAATAGAGATCAATTCCTGGAAACAAACTTAGTATGGAAAAACAAAGGAATGGCTGAATTTTGTAGTTGTCTGTAATTTTCACCTTTCTGTCTCTGGCAAAACAATATTGTGAGACCTATTAGGACAAGTGATATTATTCTAAATATTATAAAATAAGTTCTAAATGAAGTTCTTTACAAAAAAAGAGAAAGGTAAATTCTTTGGGGGACAGATCGGAAGATATAGTTTGATCTGTCCCCCTAGCATTGACAGGTAGGGGGACAGATCAACATCAATTTTTTTTTCCTTTTTTTTTGTATGTAAAACCGTTTGCCGGCACAGCTAGGAAATGATACGTAAAAATTTTAGTAACACAATGTCCTTCAAAAAATACAACGACAGTTTTGTCCCTTTAAAAGCCCATTGTAACCAATGACGTCATAATTTCATCATATTCATAGCTGACATCTGGTCGTCCATAAAATCGCGATGTTTATCGATATCCCACTGTGTTATGTTTTCAGTAACAAGTCAAATTAATTTAATAAGTGATGATGAGTATTAATAGAAATATTCTATTTTTGAAGTGAAAACTTCTTTAGCGGCGTTGAGCACTTTTTCTGTAATGGGTATAAAATCTTAAACTCGCGTCAGGACACGTGACCTGATCGAAAAAGCGTAAGACGGATGGAGAGTAGACAGCTATCCCCTCTCTACGGCGCGGCGAAAATGTATGCCTGGGCCTACTGTTTTTAATTTGGCTGTGAGTGTTTTAAGACGTACATATGGTATTTTTTAACGGACGACTATTTGTTGGACGACAAATGTCGGACGACTATTTTTTTTTTTTCATCTAAAACTCTTTTTGCGTATGTTCTCGCGACATATGAGATTTTACACAGATATACAGTTTTCACTTCTGCCTGCACTCCCGGAGTGCGCTGTTTTTTTTAAGGGTTAGCTTTTGTGGTCTGCTTCCATTAGGGTATTTCTTGTGAATGTTTAAAGTAATAATTATGTACTTATTACAAAACGAACCTTATTATTTATTGAAGTGTCCTAGGGTTCTGTAGTATTCCGTACCTACCTCAAAATGTAAAAAAGGAACCCTTATAAGATCACTCTCTCGTCCGACTGTCCGTCTGTCTGTCCGTGTGCCACCTCCGATTTTTTTTTCAATGTCAAATGTCAATAAGTACTTACAGCTCCTTAAAAATCGAGTTAATTTCATTAAAATATGAAAGAATGGGAGTAAAATCGAGCGTCAACAAATAGCGCTACTTATATTTTACTGAATTTTTTTAGGCAACCCATTTGCCATATTTTTATTAGCCTATTTAATCACTACATAGTATAAAACAAAGTCGCTTTCTCTGTCCCTATGTCCCTATATCCTTATGTATGCTTAAATCTTTAAAACTACGCAACGGATTTTGATGCGGTTTTTTTTAATAGATAGATTGATTCAAGAGAAAGGTTTATATGTATAATACATGCGTATTATAGCCGTGCGAAGCCGGGACGGTTCACTAGTTTGATATATAAAATACTTATCATCCATGAAACAGCTTGATGAAGGTCGTCCTTAAAGGGAGGGGTACTATTATGTATGTTTGGTAGGTACCTCTTCATGCAAAAACTACTAAATCGATTGTGATGAAATTTGACATGTAGATAGCTGAAATCTTAGAATACTAACATATAAAATAAAAAATTTCCAGATATTCCTACGGGATCGGAACTTACAGCTAAAATTGATTCTGCACCACCTACCATCTTCAAACATTTATTCTATGCGTATACGCATAATACATTCTAGATATAAGTGATAATATTCAAAACTGTGATTGTAAAATAATAAACCTAATTTCTAAGTATTGTTGGCTGAACAATCGGTGGTAAAACTTTGTAGAGCGGAAGGTAACGGAGTTGATGTATTTGGATGAATATTAATAGCTTAAGCATCCAAGCTGCCAGTAGAATGGCTGGTCTCTTCTTGTCAAAGAATTGCATTCAATGCCACTAGTTAAAAGAAATAAATATATACTAATAAATATAAAATTTAAACACACTATTCAAAATTTATATAGCTGTTTATTAGCTATTTATATATATTTATATATTAAGATAGCTGTTTTTCCAGCGACTTCGTCTACGTTATAGTAGACGAAGTCGCTGGAAAAAGATAGTTCTTCTTCTCGTATAGTGGTGTGGCTCACTTATTGTTAGAGTTTTCAGATCGCCTTAAGGCCTATAACTTGACCTAACGACTGCTACTAGAGGTAGCAACCGGGACCAACGGCTTAACGTGCCTTCCGAAGCAAGGAGGGGCTCACGAAAACACATTTTTTCCACACTACTAATAAAATTGGCTACCCATGCATCTAAGTAATGACCGCGCCAGGCGTCGCTTAACCCGCACGACCGTAAACGATTAGCGAGCGTCGCTTGAGCCTTCTCACAAAAAGATAGTATATAAGTAAGTACTATCGTATTAAAAGGAGAGTTTATTCGTATTTTTGAAAGAGATAAATCTTCGGAACTGCTAAACGGATTTTGATTATTATACACAGAAAGTTGTACAGATAGAAAGATACAATAATGAGCTATGATTAGGAAAAAAAATAGAAACATACCGATTGAGAATCTCCTCCTTTTTTAACGTCAGTTATAATAATCTATGAATAAATTTTCTTAATATATTTGTAAATTTTCTTAATACTAGTAATGTTGTTTGTAGTAAATTGCTCTTACGCATTTGATAGCAAATATTTTGGCTACCACGTACACAAAGTCATATTTCACTATATCCCCATTAAACAAGCTTTAATCCTTAAAGCACAGAAGTAATCCTGGCTTATCGCTTTAATCCAGCCTCCATGGATTCAACCAACAATGAAATGTACTTATCTATGACGCAAGCAGATGAGTCAGAGAGCTCTCGGCCTACACAGAATTGAGTACAGTTTGTACATTCCAATAGGCTTGGTTTAATGATAGATTTTTAGAAAAGGCTTTTTAGAGGGTGACAAAACTGACAAAAAGAAATACTTAGCTCATTTCTCCCCTTGTCATATTTTATATCATCACCTATTATAAGTTAAGTTATTCACAACCTACCATAAAAGCTAAATCAGTTCTTTTCCATCCAAAGGTTGCCTGGAATAAATCGCTTTCAGCGATAAGGCCGCCCATTTGTGCAACTTATACTGTCTAGCTTTTACTTTACCTTGTGTTTATCGTGTTCTGTTTCTTTCTGTGTTGTACAAATAAAGTTATCTATCTATCTATCTATCTATCTTGTACCCTGGCTTTACTTACGTAAGTGTAGATCCCGTGAAACAATCGGTATCACAGAGCACATTATCGTAGCGCGTGCTAGCAAAAACGCGGACTGTCACAGTTTTTCGTTGATTCCCTTCCTATAGCTAATTTGCAAGCCATTGCCGTTTACAGGAGTGCGATAGGTGTTCTAGATTTTTTTTATGGGTATTTATTTGAAGCGTAACCTGAAATAGATTCGAGAGTCGAATGAGCTTGATGCGCGAAAATTTACAGTTAATGTTCTTAGAATGGGGAAGAGTTAACAAAAATTCAGATTGAGGAATTATATACTTCTTTTAAAAAAAACTTTTAAAAATCACTCAAAAAAGTCACGCGTACAACCTAAGATTCCAAGATACTTTATCAAAATGTTCCCCAAATATTATCTACTAGAGTAGCATTATTTGATTCCCCATGGTCCCCCTATTTTAGGGTGACATGACTGACTATCGGGCGCCGAAAAGACGCGCGCCGTTGTCATGGCTACGAGAGTGTTTGTTAGGGTGACCGAGGTAACAATATTTTAGGGAAATTTTCCTTGATGGTACATTGAACTTAGATTAATTAATTTCATGGATTGTATCGCAATTTTTTTTGTTTAATTTATTGTAATTTGTAGTAATTATTTGTAATTTAATTTTAATCAATAAAGTGTAGGTATATTATTATTTTAATAATATGTCTCAAATGGTTGATTAAAAAATAAACTTTTTTATGAATTTAAATTTATTTTTTTAAACTGAAGCAATAATTCCTAAATTATTCTTTGAAACAATTGTTTTTATATTACGAAAAACTTACGAATTAAAAACAAAAAACGTAATTAACATTGCTCCTAAAGTAAAGGAAAACATAGTGATGAAACCTAAAGCTTAGTTGGCTCCAGACGTATTGGCGAGTTCTTTCGGTCAACTAAGCTGAGAGGGTGGTACAGATACTGGGTGAGCCTATTCTATGTAACATGGCCCAGGCACTACAAATAGCGTTTGTTTTACCTTAAATAATAACTTAATCTATATTTAACAAAATCAATAAAAATCAGGCCAATAATCAATCATAACCATCAATAAAATGACAGATAGGTCGTGAGATTTTTTATCGGTTAGTGATATCTGAGCACTTATAGGCAAATACCTAAAGTAAATATGACTAAGCTAAGTATTTATTTAGTGCTTACTTTAAGTCTAAGTAATTCGATATTGTATGCTAAGGCAGTTATAGACAAGTATAAAATGTCTAGACTGGGTTTTTATACCCCTTTTTGTTTATGATTGACATAAATCTATAATAAGAGAAATAAATTAAAGGACAATTTAAAAGTACGATAAATAATTATTTGGGTAAACTAAGTAATTAAAAGTAAAAGTAATTTGATCTTTGACGGTTTTCCAGTAAGTATTTTAAATAAATATTTTTCTGTGTTAATTTGAATTGTCCCAGGAAAATAGTCAAGTTCACAGGTCTTATTTAAAGGCTCACTCCATGGTGTTTTTTTTTCGCTAATTTTTTGAGAAATCATACTCGTGGCCGTCGCGTTTGTGTCTTGTAATCAACAGATAAATTATCCAATATTTATTAGGCAAAAATTAAACATTTCTGATCTAACAAGAGAATACTAAATTGATTTTAATACACGTGTGTGAGAAATGGAGTACGCTAATAAAATGTAGAATAGAGCCAACTTGGAACCTGGATTAACATACTTTTATCCTAATATTCTGAAGTGATCTAGACTTTATGCAAGTAAAACAGCAAGATGCAACTAAGCTTAGTAGCTTGTCTACCTTAAAAATGACTCAACGTATCTATTTATCTAGTAATTTTCTAGATTATTTTAATATAATCACTTTATAAACATATATTTTGTACTCGAAGCACATTTTTACAGCAAACTTAGTCATTGCTGACTAACATTGAAAATATTTGTACATACTTACTTACCTAGTTAATTATTTATTTTATTTTATTTATACGTTAATGTCAAAGTACTTCACCTTATACGTCAGTAAAACAACATTATTTATGCTCATAAATGATTTATAAGATAAATAGTTGTGTTTTATTTACTTACGAGGCTTTTATTTCATCATCTTAAGTGTGAATTTGTATTGAAATTACTAATAGGCCGTGACTGGCCGATATACTTGTAGTTAATTATGAATCACTACATAGTATAAAACAAAGTCGCTTTCTCTGTCCCTATGTCCCTATATCCCTTTGTATGCTTAAATCTTTAAAACTACGCAACGGATTTTGATGCGGTTTTTTTAAATAGATAGAATGATTCAAGAGGAAGGTTTATACATGCATAATATAGCCGTGCGAAGCCGGGGCGGGTCTCTAGTCAAGAATATTTATTGAAAAACTGTGTACATAAGATGACATTATTATAGTAGGCAGGTATCAACAGTTTGTCCATCCCGGACATACAATAAAAGAATTGATTACTAATTTTTTTTTAATTAGAAGTACCTACTAAAGATCTAAATTCTTGACAGTCCTTTCTGGAGCATTATGATCATGAGGTGTTTCCTGATACGCTAATATTTATTTAGACCGTCTTTTGTTACATTTAAATCGTCTTTTGTTTTAATTAAAATGTTTTTATTTTAAACTTTTGTTCTAGTGCTTTTATGTTTGTTACTACTTTTCTGGTCGTCTTATGTCGTGTGCTTGTCCAAATAAGTGTTTTCTTTCTTTCTTTCTTTTGTTTCAATTCCGATATAATCGTCTCTTGTTTTTCTTTTCGATCATCATTCGTTTTTCCGTTGTTAAGTTGTTCTTTTTCGATGCCAAAAAACTGAAATAATGTTTTTTTACGTTAGCGTTTAATTATCTACGTTCTCTATGAAACATACATTTTTTGAATAGCTATGTTCTATAAGAGTAAACATTTTGACGTGACAACGTCTTATAAATTGGTTTGCCGGGTGACACTTCAAGAAACTGCGTTACGCTCCGCTGACGTTATGCGCTCACAATGAGAGCGAGTGAGAGGCACGCGTCCCTTCCACTCGGGCATGGTTAGCCCGCCTAAGAGCGAGAGAGACAGACATAAAAAGTGAAAGGCACGCGTCCCTTCCACTCGAGCACAGTTGTTGTCACGTAAAACTTTCGCCCGTATACCGACTTTACAGGCAACCAGTTTTTTTTTTTATCATTATAACTTTCATTAGTACATTAGACAAATAACAGCAATCACCTCACGACAGCCAAATCGCTGGTCACCCTGCTGCAAACGTCAAAGTTTGCCTTCGTAATTAAATTCGGCTAAAATCGGGTGCAATCGGTGAAAGTAGGACGATTCCGGTTTGTTTGTTTGAACTAGTGAATCGGTGAATACAATGCAGTGAAATGTTTGAAAAGTATAGTAACTTTTTAGGGTTCCTCGAGAGGGAAATCACGGCCAAGTACGTAGTAAAGGTTCCGTACCATGTTGAATGGGAGCCCCACTAAAATTTTGATTTATTTCTATTTTTTGTTATTAGGTACGGCAAGAAAAACATAATTTGTAAAAATTATAACTGTCTAGCTATCATGGTTCATGAGATATAGCCTTGTGACAGACAGACATACAATGAAGTCTTCGTGTTAGGATCCCGTTTTTCTCCTTTGGGTACGGAACTTCAAAAACGGTTGTCTGTTTGTTGTTTCATAAAGATATTATATTTACTTGAAATTAGAGAAAAAAAAACAAATTGCTTGTACCAGGAAACGTCAAGTAGACACAATTGTAATGGATGTAGCTAATCTTACATCTTTGACCCTAAAAGCTTACCTTATTTTTCAAGGCTTTTAATTTTTCCAAAGGGTAAAAACGGGACTCTATTACTAAGATTTCACTGTCTGTCTGTCACCAGGCTGTATCTAATAAACCGTGATAGCTAGACAGTTTAAAATTTTTACAGATTATGTATTTCTGTTGCCGCTATAACAACAAATTTTAATACTGAATACAGATACGGAACCCTTCGTTCGCAAATCCGACTCGCACTTGGCCGGTATATTTTTTACGTAAGAAATTCCCACAGAATTGTCAATCACTAATTCAAATAACCGTTTCTAAATAAATCACCATCAAAATTAAGAGACCAAAATGCTATCCAAATATAACCATTTGTCAGCTAACATTTTAATGTGTCCCTAACGATTGGAATTCCAAAATATTTTCACGTTTAAATACATTGTCGATTCAAGTAGTGTAATATATAGGTACTTTAATGATTGTTACACACTTAAAGATAGCTTCTGTCTGATGCGCTATTTAATAAGTGGTCATTTTTAGTTTTAATTTAATTATCAGCACATGTCGCCTGAAACACTGGATCACCTAGTTAATTTATGTTTAATATTGTACTACATTTTTAAATAAAAACTATCTATCTAGATCTTACTAAAGACTAGCTGCACCCGCGGTTCACCCGTGTAAGTCTCGATCCTGTAAAAATTTCAAAATAAAAAGTAGCCTATAGCCTTTCTGGAAAAATAGACTATCCAACACGAAAATAATTTTTCAATTCGAACCAGTAGTTCGCGAGATTAGCGCGTTCAAACAAACAAACTCTTCAGCTTTATAATATGAGTAAAGTTAACCATACTTTTCAAATTCAACAAAAAGGCAAAAGATTTCCATGTAAGTAATTTAAGATAGAAGCAATAAATAAAAAAACCTATCTATTGGAAAAGACAAAAAGAATAAGAAATCTCTGTGTCTGAAACTTCGCAAGGATTTTTGAAAATTCAATCTCTAAAGGCAAAAAAGGACTAAACAACGGATCAACAATTTTTCTTTCCCAAAGACAAAACTTATTTCGTTGGTCATTAGTGTTCACTGTGAAATCACAATCGAACTATTGATTTGATAACATTTGATTCTGTAATTAATTAACAACAGAGTGTAGAAATAATTTCTAATAAACATGACAAAATTAATTAATTATTTATTATGTAATAAACTTTGTTTATGATTATAATTTACTACGTAAGATTTATACAATGAATTGCATTGACTTTATTATGAAGTAGGTATTACCTACTTATTTGTGATGATTCATACAGTCTTTTGAAGACGGATATAATGATTTGACTTGATTTCAGTACAAAATGGAGATGGTTTTTAACCGACTTCAAAAAAAGGAGGAAGTTCTCAATTCGGTTGTATGTATGTTTTTTTTTTATTTTTAAACTAGCTGACCCGTGCCCACTTCGTAGGGCATTTATTTTATTAATATTAAAAATTAAATTATCTATACTAATATTTAAAAAAATACTTTTTGTTACTTAAATATAAAAGTTAGACATATGCTGTCGTTGACTTTTTATAGGCATTTTCAAGCTCCACATCTTTTCTATTGAACTCAAAAATATATCTTCAGCGTTCGTAAGAAACGCTTTCATTTGACCGCTTTTTCTCCGATTCACTTTGCAAAACGGACTACCACGTAAAAGCCTTTTTATTTTTCGGTTTTTTATATAACCTATGACACTCAGCAATAATGTGGCTTTCTATTGGTGAAAGAATTTTTAAAATCGGTTCAGTAGATCCTGAGATTACCTCTTACAATTTAACAAACACACAAACTTTACTTCTTTATAATATTATTATATATTATATTATATTAAATATTAATTTCTTAATATATATAAATCTCGTGTCACAATGTTTGTCCTCAATGGACTCCTAAACCACTTAACCGATTATAATAAAATTTGCACACCATGTGCAGTTCGATCCAACTTGAGAGATATGATAGCTTACATCCCGATATTCCCACGGGATCGGGAGTTACGCGGGTGAAACCGCGTAGGGCAGCTAGTATATTATATAGTATAGATGGAGAAAAATGGTATCGCTTTGAAATAGCTTTTTGGTATTAGGGCACGAACCTAAAACATCAAAAATACCTTCTAATACCTTCTATCGGATGTGCCTAAACTAGTCGTGAATGTTTAACGATTATCGGAATAGATAGCTTTATTGCGCACGTTTCGAATTTTAATACAAAGTAGACAACCACGTTTTAACGAGTAGGTAAAACTTTGTGTTACCATGGTAACACAGTTAAAACGCTTTTAAACCGACTTCTAAAAAGAACTTCATAATACTAAAGATTTGTCTAAACTGAAAAATATTAACAAATATTGCAGGACACTCCACACATCGCCATCTAGCCCCAAGTTAAGTAACTAGACTTGCGTTATGTGTGCTAGACAACGGATATACTACTTAAATATCTGCTTTTCTTTTGTAAATATATACTTATAATACATAGAAACAACCAGACCACAGACAAATATCTAAGCATAAATACATGTCTGAGGCGGGAATCGAACCCGCAACCCTGTGTTTAGCAGTCCTGCATGGTGACCATTGTGCCAACTGGGTCGTCAATAATTTTCTATTTGGTAACTATGAGCTACCTGCTACCTGCCAGTAATAAGAGCCACGTTTTTTAAAAACCTTGACATTTGTGACAAAATAACAAGAAAATAAACAAATGAATTATTTTTCAGATTGACAATAAAGCAAAATATTTATTTAATGACCAGCGGGCCGATCGCCGTATTCTCTATAGGGCGTCTTAACTGCGTTTGCGTCTGCGTTTTATTATGTTAAACTTAGCTGTAGACTTTTCTTTAAAATAAATAAATAAAGATTTCGCATAAGTAGATAAAAGTTGTATCTAGCTAAGACAGAGATTAGATGTAAAAGCCAGAAGACGTGGGTGTGAGATTTCTGTCAATTTGTTTAAATATTAAATAGTAGGTGGGTACAATTACATTACCTACATCTCATAGATATGCAAATAATCCGTTTGCATATGAATCGATTGAATCAATTCAATAGAGCGAGACGAGATCGATTGTTGGTA
Source organism: Idaea aversata (assembly GCA_907269075.1). NCBI lineage: Eukaryota > Metazoa > Arthropoda > Insecta > Lepidoptera > Geometridae > Idaea > Idaea aversata. The sequence goes on from OU026109.1 coordinate 2,211,990, forward strand.
TGAAATCGATTCATCATCGATTACGCCGATCAGTATTTATTTGGGTTGATATTTAAATATTGGATCATTAAGTGGTTGGATTAAGGCGGAGGGAGACGCCAAAAGAAAACGGCTATCAAATTAAAATAAATATAAATATTGCAGGACATTGCACACAGCTCCACTTAACCTCATGCTAAGTAACAAGGCTTGTGTTATGGTGATTAGAAAACGGACGGATTAGATTTGTAAAACAGTTTTATGCCCTCCAATGCATTTGATTAAAATTGCTTCGAAGCAATTTAACGGGGACTTTATAAAAAAGATGAATTAATTATTGCATGTATGTATGTATATTTGTTTTTATCTTTCTTTAAGTAGGTATATTTAAATTATCATAGTGGAAAAATAAGGTCATTTTTAGAATAACAAAAAAATTACAAAATATAATGTTAAAATCAATGAATTGTTCTTGTTTAAACTCCATAAAATTTTTGACATGGCAACAATAAAAAACACTGTACATTTATCGGAAGTCGATCGTAAATCTTTTGACATTGACAACAAAAAGCGCGGGCTTTCCTAAATTAAAATATGGCCGTCGAAATTCGGATACCTTTTTTTTGTTGTTATTTCAAAGTGATGAGAGTCATTCATTTCGAGTGTCTTTGTTTCGTTTTTGAATGGATTTTTCGGTGTAATAATTTATTGTTAGATTTTATTTGAATACAATGGGTTGTTAAGTCAAATTAGTGAAAAAACAGGTGCATCAGTTCGAACTAAATAGTGTAACAAGCTATACTAGCTTTCAACTGCGATTTCGTCCGCTTAGAGATTAAATTTTCCAAAATCTTTCCTTAGCGGATGCCTTCGTCTGTATGGCAATTTTTAGGCTGATTTGGTTATTGGTTTGAACTATGCTTTGATAATAAGTAATAAAAGTTACTCAAAAGCAAAAAATATATGAGATTTTGAAAGTCATAACAATTTTTCTCCGCAATGAAAAACTTTTGTTCTACGACTTGTGAAAATTTTAACTGTTTTCTATAAACAATTATGGATCTACTTATTTACTGAAAAATCTGCTATTTTTTATTATAATGAGGCAGTATCAAGTATCAAAGTAAGTATATTGAAACTAATTGTTCAAAATCCCACATTTATTAAATAAAAAATACAATTTGACCTAAATTAGCATAACTATCATAAAATTAGAATAAAACCAATATTTCTACTGGTTCCCGCCAAAATTCACACTTTGTAATGACGTCACCAAATGACACACGTCATTTTATTGACATCAGCGTCGTTTAATTGAGAAATAAACGCATCAATAAAAGTTTACAATCTCACTTTATAGCTCTTTAAGGTGCATTTAGGGACCAAATGCAAAATGCCTGTCGCTTAACTTGATAGAAAAAAAAATAGTTTTGTTGTCTGTATCATGTAGCTGAATTCTTATTCAACTCTAGCTTGGTCGAGTTCGAGTTGGTCGAGTTCGTCCGCGAAGAAGTTGAATTTCCTAAAATCATTTCTTAGCGGATGCCTTCGTTATAACAGCTGAACGCTTTACACGCACAAGTTACAGAAAAAGACAACAAGAATTAATTTAAATTTTAAAAATAAAAACAGTGGCACAATAGGCGGCTTTACCGCTGAAAGCGGTCTCTTCCAGGCAACCTTAGGATGGAGAGGATTTGACGTAAGATGAGATGATGATGTTGGAGTTCTATCAATCGAACCACGGGCAAATCAAACTGTCCGCAGTTCTATCAATCGAACCATCGTTATAACAATAAGTTGACTTTGAGGGTTTTTTGAGCTACTTTAAGGATATTTTTGCAATCGAAATGAAATCGCAATGATATTGAAATGTAATTTCAACAATGTTATTTACGAGAATTGGCCTTCTTTATGCAAAATTTTAGCCCGATCCAGCCATTGAAATTGAGCTTAAAGGGTTTCTTTGTATATGTTAACTATTTTTACGGTAGTTTAAGTTATAGGCGACAGGTATTTTGCTCTTGGCTCCTATATGCGACTTTATATAATGACCTTATTTCGTAACTTACATGCAGCATGGGTACTCTCGCGTTATTAGTAGTGAATCGAGACAAATGAGCCTTATTAAAGGGTCTGCAATCTCTTCCGCATTGCAGACAGACAGACAGATGCATTTAAATTAAAGTGTATCAATTTCATATTAAAAGGATCAATGACATTTTTTAAAAACTCATGTTTTTAACCACCCGACGCAAAAACGTGGTATTAAGTTTGACGTGTCTGTGTGTGTCAGTCTGTCTGTGGCATCGTAGCTCCCGAAGGGATGGACCGATTTTGATTTTGTTTCTTTTGTTTGAAAGGTGAATTAGTCGAGAGTGCTCTTAGATATGTTTGTTCGAAATTGGTTTAGCCGTCTGAAAGTTATGGGGATAAAAGTCGAGGGTTTTTTATATTATAAATTTATTTTTTTCCTTTAAAATATTTTCAGATAGTCCAGTGCAGTCCACGCACTATAAAAATACAAATCATATAACATTTTGTAAGTATGTATGTTTGTATGCGAAGTAAAATGTTTACTAACACAATTAACATATTTTTAGTCTGTGAGAAAGTTTTAAGCAAACATGAGAAAAGTGGCATAATAGTATCTACGATACATATTTCAGCAGTTCTTAACTATAAGAGCTGTGTAGGCCTAGCGGTAGATGCCTTGACTTTAATTCCGAAGGTCGTTGGTTCGAATCCCTGCCAGATTTATCTTACGAACTAGTGCTTGATACTAAGGTTTACTCAAATAAAAAGGACCAGTTCCAGATAGATGGTAGACCCAGTTTGCTACAGGATAAAAATTAAAAGATGTTTGTCTATCTTCAGTAAAAATTGACGAAGTTTGTAACAAGGCTGTATGGCCTAATCATGAACCTTTTGCCTTCCCTAAAAACAAGGAACCGTTTTTTGAACCTGGAATTAAATCTCAGAGCCTTCCATCGAGCGACTTAAAAAAAGCGAATCTAGTCAATTTTAAAGTTATTTAAAAACGGGATTTTTACTGACGAAGCAATCACACGCGAAAGGAAATATTCTGAAATGGTCGCCTCTAATTGCCAAGATCCACCCGCAAGCTCCAGTCTTATTAAAAACGAAATATCGGGCTACACAAAATAAAAGCAAAAAACATGGTAAATGTTTGGAAAACGTTTTAAATAACCTTTATAGTGAAAATAACTGGAGAAACTCATCGTGGTTGGGAACACAGATGGAAAACGCTCTCGAGGCCGATCCCCAACCAGATGGACGGATCAGATTAAGGACTCATCAGCCGTCAAGTTCCATAACATTGTTAGAGATGCGATGAATAGAAGCCGTTGGAGACAGATCATCCGATCCAAATGCAGACTTCCCGATGATGACCACGATCCTCAGTCATGAGGGGCCGACTATAGAGAGAGATAGTGAAAATAGTAGTTTAAAATCATATATGGAACCTAGTATCCTCAATTGAGTTTGATAATTTAGGGGTTGATTTTAAAAGTCACCCGCTCTTACTTGTAACCTACCAAAAGCAATAACTGCCCGCAGAAATGTCATTAATTGATGGATTTACAAATATTTGTTCCTGTCAATGTAAGAACAACTTCATTTCTACCCACATTCAAATGCCACGTGGCCTAAATTACTAATATCCTATAAATAAACAGCTGAATGAATCTTGCAATTTTAAACTTTAATCCTCTGAAATAAGATCCATCCTTTCAACCCTGGTAATGTTAATGTTTAATTTTGTTTTAGGGAAATTTTAACTTTATTGCTGTAAGTTGAAGATTGGAAATCGTTTGCGGTAAAAGTAATGGTTAAATTTCACCCTAGGGTATGTTTCATTCATAAAGGAATAACATTTTCATCGAAGATGGTATTTGTGTATAACTTAATTATGTTAAGTTGGCTGAGTTAAGTAATATTATGTTTTGACAAAAGAAAGCTTACTTCAGATAAGAAACACTTCTAGATGGAAGACCCAGTTTGCTACAAGCATAAAAGATGGCAGACTCACTTTGCTACAGGATTTAAAAAAGTTGAAAAAGTCTATGGCCACTAATAGTATCTCAAGTTAAGACGTAGGTATGGGCTAATTAATAATAATTTAACCTTTTGCCTTTATGATTTTAATCAAAGAAAGTATGGTATTTGTGTATAACTTAATTTTATTAAGTTGGTAGAGTTAAGATAAATTCTTTTTTGAGAAAAAAGAGGCTTAGATAAGTATTCCGAAAAGGACAACTTCCAGATCCCACGATAGGTATACTTTGACTTACTTTATTTACCTTTATGAGTTTTAGAAGCAAAACCGATGTATTTTTACCTGAAAACAAAAAACAATAATTTTATTAATCCTACAAAACGGAACCAGAATACATTTGAAAATGGAATGTGATGTAGGTATTACTAACTATACATTTTTGTTCTACTACTTTTTCTAACTGCTTTAGACTCTAGACCATGACTCTAGACTCACATTTTTGTGATATTACGCTTTGACAAAATAAGGCCTACTCCAAAAAAGGACTACTTCCAGATTGGAGACCCCGAGGAGACCCAGTTTGCTACAAGCATAAAAAAATTAAAAGCAGTAAAAATCGACGAAGTTTCTAAGACGAGGCTGTATTATAGACTTACTTAGCAGTTATAATTGCCTTCCCTAAACGAGTAAAATTAAAAAATAAATATCATTATATTGACCATCGACAACGGGTGGCCATAAAGCCCGCCATCGATCGAGCGGAATTCGCTTTTTGGGAACTAACTTAGAAGAAAAATCCAATTGAGTTCCCTCATTGAATCGACACTGCATTCTAAATGTCAAAGGAACAAAGGCAATTAAATTGAGCAAAGCAATTTACAGTTGCACTGTAGTGGAACATACTGCCGGTATTGGGGTGCTTGTATAGAGGTAAATAAACAATTTAAATTATACCCCGGACAAAATCTCAAAAATCAAAAAACTGTAGGTATAACAACAAAACTATAGAAAACAAGTGAAATGAGTAAGATTCAGATGAAGTGAGATTCAAATTAACGACTTGAAAAGTTTATTTTTTTTACGGTGGCTCATGTTAAAACACCTTGATTTAACAAGAACCACTAGAATAGTTTTTTAAAACCTTGATGTTACTGCAAAAATAACACAAAAAACAAACAAATGTATGGTTTTTCAGATTGGCATTAAAGCAAATATATTTGATAACGCCAGGCTTGCTTAGATGCATGCGAAATAGGGATGCTTTACATTTAAAGCTTAGAAGAAAACCTGACGACGATATACTCAAAATAACCTACTCCAGATACCGTAATTTCTGTAATAATCTCCTTAAGAAAGTTAAGCGACAATATGATCGAGACCAATTTTTAAAAGCAGGTAGAAACACTAAACAAATTTGGGATACAATAAAGAAGACTGTTAATATTTTCAAAACAAAGCAACTACCAGATGAACTTTTAACTCTTACTGACAACCCAATTGAATCAGTGAATGCAGTTAATGAATATTTTACTACAATTGGTAAAAAGCTAGCGGAGAATTTGATTTCAACCGATGTCGCTTATCTTAGCCCTGTTAAAGACTCTCAAAATCCCAATTCATTCGTTCTGTTTGACACAGACCCTACAGAAGTCCTCAAAACAATACATTCTCTCAAACCAAATGCCGCTACTGGTTGGGACAATATACCACCCTACCTTATCAAACGCTACTCAATTATATTAGCCAAGCCACTTGCTCACATCTTCAACAACTGTTTCTTGCAGGGTATCTTTCCCGACGATTTTAAAAGAACAATAGTCCACCCCATTTTTAAGGGTGGGGATAGGAACCAAATTAACAACTATAGACCTATTGCGGTGCTTTCTGCTCTGTCTAAGATTATGGAAAGACTCATCAATGTGAGACTGGTTCACTTCCTCGAGACAAATAAACTTTTATCTGACAACCAGTTTGGCTTTAGGCGAAAAATTTCCACCTCCGATGCTGTTCTAGAATTAACCAATAACATCGTCGTAAATCTTAACAATAGTAAAAAGGTTATCTCTATCTTTTTGGATCTCGCTAAAGCGTTTGACACGGTTCCTATTCCCACCCTCTTAGCCAAACTAGAGAGAATGGGCATTCGTGATGTGCAGCTTAAACTCTTTTACAGCTACTTGTCTGGTAGAACACAAAAGGTTAAAATAAATAATATTACTAGTGAAGAACTACCAGTCACTATAGGAATACCTCAAGAAAGTATCATCGGGCCCACCCTTTTTCTGATATTTCTAAATGACCTGACTCAACTCCATCTTGACGAGGGCAAGATTATCTCTTTTGCTGATGATACAGTTCTTACGTTCTCAGCTAACTCCTGGTCAGACGCTGAAAAAATTGCACAAAATGGGCTTAACATCGTACTTAACTGGCTATCAAGCAATGGTCTTACGCTAAACGCTTCCAAAACTAAATACATAACCTTCTCTATGCGAAACAACACCCAACCTAAAATTCCCCTTCGCCTCAATGCCCATCTCTGTTCTAACCCAGTACACTGTATTGGGAATTGTCTGCCTATCGAAAGTACCTCGAATATTAAATATCTCGGAATAATTGTAGACCAGAATCTCACCTTCAAAAAACACATAGATTTATTATCCTCTAGAATTCGCAAATTAATTTACATATTTAAAATTTTACGGCATGTCACCACTCTCACTATCCTCAAATCAACCTATTTCGCTCTCTGCCAATCCCTGTTAACTTACTGTATTACCTCTTGGGGTGGCTCTCACAAAACCCACCTTATCGACCTTGAAAAAGCCCAAAGAGCCGTACTCAAAGTTGGTTCTTTTAAACCCCGTACATTCCCTACCTTCGAGCTGTACCAAGAATGGAAAGTTCTGAGTGTTAGACAATTATTCCTTCTATACACAATATTACACACTCACGCCAAAACTCCCCTTACAACGCCAACATCTCCTAGGCGACGGAACCACGTGGTCTGCTACATCCCTTGTCCTCGATTTGCCTTTACCAAACACTTTAACTTCTTCCTTGGTCCCTATCTCTACAACGAATTCAATAAATCTCGTTCCCATCATTCCCTCACCTACTATCAATGTAAAAAACAATTAACAACTTGGCTTATGACTAAAAACTACGACGACACCGAGAATTTTTTAACTTTCTTGTCCTAGACAACCTTGTTCCTATGTACCCTATATCACCTATCTTACTTCTCCCTACTAAAACCTATCTGTTATCTAGCTTAATTATTTAGTAATTAGTCATTGAAATTATTTCATTTTAACTAACTATATATCATTTACTTACAACCTCTATCAAATCAAATCAAATCAAATATCTTTATTTTCTTTGGATACTTAATACTTAAAAGTATACAGGACCACATAAAAACGTCTTAAAAACTAAGTTAGGATGTGTGCCTTCGGAACGCGCCCACCAATGAGAAGAAGGCACAAGAAACTCATGGGGTTTTTTTTTTTCATGTGGTCACGCTCACAATGGTCAATATTACAGTATTTGAAAGTATTATTTGAAATGGAGCAACTAAAGTCATGTCCATGGGTTCTTATCATTAAGATAAGACGAAGTATCATAGTATGCCTTACTGCACAATCTATGCTTTATAAAAGTTTTGAACCTGTTAATGGACATGTCATATACATCTTTAGGTAATTTATTATAATAGAGCACACATGTACTATTAAACGACCTGTTTATTTTCCGGAGCCTGCTACCGGGCACGGTAAGTTCACCCTTATTTCTTAAATTGAAATTATGAATATCGCTGTTTTTACGGAAAATATCAGGATTTTTGTGAACGTAGAGCAAGTTTTCGTAGATATATTGTGAATAGAGCGTTAATATATTTATCTCTTTAAATTTTTCTCTAAGTGATTCCCTGGGGCCCATTTTGTAGATAGCTCGGACAGCTCTCTTTTGCAATATGAAAATAGCATCAATATCTGCAGCACACCCCCACAGTAGGATGCCGTACGACATGACACTGTGGAAGTAGCCGAAATAGACTAGGCGAGCAGTCTCAATGTCCGTGTATTCGCGAATTTTCTTAACGGCGTAAGCGGCAGAACTAAGTCTATTGGACAATGCTTCCACATGTGGGCCCCACTGAAGCTTAGGATCTAAAGTTATACCTAGAAAGACAGCCTTACTGACTAATTCAACTTCCTCATCATTAATTTTTACAACAGTTTTTACTTGTTTTACATTTGGAAGTGTGAACCGAATTAATTTAGTTTTGGATCCATTCAGTAATAAATTATTGGAATTGAACCAATCAACTATTCTAGAGAGAGCATTGTTCACATCGTCAACGTTGGACTGACGCCTTTTAACCTTGAACACCAAGGAGGTGTCATCTGCGAACAACACTATCCCATGGTTGTCCCTTACAAGGTAAGGTAAGTCATTTATATAAACTAAAAACAGGAAAGGTCCTAATATGGATCCTTGAGGAACCCCCATTGCTATCGCAGATCCGGGGGATCGTTTCCCGTTAACATCAACACTCTGGATCCTACCGCTCAAATAAGAAGAGATAAGATCCAGGGCGCCGTCCCTAATACCGTAGTGGTGTAGTTTCATGATCAATGTATTATGTTGAACGCAATCAAATGCCTTGGATAAGTCACAGAATATGCCATACGCATCATGTGACTCCTCCCAAGCATCAAATATGTTTTTAATTAACGCTATACCCGCATCAGTAGTCGAGCGCCCCTTACTAAACCCGAACTGTTTATTATGTAAGATATTATTATCATGGAAATGTTTCAGTAGTTGCTTTAAAATAAGTTTTTCAAAAATTTTACTTAACGTGGGTAGTACTGATATTGGTCTAAAATTGGAGGGGTCTGAGGTACTACCAGATTTAAACAGTGGAACTACTTTACTCAATTTCATTAAATCAGGAAACACACCACAATCTATACATCGATTAAATATAATGACTAGTTCTGGTATAATCAGTTCAATAATTGATTTAACAATCGGGACAGACATCCCCCATAGATCTTTAGTTTTCTTGAGATTTATTTGCTTAAGCACTACAATAATGTCATGATTTTTAACATATTGGAATTTAAATGTTTTATTACAATTTGGTACATTCGTTTTTAGCAAAGCTTCTGCAATGGGGCTAGAAGAATTTAAAGCCTTCGTCAAAGTAATAGCTACATTACCGAAAAAAATCTCAAATTCGTTTGCGATATCTTGATCATTATTAGTTATATTTCCATTAATACTCAATTTAAACTCGGTGTTTTTGGCTGCGACTCTTCCTGTTTCAGCGTTAATTACTTTCCATGTAGCTTTTATTTTATCATCACTAGTTTTAATCACAGATTTAATGAAGAGAGATTTTGCCAAAATACACACTCTTTTAAATATCCTTGAATAGTTTCTAACGTAGGCTCCAAACTCCTCTGATGTATTACTCTGTCTTTCCGCGTATAACTCATATAGTTTATGTCTACTGCGGTGAATACCAACCGTTGCCCAGTCACTAAACTCGCGTTTGTCGGAGACTACCATAGATCTGGATGTAAAGATAGACTGAAATTGGTTATTAAGAACCGAAAAAAAGTTATTATATAATACATTTGGATCCGTATCACAAGGCAGAAACGGTAAAACGTTAGCTAAATTCAATCTAAGTTCCTCCAGACGAGCAGCAGTCACCGGTACGTACTTTATTTTCCTTTTTGGTATCGATTTTATGACAATAGCAAATTTGACAAACTGACCACTATGGTCTGATTCTAATTTATTAATGATAGATTTGCTAATCGTGGATATATTATCGGTAATATAAATATTATCAATACATGTCGCAGTAGTGTCAGTGGTTCTAGTAGGCTCCAGAAACACGTTAGATAAATTGTGTGATTTATACAAATTCAGAAGTTTCGTGGAAAAGGTGCTTATTTTCAGTAAATCTACGTTAAAATCCCCACATACAAGTAATTGTTTTTTTGATTTAGTTAATTTTGTTAGCATTTCATCCAATATCTCAATAAATTCTTTAAAATTTTCAAAAACAGGTCGTCTATATACACATACTACTATTAATTGCTCCAGTTCTACACAAGATATTTCCGTTACACATTCCACAGACATAGACACGACATCTTTTCTTTCTTTATATTTTAATTTATTGTTCAGTATTATAAGAGACCCCCCCTTTGCCGTGTTTACCCTGCAGAATGCGCTGCCAACCCGGTGGTTGCTGAAATTGAACATGAGCTGGTGAGCCCGGAGATGATGTTCGGTTATGCATACAATGTCAATATCCTCAGCGTTCATGTACAATTCCAGTGTTAGTATTTTGCCCTCTGTCATCCCTCTGATATTTTGATGCACCAGGGTAATATTTTTTTCATAATTTTTATTTACTTTATTTATTTTAGGGCATTTATTCCAGCAATCGTTATTATTTGACTCGTTGGATAATGAAATCAATAATTGGCTTATATTGTTATCTGAACAATTTTTTTTATTATTATTACTTGGTAATGTGCTAGAGGATATCTCCATTGTCTTAAAACTACTGCAAGAGCGTACCTCTTTTGTCTGATTATTTAATTTAAATTAATCGGATAAAGACAACTATCCGCAGTCTGAATAATATTTATGTCATTTAACTGCGCAAAAGGCGCAGTATATGTAGCCAAATTCTTGGCTGTAAAATTAAAAAAATAACATAGCGAAGTTGCTATCTGTCTTTTGATTGAATCCGGAAGCTTGTGCTTTCCCTTCGTCAAATAATAAGTATTACTAACAATAGGGTTAGTGTCAATAACATTGAACTTTTTACTATAACATGATATAGTGTTCAATGCTAAATTTAAATTATGTCTAAGTGTATTTTCCGCAGCTGGCAAGTTTTTACAGTAGGGGAGTGTAAACATTACAATATTGTCTATGTTCAAGGAGCACAAAGTATCACAATATTTCAACATTTCCTGTTTGTTGACACTTCCCCTATTTCCAATGAAAATAATTAAATTATCATTTTTTTCAAATTTATAGCTAGTTATTCTTTTCATAATTTGGTGATAGGATGCAGAAGGCATACAGTAGTTTATAAAAGACTGTCCCTTTGAATAAAAGTTTAATTTTGAGCCCATATCCATTCCAATTTCATCGCTAAACATGATTGTTTGATTTTTATTATTAATTATTTGAGAACTTAAATTAGAAGATTTACATAATAGCTGTGCACGGTTACACAGCTGCTCACTCGATAAGGAAGGTGTATTCAAAGGCTCGGGCTGGCTGCAGCGGTCACAGCCATAACTTGTTTTGTCTGCCAAAGAGTCAAAACGGTCCACATAGTCAGATGTTGAATTAATAAGTTTACCCATTGCCATTGAATATTCCCTGATAATTTGCTTTGATTTATCATACATGATAGTCACTGATTCGAGTGAGTCTTGCAAGTGTCTAAGCTTAATTTGAAATTTATTCGTATCGGCTGCATGTTGCCTTTGATAATTTTCTAATTCTAACGTGCATAAACTCAATTTATCTAATAGTTCCAATCTATTTTTACAATTTTTAACGTTTTTAGATAGTTTTTTATGATTTTTGATTAAATTTTTATTTTTTCTAATAAATTTATTAATTTTATGACATCAGTTACCTATATAGTTCATCTCCTCCCCTTTTCTCATTCCTACCCAACGCTAGTGGCAGTAGATATTCTTGATTCGCATACCATTTTCCTGTTTATATATTTTTTTCATTATATTGTACACTCTAATATTCATTGTGGCTTATCAGAGGCATCTTTTAAAGGAAAGTTTATTTGTTTTTTATTATTATTTTATTTTGTTACCTTACTCTTACAAAATTTATGTATTCTTGTCGATGTTTAACATATAGCTGACAATAAAATGTTTATTTATTATTATTCTCCATCAGGTATATGGAAATTATTGTAAGGACATACTGGGAATGGCACTGTCGCCCTTATTACAGATTATATTATTTAATCTAGCTAGGGCAACAGTTTGAACCACTTTTATACTACAAATTAGCCTAACGCAATTTTATATAATGCTCTGATAATTACTATTGTACCTTACCTAAGCATAAGTTGTTTTTGGCATGAATATATTTTATCTTATCTTTATCTTATTTACATACCTACTTACTGAAACAATTTTAAATATTTTTCGTTTTTTTAAAAGCTATTATGAAACTTACAATGTATGTATGAATGTTTGTTATGTTTGACGACCCTGTTGGCACAACAATGGTCACCACGCCGGACTGCCAAACACAGGGTTGCTGGTTTGATTCCCGACTCAGACAAATATTTAAGCTTCGATATTTGCCTGTGGTCTGGTTGTTTCTGTATTATAAGGATATATTTACAAAAGAAAAGTATATAAGTAGTATATCCGTTGTCTAGCACCCATAACACAAGTTTAGTTACTTAGCTTGGGGCTAGATGGCGATGTGTAGAATGCCCTGCAATATTTGTTTCTTTAAGTATTTATTTTATTTTTTATACTCAAAACAAAGGCGTCTATCTATACGGATAGGTTAATTATTTACATCAAGGACCTATTTTATGTGCATCATTACGATGAGCTAAATTTTTCCACTAAACAAGCACCCAAATAGTCCAAAGTGAATTGACGGTCTAAACAAACAAACGGTCAAACACATTGCTCATTGCGTACTGCGTCCAATTATATTGATTGATGAAAATTGAAGTAGACTTTAGTTACCACTACTATTTGTATACCAACTGGTAGGTCAATTTGTAAAGAGATTTTTAAAAGTCACAAGAAGAACTAAAAATCAATTTTTTAAAACCTGATAACTAAATATAGCTTTTCCGTTAATCCCTTTAGTAGATGATCCTTTCCGCAGCGCTGATTTTTGAACTGAAAGTTAACAAATACCAAATTCTGCGTAGTATACCGGTTGTTTACAAAATATGATTTTTTTAACCGACGAAAAGAAAAACGCAGGAGGTTTTATTTTATTTTTTTATGTATGCTCACGTTTATCTTTTTACTGAGTAGTTCGATTTCGATAATTCTTTTTTTAATTTAAAGGGAACTTGGTTCCTTATAAATGTGGTAAAAAATCCAACCCGAAGGGTAGGAAAATAGGGAATGATTGATTGTGGACTTACTGATTGAAATGTATGACTACACATAACTTTTTTGAAGTGAAAACTTCTTATGGCGCGTTGGGCACTTTTGTGGGTGAGCATTTTCAGCCGTTCTCGCGACAGTTTTCGACGCGACCGATTTTGACGCGACAGATGAGATTTGACGCGACAGATGAGATTTTATTTGTGTTAGTCTTTTTGTTTAACTTATACTGCCATCTATTACACAAATTGAGAAACTTAGTTTCTAGAAAGACCGCTATTCGAATGTAGATGGCGCTGATTTAATTTTTTTACTGTCATCTAGCGAATAAAAAATAAACTATATTTGTTTAAGTGAGTGCTAATAGATGGCAGTAGCAGATCGTTTCAAGAAATATTCTATGAGAAATAACAAGTTTATTGTTTTCACTTCTGCCTGCACTCCCGGAATGCGCTGTTTTTTTTTTTTCTTTACAAAGAATAAATATGTACCTATAAATCATTTTCGGTACCTCTATAATACAATTTAACATATTTTCCAACAATTAAAACCCTGATATTATATTTTAAAGAAGCATAATATTAAAAGTAACGTTTCCGCTTAATTTTAAACTACCTAACAATGTTTACTAGTTTAAATTTTCCGCCCATTCGGTATTAAATCCTCATGAAACAAGTTCTTTAATAGAGACATAATAATATTTCCGTGACATTCTTAAAATAGTCTCTAATTATGAAGCTAGCGTTAAAGCTATAAAAAGTTTGACGAATAGACACCAGTTTCAAAGAAATGCATTTTTATGACGACTCGTATAAAATTACTTCATAATAGCTATCTATATGCCAAATACCCTTATTCGTCCATTGGCTAGAGCTGTGTCAGAACTTAGAATTTTATATACCTATACCTACATACATATTATAAAATACTTTGTCCTGACTGATTGACGGATCAACGTACAGCCTAAACCGCTGATCGTAGAGACCTGAAACTTGGAGGGTGTATTCTTTGTAGGCATCCGATAAGATAGGATTTTAGTAAATTCAAACCCTACGCAGGCGAATTCGCGGGCAACAGCTAGTTTAGGTTATATCTAAAAAGTATTCCTTTTGATCGAGCTATCTTAAGGTGAAAGGGTACCTGCGCGCTCTCCATACAAACGTAGTCGACTGTTTCCTCCCTGGATAATGACACTAGCACAAATATTTTTGTGCCCATAAAACCTATAACTGCCATGACTATGCCCCTATTTTTGTTTTTTTTTTATTTTCTAGTTATCATAAAAATTAAAATTAAAAAAATTAAAAAATTAAAAAAAAAAACAAAAAATAGGGGCATGGTCATGGCAGTTCTAAGTTTTATGCACCAAAAATATTTGCTCTAGTGTCATTATCCAGGAAGAAAACAGTCGACTACGTTTGTAATAGTTTGTATGGAGAGAACCCCCGGTACCCTTTCCTCTTAAATAAGTTCCAATCCCGTGGGATAACCGGTTCAGTAGTTCTTACGTGAAAATGTGACAAACTAACACTTATTTTGGAAATATTGTGTAACGGAAATGTCACCGAAATCATAATTTTTTTATTATAGAATCAAAAGACAAAGAAAATGTTATTTTTAAGGTTCCGTACCTCAAAAGGTAAATAAAGGAACCCTTTTAAGATCACTTTCTTGTCCGTCTGTCCCTCTGTCTGTCCGTGTGTCACCACCGATTTTCTCAAGAACGGGTGCACCTAGCAAGTTGAAATTCATACCAGATACTGAGGTCTATAGTCCCTATTAGGTGTATAAAAATTAAGATCCTGAGTCAACACGATAAAAAGTTATTGGCTTTACATTTTTGCAAAAACTTGTAGGTACCAAAATTGATTTCAATTGGCATTAATAACACTTTACAAAATCGAAACCCAATCGAGTTAAAAGTGAGTTTCTTCAATATTTCGCGTTCTTATAGTAATTTTATACAAAAATGCATACCGATATCTTTTATTATGGTAAAATCATGTATAAATAGCAAAATGGCGTAGGGTCCAAGGTTGTATCCATAGTAATATCATGGGGGAAACTGATTGAAACGTATTTAAGCATAATTTATGGAGAAATTATACGTGTTGAGAAATAACTGCAGTGTCATTTGGTATGAAAGTTAATTTGAGAAGGAAAAATCTTTCGTCCTATTATATACAGGGTACCTAATAAAAGTCACTTTTGTGCACCAAAACAATCAATTTTTGTTCTATTTTGGAAATTCGAACATTTTTTTGAAAATTTTGTGGTTATGTTTACCTGAAAATCAGCTGTTGCTCACACAGAGAGGTTATTAACCTTAAGATTACACTTATTTTTTAAGTTTTATCTACTGTTATAAGTCTGAATGACCTTTGTTAAAAAAACAGCTGATTTTCGAATTCACTTAGGTGACCTCGAAATTTAAAAAAAATATCGAAATTACAAAAGTCGTAGAACAAAAGTTGTTTGTTTAGGTGCACAGCAGTAACCCTAACCCGCTTGCTGATATGATTACCAATCATTTTTTTTTATTTTTTATTTATTATTTATCATCATCTTCCTGCCTTTATCCCAATTTATTTGTGGTCGGCGCAGTATGTCTTCTTCTTCCATTCACTTCTATTAGTCGTCATCTCATTGTTCACATTCATCTCTCTCATGTCTTGTCTCACGCAGTCCATCCATATTTCTTTTGGTCGTCCTCTTCCTCTCCATCCCTCTTCATCCATACTCATCACTCTTCTAGTCACATGCGTCTCCTCTCTTCTCATCACATGTCCATACCAACTCAAACGATTCCCTTTTCCTTTTTCAGTAACCGGTGCTACTTTCAGGCTTCCTCTAAATACTTATTCCTTATTTTATCCATCCTCGTTACTCCACACATCCATCTCAACATTCTCATCTCCGCTGTATGCGCAATCTTCACTCGCTGTATGCCCAGCATTCCGATCCATACATGACGACAGGTATTATCACGGTTTTATAGATTTTACCCTTCAGTTTAAGGAGCATCCGTGGATGCTCCTTAAACTGATGCTGTGATCCGTCTCCATTTCAACCATCCAGAGTTACTCCGATGAATACCAATAACTTTGTATTATTTTGCCAGACTAGAAGCAAAGACGCTTCGCTCGCTCGGACAATTAATTCGTCGTTTCCAGCTTACCTTTTAATGTGACATCTCAAATAAGAGAGCGGTACAATCTTCTCGAGATAGTGTTATCTGTTATTGTTATCAAAACATGTTAGCTAACGTCAAATGGAATTCCTTTGAAATCTCACGTAGGCCTTTTTTTTTAAATCTTTAAGAAATGTTGTTTGAAAAAATATCTATTTAACCATTCTACATCCAAGTTTTTCAGCCAGCTTGCGGCGGCAGTTGTAAGTTTATGAACTTCCGACATTCCACCGGGAAAACGGCGAAGTGGACAAAAAAATTAAAAGGAACCGAGGCAATAGACGAACCAAGTATAAGTGTAAATTAAGTTTTGAGTAACTATTAGTTAACAGTAGATAGTTTAGGTACCTATAGGTATAGTTTAACCACATTCCAGTAAGTTCAAACCGGTAGTTTTGTAAGCAAGCGATTGGTATCTTTCAATAAATCAGGTGTTAAAGTCTGAGCATGTTAACGATGATTTTATAATGTTTCTCGTAAACCTATCACTGTTTACTACTAGAATAACCTGTTGAAAATATTATGATGACAATCTAATCACTACATAGTATAAAACAAAGTCGCTTTCTCTGTCCCTATATACCTTTGTATGCTTAAATCTTTAAAACTAAAAAAAGCGGTTTTTTTTATAGATAGAGTGATTCAAGAGGAAGGTTTATGACGTGCGAAGCCGGGGCGGGTCGCTAGTCAATAAATAAAATAAATAAATAAATATTGCAGGACATTCCACACATCGCCATCTAGCCCCAAGCTAAGTAACTAGACTTGTGTTATGGATGATAGACAACGGATATACTACTTATATACTTTTCTTTTGTAAATACATACTTACAATAGTACATAGAAACAACCAGACCACAGACAAATATCAAAGCATAAATACATGTCTGAGGCGGGAATATAACCTGCAACCCTGTGTTTGGCAGTCCGGCATGGTGACCATTGTGCCAACTGGGTCGTCAATAAGTATATAAGTACTCTATCCGTTGTCTGGTATTTGTTGAGATTTGAATCGGACGTCACACGTCAATCAGTCGTCACTCATCATTCAATCGTCAGTCGTCAGTCAGTCGTCATAGAAACATCCCACCCTAGGACACTAAGAAGTTATACGTTTAAGTGCCCAATTGACAAATCGATCGGAAACGTTGCGATATCTACACAACTGTAAGCAATAAAAATAAAGATATCCACCCCAAGTGAGTTGGGGTGAAACAATTAGTTACGTCGCACCCTTAGTTTTGATAAGGGGGAGTAAGGGACCACCCTTACACCCTTAAAGGTATGTGTTGAAATGACGAAATGTCTTGTCAGCACACATATTGGGAATCACTCTTTACAATATTAAAAAAATATTAATACAATATTAAATATTATCGCGGTTTAAACGATGAAAATTTTTATAGTTTTTTTTTAAATTTTGTCTTTTTTTTTTTCTTTAAAAAAGTCTTCTATTCGTCACTCGTCAATTATCACAAGGCCAGATGAGTTATATTATTATTAAATACTCTTGTTTCCTAACGGGAACGGACGCGTCATGTTACCGGAACATGATGCATGACGTCACACAATATTACCGTGACACTGTTGTGTGAATGCAGGTGTTCCATCAAATAGACGTTATCACGTCAAAAAAAGTTCGAGCAACACTAGAAATTTTTGGGTAAACTCTTGGTAAGCCCAAAATTTTGGTTAAAACATTCGTATTTCCAAAAGTCGTAGAATAAAAGTTGATTTTTAAGGTGCACAGCCTGCCTAGCATGAAAATCAAAACACGATACGATAAAATTGTAAAATTTATGATAAAAATTAAAAATGGAGGCTTTATCGACCATATTTTGAGAGTTAATGTAGTTATATCGCTTTATCGTATCGTGTTTTGGTCTTCATGCTAGACAGGCAGAAGTCGTCTTTAACCGCTTTCTTATATAATTACCAATAACCCTGTATACGCATTTTTTAATCTATTATCTATTTTTAGGGTTCCGTACCCAAAGGGTAATAACGGGACCCTTTTACTAAGCCTCTACAATCCGTCTGTCTGTCTGTCATCAGGCTGTATCTCATGAACCGTGATAGCTAGACAGTTGAAATTTTCACAGATGATGTATTTCTGTGGCCGCTATAACAACAAAAACTAGAAACAGTAATAGTTCCGGAACCCTTTGTGCGTCTGTCCGACTCGCACTTGGCCGGTTTTTTTATTAGATTAGGTCATATATTATTGTCCTACACATTTGGCTAAAACCCGGAAGGAGGTATAAAGAGAGTTTTATCGAAAAATTTCGTAACATTGATAAGTTATCTCTATCCCCTACCACGGGTTTGCGATCGAGATGATTTTTAGAGTTTCGTACCTAAGATAACTTTCTTGTCCGTCTGTCTGTTAATATACAACTTTTAAGCTATTGCATAGCTTTTATTGCGGGCTTTGATTGCGGCGACCGAATCAAGAAATTCCGTAACGAAAATAAAACCTAACACCCCCCACTCCGCCTACCATGTAGCTCGGCCGAGCGTTCGCTTAACGTGTATGTATATGGTACGACTGTACGAAGCTCGCACGATGCAATAGCTTTACCGCGGCAGTCCCCGAGTGCCACACGTCTTTTTATTCAGATAATATCCTTGAGTAAAAATCTTTAACTCGGGTAAAATTTAAATTTTTTCCAATTATGAATTTGCCATCTTCTAACTACACCCAACCATTAAAATCTATCTTTAAAAAAAAATCTTCCTGTGAAACTTGATGTCAAGAATTTGAAATTTCTTGTATATTCAATCAAGCTCAAAGTATAGCAGGGGCATATTGATTAGTTTATTTCATTGGCCCATTCACCACCACCACCCAGGGGTCGGCAACCTGCGGCTTTTTGGATGTGAAGCTGCGGCTCTTTTGTATCATACGCAATTATAATTTATTTTGCAAAAAAAAACGTATAAAGTCGTTCTGAATCAGCAAATAATTAGAGAACGGCAAATGGTTGCAAAAATGTTGCTTTATGACCAAAAACTGCAAGGAAATAACCCAGCCTATGTTTTAGTAAAAAAATTGGTTTGTTTGAAGAAACAAATAATTAATTTAACGCAAGTCTAGTTATACACAACACAAGTCTAGTTACTTAGCTTGGGGCTAAAATGCGATATGTGGGATGTATTATTTATTTCTATTTATTTATTTTGCTGAAAATATTGCTTAAAACAACTTTACAGACAACCATTTGTTAAGCTATTGCATAGCTTTTGTCGCGGGCTTTGAGTGCGGCGACCGAATCAAGAAATTCCGTAACGAAAATAAAACCAAACATCCTTATGTAAAACCTAACTACCATGTAGCTCGGCCGAGCGTTCGCTTAACGTGTATGTATATGGTACGACTGTACGAAGCTCGCATGATGTTTTCTTTATTTGAGTCACTTTCGATTACTACCTAATGAATTTTCTCTCTCGTCATTGAACTCGATAGATTCTCACCGAAGCGCTATAACCAGTGGTAGTGGCTCCCTCTATCGCTACTGTTACTTATGAAAGAGCTCACATTGCGTCAATATTAAGCAACACGAAGCCACATACTTAAACTTATAACTTTGATAAGCAAGTTCATTGATAATAAAAGTAATAAAACGCGAATTTCGGAACTTTTTTATTTAACAAATTAAAAAAAACTCAAATTATTTTTTTATAAGTCTAAGTAATCAGTAGGGCTAGTATGGGTTTTACAAAACGTAAACGATGATCGTGACCGTTTTAACGCACACATACGTACCATTTTTAGTTTTTCTAGCAGTATAATAGACTCGATAGAGTTGATCGAGTAACTCGATGAATGAACGAACATTGTTTTTCTCTTTTGCGTACCTCTCAAAAAATAGAGATGGATGTTTGACGATTCGAAATTCGTGAGCTAGTTGACAACATTGACAAAGTCAATTGTGAATAAAACCGTGTGTTATTTAAATAAGAAAATAATTATCTAGTGAAAATAATGATGACTTCAGCCTCCTAATTTGAGGTTTTGGTGGAGATCATGGAGCGGTAAGTTATTGTTCATCTTTGCAAATAAAGACATTGAACTTATTGTGTTTCAAACTAAACTACCAAGACATTTTCACTATTTGTAGTCACGGAGACCTTATGAAGCCTGCCGAGAGCCCCCACGGCATGCGGTAGGTTACTGGCGATGCGGAGGTGGGAAGAACTCACCTCCGCCTTCAATGAATATGTTCATGCACTAATATTTGTTTTGCCCTGCACTGCTTTGTCTTGTAAAGCTGTGGAGTGATTTTAAGTCGAATACAAGGAGGAAGGCGGCTAAGATTGGATCTTCCGTGTCAGGCACAGGGGGAGGGACGGCCTCGACTTTAGCACTGACAGACCTGGAGCAGCGGACCCTTACCATAATGGGTCCGCTGTCTGTTCTCTTCATACATTTTCAGTCATGTTATCTTCGGGGCAAACTATTTAATAATCATCAAAATGTTCTTATTTTCAGAAAACCTTGAGAACCTGCAAAGAGTTCCTGCTGCGTCTGCGTCCGCAGTGGAGGTCGCTGGCGGCAGAATTTATAGCAGAGAACGCGCGACGGTGGGAGCGATGTATAGCCCCAACAGCAGGCACTATGGCAAATGCCACTAAATCATCGAAACGAAACGTTATAATGTTGTACCAAATTTCATTTAAGCAACTCAAATTAAAATAAAGAACTTTCTTAAAAATGATTACTTTAAGTTAAGTTTTTATTTGTAGTTTTTAGTTATCTTCTATATAAATAAAAATCAATTGCTGTTCCTTAGTCTCGCTAAAACTCGAGAATGGCTGAACCGATTTGACTAATTTTGGTCTTGAATTATTTGTGGAAGTCCAGGGAAGGTTTAAACGGTGAGAAAGATCGGAATTACGCGGGTGAAACCGCGGGGCGCAGCTAATTTATAATAATAATTACCATAAAGCACTAGCTGCGACCCGCAGTTTCACCCGTGTAATAATTTTCTACGCAATTTTCTTAATGTTTTCTTTCATAAGAACCACCTCCTGACATTAACAAAGACAACAAAAAAAAAGAATTAGCAAAATCGGTTCAGCTGTTCAGCTGTGCACGAGATTTACGCTTAGCAACACATTCAGCGATTCATTTTTTAAATATGGATTAAACTATTTTTTTACAATACCTACCTTATCCATCATCATTGATCATCCAACTAATATATATTTATATAGAAGTTAGAAGTTTGTATGTAGGTAAATTAAATCTTTATGTAAAAAGTACCTACTACTGAACTGATTGCGACGAATAATGGATGGTGTGCACATAGCTGAAGCCCTGGAGTAATCACACGGGTTTGAGGCCAAATGGCGCTGTGTAATGTATGAAATTGGCCAAAGCCAACACGTAGAGGTTTTTTAACGTTTTAATATCATTAAGAACATTTCATGTTGAACTTTTCAGTTTCTATGATCACAGGCAGACTAAATAGTCTTACAAAATACCTATATATTTGAAAATTGTTACGTTCCCTAATTGAAACGTTCCTTATGTACCTATGCTACGGCTATAGCTAACGGTGTTTCGAGGTCTTGCAGCTGTTGTTTGCCGGGCTTAAGACTTCACCGAATGTAGTACTGGGTCCCAAACAGGTGGTTTAAATTATTTAGATGTTTTCGAATTTAAATCGCTTTACGAAGAATTCTAAGTTCCTAACGGTTCTCAGTGGCCAGTACCTGTGCTTGATCGAAGCGTAGATATTGATTAGGTTTATCCAGCATGTATTCCTCGTCAGTGTTAACTCCAACCAGCCAACTAAGGCAAGCCAGAGGTGATTTATGTATTTTGTACATGAATGATGTTCGCCACCCTATCACTAGTTGCACGACCCAGGCTCAGTAGCGCCAGGTTTCCTTAGTCAGGAATCATCAAATGTCATCAGTTTCATATTGAAACGTTGGTTCTGTAAAAGATCGCACACGTACTTGAACCCCTGGAAAAGAGGAGTCCGATATACAATCCGGTGCCAATAAAGCTCGAAGAGACAAAGTATTTTGCCGCCGTTCTTCACGGCGAGCCGCCTCTTCTTCTTCTAACATCATCCATGCTAACACACATCTTGGAAAAAATTTTAGTTAGTTTTTTTTATGTAAATAAATTCCTTTTACATGCTTCTCACTAATAATATTTGATCGAGTAAGAAAACGTTCACGTTTACCGTTTACGTACACGTTAACGAATTTCAAGTTGACAACGAATGTCAAATTACACCAAAATGAATGAACTCTTCTGTATACAACGTAATGTTTTTACTTATGTGTGGTATCAATTTTAGTTCCTTTACGTTTCCGATAGGGGCGCCTATTCTGAAATGTATGGAACGATATACGGATACGGTCATCGTTTTCGTATGGTTAAACCCATACTAAGGGTACAGTAATAATTTTTTTATAGTATTTTACGTTATTTTATTTTAATTATTTTTTTGAAGTGTAGGTTTTGATTTGTATTTTATGTACCTAAATGAATTTTAAATTATTTATTTATTTTATGAAGGCTGTACCATGTACGAAGCCTGAAGCCGAAGTCTCATCTCGCCACAATCTCGACGTAGCTAATCCAACTTGTTTATTAGAATTAAGGAAAATAACTTCGGTTCGCTTTGCTCTACCTATAGGTTCTAACATAGAAGTTTTATTAGTTACATCCTCTTTTTGTTACATCCGTTACATTTGCTTTATTTATTTATTTAAAACAGTTGCTCTCAGGCTTACAGCCTACGCCAAAACGCCTGAGGAGCCATACAAGTATAAATTATTCTAATATAAATCAATTAATTAATCTTTTTGCAAATTACTCTCTTTAGACCGATTAGGACGTTTTGCGTCAAAAAATTCACACAAAAAACAAAGTAGCTTTTGCCCGCGACTTCATCCGCGTAAAGATAAAAAATGAGCCAAGGAATCACGTTGTCCCATACAAACTTTGCCCCCCATTTTCACACCCTCAGGGGTAGAGTTTAGGAAAATCCTTTCTTATCGGATGCCGACGTCATACAAAGAACACACCCTTAAAGTTTCAGGTCTCTACAATCAGCAGGCTGTGCGTTGATCCGCCATTCAGTCAGTCGTTAAGAGGAAAGGGTACCGGGGGCTCTCTCCATACAAACTATTACAAACGTAGTCGACTGTTTTCTCCCTGGATAATGACACTAGAACAAATATTTTTGGTGCATAAAACTTATAACTGCCATGATCATGCTCCTATTTTTTTTAAATCTTAATTCCTATGATAATAAAATTAGAAAATGAAAAAAAAAATATGAGCATAGTCATGGCAGTTATAGGTTTTATGGCACAAAAATATTTGCTCTAGTGTCAGTATCGGCGGAAACAGTCGACTACGTTTGTATGGAGAGAGCGCAGGTACCCTTTCCCCTAAAGCTAAAGCATTTTATATATATATGTATAACATTAAATAACATAGCTTGTTTATGTTACAAAAGAATTCAAATAACTCAGCTTCCAGCGTTAAATACTTGGTAGCGTACTGTCAGTATAATGAATATGCATCCCATGCATTATTCGAGTCGGGAGGTTAGACCCCGGCCGCCCCCCGCAGCCCCGCACAGCCCCCGCCTCATGACGCATTACTAAAAATAATCCTGTTGGTATGTTTGTGGGGTATTAGTGCAGGGTGTATGTTACACTGTTATGTAACATACACAAGAATTTTATAGTTGAAACTAACTGTTCCGGCGAACGTTTTTTTGCCATTTACAAAAAATATATACTTAAAAGGCAAAATAAAGATTTATTCCGGTCGGATCCCCTGGATCTGATACCCTGGGGATCAGTTCTATTTTAAAATATTTATATTATATATATTTATTTGTGATCCCCTGCACGGTGAATCAGACCGGAATAGTTTTAAAAATTAAATAATTTAAAATAAAACTGATCCCCCAGGGTATCAAATCCAGGGGATCCGACCGGAATAAATCAAAATAAAGGACACTAAAAATAGAATAGTGCTCGATTCTCAGACCTAACGAATATACTTACACAAAAAAAAAACATACAAATCGGTTCAGCCGTTTAGGTGGAGTTTGGTAACTAACAACGCGACAAGAGAATTTTATATGTATAATATACCTACAGGGTGTCCGGTAATTCAATTCAATTCAATTCAATTCATTTATTTCAGACTTTTACATCCATAGTGTTGTTAGTATGACTTATAAACTAGAAGTTAGTAAAAAACATAGACATATAAGATATTTAATCAATTGGGCCGATATTTAAGATTAAATAGTGCGACTCTAGACCGCTTGTGTACTGCAGTCCAGTGACGCACTGTCGGGCAATCCAAGCGCTGCACTAATGAATGGATAACCGGACACCAACGGATAGAGGACACTGTGCCGGTTAAGAAAATTAAAAGTTATGCTCTATGAAAGTCTCACAGTTACCGAGATATCCGCCATTTTCAAAATTTCATAAATTTTACTCTCTTCTCTAAGTTTTTTGATGCCAAAACTGCAAATGAAATGAAGATTCCAATCTGTTTTTGGATAGTATTCCAGGATAAAAAAGGTGTTATCGAATGCAAACAATTATTTTTATAACGCATCAAATTTTTTTTTAAAATAAGATTTAACTCAAACGTCATGTTTTTTTTAACCTTTCCTAGTGTAAAAAAATATATGGTTATCCTTGTGCCAAATTTAAAAGAAGTTGCCTATTTAATTGAGATTCTAAAATTGTTATTCAAAATTAAATGAAAAAATAAATAATAAATGGTAAAAATGGATTTGGAATTGCCAATTTCAAATCATTATTTTTTGCATTACATTAATCGATATAAATAAGTTTTTAATATTTAATGGGTTTTTGAAAAACATAGAAATATTTATAGACAAATTAACCAAATCACTTTCGGTGTAACAGACAGTCACTTATATTGAGTACAGTGGTTAAAAAAACAAAAGGGTGCAAATCGTTTCTGTGCTAAATTAATGGAAAGCCGACTGTAGAGTATTTTAAACTTTATCCATAACAAAATAAGTATTAAAATGGTTCAAACATTCAAAAGTGTGGTCAGTTAAGAAATAAGAAGTGATTTGAAAAAGCTTTCTGTCAGCTTTTCTTTTTTCAGGAGTTATTATTCAACTTAATGAGTCCTGTAAAAGGGGACTTGAAAAATAGGTCATTTCAATAGAACATTCACTACTAATAGTAAAAGTGTTAGTTTGTTACATATTCAAGTAGAAATTACTGAACCCATTACGATGAAACTATGAAATAGAGAGCTACAATCCGGAAATAACACAAATAGGCACTTTTTATACCGATATTGTAACGAGATTGGGAATGAGGCGAATAAAACTGCGGGGCACAGCTAGTTTTGGTACTTATGTAGCTTACGAATCCACGGTATATTACGATATTTACTTATCCCTAAAAAAATCTTCAAATTTTACAAAAAAAATTTTTTTTATTTTTTTTATTGATGAACATAGAAACAGCACTTAAATTAAATTATAAACGAAAAACTATTCAACTAAACTTACTGCCAATTACAGATTCTTAATTTTTAAACACAATAAATCGACTACTTTCAGTCCCTAGGTTCTTTCTGCGTGGCTTTTGATAATGCAATGCGTAAAAAAAACCTACGCAGTTACAACTATAAATGAGTAAGTCCCAAGACAAAATTATATTTATTAATTTGGAGTATCCATGAAGTTACATATAAAACGTCTTAAAAACTAAGCTAGGATGTGTGCCTTCGGAACGCGCAAATGGGAAGATTTTTTTTGGATTTTTTTGTGATTTGTGATCATGATTACAATTATTTTTAAAGATATATTTGAAATGTAGCAATTATTTTCGTTGTCTGACTACCATAACACAAGACTAGTTGCTCAGCTTGGCGCTAGATGGCGCTGAAATGTGTTTAATAAATCAACACAACAGCTGATGTAACCAATTAGTAAAATAATAATAAAAAAACGCCCTCGTAATATAAAATCTGTCAACAGGAAAGTCCTTTTCAAGCCAGACTAAACTCATGGTTCAAGAATAACGAGTTTATTTTTAAAAAACCTCCCCTTAGTCTTAAATTAGGACTATAATGTAAACACATTTTTTATTGCCTGCAAGCAGTGTTTGTTTTAAAAATTGCGGTGTTTTATTCAATTACTAGCTGTGCCCGCGGTTTCATACGCGTAATACCTTCTGCGCAAGTAAGTAATCAGTAAGATCCTTCTACAATGTGTCAAAAAAAACCGGCCAAGTGGGAGTTGGTCTAGCGCACGAAGGGTGCTTGGACTCCGTACTTACCATGTTGTTCTATTTTTTCTGTTTTATTATTTGTTGATAAAGCGGCAACAGAAATACAAGAAATACATAATCTTTAAAAATTACAACTGTCTAGCTATCACGGTTCATGAGATACAGCCTGGTGACAAACAGACTATTTAGTAATAGGGTCCCGTTTTTAGCCTTTTGGTACGGGACCCTAAAATATATGTCATTCTTTGGACCAGAGATAGAGGTGGCTATGAAGTCCGCTATCTTTTGGCAGATTTAGAACTAATAGGAAATAAGGCAATATTTGATATCCCGCATTCCAAAAGGGTAGTTTTTATCTTCTTTATAATTATATATAACTAGCGACCCGTCCCGGCTTTGCACTACTACTTCGGCTATTAAAAAAACCGCATCAAAATCCGTTGAGTAGTTTTAAAGATTTAGGCATACAAAGGGACAGAGAAATCGACTTTGTTTTATACTATGTAGTGATTCTACTGTACGTGTGTATGTCACTGAACTCCTTCTAAACGGCTGGACCGATTTGAATGATTTTTTTATTAAAAAAAAATGTTGTTGTTGTTGGGTTTGGGTGACGTCCTGGATTATTAGATTCACAAATCAGCCCACTCACCACAATTTTTTTTTAATAGCAAAACAACGTTTGCTGGTACAGCTATATTTCTCGTATAAAAACTTATCAAAACAGGAGGCATTTCCTTTAACCATCTGTCAAATGAACGTCAAAATTAAAGCGTGTCGAAAGAATTATTAAGATAAAGTACTAATTACATACTTAAAGATCCATTGGGTTTTAGATAAGATTCATTGGGTTTGAAGGGTTGAATGAAATATTACTTATGCCCTTCATTCTTCTTTATGACAGACTAGCAACGCCTTGCGGTTTTACTCGCCTAAGTTACAACATTAGAGTAATCTGAAAAACAGCGTTGTGCAGGACCAGAAATGGCACTGCTCAACAATAAAGCTGACGCCTCTCCTTTTGTCTAATTACTCTTGTGTGATAGGAGGAGTAGGGCAACATTACTGATAAGGTTAATTTAGACAATAAAGTTTTTTTCATTTTTTTTTAATGGTTGACTGTAAAGTCAGTTTACGGACGATAATTTTACGTGATAACGTCATAAGAAAACAATGAAAAATTAAGACTTTTTTTCTTGTTTTTCCCTTTATGTCTTCTTTTCGTCACTCGTCACCATAACACAAGCCCAGATGAGCGATATTATTATTAAATATGTACTCTCATGTTACCATGATGCATGACGTCACAACATGAACGGGACGCGTCATGTTACGGTAACATGACACTTTTATTTGAATGCTGGTCAAAAAATAAAAGTGCATAGATTAGCTATATGCTACCTTTTTTTACTTGGTTAGGGCAGTGTATTTATTGAAAATTGCAACACTGCATGAATTTTTTTGTTATAAATTACCTACCTAGTTGTTTTTTTGTTAAGCAGTCTTCATATAACCCTTTGTAAAACAAACCTGAAGTATGTATAATATTCATATTACAGTAGTTTACAGTAGTCTAGACACAAACAAATAAAGGATGTGGCAATGATCACAGCAAATAATATTATCTTAAAAATGTCGCCGACACATCTTCTTAGAAACACGACAGATTTATCTCGAATGTTAAACGGAAATGTCAAGTTACATGATTTAATTTATTGTAAACATTCGATTATATTTCATTTAAAAACTTTACAGTAGGTACTTAAACTTAATGAGCAATTGAATTTTTACTAGAAAAAAGTACCAAAAATTGTCTAATGTAAGTGCCTCGCGTTTTTACCCACGTAAGTCCCGATCCCGTGGGAATATCGGAATAAAAAGTAGCCTATGTTACTTGTAATGAATAATTGTATTCTCATACCAAGTTCCATCAAATTTGGCCCATTAGTTTTGGAGCATTTTGTATTTTTAGTATCAAAGAATTGGTTTTATGTTTTATCCCAACTTTTTATCCCCATATTCCCACAAGACCCGATCTTGTGGGAATAGTGGGATAAAAAGTAGCATATGTTACTCTCGATGAATCAACGTATCCTAATACTGAGTTTCATCAAAATCCGCTCAGTAGTTTCACAGCCTATTCAATAGAAACAAAAACTTTTTATTTATTTAGGACTATAGGAAAAGTATTTTTGTAGTGCACATTTTTTTTCTGCTGAATGTCGATGCTGAATGCTGATGTTTTGTATGTCGGCAGTGGAGTACATTTACGCAAAAAAATAAATAAATAAAAAACCAAAACTGAATGTGAAAAACTTCCTGCAATTTCTAAATTATTGGGTATCTCAGTATTGATACACACAGTGACACGTAGGTACCTACCTTCATTTAGAGCGCGCTTAAACTCGCTGGCGCTAGTATTGTGTCCATGGACTTCGTCGTTTTGTTAGAAACACTTAAATGGTTATAGCTCTGAGAGTTTTTGAGTTAGCTCCAAAATAAAAAAAACAGTATTTTTTATTTTAATGTGATTAAAACATACCGAAATTTGTGCACTACAAAAATACTTTTCCAGAATTAACTTATTTTTCCAAATAAGTAGCAAAACCAGAGTTATTATGGTTTTTTTTCAATAAAAAAAATAAAACCTTTCAGTAAGTACATTTTATCACAATAATATATAAGCTTGTGAATTTATCTAAAAAGTTATTAATTTTGACCTGCTGATTTTCACCATTTTAAAAATTCATCACCCCCTCTTTACAATAATTATAAAAGTATAAATTAATAATCGTGTGACTCTATTATTACCCGCATGCCCAAAAATGGGTTAAATTAACTATGATTTATCTCTTACTAAATTAGTGAGAATGAGCGAGACGGACGCTCCGTGGGAACAAGTTTTATGACTGAATTTATTTATATACTGACATCTTTTGTTTAAATTAAGATTTTAGACTTTTTTTGTAGTTTTAACCTCCCGTACAGTTAGGAATGACTGTGTGACTAGGGAGAAAAAAGCCAAAGGAGACGCCTCATTTTCATTTATAGACAAAATCTGTCACAACTGATTCGCCATTTTGTTGACCCAAATGTTTGTGCTGTCGATGGCTGTCAAACGTTAAAATTATGCTTTATTACTATCAAATGCGGCCTTTTTTTGAAGTTTGCTCGTAGTTTTTGTCTTTAGTATTTATTTACATGCTTAGTTTATGCGAACTAAGAACCTTTCTAAAGTCTTTAGTATTTATTTACATGCTAAGTTTATGCGAACTAAGTTAGTTGCTTTTTTTCGCCTTACATAGGCTTTATGTAAGGCGAAAAATACAACAAACGTAGTGTCCACTCAATGCATCAAGTATTGATTTTTTAATACGTTTTTCCTTTCTTTTTTTAACCACTGACATTTTGTCTAGACTCGTGACTTTAATCTAGTAAATTTAGCCTAAAAAATAAATCTTTTAAAAACTTTTTTCTAAGTATAGGTTACAGTAACATTTTTCGAAGCGCTTACCCTAAAAAGTCTAGCCAAAAAAATCCAAATTAATAACAAAACCGCGCTAATAACAATTTTTCATGCAACGTTCTCAGAATTTCCAAATTTTCTTTGTAATGACCGCTCCTGGTTCGTTGACCCTATTCAATTAATTAGAAACTACCCACCATTTTGTTAAAATCGACGATGTTGGAACGTGTCTGGAGAATGGATGCGGTAGTTTATTACGAACGTTTGTTGAGACAGGAATAGATTGACGTTTCGTGGCTTGTTTGTGGGTGATCGGGAGTGGTAAATAAAGGAATATCCATTTGTAACTGTTATACTTAGAACTGAAAAATCTTTGGGCAAATGAGAACTTTTTAGAGATAGTATTTTTTTCTTTAATTTAAAATCAAAGATCGAACAGACGATGAAGTTTTTTAAGTCAAGCTTTCATTATAGGTTCTGTCATAATGGCATTTTTTTGGATGGACCTTAAATAGGTTAAAATAAAATAATAAGTCTTAACAAAAGTATTACCTATCTAATGTTTTTGTTAGTTGATTGAATCCGGCGTTTCTTTTCGGAACTCCATAATATCTGTAATGGAAGTATTAATATTTAGTTTTTAGTTAATATTTAGTTTTTAGTTAACTAAAAACTAAATATTAATACTTCCATTACAGATAATGTTTCTGTATTTGAACACATAAATAATAGAACTATTTTTATCGGATTAATCTCGTTTCATTATTTTCCTTATTTATTAAGCCATTCCGTATACACAATTTATCGTTTAAAATAGTTTTAAAAAGTCTTGTCT
Organism: Idaea aversata; assembly: GCA_907269075.1. Classification (NCBI taxonomy): domain Eukaryota; kingdom Metazoa; phylum Arthropoda; class Insecta; order Lepidoptera; family Geometridae; genus Idaea; species Idaea aversata. The sequence goes on from OU026109.1 coordinate 2,242,923, forward strand.
TCATCTAATTTTTTTTTTATTTTTACCTACTGAACCGATTTTGATGAAACTTTGTCATGAGGATACATTGATTCATTTGGAGTTATCTTATCTATACTTAATATTATAAAGCTGAAGAGTTTGTTTGTTTGTTTGTTTGAACGCGCTAATCGCAGGAACTGCTGGTTCGAATTGAAAAATTCTTTTTGTGTTGGATAGTCCATTTATCGAGAAAGGTTATAGGCTACTTTTTATCCCGATATTCCAACGGGATCGGGAGTTACGCGGGTGAAACCGCGGAGCGCAGCTAGTCTTGTATATCGAGGGCTGACAAATAGCCAGCAACACTTCGACCCATTGGGATCTTTTGTGTTTGCCCCTACCTTAATGTTTCTTACTCTTTGAAGAAGTGGTCGATTAACGTGGTGATCCCACTGAGAGGAAGAAACCTATATTCCTCCGGTTTGGGATATGCATTCCCAAGGAGGCTCATACGCTTCGCTGCTAAGACGTCGCATTCACACAGTATGTGCTCCATTGTTTCCCTAACATCACCGCAGGCTCTGCAGTCATTATTTGAAGTTACCTTCATTTTTAAAAGCATGTCATTGGTTTCGTAGTGTCCTGTAAAGGCACCAACCACAGCTCGTATTTGGAGTAACATAGGCTACATTTAATCGAGATCGGGAAACCACGGAGCACTGCCAGTTAAAAACCAAATGCCACCTCCAAACCAATTAAAACCTTACTCCATCCATACCTTGATTCAAACAGGTGGTATTTATGCCTACTAAACACGCACATTACGGCCCATTATTTGATAACTACTCGGAGTATATTCATTAATTTATAAGGAAATTCTCCTTAGGAATAGATAACGTTCATTAATTCCTTAGTAACTAAGATTTAATACCTTATTAACGCCTTATGGGGATTGATAGATTCTTTTAGATGCACTAGTGACAAGTAAAAATGAACAAAGTTCTTTAAAAAAATAACCTTCAGAACTCCTCTCTTGCAAAACAATTTTGTATGCAAACTGTATAAGAAGCACAATATTTAAAATAAAAATGACAATATGCCTTAATTGCAAAATGTCAAAATTGCAAAATGTGTAAATTGCAAAAATGTCTAAAATAAAAAAAATATTACAACGCAAAATGTCTCAAATACGGCTAAAACTACAAATCAGCTGATCTATAGTATAGGTATGCCCAATAGCCTATTGCCCATTACAGCGAAAACAAAACATGCCATGCTTTTTACGAACCATTTTGCCAAAAACTCTTGTCTATTTTTGACCGTAGGTATCTGTGACTGACTGAAGCAAGTAAGATAGACTTTTTAGGGTTCTGTACCCAAAGGGCAAAAACGTGACCCTTTTACTAAGACTCCACTGTCCGTCTGTCTGAGGCTGTATCTCATGAACAGTGATAGCTAGATGATTTTTTTTATGAGGTAAGTAAGTATTTACTTTTTTAGTGTTAGCCTGCACTCAACCATAGATTCTTCACGGTAACCAGATGATAGCGAGTTCAAATCTTGCCGCGTGATATTTTTGGAATTTTTTGGATATCTTGGAAAATATTTCTAAGAAAAAAAATTAGGATTATTAATTTTGACCCTTAAATACAACTATGTACCTACATACAAACTTGCAACTAAACCTAACGGTGTTCGTGCCCGCGTAGATACCGTTTTGACAGCTGTCAACCTGACAGCTCTGACGTGCGCTTTGACAGCTCGTTGTCAGGGTGACGGGTAATTGTATATTGTAATGCCGTTACGATGAAATTCTGGTGTCTATTACGACTTTAAAATCAGTTAGAAGAAAGATGTCACTTAGAAAAACCAATTGACAGGAGATCAATAACAAGTACATTTATAATATTTCGTGAATTATATTATGTGGATAAATTATATATGCATTTAAAGTTACGTGTTTTTCATTTTACTCATCAGCATCTGACGCCATTACACATAATATAGGAACTTCAAGAACCTATAACCTTCTTGCAAACAAGTAATTTTTGTTCAAAGTTTTGCCATTATTCTATTAAAGCCAAAGTCAGTTTTCGTATCTACACTAATTTTATAAACTGGATTTTTTTTTTGTTTTAAAGATAGGCTCTAAAATTGGATAGATTTTGATGAAACTTGCAAACAAGTGTTTTTTTTTTTCGAAGTTTTGCCATTATTCTTTTTGATAGTCTTAGAACGACAAGGAGATTTCGCAGATCTTATATAAGTCAATAGGAAATTATATAACTTCTTTTTACCTCAATCTGGCTTCGCACAAGAACTGATGTCTCGCCATGATAACGCAAGTATTTGTTTACATTCTCACGACAACGGTGTGAAATCAAAACGTTACCCACTTACGGACTGAATAAAAAATGTCTAAAGGGCTTTTAAAGGGTTACCCATTCTTTAAAAGGGGGTTAAAATTGTGATTAATGTATTTTTTGCTAATGGATTGGGTAGTTTTAAAAACAATGGGTTTTTAAGAGGGGGTTGATAATAGACAATCCGAAAGCAAGGTGATTGTTTTCTGCTTTGTGTAAAGGGTTTAGGCACAGTTCGTCAATTTCGCAGATTGTCACCGAAAATTGGTCACCTTCGTAGGTATAACGTTTATTTTTTCGATGTGGAGTTTGAAGGTACAACAAAAGAGTCCTCAGGCAAAATTAGCCACAGGTAGTTGTAAAGTAACTCACAATCTTGTTTTATTTAGTTTGCCTTTCAAATGTGATGGTCGTCGAGCTGTTGGCCTACAATTTAGAAGACCTTTAAACCGTGTGTCTCAATAAGGTTCGTCCTGAAAATCAGCGCTTTGGCTTCTTGCTCTAGCATCGTACCTACTGAGGACGAAATGAATATTTTTTGTATCTACTAGCGACCCGCTCCGGCTTCGCACGGCTATATTATGCATGTATTATACATATAAACCTTCCTCTTGAATCACTCTATCTATTAAAAAAACCGCATCAAAATCAGCGTAGTTTTAAAGATCTCAGCATACAAAGGGACATAGGGACGGCGAAAAGTGACTTTATTTTATACTATGTAGTGATTCTTTTTAGGTATGTGTTCATTTCTTTTCTTTCTTTTTAAAAGGCTTAGAAAATAAATACACTATTTGCATCAAAACTTGAATTAAATGACATTGTATAAATCTGACATACCTGAACATTGTGAAACTGCAAGCAAGCACAGCCCGAGGAACACAGCCAAGTTCCTAATCTCCATGTTTTCTATTATATTCACTTAATTAACAAACACAACACTTTAATTAACTTTTTGTACAAAAACTTTGTATACACTGTCACTGAAGGCACATATCACACAGGCACTTTCTCGTTATATCTGTAAAAAAAAAAAACGTTATGTTAGTCTCGTTTGGTCAGGGTGGCAGAATGTACATTTTTGACTAAATTATAAAAAAAACTAAACAATGCAAATATTGCTGTTTATTTTATCAATAAAGAAAATTAGATAGCCTCAAACTAAAATTGTTAATATTGTCGACTTATATTTGGATAAGCTCGTCTTGAAATTAAATACCAAATTTTAAAACAAAACATTTTGGTAACTTGAATTTTCCATGAAATGATTAACAATTTTTTTTACAAATCAAATCTTTACCCATCGTCTGATACGTGAAATTGTGATTAAATTAAAAAAGGCTATCGTTGTCGAAATTATATCATGGACTGTACACATTCTGTCCAGTTGCAAATCTGTCCAGTTGCAAATGAGCCAATTTAACTTCTGTGTTGCAAAGGTATTTTATGGTACACATTTTGAATAAAATATATGAACAAAACACTATAAATATACGAAAAATAAGTGAAATTTGAAATAAGTAAAAAATAAGTTGATTTCAATGTAGGTACACTTGGTTTAACATCTTTGTTTACTTAACTGTGGAGCGGAAACATTGACTTTGACAATGTCAAGTGAATAATTAAATCAACATTATAACAACTCGCTTTTAGAATTTTAGAACTAATAGAATAGACCAAGGAATTACGTTGTCCTATACAAACTTTGCCGGGGCGCAACAGGGGGGGGGGCAACAATTCTAGGGGTGAAACAGGGGTGTTTCACCCTTAGAATTTCGGAAAATCCTTTCGGATGCCTACATCATACAAAGAACACATCCTCCAAGTTTCAGGGTTTAGGCTACGATCAGCGGTTTAGGCTGTGCGTTGATCTGTCAGTCAGTCAGGACAAAGCATTTATCTGTATACATGAATTTCAAAAAAATAAAAAACACGCCTTCCTTCAATTCTGTTAAAGAATATTTATGCCTTTGAAGTAGATTGGACCAAGGAATCACGTTGTCCCAAACAAACTTTTCCCCCCTTTTTCACCCCCTAAAGGATAGAATTTTGGAAAATCCTTTTTTATCGGATGCCTCGTCATATAAAGAACACACCATCCAAGTTTCAGGTCTCTACGATCAGCGGTTTAGGCTGTGCGATGAAGAACTATTGTTTATTTATTTTTTTATTTGGAAATCCAAACAAACAAACAGCTACCTCTTAAAAGAATTTAACGAAAACAGTATAACAATAGAAAGCCAGCTACAGGATCTCACGAATAAAACATAGGAAAAGAGAAAAGGTGCTCTACGAATTATCGAAATTCGGTAAGGTTTTTTTTTATCTTTTAAAAAGACACTAACGCATGTAAAATCGCGGTGCAAAGCTAGTATGCTCATAAAATGTTATCTGTCACTTATAAGATGAAAATCTCAAGAAAACATCACCTAAAAGGATTTGCTAGTAAAATAATTACGGTCGGCCATGAAGATTAAAGCAGACAATAAACCCAAAAATTAATGTACCGTTAACAGTTTACAATGTAATTTGACGTTTAATGATTGTTTGCAAAAATTTATTGTCGGGACGAGCAGTAAGTATGGTAAGATCATGGTGATAATATAATGCTTTACTTCCTAGGTCGGCAAAGTAAGAGTCTAGTATTTAAGCTTATACCAACTACCACACAAACCCAAACTTCTTTCTTCTAACTTCCCAAACTTATTTTCTCCACCGCCCACTTCACTACATACTATAAAACAAAGTCGCTTTCTCTGTCCCTATATCCCTTTGTATGCTTAAATCTTTAAAACTACGCAACGGATTTTGATGCGGTTTTTTTTAATAGATAGAGTGATTCAAGAGGAAGGTTTATATTATGTATAATACATGCATAATATAATCGTGCGAAGCCGGGGCGGGTCGCTAGTTGAGAATAAATTATTCTTAGCGCCTCCTTTTTTTAAGTCATTAGTCGCAAAGAAAGGTATGAAATCCAGTAACTATAACATCAAATTAAATTAATTATTGTGAGCTATATAAGCGGAGATTAAACAATAATTATTATTCTAAACGAGACATTCACTATAACCCGCAAGAGTTAACACTTAGGTCCGTATTAATAAACCGAACTCAATATCGATTTCAATCTTGAGTTTGCTCTTAGAGTTGTTGCGCTGATTAATAAACCTATCTTAAGACGCGGTTAAAGAGCGACGTATCACTTGAGTCATACCGTATTAATAAATCAAACTCAGCACTCAAGATATGTCTCAAGATGTAGTTTCATGAACTCAAGTCTGATTGCGGGCCATACAAATCTTAAATTTTTTAAAATATTTTCACATTAAAAACAAGTTGACAGCAAAATATGACGACACTTCCTACCAAAGGGTAAGAACATAATATCATTCAAGGTAAGAACAAAGTGTTATATTCAAAGTCGCTCTCAAGATCAGTCTCTAATCTCAAGAGCGATATCAGCCTGGTTAAAACTTGAGTTTTATCTATTAATTAACGCCTAACTTAAGATAGTGACCAAATCTCAAGACTCACTCGACTGATACGCACTCAAGATCGATATTGAGAGCGATTTATTAATACGGGCCTTAGACTTAAGCTTTTTTTTATTTAATGTTATTTGAATATGGTGTTTACAATAAAGAATTTATCTAGTTATCTACCTATCTTGAAACCTGAGCGCAGTAGGTAGTACACAACGCACGCATTTTTTTTGGGTTTCTTACCACCCCCTCTAGGTCTGCAGCGCCCACAAGGGGTCTTTATCGCCCACTTTGGGACAGACTGCTCTAAAGGGACGTGAACGGTGTTGGCCTAGCGGTAGATCCTCGACTTTCATCTGAAAGTTGTGGGTTCGAACCTCGGCCGGCCGTAATGAATTTTTCCTATGATATCTTTTGGAATGGGTAGATTCGGACCACGAAGCGAAACGACGCATATACGTTTCGCTCCGTGGTCCGAATCGACCCATTCCAAAAGATACCGTAGGCCATTCGCACCGCTTCAAGCATGCGGAGCTCGTTTTGAACCCATTCAAAACGAGCTCTTGGGCGATTCACACCGCGGTCCGAACCGCTCGCGGTGCGAAACGCCCAATGACCCGAAAAATGTACGTGCGCTAATTGACATTGCTCTTACGGTGAAGGTAAACATCGTGATAAAACCCGCGGCTTAGTTGGCTCCAGACGTATTGACGAGTTCTTCCTTCTGGACATGGTCGACTAAGCTGAGAGGGTGGGTATAGCTTCTGTGCAAGCCTACTCCATCTCATACAAGTCTTATCATGGATTAAAGTTGCCAGCATTTTATAAATCATGATGGAAAGGGTACCGGCTCTCTCCATACAAACTATTACAAACGTAGTAGACTGTTTTCTCCCTGGAGCTAATATTTTTGGTGCATAAAACTTATAACTGCCATGACCATGCCCATATTTTTTATTTTTTGAATCTTAAATTCTATGATAATTAGAAAATGAAAAAACCAAAACATAGGGGCATAGGCAAAGGCATGGCAGTTATAGGCTTTATGGCATAAAAATATTTGTGCTGTGCTAGTGTCATTATCCAGGGAGGAAACAGTCGACTACGTTTGTATGGAGAGAGCGCAGGTACCTTTTCACCTTAAAGCGACAGTTGGACTCCTCTATTGAAACATTTCACCCCAATATTCCCTCCACAAGATCGTACGCGAGTGAAACCGAAAGGCACAGCTATACCATCGTTTGGAAACTTATATGATATATTTGTTAGAGCAGTAGGTCAGAACCATATAATAGAGAGCAAGAGTCACGTATGAATTACTTAGGTTACCTATTTGATAAGTTAGGAATCTGGTACAAATACCTAATGTTTATATTGTGCTAGGTTTTCTCGGTGACTGTCCGCGTAGGAGTAGTATTTTTCAAAAGCATTTCTTAGTGAGTGCCTATATTTTTTGTTTCGTTCAACTTTTCGTTTGTCTTTTGTTTATTTTTTCGATCGTCTTTTGTTTCAGTTTCGATCGTCTTTTGTTTCCATTTCAATCGTCTTTTTCTTGGACCACAGTTTGAACTAGGGGGACGGATAAGCTTAAAAAAATCTAACATTGTTCAAAGATTGACGGTCCCACTACGCTAACACAGAGGGACCGTCAATCGTGAAATAAATCTTGACAGGGGGACCGTTTACCGCAGGGGGACCGTTAGGGGGACGGTCATCGTGAACCGTTTTAACAGCTGTATGCAAAATTTTTGCCAGATCCGTTGCTTATTATTTTTGAAGTCTAGTGTTAAATCGTTGAAAACGAGGAAATATAAATAAATATTGCAGGGCATTCCACACATCGCCATCTAGCCCCAAGCTAAGTAACTAGACTTGGGTTATGGGTGCTAGACAACGGATATACTACTTATATACTTTTCTTTTGTTAATATATACTTATAATACATAGAAACAACCAGAGCACAGACAAATATCTAAGCATAAATACATGTCTGAGGCGGGAATCGAACCCGCGACCCTGCACAGATAGAAATTATATCTTTATTTAAAACGTAAATATATCTTGAAGCGTATTTTTTAAACCAATTATTATATATCTTATCCAAAAATACTATACTTGGTTCAAATTACAAATCCGCATTGTTTAAAAAAATTTAATTTCTTTTTAGGAATTTCAAAAACAATTAGTACAAAAAATACAGTTTTAAACTGAAAATGACTTTCTTTAATCTACTGCCTATAATTCTTAACATTAAAGTGAACATTCTTAACAATACGTATTTCAATCAAATAATTTTAATTTTGAACAACACATTACCGCATATTTAATTTAATAAATACCTGTCGTCTTTGATAAAGAACGTTGAGTTTCTCTGACCAAAACATTATTTTTAATTTAAAATTCTTGAGTCTTCATTCAATTTTTTTGATTCTAGAATCTAAATGCAACCTTGTCTTTTGCGTCAAGAATTGTTCATTCTTGTTCTAAAACTGATTTTGTGATTATATTTTCAATTAAATATGACCCTGAAATATATTTTGTATCAAGATTCAATGACTCTTGAATAGAAATTTAAGTTTATAAAATAAATCTTGAAATATTTCAGTGTTACCAGTATAATAGCTCCCCCTGAACTTATGGTAAATTTAATAATTAATAATATTACCGTATTAACAATTTATAAAAATTTTTTTTTCGTAATTATTAACAATTTTGACGCTAGAAACGCCGTCCAGTGTTGCTAAAGCCGCGTGACGCCCAGCCTTAACAAACTTATAAGTGACATTTGTAATAAATATGTCGCATAAACAGATCTAAATATATTTTTGAAAATAAGAAAAGAAAAGAAAAGGACGGGTATAATCCTTTTAACACCGTTTTAGTTAGACGTATTTACCGAATAAATAAAAAATCATGCGAGGAACGCAGCCAAACGTGCGATCAGTGTACCTATTATGTCTATTCTGCCAGATTCTGCCTTTTTAAGAAGATTAAACGACATTACCCTACCAAATTAAGAATACACGGGTCGCAGGTTTAGTTGCGTTCCTGGAGTATTTTTTTACAAAGTCGGTTTATATGTCAAACTAAAACGGTACTAAAATGATTGTTCCCGTCCTTTTCTTATTGAAATTGAAAAAAGAGAGGTACTAGACCAAAAAATAGTTAAGTTCATTGCATATAATATATCGAATAAGCACCAATAGTCAACTCACAATAGTTTAAAGTCGGTTTTACACTACATCGTGGACAGCACTACATCATATCTTTGATCATTTCAATTTTTATATAATGTAATATCATTGAATCATATAAATAAACTAGTACGGTGGGTGGTGCGCTCGCTGCTGAAGCTGACCGCCAAACTTTGCGTAAAATTCTTTCTAAGATCTTTTGGTTGAGTGGGATTTTAATATTTTTCTTAGGGAAAAAAATATTCACAAGGCGGCAACACTGATCACCACCGCTTGATTTGTGTAATGTGTCGCACGCGATAAATGGTTTATCTATGCGCACGCGTTTTAAGGTTTTATACAAGTGGTTTTCCTATTTTCTTTAATGTTACAACGTCCTTGATCTAAGGATTATATTATTCTCATTGTTACTTGAGTGGATAAGAACTCCAATCCAATGGACAAGTGGACATTACTCGAGTCTTGGTGTGTTCCCAGAGAAGTTATTTAAAAATTTCGCGGTAAGTCCACTAAACGACATGTATATTTGCTTATTTTATCTAGATATTTGTTAAACCCAGTTAATTTTTTGTATATAAATAAGGTTGGAGAGATCTATCCAAAAAAGGTACGTTGTAGGTAGATAGGTACCTACGTTGCCGGTTGGAGTGCACCCCAACCGCAGCCGTCATAATATGCATTCCCCAACTTAGATGTGACCTTCTGTAAGTGCTTACTTCTGTATGGATCCCATAGATCAAGCCAAGCCGACGCTGTCTTTTGCCATTGTTATAAGGTTCATGCTGATGCGTTAGTTTATTTAGATAAATCTGTGGCCTACGATGTAAACTAATTTGAATTTTGACAAAAGTATAATATTATCTTTGTTCTTTCAGATTAATTTGGATTTCGAAAAATTATATGCACAACAGTCATTAAACTTTTACAAAAATTGGCAACGCTTTTTTGGGAAGCTGTTAAAGCTAAAGGAACCCGAAATATCAAATGAAAATGCACTACAAATATTAAATGCTCTCACAGACAATGGTAAGATAATAATATTTAAACAGTGGATGAACACCTGCTGGTATAATTTGACTTTGTTTGTGTTTTAAGACTAGCAGTTAAGCTATACTTTTATATTTTTCAGACAAAAAAAATACCACTTCAAGTGACCCTGTGCGGATATTTGGCCCCACCCAAAAAAAGATTATCAAGAAAAATAAAATTTTCATCTTCGGAGGCTATTCAAGGATTAATTGTTCAAACACATGTAAGTAATACTTTTGCCAATTTAGTAAACAAAACTACTATTGTATAGATGATAATATATTCTATAAAATAGTATAAGATAGACGATCTATACAATAGTAGTGTTGTTAGACGACCTCTGTGGCGCGCGTCCGGCGAACACCTGGCGACACAGAAGGTTGCGGGTTCGATTCCCGCCGTCAACAAATGTTTGTGATGGTCTGGGTGGTTTGTCTATGTATAATATTTATTTACAAAAAAAAGGTATATAAGTATTACATCCGTTGTCGGGCTACCATAACACAAGCCTAGTAGCTTACCTTGGGGCCAGATGGCGATGTGTAAATTGTCCCGCAATATTTATTTATTTATTGTAGCTCCAAAAGCACTTGTGACACGAGCAACCAAGTTTTCTTAGCTATGTTTTAAAAAAAAACAGCCAGCTGTTCTGAAATTAATAGCTTTCTAGTAAAATAGTGGAAAGGATTCTGCTTCCATTGCACCTTTCCATATGTTGTTGGTTTGCAGTACATCCTGTAGAATTATCTGTTTTTTCGAAAGTTGATACAATTATTAATTTAAGTTGTATTTCTTTAAAAAACAATTTCATATTTTTAGTAAGTTGTATTTTTTTGCAATTATTCATAGATTTTTTTTTTCAGGATGCAGGAGATGTCAGGATAATCCAGAAACAAAATCAGCTGTTTTTTTTAAATAAATGACATTACTACTTGGAAATATCAATAAAAGTTAAAAAATACGTAAAATCATACGGTTAATGACCTCACCGTGTCAGTAACAGCTGATTTTCGAATCAACATAACCTCAAAATTTTCGATTTTTTTTTCGAATTTCCAAAAGTCGTAGAACAAAAGTAGCTGGTCTCAATGATATGAACCACCCTGCAAGACAGCGTGCGCATTTTTCAAATAACCTTGTATATAATGTTATAGATGACGTAAAGTACGAATTTCAAAGCGCAGCAAAAGCGTTTTTATGGTGTCATTTATTTTGTTAAAAGTTACTGTCAGTAAAAACTGTTTTTTTTTTGTTTTTATAGTGTCGTTTTCTTTGTATTATTATTTAAGCAACTGTCAGTAGTGACTGATAAATTTGTTTTTATGTTGTCATTTTCATTGCTATGGTAGATAAGTAAGTACTTAACTGAAAATGTTTGTTTTCAAAATTTCATTTTCTTTGTAATGTTTATTTTTATGTCTCTTTGTTAAGTAAGTAACTAAGTAAGTCAGTAGTAACTGATAGTATTTATGGTGTAATGTTTTCGTCTTTAGGCTAAGAAAAAAATGGTGTCAAACATCTAACGTGAGCATATTTAAAATAAAGAACTAATTGAATCTACTTTTTGACTTTTTACTAAGAAATATGAAATTAACCTTTAATCATTTGTTACTTGATAAGTGAAAGATTCTGCGTTTGCTTATTTATTCTATGTACTTTTTGTAATATAATATTGTTATAGGTTACTGTACTGTGTGAATCAAATGCTAGTTAAGAAAAGTGTTGCTATTTTCAGATAGACCAATAGTATGTTTGATATCTTTTTATTTATGGTTAAATTTCAGCAGCGTTGGTGTCATATTCAGAAATAAATTCATGCAAATATAAATCATTTTATGAATATTTCCTAAACCACGGCAATATGAAACAATACAAAATAATGATATACCTTGTTGGTACTAAAATAATGGTTTGTTTCATTTTGACGTGGTTACGGAATATTTATGAAAGAATTTATGTTTGCTATGAATTTATTTAAGTGGCGCCACTGCTGGTGACGTTTAACCCTAAATTAAAAAAATATTTCAATCAAAGCATTGTAATTTTCAATTGAAATAACAGAATCTTTTATATCAAGTAACTATTACTCTTAATACAAAGAATTTAAAGAGCTTGGCTTAAATAATAAAAAATTCCAAAAAAGTAATATCTAAATGTTAGAATGAATTAGCCACATATTTAAGTCAAGAAATGACATTAATGCTGTCAAGTACTGTATATTTGGTCGCAAAATCATCGAGATCTTAGAATAAACACTTAAACATTAAATCAAGAAAGATCATTTCCTAATCAAGAAATAAGAAGTTTTGTTGCAAGAATGTGACCTCTCTCTATCTAAAGTTTTTCAAGCTAAGAATGAAAATAAGTAAGATCAAGAGTCAATAAATTTTATCTTGAAAACGGTACAAATTAAATGCAAATATTATTATTTTTAAACCAAAACGGTTGCGCTCTTGGATTCAATAATTATTTTTTTAAAAAGAGAGTTAACACGCTTTTGTCTCAAATACTATATTGGTTCATTTAAACAATATACTTTGAAACATTTTATATCTTACTCCGAGTATTTTCTATTTTCCTTATATAGGAAACAGGAAATATCTTGAGTCAAGTAAATTTATTTGACTGGAGAACTTTTTTCTTTCTGTGTGTGTTTGGCAGTCCGGCATGGTGACCATTGTGCCAACTGGGTCGTCAAAAGGATAGTAGAGGATAATAGTAGATAGTTCTAAAAGGGTTTTGCTCCTCAAACATTAGATTCGTCCTACATACCTGAGACGAATCTTGATTTTGTTATCTTCTGTTCAAAAACTATGATACTGACCAAATGAGGACGCGTTCCGAAACCTAAATTCAAAAATATAGACAATCTATCTAGGTACCTATCTTCTTCTTAATAAAAATTTTATTGCTGTTAGTCTCACTAAAATTCGAGAACGGCTGAACCGATTTAGATGATTTCAGTTTTGAAATGTTTATCGTAGTCCAGGGAAGGTTTAAACGGTGAGAAAGATCGAACTTACGCGGGTGAAACCGCGGGGCGCAGCTGGTTTGTTAAGAAAACGTCACAAAATAAGATCAATACCACACAGAACCGCCCGTTCTAACCACACAATGGGCGTTAACCCTTAAAGTAAAAGAAAACAGTTCAATCGTAACCCTTCAATAGATAACAAACACATTAATTATGGTTCTTAATCCAACATACATCTTACAGGAAGTTAGGTTAAATTTAACTCTTGAAATATTGACGCGGTCCCTTCCTGCGGCTTTGATGTACAGTTAGAGGTATAAGTAGAGATGTAAAACATGTCTACTACAATAGATAACACTTTCCTTACCAAAAGAGGTTTAGTAACTAAAGAATTCTCGGAAATAACTCAACCTAACTTAATTTTTAAGATGCTTCAGAGTGATGTCATGCAAATTGTATGATTCCAAATGAATAAAGATTTTTTATTTTGAACATTGTTTCCAATACATTGCAATATCATTTCGATTGTCAGCTTTTTTGATTTGATCGGAATCTGACTTGTAGGGGAAGCTGACTCTGAGGATATTTGAGCTACTTTGAAGGTATTTTTTGTCGAGGGTATTTTTTGGCAATCGAAATGATATTGCAATGTAATTTTAACATTCATTTAAGTACGCGAATTGGCCTTCTGGTCACAATCATGAAATGCTTTTCGATGTCAGTGCGCCGCCATTTGTGGCGCCATCTTGTGTACTGTAATATTTTTACGTGTTTGTAGAATAAAATGACGGAACATGGTACATTCTATCTCCAGTGGTTTTATGATACTTAAACCGTTTAGTTGTGTCCCGTGTTTATTAGTACAATATAAAGTGTATAAAAAATCAATTTGAGCACGATCAATTGAACCCACGACCTTCGGAAAGTTGTATCTACCGCTCGGTTAACACCGCTCCTGTGTTTTGGACGTGATAACGTCTTATAAGTTGATGAACACCGCATGTACTCACAAAAAAGTGTCACGTTCTGTTGACATGGCAGGTAACCATGATAGTAACGTATATTTTCATCAATGTTTTCTTTGTCGTTACGTAAACCAACTTTACCTACAGACAAATTGTTTTATTAGTAAATCAAGATTTTCGTGAACCCCTAAATTTGCACCCTGTTTGTACCGTTAATTCTCAACTTGGAGGTTCGATTCCCGACTCAGTCCTTTATTTTTGCTAACAGATTTTTTTTATTTCACGCTTACGACGTTATAAGCGTTGGCTCTAACGCTATCTGCGGCATATCAGATCTTCCGTTCTCATTTACTTGGTTTTTAATTTATTTAATACTTAAAACCGGTATTGCTTCCCAAGATCGAGTTTGGCTCCAATAGGTTGTTATTGCACATAATCATTTTCTCATGTCGGCTACTAAGTTAGTTTCTTTGGTTCAAGTTTAAAGAGATTAAAAAAATTAAAACTATGAATTGACTACAGTTGACTACTACTACTACTACCTACAAATTACGCTTAGATCTTATTGGATGATCCTTTGATTCGTCACAAATACTTATACCTTCGGCGCAAATGGGACATATTGAGGTAACAAATAGTAATAATATTGTGAAAGTCTCTTTATTGCTTTACTAGCGACCCGCTCCGGCTTCGCACGGCTATATTATGCATGTATTATACACATAAACCTACCTCTTGAATCACTCTATCTATTAAAAAAACCGCATCAAAATCCGTTGCGTAGTTTTAAAGATCTAAGCATACAAAGGAAATAGGGACATAGGGACGGCGAAAAGTGACTTTATTTTATACTATGTAGTGATTTGTCAGTTTGTTTGTAAAAGGCAAGAACTATAACTATTAATTTTAACTAGCGATTTAAACGCTTTTTGACATAATTCACAAAAAATTTAGTACAAAACATACTTTTACACGTAAAATAGCCAATTAAGATTTAAAGGGCCAAATCGCCAATAGTTTTATCAATCCAATCTATCTTTCAGTTAAAATGGCATTTAAAATTGATCAACTGAACTCCCATAACTTAGACCTATAAATGTCTAACAAACAATTTTATTACAAGTAACTATAAGTTACGATAAATCTTGTTACTTGTGAATTAGTTAAGGTAAACTTTGATTAAGTTAAAGTTAACCAACGTATTTTTTGAAGTGAAAACTTCTTTAGCGGCGTTGAGCACTTTTTCTGTAATGGGTATAAAATCTTAAACTCGCGTCAGGACACGTGACCTGATCGAAAAAGCGTAAGACGGATGGAGAGTAGACAGCTATCCCCTCTCTACGGCGCGGCGCGGCGAAAATGTATGCCTGGGCCTACTGTTTTTAATTTGGCTGTGAGTGTATTAAGACGTACATATGGTATTTTTTAACGGACGACTATTGACGGACGACAAATGTCGGACGACTATTTGTCGACCGACTATTTTTTTTTTTTTTATCTAAAACTCTTTTTGCGTATGTTCTCCGTATGTTCTCGCGACATATGAGATTTTTTTTTTCATCTAAAACTCTTTTTGCGTATGTTCTCCGTATGTTCTCGCGACATATGAGATTTTACACAGATATACAGTTTTCACTTCTGCCTGCACTCCCGGAGTGCGCTGTTTTTTTTTTTCTTTGACGTGGAAATTTCTATAAAATCGAGTAATCCCTCGACTCGTCCTATATACCTACACATCCTAACTTAGTTTTTAAGACGATTTTAAGTGGTCTTTATATAAATTTTAATGCATTAAGCATCCAAAGAAATAAAAAAATGACTTTTGACTTTTACCCAAATGGGTATTTTGTTGGTAATTTGAGGGATCAATAAATAATATTTTTTAAATTCTTGAACCTGCCCCATTCTATATTAAACGGTTAGAAGAGTAAGGGGTTATTTGCAAATACCAATTAACAGAAATGACATGAAAAATACGTTATATTTGTAACAAATATTGCTAATCCGACCCTTTTTTTATTAGACCCAAAACTTAATAAACCTTTTTTGTTAGACCCACAACTTAATAAACCTAAGTCTCTGTAGGTCTACCTCACTTTTAACCAATAGACCAAAGTGTCACTAGACCCACTTTTGACATAAAACTCAATAAATGTTTTCTCGTTTCAACTGCGGCTGCATCCTCGATAGAGTCTACCTGATTTTTTATTAATTCCGTTTAGACTCTTCACAATATTTCCCTTTAAGATTTAGATTTACATTTATTTATTTTACTTTAATTATAACGTTTTACAAAAACATTTACAATAATTAAAGAACTTATGAAAGGGACACTCAGTCACACAGATCTCTCACAGAATCTTAAACACACTAAATATAACTCTTAAATATATATATTATAGCGACCCGTCCCGGCTTCGCACGGCTATATTATGCATGTATTATACATATACACCTTCCTCTTGAATCACTCTATCTATTAAAAAAAACCGCATCAAAATCCGTTGCGAAGTTTTAAAGATTTAAGCAGTCAAAGGGAAATAGGGACAGAAAAAGCGACTTTGTTTTATACTATGTAGTGATAGCGACCCGTCCCGGCTGCGCACGGCTATATTATGCATGTATTATACATATAAACCTTCCTCTTGAATCACTCTATCTATTAAAAAAAACCGCATCAAAATCCGTTGCGTAGTTTTAAAGATTTAAGCATACATATAGGGACAGAGAAAGCGACTTTGTTTTATTCTATGTAGTGAAGTGATAGTGATACTCTTTAAGTACTAAATATATATTTTTCATTAAATAAAATTAAGGTACTTTTACTAATCCAAAAAGCAATGAAACACTTGAAATTAACATATTAATTTCATGTAAATTTTATGGCGCCATGAGAGCGTTAATTACTAGATAATTAAAACCACATAACTGTCTCTGATAATGTATAATATTAACTCTGGTTGGTATCATTTCAAATGGTATAAAAACTAACTGTTTCTTTTTGGGAATAGGTTTATTCTAAGATGTGGAAAGATGAGTTTAACAGCTCTTTAATTTCGTTTAATAATATACTGAATGCATTCTGATCGATGGGCCAAGATTATACGTAGCCGTGGAAGACCCCGTAAAAGATGGCATGATGATCTGGATCCATTCGATAAGGACTGGCCCAATATAGCCCAGGACCGACAGACTTGGAAACGGATGAGGGAGACCTTTGCCCTGCAGTGGGACAACATAGGTTAAAAAATATAATAAAATATATATTCTGAACGAATTTTGCTTTTTATTTTTGTAAAATCAAAGTATTCTTTGATACTGTCAAACATCGATTTTACTAATATTTTACAGAAAATCGTATTTAAATCGTTTCAGTCATTTCGGAGATAAATTGGAACATATAAGTGCACAAACAAACACCCTAAATGCATCAAACTAGCGGCAGCGTTAGCGGCAGTCGGAGGATCGAAAGGAAACCGAGAAATGATTCATAACTCATGGCGCTCATTTTAACTGAGTTAAAACTTAAAATATCTTACATTATTACTTATAAATAATTAACCTAAGGTGAGACCTATCCGATGTTAGGTAGGTATAGGAATGCTGAAATATGACGGCACGCGGCTACTGCGATCGAGGTCATAGCGAGTCAGCACTTTTGGCCAGTCTTCATTGCAACATGCTATGTTACAGCGGCGTGACGTAACAAACTTCAAGGATGTAAAAAAAATATCCTTAATATTCGTCCCAATTGGGCCGTGGATATATAGGACAAGTCCAAGGGTCACTCGTTTTACGTGTCGTTCCCTTTTACGTTCCTGACTCAATTGCTTCTTATTTAAATGCACGAAACTAGTCAATGCCATGGCCACAAAACGTAGCCATTACTCAATAATTGGCTTTCGTTTCGGGTCATTACACCTTAAGACCTTGTATTGTTTTATTACCCGACTACGTTTAAGCAAAAGGGAAGGTTATGTTTTTGACCCATATCTACTGTCAGCAACAGAAATGCAGAAACACCGACATACTTTTTATACTTTCTTCCTTAATATAAGCATATACTAGCTTTTGTCTCCGTAGAATTAACCTGCGTAGAAGAAACCTTATTCATTGGTTCAATCTATTAGATAAGACCAATGAATATGGATTCCCATACAAACTTTGCCCCCCTTTTTCACCCCTAAAGGATAGAATTTTGGAAAATCCTTTCTTATCGGATGCCTAACGTCATAAAGAGAACACACCTTCCAAGTTTCAGGTCTCTACGATCAGCGGTTTAGGCTGTGCGTTGATCCGTCAGTCAGTCAGGACAAAGCATTTTATATGTAGAAGAAAACTATATTAAAGTCACCGTCCATGGAACCTTACATGCTGCGACTGAATTTTGTAAGTAGGCAAATGTCCGTAAATAATGAAAAACAAAAAAAACTCGACAAAAAAATCCTTCAGCCTCGCAAACAGGTAAAAATTCTTGATTCATTTGGAATCATTCGCATGAAATCACACTGAATCGCCTTAAAAACAAAGTTAGGATATGTACCTTCGGAATACGCCCACCAATGAGAAGATGACACAAGAAACTCATGAGTTCTACGAATCGTATAATATAAAAACACAGTTCATACAAAAAACCTTACAGACTCATTGACCCAGACTTTTTGTAACCATTCAATGCCTAAAATGGCTTCATCAATAGACGATAGAGTAAGGAAATAGACCAATTTACTTGTTGATTGAATTCATTTCAATTCACTGCTCTTTCAGCTAAATGTATTAGTTAAATTCAATCATGGGTGAATAGGGTAAAAGTCTCCAAAACTGAATACTGTTCCAGTTTTTAAGACTAGAAACAATATAAATTACCAATTTAGTAGCACCACAGATTGGCACATAATTATACCCTCATTATGTGCCGATAAATTGGTAAAAAATTAACATTGAAAAATTTACGAAAATACGAATTTTCAAAAGTAGTTTAACAAAAGTTGATCGCCTAAAGTTTAGGCGATCAACTTTTGTTACTAAACGTCTTCTAATAATATTTTGTTTTTGAAACTCTTCGTTGGAACACATGGTATTTTATTTTATATAAAAACCTAGAAACGTTGTCACATACTTAAAATGTTTAGATATAATCTTCTGTCACATGAATGAAAGAAATATTTGGCGGGAATTTAAAAAGATAACACGTTATACGGATGCTATGCCACAACAAAGAAAAACATACCTCAGTGAAGAAATGAGCTGTCAACAGCACAAAAACCTTTTTAGTATCAAAATAAACATTATTCAAACCTTTTTACTATAGCTTTTACTAAAAGAATGTTAAGAAGTTCCATGTCAAAGTTTTTTAAGCATTTGTCACGAAATTAAAGTCACGTTTTCTTCCGTCCTTTTTTAATATTGTTATCCCTTTTCCGCGATACGTGACTTGTTTGTGTGTTTGTTTGATTTTATTGTTAGTAGAGAACTGCTAAGTTAGTTGTTTTGTTCAAAGTAGAGTGCCTATTTTTCCTATTGCAGCTCTAAACTAATTTAAATGAGACTTTACTTCATAAAAGGCTAACATTTTAAAAAGTGGTGGGTAAAGTGGTTTACAAAGCAGAGCAGTCGCATTTATTGCTTAGGTACTAACTCCGCTCTGCGGTTTTACCGGCACAAAAAATACAAATTTTAATCGAAATACAACCATTAACACTGGTAGTGTTGATAACTGAACCAAATAAAGCCTACTTAACCCAATTTTTGGCACTTTCTAATTTTTCCTACAGTATCTAATTTGCCGAATTTGCCCTAATTATTACTACTAGCCAGATTTTGTACCCTACTAATGATAAAATTAAATATGAAAGTTTGAGTGAATGTCTGTTACTCTTTTACGCAGAAACTACTGAACCGATTGCAATGAAACTCGGTATATAGATAGCTAGACATTTGGATTAACACATAGGCTACTTTATCTTGGAACTTATGCGGGTAAAACCGCAGTGCACAGCTAGTTAAACCATAAAGATAACAAACTCTCGGATCCATCCTATTAGTAGAGATTTATGCATTCGCTCTACATATTTCGCAATTAGCGTAAAATATAGGCGGTTACATAAAAAAAATGGAGTCAAGTAGTCTCAATATATGAATGTATTCATTCACAATATAAAATGATAGACATAAATGCAACATTAAAGTGAGTAAATCATATGATAATAATATTATCGACTATCAAGAAAGTTGTTCTAGTGCACTGTGGCCTTAGATTTCATAACTGTCGTTGCAGTGCCAGTGTCCGCTTAATGATAAGTTATTGAAAATTGACGTTTGTTCTTTAATTTTTAACCGATATTAAAAACAAGAAGGTTATCAATTTGATGGTATACAGTGTGTATCAAGAGCCCTATAAAAATTTAATGAAAATAAAAGAATTAGTTACCTATTTATTTCAAATACAGTAAAATTATTGAAAATTTTAGGAATTTCCAAGCAGCGGAAACTAACTTTTATAGTTAGTCATGGTGGTGCTATATTTTGAAAATTACCGCAAAAAAAAAATGCTCTACCATTCTCCGAGGTTTTTCCTGTTCAGTGGCCGACTCAGACTCCTCGAAATTTTTGAAAAGTGGCTGCTGTCAATTATTTACCTAAGTCAAAAAATCATGCAAAATTAGTTTAGAATGTCATAACAAAAGTTATTTGTAAGCTACTTATAATCGCAAGTCAGGAGATAAGATATTATTAAAAAATAGATTAAACAGAGGTTCCTAAATCGTAAAGACCACCCAGCGTGTAACAGCGGTGGTCAAGGGACACTCTGGAAGTACACAGTTTATCAGTTACCTTGGTTCTAAACAAACATGACGCAAAACCGATAATCTTATCGATTTTCTGGGTGTTTATAGCACATAGGTTTGCGTGAATGTTGAGAAATATTGCAAAATGTATGATAAAAAGGGTTTTTCGCTTCTATTTTAGGGTTCCATATTAAAAGGAACCCTTATGACTCTTGTGTCCGTCTGTCTGTCCGTGTTAACCATTATAAACAAAAGTTTATAATGGTTAACCACAATTCAATTTTGACTGTTTTAAAGAATAAAACCAGTTGCTGTTAACGTTCAGGTTAAAAAAACTCTGACCTTACCTAAATTCACTTTTGGTAAAATTACCTGCCATAAGACGACCGCGGAAATTCAAAGTTGTGTTTTTGTGCCAAGAATTGGGACAGACCGTTTAATCGGAAAGTCAACGGGTTTTTACAGATGAATACCTTATTGTTGTCATGTTGCGAATTTTAATTGTTTATTAATTGGTCTTTTAAACAATGTAATTTTTTGTTAACTTGTTTTAATATTGGTGCTATTCGTTGTCTTTTTACATCTAAACTTAATATAAGTACATCAAAATTTTTTTTTTATTTGTAACGATTGTTGTGGAAACTTCTGGACCGATTTTGATATAACTTAGCATGAGAATGCATTGAATATTTGTCCAAAATATAGGCTACTTTTTATTCAAAAAAAATTATGGAGTCGGGACTTATGTGAGTGAAACCGTGGGGCAAAGATAGTTGTATATTTTTTTTTTTTTAATTGTTTACTATCGTATTATGTAGAGTAGATACAGATAAATAATAAGTATTAATAAGTATCTATTAAATTAATTATAATCAACTGCATAATTTTATAATAAATACGCAATTATTGAAGTTGGTCAAATCAAATCAAATCAAATCAAATTTTTTTATTTCTTTGGATGTATAATACCTTAAAAGTATAATAGACCACTTGAAAACGTCTTAAAAACTAAGTTAGGATGTGTGCCTTCGGAACGCGCCCACCAATGAGAAGAAGGCACAAGAAACTCATGGGTTTTTTTTTTCATGTGATCACGCTCACAATGGTCAATATTACAAATATTTGAAAGTATTATTTGAAATGGAGCAACTAAAGTCACGTCCATGGGTTCTTATCATTAAGGTAAGACGAAGTATCATAGTACGCCTTACTGCACAATCTGTGCTTTATAAAAGTTTTGAACCTGTTAATGGACATGTCATATACCTCTTTAGGTAATTTATTATAATAGAGCACACATGTACTATTAAACGACCTGTTTATTTTCCGGAGCCTACTACCGGGCACGGTCAGTTCATCCTTATTTCTTAAGTTGAAATTATGAATATCGCTGTTTTTACGGAAAATATCAGGATTTTTGTGAACGTAGAGCAAGTTTTCGTAGATATATTGGGAATAGAGCGTTAATATATTTAACTCTTTAAATTTTTCTCTAAGTGATTCCCTGGGGCCCATTTTGTAGATAGCTCGAACAGCTCTCTTTTGCAATATGAAAATAGCATCAATATCTGCAGCACACCCCCACAGTAGGATGCCGTACGACATGACACTGTGGAAGTAGCCGAAATAGACTAGGCGAGCAGTCTCAATGTCCGTGTATTCGCGAATTTTCTTAACGGCGTAGGCGGCAGAACTAAGTCTATTGAACAATGCTTCCACATGCGGGCCCCACTGAAGCTTAGGATCTAAAGTTATACCTAGAAAGACAGCCTTACTGACTAATTCAACTTCCTCATCATTAATCTTTACAACAGTTTTTACTTGTTTTACATTTGGAAGTGTAAACCGAATTAATTTAGTTTTGGATCCATTCAGTAATAAACTATTGGAATTGAACCAATCAACTATTCTAGAGAGGGCATTGTTCACATCGTCAACGTTGGACTGACGCCTTTTAACCTTGAACACCAAGGAGGTGTCATCTGCGAACAACACTATCCCATGGTTGTCCCTTACAAGGTAAGGTAAGTCATTTATATAAACTAAAAACAGGAAAGGTCCTAATATGGATCCTTGAGGAACCCCCATTGCTATCGCAGATCCGGGGGATCGTTTCCCGTTAACATCAACACTCTGGACCCTACCGCTCAAATAAGAAGAGATAAGATCCAGGGCGCCGTCCCTAATACCGTAGTGGTGTAGTTTCATGATCAATGTATTATGTTGAACGCAATCAAATGCCTTTGATAAGTCACAGAATATGCCATACGCATCATGTGACTCCTCCCAAGCATCAAATATGTTTTTAATTAACGCTATACCCGCATCAGTAGTCGAGCGCCCCTTACTAAAACCGAACTGTTTATTATGTAAGATATTATTATCATGGAAATGTTTCAGTAGTTGCTTTAAAATAAGTTTTTCAAAAATTTTACTTAACGTGGGTAGTACTGATATTGGTCTAAAATTGGAGGGGTCTGAGGTACTACCAGATTTAAACAGTGGAACTACTTTACTCAATTTCATTAAATCAGGAAACACACCACAATCTATACATCGATTAAATATAATGACTAGTTCTGGTATAATCAGTTCAATAATTGATTTAACAATCGGGACAGACATCCCCCATAGATCTTTAGTTTTCTTGAGATTTATTTGCTTAAGCACTACAATAATGTCATGATTTTTAACATATTGGAATTTAAATGTTTTATTACAATTTGGTACATTCGTTTTTAGCAATGCTTCTGCAATGGGGGTAGAAGAATTTAAAGCCTTCGTCAAAGTAACAGCTACATTACTGAAAAAAAATCTCAAATTCGTTTGCGATATCTTGATCATTATTAGTTATATTTCCATTAATACTCAATTTAAACTCGGTGTTTTTGGCTGCGACTCTCCCTGTTTCAGCGTTAATTACTTTCCATGTAGCTTTTATTTTATTATCACTAGATTTAATCACAGATTTAATGAAGAGAGATTTTGCCAAAATACATACTCTTTTAAATATCCTTGAATAGTTTTTAACGTAGGCTCCAAACTCCCCTGATGTATTACTCTGTCTTTCCGCGTATAACTCATATAGTTTATGTCTACTGCGGTGAATACCGACCGTTGCCCAGTCACTAAACTCGCGTTTGTCGGAGACTACCATAGATCTGGACGTAAATATAGACTGAAATTGGTTATTTAGAACCGAAAAAAAGTTATTGTATAATACATTTGGATCCGTATCACAAGGTAGAAACGGTAAAACGTTAGCTAAATTCAATCTAAGTTCCTCCAGACGAGCAGCAGTCACTGGTACGTACTTTATTTTCCTTTTTGGTATCGATTTTATGACAATAGTAAATTTGACAAACTGACTACTATGGTCTGATTCTAATTTATTAATGATAGATTTGCTAATTGTGGATATATTATCAGTAACATAAACATTATCAATACATGTCGCAGTAGTGTCAGTGGTTCTAGTAGGCTCCAGAAACACGTTAGATAAATTGTGTGATTTATACAAATTTAGAAGTTTCGTGGAAAAGGTACTTATTTTCAGTAAATCTACGTTAAAATCACCACATACAAGTAATTGTTTTTTTGATTTAGTTAATTTTGTCAGCATTTCATCCAATATCTCAATAAATTCTTTAAAATTTTCAAAAACAGGTCGTCTATATACACATACTACTATTAATTGCTCCAGTTCTACACAAGATATTTCCGTTACACATTCCACAGACATAGACACGACATCTTTTCTTTCTTTATAGTTTAATTTCTTGTTCAGTATTATAAGAGACCCCCCCTTTGCCGTGTTTACCCTGCAGAATGCGCTGCCAACCCGGTGGTTGCTGAAATTGAACATGAGCTGGTGAGCCCGGAGATGGTGTTCGGTTATGCATACAATGTCAATATCCTCAGCGTTCATGTACAATTCCAGTGTTAGTATTTTGCCCTCCGTCATCCCTCTGATATTTTGATGCACAAGGTTGCACAAGGTTATTTCCGCCATGATACTGCCATTGATAAAGAAAATAAAAATACATGTGCATATAAATAGTATTGGTAAAAATGTAAAACAATACAGTTTTAGTCACGAATTTTAGGCAGATATTTAGTTTATTGGTTTGCCAGACCAATACACTACAAAAAATGTTCGAATTTCCAAAAGTCGAAAAAAGATGATTGTTTTTATTTTATAATTACTTTATCACTTCACTATAAAGTCGCTTTCTCTGTCCCTATTTCCCTTTGTATGCTTAAATCTTTAAAACTACGCAACGGATTTTGATGCGGTTTTTATAATAGATAGAGTGATTCAAGAAGAAAGTTTATGTGTATAATACATGCGTAATATAGCCGTGCGAAGCCGGGGCGGGTCGCTATTATAACTATAGATGCGTGGCCTGAACTAGGCTACCTGTCTGAAAATATATGTTTGTCTGTAAAGTCGGGTTACGGACGATAATTTTACGTGATAACGTCATAAGAACTCTTTTGTATCATTTTACATACTTTAATACGTTGCTGGTCAATCAATAACGGTAACGTGTCATGACGTCATACTTTTTGTGAGTGCAGATATTTATCGATTTATAAGACGTTATCACATCAAAAATGCCTCTCGTTTTCAATTTTTGAAACCGCATTTTTGTTACATTATGTTGATTGTTAAGGCCCTCAATTGATTTCTTGTATGGATACCAATAACCCTCATATAATTGTATTGACAAAATAATGAATAGATAAGGTAAACTGAGTGCGTACAAGAGTGCGAGACGTCTGATGTCTGTTTATTGTCAGTAAAGTGTTTCTGTAATAGATGATAACAATAAAACAGTTATTATTCAATTGATAATGTTTAAAACAATAGTTTGCACATAGTACTTCAAATTATTATTAACCTAACTATATGACATTCAAACTATTATAAATGCATTGAAAATGGAAATGCCAACTGCCAATATTAGGTCCCATGGCAATGTTTGGTGCAATTACGCTTCTAAGGTATTTTCTTTTATACTACATTTTATTATAAAAGATTTTTGATTGTAGGCTTGCCCACAACCTATATCACCATTTCAGCTTAGTCGAATATATGCCGAATACATGCCCTAGGCATAACACCGCCCTGAATAGAATAGAATAAAGTTGCTGGTCTCGACTAGATGTAAGGGCCAATATTAATCTTTTTTATAATGTGAATAGTGAATACGTCCTGAAACTACTGGACCGTTTTTGATATAACTCTGTATGAGTATATACATACAATGTATGTATACATTGTAAACTGTATAATAATATAACACCATAATAACATTATCCCGATATTTCTAAGCGATCAAGACAAATAGTTTGAAATAAAGTTTATTTTTCTTATACAGTTTTATTAATTGTAATGAGACAAAACATTCCCCTATTTCATAAATTTAGATACCGATAAATATATTTTCTACATTTAATGCATAAAAATTAATTATTTCAAATCAATAGGAAGAGAAAACCACAGACAGCTAAAAAAAAGGATTCCTACACAAAAAAAAACCAGCTGACTCCCGTGGGACAAAGAACAAGGGTCCTAACCTTGAGCTTTTATTATTTATTCTGTGCCCTTGAGCCTTTCAGCAAATATTAGGGAGATAGCACAATAGTCTAGTAACCTGAGAACTTCGTATTCATTACCAAAGTAAAGGTGTGAAACTCTATAATATGTAAGGACCTTGAAAAAAATAAATTTGAATATAAAAAGGCCGTTTAGACTAATACGATTTAAATAATTCAAGACACCCTTTTATTAAATTAGGGCTGTATAAAGACCTTTTATTTCCGATTTGCAGGCATGTAATTTATTATCTTTAGACATAAGGGTGCTTTTACCAATTTATTGGCACTTTGGTACCAATTATTGACAGTACATCTGAAATGACAATAATTTGTTTGTGAAAGATGTCAGTTGTTGGGTGCAATACCTTTTTAAGTAACTATTTTTTTTTCACGACCACGCTAGCATAAAGCCATCCAGCAGGATTCTATTATGTCGTGGAATTAGCAGCATTTATTCTATAAAGTTGCTTTAACTGCTAATTATTTTAATATTAATCCGTCGTTTCGATCGGGTTGCACCGATCATGGTAACGGAAAGAAATTACTTCTTCCTTTCGTTTTTTTCTTGGCTTATTTTATCCGTGGGTACAACTTGATGTGTCAAATTAAACTAATAAAGATTATTTTTTCAAACGGACCAACTGGTAGCTTATGGCCTAAGCAAATGCACTCTTTCATACTTTGCTTCCTTATAGATCCACGACATTTTGAAATTAATAATATTTCTTTTCTCAACGAATCAAAGTGGACCCACTTTGATCAGACGAAAACAAAAGAAGATCGAAAAGGAACCAAAAGACGATCGAAAAGGAACCAAAAGACGATCAAAAAGGAACCAAAAGACGATCGAAAAAGACAAAAGACGATCCAGAAAGAGACTACAGACGATCGAAATGTAAACAAAATATTTAGCACTGCCAAATATATCGATTCCGAGTTATCGATAGAAATAATATCTATCACTTTATCGCAAAGATAAGAAACTCAATCAATAGGTCACGTTGATAAATGGATACCAATTTTCGTATACAATATGTCTATAACATTAACCACATCCTACTAATAATAGTAATGTGAAAGTACATATGTGTGTATGTTTGTCACATCTTCGCGTAAAAAAATCTGAACCAATTCCGATAAAATTCGGTATGGATGGATATACCTCTTTTTAAACTGATATTCTCACGGAATCGGGACTTGTGTAGGTCGCAGCTTGTAAGGAATAAAAAAAGTTTTTTGTAAAAAAAATAAGAACCTAACATACCTATGATCTAAAAATAAAATGCAAAAATAAAATTTGTCTGTATACATTCGTCATAATATGGGAAACCGCTGTTTGAGGCGGGAATCCGCAACCCTCTGTGTGCCTCTGTATCGCAGGTGGATGTTCGCCCATCGCAGCCGCAGAGGTTGTCAAAAATTTCAAATGATTTATATATTTATATCGATTATTTCAAAGTCATTCTGACTGCAGGAAAAAACATCACAACTACACGTTATGTAAGTAAATTCAAGGTTAGATAATAAATAATTATAGTAAACAATAGTACATTGCGATACAAGTGTGGAAAGCTGATCATTCCATAGAGGCGGGTTTATGACGCGCGAGCGGAACGCGAGCGTGGCAAAAGCCGAGATGGAATGATCAGCTTTCCACACCTGTATCTTACGACGTTTTTTATCACAGTTGCGAATAAAAAAAAAGACTTGTTAAAAAAGTGTTTAAGAATTTCAGGTTATGTTTACTATTTTTTGTTAATACACTCCCGAAAGGCTACGCAAAAGACTTTTAAAATATACAGCCTCGTCTGACATACAATATTTTTTTAGGGTTTTTTTCATTTGTTTTTGCGTCGGCGGTTAAAAACAGAATAATAATGGTAAGGAAAAAAATATTTATGTACTTAAAGAAAAAACAAAATAAGAACAAAACTCAATTTTTAATTATTTTCAAAGACGTTATCACGTAAAATTATGGTTCGTTAACAGACTTTAGAGACAACCTTTTGAAAAGAAGAAAAAAGGTACCACCAAAGAGGTTTAAGCCAGCAAGGCTTAAAAACTTTTTGATGGTACCTCTTTTCTATACATCACAACAGTATAACCCAGATAAATTAAGAATGTTTCATCTACCTAACATGTAATTAGCAGTAGGATACGTATTTGACTTATCGGGATTACGTATTATTTTAGCACTAGTTGGATTTTTTTTTATCGCACGCGTGTATAATACGTTGCATTATGAGCCTAAAAGCGGTTTAATAAGATCCACTTTATGAGCAACTGTGATAAAAACATATTTTATCTCGCTGACATTGCACGCTATTTTACTATTTTGCATATTTTTTTGTATCTATTACTCAATATTATAAAGCTGAAGAGTTTGTTTGTTTGAACGCGCTAATCTCAGGTTCCAATTGAAAAAATATTTCTGTGTTGGATAGTCCATTTATCGAGGAAGGCTATAGGCTACTTTTCATTCTGATATTCCCACGGGATCGGGACTTACGTGGGTGAAACAGCGGAGCGCAACTAGTATATTATAAGTCTAGGATATCTACACTAAACAAAGAAACAGCCTTTCTTCTTTGTGAAGTATTGGTACTTATCCAATATTTTTTCTCAAAATTATCATCCAGGTGAGTGGAATGACGGATAAAACGGGGGGCAGAAGCTAGTATGAATACCTTTAAATTTCTAAGTCCTAAGGTCCTAACTGACTGCCTGATACATAACGGACAGCTTAAACCGCTGTTCTTAGAGATTTGGATTGTTTGGGCAAGATTTTTTCAAAAATTCCACCCCTAAGATAGTGAAATAGCGGGTGAAGCCGTCGGTAGAAGCTAGTAGTGATATAATATGTCAGTGTTGGGTTCATGTTTATGTTTTTTTTATGCTTACAAAACTAGTTTTGCGAGTCTTATTCAAGTTTCTTGGTAATCTTATGAACGTTTTGGATGGATAGACGTATGTTTGTTATGGCTTATCTTCGTAACTACTAGACTGATTTTGATTAAAATCGGTGTAATGATACATTGAATCCTGGTTATTAAAATGAAGTAATTTTTATCCCGATATTGCAACGGGATCGGGACTTATCTACGCTGGTAAATGCTAATAGTCGCTTTTATTTTATAGTTTTGTCATAAATTTGATGTAATTTCAAAATGGTTTCTAACTAAAACTGTTGGACTTAGAAACATGAAATTTTGCAATAAATATTTAAAAATCAATAAATATCTAAATGATTATTTTTAGATTGACCTAACCTGCAAAAAATTAAGAAAGCTAGCATTAAACTTTTAATTTTTGAGCGCGCAAACAGCGCTGTGCATTTTATTAAATGCATTTTGCTTAGAAAATATTTCTAAGAAATTATTTCTTTATCCTATTAATTGTGAAAATTACAGTTAAAAGTAAGTACATTTACCCGTTACATTCATTTGAAACACGTTTGACTAAGACCATGAAACTCTAATAAAATGAACACCTATCTAACTTATTTATAATTTATCACGTCACTGTTTTAATTAGAATAATTAGTTAGCTGTTTTCGCCAGCACTTAATTAAAATTGCAAATTGTTAAAGTTTAAAGTTCATTATTTGTTTTTAGACGTTTTTTTAACTTATATTTTTACTTCTCTTGCATGTTTCTCAGTATATCAACACCCTCTTCATTTTCATCACCTTCATGTCCATCGAACCGTTGCCTGAAAGAGATGGCTTTCACCGATTGTCTTGTGTCGTGTGCTTGTCCAAATAAATGTTTTCTTTCTTTCTTTATAAGGTCACTCTCAGCTTAGTCGACCATGTCCAGAGGTAAGAAGACATCAATACATCTTAAGCCAACTAAGCCGCGGGTTTCATCACGATGTTTTCCTTCACAGATTAGTCTATTTGTTACACTATAACTGAACCGTTTTAGATTAAATTTGACATAAAAAAAAAACAATGTGTTTATTTCAGACCAAAGATCCATAAGGGTTAGTAAAAACAATAAACCTTAAAAGATAATGTTAGTAAACCTATATCTAATCACCGGATGTACTCCACATGAATACGGTCGCACCGATTCATGTAAGCGCAATCCAGCCTCTCTGAAATCATTTTCAGAATGCTATTTGAGCTGGCCCGGACCCTACGCACCAGGGATGTGCACTACATAGAGCTAGCTGATATTCTTAAAACGAATCCTGTAATATTTTTTTGTAAAACTTAGAGCGGCTTACATGAGATTCAGCTTACACAAATTTAACTAAACACTACCTAAATGCATTTAACGGGTACTCTTAAATTCAATTCAATATTTCAATAGCGACAAAAGTCGATATTGTTTAATCAGTTTTTTTTCAAGTCTATATTTTATGTGAAACATTTGATTTAAAACTAATAAATAAATATTGCAGGACATTCCACACATCGCCATCTAGCCCCAAGCTAAGTAACTAGACTTGTGTTATGGGTGCTAGACAACGGATATACTTACATACTTTTTTTAATAGCTCTACAAAGGTACCTAATACGACCTGGTTTTGCTTACTTCCAACCATCTGCGAGACGTGAAGTACAAAATAAAACAAAACTGTGTGCAGACGCAGTCAAAGAAGTAGGTCGTGCGCCGGTCGATGACATTCAGCCCGTATTGAAATAATCCCCGAATAGAATTGAAAAATTTTGATTGTAAGAAGATTATTTCGAGTGGTTATGGTTATCTGAAATTGTGATCAAAGTCCATTGTTTAGAAATGTTTATAAAAAAAATGGATTAGTAAAGGCAACTAGTAAAATTAGCTTCTGCCCGCGGCTTTGAAAGCCATTTCATCTTCTTGGGGAAGGAATTTCGAAAAACCCTTTTTCAGTGAAAATAGCTACACTGAGAACCCTTCCGAATTTTTTTTTCAGCATTACTCTACTATTATTTACGATAATCATCATCATCATCCGAGCGATGTTCCCGGTTGCATCTATCTCGGAAGCCCGGGGTCCGCTTTTCTACTTTTACGCCTCTACTTTGCACGATCTTCGGCATCCTGGTTTGTAAGGCTATTTGCACGCATATCACCCTTTACGACGGCGACGTCAAGCCAGCACTTTTTGGGGCTACCCAGTATGCCACGACCCGGCGGAGGCGCCATGGCAAGACATTTGTTCCCCATGTAACTAGCCGGTTTTCGCAAGATGTGACCGTACCAGTACCTAGGCGACATTCTTGCAATTTATCTGCAATGTCTCGGACATGAAGGCTCCCCCGGATGCGAGAGTTCCTGACGCGATCCTTTCGCATCACTCCACACATATCCAGCGCAACGCAGCAAAAAAAAGGATCCCTAGTATGTGACTACATTCGTCGCCGTACCGCATTTGCATCTGCCCAGTATGAATCACTTAGCTCTCGACTTTATGATAACATTAATATCAAACTTAAAATTTACTCACAATCCAAACTTGAAGTTCGCAACAAAGTATCTCGATATCTACAAACTCTCACATACGAGGAGACAGAAAGGCTACTTAAATTATAATTTTTAATTTTTAATATTTAAAATTTAATATTTATTAATACTGAAGGTTTGTCAATCACTGGTGCACAGAATAATTAAGCTATATTAACTGTATAAGTACTTATAAAACGCTTTCAGTCATAACGGTATTTAGGAAATTTAGGATTAAAAAAAATTAAAATTCTATAGGTGAGGAATCAACTGTCTCCTATATTACAGGTGATCCTAGTTTAGGAGACAGGGACTCCACGTTTTTATCTAAAATCTTCATTGTTTACATGTGAACCATTTCCCTAATTATTTTTATCATAGCTTTATAAGAATACTACTATTTTTGTATAATATAAAATTTAGGGAAACAATTTTTGTTATGACAATTGTAGCATATTTATTTGTGAATAAAGTTTGTGAATTTGTGAACGTCTTCATCTCCGTGACACGCAGCTCCTGCTTATGTCGCTCAAGCACCGGCCACGTCTCACTACCATACATATTTTTTACGATAGTGTTTCTGACTAAGAAAAATTTGATTTTAAATACTGCTTTTTATTCGTGTAACAAACTAATAAAATATTCTACATAACAAATAATAAACACCTAAATTAATTATACTTTAAACCTACCTGCTTACATTTAATAAAAATTAAAAGTACAAATGGGGGTCCAAAAGTCCCTAGAATAGAAAGTGTGTCCCAAAGGCAGGCTGTGTTACTTCGTTGGATAGCGATACTTATTCGCTGTCTGAGGTAGAAGCCAGCCTTTTGGTCACACGGAGCTAAAACTAGTAATTTTTTTTTGAAGTGAAAACTTCTTATGGCGCGTTGGGCACTTTTGTGGGTGAGCATTTTCAGCCGTTCTCGCGACAGATTTTGACGCGACAGATGAGATTTTATTTGTGTTAGTCTTTTTGTTTAACTTATACTGCCATCTATTACACAAATTGAGAAACTTAGTTTCTAGAAAGACCGTTATTCGAATGTAGATGGCGCTGATTTAAATTTTTTACTGCCATCTAGCGAATAAAAAATAAACTATATTTGTTTAAGTGAGTGCTAATAGATGGCAGTAGCAGATCGTTTCAAGAAATATTCTATGAGAAATAACAAGTTTATTGTTTTCACTTCTGCCTGCACTCCCGGAGTGCGCTGTTTTTTTTTTATGGTCACCATGCCGGACTGCCAAACTTAGGGTTGCGGGTTCGATTCCCGCCTCAGACAAGTATTTATGTTTAGATATTTCTGTGGTCTGATTGTTTCTATGTATTATAAGTATATATTTACAAAAGAAAAGTATATAAGTAGTATATCCGTTGTCTAGCACCCATAACTCAAGTCTAGTTACTTAGCTTGATAGCGATGTATGGAGTGTTGTGCAAAATATTTATATTTATTTTGATTTTAAAGTTTGAATAATATTTCTCTATGTCATTACCAACATAGCCTAAATTAAAAGAGAATTGTATATTAAGTGTGCTTAATCTTTAAATTATCTTGCAATCATAATGTTCTTATCATTGTACATGTTTGAATTATTTAATAATACCTTTCATATTGTAGCTACGTGTCTATTATAATCTTAGTTAATTTAGTTCGGAGAAAATCTATACTATCTAATATTTATCTTGAGATTTTTAACTTCTAAGACATTTTATGCTTAAAAATGGCTTTTTCTTTGAATTTTTTTATTTTAGTTTTGGATATGGAGTGTGAGCAAACAATTTTTTTCATAATTAAACCAGGCTTAAGTCTTCATAATTTCAATAAATACCTATCTTTTTACATATAAAATGCTTTGTCCTGAATGAATAACGGATCAACGAACGGACAGCCTAAGCCGCTGATCGTAAAGACCTGAAACTTGGAACATGTGTTATCTGTAAGACGTAAGCATCCTTTAAGAATGAATTTTTCGAAATTCTACCCCTAACGGGTTGAAAAAGAGGTTAAGTTTGTATGGGACAAGGCGATTCCTCGGTCCAATTCTTTTAGAACCATTTTCGATTTTTACGCAGATGGAGACGTGGGCAAAAACTAGTTGCTATAATATATATCGAATTCCATTTAACGATTTTATGCCGGAATATTTTTACTTTAATTTCCTAAGGTCATTTTTTCATCATCAAATAAATGGAGCATAACTACGAATGGTTAGAACGAATAGTAAGCATTTTATCAAGAAAATCAGTACAATGACCGGTACGATCACGATTTAACGCCCACAGACGGGGCTACGACGAGAATAAACTAACATAATACCGAAGAATACTAGCCTGGCTGAATAGGGATTACTTCTAAGCCTAAATTCATTTTTAAAAAAAGAATTGAGTGGATTCTTTTACCCTCTTTTTCAGTGCGATCAGTTTGTTTTGAAATTAGAATTATTTTTTCCATTTTCTGTTTAATAATGCTCTAATAAATATTTTTAATAGTAGCCATAATAGTACAAAGTAGTTAGCAAGCCGAATCATTATTTTGTAAAAAAAAAATCTACTTAGTAAAGTACCTGCGAAGGAACACTAAAAGGTTTATTTTTAAAACCTTGATATTTGTGACCAAGTTATTAATAATGTAAGGTTATTATTTCAATATTAATAGCTGAACCTAAATGGTAGCCGTAAAGTATGGCAGTTAGCAAAATTAATTATTATTTGTTTAAAAATATATAATTTCTGTACTCTACTAAAACAGTTCTTCGTAACCTAATTCTTTCAAGTCATAGTTCGTAATATTTTTTATTTGATATCGATATCTCGAAAATATCGATATCAAATTAAATTAATAGATAAAAATGTCACAACACTAATTCGTCTATGTAATAAAAAATAGTAACTCTAAACCGATAACAACTTTGGCACCTCAAGGCCGGTGATAAAAGGACAATCACTAGAAAAAATTCCACTTTTTACAGCGAAATAATAACCGTAAAAACCAATTTTAAAGCCAAAATCAACAGAAAATATTATCTCTCTCACAAACTCTAGCTTCAGATTCCTTCAACGCTCCACAGCTATTTCAGTAAACTAAAATAAAACCTAAGACACAACTCGTATAAAAGATGTTAACCAAACCCTTTCACTGAAATCACATATTCACAGAAAAAAAAACACTTTGCAACACAAAAATTAAAAAAGAAAAAATCTCCCGGCTTTTTTAAACAGCGCGTTCTATTTTTTTTTTTTTTTTTTAATATTTTCGGCAACGTACCGGGCGTTCGTTCGACGCGTGTATCCGTTCTAGCTCGGAAACGAAACTGGCCGCTTTCAAACTTTTATTTTCCAACGCCTCGCTTTTCGAACGAACAGGGAACGCTATACAATATTGTTTGGTTTGTATGTGTGCGTGACTAGTGTTGTTATCGATGTCGATAGTTTATTTGTCGATAGATTAGGTAGAGTATTTTTATTTTTTGTAATCAAGTAGAGTAACTTAAAATTTACTTTTAACTTTAACTTAAGTTTTTAGCGATTTTCTAGTTTTTTTTAGTATAAGTATTTATATTTATTTAAAATTTGTATAAAGTTGTATTGTTATTATTTTAAAATCAATTGACGACTTCCAAACGTCTTAAAAATATGGAAAGCCCATACTCGGATTTATTTAAAAAATCTGTATATTTTTATTTTAACAAAAAATCTATACTATGGAATAAAATGTGCAAGTTCCTCCTCGCAAAAATTACTGCTCCTTCACGCAAAAATGTTTGTTTGCACTGTTTGTGATTAAATTTGATAAAATTCCAAGATCAATAGGCCACCTTTTATTTGGATATTCCCAAGGGATCAGGATTAAAGCATGGGGAACTGCGGAACACTGCTAGCCGCGTATAAAAAAAAACATTTTAAAGTAGATATAGCTAAGAAGCAAAACTGTCTTACGTAACCATTTGCGTACATTGTGATACCTATTTAAAATCGTACTTGAATAAGGAGAACCGTGTTACCGATCCTAAGTATATAGACAATAATTAAAAAAATAAACAAACCAGTTGTACACGGGCTGTTTTCCGCAACTAGACCTTTTAAGCCAGGTCCTTTTTGCGTGAGGATGGAAAAGGCTTTCCCAGCACCTTTAATATCCTCTCAGCTTAATCGACCCTGTCCAAAGAAACTTAAAGTACGTCTAGAGACAATTTAGCAGCAGATTTCATCACAATGTTTTCCTTCGCCGTAAGAGCAATGATAATAAACGCACATAATTTTTTTCTAAGAAAAATCTATTGGTCACACATCCAATCTAAATAAACCATTTTATCAATTTGCGTTTTGTTTTTAAGGTGCAATAAAGTGTTTATCTATCCAAGACACAAAAAACGTGTGGCACTCAGGGACTGCCGCGGCAAAGCTATTGCATAGCTTCGTACAGTCGTACCATATACGAGATACGGGAGTTAGATTTTATTTTCGTTACGGAATTTCTTGATTCGGTCGCCGCGATAAAAGCTATGCAATAGCTTAAAAAACGTGTGGCACTCGGGGACTGCCGCGGTAAAGCTATTGCATAGCGAACGTTAGGTTTTATTTTCGTTACGGAATTTCTTGATTCGGTCGCCGCGCTTAAAGCCCGCGATAAAAACTATGCTATAGCTTAAAAAAACAATATCGATACTTTCTATCGACTCACCATCGCCCATCCCTACACGTAACACAACACCTCACTTCACATACACTATGACAGCACTCACACATACAAACGCAAAGCTTTGAGCTTTTACACGAAACGCTTTACAAAACTCAACCTTAACTCCAGTTAACAAAGTTGAATTTAGTTAGTTTAAATAAATTAGATTTACTAAAGTGCATTGCATACCAACTTTTGATAAGTCTCTCGCATTTTATGATGAAGTTTGTAAAATTATAAAGGCTTGTTCGTAAAGTCTTTTGTTCTGAGAATAACTAGTGGTGTCTCGCTGTTTCACTCGTGAAACTGATGAATAATATAAAAGATTTTTCGTCTATCATTTAACAAAAATGTTTAAAAAAAATGTAAGTATGTACAGTCACATTACCAATTAGCTGAACCCCACGTGACCCAGAGATCACTCGCAAATCTGTAAGGTTGTAAAGTAATGTTACCTGATTCTGGTATTTTTTAAACAATATACTATACAATCATCACTACATAGTCACTACATAGTATAAAATAAAGTCGCTTTTTCTGTCCCTATTTCCCTTTGACTGCTTAAATCTTTAAAACTACGCAACGGATTTTGATGCGGGTTTTTTTAATAGATAGAGTGATTCAAGAGGAAGGTTTATATGTATAATACATACATAATATAGCCGTGCGAAGCCGGAGCGGGTCGCTAGTACAATATGACGACCTCTGTGGCGCGTCGGGCGAACACCCGACTGCGACGCAGAAGGTTGCGGGTTCGATTCCCGCCGGGAACAAGTATTTATGCTGACCATAAATTCTTGTTTCTTACTTACAAAAAAAAAAAGTATATAAGTAGTTTATCCGTTATCTGGCACCCATAACACAAGCATTAAGTTGCTTAGCTTGGGGCTGGATGGCGATGTGTAATATGTCCTGAAATATTTATTATTATTATTTATTAATATAAAAAAAAATACAAAATAGATAACTACTATGTTTTTTACGGATATTATTATGCGAATGAGCTCTGGGTCACGTGGGGTTCAGCTAATTAGTAATGTGACTGTACGCTTTTTAGAAAAAAAGGTGTTTTAATAATAATGACAAAATTAGTAAGGTATCTGCAGGTAATAAGGGCCACTATTTTTTAAAAACCTTTATATTAGTGACAAAATAACAAGAAAATAAACAAATGAATTATTTTTCAGATTGACCATAAAGCAAATATTTATCTAAAGACCTGTTTATAAGTAGTTTTTCCTATATTAACTATATATTTCGTTTTTAATTAGGGCAGGTGGCCCTTGTTATCCGCAGGTATCTTACTTATTTGACGACCCAGTTGGCACAATGGTCACCATGCCGGACTGCCAAACACAGGGTTGCGGGTTCGATTCCCGCCTCAGACAAGTATTTATGCTTAGATATTTGTCTGTGGTCTGGTTGTTTCTATGTATTATATGTATATTTATCCAAAAAAAAGTATATACTTATACGTAAGTATATACTTTTTTAGACAACTGATATATACTACGGTATATATCGGTTGTCTAGCACCCTTAACACAAGTCTAGTTACTTAGCTTGGGGCTAGATGGCGATGTGTGGAATGTCCTGCAATATTTATTTATTTATTTTAATGAAATTCATCATGTTTTTCCTAAAAAGCGTAAATTAATTCAAAAAAAACATTTTTGTTAAATGATTCAACTGTCGCAAGGAACACAATTGGTAACGTCATCGTTAAAATAAAATAATAAAAATTAGTTGGCTTTGAAGGCGAGAGTACCCCCTCAGCTTAGTTGATCGTATCCAGAGAAAAGAACAACGTCTGTAGATAACTAAGCCGCGGGTTTCATTCATTACGATGTTTTCCTTCACCGTAAAAGCAGTGCTAATTAGCGGAAATTCTTCGTAAGAAAAATCTATGCACGATCGGGATTCGAACCCACGACCTTCGTAATGTAAAATCATCTACCACTAGGTCAATACCGCTCCTAAGTACCCAATTTGTATCTCTTGTGGTCAATTAGCCACAAAAGATGTTTTCTGCAGCAATCAAATGCAACAGCAAATGCATCATATTTCTTTATAGAAATGATTTTAACTTAGTCATTCTTAAGACAATTAAGAAACTAAAGTCACGTAGCTCTGAAGAAAAACCACAATTTAACTGGATGACATAGGAAAAACTATTTATAATGATTTTTTATCACAGTTACTCATAAAGTGGATCTTATTAAACCGCTTTTAGGCTCATAATGCAACGTATTATACACGCGTGCGATAAAAAAAATCCAACTAGTGCTAAAATAATACGCTATCCCGATAAGTCAAATACGTACCTATCTTACTGCTAATGACATATTAGGTAGACGAAACATTCTTAATTTATCTGGGTTATACTGTTTTGATGTATAGAAAAAAGGTACTATCAAAGAGTTTTTAAGCCTTGCTGGCTTAAAACTCTTTGTTGGTACCTGTTTTCTTCTTTTCAAAAGGTTGTCTCTAAAGTCTGATAACGAACGATAATTTTACGTGATAACGTCTTTGAAAATAATTAAAAATTAAGTTTTGTTTTTATTTTGTTTTTTCTTTAGGTACATATTATATATATAATATGGATATATTTTTTCCTTACCATTATATTCTGTTTTTAACCGCCGACGCAAAAACAAATGAAAAAACCCTAAAAAAATATTGTATGTCAGACGAGGTTGTATAGGTTAAAAGTGTTTTGCCTAGGCTTTCGGGAGTGTAATTAACAAAAAATAGTAAACATAACCTAAAATTCTTAAAAACTTTTTATTATTTTAACAAGTCTTTTTTTTATTCGCAACGGTGATAAAAAACGTCGTACGATACACGTGTGTATTGATCATTCCATCTCGGCTTTTGCCACGCTCGCGTTCCGCTCGCGCGTCATAAACCGCCTCTATGGAATGATCAACTTTCCACACTTGTATCGCAATGTACTATTCTTATTTATTATAATATTTTAAACAATTATCCTATCAATATTTTGAATGAGTGTGTGTATGTTTAAAACGTCTTTACGTAAAAACTACTGAACCGATTACAATCTAACTCGGTAAGTAGATAGCTGGAGTCCTAGAATAAAACATAGATTAATTTTATCTCGATATTCCCATGGGATCGTGACTAAAACGGGGCGCAACTAGTACTTAAGAGGAAAGGGTACCTGCGTTCTCTCCATACAAACGTAGTCGACTGTTTCCTCCCTGGATAATGACACTAGCACAAATATTGTTGTACCATAAAACCTGTAACTGCCATGAGTATGTCCCTATGTTTTGGTTGTATTCATTTTCTAATTATCATAGAAATTAAGATTTAAGAAATCAAAAAATAGGGGTATGGTGTCATGGCAGTTATAAGTTTTATGCACCAAAAATATTTGTGCTAGTGTCATTATCCAGGGAGAAAACAGTCGACTACGTTTGTAATAGTTTGTATGGAAAGAGCCCCCAGTATGAAGTTTGTGTCTATGTTTATAACCTGATCCGATCGAAATGAAACCTCATAAGTAGATAGTATGTAGATGGAATTTTGGAATATTATATAAGTTAATTTTATCCCAATATTCCCACGGGATTGAGACTTAAGCCGAAGTGGTATGACCAGAAGCGCGATAGAGGTGTCTTAGAAAGAAATGCTTTGTATTGTCATACACTTTGAAACCTGATTAGAATGATTTGGCTCGATAGAAAAAAATCGTGAAAATCCAAAAAAAATCGGGACTTTTTTTGTTTTTTCAATTTTACGGAGCGATTGTAAAGAAAAAACAAGTACAAAATTTATATTTTCATCAACTTTACATCAAATCCCTTAAGGTAGTATAGATGGTTTTTCACTAAAATAGATGTGAGTCTTTTAATTACTTATAACAGTTAAAACAGCCATTTCGCAGCACGGGGGAAAGGGATAGAAACATCGCACAGCACGCGCGTAGGAAAGGGATAGGGCTTTTCATGTCCAACTTCACCTTATGCAGATGAAACCGCGGAGTTAACCTAGTTTACTGAGTTATGCTAGTCACTTCATCACTACATAGTATAAAATAAAGTCACTTTTCGCCGTCCCTATTCCCTTTGTATGCTTAGATCTTTAAAACTACGCAACGGATTTTGATGCGGTTTTTTTAATAGATAGAACGATTCAAGAGGAAGGTTTATATGTATAATACATGCATAATATAGCCGTGCGAAGCCGGAGCGGGTCGCTAGTTTTAAATTTAAAGATGAGATCATTGTTCATTCATACATTGTTTATGTTTATTGAACTAGAATTATTTAGAGCTTGACTTCAGTGACCTAATGCTCTTCTCTTACTAATTAAGTAGGTATAGATACCAGTAGGCGAATTCTCGTAAATAACATTGGTCAAATTATATTGCAATGTCATTTCCATTAAAAAAAATACCCTCAAAGTAGTTCAGTCTTCAAAACGCTCAGTCGCAATGTCCACTTCGCAAAATATCGACTAGTCGCGAAATTTTTCTTTCTCGTAATGTCGATTTCGTATAATGTCTCTTTCGCAAAATGTCGTGACAGGGAAAATCAATTTATTAAATTAAACATTTAAATAAGGCAAAAAATATGTAAGTAAGTAGGTAGGTAGTACTTACCTATATTTTAATAAATATTTCGATTTAAAAAAATACTCTCAAAGTAGCTAAAAATTCTCCTAAAGGCAGCTTTTGGTATTCTCAAGAATATTATTGAAATGCAATCGAAAATAAATTGCAATGAAATTTGAACGCTATGCGGATAACTTTACTATACCTGTGGATCGAACCCACGTCGGTTGGTGTAGCGGGTGGCCCCTTATACCACTCACACAACTAAACACATAGCTAACATGTTGACAAATAATAATCACACTGAGTACTTTTAATCAATGCTTTTAATTCAAGTATTTATGTTTGTATGTATTAGAAGAAGGTCGTAAGTCCAATACTGGTCCATAGTATCAGTGTAGCCCACTGATAGTGGACTTTTGACGCATACTGTAACCTACAGTCGGCTTCATAATTGCAGCCCTCGGTAGAGTTCTAAAATTACTATTATTGGAAAGTTTTCATTCTAATAGTTTTGTTTGATAAATTCATGAGTTAGAAGACTTTATACTTCAACTAAAGCAGGTGCCTAGAGACTTGCTTGTGTTGATTAATATAAATATTCTTAAAAATCCATAAATTATTCTTTAAAATCCCATTCGGGCAACACACGACTTCTCAGATACTTATTATTTTTATTTTGTCTTTTTAACCGACTTCAAAAAGGAGGAGGTTCTCAATTCATATGTATGTTGTTTTTTTTTTTGTATGTATGTTACGCGATCATTCGAAGACGGCTCAACCGATTGAGATGATTCTTTTTGTGTTCAAAAGGTGATACCTCATATAAAATTTTGGTGAGGATCTCATGAGAATCTTCGGAGTGATGGACAGAATTGCACCTCGATCGTGCAGAAAATTGCTTAGTTTTCAAGATCTCCAGTAGAATCGACCCTTAAACTTATTGATGGAGCATCTGAAACTACCTTCTCATCACTATGTAGTGTGTAACGTAATGTGTACGATGACGAATGTTCCAACCCTCAATAAATTACGATTACGCGTTACAATTTGAATAATTTATTTGAATTTAGTCGCCGGACTGGGTTTGAATGAATTTTGATAGAGAACCCTATCCTAAATGAAGATCTGATGGGGATCTTCGGAGTGATGAACAGATCTGCACAGCGAGATTCAACAAATGGCTCAGTTTTCTATTTCCACTAATAGAAGTTGCCCATACACTAATAGGTACCTATGAATAGAGCATCTGAATGGTTTTAGATGGTGATGAGAAGGTGGTCGTTCTCATCACCAAACTCCTCATTGGGTTACGATTAGGTAGGTACAGGTAGCAATTTGAAGAAATAGTCGCTTTCGCCTCATTGATGGAGTAGAATTTTCAGTGACAGCGGCACTAAAAATGATTAAATAAAAAAAATAATTAAAATTTTAAAAACCGACTTCAAAAAACCTGAGAACAAACACTAAAAAAAACTGAAAAGTGAAAAATAATCTATTTCGGGTCACTAAGACAGCAGATAACTTAAACATAAGTACTTACTTGGAAGTCGGACTGGGTTAGATTGAATGTTGAGAGGTAGGTATACATAAAACATGGTGTCACCCAGTCCTACTTCCAAGTTAGTACTTATGTTTAAGTTATACTTGCTTCGTCCTCAACATTAGTTAACAAGCAGCAGACGTTGGCACCAGCCAAATGTACACTATGGTTTAGTTAGAGGAATACTACAATAAAAATAATATTTTTCAAGTTTGAGACTGGCTGCATGCTGATCCTGCCTGGTAACACCAGCCGTTGACATCTTCATTCGCGTTTTAGTGCGCAGTCAGTGTACACCATATTTATCACTTTCTTGAATTTTATTTTAATACTTATATAATTATGTCTAAACGAAAATCTAGTTTTTTTTAGTGATGAATACCTATTTCGAAAAATCAAGAAGTTGGAAAAGAAGCTAATAAAATAGATTATTTTTCACTTTTCAGTTTTTTTTAGTATTTGTTTTCAGGTTTATTTAGTTTTTATTATTTTCAGGTTTTTATGAAGTCGTTTTTTAAAATTTTAATTTATTTTTTGTATTTACTATTCTCTTTAACTAAGTCCTATTGTTTCTTATTTGTTTTACTATTCTCTGTAAC
The DNA here is from genome assembly GCA_907269075.1 of Idaea aversata. Taxonomy (NCBI): domain Eukaryota; kingdom Metazoa; phylum Arthropoda; class Insecta; order Lepidoptera; family Geometridae; genus Idaea; species Idaea aversata. The sequence continues at coordinate 2,286,124 of OU026109.1, forward strand.
TATCTCTTATTTATTTTTGACCGAACGAGCGAAGCGAGAGAGGTCTAGTGTTGAGACGGGTCGGTCGCTCGTATGTTTGTATGTTTATATGTTTATATGTTTATATGTTTATATGTTTATATGTTTATATGTTTATATGTTTATATGTTTATATGTTTATATGTTTATATGTTTATATGTTTATATGTTTATATGTTTATATGTTTATATGTTTATATGTTTATATGTTTATATGTTTATATGTTTATATGTTTATATGTTTATATGTTTATATGTTTATATGTTTATATGTTTATATGTTTATATGTTTATATGTTTATATGTTTATATGTTTATATGTTTATATGTTTATATGTTTATATGTTTATATGTTTATATGTTTATATGTTTATATGTTTATATGTTTATATGTTTATATGTTTATATGTTTATATGTTTATATGTTTATATGTTTATATGTTTATATGTTTATATGTTTATATGTTTATATGTTTATATGTTTATATGTTTATATGTTTATATGTTTATATGTTTATATGTTTATATGTTTGTATGTTTGTATGTTTGTATGTTTGTATGTTTGTATGTTTGTATGTTTGTATGTTTGTATGTTTGTATGTTTGTATGTTTGTATGTTTGTATGTTTGTATGTTTGTATGTTTGTATGTTTGTATGTTTGTATGTTTGTATGTTTGTATGTTTGTATGTTTGTATGTTTGTATGTTTGTATGTTTGTTCGACGATAACTTGAGTACCGTTGCTCTGATCTTCATGATTTTTGGTACACGTGTAGTTGAGGTCCATAGAATTTTTAAGTTCGAACATGAGCAGGATCGGTCAGGGGGTTACGGAGATAGGGGGTCCAAAAGGGGATCTACCTATATGGCACACAAACTATACTGCAAATATACCCGAGTGGGGTATCAAATGAAAGGGCGTAACTTCGGTGACAATAATATGGTACCATGGAACTGATCTGATGATAGAGCTGGAGGGAATCTGCAGGAATTATCTCATTATCCATACTTCATAGTTCATTCATTCAAACTACTCGTCAAGAATCGTCTTGACGAGTAGTTGGTCTTTCAATGGTGACCAGGGTCTGATGATAGAACTGGAAGGTGGTCATAGGAACTTCGCAATGAAACGACACAACCTCATCGAGTTTGAGCTCGTTAGAATCGTCTTGACGAGTAGTTTGTCTTTCAATGGTAACCAGGGTCTGATGATGGTCATTTCGGTCATTGTGGTTTCCTTTAGGAAATTTCGGTCCAAAAAAATATGATTCTCAGAAATTCTTTAAAACCATACCTACTTACATAAATGATAAAGTAAAAGTGTTCCGTGCTTAATAATAACATACCTTTGTGTTATTAAGATTAAAAATGGATTATCGATTTTATAATTAGTCATCAAATTCGCAAGAGTTTATAGTGGAAAGACATGCACCTTCCGCAATTTTACTTCTCTAATCCACCAGAAATTCTACTTCCGTGTTCGTTCCTCATAGCCTTAGAAGGAGCTGCTGGTTCCAGCAGCTCCTTCTAAGGCTATTTTATCAGCTAAACGGAAACCAAGGAGATAACTTTTCAATCTAAAATGGATGACGTTTTTGTACCACTGACTGAGGCTCTTGTGTTGTGGTTTTTATAAAGTGTATATTCTACTTTACCCTAAATCGTCCGAACTCTCTTTGCTTCATTTCCATATTTATTTATTTAATAATCATGGGCTGTTTTACAATAATAGTGGTGGATAGTATCAAATAGTAGGAATGTTTGGTTCTAGCCGATCTAAAGACTGATTACCTATTATTAAATTTGTGACTATTTTTTTTATAATTTTTATTTACCTGTTATATTTTAGTTTAGGGACTTATTACAGGACATATTGGTCTCAAACTTTTCTGATATATTCTCGTTCTCGAGCTTGTCTTCTCGTTTCCTCTTACGTAACATTATGATAAGTAGATAGGTACATAAGGAAGGAAGGATAGGAATTACTATCTTCTGGATATTATCTTGGACACAATAAAAATGTCTTGAGTAAAAATAAAGAGTCAACGGATGTCCAGGGTGTGATGATTGAGCTGGACCTATGCTTTTAGAACTTAACAACAACAACAACAACAAGTTAACAACAACAACAACAAATTATGCCTATCGTGTTTGGATTCCCTAAATCATTCAATGTCGGATAATAGCGATACTATTATACATTTTAGTACTTTACGCTGATTTATAATAATTGCTGAAAGAAACTCGTGAGGTCTCAGTTCGGGGCGAACTACTAGTTATTTGTTGTATACTATGTCGTGTGTTGGTTTGAATAAACTATATTCTATTCTAAAACAGTAGTTTTGGAGCTCTACGGTGGGTCTGCAATTACGCAGCCGACCGTACCTACATAAAAAACCGGCCAAGTGCCAGTCGGACTCGCGCACGAAGGGTTCCGTACCACTGTATTCTGTTTTTAACCCCGCCGCAAAAACAGATGCAAAAAAATTGATGGCGCTAGTGGTAAAAATACATGAATGAAGGGTAAATGGCGGTTTACGGTTTATGATGTATTAAAAAAAAACTACTTACCAGATGTCGTTCAAACCAATTTTGGATGGAAGTTTGCATGGTAATGTATATCATAATATTTTTTTAGTTTCATCATTCTCTTATTTTAGAAGTTATACAGGACACACTTTTTACCACTTTGGAAGTGTCTCTCGCGTAAACTATTCAGTTTAGTAAAAAAATATCTTAGAAACCTCAATTTCATTTTTGAAGACGTTTGAAGGGTTTGATGAAAAATTATTTTTGAGTTTCAGTTCTAAGTATGGGTAACCCTAAAATTTATTGTTTTTTTTTTCTATTTTTGTGTGAAATTTTTAATGCGGTTCACAGAATACATCTACTTACCAAGTTTCAACAGTAGGTATAGTTCTTATAGTTTCGGAAAAAAGTGGCTGTGACATACGGCAGACAGACAGACAGACAGACATGACGAATCTATAAGGGTTCCGTTTTTTGCCATTTGGCTACGGAACCCTAAAAACGGTAGGTAATTGTAATTGTAGTAATTATTAATGTTGTTGAAAACGAGACCTAATTTCCCTCTGTACTTCAATAGTGCGATGCGTAATGTTATCTATGGTGACCTTATATATTAACTAACATACAACTCTGAACAGGAATTGTAGAGGCGGTAAAAATGTATTAAAAATGGTTGTCTGTAAAGTCGATTTACTAACGATAATTTTACGTCATAACGTCATAAGAAAACGATGAAAAATTAATATTTTTTTGTTACTTATTCCTTTTTTTTTAATAAGTTTTTTTTTTCTTTTTTTTCTATTCTATATTTTTTTACTTTGTTTTTTATTTGTCTCTCGTCACCATAACACAAGCCCAGATGAGCGATATTATTATGAAATACTGTCATGTTACCATGACGCTTGATCGGGAACGGGACGCGTCATGTTACCGCAACATGACACTTTTGTGCGAATGCAGGAGTTCCATCAATTTATTAGACGTTATCACGTCAAAACATCTTTGTAGGGTTCAATACCCAAAGGATAAAAACGGAACCCTATTACTTCCCTGTCCATCCGTGTCCGTCTGTCTGTCACCAGGCTGTATCTCATGATCCGTGATAGCTAGACAGCCGAATTTTCACAGATTATGTGAATCTGTTGCCGTTATAGCAACAAAATACACAGTTCAGCGCTTACCGTCGAAACAGTTCAGCGCTTAGCGTCTAATCAGATCAGCGCTTATCGTCATAATTTATGGATTTTTAAGTCTTCGGTGGGGGAGCATAGGGGTCACGAGACCTTCCGATCTTATTTTAAATTAGCGCTTATCGTCTCCCCTAGTCCATGGGGGACAATAAGCGTAAGATAGTTCTTGACAGTCCGTTGAGAGTAGGGGGTCCGTTATGGCCCCTCTACTACATTTTGGCACAGCACTGGACCAGCGAGATGGCCATGCGATGGTTGAAACGCAATACACGATAGCCACGTTCAGCCAACGTTTCCTTTGATGTGCGACCGAAAAACCGACACCGCACCGTGGCCATCCAGTCGCCATACCACGAACCATAAGGGCGTGTTCGGATGACACGCGTCGACCACGGGCCCGCCACGCGCTTAACACGCGTTAATTTGTTCAATAAACATATAATTTGAGTATTATGACATATCAATAGATCTCAAATTGCATTTATCCAAGTCCACTCGCTCACGCCACGCGCCCGCCCAGCTCACGCCACGCGCACGTCCCGCGCACGCAACGCGCACGCCACGCGCACGCCACGCGCACGCCCCGCGCCCGCTTGCATAAATGCAATTTGAGATCTATTGATATATCATAAGACTCAAATTATATATAGAACAAATTTCAACGCGTGTTCAACGCGTGGTCAACGCATGTGATGGGCGTGGTGGGCGCGTGGTTGACGCGTGTCATCTGAACACGCCCTAAGCCATTCGACACCTCTACGCCCTCTAAATGCTGGCCCATATTATGCTGGCCGTTATGCGTGAACCATCTATTAATCTACCTAAATACAAATACCCATATCCATTTTAGTTACGTTTCGTAATTCCGTGTATCATTGCACAAGATGAACACATAGTTATGACACCGATGTGCGACCCTTCTAATTAACATTGACTTTAAAATAACCCTTCAGGGCTCCGTGTGACTGTTTGTTGATGTATACCGCTAGATACGACTTCTGCAATAGCATTTATTAAACAAAAATAAATCGAAAACATTTCAAAATAATTATTACCTACTAGTTGCGCCCACAGTTTCACCCGCGTAACTCGCGATCTGGTGGGAATATCAGAAGAAAAATTTGCCTATGTTATTTTCAATGAATCAATGTATCTTCGTACCAAGTTTCATCAAAAACGGTAAAGTAGTTTTGGCCCCTATCTCGCTTTCTCTTCTCTTTCCCTATGTATGCTTAAATCTTTAAAACTACGCAACGGATTTTGATGTGGTTTTTTTAATAGATAGAGTGATTCAAGAGGAAGGTTTATATGTATAATACATGCTTATTATAGCCGTGCGAAGCCGGGGCGGGTCGCTAGTAATATATAAAATTCTCTTGTCACAATGTTAGTTACCATACTCCTCCGAAACGGCTTGAGCTATTTTTATGAAATTTTCTATGCATATTCAATTCTGAGAATCCCTTTAGACGCAAAACACCATGAATCGGCTACTATATTTTTTTTATTTTGTTTCCTTTTTTTTGTACCTAAATGGCAAAACAACGTTGGCTAGGACAGCTATTATGTAATAATATTTATATCAGGGTTCATAAGGGCCACCTTAAAAAACTACTAAGAGAATAATTAGCATAAAATATACATTTTCACACAACAATAATATTACTAAAAGGAAGTTTTTTTTGTTTGTAACGAATAGGTTTCGAAACTACTACACCGAATAAAACTGGATTTATAGATACATTGATTCATTGAAAATAACATAGGCTACTTTTTATCCCGATATTCCCACGGGATCGGGAGATACGCGGGTGAAACCGCGAGGCGCTGCTTATCACTATCATCATCATCACTATCACTATCACTACATAGTATAAGTACAACAAAGTCGCTTTTTCTGTCCCTATGTCCCTATATCCCTTTGTATGCTTAAATCTTTAAAACTACGCAACGGATTTTGATGCGGTTTTTTTAATAGATAGAGTGATTCAAGAGGAAAGGTTATTATGTATAATACATGCATAATATAGCCGTGCGAAGCCAGGTCGGGTCGCTAGTATTAGATATTTTAGATTGTATACCTCACACTTTAAAATATAATTCAAATACCTACCTAATAACTAGCTACCAACTTCCTTAAATAAATATTTCTTGAAACAACAAAATCTAAATTCAACGAATCGTATCCATTTGGCAACGGTTAAAACATTACCCGAATACAAAATGACTATTTTCCGCCATTATTATTTAAATCGATACCCATTTACCTACAGTAACAATCTATTGATAAGTCGACAAAAATACCCACAAAATATCTATTAATAAGTAAGTTTTTACTTACCTATACATACCTACTACTATACTAGGATGGATTTTAATTTAATGAAACTTTTTAATAATATCGCTTAGACATCAGATTAGGACATAGGGTAGGCAAACGTTGTTTTGTTATTTAAAAAAAAAAAAAAAAAAAAAAAAAAAAAAAAAAAGATTTTGGCTGATTCTCAGACCTACTGAATATGCTCACAAAATTTCATGAGAATCGGCCAAGCCGTTTCGGAGGAGTTCAAGTTCTAACCCCGTGACACCAGAATTTTATATATATAGAGATTGTGTAAATTGTCCAAAATATAACGAAAAGTGTCGAAAAAATTGTCACTTTGACATCTGTCAAATGTCACTTTGAAATCTGCATCTTAATTTTCCTCATATATTTTTACGGGATCGATCGGGACTAATGCGGTGAAACCGTGGGGCGCAGCTAGTAGTTTTCACAATTAGAAGTTATCTTCATTTTTAAAAGCTTTTTCTAACATCACCCCCTGGACAAAGTCAGATCCCATGGTCATCTGCAAAGTTCCCGAAACGTCAGGTTTAAAATAAAAATAAAACGCGAATTAGGTATATCCGTTCAAATGTATTTATATTTATGAGTTCAGTCGCGAAAACCTTAGAAAATACAAAGTCATATTGGCAAGTGGCTCGTCACGTTCCATCATGTTGTCCGACCATGCCGTTCTCCTTCTAGGCGAGCATGCTACATTCTCGACCACATCGTCGCTACACCATCAGGTTAAAATTGCAAACTTTTCTATACGTAATAATCAAATAATAATTTTACGTAAGTAATAATCAAGTAATAAAAAATAAATAAAAATTTAAAAAACCGACTTCAAAAAAACCTGAAAAGAAAAACTAACAAAACCTGAAAAAAAAAACCAAAAAGTGAAAAATAATCCATTTCGGGTCACTAAGACAGCAGATAACTTAAACATAAGTACTTACTTGGAAGTCTGACTGGGTTAGATGAGAGGTATAAAGAAAACAAGGTGTCACCCAGTCCGACTTCCAAGTAAGTACTTATGTTTAAGTTATCTGCTGTCTTAGTGACCCGAAATGGATTATTTTTCACTTTTTGGTTTTTTTTTTCAGGTTTTGTTAGTTTTTCTTTTCAGGTTTTTTTGAAGTCGGTTTTTTAAATTTTTATTTATTTTTTATTTTACCATTTTTAGTGCCACTGTCACTGAAAATTCTACTCCATGAGGCGAAAGCGACTGTTTCTTCAAATTGCAACCTGTACCTAATCGTAACCCATTGAAGAGTTTGGTAATAAGAAGGTGTTTTCGGATGCCCCATTCATCCTTTTTGTGTATGGGCCACTTCTATTAGTGGAAATGGAAACCTGAGCAATTTGTTGAATCTCCCTGTGCAGATCTGTTCATCACTCCGAAGATCCTCATCAGATCTTCATTTAGGATAGGGTTTTCTATCAAAATTCATTCAAACCCAGTCCGGCGAGGCAAAAGCGAATATTTTATTCAAATTGTAACCTGTAATCGTAACCGATTGAAGAGTTTTCTGATGAGAAGGTGGTTTCAGATATTCCATTTATCGGTAACTATTAGTTTATGGGCCAATTCTACTGGTGGAAATCGAAAAATGAGCAATTTGCTGCACTCTCGAGGTGCAATTCTGTTCATCACTTCGAAGATCCTCATCAGAACTTCATTTAAGATAGGGTTCTCTATCAACATTAATTCAAACCTAGTCCCGCGACTAAATTCGACTAAAATCTTCAAATTGTAACCTGTAATCGTAACTGATTGAAGAGTTTTCTGATGAGAAGGTGGTTTCAGATATTCCATTTATCGGTAACTATTCGTTTATGGGCCAAATCTACTGGTGGAAATCGAAAATTGAGCAATTTGCTGCGCTCTCGAGGTGCAATTCTGTTCATCACTCCGAAGATTCTCATCAGATCCTCACCAAATTTTCATGGGACCACCCCTGAGGTATCACTTTTCGAACACAAAAAGAATCATCTCAATCGGTTGAGCCGTCTTCGAATGATCGCGTAACATACACACAAAAAAAAAACATACAGACGAATTGAGAACTTCCTCCTTTTTTGAAGTCGGTTAAAAATAAAAATATACATATACGCGACGAATTGAGAACCTCCTCCTTTTTTGAAGTCAGTTAAAAATAGTACATTGTTATCCTAGGTGTGAAAGTCACTCATTACAAGTCCCGAGACGGAGTTTGGCGCCCGAGCGTAGCGAGGGCGCTAATAGTTCGAGGGACTTAATGAGTCTTTCACCCGAGGTAAACACTGTGCTTTTCATTACGAATAATACATAAAATTGTTCCTAACAACGAGAGTGAATGAGACTATGAGACTCCATACCACATGAGTAGGTAATCATGTGTCGATACTACCTGATCCTCTTACAAGGTTGGGACCAAAGAGGTTATACATTATGTAGTGTTTTTTTAGGTTTCTGCTATTTGTATTCAATACTTAAATACGGCGGTACTTACCGAAGAAATTTTTATTAATGAGTTAAACCAACACTGGGAAATGACGCGAAGTCCGTAGATTTAACTTACAGTTTTTGTAACACGGTTTGTCTAGAAAATGTTATTTACACAAAATACACAATCATAAATAAAAACCAGATTAAACTTAACACAAAAACATAATAAAATAACAAAAAATGTGCCACGTGGTCACGCATGGTCATAGGTCGCTTTCACCATTTTCGTCTTTACATTTATTTTATTAAATAAGATATCTTGAACTAAATATACCTACTTGAATTTGATTACTGAGAAAAAAGTTACTAAGTACCTACTAAACTCTGGCAGTATGCATGAGCCGTGCCAAGCCATAATTATTATTCTTTGGTGTAAAAAAAAAGCAAGGAGGTTAGGTTTTTGAAGTTCCTAATGCGTAATGATACTGATACTGGCTACATGCAGATTGCACAAGTCGTGCGAAGCCATAATTTGACATGACAGCTGTCAGTGAAAGCGAAAAGCCCTAGGGCTGGAAGTTTTATTTTCTACACGCTCTTCAGGCATATTTAGACCTACTTTCGGAGGAGTGCTTCGTCGGTCCGCCCGCGAGGCGACCGCCCGAATCGGGCGGACCGCAGTATTGCAAAAAAAAATATTATTTTCGTTCCGCGTTCCGCCCGAATTTATTTGATACCTATTTTTCTATAAAAGTACAGTCGGCAACAAAATAATTTGATGAAATAAAAGTAAAAAATGGTTTATAAATTGTATACTTAATACAATAATCTGAAGCTAAGTAAGTACATAAATAAATTACTATAATAAATAAAATATATATAACAAGCTGCGCCCCGCGGTTTCACCCGCGTAAGTCCCGATCCCGTGGGAATATCGGGATAAAAAGTAGCCTATGTGTTAATCCAGGTCTCCAGCTATCTACATACCGAGTTTCATCGCAATCGGTCCAGTGGTTTTTGCGTGAAGGAGTAACAAACATACACACACACACACACACACACACACACACACACACAAACTTTCACATTTATAATATTAGTAGGATAAAATAAATAAACTAAATAAATTACTTATCGTATAAGTAGATATTAATTACCTTCTACATTTCATTTTACATTTCAACCATATTAGTGGTTCTGTGTGCTGGTTATAGCAATTCCAATTACTAATAAAAAAACCGGTCAAGTGCGAGTCGTACTCGCGCGCCGAGGCTTCCGTAATTTAGTTTTAACTCTCTTTCTCTACCCTTGCAGTGGTACGGTTGTTACCAATTTAAATTGGTTTAACTATGTAAACGTATGGGGACGCTCTTTAATTTTCAACTTTTTTATTTTTTGGAATTTTTCCTGTATGTGTGCTATAGGTCTTGGGTCTAAAACCTATATGGTAGTTCCCGTTGACCTAGAATGACGAAATTTGGCTAAAAGCAAGGTCTTACAGCACACATAAAGGAAAATTCCAATAGGGTACTTCCAGTTGACCTGAAATTGTCAATTTTGGTTAAAAGCTAGGTCTTACAGCACAAGTATATAGGGAAAAATCCGAAATATAAAAAAGTTAAAAATTAAGGTAAATTTTGGTACTTACAAGTTTTTGCAAAAATAAAAAATTTGCCCATATATTTTTATCATGTTGACTGAGGACTTTTGATTTTTATATTGCTAGGTCCACTCGTTCCTGAGAAAATGGGTGATGACATACGGACAGACAGACAGACAGACAAGAAAGTGATCTTATTAGGGTTCCCTTTTTTACCTTTTGAGGTACGGAACCCTAAAAATGATGTTTCCTGTACCAATTAATCTACAAAATAGTCACTAAATTTACTTCCAGATTGATTAGACTTCGAGCCATTATATACATTATACAACCACTCATCACTGACTGAGTTTTGTGGCAAATGAGCCAAATCTGCACATTTTTAGGATTCCGTACCTCAAAAGGTAAAAAAGGAACCCTTAAAAGATCACTTTCTTGCTCGTCTGTCTGTCTGAATGTATTACCACCGATTTTCTCAGGAATGGGTGGACCTAGCAAGTTGAAGATACCAGATACTGATACTGAGGTCTATATAGTCCCTATTAGGTGTATAAAAATCGAGGTCTTGAGTAAACATGATTAATAGATATGGGCAAATTTACATTTTCGCAAAAACTTGTAAGTACCATAATTTTCAACTTTTTTATATTTCGGAATTATCCCTTTACTTCTACTGTAAAACCTTGGTTTAAACCAAAATTGACATTTCCAGGTTAACCGGAAGGTTTTGGGTCGCAAACCTATATTTTATGGTAGTTCCCGTTGACCTAGGATCACGAAGTTTGACAAAAGCAAATAAAGGAAAAATAAAAAAAAGTTGAAAATTAAAGAGTGTCCCCATACATTTATAGTTGGATCAATTTAACTTGACCCTTACATTGTATAGGCGCCCAAACGAAATATGGGTTAAGATAATTGGTAACTACCATACCACTGCAAGGGTAGAAAAAGAGAGTTTGAAGTAATGTATGGAACTCGGCGAGCGAGTACGAATCGCACTTGACTGGTTTTTTTATGTACTTTTTCACAAGTTTAGACTTTTTTCTCCACAAGCATATTAGACTGTGAAACAGGCAACCCTATTTTTTGGTGTAGGAAATACATCTTCCACAGCTTAATAGGTACGTAAATAACTGATAAAAAGGCTTTACGTAAAATTTAAAAGGGTCATCACAAAGGATTACCATGTCCTTTTTAATTGAGCAAAGATCCAGCGGTTTTTGAATTCATAACTCCAGTCTGTAGTTTTTATTAATTGTAATAAATCTATTTTGTTGCTAACTGTACTAAATCTAAGTAAGTTATTAAAATAAGTAGGTATAAATTACAATCGGGCGGTCTGCCCCATGGATTTATTACTGTATGTGGTCCGCCCGATCGGGCGGTCGCCTCGCGGGCGGACCGACGAAGCACTCCTTTCGGAGTATGAGTAATGAAAAATAGTTTAACGCATTTAGACATATAGACGCAGGGGACTTTGTTTGTAGTGAAATGAGTTTTACTTATACCTAACTTCTTTACTCATGTGCCTAAGCTACGTATTGGAACTTAATTCTGATAGGAACAATGAGTCACTACTGGGAATAACCCGTTTACCTATTTTGATATTTTAATTAATGATTTCGTTAAGTGCCTATTTATGGCGTAAATAGGAGCCAAAACTAAATAACCCGTCGCCGATAACTTAAATTAATTAATTAGGGCTGGCCTACCTCGGATAGCGGAAAAGAATCGCCATCTAACGAGGAAAAGCAGCCAGCCTTTGGGCACACTTCCTTGGTAACACGGGGTTTGCTGGTTCGATTCCCGCCTCAGACAAGTATTTATGCTTAGATATTTGTCTGTGGTCTGGTTGTTTCTATGTATTATAAGTATATGTTTACAAAATGATAAGTATATCCGTTGTCTAGCACCAATAACACAAGTGTAGTTACTTAGCTTGGGGCTAGATGGCGATGTGTGTAATGTACTGCAATATTTATTTATTTTAATTTTTATTAAATGTTAGTAGGTAGATTTAATTAATTTAGGTGTTTATGTTTTTATTGTAAATATTTTATTCCTTTGTTACTAAAATTTATAAAGTTACTAGCGACCCGCTCCGGCTTCGCACGGCTATATTATGCATGTATTATACGTATAAACCTTCCTCTTGAATCACTCTATCTATTTAAAAAAACCGCATCAAAATCCGTTGCGTAGTTTTAAAGATCTAAGCATACAAAGGGAACAGGGACGGCGAAAAGTGACTTTATTTTATACTACGTAGTGATAGTGATGATGATTAAACTCGTAAAATTATTGATAAGTGTTGTTGGTGTAACCGTTTTTAGGGTTCCGTACCTCAAAATGTAAAAAAGGAACCCCTAAAAGATCACTCACTTGTCCGTCTGTCTGTCTGTCCTTGTGTCACCAGCGATTTTTGAATTTTGAACCTGCTTCTATAAGCGTGTTATGAAAAAAAATAGAGTGTAATTTTAAAATGAGCTGCCCCCAAAATAAATATCAGACGGAGAGACAGACAGACGGACGTATTTTTGCATATGATAGGTCAACGTTTAACCAAATGCAGCGCGTCAGCAGCGTTTGTATGTGAACTGTTTTCCTACATTTAATAATTTAAAGACGGGAATTCCTTGTCGTTTCTCTATCATGCTAAAAATATTGATAACCTATTAAACTTAATACTGTACCCCTATCACAAGTTCTCTACGGACTTGATGAAACCCAACGTATTATCTAGAACATCCATTAAAAAAATAAATATACATCCGAATTACCGACTCCACCAATAACCATCCAATAACCATAGTTTTTAACCGACTTTAAAAAAAGGATTTTTAAAGTCGGTTAAAAACTAGCAGTGCTTCGCGGTTTAACCTCGTAACTCCCGATCCCGTGAGAATATCGGGATAAAAAGTAGCCTAAGTTACTGTCAATGAATCAATGTATCCTCATACCAAGTTTCATCAAAATCGGTCCAGTCGAATAGAACAGAAAAACATTTATTCGGACAAGCACACGACAAAAATAAATATTTAGAACGATTTATGAGATATTGACAAGCAAACATAAGAACATTTTTAAATTACAGCAGAGATGAAAAAGAATAGGTATGAACAAGTAGATTCGGAGAATATTCGTAACATACAAAAAAAATCTTTCCTCTTTATAATATTAATTAGATAGATATCGATCGATAGTATTGACTAATATTATAAAGAGTTATTTGTGACTTTCTGAGTTTGTAAGGAGTGGAGGATCTATATCCCTGAAACCAGTGGAGGATCTATATGGATGAAATTTTGCAATGCGAATTAATGCGATAGTTTGGGGGTAGCTTTTGTCATCATAGTAAACAACTCATGATAAGGCCTCTGCTAAATATTTTAAAACTTAACCCTCGATAAAAAAGCCAAAGGTTAAACATATACCTACATATTCTTAGCATTTCTGTATTAAAAATCAAAGAAAACACACGATAACAAAAAAACCATTTTAAATGTTATAAATTCTTTTAAAAACTATTTTATTTTAAAGTATATTAAAAAATGTATCTTAAAATAGTGACAGTGACGTTATTAATCAATTTAATCGAATCGAAAATATCGATAACAATTGATTCTGACGATTTTAAATCGATAAACTATTCTGGTTCCGAAAGTGAAGTGGCTTCTGATTCTGATATAGAGTTATTTTTCGATAAGACAAGTCTTAAAGCCGCTGTCAAAGTGCACTATGGGAAGAAACCAAGCAATGTTTATTTTAAAAGTCCGACGCCTTGGGGGGACTTGTATAAGTCTTATAAATGGGAACAGGTATGCATATTCCAGACATTCATCATCTTCCTTCCCTTATCCCAATTTATTTGTCGTTGGCGCAGTATGTTTTCTTTTTCCATTCACTCCTATTAGTCGTCATCTCATTGTTTACATTCATCTCTCTCATGTCTTGGCTCACGCAGTATATCCATATTTTTTTAGGACGTCCCCTTCCTCTGCATCCCTCTACATTTACTCTTTTAGTCACATGCGTCTCTTCTCTTCTCATCACATGTCCATACCAACTCAAACGGTTCCTTTTTACTTTTTCAGTAACCGGTGCTACTTTCAGGCTTAATTTATTTTACACTTTCCTTATTTTATCCATTCTCGTTACTCCACACATCCATCTCAACATTCTCATCTCCGCTGCATGCAATCTTCTCTCATCATTCTGGAATGTCTGGACATTACAGGACGTAAATCACATTTTACCTGATTCTAGTCTTCTTCTTCTTCTCGTATAGTGGTGTGGATCACCTAATGTTAGAGTCAGATCGCCCTAAGGCCTCTAACTTGACCTAACGACTGCTACTAGAGGTAGCAACCGGGACCAACGGCTTAACGTGCCTTCCGAAGCACGGAGGGGCTCACGAAAACACATTTTTGCCACACTACTGATTGGCCACCCATCGAAGTAATGACCGCGCCAGGCATCGCTTAGCCCGCACGACCGTAAACGATTAGCGACGCGTCGCTTAGCTGTTAGCCTCCTCCTGAATCTAGTTTCAAGTTCAGATCGTAACTGAAGAACTCATTCTGAACGCATCTCAACTCAAGTTTTAACTCGGAGACTCGGCTCAAGCGTAGATTTTATCTTATAGCATTTGACGACCTCTGTGGCGCTTCGGGCGAACACCCGCTTGCAACACAGAAGGTTGCGGTTTCGATTCCCGCCTCAAAATAATATTTATGTATATATACACATATAGTATATTTGTTTCTTGTCTGTGTGTTTCTATAGGTATATTAAGTACGAGCAGCGCTCCGCGGTTTCAACCGCGTAACTCCCGATCCCGTGGGAATATCGGGATAAAAAGTAGCCTATAGCCTTCCTCGATAAATGGACTATCCAATTCAAGAATTTTTCAATTCGAACCAGTAGTTCCTGAGATTAGCGCGTTCAGACATACAAACAAATTCTTCAGCTTTATAATATTACTATGGATTAGTATAGATTAAATCATTAACATATTATTGTATGCACTATTGTATTGATTGTAACTGTTGATACCTACCTACTATAATATCGTCGTTGATAGTCCAAAACCGCGTATCTAGCATTGGTTGATAGCGCGTATGTACAGTTTGGCTAATTTTACAGGAGGGCGAAAAAACTAATTTTTGTAAAAACTAACAAGCCAATTATTGAATGAACTGGAATTTAGACTCATTTTGTTATTTTTTACCTTACAGACTTATTTTAAAGTCAATAACTCCAGTAGTTTTGTGACAAAATCACTTACGCTGTATTGATTCACTTGGATGTAGATTTTTTTTTAGTACTTACGCGAAATCGCACTATCCCACTGATGTTATAAACTTGTATTGTTACTCCTTAACGCAAAAACTACTGAACCGATTGCAATAAAACTTGGTACGTAGATAGCTTGTGACATGGATTAACACTTATGCTAATTTTTATCCTGATGTCACCATGGGTTCAGGACTTATGAGGGTAAGACCACGGAGCAAAGCTAGTTATAATATAAAAACAATACAGTTTCCATTATAATCAATTTTTTATAAAGTATCGAAACAATTTTTAAATTGTTTTGATACTTAATATATAATTGATTTAATTTAAAAATTAAATTCGTATAAATGTAGATTATCATAAAATGCGTGGCAATCGCTAGGGATGACAGATTTCAGTTGCTGTAAGTGGTCATACTTAGTTTCTTGTATCGGTAACCTGGACGGATACTAAGGAGGAACGCTAGACAGCGTTGTTAGGTCTTCGAGGTAAGGGGCTAAAATCGGTTTGAAAAGAATTTTTATACTCTATTGTTCCGTTAGGATTATATTTTAGGACACGAAGATCAACAACACATCCGTCATCGACCCCCACGGCCAGGTCTTATGGAATCGTAAACTTGAAACCTTCTGGCACTGTAATCTTTGAAGAAAGTGTGGTCTGCTTGTACAACTGTGTATGGAAAAGGTCTTCTTCTGGCTTCTTTTGTTATGGATGCGTATTGAGATGGCAAAAATATCTCGTCATTTTTCAACGGAGTCCACCTCCATTTGTGTGTGGCCTTTTTCAAGATACTGATCTTTATATTTTTCTCCATTGCTGAGGAGTGGCAGAACATTATTTTTATTTTGCGCTGTGCATCCATCGCTCCAAGTGATAACATCTTTTGGATCTCTCTAACAATTTCGTTAGATAATCAACCAAAAACGAGGCATATGTTGTCGCTTTTAGATCACACGCAGTTTCGTCAAACTATTAACAAATAACTTCATTTGTCCCTAGATTCATCATCCCAATTTATTTGGGATCGGCGCAGCATGTTTTCTTCTTCCATTCACTCCTATTAGTCGTCATCTCATAGTTGACATTCATCTCTCTCATGTCTTGTCTCACGCAGTCCATCCATCTTTTCTTAGGTCGTCCTCTTCCTCTCCATCGCTCTACATTCATACTCATCACTCTTCTAGTCACATGCGTCTCTTCTCTTCTCATCACATGTCCATACCAACTCAAACGGTTCCCTTTTACTTTTTCAGTAACCGGTGCTACTTTCAGGCTTCCTCTAATATACTCATTTCTTATTTTATCGATCCTCGTTACTCCATACATCCATCTCAACATTTTCATCTCCGCTGCATGCAATCTTCTCTCATCCTTCTTCTTCATGGCCCAGCATTCCGATCCATACATGACGACAGGTCTTATTTTTTAGATTTTACCCTTCAGTTTAAGGGGCATTCGTGGCATTTGCCCCTAGATTGTAGATAGTAAAATTGTGTACAGCTAGTTTAGTTTTGAAGTATAAGTATAGCGCACTAGCATTTAAGCAAGAGCACAACTTGACGGCTTGCAGGTCAACAGTAACAACGTGAACTGATTTTTTACACGGAGCGTCACACAAATTCTGCCATCCAGTTAGCAATTCACGTAGTTACGCGGAATTCATGTTGTAACTTGTTCAACGACAGATCCGCGGTATTGTTATTCATCAATTATTCCGTCGTCTATTGGTCAATTTAAAAAGTGTCTTTATAATGCGGCGCCAATCACCGACAGCTATCTAAGGGCGCGAAATCTCATTTTTGATTTTTTGGTAGATACGCGGTATTATACAATGCTAGATCCGCGGTTTTGGACTATCAACGACGATATGTCATCCTATATACACAGTTTTTCAATAAATATTCTTGATTCTTTGAAACAGGTGAAGAAAATAACAACCGTAAAATCAGCAAGAATAAAACAATTGAAGAAAGAACCTATAATTTACTCGGAAGATTTCGAAAATATCTCCAACAAGACTGCTAAAGTTAACGCTGGATTGACTCAAAATATTGAAAATTCTATTACAACAAGGTTAGTCCTATAGTCATCATCATCATCCGAGCGATGTTCCCGGTTGCATCCCTCTCGGGAGCCCGGGGTCCGCTTTCCTACTTTTACGCCTCCACTTCGCTCGATCTTCGGCATCCTGGTTAGTAAGGCAGTTTACACGCATATCAACCTTTACGACGTCAAGCCAGCACTTCTTTTTCCTTAATAACAATACTGTATAACAACAATAAATAAGGGCCACAATTTTTTTTTTTAAACTTTGTTTTAGCGACAAAATAACAGGAAAATAAACAAATTACCTAATAGTTTCAGGTGTGAGTTGTGACCACAGAACTATATTATATAATATAGAACTATATTACCTGCTGGTAATATCTAAAAAAAACTAAAAAAATTGTAAAAATACCTACCAATCTACCTATAAATCTATCTACTTAAAATAAGGTCAATAAATAAATATTTTCTGTATTGTCAATCTGAAAAACAATTTATTTAAGTATTTATGTTCTTGTTATTTTGTCACAAATATCATAAGGTTTTTAATAAACCGTTTAGTGGCCCTTATCACCCACGCAAGGTAGCTAAGTCAGTGTTAGTATTAAAAATGCTGTAGTGTTAGGTATATTATATTTTAGAGCTAACAAATGATATCGATCCCGCGAGCGGTTTCCGTCTGAGTTCCCAACCACGATGAATTTATTTTATCCAGGTTTTAATTGTATTGCAGATGGAGTCAAAGCAAAGAACTATCCCTGACCCAAGAGTTTAACTACGGAGTCGACCTCTTCTCCGCCAGCACAGGCCTATCTTTCACCTCGACCTGGGGCAAAGATGAGGAGAAATCGGAAACGAAGACAATTGGGACAACAACCAGCGTGGAAGTGGAGTTAAAACCAGGACAGTCTATTGTATCAAAGTTGATTGTTAATTCTGGTTTTATAGAGGTATTAGATACTTATTAAGTACACTTATTTAGTACGTTATTTCACAAAACTGCACGAATACTAGACGCATCCATGTGCGCACGCAGGTCCCATGGTGGGCCTGCTCACACAAAGCGCAAATATTTCTTAGTAAATCTTGGTCACAGTAGTATGTTTAGATGGTTATATTAGGCACAGCATCCACCAAAGGGTCCGCAACACATTCTTAGAAGAGATTGAGTACAAGATTGGTTTCCACTAAGTATTGGATAACTGGGAAGGTCGCGGTTTACTCCAACAGAGGTACAACCTGAATAATCAACGAAAAGCTGCAGCCACTCGTGCCCTGAACGCCGCGTTGCGTACGGGAATGGGCTCTGCAACTACTGTATTAAAATTTTATCTCACAGGATTGGTACTAGCACGGGTGATACCGTGTGATTCGACTAGTGTTACAATATTATACAAGCTTTTGCAAGCGACTTCGTCTATGTAGGGTTTGAATTTGCCAATTTTTGCCTGATCCGTTCATTGGTTCCGAGCTGTGCGTTAATTTATTAGTCAGTCAGGACTTTGAATTACTATTTATAGATTCTTCCTTTTTAGGTCGAGGTGGTATACAAGACATTTTTGCGCGGAAATCTGGCGGTGAATTACAAGCGTTTGTTGGACGGGCATTCGTTTTGGGCGCCACAAGTACAGGATGTCATGAAAAGTTCGGGAATATCAAACGAGAAGACATTTATTGAAGTGATTAGGATGGGGTTTAATGTAGATGCTAGATTGACTGTTTTGGATAAAGTTACGGGTAAACCATTATAAAAAAAAATTGTTGATATTAAATAAGATTAAAAAAACTTTTAATTTCTTTCTATATCAAAATTGATTAAAAATCCAGTTCGAAGGACCATTTTTTCCTAGTCAAAATAAGACAGACGGACGGACAGTCGAGTTGGTAAGCTGTTTAGAGTTTTTTTCTCTTTTGAAAAACCGAAACTCCTTTTGAATTCAGTCAAAAAATGAGTAGAGACGAAGCCATCACGTTAAGGCCCTTTACAATAACAATGTTTAACTTGTATAAATATGTAACTTATGAACAAACTTTTAATTTATTATTATGTAAGTTATAATTATTTAATGTTATTTAATAATTTTATTTAAGTAGGTACCTATAATTTTGTTTAAATTTTTATTTTTAGTTTTAGTTACTGGAATATGAATGAAAGCTTTATGTTTATGTATAATGTATATAGGTGAGTTCTAAGACAAATAATTTTATTATTAATTTGTAGTGAATAATTTTATCAGTTTTTACTTAAATCTAATCTAAATAAATTACGTGTCACGTTGTTTGTGCGCGATGGACTCCTTAACTACTAACCCGATTTTAATCAAATTTGCACACTGTGTGCAGTTTGATCTAATTTGAAAGAAAGGATAGCTTACATCTTAATTTATCCAGATATTTCCACGGGATCGGCAGTTACGCAGGTGAAACCGCGGAGCGCACCTAGTGTAATATATTAAACAAATTGATTTTTGTTTTTACGAGTTATTTGACATTTTCAGTTTTTTTTCAGTAGCTTTTTTAGGATGGTATGATGGTATATGGTATGGTGGATAGATGGCTTTTAGCCTTTTTTGAGGAGTAGGGAGGAAAAAGACACTATTGGACACTATTGGGTTGGTATTATGCACAAACGTCCGATGTCAAAACTTGAAATAAAACCTAGGTCACACTAGGTTACGTACCTTCATAAACCTAAATAGACAACTATCGCTACCAAAAAAGGTTTGAACAATACATTAAAATGTCATCTTATTTAGACCTAGGTCTTTTTATAGGCACCCTTTGTAGTAAGAAAGTTGCGACGCTCT
Source organism: Idaea aversata (assembly GCA_907269075.1). NCBI lineage: Eukaryota > Metazoa > Arthropoda > Insecta > Lepidoptera > Geometridae > Idaea > Idaea aversata. Next base: position 2,306,371 of record OU026109.1, read on the forward strand.
AGGATTAAAATAAATGATGTCATTTTTCGGTTATTGAATTGTAAAGTTTTGTAGGGTGACCATGTAAATGAACAAATAAATAAATAATTCAATTATAATTTATTTCAACTTACTAGTTTCTACTTTAATGGAAATGAAAATATTAAAAATCTAAATAAGTTTCCCTAGGTAGGGTGCGCAAAAGGCTGGCTAACTTATTTATTATCTAAAAAATTATTATCGTACTTTTCTCATAATTTATATTATAGAATACGGGAAGAACTACTTCATCGATATGTCGAGGCCCTGCTTTTAATACATATTCTGAGGTAAGTATAGGTAGGTACATTTACCTACTATAAAAATATTCAATGAACTTTAAAACTTATGGACATATTACATCCTAAACAAAAACTGAGTCATAATACGAATATTTTAGTCACGCTTACGTTTTCGGTACGATATGTCCCGTGATGAAAGGGGCGAACGTGATCTTTGTGTTAATAAATAAAGTATGCTAATGACATGAATTTAGGTAAATATACCTAACTTGAACATAATTTAACGGACTGGCTTTATCGACACGTGTCGCGAGAAGTCATAAATTTAAAAAAGATCTACGTATTTTGGACGGCATGCGGCAGTATATTTTTAATTCTATGATCTACTTAAGGTAATCGGGTACAATAATATCAGTTGCTTATAAAGTTGTTATATGTATTGGAAGGAAGAAGACCTACTTTTATCTACTAACATAAAATAAGTCAACTTCAACTTCAACTTTTTTGCATGGCTGATTGCTGACATATAGGCGCAATTCATAAAATAAGTCAATGAAAGACTTGAATTTCCCGCCATGTGTTCCAATTTTATCAAACAGTTTTTGAACGAAACTTATAAATTACTGTCAATGTCAAACTGACAACTTGACTTACCTTTTTTACACTTGTCATTAAAATGTTTTGATTTGGACCTATTTGTTTTGGACTTTGAACTGGCCAAAAGTTATAAAAACTATTCGTTTGCCTCCAAAAAGTATTAATTTCAAGTTAAATTTCAACTAAAGTGCTTCTATTTTTGTTTTTATTACACTAACGAACTATGAATTCCATTGTTAAATCTGTTGTATTGGGGCGACCACGAATTATTCTTAGTAAGTTTTTTACTGTTATGGACTCGTATTTGTCGTTGGTACTTACTGTTATTTCATGAATTGCGTGTTGTGATCGTTAAATATTATAAACATAAACTCTTCAAGTAATTTCATAATGAAAAGGGGAAGGAAAGCTGCCGTGCCATTGGAGGAACAAAAGAAAGCTTTTTCACTGTACAAAAATGTTTTCCGTGATGTTAATGATCTTCCTCCACCAAGTAATCCTGTATATAAAGAAATTATAAGTGTATTACCCACTCCAATGACCGAAAAAGGACTTATTCTTTCTGTGAAGAGGAATTTCAATTACTTCTTCGATGTAACGGAAAATCATGAAAATAGCAGCATCAGTAGCGGTACAGCTCAAAATGAAGAATGCTCATCAAGTAAGTCAATTTACGTTTGATTTTTACCAATGGAAGAAAATTCTACTATCAAAAAACCAAGTCAAGTCAAGTCAAAAGGCTGTTTTTAAGGGTTAGGTGCTTACTGGTCCTAGCCCGAACTCGGTCCAGAGACCAAATTACGATTGCAGAAAATGATATAATGAATCATAACCATACTGGCTCAAAGACTAAAAAGAAATATCAGTAACTGAAGCATATAATATGGGCTCATCCATTGCAAGAACAAATATAGACACCAATAAAAACAATATGTGTTCTTGGATTTTCAGCTTCACTCATGTTTCGGATAAAAAAATTCTATGATAATCAGCCCAGTGCATTCGCAGAACTAAAACACATCTGCAATCACATATCGTAACAAATTAACAAATGAACCTGATGATTCTGAACCACCTCACATTACACAGTTAGCTTGACAGTTAGCTTCTTAACTAAGGCAATTTGAATACGAAGAGAAACAAAGTATAAATTATGATACAAATCCAGTGGTCTTTGTGGATAATGACTCGATATACAAAGAAGTTATTAAACATATTTAATCACCTCACATGCCAACAGTTAGCTACTTAACTAAGGCAATTTGAATACGAGGAGAAACAAAGTGTAAATTATGCTACAAATCCAGTGGTTTTTGTGGATCATAACTGGATATACAAAGAAGTTATTAAGCATATTCCTTGAACAAATGCAGTACAGGACAGCCTCCGACTAGATGGACAGATGACTTAAGAATTTGAGAAGCTGTAGGTCACAGATAGCAAGCAACAGATTGCTGTGGAACTCGGGAGGTTTATGTTCATCAGTGAACATTCTGTAGCTGATATTCTGATTGGACCAACATCCAGAAAATCTGTTGCAAAAGAACGAAAAAAATCTAACAGATGAAAAATCTTAGTGTTGATACTACTTCAAGGAATTTCCATTTCATTTCATTTATTTGCTTAGATCTTACAGAGGCATAATAGTCTCCATATGAGCCATGCCAGGCATTGCTATTGTGTGGTGACAGACCGAATCAGTTCCAAAAAAAAAAACGTTTATTATGTTTAAAACAGAGTGTTTTTTTTATATAAAATACCTCATTGAACTTAAAAACTACGTCATTTATGTGAAAGCAAAACACATTAAGTATGTTTTTGTAATCTAAAATTAGATTATTTTATGTTAAAACATCACAATATGAAAACATTATAAATAATTAGGTACCTATTAAGATTCCTTTATGTGTGAAATTAATTTAATTTATTAATAAGTCTAGCTATGTTAGTTATCATAAACTAAACTAATGTCCAAAAGTAATTTATTAAATCAATTTAATTTATATTTTCTATTAAATTTGTGATCTGCGTAATAAATTTAATACATCATAAATACAAAGTTAAAATAAAATCAAATAAGTACAAAGAGAAAAATAAATAAAAATAAAACAAAAATTTCGTAATTAGGGCGGGACCCTATAACTAAGATTTCGCTGTCCGTCGGTCTGTCTGTCACCAGGCTGTATCTCAGAAACCATGATAGCTAGAGGGTTGAAATTTGCCGCTATAATATAAGAACAAATACTAAAAACAGAAAAATTACATATATTTTAAAAAAAAACTTGACTATTCACTACTATATTATTATTTTCCATTCCAGGTACCTTCCTAAGGGCATATTCTTCATCAGAACTACCACAGTATGAAACTCTAGCAGTCTCCGTGCCTAAGAAAAATGTCTACCATGTCGAACTAAATAGGCCTAGAAAAGTTAATACATTTAATTTGTCTATGTGGAAGTAAGTAAATATTTACTAGATGTCCCGACAAACGTTGTTTTGCCTTTAAAAAAATACACATAAAATTTTATACAAATTGGTTCAGCCGTTTAGGTGGACATAGGTAACCAACACTGCGACACGAGAATTTTATATACAGGGTTATTGGTAATTATACTAGCAAGCCATTGAAGGCTACTTCTGCGCACCTAAACAAACAACTTTTGTTCTACGACTTTTGGGAAATCGAAATTTTTTTGAAAATTTTGAGGTTAAGTTTACCTGAAAATCAGCTGTTCCATACACGGAGGGGTCAATAACTTTAAAATTTTACTGTATTTTTAAGTTTTATCTACTATTTTTAGTCTGAATGACTTTTGTTTTAAAAAATCTGCTGTTTTTCGAATTTACATAACCTCAACATTTTCATATTTTTTTTCGATTTTCGAAAAGACGTAGAACAAAAGTTGTTTGTTACGGTGCACAGATGGGCAACGGCTTACTAGAATAATTTCCAATAACTCTGTATAAGTATAGGCTTTATATAGGTAGGAATTGTAACAGTGCATGCTCAAAAATATTTTTCTACCTTTAGGTTTACTATATTGCAATTTTCTTAAAAATCACAATTTTTTTTGGAAATAAATTATAGCATAAGTTAATCCCTGATAATAAATATAGCTTTCTTTTGGTGAAAGAATTTTTAAAATCGGTCAAGTAGTTTCCAAGCCTATTTTATTGCAAACAAACGGAAAAAAACCCTTATTAGTGTAACACGCTCGAAAAAATATTTCCGGTTTTCTACCTTGGGTTAACTAATTGCAGTTTTATTACAGATCACTATTTTTTATGTTTAACCCGCATCCTATGTGTTTTTCTAGCCATCTACCTACATCAAACATTGCAATTAGTTTAGAGAAAGTTTGTGTTAGTCTATGTATGTTTGTTACTCCTTCACGCAAAAACTAATTAAACGATTGCGATGAAACTCGATATGCAAATAACTGTAGTCAAGGATTAACACATAGACTACTTCTTATCCCAATATTCCCACAAAATCGGGACTTACGCGGGCTTCTAACTTACGTGTGAATTTAAATAAGAAGTTTTGTTATTTTTCAGAGAGTTAAAGAAATGTTTTGCAACATTAAGTGACAACCCGGATTGCAGAGTGATTGTTTTGTCTGGACAAGGAAAACATTTTACTGGTGGTAAGTTAATGCCAAATTTACAATACCTCTTGCTTATAATTAAAATTGCTTTTTTATCCTAATTTAATCAAATTTTTAACCAAAACTTGGCATTTTGACTATAACTTAGATAGCCTTCAGAACAGAGTTGTATTTCCGTTTAAAAATTATACCAAAATCTCGGTAAAAACTTTACCAAAAAGTTGTTTAGAAAGGGCAACTGAATTTATTGGCATTAGAACTCTGATGACATTTAGATTTTTTATTGTCACACGATGGGACCCATAAATTTTGATAGAGGAAACGAAAATAAACAAAATTAATCCTACTTCCTACTAATATTATTAATGTATAAGTTTATGCGTTAGTATGTGTGTTTGTATGTATGTTTGTTACTCCTTCACGCAAAAACTACTGGACCGATTGCGTTGAAACTCGGTATGTAGATAGCTAGAGACCTGGATTAACACATAGGCTACTTTTTATCCCGATATTCCCACGAAATCGGGATCGAAACTTACGTAAGACAACTGCTAAACTGTTTTAATGAAACTTTTCTAGGTATAGAATTAATGAGCCTGGTAGAGTTGTCGCAAACGGCGGATGAAATTGATGACATTGCTCGAAGGACCAGATTTCATCAGAACTTCATACAATTGGCTCAGGTAAGGTTATTTTCTTTAAAATTGTAAAAAAAATACATTTATGTTAACGGAAGACACCCACCCAATTCCTGTGCTATGTATAATTACAATAAGTTACATCTATCTATACATATAAAATACTTTGTCCTGACTGACTGACGGATCAACGCACAGCCTAAACCGCTGATCGTAGAGATCTGAAACTTGGAGGGTGTGTTCTTTGTATGATGTAGGCATCCGATAAGAAAGAATTTTTCAGAAATTTTACTACAAGCTTTTTAGGGTGGGAATGGTATAAAATGATTTTTTTATGCGTATTTTTCAGGATGGTATATCAGCATTAGAGTTATGCGTGAAGCCAGTGATAAGTGTAGTACATAACGCTTGTGTTGGAGCCGGAGTCGATCTCATCACTGCTGCTGATATCAGGTTAGTACCAAGTTGTTAAGGCGAAGTATGACCCGAATACCCTATCACTTTCCCACGCGCGCCGCGCGATGACTCTATCCCTTTCCCACGCGCGCCGCGCGATGACTCTATCCCTTTACCACGCGCGCCGCGCGATGACTCTATCCCTTTCCTACGCGCGCCGCGCGATGACTTTATCCCTTTCCCACGCGCGCCGCGCGATGACTCTATCCCTTTACCACGCGCGCCGCGCGATGACTCTATCCCTTTCCCACGCGCGCCGCGCGATGACTATCCCTTTCCCACGCGCGCCGCGCGATGACTCTATCCCTTTCCCACGCGCGCCGCGCGATGACTCTATCCCTTTACCACACGCGCCGCGCGATGACTATCCCTTTCCCACGCGCGCCGCGCGATGACTCTATCCCTTTCCCACGCGCGCCGCGCGATGACTCTATCCCTTTCCCACGCGCGCCGCGCGATGACTCTATCCCTTTCCCACGCGCGCCGCGCGATGACTCTATCCCTTTACCACACGCGCCGCGCGATGACTCTATCCCTTTACCACGCGCGCCGCGCGATTACTCTATCCCTTTACCACGCGCGCCGCGCGATGACTCTATCCCTTTCCCACGCGCGCCGCGCGATGACTCTATCCCATTCCCACGCGCGCCGCGCGATGACTCTATCCCTTTCCTACACGCGCGCCTCATACCAAGTTTTATAAAAATCGGTCGAATAGTTTCGGAGCCTATTCGTTACAAACAAACAAAAAAATCTTTCCTCTTTATAATATTAATGTAGACGTGTGGTTAGATTATTCTATCGTTTATTTATGATTCAAAGTCCAAAATAATCTTGATAAAAGTTAATATCATTTAGACTTTGGTACCATAATTGACCAAAGTTCATTTTGATATCTCATATTTGGACTTTACCCTATTTAGGGCGGTGTTGGACTAGTATAGTGGTACATACTTAGGTTTTCATTTCGAAGGTCGTAGATTCGAATCCTGACCGATTCTGCACCAATTTGACGTGTCTGTCTGTCTGTGGCATCGTAGCTTCTGAACGGATGAACCGATTTTGATTTAGTTTTTTTTGTTTGAAAGGTTAATTAATAAGGAGTGTTCTTAGGTATGTTCAGCCGTTCATACAATTTTCTTATCAGTCGTGTTTTTTTTAATTTGTCTGACAAATAATTTTATTTTCCAGATATTGTTCGAAAGACGCGTGGTTTCAAGTGAAAGAAGTAGATGTTGGTTTGGCTGCTGATGTTGGAACTTTACAACGATTTCCTAAAGTAAGTGTTTTACGGAGAATCCTTACCTGCGACGGAAAAGGATGTGGGTTCGATTCCGGCCCTCAAACCAATATTTTTGTTAAGATTAATGTTTCTGGTCTGGCTGTTTCTATATGTATATTAAGTATGCGCAACATTCTTAATTTTTAGGGTTTCGTAGCCAAATGGCAAAAAACGGAACCCTTATAGATTCGTCATGTCTGTCTGTCTGCCGTATGTCACAGACACTTTTTTCCTATAAGAACTATACTGTTGAAACTTGGTAAGTAGATGTATTCTGTGAACCGCATTAAGATTTTCACACAAAAATAGAAAAAAAAACAATAAATTTTAGGGTTCCCCATACTTAGAACTGAAACTAAAAAAAAAACATCAAACCCTGCGTGTGGGGTATCTATGGATAGGTCTTCAAAAAGATATTGAGGTTTCTAATAACATTTTTTTCTAAACTGAATAGTTTACGCGAGAGTTAGTTAGTAAAAAGGGGGGGGGGTTAAAAGGTAAAGTTTGTATGGGACAATGTAATTCCTTAGTCCTATCTACTTCAAATTTTGCAAAAACATTTTTATTAATATTAACGGGGTTAAAAAGGGGTGGAAATATATTTTAGGAGTGATTTGTATAATATTTACAAATTTCGTACCTATTATAAATTACTAGCGACCCGCCCCGGCTTCGCACGGCTATATTATGCATGTATTATACATATAAACCTTCCTTGAATCACTATCTGTTTAAAAATAAAATCTCATATGTCGCGAGAACATACGCAAAAAGAGTTTTAGATGAAAAAAAAAAAAATAGTCGTCCGACATTTGTCGTCCAACAAATAGTCGTCCGACATTTGTCGTCCAACAAATTGTCGTCCGACATTTGTCGTCCAACAAATTGTCGTCCGACATTTGTCGTCCGTCAATAGTCGTCCGACAAATAGTCGTCCGACATTTGTCGTCCGTCAATAGTCGTCCGACATTTGTCGTCCGTCAATAGTCGTCCGACATTTGTCGTCCGTCAATAGTCGTCCGACAAATAGTCGTCCTACATTTGTCGTCCGACATTTGTCGTCCGACATTTGTAGTCCGTCAATAGTCGTCCGTTAAAAAATACCATATGTACGTCTTAATACACTCACAGCCAAATTAAAAACAGTAGGCCCAGGCATACATTTTCGCCGCGCCGTAGAGAGGGGATAGCTGTCTACTCTCCATCCGTCTTACGCTTTTTCGATCAGGTCACGTGTCCTGACGCGAGTTTAAGATTTTATACCCATTACAGAAAAAGTGCTCAACGCCGCTAAAGAAGTTTTCACTTCAAAAAAACCGCATCAAAATCCGTTGCGTAGTTTTAAAGATTTAAGCATACATAGGGATATAGGGACAGAGAAAGCGACTTTGTTATATACTATGTAGTGATAGTGATTATAATAATTACTATGACCCAGTTGGCGCAATGGTCATCATGCCGGACTGCCAAACACAGGGTTGCGGGTTCGATACCCGCCTCAGACAAGTATTTATGCTTAGATATTTGTCTGTGGTCTGGTTGTTTCTATGTATTATAAGTATATATTTACAAAAGAAAAGTATATAAGTAGTATATCCGTTGTCTAGCACCCATAACACAAGTGTAGTTACTTAGCTTGGGGCTAGATGGCGATGTGTGGAATGTCTTGCAATATTTATTTATTTTTGTAATTTCAGGTTGTGAACAATGTATCGACAGCACGTGAACTTTGCCTTACTGGTCGCAGGTTCGATTCCGATGAGGCATTACAACTTGGCTTAGTCAGTAAAGTGTTCCCTGATAAAGATAGGTAAGAACTTGTCACCTATTGAGTCCCGCGGTTTCACCCGCGTAACTCCCGATCCCGTGGGAATATCGGGATAAAAAGTAGCCTATGTTACTGTCAATGAATCAATGTACCTATCCTATGAGGATACAGTTTCATCTAAATCGGTCCAGTAGTTTCAGAGCATTACAAACAAAATATATATGTATATATATCTTTGTTTAATTTCTAATCTAATTGCCCGTCAAATTCGAACTACTGGTTCGATTCCCGCCGCAAATAAATATTTATCTACAGATATTTTATTTATTTTATCAAAAAAATTAAAAAACTTAATTTGTCTTTTTTACGAAAAATTGAAGAAAAATGAGTTTGGCATGCGGTTATTTATACATCACCATAATCTAAAAATCAGCCAAGTGCGAGTCGGACTCGCACAAAGGGTTCCGTACTATTATATTCTGTTTATAGTATTTGTTGTTATAGCGGCAACAGAAATACATCATCTGTGAAAATTTCAACTGTCTAGCTATCACGGTTCATGAGATACAGCTTGACAGACAGCGCAGTCTATATAAAACCGTCCCGTTTTTGCCCTTCGAGTACGGAACCCTAATTTATCTTTATTATTCCAGTGCCTTGACCCATGTAATGGAAATAGCTGAGAATATAGCATCAAAGTCACCCGTAGCCGTTCAAACGACAAAACAAAGTATTGTTTACTCGCAAAACAGGACCAATGAGGAGGGACTTCATCATATTGTAAGTAGTAGTACAAAAAAGAAAAGTATATAAGTAGTATATCCGTTGTCTAGCACCCATAACACAAGTCTAGTTACTTAGGGCTAGATGGGGATGTGTGGAATGTCATGCAATATTTATATTATTACTAGCGACCCGCCCCGGCTTCGCACGGCTATATTATGCATGTATTATACATATAAACCTTCCTCTTGAATCATTATATCTATTTAAAAAACCCGCATCAAAATCCGTTGCGTAGTTTTAAAGATTTAAGCATACATAGGGAAATAGGGACAGAGAAAGCGACTTTGTTTTATACTATGTAGTGATTACTAAAAACTGGCCAAATACGAGTCGGACGAAGGGTTACGTACAGTATGCGTCATAAGTCCACTGTCAGCAGGCCGATCGCCGTATTCTTATGCAGCGCGTCTTGACTGCGTTTGCGTCATAACTATACTCTATTTGTAAAACTTAGATCAAAAATGTAAACAAAGAAATGTCAAATATTGACAGAAACGCAAAACGACTAAGCTGAGAGGGTAGTAGGTGCTGGGCAAGCCTACTCCATCCTCATGCAAAAAGGACCCAAGGGTCTAATTACAGGTACCCTTTGGGTATGAAATCCTAAAAATGACTAACCATTCACTTTGCCAGAAAGTTATAATAAAAATAATAATAAATCATTTATTTCAGAGAAAAAAAACTGGTTGCCTGTAAAGTCGGTATACGGGCGAAAGTTTTACGTGACAACAACTGTGCTCGAGTGGAAGAGACGCGTGCCTTTCACTTTTTATGTCTGTCTCTCTCGCTCTTAGGCGGGCTAACCATGCCCGAGTGGAAGGGACGCGTGCCTCTCACTCGCTCTCATTGTGAGCGCATAACGTCAGCGGAGCGTAACGCAGTTTCTTGAAGTGTCACCCGGCAAACCAATTTATAAAACGTTGTCACGTCAAAAACATTTACATATTATTTAACCTTTATGTTATAATTACTTAACTTTTTTTTTTTTCAGAAATTAATAAATGCAGCACTAAACCAAGGTGAAGATCTTGTTAAGGCTGCAACTGCACAAGCCACTAAGTCTGACCCCCCTGAATATGATAATTATTAAAAAAAAACTGGTATTCCCACGGGATAGGGACTTACGTGAAACCGTGAAGTGCAGCTAGTTATAAGTATAAATTATAATTTTTATTAATAATAAGTGTTTCAAAGTATTTTGTATACTGTTAAAAAGTTTTTGAAATTAAATATTTTCAACTTATCTTATTTTATTATTTAAAAGTTAGGTACGGTCGGCTGCATAATTGCAGACCCACCGTAGAGCTCCAAAACAGCTGATAAAAAAAAATTTCAACACAAGCAAGAATCTAGACACCTTAGTTGAAGTTTGAAGTCTTCTAACTCATTAATTTGCCAAACAAAAATTATTAGAATGAAAACATTACAATGATAGTATTTTTTTAACTCTACCGGGGGCTGCAATTATGCAGCCGACTGTACCTATTGAAAATACAAATTATCATAAAGCCACAAAAACTTGCTGATATTTTTTTTTTTTGTTTATTTGTTTCTTACAGAATCAACAGCACTTAATAAATACATATGATTGTATGTTTGTAACTCCTTTTAGCAATTAAAAAAAACTACTGAACCGATCGTGTGTTATTTTTTACATATGATAGGTCAGCGTTTTTCCACTATCACACCAGCCTGATGGTAGGTGACAATGCGGTCTAAGATGTAACACGCCTTCCTAGAAGATACCTATTCACTCGCGACTTGAAGACCCCCAAATTGTACACGTCAGGAAAGACAGAAGCAGGCAACCGATTCCATTCCCTTGCAGTACGAATAAGGAATGACGAAGCGAAGCGCTTATTGCGAACGTGTGGTATGTCCACCATGAATCGGTGCCGCACACCAGTCTGCCTGGTTGTATGACGAAAGAATGGAGATGACAAGATTAGGTCGTGGAGGTCTGTTGCACACTCCCCGAAATGTATCCGGTAAAAGACCGACAAGCTCGCTACCTTGCGACGATGTTCAAGGCTCTGAAGCCTTTTGTTTTAGCTAGCAAGCTTATCGTCACCGGTGAGTCTCCTGGCTCTCCTTTCAATTGACTCTAACAACGCCTCTAACTAGTATTTCGCCGAACCGTCCATCAGAGGTGAGAACAGTACACCGCACGCGCCGCAGTCTCCGTTTGTATGCGCGCAGCGCCGGGTTGGTGACGTCATCAGCATCGGCCTTGGGGATTTCCTTCGCTGCGGCGACTGCGGTGCGGATAGGTGTGTCCTCACCCTTATCGTCCGTAAACCGACTTTACAGACAACCATTGTTTTTCCTTTTTTTTTGTAAATGGCAAAACAACGTTTGCCGGGACAGCTAGTTTATTTATAAGGGTTGAGTTTCCAAAAAATCTTTCTATAAGTGCCTTCCCCTACGTCCTAAAAAGCACACCCATGCAAAGCTCTGGTTAAAGTTTCAAAATTTTCTCAATGAGTATTTTTATATGGCTATTTGTGGTTTCCATTCATAATTCCTTAAATAAACACTATTTTGTAAAATAGTATTTCGCGTTATTAAATAATCATAACCCCTAAACCCAGCCACTCTATTTCCGCCACTACCTAAAGCTCAATAACAGACCAAATTGGACCAGATTCCAATGAATGAAGTTTGCAGTGTTGCCCTCTGAATCTAGGTTAGCTCATGACGTCACGTTTTACCCGGCCAGCTAGCTACGACCTAGCTTGGTTTTCGTAAACTGTGCAGGCTATGTATATTGGCAAACTCAAAAGTTAAAAAATGATCACAAAAAGGAATTTTTAAATACTTAATGCCTCCTTACAGCTGTAGCAACTTACTGGACTGGATTTAATTTCCAATTTTTTTGCCTTAAATAAGTAATAATCGGCCATTTTAATCCCACTGCTGGGTACAGACCTTCCTTCAACAGACCACACCCCGGTAAAGGGGTCAATCTGGCCATGCTTTTGAATAGACGTCAAGTTAGTCTTTTCATAAAAATTATGACTATAACATTTCTTCTCCTAATATGTTATTGCAAAAATCTTTCGTTAAATTAATTTGTGATTATTCGTCTGTTTGTTACAAGACACGAAACGAGGCGGCCATGATGATGACGTCACCGCACCTACCTAAAGTCTACAGTAAGTAGGTAGGATAGTACCACAACAAAAATACAAAACCTTCATGCAGTGAGCCTTTAAGTATGAGCATAATAACGTCGCTGACTGTTTTCGTCAGGCAAAATTAATAAAGAAAAAAATATTTGTAAATTAATCAACGTCTTTTTTATATAAAAGATAATAATTGTAGTAGAAGCTACAAAATAATAATCAATATGTTCGAAAACTAGAAACAAGTAAATTATAATTCCATAATACCTAACCTTCGAATTATCCTAGATAAATTTTCGTAGTTAAACTCCTCAATTTAGTGGCGCAAAGTAATTCCACATTAATAAATAAATAAATAAATATTGCAGGACACTCCACACATCGCCATCTAGCCCCAAGGTAAGTAACTAGACTTGTGTTATGGGTGCTAGACAACGGATATACTACTTATATACTTTTCTTTTGTAAATATATACTTATAATACATAGAAACAACCAGACCACAGACAAATATCTAAGCATAAATACTTGTCTGAGGCGGGAATCGAACCCGCGACCCTGTGTTTGGCAGTCCGGCATGGTGACCATTGTGCCAACTGGGTCGTCCAAATCAAAAGATTGACTGGCTGGCGGACAATGTTAAAAAAAGTTGTAAGAAACTTAAAAAATGGTGATAAACGAGCCAGAATATTTAGTCTCAGACCGAAGAAAAAAAAACCTAATTCCTACAATTTAACTTCGATCAACTGAAAAATTCAAATACCTTTACACTACCACTGGCTATAATGCACCAGTTTTGAAGCCAACTTGAAAAAAAGTACATAAATATGTACCTACTAATTTTTATATGACCTTGTTTAATCAAACAAAACCTCGTAAGAGGTCGACAGTGAGGCTTTACGCCTATTAGATACCACCCTTCATTCACTTCCGAAATATTCAACCTTGCTAAACAAATAATTTACCGGATAAACATTGAAATTAATTACCAAATACCTATCTAATATTTTCATTGATAAAACTACTCATTAAAAAATATTTCACTTAATTAAGTAAAATTCAGTTTCATAAACTACCTACGTAAAAAATATAATTAACTACCTACATCCTTTCCCTACATCTGTAGTTTCTTACTCATCCAAATCGGATAAGCCGCTAGCCCGTGAAAACGGAACAAACTTTCGCATTTAAAATTAATAATATATTTTTCTATTTATTTGTATGACGTCACGGCCTCGCAAATGCCTCGCAACTACGTCACTGCACACAACTATTAACAAAGAAAATCAGGTAACCCAGATACGGAGGCTTGCATTTACGTCTGCTGCGAATGACCTGCCCAAATATAGAACAGCTAAATATAGATGCAGGGTTCTGAATGGCACCAACCTGCATCTAGGTCACGTTGCAATCATTTGACCTATTTATTTTTCAATGGATCGTTGCATGAACGGGGATGGGCCCATTGCGAGCCTCGCTCCATTCAGTAACAAGCGAACCACCGAGGTTGCCATGACCTACTTCCGCATATCAACCGCTCATACCGAAAATTAATATACCACGCGTTTAATACACGTCTAACAGACGTATTTTAGCTATATATTCCAGTGGTTTTGTGTCTAGGATCAAGTTTTATTGAAAAATCTAGGATAAGGACTGTAAAGGTACAAAAAGTGTGAAACCGGCGATAAAAACCTTCAAAATTCCCGCTCGTAATCATCCTTTGTCTAGTTAAAGCTGTCATTGGTGACTGCGCAGTGTTAAGCTCTGTGATTGGTCGATACTGTGTCGGGGTAGGTTTCAGCCAATCAGGGACTCAGTTGTCTTCTGTCATCGCGACAGACACGCCACCTGTCGCACTAGGGGTTCGTGTTCATTGAATAACCCGCCCGGACTGTTGTGTTGACGCAAGCGCACTGAGGCCCGATAAAGGGCCGAAATAAACGGTTCGCAAGTGAATCTGATGTATTTATGTCATAAAAATGGTGAAATCTGTGAAGTGGCGAGTAGAAATTAGGATATTCGACGTGTCGAATCATGACCGAGGCATCTGAAAAGTAAGTTGAGTGTTTGTTACTCAGATTTTTAGATCGCAAGCTTCGCCCTGTCGGACTAGGTAGGGCTTTTAGCCTCGGCCATTTTCCAATACCAGACTGTAATCTAGCATAAAACAGTTGTAAGCTTAGAAGAGAGAACAATACACACAATAGGAACCTCTGCTAATTTAGGTGTCCAAATGTTATTGTAAAAGGATGTGACCGCCGCCCATACATTCCTTTACAATCAACCCTATGGCCATACCTAGCTAAGTATAACAGTTCATTCACAATTTACTTTGAGTACCTAGGTGTTTCCTCTATGTACTAGCTACCTACCTTCTTACTATCAAACTGCCTGCAAATATAACTAAAACATAACTACACAAACGAATATTTCGAGGTAAGATAATGATGCATGAATGAAAATATGTTTTTATTAGATTATCTCCGATACTACTGATCCAATTTTAGTATAACTTGGATAAAGGATACAATAAATCTTGGTAATTAACGTGGGGTATTTTTATCCTGATATTCCCACGGGATCCGGACTTACGTGAGTACATCTGTGGGGTGTGTTACTACTGCTAAATGCCCTTGTAATTTTGGAAACCTACTGTCTTATCTAATTTTAAACTTATTGCCATTCAGAATAGCCAAAATTGCTTTGCTTTCTGGCCTGGAGATCTAAAAATCCCTTGGTTTTTTAAGGCTTATCATCACTACATAGTATAAAACAAAGTCGCTTTTTCTGTCCCTATTTCCCTTTGACTGCTTAAATCTTTAAAACTATGCAACGGATTTTGATGGAGTTTTTTTAAATAGATAGTGATTCAAGAGGAAGGTTTTTATGTAGGTATAATACATGCATAATATAGCCATGCGAAGCCGGGGCGGGTCGCTAGTTTAAAATAAAAATGTCAATTGTCTAGCTATCACAGTTCATGAGATACAGCCTGGTGACAGACAGACAGTGGAGTCTCAATAATAGGGTCCTATTTTTACCCTTTTGGGTACTTACAGAACCTTAAAAAAGAACTCGGACGGCTGGGATTCGAACCCACAACCAACAGAATGAAGCTCAGGGTATTACCCACTAAACCAACACTGCTCTTTGATAAAGGAAAAGTAAAACTACTTCCTTCCTTTATTTAATTTAAAACAGGGTTCGAGGATATATATCAATGGATATATATCATGATATATATCCGATATATATCAAAGGGTTTTTTGTGATATATATCAATACAAAAATTGTTTAAAAATTTGATGAAAATAAGTCATGTTTTGCAGTTTTCTACTGTAGTTCTCCATCTTAAATATAGATGGCGTTGGAGTAAAGTTAAAACATACTCCCTAATGGTAAGTTTAGGTATTTTAAGTATTAGTGTAGGTATTCAGAAAATTAATGAAGCCATTGAATGATTGGAATTTATAAGATTTTATCTTTTTGAGCTGATTTTACCTGATGTTCTTTATGATTTTAATTGATTTTTCTTATTTATAAGAATATTTTATGTTTTTGGGTTGATTTTTCTTTTAAATGTTGTTTTTTTTTAATAATTTATTATATTTATAAAACATAGCTATGCAAACAGTATACATAAATAATACAACAAACATATGGCTGTCATACAAAATGGATAAATATCATGTAAATATCACATTTTTGATATATATCGGATATATATCAAAAAAATCCGATATTTTGATATTTATTATAAATATCGGATATTTTCGAACCCTGATTTAAAATATCATGCTCACTGAACGTACATAGTAGACCTTTGTGATTAATTAGTAATTAAACCTTGTTGAATACATTTTTACATATTATACATTAATACAAAATTGTATAAAATTACTCAAATAAATGGAAGATATGTAAGATAGATATAATTTTTAGGGTTCCATACATACCCAAAGAGTAAATACAGGATCCTAATAATAAGACTCCACTGTCTGTCTGTCACCAGGCTGTATCTCATGAACCGTGATAGCTAGACAGTTGAAATTTTCACAGATTATGTATTTCTGTTGCCGCTATAACAACATATACTAAAATCAGAAAAAAATCTTTAAGTAGGGTTCCTATAAAACATGGAACAAAACCTTACGTACGCGAGTACGACTCCCACTTGGCCGGTTTTTAGGGTTCCGTAGCCAAATGGCAAAAAAACGGAACCCTTATAGATTCGTCATGTCTGCCTGTCTGCCGTATGTCACAGCCACTTTTTTCCGAAACTATAAGACCTATTACTGTTGAAATTTGGTAAGTAGATGTATTCTGTGAACCGCATTAAGATTTTCACACAAAAAAAGAAAAAAAAAACAATACATTTTAGAATACACTTCTAAAATAAGAGAATGATAAAACTAAAAAAAATTATATGATATACACTAGCTGCGCTCCGCGGTTTCACCCGCGTAACTCCCGATCCCGTGGGAATATCGGGATAAAAATTAGCCTATAACCTTCCTCGATAAATGGACTATCCAACAAAAAAAGAATTTTTCAATTCGAACCAGCAGTTCCTGAGATTAGCGCGTTCAAACAAACAAACTCTTCAGCTTTATAATATTAGTATAGATTACCATGCAAACTTCCACCCAAAATTGGTTTGAATGAGATCTGGTAAGTAAGATGTTTTTTTTTAATACATCATAAACCGTAAACCGCCATTTACCCTTCATTCATGTATTTTTACCACTAGCGCCATCTATTTTTTTATGACTAGGTACTATTTAACAGACGTGATTTTTACGTTATGATAATGGTACGGAACCCTTCGTACGCGAGTACGACTCCCACTTGGCCGGTTTTTTAATTATAGGCGGGTGCAGCCAAAAAAGGACGGGTTGGAAACGTCTTTTGTACCACTGACGTCTTCCTTTACTCAAAGGTCCCAGTTTATATGGGGGTCTTTGAGTCACGAGCGTATAGGTATCTTCTAGACACCGCGTGCTACATCTTACACCGCATCGTCACTTACCATCGTGTGACGATAATGATCAAATGCTGGCCTATTTTCACTTAGAGCTAAAAAGAGTCGGTTACATGCAAACATACAGGTGAAACTAATAAAAGCGTGATAAAAATATCACTAGTTATTTATAAATATCACTATCACTACATAGTATAAAATAAAGTCATCACTACATAAAATAAAGTCACTAGTATAAAATAACTACTACTATATAACTACTGCTATATATAATAACTATACTAGTATAAAATAAAGTCACTTTTCGCCGTCCCTATTTCCCTTTGTATGCTTAGATCCTTAAAACTACGCAACGGATTTTGATGCGCTTTTTTTAAAATAAAATAAAGTTTTTACAATACATCACTACATAGTATAAAAAGAAGTCGCTTTCTCTGTCCCTATTTCCCTTTGTACGCTTAAATCTTTAAAACTACGCAACGGATTTTGATGCGGTTTTTTTAAATAGATAGAGTGATTCAAGAGGAAGGTTTATATGTATAATACATGCATAATACAGCCGTGCGAAGCCGGAGCGGGTCGCTAGTATTCAATATAGTTTAAAGATCAGGGTTTCGCCTTCTACCCTTGTTCTGGCCTTGCTCCCATTTTTAATTAGGGATGGCTCTCCTAACATTTTACTAAACATCATAATTGGTCCAGTATTTAGATGTAGATGGTTCAGTAACTGTAGAGCTTTAGGGTAGTCCCCTTAACTTTGCATCAAATCTACCAAGAACCAACATAAAAAATTTCGTGATTTCACTATGCCGAACTGCCAAACACAGGGTTGCGGGTTAGATTCCCGCCTCAGACAAGTATTTAAGTAGTATATCTGTTGTCTTAGCACCCATAACACAAGTCTAGTTACTTATCTTGGGGCTAGATGGCGATGTGTGGAGTGTCCTGCAATATTTATATTTATTTATTTTTATTTATACTTAGATATTTATCTGTGGTCTGGTTGTTTCTATGTATTATAAGTATATATTTACAAAAGTAAAGTATATAAGTAGTAAATCCATTGTCTAGCGCCCATAACACAAGTTTAGTTACTTAGCTTGAGGCTAGATGGCGATGTGTGGATTGTCCTACAATATTTATTTTTTTATTTGGTTGTTAGTATGGTAGCTTGGAAGAAGTTACCCCTATGCGATAAGCCCCTCTTGTTGCTGCAATAACTGTTTATCTATCAAGTATCTATCTATCTAGGGAATTAGTCGACATTCGTTGCATAGTAAAAAATGTCATATCAAATTTCACAAAATTTAAAATTAAATTTTCTGTCCCTCCGCCTATCTGTCCATCTCTCTGTTTGTCTTCTTGTCTGTCTGTTTGTCACTTCGCTTCCTACAAATTCTGTCCAGCGGAATCGGGACTTATGCGAGTGAAAACGCGTGGCGAAGGTAGTTAAGTACCCACTAACCCCAAGAAACTACAATACTGTAAAAAAAATTTTTTTTATACGGTTTACTTCTTTTTTTTCGGTTTACTCCTCTTTTTTTAGGGTTCCGTACCCAAAGGGCTAAAACGGGACCCTATTACTAAGACTCCAGAGTCTTTCTGTCACCAGGCTGTATCTCATGAACCGTGATAGCTAGACAGTTGACATTTTCACAGATGATGTACTTCTGTTGCCCCTATAACAACAAATACTAAAAACAGAATATAATGGTACGGAACCCTTCGTGCGCGAGTCCGACTCGCACTTGGCCGATTTTTAAAGTCAGTTAAATACAAAAGTACAATTCTTCTAGTATGAATGGTAATAACCCAGACCGGATATAGTGGTAAATTGGTCTGAGCAATGAGCTTAATGAATTAAGAGAAGTGTATACAGGACGCGCGGGAAATTAAAAATATCACCGTCAAAACGGGGGTTAATGAATCACCCAGTTAAAAATAAGGTCCTGAGTGACTGACTGAGATATATAAAGTTATAGGTCAAATCAACAGACAGATCGGACTAAAATTTGGCATACAGATAGCTATTATAACTAAGCTAAGAAAGGATTTTTGATTTACACTCTACGCGGACGAAGTCGCGGGTAACAGCTAGAAAGGTATATTGTAGTCCGCGCGTTTAGAAAATAATATTCTAACATTTCCAACCTTAATTAATAAATTATCCCATAATATGTGGATTATGTGGGCGCCTATATTATATCATCAACAATTATTTTAATAAAGTTTATTCTTAATTAAATAATATAGTTTAAAACCCTAATTAAGATTTTAGTAAGAGTAAAAAAATCTGTAGTGACACGGACAGGCGGACAAGAGAGAAGGTAAGGTAACCCTAAAAAGCACTTTTTTTAGGGTTCTACTAAAAATGTAGTTATAGAGTCGCAAAATAACGTTATATTAACTATGTTTCGATTTGTAACCGGGTCATTTTTACGAGAACTATTAATTTTTAAATTTCGCGAGCATCTGGTAGTCGCATCATCTTAATGAATAAAGTAGGAACAATCGTCTACTTGCAAATGTACTTAATTCATTCAATCAAAAATAGGTTCAGTAGTTTCAGAGCATACAAATCCAAAAATAAAATAAAAGCTTCACTTCAAAAATTAAGTACTCGCAACTCCTGATCCCGTTGGAATATCGGGATAAAAAGTAGCCTACGTTACTCCTAATGAATCAATGTATCCTCATACTAAGTTTCATCTAAATCGGTCCAGTAGTTTCAGAGCCTATTCGTTACTAAAAACCGAATTTAAAAAAAAACCTAAAAACAAAAACTAAAAAAATCTGAAAAGTGCAAAATAATCTACTTCGGGTCACTAAGACAGCAGATAACTTAAACATACACTAACTTGGAAATCGGTGAAGTATCACCTTTCGAACACAAAAAGAATCATCTTAATCGGTTAATACATACAAAAAAAAACAACATACAGACGAATTGAGAACCTCCTCCTTTTTAGAACCAATAACTTTTCTCTTTATAATATTAGTTGAGAATCTATATATTTAGGTACAATCCACGGTCAAAAGTCTCTGCCCACCGTAACGTTTACAATCCTGCGCAGCACTATTTGAACATTATAACAACGTAACCTGTGGATCAAACCCACGTCAGTTGGTGTAGCGGGTGGCGGCTTATACCACTCACACAACTAAAGACATAGCTAACACATTGAAAATAATAATCACACTGAATAGGTACTTTTAATTCAAGTACGTCAGTTTGTATGTAACGTCTAATAGAAGAAGGTCGTAACTCCAATACTTGTTGATAGTATTATTGTAGCAAACCGATCATTTAGTTATGACCCTTACTGTACCTAAGAGGGATTACTTCCAGGACCTCCAGGACATTAGTTGAAAAATATAAAATTAGCTTATTTTTTAAAATTTCCATTTTTTTTACCCAAACCGTACCAAAGTGTGCAAACCCTTTTACTAAGACTTCCACTGTCCGTATGTCTGTCTGTCACCAGGCTGTATCTCATGAACTGTGATAGCTAGACAGCTAGACAGCCTGAAAAGGCTGCTATCATTCTGGAAAAACCTGGGACGTTTGGAGTGACAAGTAGGATATTCTCACACGCACAATGGCCCAAAATGAAGAGTGTAAGCTTCAATAGAAAGCATACAGTTAACGTCAATTTAAAAGCCACTTAAGATTAAGTAGCCTTTCAGTATTCGGGGGTAAGTAAACTAAAGTATGTATTGTTATAGTGCCTACTTGGTGCGCGTGCGAGCGCAGGTAATGTGCCGCGACGAGGGCACGGGCGGCTGGGTGGCGCTCGGCGGCGGCGGACTCGCCGATGTTATGGTCGGCAAGCGCGCCCGTCACCAACACAGTAAGTTGTTCTCACACTATACACGCTTGGGCTCTTAAGAGTCTAATTTGGCACTTTATAGTCTTACTGGGCTCTTTAGAGTCTTGCTGGGCTCTTAAGAGTCTAATTGGGCTCTTAAGAGTCTAATCGGGCTCTTAAGAGTCTAATCTGGCTCTTTAGAGTCTTGCTGGGCTCTTTAGAGCAGGGGTGTCAAACTGGATTTTCCATAGGGCCATTTCGAAAATTACAGACGGGCCAGAATTAAAATAATTAAACACGTGTATTTTTATTTAATGAGGTAGGTACATTTATTGGGTATTTTTTATAATTTTCAAGGGTGCCGTGCAAATCGGTCACTGCAACTGCAAGAGAAATGAATTTTTTTCGAATATTCAAAGTTAAGGGTGCCTTGCAGATTGGTCACTGCAAGTGCGAGAGAATTGAAAATTTAAACAATAAGCTTAAATTTTTGAGATTTAGATTCTGACTGGTGGACTCATTGTGGTCTTTAGAGCCGTATGAGGATTTATACAGCCTTATGAGTTACTTAACTTATGGAGGATCTATTCATATATATAGACATTTCTATATATTTTTGTGATTGGTTTTAGTCAGTAAGTATTAAAAGCAATGTTTTGTTACAAGATGGCAGCGATTCTAACGGGGAATCCACCGCTGCGACCGCACTCGCATCTGCGTACGAATACTATATACATGGAAAACGGATTAGCGATAATATGGTATGTATTAAAAAAAACTAAGGGTTTATTGTTAGGACTACGGGACCCTAAAAACCAAAAAGTCCATAGTAAATTCAATAATTTTGATATATCCATGAAAATCTTATTAAAACCACAAAATCACTACATAGTATAAAACAAAGTCGCTTTCTCTGTCCCTATTTCCCTTTGTATGCTTAAATCTTTAAAATTACGCAACGGATTTTGATGCGGTTTTTTTTAATAGATAGAGTGATTCAAGAGGAAGGTTTATACATGCATAATATAGCCGTGCGAAGCCGGGGCGGGTCGCTAGTATTATATATAATAAATCAATAAATTTGGAAATATCTATGAAAATTCCATAAAATATCAATTAATTGTAAAATATCCACGAAAATACCATTAAATATAAAAGAATTTCTTCTTTTTTCCCATTCAATAAATTTTGAAATATCCATGAAAATTCCATAAAAATCCCACATCCCAAAATACTATTAAATATTAAAGAATATCTTCTTCTTGTTATTTATTATATGGAACGAACACATACTCCCATACTTTGCTGCAGAGTTTTTATACCACCTTAATTTCATAATATTAACCCGAAAACACCCTCAATTATTCAGTTCAAACCTATAAACACAAATTTATGTACCAATTCCAGGTGGTATTAGAATGCACAATAAAAAAGGACTTCCAATACAACAAAGTAATGCCAACATTCCACCACTGGGTCACTGATGAGAAGAGGTTCGGGCTTACCTTCCAGACGGCAGCCGACGCGCGAGCATTTGATAAGGGAGTCAGGACTGCTGTGGAAGAACTGCTTGACGGTGAGTTTTATATATAATGCCTACTTTCCGCCAATGAGAAGGTTCGGTAGAGTGCATAATTGCATATATAGGGTTATTGGTAACTATATAAGCAAGTGGTTCAGGGCCACTTCTGTGCACAACCAACTTTTGTTCTACGACTTTTTTCGAAAATTCGATTTTTTTTTAATGTTTGGGTGAAATCTTTCAGCTTAATTTTGATCCACTTCCCGATTACCAATTGAGCTGAAATTTTGCATACGTATGTGTAAATTGGGTGACAATGCAATATTATTAAGACATGGTGCTAGTCTGATGATGGACCTGGAAGATGGCCATAGAAACTTCTCAATGAAACGACACAACCTCATCGAGTTTGGGCTCGTTAGAATCGTCTAGTTTATATTATGAAAATCAGCTGTTCCTTACACAGAGAAGTTATTAACCTTAAGATTATACTTAGTTTTTAGGTTTTTATCCTTTTTTCTAAGTTCTGATTTTCGAATTAATTTAACATGGAAATTTTCATAATGTTCGAATTTCGAAAAGTCATGGAACAAAATGTGTTTGTATAGGTGCACAGAAGTTGCCCTTAACTGCTTGCTAATATAGTTACCAATAACCCAGAATAGAATAATGTCTACTTTTCAACACTGGGTCACCAATGAGAAGCTGATCAGAAAGTTGATATAGACCGTATATGTATGCTGCAGTGGGTATAAAGAAAACTGAGGAGTAATCTTCCATTATGCGGTATAATGCATCACTTTGCGTTTGTGGACCATGAGAAGGCCTTTGATGTGATTGAAACCTGGGCGGGCGATGCTGTGATCATCATCCGAGCGATGTTCCCAGTTGCATTCCTTTCGGGTGCCCAGGGTCGGCTTTCCTGCTTTTACGCCTCCACTTCGCACGATCTTTGGCATCCTGATTGGTTAAGCCAGGCATATTACCACTTACGACATCAAGCCAGCACTTGATGGGTCCACTCAATCTGCCACGACCCGGCGGAGGCGCCATGGCAAGACATTTGTTCCCCACGAAAACACGAAAATCATGTCAAATATCCATTTCGCGGCCAAACCCTTGTTGGGAGCTCTGTTTTCGAAGTTGTAGACGAGAACATAAACCTAGGACAAGCTTTCTGATTAGGTAGGTTCAACTTCGAGAGAGAGGTCAATCGACGAATCCAGCTCGGCTGGGCAGCGTTCGAGAAACTGCGCGATAACTTCTCAACCAAAAGTCAATGATGACTTATGGCTTAAAAATTTGATCTTTGCCATGGGACTAAAAACGCTACACTATGGAAAGGGCTGGCTATGTCGTTGTTTCGCCACGAGATCGAATCAGAAAGAGGAGTTTCTTAGGCGAAATAACCGACATAGCACTAATAGTAATCTGAAGTGGGAATGACTGGAGAACTGATGGCCGTTGATGCCGAAAAGTGCTGAAATAGAGACCGGAAAATACAGGGCAGAACAGCCTCCGCCAAGATGGACAGACGTCAAGGTCGCAGGAAGCCGCTGAATGCAGAGGGCACGCTACCTATCGCTCTGGAAGTCTTTGGACGAGGCCTATGTTCCGTTGATGCCAAAAAAGTGCAAAATTGGAGACCACGTACCAGAGCGCAGCGCAGAACAGCCTCCGACAAGATGGACAGAGGACGAGGTCGCAGGAAGCTACTGGATCCAGAGGGCATGCAACCTATCGCTCTGGAAATCTTTAGAGGAGGCCTATGTTCCGTTGATGCCATAAATTGGAGACGACGTACCAGAACGCAGCGCAGAACAGCCTCCGACAAGATGGACAGACGAGAAGGTCGTAGGAAGCTGCTGGATCCAGAGGGCATGCTACTTATCGTTCTGGAAGTCTTCGGAGGAGGCCTATGTTCCGTTGATGCCAAAAATTTGAGACCACGTACCAGAACGCAGCGCAGAACAGCCTCCGACAAGATGGACAGACGAGAAGGTCGTATGAAGCCGCTGGATGCAGAGGGCATGCTACTTATCGCTCTGGAAGTCTTTAAAGGAGGCCTATGTTCCGTTGATGCCAAAAATTTGAGAACACGTACCAGAACGCAACGCAGAACAGCCTCCGACAAGATGAACAGAGGACAAGGTCGCAGAAAGCTGCTGGATCCAGAGGGCTTGCAACCTATCGCTCTGGAAGTCTTTGGAAGAGGCCTATGTTCAGCAGTGGACATCCTGCAGCTAATATGGTGATGCTATGTTAATATATATAATAAATATAATAATAAATAAACAGATGCGTCGACTAATTTATCTAATGTGCTTCCTTTTGCCTCCCCTATTACGTATACTGGATTTCTACATGGTGAGTAATATACTGTAATTATCATTTGATTTAACCACATTGGTTAGTTAAATACTTATAAGTAGTTTCAAAGCATAATAAGGCTTTTAGATGGTTATTTTCTTAATTATGTTCTTTACAACAAGTCCTTAATGAAATTTTATATTGCTATCTGTAATTTTAAATTTTTTCTTTAGCTTTCTAGCACAAATCTTGCCTTTATTTTAAGTCATTTTTACATCATCATCAATTAGGTTTTTCCTAAACTCTTTTTACTAGTAAGAATCAGTTTTGATAGATGAAAATGTAAAACCTTCACCGAGTAAGGGTTCAAAAATAGCTTGTGATGTCATCGACTGTTTTCAAGCGAAACTAAAAATTTATGAAGATAAATGCAAGCGCTTCTTCATTTTCTTCAAATACGTTTTTTTTTCGAAGAACAGACAGACAGACGGACAGGAAAGTGATCTTATAAGGGTTCCTTTTTTCCTATTGAAGTACAGAATTCTAAAAATGGGCAATAGTAAGAGAATTTAACTTTCCAAAATTTCCAAATACCTATTTAGTGGAAAACTGTCAAGTCAATTCCCCTCACGATCAGAAAGTCCAAATAGAAAAACCCCCAACATTCTTCTTTTCAAGTCAGTGACGCTCGACCAGTAAAAAAAATCCTGCCCAATACTTAAGAGCAAAGGGTACCGGCGCTCTCACCATACAAACGTAGTCGACTGTTTCCTCCCTGGTTAATGACACTAGAGCAAATATTTTTGTTGCATAAAACTTATAACTGCCATGACCATGTATCTTTTTAAATATATTTTGTTTTTTTTTAACTCTTACTTTCTATGATAATTCGAAAATGAAAAAATCCAAGACATAGGGGCATGGTCGGTCATGGCAGTTATAAGTTTTATGCAACAAAAATATTTGCTCTAGTGTCATTAACCAAATGTATGCCTAATTAGCTTAACGTCCACATAGCAAAACGACAAACTATCAGAAGGCCAATTCTCGTAAGTTACATTGTTCAAACTACATTGCAATATCGTTTTGATTACAAATAATGGGAAAATTCAGAAATGTAAAAATTAAAGAAAACTACAAAAATTAGCTATTTCCTTTGACTTGCCAGATTCCTTTGACTTGCCAACACTATCGATTGGTATACAAAAATAGGATAATTATTTTTTTGCAAAATCAACAGGTTCGACTCCTGGCTAGGGTAATAACTTTTTCAAAAATCTAATGATGCAGTTTTAGTTTTTGTCAAAATCGGGCACGCAACTCCTTTCAGCATCTTTCGCTATCTCTTATAGTTTAGGATATAGCCCTGAAGGCCCACAAAAAAAAATCATCCTGTATATATATTTACAAAAGAAAAGTATATAAATAGAATATCCGTTGTCTAGCACCCGTAACACAAGTCTAGTTACTTAGCTTGGGGCTAGATGGCGATGTGCGGAATGTCCTGCTATATTTAAATTCTCAAGAATACCACAAGTGTATTTTTTGTAATCGATATGATATTGCAAAGTAATTTGAACTTTATTTACGAGAACTAGCCTTTTGATGGTCTGTATATCACAAACGTCTGGTATAATATGATCGTACTGTATTAGGTCTGGGCGGGGCGTGGGCATCACTGCACGCGTACAAACAACACAACCCAGCGCCCAAAGACGATGACGAGGAACATAATATATTCGAGGTACGTATCATTCAATAACCTACCTACTTACCTTTCATAAAAAGATTGCCTGGAAGAGAGCGTTTTGAGCGATAAGGCCGCCCCTTGTAATAACACTTAGCCTTAGTGTTACAAGGGGCGGCCTCAAAACGGCTTTGTTTTTATAGTTATTTATTGTAATTGAAAAATGTTGTGTACGGTCGGCTGCATAATTGCAGACCCACCGTAGAGCTCCAAAACGGCTGTTATAAGAATGTTTTCAACACAAGCAAGATTCTTCTACCTGCTTTAGTTAAAGTTTAAAGTGTTCTAAATCATGAGTTTATCAAACAAAAATATTGAATGAAAACCAATAATAGTTATTTTTTAACTACCGGTGGCTGAAATTATGCAGCCGACTGTACAATAAAATTATCTATATAAAAAAACCGGCCAAGTGCGAGTCGGACTCGCGCACGAAGAGTTCAGTACCATTATTATATTGTTTTTAATATTTGCGACAAACAGAAATACATCATCTGTAAAAATTTCAACTGTCTAGCTATCACGGTTCATGAGATACAGCCTGGTGACAGACAGAAGGACGGACAGTGGAGTCTTAGCAAAATGGTCCCGTTTTTACTCTTTGGGTACAGAACCCTAAAAATTAAGAGTCGAAATGGAAATGTGCCCAAAAGGCTGGCTGCATTACCTCGTTAGATGGCGATGCTTATCCGTTGCCCGAGGTAGGAGCCAGCCTTTTGGTCACCCGAACTTAAAACTTTATGCAATTTTAAGGCGTCTGGACCCCAAGGGCCAAATTTCTTCATGGCAAACGTCAGAAATACTTATGTATCAATTTCAAATTTGTATCATTATTAATATAATCTATCTATACATATAAAATGCTTTGTCCTGACTGACTGACGGATCAACGCACAGCCTAAACCGCTGATCGTAGAGAACTGAAACTTGGAGGGTGTGTTCTTTGTATGACGTAGGCATAGGGTAAAAGCTAGTCCTTAAATATATAAAATTCTCGTGTCGCGGTGTTAGTTGCCAATCTCCACCTAAACGGCTGAACTGATTTGTATGTTAGTGTATATTCGTTAGGTCTGAGAATCAAACACTATGGGGGTTATTCCAAAACGAGGTTTAAGAATAGTCCGAGAATGTGAAATCAAACTTTTTTAGAAACAGATTTACTCGTGAACTGTAGTCTAAACACTATTATATACCTATACTAGCGACCCGCCCCGGCTTCGCACGGCTATATTATGCATGTATTATACATATAAACCTTCCTCTTGAATCAATATGTATTTAAAAAAAACCGCATCAAAATCCGTTGCGTAGTTTTAAAGATTTAAGCATACATAGGGATATAGGGACAGAGAAAACGACTTTGTTTTATACTTTGTAGTGATAATCTTCTAGCACCGCTTTCTTTCTTTCGATCCCGTGGGAATATCGAAATATAAAATAGCCTTCCTCGACAAATGTACTATCCAACACAAAAATAATTTTTCAATTCAAACCAGTAGTTCCCGAGATTAGCGCGTTCAAACAAACAAACAAACTCTTTAGCTTTATAATATTAGTATAGGATAGGGATAGTGTTTAGACTATAGTTCACGAGTAAATCTGTGTCTAAATCTACCACACCTCCATAAGCCACATCTCGGACTAACCTCGTTATGTAATAAGGGGGAATATAATATGTAAATGCTATATTTTTATTCTTAACTAGCGACCCGTCCTGTCTTCACATGGCTATATTATGCATGTATTATACATATAAACCTTCCTCTTGAATCACTCTATCTATTAAACAAAACCGCATCAAAATCCGTTGCGTAGTTTTAAAGATTTAAGCATACAAAGGGAAATAGGGACAGAGAAAGCGACTTTATTTTATACTATGTAGTGATAGTGATATTTTTTGTATATGGCAAATCAACGTTTGCCGCGACAGCTAGTATAAATATATAAATTGTGTGTGCAGTGCCTGAACCTGCCATGCTCATCACGTTCGTCATCGGAGAACTCGGCTGCGAGCCGTCTGCGGGACCGCGACCCGACGCCCATTCTGTGTGCCATCGCGTTACCTAACCAGAGGACTGGTGAGTACAATCGACGCTCAAAACTCCACTAGCAGCTTAACGTTCACAATCCAGGGTGGATTCGACCAAACTTGACTTTATTCTCGAGTAAATAAACGAAGATTTAACTATTCCATTCTTTATTCTCGACTAAAATATGGGAGTCGTTTTTCCATGAAATTTGAGGCATAGCTATTCTTGGTTTAGCAATACGAGATACGAACGAATGTATTAACCGGCAAAAGTATGATGCCGGGTTACTCTGTATTTAGCGGAACAAGCTCAATGTCATTCCTGTTTTGTCGGATAATGTTGGCAAAGTATTAGGAACAGTCATTGTCATTTAACTTTCAGTCAAGTCAAACATCCAAACAACGCTGGTTGTTGTATGTTTGGTTTTGGTTTTATTAAATGTAGACAATTGAAAGTTTTTAATTAAAAATGAATAACAAACGAAACCAGGGGCCTAAGTCTGCTAACACAATTGTATTTCAGTAGTGTGTCGATATAATCGTAATAGAAATTTAATGTCAAAAATATGACATTACATGTCAAATTCGTATTCTCCTAACGTTAACTATTCTATCGAGACACCACTGACTCACTTTTGTGTTCTGCTCTACAATCGTGGCTTAATGGAATCTCGATAGTTGTCAAAACGGTATATTGCTTAGCAACATATACCATGTTGCTAGGCAACACCTGCAAGGTAAATATTACCATACCATTGAGACTGATTGATTATGACTTGATTATATTGCGATGTTATTAAAACTTTAGCAGAATACCAAATAAAGTCACAATCTCGATATAATATCAATAGAGTCTCGATATAATGACAATGGTTGGCCAAATAGCAGAATAAGGCCCCTGCTAGCCTAGCATGACGACCAAAACACGATACGATAAAGCTATATCACGCGATATAACTACATCAACTCTCAAAATATTATAGATAAAGCCGCCATGTTGAATTTTTATCATAATTTTTGTCGCAATTTATAATAAAAATTCAACATGGCGGCTTTATGTATCATATTTTGAGAGTTGATGTAGTTATATCGCGTGATATAGCTTTATCGTATCGTGTTTTGGTCGTCATGCTAGGCAGGCTGGTCGCAAAATCACTATTATTGTAGTAGTCAAATAGCTTAGGTCCATTCTTTCTTCAATCCATCTTAGAGTATCACTTCCTCGTCGCTATTCGCGGCGATTTATTCTTAGAATAGGATTTATTCGAGATTGGTCGAATCCACCCTTAGTCGGAGATCCCTTTAAAAACGACCTTCATCCAGCTTTAATAGATGAAAAGTATTTTAAAATTAATTAGGTCAATAAATATATTGCAAATTATTTGTTGTCTAAAAAATAAAATTTCAGTCCAGAATGATTAATTTGACATCGTATTTATAGAATGTATGAAACAATTGGAGCCTGGATACGATGAGAAGCTTGGAGTTGTGGAGTCAGATCCTGATCGATGCCCGTATGTTCAACTCTCTATGGTAAGTTATACTTTATACATATCTATATACAATACAATACAACAATACAAAATATTTATTTCAGCAAAAAAACTTAGAATAAATTTACAAGTGTTGCACTATGATTAAAGAATCTTGCTGTTTGTTATACAGTTTGCGAGTTTACAGTGGTATTCACACTAAGCAAATGCTTGTATCGTGAGTACCGGTATTTACGATTACCAACAGTCTAATGTCGAACGATGTCGTGTGATACAGGGTAGAATCTTTTACATTGGCCTTCAGGGCTCCCGAAAAATTTACTGAGGAGATATGGCTAATTACGTAACAAACTTCTTCACAAAAAACAAACGGTTTTTTAAAAATTTTAAGTGATGTAGGGAATTTACTGCTGCGCCCCGCGGTTTCACCCCCTTAAGTCCCGATCCCGTCGGAATATCAAAATAAAAAGTAGCCTATAGCCTTCCTCGATAAATGGACTATATAACACAAAAAATATTTTTCAATTCGAACCTATAGTTCCTGAGATTAGCGCGTTCAAACAAACAAACTCTTCAGCTTTATAAATATTGGTATAGATTTTAAAACAATTAGAAATGAAATACCTTCCCCTCTATGCCTCATACGCCAGAGACAGAAAGATGAAAATTATAGAAAACTAGAAAACGTAGCTATTTCCTTTGATTTGCCATACTATGTTT
Source organism: Idaea aversata (assembly GCA_907269075.1). Taxonomy (NCBI): domain Eukaryota; kingdom Metazoa; phylum Arthropoda; class Insecta; order Lepidoptera; family Geometridae; genus Idaea; species Idaea aversata. Next base: position 2,337,507 of record OU026109.1, read on the forward strand.
GTTTCCAGGAATTCATCTCTATCAGCAACACTATCAATTGGTATAAAAATATTTGCCAAAACAACAGGTTCGATTCCTGGCTAGGGTAATGACTTTTTCAAAAATCTAATGATGCAGTTTTTATTTTTGTCAAAATCAGGCACGCAACTCCTTTGAGCATTTTTCGCTATCTCTTATAGCTTAGGATATAACCCGCGTAAAAAAATCACCCTGTATATAAAATTCTCGTGTCGCGAACCGATTTATATGAATTTTTTTGTAAGTATATATATATTTTCCCCTTTTTTCCCCTTAATTAAAGCTAGTATTTAATGTATGATTGTGTCAACTTTAAGGTCCACGAGTACACATACCCACAAGTGGGCGTGGGCGGCATCATCACGACGGAGAAGTCATCACCCAACACCAAACCACCGCTCCTTAAACGAGATTCAGGTACCACATAACTACTGTTTATCACTTCACTACATAGTATAAAACAAAGTCGGTTTCTCTGTCCCTATATCCCTTTGTATGCTTAAATCTTTAAAACTACGCAATGGATTTTGATGCGGTTTTTTTTAATAGATAGAGTGATTCAAGGGGAAGGTTTATATGTATAATACATGCATAATATAGCCGTGCGAAGCCGGGCGGGTCGCTAGTCATAAATAATATGGACTAAAACTATGGTACCTGTAATAAGGTAATAACCCAAAATAAATGCTCAAAAACTTGTTTTCATACATCATAATTTACTACTGATGGTCTTTAAGAGGAAAGGGTACCGGGTGCTCTCTCCATACAAACGTAGTCGACTGTTTCCTCCCTGGATAATGACAGCACAAATATTTTTGTTGCATAAAACTTAATAACTGCCATGACCATGCCACTATGTTAAGTTAAGTTATGTTAAGTTATTCACAACCTACCATAAACGCTGAATCAGTTCTTTCCATCCAAAGGTTGCCTGGAAGAAATCGCTTTCAGCGATAAGGCCGCCCATTTGTACAACTTATACTTTCTAGCTATTACTTTACTTTGTGTTTATCGTGTTCTGTTTCTTTCTGTGTTGTACAAATAAAGTTATCTATCTATCTATCTATGTTTTGTTTTTTAAATCTTAATTTCTATGATAATTAGAAAATGAAAAAAAGCCAAGACATAGGGGCATACTCATGGCAGTTATAGGTTTTATGCAACAAAAATATTTGCTCTAATATTAGTATAGAACTGGACAAATTTAAATTTTTCAATCTCTGCTAACGTATGGTTGTTTTAATTTCCAGGTTCAATAAAAAAGTGTCAATACTCCGGTCCCCCTCCCCTTCCAGATAAGAAGCCGACGGAAACTTTCCAAGCACGGATCAAATGCAGGTATGTCTTTATTAGGCAGGGTTCGAGGATATATATCAATGGATATATATCCTATATATATCAATGGATATATAACAAATGGTTTTTTGTGATATACAGGGTTATTGGAAATTATACTAGCAAGCCGTTGAGGGCTACCGTGCACCTAAACAAACAACTTTTGTTCTACGACTTTTGGAAATACGAAAAAAAAATTAAGATTTTGAGGTTATGTAAATTCGAAAAACAGCTGATTTTTTAAAACAAAGGTCAGACTAAAAACAGTAGATAAAACTTAAAAACTAAGTAAAATTTTAAGGTAAATGACCTCCCCGTGTATGGAACAGCTGATTTTCAGGTAAACCTAACCTCAAAATTTTCCAAAAAATGTTCGAATTTCCAAAAGTCGTAGAACAAAAGTTGTTTGTTTAGGTGCACAGAAGTAACCCTCAACGGCTTGCTACTATAATTTCCAATAACCCTGTATATCAATACAAAAAATGTTTAAAAATTTGATGAAATTAGTCAATTTTTGTAATTTTTTTACCGCATTTTTCCATCCTAAATGTAGATGGCGTTGGAGTAGAGTTGAAATTAGATGGTTTAGGTATTAACGTTTAAAGTTTAGGAAGTATTAGTGTAGGTATTAAGAAAATTAATGAAGCCATTGACAGTACACTTAAATAGTACAATAAAATAATATGGCTGTCATACAAAATGGATATATATCAAGTTTTTGATATACAATGTGATTTTTTGATGTGGGCCTTCAGGGCTATAGCCTAAACTACAAGAGATAGCGAAAAATGCTAAAAGTAGTTGCGTGCCCGATTTTGACAAAAACTAAACCTGCATCATTAGATTTTTAAAAAAGTAATTACCCTAGCCGGGAATCGAACCTGTTCATTTTTTAAACTAATAATAATCCTATATTTTTGTTCCAATCGATAGTGTTGCTAATAAAGATCAATTCCTGGAAACAAACATAGTCTGGCAAATTAATGGAAATAGCTCATTTTAGTAATCGTCTGTAATTTTCATACAACCATCCCTGAAAAAAATGCAGTGAGGAGGTATGGCCAATGACGTAACAAAACTGCTGCACTAAAAATATGAACCGTTTTTACATATTTTATGTAAAGAACTTCATTTAGAACGTATTTTATAATATTTGGAATAATATCACTTGTCCTCTATGTCTCACACTATTGTTTGCCAGAGACGGCAAGGTGAAAATTACAGAAAATTACAAAATTCGAATGATGCAGTTTTAGTTTTTGTCAAAATCGCGTTTTTATACCAATCGATAGTGTAATTCCCGGAAATAAACATAGTATGGCAAATCAAAGGAAATACCTCATTTTTACCCGGCTACGGCGAAGCCAAAAGGGAGGGTTATGTGTTTGACCTGTATGTATGTATGTTCATCTGTTCCCACGTAACTTCAAAACTACTTACTGTAATTCAACAAATGAGGTATCGTTAGAAGCGTCTCAATGATCCGCTGGTTATATGACGTCACAATAAACCAAATGTGGCGCCCTCTAGAGGACATAGAGTCATGAATTAAAAAATAAAAATAATAAAAATGTATCGTGTGGGGTATCAAATGAAAGGGCTTAATTAGCACATTTTTGTAGTTTTGACGAAAATTGACATCTGTCAAATGTCACTCTTGATTTTGGAGTGGGGTATCGTGTATTTGGTTTTAGGCGCAGGCAGTAATTAATAATCGTATATTGTTCCAGACATTGCCACGAGTGGTACCTGGAGAGTGCTAACCGCGCAGGCGCATGCGAGTTCGCGCCTGATTGCTTCAAGTCTTGCATCGATGCCGTTACTTGCATCAAGTGTGCACAGGTAATATAAATACACTGTTTTTTTAGGGTTCCGTACCTCAAAGGGTTAAACGGGACCCTAACATTCCACTTTCCGTCTGTCTGTCTGTCACCAGGCTGTATCTCATGTACCGTGATAGCTAGACAATTGAAATTTTCACAGATTATGTATTTCTGTTGCCGCTATAAAAGCAAATACAAAAACAGAAAATAAAAAAATAAGTGGTTTAAGTGGGTCGGAGTCGGAACCCTTCGTGAGCGTGTCCGATTCGCACTTGGTCGGTTTTTTAATTTATTTATTTTTTTGTTGTATATTTTATTCCATTGTTACTATGCCTTAAATTGTAACAAAATGTTGTGTTATTATCACTACATAGTATAACACAAGATCGTTTCTCGCTGTCTATCTGTCCTCTATATGTATGCTTAGATCTTTAAAACTACGCAACTTATGCCTACGTCATACAAAGAACACACCCTCCAAGTTTCAGGTCTCTACGATCAGCGGTTTAGGCTGTGCGTTGATCCGTCAGTCAGTCATTCAGGCAGAGCATTTTATATGTATAGATAGACTAGCGACCCGCTCCGTCTTCGCACGGCTATATTATGCATGTATAATACATATAAAATTCCTCTTGAATCACTCTATCCATTAAAAAAAAACCGCATCAAAATCCGTTGCGTAGTTTTAAAGATCTAAGCATACAAAGGGAAATAGGGACATAGGGACGGGGAAAAGTGACTTTATTTTATACTATGTAGTGATTAATCAGTAATGTATGAATGTGTAATTGTTTCAGTGTATGTTATACCACTGCATGTCAGATGCGGAGGGTGACTTCGCGATGCATCCTTGCGCATGCGGCCCACCCACTGAACAATGCACCAAACGGTACGTCTTTACCATTACATCATCTATTTACACCACACTCTCATAGAGTGACGGCCTTTGGGACGCAAGAGGTTGCGGTTCGATTCCCATCTCATGAAATATATTTATTTTGGCATAGTCGTGTCTCTATATGGGCACATTACATCATCTATTTACACCACACTCTCATAGAGTGACGGCCTCTGGGACGCAAGAGGTTGCGGTTCGATTCCCATCTCATGAAATATATATATCGCGGCATAGTCGTGTCTCTATATGGGCACATTACATCATCTATTTACACCACACTCTCATAGAGTGACGGCCTCTGGGACGCAAGAGGTTGCGGTTCGATTCCCATCTCATGAAATATATATATCGCGGCATAGTCGTGTCTCTATATGGGCACATTACATCATCTATTTACACCACACTCTCATAGAGTGACGGCCTCTGGGACGCAAGAGGTTGCGGTTCGATTCCCATCTCATTAAATATATTTATTTTGGCATAGTCGTATCTCTATATGGGCAATACGACGAGTGAATCAACAACGCATTTAGTCCAAACGCTCATCTTAATTGACATTTTTGCAAAACGCGAAATTGGTAGACTGAATTTTAGGTACTTGGCGATTTTTGTTCAGATATTTTTTCCTGGTCTAGGCTTTTCTGTATAAATAATTAAATATTACTGGACATTGCACACATCGCCATCTAGCCCCAAGCTAAGTAACTACACTTGCGTTACAGTAGCTAGACAACGGATATACTACTTATATGCTTTTCTTTTGTAAATTAACACATAAATACATGTCTGAGGCGGGAATCGAACCCGCAACCCTGTGTTTGGCAGGCCGGCATGGTGACCATTGTGCCAACTGGGTCGGTGGTATACTTATAACTAGCTGCAGTTTTACCCGAGTAAGTCCCGATCCCGTGAGAATATCGGGATAAAAAGCCTATGTATTAATCCAGAGCTATCTACATTCTAAGTTTCAACGCAATCGGTCCTGTAGTTTTTGCGTGAAGGAGTAACAAACATACATACACACAAACTTTCATATTATTAATAGGAATTTTAATTAGATTTTTCTTCAAATTAAATAGACTAAAGTATTTTTTTTTAATCTATTTCCAGATGGGTGGGTATCAGCCTGTTGTCACTTCTGGTCCCTTGCCTGTGCTGCTACGCGCCTCTCCGCTGCGCACACCGCGCCGCCGTGCGCGCGCGCATCGCCGGAGGACACCACTCCCCGCTACATTAGCCACTAACTACCACTAAATAGAGGCTAAAATGGATTGAAGTTGAAAACGCCCAAAGATAATAGATCACCAAGACAGTAAAACACATAAAAAATAAGTGAAATAGTCATAAAACAAGCTAAAAATGCCAAAAAATATCATCACATTGTCAGTTGAAAAAAGAGGCTAAGTGTGAAAGCTTAAGGTTCAAAATCTAATAAACCCTTGGAAATGATCAATAAAGGGCTGACTAACGTTCCAGGAGTATTAGAAAGTTGATAACAGTCAAAAAGGCTAAAAAAATCGTCTTAAAAACGTGGAAATGGGAAAAAGTGCGCGAGGAAAAACTGTTTGTGCGCGAAATGCGTATGGAATGAAAGACGTTTTGTTTTATAATGGTGAATTGAGCGTTGTGAGGCTAAAATATTATAATTTGCTTTATTTATATTATCAAGAAAGCGAAACAGAAGTCATTATAAGACTTACAAAATTTTAGGCAGCTAAGAAATTAATGCAGCTAAATTATGGGTATGAAATGCACACTTGGACTTCATATTCGAATTAAATTTTGAATTACCTAACGATCTGAATTACCTAATAAACTGAATTAATTTTAACTCTTAATTATTTAGATATGTGAATTTCAGCATATTAATTTACGCAATGATCTGAATTACCGTTTAAATCTGAATTACTTTCAATCCTGAATTACTCAAATTTAGTAAATTCTATTACACAATGATCTAAATTACGCACAGATCTGAATTACGCGAAATTAAAAAAAGATAAAGTTTTCTTTATTAGGAAGAATGGTACAAAATATTACGCGGGTATTTAAAAAAAAACTAAATCACACTGCCTCAATAAGACGTGTATTATTTTAAAAATTAAAAAAATGAAATACAATAATTGGAATAATAAAAAATAATCATATAGCCGTCTTCAAGTAATCGATGGATTATAAAAAATATATAAAAAATCGAATTTTGAAGTCGGTTAAAAATTTAAATCAAAAAAAATACTGCCAAATAAAAATAAGGATTTGATCCAGTATTGCTTTAAAAAGAAGATAATATAATAAATGTCATAGTTTAGGGTCTTAATTCATTATTACTTATGACGGTTGTAATCAGACTGGATATAGAGTAATTGATGTTGACACATATTTGTGAGTTTTAAAGATATCAGTGATTAATTTCTCTTAAAAATTCTCGTCATAAATGCTTTAAAAAACTTATAATATATTTTATTGGTTAATAAAGTAAATATCTTGATTTCTGACTAAGGTAGATTATCAAGAAAACGGTTTAAAGTGTGAATGATTCGGATTTTTTTATTTTTAACTAAGGGATATGAGTGGTCATTTTGACACTTAGTGCTGATAAGGAATAGTGAAAGTGACGATGGGACAGTTAGTGAGGGACAGTGATTAACACAAGTGTTTCGGTTTCGGAAGTGTCAAAATGATTGAACAAATTCGCGCGAGAATTACGCGCGTGAATCACGCGCAAAGCGGTGGTACTTGTATTTAATCTCTAATTTAAAATATGCATTTAAAAGTATTCGAAATGTCTTAATTGTTAAGATTTTTCAATATTTTTTCTAACGTTTCTAGTTTCAATATTGTCGCGGCCATTTTGAAATTCGATGAAAAAATGCATTGTTTTTTGTCAAAGAATTCTCTTAGTTGGGCAATTTCAATGCTATTTTATTCAAATTTGACCAGACTTGCAATTTCTGTCAAAAATGACTTGTGTCAAATATGACTAAAATTGCACTGAAGCATATTTACGTCACGGCAAGCTTGAAAATAGAAAATTACGCAAAGAAATGCAATTTGATATAATTCGCCGTGGTACAATGTTTACTATATTTAAAAAAAAACATAAATGACTAAATGTTGTATCTATTTAAAAAAAAGTATTTCATTTCGTCTTCCATGGCTATCGGTTTTTTCGAAAAATCTATTTAAATGGGTTTTTTCTACCACTTTTTTTAATAAAGCCAGTTTTAAATGACATATTCTATTTGTCATTCTTGACTTTACACAAAAAAAACTGGTGAAAAAACCCCTCTCTCCAATAAGTTAAAAATAATTCTTTGGTGTCATTAAAATTTTCATTATTGTAAAAAAAACATATCTTATTATTGTTGTTGTAAAAAAAACATATTTCGCTTCTTCTTCTTAAAAAAAACTTATCAAACTTGACAGATTTATGTCTATTTATCTGTCATTTTTGACAGCTTGCATTTTTTAATTTTTTAAACTGTATATTCATAATTTTCGCGAATTTTTTTTTAATATCTAGGGTAAATTTATTGAACTTTTAACACTTAATATTTTTTTTATTTATATTAAATTAGATCATAGTTTTTAATTACGGGTAGTTACTGTTACCTAGGAATGGTAAACATTTTTTTTTATATTAAAAAAAAACGTAATTTACATATTAAAGTTTTAAATATTCGTAATGTCACTTTAAATAACTAACAAAAACTATTTGTTATTATAAAAAGTTAACATTTCCCCTTTGTTTTTGAAGAAATAAGTGTTATAGTTTGATCGGAAATTGTTCAGCAATCGTTATTTCTGTTTAAAAAAAAACATGACCAATCTTTTTTTGAGTATTTACTAAAATTAAGTACACGAAATTGTTTCAAAATTTATGAAAAGGTCATGTATGTTCAAAGAAAAAAAAATAGAAAAAACCGATCGAAATAAAAAACATTCGAGCTTCTGCGAGATAAGGGCTCACTCGCGTTGCATTGATTATTTTTTAATTCCCTAAACTATATAAAAATCTATTTAAAATAAGAAAAACCACAGTTCTCGGAAACAAAAACCTTTTCAAAAATTCTTCAAACAATATCGTCTCATAAAATTGTTACTCCGTATTTAAATATACATATTAAATTTAAATATTACATTTATTTAAATATATATTTATGTGAAAAACAAGATCAACGTACTTATTAAGTGAATGTAATAAATGTTTTGAAATAATGCATAAGAATATCTAGTTACATAAGAATTTTACTGTTTCTGTATAATTATGTATCAGAGGATTTTTTTTCGAAAATATTGACTAGAAATATGGAGAGAACAAAATAATACATATTTACTGTAGTAACTAAAATAACTGTATTAAGAAAATAAAGTTCTATCAGTTTTGTATTGGTAACACATTAACATCCATTGGGTTTTTTTTTTTTGAGAAAAGGGGTGAGAAAGCATATTTATAATAAAACTTTTTCAGATACAGAAAGTAACTGGTTCAATGCTCGCTGTCGAATATTACTATAATCGAAATATTGCCATACATAAAAAATTAAATAACTAAACAGCATTTGGTAATTTTAAGCATGGCAATATTTTTTATTTTAGCACTCGCCCCGCACTCAAGGAACTTACTCAATTAAGTGTTGCCATTATAATATCAATAAATAATTACGTAAGATTATTACATTATAACTGAATATTATTTACTTGTGTAAAATTGAATTAAACAGTTGTATGAGAAAACGATAAATGTATTAAAAGATTAATAAATAAAGTATCGTAAACAAAGATTTGTTTTTATTCGTAAAAAACCGATCCTGGGGCCCTATTTTTGAATCGTTCGCCCTGTATCGAGCGCTAAATTTCTACTGATATTCGTTCGAATCGGAAATTCGCTATTTTTGAATCGCTCGGTCGTAACGAGTGGTCCCCACCACTGGTAGAATAAACGCCAAACAATCATAGTCAAACGTTCGGAAACGCTATTTGCAATATCTTCTTCTTAATATATATAAATCTCGTGTCACAATGTTTGTCCTCAATGGACTCCTAAACCACTTAACTGATTATAATAAAATTCGCACACCATGTGCAGTTCGATCCAACTTGAGAGATAGGATAGCTTACATCCCGATATTCCCACGGGATCGGGAGTTACGCGGGTGAAACCGCGTAGGGCAGCTAGTATTTAATATATATAATATTTATTTATTTATCCTTAAAAACTGGTACTGTAAGATCTGCTCATAGCCATAGTACGAATCATTAGTTTAGTTATATTTTAAAATAAATTCTTGTTTGAGGAATCAACTGTCACCTATAGTACAGGTTATCCTAGTATGGGTGGCAGGGACTCTATCTGTATAAAACTACAGTTTTCAATTATTTATAGAAATCTACTAAATGTCTACCTAATGTATTTTGTATAAATAAATATTACATCTATTTACTTAGATACCTTATACCCTTAAGTGTATTGTATGGATTAGTACACAGGGAGCATATTTTTGTATTTCACCTGATCATGACTGTACCGTTATATTTTACGAAACAAAAAAAAAAAATATCTTTTTTGGGATTATTTCAGATGTTCGTCGATAATTACCGGTTTGCAATTTACTGCGTAAAACGAATAAATACATGGTAGGCGGAGTGGGGGGTTTTATTTTCGTTCCGGAATTTCTTGATTCGGTCGCCGCGCTCAAAGCCCGGGATAAAAGCTATGCAATAGCTTAAAAAGTGACATTTCAAATTTCGACGACGAACGATTCAAAAATACAGAAAATTTGTGTCATGCGACTTGGAAGTCGAACGTGACTTGTAGGCGTATACGAGACGCAGCTATGTCACACAAGCGATTCAATAATAGAGCCCCTGGGTCCGATTCGGTTAGACTATTTCAAAATGACGATCACGAAATACGACTACAGAAATAACGTTTATTTATAAAAATAAATATTGCAGGACATTCCACACATCGCCAACTAGCCCCAAGCTAAGTAACTAGACTTGTGTTATGGGTGCTAGACAACGGATATACTACTTATATACTTTTCTTTTGTAAATATATACTTATAATACATAGAAACAACCAGACCACAGACAAATATCTAAGCATAAATACATGTCTGTGGCGGGAATCGAACCCGCAACCCTGTGCTTGGCAGTCCGGCATGGTGACCATTGTGCCAACTAGGTCGTCAAATATGAATGGAAACCACACAAAATAGAGTTATTGGTTTCCAATCCAAAACCGTGCAGGGGATAATTCGCGCGCGCTCTTCGCCGGATAGGGGTAGTGTTTTAATAAAACAACAAATTAAATTAAAAATATTTATATTTACAAAAAAAATCTTATTTACCTTTGAGGAACATTATTTGTTAAGAAAATTATATAAAAAAAAAATAGTTGTAAAGTTCACTTAAAAATTAATAATAACTGCCTGCGGGTTATTTGTATGGGCCATTAAAACCTAAATATTAGTGACAAAATAACAAGAAAATAAACAAATGAATTGTTTCTTAGATCATCACTTCACTACATAGTATAAAACAAAGTCGCTTTCCCTTTGTATGCTTAAATCTTTAAAACTACGCAACGGATTTTGATGCGTTTTTTTTAATAGATAGAGTGATTCAAGAGGAAGGTTTATACATGCATAATATAGCCGTGCGAAGCCGGGGCGGGTCGCTAGTTGACAATAAAGCAAATATTTATCTATTAACCTGTTTTTTTTAAGTAGAATTTCCTGTTTTTATGAAATACCTATTTACTTTTTAATTATAGTGGCAGGTGGCCCTTATTACCAGCAGGTACGGTCGGCTGCATAATTGCAGACCCACCTTAGAGCTCCAAAACGGCTGTTATAAGAATGTTTTCAAGGCACCTGCTTTAGTTGAAGTTTAAAGTCTTCTAACATCAAACAAAAATGATTAGAATGAAAACATTCTACTACAATACTTAGTAATTTTCGAACTCTACCGGGGGCTGCAATTATGCAGTCGACTGTACCTTACTTATTTTATTTAAAACGAAATATTTTTTCATTTTTTTTCTTTCTAGCTTATTCCGCAGGGCAAAGGTCTCGCTTCCCTTTTTCCATTGTTCCCTGTCTATTGCCAGTTGGATTCAGTCCCTACGATGCGATAAATATATTACCATCTTTTAGGGTTCTGTAGTCCTAACAAGGAACCCTTATAGTTTCTAGGATTCCGTGCCTAAAAAGGTAAAAAGGAACCCTTATATCACTCTCTTGTCCGTATGTCTGTCCGTGTGTCACCATCGATTTTCCCAGGACCGGGTGGACCTAGCAAGTTGAAATTCATACCAGATACTGAGGTCTATAGTCCCTATTAGGTGTATAAAAATCAAGGTCCTGGGTCAACATGATAAAAAGATATAGCTGATAAAAAGATGGGCTTATTAAGATTTTCGCGATAACTACCAAAATTTACCTTAATTAGTGCTGTAATAAAGACCTTTTTAACACGCTTTTATTAGTTTCACCTGTATGTTTGCTTGTATGTATGTAACCGACTATTTTGGGCTCGCTTTTGCCCTACTTAGAACGATCAGATTTAATTCAAACTTTGCACACTTGTCAAAGACCGATGACAATGCAATATTATGATAACATGGTGCTGATCTGATGATGGAGCTGAAAGGTGGTCATAGGAACTCTGTAATGAAACGACGAAACCTTTTTCTATTTTTTAGTTGGATTTTTTTTAATTTATTTGTGGATATCAATATTTCGATGACGTTACAACACATCAAGCATCATTTTCACGAGAGGCTTGAAACGGCATCAGAGAAAACCAAAAATCAGTAAAGTGCGAGGCTGACTGGCGCACAAAGGGTTCCGTACTAGGGCTTGAATATCGGTCCATTTCCCGATTCCAGAATTCAGTTTCAATTTGATCTATCCAGTTCCGGAATTCCGGAATTCGATTCTTCCTTTATAAAATACACAAACCGGGAACAAGTATTTATGCTGACCATAAATTCTTGTTTCTGGTTCTGGGTGTTTCCTATATGTATAATATGTATATATTTACAAAAAAAAAAAGTATATAAGTAGTTTATCCGTTATCTGGCACCCATAACACAAGCATTAAGTTGCTTAGCTTGGGGCTGGATGGCGATGTGTAATATGTCCTGAAATATTTATTTATTATTTATTTATTTATTATTTAAAATGCATAATATTTTTTGAATAACAGATGTTATCGAAATGAAGGGGTATTTTAAGGTAGTTAGGAATAATAAATCCATTGAAATAGCTGTTCAGAACTGTCATTATATACCTACCTAATAAAAAATTAGTATAATCTATAATCCAGAACTTTTGTTGGATGTGAACTTCTTACACGATTACAAATGTAAGAAACTGGTGAAAAGTAGCGTTCAGCCTCGACACTAGTAGGCGGTATTGTTTTTAATACTTGAAGCATGGGCGTACCCACAGTGGGGCAAGGTGGGGCATTTGCCCCACCCTGGCTCAGAGCTTATAATAAAAAAAATGGTTTTTAATCTATGTAACAAATATAAATTATTATTATGTTACTTTCAAAAGTCGAGTGATTTTTGAAGGAATACCGAAGTTTATCCGCCCGCGTTCCCTACCCTCTCCCACCCCCCACAATTTATCAAAATAAATACAAAAAAAAAAAAACATTTATAATTTTCTAATACTACTTATCGAGTTTTTTACTTTTATTTACTTCCGCCCCATACCCTTTACAAAACTCTGGGCACGCCCATGACTTGAAGCATTGTCCTCTATCGCCGCCGTCTTAGAAAACTGCCGGTTTTGCTCTCACCAATTCCAGTATTACAAACGATACTGAAATAAGTCGGAATTCCGGAATTTTGATAATACCGGAATTCCGGAGCTCAAGCCCTATTCCGTACCATGTATGGAAGCTCACTTATTTTTTTTTCTGTTTTTAGTATTTGTTGTTATAGCGGCAACAGAAATACATCATCTGTGAAAATTTCAACTGTCTAGCTATCACGGTTCATGAGATACAGCCTGGTGACAGACGGACAGTGTAGTCTTAGTAACAGGGTCCCGTTTTTGCCCTTTGGATACTTAACCCTAAAAACATAGTTAATATCCCGTTTCAAATAATTTTTCTTATACGTAAATTTTCGAAATGCTTAATAAAATCTAAAACAAACAACAATAATCGCGAAACTTAACATTTTTGCGCTATTTTTTCGCGCACTTGACGACTGTTTGTCTGTGAGTCCAAATACATGCGCTTGCGATATATTGTGGGGTTCCGTCTCGTATTCTTCTAGAATTGGCGTTATGTCCGTATAGTCCGATGTCGAAGGCTTTTGACCGACTGAAAAAAAACAAAGGTAGGGTAGATATTTTTAAATAAAGAAATAAAAATAAAGCAGTGAAGACCGTAAAACGTTTCATCTTTATGTCACGGATGTAGCTAATCCAACATCTATTTATTTATTTTAGATTCACCCTTTTTCTTTACATTCGTTACACGTTACATTTGGTTTCTGCAAGCGACTCTTCTATAAGTTCTAAATCTATATACCTACTAGCTGCCCTCCGCGGTTTCACCCGCGTAACTCCCGATCCCGTGGGAATATCGGGATGTAAGCTATCCTATCTCTCAAGTTGGATCGAACTGCACATGGTGTGCGAATTTTATTATAATCGGTTAAGTGGTTTAGGAGTCCATTGAGGACAAACATTGTGACACGAGATTTATATATATCTACTAGCTGCGCTCCGCGGTTTCACCCGCGTAACTCCCGATCCCGTGGGAATATCGGGATAAATTAAGATGTAAGCTATCCTATCTCTCAAGTTGGATCGAACTGCACATGGTGTGCGAATTTTATTATAAACGGTTAAGTGGTTTAGGAGTCCATTGAGGACAAACATTGTGACACGAGATTTATATATATTAAGATATATTAAGATATAAAAATCAATTGCTGTTCCTTAGTCTCGCTAAAACTCGAGAATTGCTGAACCGATTTAGATGATTTTGGTTTTGAAATGTTTGTCGTAGACCAGGGAACGTTTCAACGGTGAGAAACATCGGACTTACGCGGGTGAAACCGTGGGGCCCTGCTAGTTATAAATAAATAAAATTTAATGTCAAGTAAATTTGCGTATAATGTTTGGAAATTTATTCTATCTTTCTTCCAGCTTCTTGTTTAGCTTTATATCTTTAACGGAACCTCGGCATGGGGTTTTTTTGAGTCGAAGAGAAATTGTCAAATACCTAGTACTAGATTTGATTGTTCATTTCACTTGCCTCAATCTTGGTAGATTTTGTTTTTAAGAGGAAAGGGTACCGGGGACTTTCTCCATACAAACTATTACAAACGTAGTCGACTGTTTTCTCCCTGGATAATGACACTAGAGCAAATATTTTTGGTGCATAAAACTTATAACTGCCATGACCATGCCCCTATGTTTTATTATTTTTTATTTTTTTTATTTTAATTTCTATGATAATTAGACAATGAAAAAAACCAAAACATAGGGGCATAGTCATGGCAGTTATAGGTTTTATTGCACAAAAATATTTGTGCTAGTGTCATTATCCAGGGAGGAAACCGTCGACTACGTTTGTATGGAGAGAGCGCAGGTACCCTTTCACCTTAAGGAATATGCTTCGAAATTACTAGATCGATTTTAATGAAGTAACATAGGCAAATTTTTAACCCAAAATTCCCACGGGATCGGGACTTACGCGGGTGAAACTGCAGGTCGCTGATAGTTACTAAGATAAGATAATTATTAAAATAATATGTTTTTCTTACCTCCAGGTTCCGTTGCAAAGTGTAAAATAGACGAAGGCTTACTCCAACCGAACCTATAATAAAAATAAAACTTACAAAACTTATAATAACTAAGATATGGAAAATATTATATTAATACTGAACGCACAGCCATTTCTTTCTGAAACCGATGTGCGTTCAACCAAGGTGGCGCCATCTGTAGCTGTCACTTAAGAGAATCGTGAGCTGTCGATATATACGCAGCACGAGTAAGTATTTTCAAAAATAACCTGTATCGTGCGATAGAGAGAGTTTAAGTTCGGACGTAATTGCCTACATTTTGCTTTTCAAACAATGTTTCGGGCCGTAACATTTTTACCCCCTTTATCCTTCACAAAATGAAATAAATTTGGTCTCATTTAATTCACTGCATCTTATTTTAGCAAGCCATCTAGCTAGAGCAAGCCGCATCTAGCTAGAGCAAGCCATCTAGCTAGAGCAAACCATCTAGCTAGAGCAAGCCATCTAGCTAGAGCAAGCCATCTAGCTAGATCAACCATCTAGCTAGAGAAAGCCATCTAGCTAGAGCAAGCCATCTAGCTAAAGCAAGCCATCTAGCTAGACTAGAGCAAGCCATCTAGCTAGACTAGAGCAAGCCATCTAGCTAGAGCAAGCCATCTAGCTAGAGTAAGCCATCTAGCTAGAGCAAGCCATCTAGCTAGAGTAAGCCATCTAGCTAGAGCAAGCCATCTAGCTAGAGCAAGCCATCTAGCTAGAGCTAGCCATCTAGCTAGAGCAAGCCATCTAGCTAGAGTAAGCCATCTAGCTAGAGCAAGCCATCTAGCTAGAGCTAGCCATCTAGCTTGAGCAAGCCATCTAGCTAGAGCAAGCCATCTAGCTAGCTAGCTAGATTTAAAAATCGTAACGATATTAAATAATTAAGTAATTTGCAACAACTGTATTGAGCAGGGGAAGAGCTAATTTCTAGAAAAATCATTGTCGGACTGACCGCCAGTGACCGCACCAATTTTTTTCCCTAATTTTGCCGCCAAAAAACCAAAGGCTTTATCGTAATACATACCTATTTCTAGAAGTGACGATCGCTTCATAAACAGTAGTTGGTGTGAGACCTCTCACAGTATAGATTGCACTGTGGATTGGACCTGAAATATGAGGGTACCTACATTAAAATAACATCTTATGTCACTTTTCATTATGTGATATTAGTTTCTCTTATAGTTTTTTGTTTCACGTTTTCGTAACGCCTAACATTTTTTCTCGCAAATCCGCGAAAAGAAACTTTGTTCCAAAAATTAACGTATCGGGCGCGCGTTTAGAACGAAGTCTCTTTACTTTTACAATTTTTTTTTCATTTGTATACCTTCTGACACCATAGTGACATAAAATCAGCTGCACATGAACCGGAACGCAATTAGAATATTAAAAAAATTCGCCATAAAAGTTAATGTATTTAAATGTAATTAATAATGGTAAGCCATTACTTTATAGTCGATTCTAGTTTAAAATATCCGGCTCGAAGGACCATTATATTTTTTTGGTTCTTCGAGTCGGATATTCTAACGTTACCTTCGCGAGAGTCTCCTGGGACGACGATCTTGCTCCACCTGTTGGCGGGAGCTTCTGTTGTGAACGAATCTGGCTCGGTTGCTAGGCGACCGTAGTATGGACGTATCCAGAGGTTGTATTCTAAAAATAAGCAAAATTTACCTTGTCAATAACGTAACGTAACGCATGACGTCACACGTTTTTGTGAATGCAGATGTTCATCGATTTATAAGGCGTTATCACGTCAAAAAAAATATAACTTTAAAATATAACCTTAGCAATTACGAAATAAAAAGTAGTCTATGTGTTAATCCAGTTCTCCAACTATCTACAATTGAGCTTCAAAAGAGCTTAATCGCAATTGATTGAGTAGTTTTTGCGTGAAAGAGTACACACAAATTTTCACATCATCACTTCCCTACATAGTATAAAACAAAGTCGCTTTCTCTGTCCCTATACCACGGAACCCACGGAAGTCCTTCCTGTAGGACTATAGGGATAAAAAAAAATATACGCGATGAATTCAGAACCTCCTCCTTTTTTTAACTCAGTTAAAAAGTAGCCTATACTCCCTAGGATTAAATGTATCTTCAAAGCGAGTTTAAGGGTCTGCTGGTCGATCGTGTTTCCATACAAATGAATTTAGAGTGAATTCATTTATTCTTCATGGAATTAAAAAAAAAAATGTTAAATCTACGTAACAAGTCAATATCTAGCCCATAACAGCGACGGAACAGT
This sequence comes from Idaea aversata, assembly GCA_907269075.1. Lineage (NCBI taxonomy): Eukaryota > Metazoa > Arthropoda > Insecta > Lepidoptera > Geometridae > Idaea > Idaea aversata. The sequence continues at coordinate 2,354,644 of OU026109.1, forward strand.
AAAATTATAATTAATATAGAAATTATAGCCATCAAAATTTTTGCATTTTCAGTTAAAAAATGCTTATTTCGCGGGTAAAATAGCTACATTTCTCTTTAAATATTAGTAAATCTTACCAATAATAGTGGAGTAGGAATCGACTTCCCAAATAAGTGTAAAACTTGTTGAAGTTGCTTTATTCAAAACCGGATCCACTTTGAAGGAAGCTGAGTTGGGTACACCTAGAACATTAAAAAAGTTAGAGATAAGAAAAAATAAGAGATTTTGACAAAAAATCAATATCCTGAAAAATCAATATCAATTACAATTTCTTCAAAATAATGAAATGTAAGAAGTTTCACATTATACCTATTAACGAGAATGATTAAAAATGTTGTTTTATTCATAAAACAATTTATTTAATGAAATTAACACCTTCAACAAATACTGGTATACATAGGTACTTATATCAGATTTTGCACAGTTACCAGTCTGAAATAAAGATGGCAACGCAATCAACACAAATAAAAAAATGTGATAAAATTCTCCATTTCTCTAGCTTACAATGAAATTGATAGTAATTCGTGTACTAGATGTGGAAAAATAAATAAATATTTAAAGTCACGTCATTTTCATTTTCTTCATCAGCATCAGGGGCCCTACCGCGGTAACTGAGTCGGCTTCAAGACGACGTCGATATCCCAAACCGCTTCTCACAATGGGCGGAAATTTGAGCTTGCCTTTCATAGAAATTGTGAATAATTAAGTAGTGTTTTCGTGTGTTTTAAGTATGCAGCGTTGTCGGGGACATCAAAACATTAAAAAATAAGTGATAATGGTTATATTATTTAAAAAAAAGCAAAGTCATATTTTGTGGTGTTTTTTAGAAATAACAAAACCAGAATCACCTATTTTTAAATGTTTTGATGTCCCCAACAATCCTGCATACTTAAAACACATGAAAAAAACCACTTAACTTTTTCAAAACTCCTATGAAAGACAGGCTCAAAATTTCGCCCAGTGTGGGGCGCGGGTAAACGTAAGCCGACGCGTTGGCTTGAAGCCGACGCACTTACCGCGGTAGGGCCCCTGACGCCATTACACTCAAAGGAACTTCAAAAACCTAACCTCCTTGAAAACAAGTAGGTAATTTATGTTCGATGTTTTGCCAATATAATTTTAGTATTTACAAAAGGAAAGTGTTCTGTAGTCTTGCCTTAGCTTAGGGCTAGATGGCTAAGCAGTATCATACAGTATTATTTTAAAAACTCTTTAGTAGTCCACTTACCAGTCAATTTAAAAGAAATGTCAGCCATTCCAAGTTTGTTCTCGGCCCTGAACGTGTAGTTGCCTAAATCTGTCTTTCTAACAGAACGGAATATTAGCTGATGAAGGTCGTCTTGTACCACTTGTACTATTCTGTAAATAAAACATGGGTGACATTATTTAAAAACTTTACCAACAATATAAGGGTCTAGTAAACATCCAAAACAGAGCAATTTGCAGAAATCTCTAGAGCAATTCCGCTTATCACTCTGAAGAGCCAAAGCTTTTTTGAAATCTTTTCCCAATAAATGGCGGCTTTTGACAGTGTTTCATATGCGTATCTCCTAAAAATATTAGTCATTGATAGCACAAAATTTACAATAATTTATTGATAATAAAATGGTGAATTATTAGCCTAAGGTTTTTTAATAAAATGAGGCCCCTTCATGTGATTAAAACCTCCTTTGTAAAAAAAATACAGGGCTGAACTGTCCTAAAAAGGGCAATATTAATACCAATAAAATTACGCAAACCCAAGCTCACAGCGTCACTTGTTTTTTTCCTAAAAATAAATTATACATAATCGAAACATTATGCAGTTTAATAAAAGGTAGGTAGGTACCTATCATCTGTCTTAACAGGCCTCCCGTCTCTATACCAGGCTGTCCTGGCAGGAGGGACCGCGAAGACGATGCGAGCTGCGAGAGTAGCACGGAGCCCGACCGCCGTGTGCACGAAGCTGCGTGATGTCTTCACTTCAGGAGCATCTGGGGGATATAGGAGATATAAAAAATCTTCCTTCTTCTGCTCTTGTTCCAATTTATTTGTGGTCGGCCGTTGGAAGAAGACGTACTGTCTTCTTCTTCCATTCACTCTTATTAGTCGTCATTTCATCGTTCACATTCATCTCTCTCATGTCTTCTCTCACGCACACCATCGATCTTTTCTTAGGTCGTCCTCTTCCTCTCAATCCCTCTACATTCATAATCACTCTTCTAGTCACATGCATGCATATATATATATAAAAATCTATATATATAAAAATCTAAGCTTTGTTTGGACTATTTAGTAGATGGTTTACGTTAAGTTTGCACAAAATCGGTCGAGCGGTTCTTCATTTATCACATTTTATTTTTATATGGCAAAACAACGTTTCCCGGGACGGCTAGTAACTTATAAATTAAAGGTTTATGAGTTAGACTCCATAAAATCACTACATAGTATAAAATAAAGTCACTTTTCGCCGTCCCTATGTCCCTATTTCCCTTTGTATGCTTAGATCTTTAAAACTACGCAACGGATTTTGATGCGATTTTTTTTAATAGATAGAGTGATTCAAGAGGAAGGTTTATATGTATAATACATGCATAATATAGCCGTGCGAACCCGGAGCGAGTCGCTAGTAAGATATAAACTACTTTTTATCCTGATCTTACGTGGGTGAATCCGCGCGATATAGTTTAGATATTAATAATATTATCTCACCATGAACAATAACAGTAATATGTCCTGTAACAGGATCTCCGACGCCATTTCTCGCAGTACATTCGTAAACGCCGCCCAAGGCGCGGTGCCCCGCCCTGAACTTTATGCGGTCCCTGTGTTCCAAAAGCGCCATTGATTCACCCTGGACACATTAACAAACAATTTAATACGTTTTACTTTTGATATTATTGTAAATCAGGAGTTTTTAGGCCTTTTTAGGAATAGAAACAACACCTACTAAATATCTAGGTACCTAGTTAAGTATGAAAGTAATAGGTAGTTAGGAATATAAATGAAGGGTTGAAACTATGAAACGATTCCAACATAAACCACTGACGTGGATGGCAAAGCGAACCACACTTCACCTTTTATTATTAAGCCAACGTTGTTACCTTTCATAAAGAATACAAGTGAACCCTATGACATAATAAGGTCTTGGTCTGGTCTTGGAATGGTCTTACTGTATGCAGCGTCGAACCCAAACACCTTACCAACTGACGAACAAGCAGAGAATGAACCCGCTCTCAACTAAAGCACTCGCTTTTATAGGCGGGTGGTGGGAATCGGCGATGCCAACAGCAGCTTTGATAACAGACGTAACGTCACTAGTCGTTTAAAAACTCTTAAGACTTATAACAATATAATAAATAAATATTGAAGGACATTCCATACATCGCCATCTAGCCCCTAGCGAAGTAACTAGACTTGTGTTATGGGTGCTAGACAACTGGTATACTACTTACATACTTTTCTTTTGTGTATATATATATTATAATACATAGAAAGAACCAAACCACAAACAAATATCTAAGCATAAATACTGTCTTGTCTGAGGCGGGAATCGAACTCACAACCCTGTGTTTGGCAGTCCGGTATGGTGACCATTGTGCCAACTGGGTCGATTCTATTTTTATTGATAATATAGTTTTTTTTTGCGAATGTCATGACCTAGGGTAGGCGAGCAAAGGACGCTACAGGCGCCTGCGCAGCTGAACGTAAAAGTGGATGTACTCATTTACTTGAAAAAAACTGTGAAGGACGCGACCGCAGCTTAGTTTGAAACGCCTTATCTTACGTCAAGTCAACACAATTTTAACAGATGTAGCTAATCTAACTAATTTGTAACAAACAGGTTGGATAAGCTACATCCTTTTTTATTACATCCGTTACGCGATATGACGCCTTTATGACGTTATATCTGTAACATAGCAAGTGACGTCTTCTGACCATAGACTAACAAAAAATATTTCTATATATCTATGCTTCTGACCGATTCTTAAAAACGTCAAAAAGAAAAACGTTTAAAAGCTAAGAAAAAAATTAATTGTTCTTACATTCTTTCTCCAATTAATAATAGGCTGTGGAGTTCCAGTAGCGTCACAACCAATATCGACGTAATCTCCTATCTTCACCTCTAGGAAACCATCGTCTGGTATTGTTTTTATCGTTGGAGGATCTAAAACAAAAGGAAAAAGTTTATTTTTTCTTTTTACATATGATAGGTCAGCGTTTGACCACTATCACACCAGCCTGATGGTAGGTGACAATGCGGTCTAAGATGTAACACGCCTTCCTAGAAGATACCTATTCACTCGCGACTTGAAGACCCCCAAATTGTACACGTCAGGAAAGACAGAAGCAGGCAACCGATTCCATTCCCTTGCAGTACGAATAAGGAATGACGAAGCGACGCGCTTAGTGCGAACGTGTGGTATGTCCACCATGAATCGGTGCCGCACACCAGTCTGCCTGGTTGTATGACGAAGGAATGGAGATGACAAGATTAGGTATATACTTACTTACAGAGGAGTTGCGTGCCCGATTTTGACAAAAACTAAAACTACATCATTAGATTTTTGAAAAAGCCATTACCTTAGCCAGGAACCGAACCTGTTTATTTTGCAATAAAATAATCCTATATTTTTATACCAATCGATAGTGTTGCCAATAGAGATTAATTCCTGGAAACAAACATAGTATAGTATGGCAAATCAAAGGAAATAGCTCCTTTTTGTAGTTTTCTACAATTTTCATCTTTCCGTCTCTGGCAAAATAATGCGTTTGAGGCATAGAAGGGAAGTAATATTTTTCTAACTGCTTTAAATATGTTCTAACTTTTCTGCATCACTTAAAATTTGTAAAGAAACAGTTTATGTTTTTATGCAACAGTTTGTTACGTCATCGTCAGCCATACCTCCGCTCTACAATTTTTCAATTCATTCATTTATTCAATTCATTTATTTATTGAGAATATAGGTCACAAATTGGTCTTACAAATAAAGCATAGTACAGCTATATCCAGCCTTTTCGGCATTCAATATAAAAAAAAGGAGGTACATTTTGGGATTAAACAATAAAGTTCGATGTCAAATGAATAACAAATTACTAGTAGGTATTATAATACGTCCATGCAAATTACATAGATGTCACTTTGAAAATAAAATAAAATTTAAAACTGTCAAAAAGTAGGTAGGTACGTAGGTAGTCAATTTTAGAACTAAATTAATGATAACAATTGAACAGATTACAAAATGTCTATGAAATAAAGGAAGCATTAGAATTAAAATCCTTTTAATACATACTTACATAAGGATTTGTCATTTAAAAATTCAGTTATACTGTAATATGCTTTGTCAATAAGCATAGTCTTTAGCCTACGTTTAAATATGTCAATATTAGGAAAGTCTATAATACATTTTGGCAGATTATTATAAATTAAAATACACATGCCGAAGACGCTATTTCTATACAAAACAGTCCTGTGTCGTGGCATTACTAATTTATGTTTATGTCTTACATTATTAAAATTTACAAATAGGTGCAAGTTTAATCGTGCAAATACAGATATCTCGTGTATATAGAGGCTCGGTAGGGTCAGTATTTGTAAACTACGAAAGTGAGGTTCACAAGAATCGGTTTTCTGTAACCCACAAATAGCCCTTAGCATAGTTGTATGAAAATTACAGAAGACTACAAAATTTGCTATTTCCTTTATTTGCCATACGGTATGTTGGTTCCAAGGATTGATCTCTATCAGCAACACCATCTATTGGTATAAAAATAGAGGTTGATTATTTTGCAAAATCAACAGGATCGATTCCTGGCTAGGGTAAAGAATATTTCAAAAATCTAATCTCTTTTCACAAAGACGCGCTATTCATAATTCTGAACGCACTCCGGACAGGTGGCGCCATCTAGTGGCGGTCTCCGACAACACTAAAAACGCTTTTTATAGTCCGTCAGAAGGTTGAAATTCGTGTGAATTATTTATTAGTGAGAATTACAGTGCCCCCCTTAACTAATAATGGGGGGATTAATGTGTCTCTCTACTTACATTGCACTTCAATTGCATGCGTTTGTTTTACTGGACCCCATGGTTCTGGACGAATTATCTGAAAAAGAAAAACAACAATTATGTTATTAATTTCTTAAAAATATTACTGTCTTATTATTAACTAGCGACCCGCCCCGGCTTCGCACGGCTATATTATGCAAGTATTATACATATAAACCTTCCTCTTGAATCACTCTATCTAATAAAAAACCGCATCAAAATCCGTTGCGTAGTTTTAAAGATTTAAGCATACAAAGGGATATAGGGACATAGGGACAGAGAAAGCGACTTTGTTTTGTTTTATACTAGGTATGTAGTTAAATTTTAATAGAAGTAGTAGAAATGATAAGGAAATAATAAATAAGAATAAAACAAATTATTAACCTACGTGTAAGAATAACTTTTAAAATAAATTAGTGTTGTGACACTAATTAACAGAAATATATCGATAAAATTAAACAGTCGATAGATTGTTGAACGATGATTCTTATTAGTGAGCAAAGTCAGGGTGGTCCCAATAAACTTAATTAACTTGAATGCGACTGCTAAGTGGTCTCTTCCGTTAATAACTTAACCGAGTATGAGTTAAGTTACATAACTATTAAATAGTTCTAAAATTATTAGTTTTTAACTGTATGAATGGGTTATCTGATTGAAAAATGTTTAAAGCTTAAATAAATATAAAATATATAATACGCTATAAGCGCCATCTACCTACACTAATAATGTAAAAAATAAAGATTATTTTGTTAGTAACACATACCTCAACTATAGTCTAAAAACTATTCCTATAGATTATATAGGGAACTATATAATAGTCTAAACACTATCCCTATAGATTATATAGGGACTACAGTCCAAACACTATCCCTATATAATCTATAGGGATAGTGTTTAAACTATAGTTCACGAGTAAATCTGTGTCTAAATCTAGGGTTTAAATCTACATCTCGGACTATCCTTAAACCTCGTTTTGGAATAAGGGGGATAGGGTTTAAAAATACTGAACCGATTTTAATCAAACTTATGTTTTGATACATTAAAAAAGATATCTACTTACTCTTTTAAAAACATGTAAAATTAAAAATTGACGAAAATCTTTGTAAATACATTTTTTAAAAACGAAAATACTACCATCCCATCATGTATTTGATAGCTACTTCAAATAAATAAAGAACACAGTGATTATCACTATGTTTTTAAAACACAATTTAGTTTTTTAAAGTTGAATAACAATATGCCATGTGCTCGTTAAATAGTTCTAACATAAAAACCCGGCAACAAAAAGAGTTTGTTTAAATTGTCTAATTGTATAATTGGACATTCTCAAGAGGCGTTACAGAAATAGTGATGTGCGTGCGTCTGTAACTTATTTACTTATCGATAACTAACCGAGTGAGCTGCTTCAAGGAGGCAAAATTTGCTTACAATATTATTATGTCAGTATCGATGTACAATCAATGGTCAAAAGTCCCCACCGTAACGTTTACAATCTTGTGCAGCACTATTTGAACATTATAACAACGAAAGCTGTGGATCGAACCCACGTCGGTTGGTTAAGCGGGTGGTGACTTATACCACTCACACAACTAAATACATAGCTAACATGTTAAAAATAATAATCTTAATAGTACTTTTAATCCAAGAATTTATGTTTGTGTGTAACGTCTTAATATACGTTACACACAAACATAAATTCTTGAACCTAAATTCTTCATAATTTCTTGTTTATAGTATTATTGTAGCAAACTGATAGTAGACTTATGACCCATACTGTATCTCAGTAGAGTGCACTTTTTGATTTTTAAATAAAAATCGTTTTCTTTTTAGAGTTGTGTAATTTTATTGGATTGCAAAGTAGACATGTTCCGATAGAGTATGGAATAAAATATCCAAATGCCCCCACAGCTTTACTTTTTCATGTAATCCATGATTTTTTTCACAGAGTCGGATCTCAGATTTAAATATTCTAAAAACTGCAAAAAACGGGCTTACTGAATATCTCTGGCTCATGAGATCCGATATCGATTATTCTTCTTTTGGTGTCTTTAAAAGGAAGGAACTTCAAGTTGGTCTCATAGATAGCTGGATTAAAATACAAAAATCTACTTTCATCATTATATATTATTTCTACGGGGTCGGGACGGAAGGTTAATTACCTATAACGGACGACCTCTGTGGCGCGTCGGGCGAACACCCGACTGCGACGCAGAAGGTTGCGGGTTCGATTCCCGCCGGGAACAAGTATTTATGCTGACCATAAATTCTTGTTTCTGGTTCTGGGTGTTTCCTATATGTATAATATGTATATATTTACAAAAAAAAAAAAAAAGTATATAAGTAGTTTATCCGTTATCTGGCACCCATAACACAAGCATTAAGTTGCTTAGCTTGGGGCTGGATGGCGATGTGTAATATGTCCTGAAATATTTATTTATTTATTTATTATTTAATTGGGAGAAACTGTTAGATTATTGAAGTTAAGACTTACCAAAATCGGTGCAGTCGGTTCAGATCCTATTTATTTTACACACAAAAAAGTATTCTTTATATACTTCTGTACACGAATACAGTGCCCACCTCTTATTTATTTAGATCCATTTTGCAGTGTATTTTTATCAAAGAGTAATAGTAAAAAAGGTTAATGCGATTCTTAAATTCGACTATGACGGTACTTGACTAAGTGGCGGAATTGGTAACGCATTTGAACGGTATTCAAAGGATGCGAGTTCGAGTCTCGTCTTAGTCGCAATTTTTGAAGATGCATTTTTCCTTAAAAATATTTTCAGATAGCCCAGTGCAGGCTTAGCACTTTAAAAAAATAAAAAATCATAAAGAGTAATAGTTTCAAGACAAGTTCCCAGTTGCGTTTTAGACGAGTTGCTACTTCAGACTACTTCAGGCTACTCCGACGTTTGCGAAAATTCTAATGTAAGTAACATTAGAATTTTATCGATATCGATAACAGTTGTTTAAGCACATCACTAGTCCGTAACTAGTAAATTACTAGCCAGTTGATAGTGTATTTTGTTAACGAATGTAATTGTGTAGGTTTATAGTGTTTTATTGTTTTGCAATACTTTTCAATTAGACTGCAAGGCAGGGATGGAGTGGGGGCCATTTTGGCGACTTTTGTATGGACCTTGCAATACGAAAGCTGATTGTATTTGCACTATGACGACGATATTAAAAAACAACAAAAATACCCTTAAAGTAGCTCAAAATACCCTTAAAGTCAGCTTATGGTATTTGACAACTTTTTAATTTAGGTATTTATTGCAATATAATTTAAACAATGTTTTTTTACGAGAATTGGCCTTCTGCGTGCTTTGTAAGTTCACAATGGATACCAAAAATAATAAATTGATTAGAGTCGCCTATTAGTGCTTCTTAGAATGGAGACTTTTTATCCCTAAATTCCCACGGGATCGAGAGTTACGCGGGTGAAACCGCGGAGCGCTGCTAATTATCACTACCACTTCACTTCACTACATAGTATAAAATAAAGTCACTTTTCGCCATCCATATGGCCGTATGTCCCTATTTCTCTTTGTATGCTTAAATCTTTAAAACTACGCAACGGATTCTGATGCGGTTTTTTAATAGATAGAGTGATTCAAGAGGATGGTTTATATGTATAATACATGCATAATATAGCCGTGCGAAGCCGGAGCGGGTCGCTAGTAATATTATAAAGAGAAAAGACTCATTGTTTGTTTGAATTGAATAGGCTCCGAAACTACTGGACCGATTTTGATGAAACTTGGTATGAGGATACATTGATTCATTGGGAATAACACATACTTTTTATCCCGATATTTCCACGGGATCGAGAGTTACACACGAAACCGCGGAGCGACAAAAAAAATAGCCGTAATATTTAAGTAACTTACTTCGCATGTATATAGCGCGGTGTCATCAGCTTCCAGCGCATCTACCTGCAGGCTGAAGTTGGCATGCATCCTCACACGAGCCGGAAGCAGCGTGTGCGCATCCGCACTGTCACCCACTAGGGTCTCATCTTTGTACCAACGGACGCGGGACGAATCTGGAAGGAAAAAGTAGAGTTAAAATTCTTCGAAAAAGTCAGAATATTATATCAGCTGTATGAATGAAAGGTGGCATACATATATAAAATAAATTTCTGACAGTTTTTCGTAACGCTCAAACTGGATTGAACTGGATTTTTTATGGATAAATTAAAGTTGCGCTATTCTTAGTTGGTATTTTGCGTAAAGATGGTGTTTAGCGTAGGTATTTGGTTTTATGCGTCGAAAGGAACGGTAAAACCAAGTTTCGACCAAGATCGGCTCAACAAACTTAAATAGGAAAGCTTTGCCAGACTTAAGGCAGATACTTCTCTCACTTAAAAGGACTGACGTTTTAAAAGTCAATTTTAAAACCCAAAAATAAACGATCGCCATCTTGGTAATAGGTACCTACCTACCTAACTAACTACATGTATGAAGTAACAAAGGGGCCGAGGTCCGTAGAGAGGTAGGTAGGTACCTATATCAATAAGAACGATCAATTGCTATACAAAGATACAATCGTCTCTTCCTGTCTTGTTGTACGACTTGCTTGGTTGGTAGGCACCTACTCTATTTATACGTAAAGTAGGAAATGTTTGGATATGGTAGTTTTTAATTCATTTTCAAGGGTCGCCTAACGCAAAATACATGTTCTTAAAAAAATTTGTTAAGGTTCCGCTGGTCGATCGTGTTTTCCATACAAATGAATTTAGAGTGTTATCCATTTATTCTTTATGGAATTTTAAAAAACAAAAGTTAAATCTACATAACAAGTCTATATCTAGCCCATGTAGGTGACGAAATAGACAAATTATATTTATTTATATTAAATTATATTCAATTAAATATAATTTGTCTATTTCGTCGCCTACATGGGCTAGATATAGACTTGTTATGTAGATTTAACTTTTGTTTTTTCAAATTCCATAAAGAATAAATGGATAACACTCTCAATTCATTTGTATGGAAACACGATCGACCAGCGGAACCTTAAAGTAAGTACTTACTTATTGCATAGAAAATTGTTGGTAAGGTTAGTTAGTGTTTTTATGTGTTTTTTTGAAGTTATACTTCTTTAGGCGCGTTATGAAAAAATGATGAGAGTGAAATTTTACAAAAGCGTCACACAAAATTCTCACGTCACACAAAATTCTCACGTCACACAAAATTCTCACGGGAGAAGTTGTTTAAATCTAAATTGAACTTTATTGATTGTGTCATTGTATTTTTTGTCGGACGAGTTTTTTGTCGGACGAGTTTTTTGCCGGACGAGTTTTTTGTCGGACGAGTTTTTTGTCGGACGAGTTTTTTGTCGGACGAGTCTTTTGTCGGACGAGTTTTTTGTCGGACGAGTTTTTTGTCGGACGAGTTTTTTGCCGGACGAGTTTTTTGTCGGACGAGTATTTTGTCGGACGAGTATTTTGTCGGACGAGTATTTTGTCGGACGAACTTTTCGTCGGACGAGTTTTTTGCCGGACGAGTTTTTTTTTTTTTTTTTTTTTTTTTTTTTTAATAATGCCAAAGAAGTATAACTTCTCACGCGCGTACATAAGTACACGCACCCATTTTTTTTTACATTTTTGTAAAGTAACATAATCATAAATAGGGTAGTAGGTAGGTACTCATAAAAAAATACAATTTTAAAATGTACAAAAAATTAAAGAAGATAGTTTAAATAGTAAGTACCTACTTATAGTTTAAAGATGAAAATTCCATATCGTTTCGAATCACTATCACTACATCATCACTTCACTACAAAGTATAAAATAAAGTCACTTTTCGCCGTCCCTATGTCCCTATGTATGTATGCTTAAATCTTTAAAACTACGCAACGGATTTTGATGCGGTTTTTTTAAACAGATAGAGTGATTCAAGAGGAAGTTTTATATGTATAATACATGCATAATATAGCCGTGCGAAGCCGGGGCGGGTCGCTAATATTATACAAAATTAAGTCCGAAAAAGACGGCATAGGTTACTTTGACTTTGTTCAAAATCGTACGAATACATTTGGGACAAACTTTAAAAGTACCTACTAAGTTACCACATCAAATATGACTTTCTTATATCGGTAGTATTTGATCTAATCTTACCTACCCCTGTAATTCGGTGTATAAAGTCCTTTCTATACATAATACTTACAAACATACATCATTCTCTACGTGTTAGACACAATAGTGTCTCGCCTTTTGTGTTTACCAATCAATTACTATTAGTCTAACTTTTGGATGGAGTTACTAAGGGTCAACGTCCAATAATTTATTATTTACACGCTGCGGCACGCGGTTTCACCCGCGTAAGTTCCGAACTCTCGGGAATTTCGGGATCGAAAGTTTTCTATGTTAGTAGGTTAATATTGTTCTTTCTAACCCAAAATGATGATGATGATGATGATGATGATTTGGTGCATCCTCATACCAAGTTTCATAAAAATCGGTCCACTAGTTTCAGAGATAATTCATTTCAACACAACAACCATTTTTATGGTCGGGGCTAGACCATTCACAGAAAATTTGTGTTTTCTCAATGATTCAATGTATAACCATACCAAATTTCAAATGTCAATAGGTACTTACATCGTAGGTATTTTTATCGTAGGTTTATTAATTACCTTACCATAAGTCTTTTAGTCATTCTATTACATGAGGTGTTAGAATGAAGTTCATCAAGCAACCACTATCATTGCAGTTTGAAAATATATATTTTACGTCTGAGAAACTCAATTCTCGTCATGGTAAACTTTTACCAAATACAATACGTTGTATAATATGTGGCCCGTCGAACTGTGGCAAAACGAATTTGGTTATTGGTCTGCTGTTGCATGAAAATGGTTTAGAATTTCGTAACGTTTATGTATATTCAAAAACTCTTTATCAACCAAAATACGTGTATTTAGACCAGGTGTTGCGAATGGTTCCTGGTGTTACATTCGCAAAGTTTCAGGAAAATCAAGAAGTTCTCTCTCCAGAGGCAGCAAAATGTAACTCAGTTATTATATTCGACGATGTATCATGTGAGAAACAAAATAATATTCGTGATTTTTTTGCAATGGGTAGACATAAATATATAGATTGTTTTTATTTAAATCAGACTTACAGCAAAATACCGAAACAGTTGATAAGAGATAATGCAAATTTAATTGTACTTTTCAAGCAAGATGATATAAACATGAGACACATTTATGATGAACACGTCAATACAGATATGACATGGTCAGAATTCAGAGAGATGTGTGCAAATATATGGAGAGAACCCTACAGTTATGTAGTAATAAACAAAGACTGTGAAAAAAACAAAGGATGTTATCGAAAGAAATTTGATACGTTTGTTACGTTTCATTAGTCGATTAATGTAGGTGAGCGTTCATCTATTATTTGAATCATTGTTTATCGAGTCGTGGCTCAATAAACAAGTATAATGTCTTACATACCTGTATATCGCCGTTATGCTGATGAAGATGAACGTTTACGGAGTTTTGCTACTTGGCCGCTGGGTTTAAATCAAAAACCAAAAGAAATGGTTGAAGCAGGGTTTTTTTATACTGGGAGAGGCGATAAAGTCATCTGTTTTTACTGTGATGGAAGAATGAAAGATTGGAGCCCCAAAGATCGACCATGGGAAGAGCACGCGCGCTGGTTTAACAAATGTCCGTTTGTATTGGTAATGAAAGGAGATGACTATGTGAAAAATGTACTAAATGGAAGATATGATGAAGTCGAAGAAGAGTGCAATGAGATTCAATCGACATTTCCACATTTTAAAGCCAACACAATTTTATCAACAATTTTATGTAAAATTTGCGTGGAAGAAGAATTGAATACGTGTTTCATACCTTGTGGTCATGCTGTGGCTTGTGCGAAGTGTTCTCTGTCTCTTGGAGTTAAATGTCCAATTTGTAGAAAAGTATTCGAAAAAATTATTAGATTGTATTTCTAAATAAACTGATAAGTGGATATAATGATTTTTATTTCATCAGTGTTGCAATTTTTTTTTTTTTTTTTTTTTCTAATCCCTTACGTAACAATATAAATAGTTGAAAATATTACAAAAGCTATCATTTTGTGAGGATACTTACAACCAATAAAGTCCAATATAATGGGAAAAAAACTAAAAAAACAAGCAGATGCTGTTAAAGGGAAAGTTAAAAGCATATTTCATTGCTTATGGTCATGTTGTGGTTCTCTAGGGGATTTTTATTCGATTGTATTTCTATGTAAATAATAAATGACTGCAATGAAAAATCCGCTATAAATAGCTGAGTATATAACCGACCTCGACCATTTCATAAGGACAACGACAATAGTTCAATCAAAGTCTGATATAATGGAAAAAAATCTAAAAAAACAAATTGTGGATGCTGCAGAAGCTGTTAAAAAGAAGGTTCGAAAGATGCGAAATACTGAAACAGAAAACAGTAATATTTTGGAAACTGTTTTTAAGCCCATTACAGGGCCACTTAACAAAATAGTGGAGAGCTCTTCATTATACGATACTTTTAACAATAAAGAAACAATCAATAATCGTTCTAAAACTTTAAAAAGTGAAATTAAATTTGATACTTCGAGCCCATTGGAGAGTGATAAAACTCTTAAAAGACTTTCTACCATTGAAACTAATAGTAATATATTTAACCAAAAAGAATCTTATGACTCGGAGGTATGCGATGATAGCGATGATGTCGATGATGCAGTTAAATCCGATGAAGGAGACGAATCATTTAAAACAGTGTCTTCAGGTTCAACCGATCAAAATTTAGACATATCTTCGTGGTCGCCTACTTCAGAAACTAATTCAACTAATGTTCCGTTTGGTGTGAGACGTGAACGTGGTAAACTTATGATGGGATCTTCACGCGTGGTTGTATCTAATGGTTATATCCAAGTGGGTACGAAGAAGTATAAAATAACAGATGGAATAAACGAATTAGTGTTTAAAAAAGTTCCTGATTTAGATGCAGTAACTGATGAGGATTTGTCTCATTACAAGCTAATGTTAATAGAAACAAATGCTCATCGAAGAGATTACAAACCAAATAAACCAATCAAAAGTAACAAGGGTCGAAAATATTTGAATGTCATAAGGCCACTATTCAAGTTGCGTAAAGTTTCAGCAAGTACTGACAGTAGTCAACCGGATATAACACATCAAGGAAAAGGTTTGCCACTAATGAAGACATGGAAGAAAAATGTTGACTACGTATACTGGGACGATCCTAATGAACTAATTGAAAGATTAAAGCTTTTGATAGCATCAAAAGATGCTGGTAACACAGGGTTGGATAACGAAATAATATCTATTATAGAAGAACTGCGTGAAAGTGGGATTGTACCTTAATAAATTGCATTCCTTTCTTTAAAATATTTCATTTCAATTACATCTCTTAAACTGTTCAGTCCTGTTTAGTACTAATAATGGATAAGTTTGGAAATCACAGTCATAAACGACGACGACATTCACCAGATGTTTTAGAAAACTTTGATAAGATCTTGATGCGAACTGACACCGGAGATTTCGATTTACATAACACAAGATTGACTGGTATTTCAATTCCATTTAAAGACTCCGATGCCGTCAACAAAGAATATGTTGATAGACAAAATGAATTGTATATAAAGAAGCTAGAGCTAGAAACAATAGTAAATGATTTAAAGACAGTTGTAAAGGAACACTTTGACAATATGCAAGCAGTTCATTATACAATAGTAAATGCTTTAAAGACGGTTGTAAAAGAACACTTTGATACTATTAAAGTAGATTATTGTACAAAAACTGAGTTGAAACAAATTTTAAAAGAAGAAAAATGAGTAAACTTCAAGTTGTTAATGAAATTCATAAAGCTGCTCGCAAAAATTTCAATCGACGATCTGTAGTATTAAAAGGAATTGATGACTTATGGCAAGCAGATCTCATTGATTTTCAAAGTTTAAAAAGGTATAACAATGGGTATTGTTATATTTTAGTGGTAATAGATTGTTTTTCCAAGTTTTCTTGGGCTATTGCTGTTAAATCTAAAACTAAAACCGAGATATCAAATGCATTTAGTACGTTAATGGTGAAAAATCTCCGAATACCAAAGAATTTACAAACTGATATGGGCACAGAATTTTATAACAATGAATTCAAAAAAGTTTTGACTGAAAATAACATAAATCATTACTCTACATACTCTATTAAAAAAGCTTCTATAGTTGAAAGACTAATAAAGACATTGAAAAATAAGTTGTATAAACTTTTTAGTTTTAATGGTAATTACAAATGGATCGGTGAGCCATTGAAAAGTGTTATAACAACATATAATGATACAATACATCGAACAATAAAATATAAACCAAATGATGTAAACCATTCAAACCAAAGTGAAGTTATGAAAAATTTAATAAAATCACAAAACTCTGATAATATACTATCGAAAACCAGTAAACTAAAGATTGGCGATCATGTTCGTATAAGTAAATATAAAGGCAGCTTTGAAAAGGGATATACTCCCAACTGGTCAACGGAATTGTTTTTAGTTAAAAAAGTTCATCTTTCTAAACCAGTTACATATTTAATAGAAGATCTACACCATCAACCGATATTGGGACGTTTTTATGAACAAGAACTTCAGAAAACCAACTGTGCTAATGTGTACCTTATTGAAAAAGTTTTAAGAAAAAAAGGTAATAAATTATTTGTCAAGTGGTTAGGTTTACCTATAACTGAAAATAGTTGGATTGATAAACAAGCTATTTTATGATCCTGTATTCTACATAATTATATAAAATTGAGGATGACAAAAGAAATTATCTCAGTTATAATTTAACTATGCGCGGTGGAGGACTTGTGAATAGTATTATAAATAACTTACCATTTGAATTGCATTTACCTGGATATAATTATTGTGGACCTGGTACACGATTAAAAGACCGACTTTTAAGAGGAGATAAAGGAGTTAATGAACTTGATAACGCTTGTATGCGACACGATATAGCGTATAGTAATTCGAATAGCTTGGAAGATCGACACGTAGCTGATTTAGAACTCATAAATATGGCAAAACAGAGAATGAAATCAAAAAACGCTGGAACGGGTGAAAAACTTGCTTCGTGGCTTGTGAAAAAAGTGATGAAAACCAAAGTTAAACATGGTGCTGGCGTGAGATCATTTAAGTCAATTGTTTCGAAAATTCATAAAAGATTGAAAAAGATAAAACCAAAAAGTGATGCTGCAGCAATAAAACAAGCTTACTCAGCTGCAAAAAAACTAATAAAAAATAAGAAAAAAGTTTGCGTGCCTCGTGTTATACCGTTACCAAAAACAGGCGGTATTTTACCACTTATTCCTATATTCGCTGGACTATCAGCTCTTGGCGCACTAGCTGGAGGTGCAGCAGGAATTACTAAGGCTGTACATGATCATAAATCAGCTAAAAAGAACTTAGAAGAAGCTCAACGTCATAATAGAATGATGGAATCAATTGCTCTAGGAAAAGGCTTGTATATAAAACCGTACAAGACAGGAAATGGTCTTTTTGTAAAAAGTACAAAAAACTAATAAGAAGGTTACCCAAGCGCGCTCTTACTGATTTAGATATATTAGAATATGCTAATAAACACATACCTTACTTTAGAGGTGTTTTTATGAGAAATGAACTACCATCAAAGCCTAAAGATATTGAGTGTGCGATTGTTAATTTAGATAGTTCAGAGAATCAAGGAACTCATTGGGTAGCCTATGTAAAACTATTCGAATATTGTGAATATTTTGACAGCTTTGGTAATTTAAAGCCTCCGATCGAGTTGACTAAGTATTTAAAATTTAATATCACATATAACTATTGCAGATATCAAAATTTTAATGCATATAATTGTGGGCATTTATGTTTAAAGTTCCTTAATGCATTTTGGAATAAAATGTTGTGACTATAAAAATATAAACTTGTTTTTATTTCATTCATTTGTAAAATGTCTTTCACATTGTCTATTACTGGAAATACATCGATTTTATCTTCCACTTTTTATCCACCGTTGCAACTTGATGGTGAATACGAGTGCGCTCTGTTGTCGTTGTCAACATTCAATTCAATCCCTAATATTGATAATAGAAACAACAAATTCTATTATGATAACAATGAAGTCTTAGAAATACCAGAAGGTGCTTACGAACTCCAAGACATTTCTAATTATTTAAAATCATCCGTAAAAAAAGGAACAAACATAAATTTATTTTGTAACAACAACACATTGAAAACTTTTGTTTTCTGCTCTAAAGACATACATTTCGAAAAGAATGATTCTCTTGGGAATTTACTGGGGTTCAACAAACAAACTCTTAAAGCTAATATAATACACGAGTCGCAGCTTCCTGTTAACATTTTATCGACGACAGTGGTGAGAATCGAATGTGATATAGTGAGCGGATCATATATTAATGGAAAATCAAGTCACGTCATTTACGAATTTGCTCCTAACGTCCCACCAGGTTATCGAATAATAGAAGTACCAAAAAATATAATTTATTTTCCAATAAATCAAAAAAACGTTAGCTCTATAGATATCAGATTATTAGATATAAATAATAATTTGATAAATCTACGAGGTGAAGAAGTTCAATTATATATGCATATCAGGAAAAATGATAGACTTTAATAAATACAGTAACAATAATATAAAACACATCAGTACTCATCGAACATTCCGAAAAGGAACAACTAAAAGAAAAATTAAAATAACGAAACAAAACAAACAATTCCTGAAATTAATCGGACTATTATAATGAGCATCTTAGATGTAACAAGTTCACCTGCTTACGATAATACCATAGATGGTATCGAATATCATTCATATAAGCCGTATGTTACAAGTTATAACAGAAATGATGAAATTCGCATACCTATCAATCAACAGGATTTGTACATATTACCATCTGCAAGTACCCTCTACATAGAAGGAACAGTAAACATTATAAATAATGCTACAAATGAAAAGGTTACTGCTATTGAATTCACGAATAATCCAATACTTTTTCTGTTCCAAGATGTTCGTTATGAGCTTAATGGAGTGGAAATTGATAGAATAAAAAATGCTGGAATGACGACAACAATGAAAGGTTTATTATCTTTTAATGAAAATGAGGCTAAGGTTGCAAAAGCTTGGGGTTGGGATATAAATGGAACAAAGACAACCCATGGAGGAAAATTTTCTTGTTCAATACCTCTGAGTAACATTTTAGGTTTTACCGAAGATTATAAAAAAATTGTTATGAATTGTAAACATGAACTAATATTGTTGCGCAGTAATACAAATTTAAACTCTTTAAAAATTCCATCAAGTGAAACTCTTGAAGATATAATAATTAATAAATTAGTTTGGCGCGTTCCTCACATCAAGGTATCTGACAAAGAAAAAGTACATTTATTAAAACTGTTAGAAAAGGACAGACCTCTCCATTTTGCATTTAGGAATTGGGATTTATATGAGTATCCGTTATTACCAAAAACAACTAAACATACTTGGTCAATTAAAACGTCTTCACAGATTGAAAAACCAAGATATGTAGTATTAGGTTTACAGACAGATAGAAAAAACTTACCAGATAAAGATATGTCACGGTTCGATCATTGTAATTTGAGAGATGTCAAAGTATATCTTAATTCTGTGTATTTTCCATATGAAAATTTAAATATAGATTTTAATGATCACAAATTTGCTTTATTATATGAACAATATGTCAAATTCCAACAATCTTATTACGGTCGTAGAAGTGAACCGCTAATCGGTCCATCCGAATTTAAAGAGAAAACACCACTGTTTGTAATCGATTGCTCAAGACAAAGTGAAAACCTTAAGTCGGGTCCAGTAGTCAGTGTACGTATAGAGCTTGAAAGTAACGTTGAAATACCGGATCAAACATCTGCATATTGTCTCATTCTAAACGACTGTGTCATAGAGTATAGACCATTAAGCAATTTAGTTAAAAAAATATCATGACTTCAGACATTGCTATAGTCGATCTGCAAGGATTCAAAGATGAGAGCAATAGATTCATTGTGAAAGAGTTTACAATTTTATTTCGAGGATATACTCAAACCTTTCTTATCAAGGCACCGTATCCCTTCAAAAAGTTGTCGGTGGAAGAAAAAAGACAAGTTCGGTGGATAGAAAATAATCGAGGAATCTATTGGAACGAGGGTTTTGTATACTACAGCGATTTTAAACACACTATTGAACTGTACCTAAATAATAGAAAAGTTATTGTGAAGGGTGCTGAGAAAGTTAAGTGGATAAAGGAACTGTGCTCTAATTGTGAAATTGTAGATATTGGTGAAAAGGGATGTCCTAATTTTTTTAAATTATATAATGACTATATTAAAAAAGATATTTCATTAAATTGTGTACATCATAAAAAACATTGTGCTTTAAAAAATGTGTTGTGTCTAAAGATGTGGTGTAAAGATAACTGACTAATTTCACAACACAATTTTATTAGAATATAACAACAAATTCACAATTAAAAATTATAATAGCTATCACCACACAGTTTTTTTGATATATTACTTATTATACGTTCAGTCTGCTCCATGATGTCATCTACAGCATCCTTAACAATATATTGTGCACTCACAAGAACTGAATCCTCGTCCTCGGGTTTAGGATCACTAATGTCTTGAATTTGTATCTTAATAACGCGTCTCCCTCTGCACCTTTCACCATTTATTACGAAGGATGGTCTTTGAAGTCGAATGCGCTTAGTCTCCACGTCTGTTTTGGAAGTTTTTTCTTTACGAAGACGCTTCTTTTTCGTCTGTTCCTTAGGTGTTTTGGAAAGCTGTAGTGAGCCCTGTTCCTTTAGATCGGGAAACAATTCATCAAAACCAGCTAACGGATCTTGTGCACATTGAAAAAATATATCTTGTGACTCCGTCATATCTGTAAAAAACAAGAAATTAAATACATTATGAAATTGGTATAAAATAAAATTCCATCGTTAACCTTTATAAAACAAAAACAATATGTACTTACCGATATTTCAGCTCTGGAACAACTGATTTAATTATATCACTGCGCTAGCAGATTACTGGTGTATCCTCTATCAAAGACTTCGTGCGAATGATGATCGAAAGAAACAGTTTGCATATATTGCTTACTTTTCAAAATGATGTAGGTAGATGAAATTAGATGCAGATGTTATTAATCTCTAATTTCATTTCTTTCTATGTAGCAAAATCATGTTGTGACATGTCGTTTTAGTAAACTGCATTGTTTATAAAGTACTTATCATACCTATTATTCGTTGCAGCTGTTATTACATCTCCAGTTTCATTTCATTTTTATATAGAAAAATCATGTTAAGTTAAGACATGTCGTTTTAGTAAACTGCATTGTTTATTATGTAGGTACTTACCTAATGTCTACCCACCACATTCTTTTCTTAGAAGTTTTGTTGCAACTCTACCTCTAATAATAAAAAAGTACAATATACACCTATCTGATAGTTATAATTATGTAAGTAATAGGTACCTACTGTACCTAAAGAACTGAATTCTATTTATTGAGATAAATAAAACGACAGCATTTTTATGAAATATTTCTTTATTTATGCAATAAAATTTATTATAATAAGTATCTATCAACTAAAATTATTTTAAGAATTTAAACATTTTACTTAAATTATAACTTACAGCTATTATGCGCGCTATATGATGTTGTATCGAGAAAGTCTCACGACAATCCGAGTTTTCTAAAATATGTGTATATTTATCGCAGGAACACTTAGTACACATCGTATAGCGCGCGATTTATAAACTTCATAACTCTCTAAAAATTAAATTTAAGTTCAAGTTCAAGTATCATATAATTTAATAATCATTAATGAATCTAATAATGTTTTACAGAAAAGACATGTGACCGAGTGCTTTTGTAAATATCTTATTTGATGAAACTAGCCGTTTGTCATCCCCAATGGATAAAGCTATTTTATTAATACTATAAGTAAAAACTTGATGTTCTATTGATTTGAACAATATATTTTTTACACCCCTAGAAAAGAAACATGACCGAGTGCTTTTGTAGATATCTTATCTGAGGAAACTAGCCGTTTATCATCTTTACTGGATAAAGCGACTTTATTAACACTTTCAGTAAAAACTTGATGTTTTATTGATTTGAACAATATATTTTTCTTTCTTAAAATTGTTTGCGAAAGTAATATTTTTCTATAGTCTGAAGCCTCAAGCTCTCTAACGACACATGATTTAACACCTTTAGCTTTTTTTATTTCGCTATCCACAGTTTTTATACAATAAAGTTTTGAACGTAATCCTATAAATTCTATTATAATTCTACCACCCATTTCATCTTTGAATAACCCTGGTACTTTTTTATTTATCAAAGGCAAACCATATTCGTTATCTACAGAAAAATTACTAGTGTCAAAATAATTAATAAAATGTTCTTTTAATTCTCCATAGAAATCATTTGTTTCAATGTGATAAATGAAACTATCTGTGTCGGTATAACACATTTGCAAACGATTACCATAAGCCGGTTTCATTACAGAATAGTGGAAGTCATACATGTGAGCTTTAGACAATTCAAGTACCGTAAAACCAATATAAATAGGTTTATCTAATGTTATGCAGTGTTGTTTAAGCTGGATAGCTGCTAAGTTTTCACTAAAAATAATGCTACTATGATAATAAGGACTAGCTATTAACTTTCCTGCACCATTTTTCTTTTTGGTAAAGTTATCATTATCTTGCCATTGATTAACTAGTTTCACATTGACTTTTTTCGCGTTGTTTTCCAATGTTTTACCAAAAATACTGTTATTTAGTAATTTAAAAAAATCTTGTTCAAAAGTTGACGTAGCTTGTTGTCTCAAACGTGTATTTAAATCAATGTACTGTTTCAAATAATCATCTTGGCGGAATGTAATTATTCTATGAACTTTTTTCAATATTAACCCATGTTTTAAACATGTTTTTAAATGAACGTAATGAATAACGTAAAAAAACTTGTCATATAAGTTTGGAATCAATTTGGAATTTTTACCTCCTGGTGGAACAAATTTTTCGGGACAAAAAGGTAGATCGTTATGAACAATGTGTAAATTTTGAGGATAACTTAAATCAACTTCAAGAATAAAACCATATTCGGAGTCATCTGGAATACTATTTATGTTTAAATCGGTAATTTCATCCTCAGAAAGAAATCTAAAACCCGATAATGGTAAAGTTAAACTCATACTGTACCCGTATAGATTATTACAATCTATGTATATAAGGTAAGACTCAGGAACCGAACAATCAAAATCCAACATATGATTGTTATTGGCCTTTGCATGTCTATGTGATACCAAACAAATACCGCCTCTTATTCCTGATTGTATCATATTATAAATAGAAACGTCATTTATTAATTCTAACTCGACATTTGTTACGTAAAGCATTGCATCGAAAGATAGACTCGGTGCTGTAATATAAAACGCTGGGTCCAATTGATAATGACGTTTACAAGTTACACGGAACTGTTCAAAAATATCAGTTAACAGTAATACATCTGTTTTTAAATATAAGTCGGTGTACTGACCCATATTATGTAACCTAAATTGTCTCCAAACTGATTGCGCGTGAGCGTAATCTTTTTTTGAAATATGCTCGTTGGTAAGAGAACTATAAAAATCTTTTTTATTTGGAAGTGATGTTTCACTGTAACGTTGTAAGCTATTCATATAATCGTAAGGATAGATGCCTTTTCGAGTAAGGAGATGAAATTGTGTGTCGTTAGGGAAATGTCTTCTTAAATGAGTAAATTGCTCTGTTTTCATAGTTTTTGTTAACTTATCTAAACTAGTGTTTAAAAATTTTAATGAGTCAACAAATCGCAACAAAATTATATTTCCATTGGAAACAGGTATATACTTTGTAAATGAAACGTAGTTTTCTTTCGTTTTTGGTATAATTTTAATAGGACCAGGTGCTTCACCTAGTTTTGTAATAAATAAATGACAGTCGTATCCAGCCAAATTATGAAAAAAAATTGGTATAAATTTTGGTATTTTATATTGTAAATTACAGTAATTATGAGCTGCTCCACGATACTTCCCAGTTATGTGACAATGATCTTTTACTTTATCGCCATACAAAAACTTTTGACAAATATGACACTTCGACGAGCTTTTAAAATTTTGCTCATCAATTTGATTAAAAATTATG
Organism: Idaea aversata; assembly: GCA_907269075.1. Taxonomy (NCBI): domain Eukaryota; kingdom Metazoa; phylum Arthropoda; class Insecta; order Lepidoptera; family Geometridae; genus Idaea; species Idaea aversata. The sequence goes on from OU026109.1 coordinate 2,378,933, forward strand.
GGTACATTTTGAGACAATAATGCATAAATTTCACGAACATCGTTATAGATATATGATATGAATTTATCTACACAGTCGATTCCACGATATGTTACAAATTTATTGTATGTTGAATTTTGTGAACAAACAATTTGATATGCGAATGCAATCGGCACATGTTGTTGAGTTGTATAAGTGTGCGCGCCTTTAATTTCTTCATTATTTGTTGATTTAAGCATACTTTCAAAATCGGCATAAATTACGAAAGGGACGTTTTGTTTTCGATCAAAATTTTTGAACTTTATTACTGAACCCTTTGCAGGCAACACGGTGGCGATATCATTACAAGTATGACTGTCTATTTCATCACCACTTTTAAAAAATACTAAACAAGTGTCACATAAAAATAGTTTTTTATGATTTTTACTGATTTGACTTCGTAATAAACGAGACAAATTTTTAATTAGACAATAATGCGACTTTGAACCTTTTTCAATATAAAGTAAATGAATAATTTTTTTGCTTACATTGCTCTCCGATTTATACAAAGGACCAATTACCGTATTGTTTTTACTCAATCCGTAAATTATAAAACCTAAACCAGGATTATTATTTTCAAACATAGATATATCAGAAAAGGTTGCTGGAAATGACATGTTACGTATGTTCAATACATCATTAAAATTAGGATACGATGTCTCTCTATCCGCATGTTTTTTCACAGGGTATAAAAATGCTAGCACGCACCATAAGAAACAATGCATATCGGAGTTACGAACATTTATACAAGCTTTTTTGTTTTTTATTTGTTTAGGCAAATCAATGAATGTTGAACCACCAAGTGGTTGATATTTATTTACATTGACTTCTAAGTGCATACAATTAAGGAAAGCCCACCCGCTATCGCGATCTTCAAATTCTTCTACTTGATTTTGCAAAGTTTGAAGAAGCGATGAAAATATCGAATCGAAATTGTAATTACTATAGATTGGAATATTCTGCGTACAAAATGATTTAATGTCTTGTTCATTATTCTTAAACATGAAAAAAGTAGCATAAAATTCAAAGTTTATTTTAATACAAATATGTAACTTTACGCATTGATTTATAAGAAGTTGTAATTGATCTTTAATTGATTTTAAAAACAATTCAATACTACTTCTATTAGCATCTTGTGCCATTATTCGATATGAAATAATGCGACATTTAAATGCAGACTCCACAATTTCAATTCCATCGCTAAGTATCTGACTCGAACTTTTCTGTTTATGTATTCTACTGCGTAAGTGTCCTACCCATGACTTATTATTAATTGATAATTCGCATGTCTTACAGAATGGCATGATTATAAGTTTATAAGTACGTATTTCGTTGAAACTTGAACTTGAAAAAGCAAACACAAATTTATAATACCTAATAACATAAGTAGGTAGGTATACCTACCTAAGTATTAAAAAAATAAAAATGACATAAGTAATCAATAAGTAGTATGATTAAAAAGATTAAACATTAGGTAAACATTAATTCACTTTGGAGTAAAAAAATGTTTATAAGTACGTATTACGATGAAACTTGAACTTGAAAAAGCAAACACATTTTTATAATACCTAATGTAGTAACATAAAGTAGGTATAGCTACCTAAGTATTAAAAAATAAAAATGACATAAGTCTTAGTATAATCAATTAGATCTAGTTTGATTAGAAAGAAAATCAAATTCACTTTATAAGTAAAAAATTAAATTCACTTTTGAGGGAAAAATTTTGGGTCGGAATTTTTGAATACATCAAACGAGCAGATGAGCAGATTTTGTAAAGCATCCCAACTGGGGTCACTCTCGTTACATATTAATTTAAGTGCTGTTAAAGCCTTTTTGTATCGAAACTCCGGCTTATCATTAATTATATCTTCTTTGTTATAAACTTTTACCTCGATGTAATAATCGCCCGACGTAACAGCAGACCGATAGCTCTGCCCGTTTGCCACCTTTGTGGTGAAAGACGACCCCAGCGGCTTGACACTCGATGATGGCTTGCGAGGTGAACCGCCAAAAATGGCCGTCTCCTCATTAATTATGGAGAAAATATTTGGTTTCCTGTGAACAAAAATAAAAATGAATTAGTTTATTGAATGACTCTAATTTTTTCTTACTATTATTAAAAACCATGTATGTTCAGTAAATTTTACCCGACTAGAAGGAAAGAGTTATTGATGTTTTATTAGGACAAACAGACATAAAGTATGTACCTATCGATTTTGTCTTCCCTATACCATTACTACAAAACAAAATGAATACGTACTTAGAACAGACGGCTTCGACCTTTTCTTTACTGTTTTTTCTTTTCGGTGCCTTTTTCGACACCGCAGATCTTTCGGCGGCTGTTTTCACTTTTTTAAGTTTTTCGGGCTCTTGATGGGTTTCTTCGATTTCGACTGAGCTTTCATCGACATATTCAAAATCAGACCTTGAAAAGAAAAAAATAATTAACCTTCACATTATTTGCCTAAAACGAAATAATATTAGGAAATGAAGTAGGTAGGTACTCACTCACATTTTGTATTTTTATTTTCAACCTTGAGAATAGAAACTTTCTTGATGAGGAGATATTATATTGTACTTTGCAGTTCTGTTGCTTTGGTGAAGAATGTAAATTTTTATGACAATTTTGTGATTTACATGTGGTTTTATACGATATAAAAATCAATTGTCAGCAATTTGCTAAAAGCAGACCACAAACTTTCGCTCGACCGATAGCTCATAGACATTTCGCATATATGAAACCAAACAAAAACGATTGTCATTAAAATTATACTTTCTATTGACTATCGGCCTACATAAAGTCTATAGTCTGTCAAAACTTATAAAAAAATACAAAACCGATCCTTATGAGTAAAAGGTGATGTTGAAGTAATGGTCCGCCAAATTCCATTTAAATTTTTTCTGTTCGTTAAATGATTATCTTATAAATCGAAATCTAATATTATTTTGTAAACTACCTCTTTTTGTAACTTCCCATCTTGAAAATTTAGCACTGCACGCATGTTTTTGTAAGTTTGTTATTTAAATTTGAAACAAGTACTTTCAAAGTTCTATAAGAGTTTTCGGAGTGGGATATTCAGGTGATTATGTTCTAAAGTTGTCGTTTTCAAAATTGTGTAACTTTTCAATTTCTGACTTTTTTTTTTTTTTTTTTTCTTATTTGACATTTGATGGGCATCCAGTATAAAATACCTACCTTTAAGTAATCTGTAGTATTACTTGAATAAAAGAAATAAATCAAAGAGATTAAATCTATTCATATTTTTAGTGGATAGACATTATGATAATTTTTATACTAGTAAGTAGGTACACATTAGAAAATACTATTTTTTATTTTCCAATCTACTTCAGAGCCCGTAGTGTGAGTTTTCGTATAACATACGCTTCTATTATGCATGCGTAAATGCGAACATTTTATTGAGTTGAAAGGCCGTAATGTGTTGGTAGACGTAATGTGAAGTTTTACTTTCCATACTTTTGTGTTTACGCAAAGGTGATAGTAGCGTAACAGCTAATACTTATACCTATTAGTATATTAACACTCTTTGGAATAAGCGACATAGTTTATTGAAGTCAGCAAATCATAATATAAGCCATAGAGATAAAATACTAAATTAGAGTAATCTACATCACTGCATTTTTTTTTTTACAGTATTTTTTATCTCGAATTCATGTCTACGTAAATTGGAACTCATATTTAACAAGGTAAATATTAACATAGGTAGGTATTTTAAAGTATATCAAAAGTTCTGATATTAAGTCGTTTCAATGTTTATAATAAGTTGTTTTACTAATTATTGTGATAGTGATTTCATGCATACATGTAGGAAACATGTATGCATGAAATCACTATATGACTTGACTATTTTGTAGTCTTTATTGTAGTGTATGGTAAGTATTTTATCTTTATGGTTGTTTGCCTAACCAAAGATATCATATTATATTCATTCATTCGAAGTCAGCAAAATAAATCGTATAAGTCATAGAGATAAAATACTAAATTCATAATATTTACACTGCAGCATTTTTCGTAGTTTTTTTTTATCTCGAATTCAGATCTACGTAATTTGGAACTCATTATGTGGTAATTAATCATAGGTAATTGTTTAAAGTATCTATCAAATAGATTCTGAGAGAACTTTGCAATTGATCTGTAAATACTTATGTGGGTAATAATAACTTAACCTTGCAACATGGTATTTTATATTGTTTGAGTTGTTGTTTGTTTTTATCAACACGCGGATATAATGCCTGAATTATTTTATTATTTATTACTAGCGACCCGCTCCGGCTTCGCACGGCTATATTATACATGTATTATACATATAAACCTTCCTCTTGAATCACTCTATATATTAAAAAAAACCGCTACAAAATCCGTTGCGTAGTTTAAAAGATTTAAGCATACATAGGGACATAGGGACAGAGAAAACGACATTGTTTTATACTATGTAGAGATTTTATTTATTTATTAGGTATACCAACAGTAAGACACACTAATACTAAGAATAAATAAAAACATTACCGAAATAATAATAAAGTGTGAATTCGAAATAGGTTAGGTACCTTCTACTTTTCAATCAGTATTTTATCTCTATGCTATTCTTATTCCTAGAACATAAATGATGACGTGTTTAATATCCCACGCTCGCTAGTTAGCTACCGTGTGAATGTATTAGAGTATTTGTAATTTTTGATTGAATTAGTTGTATGTAATGTATTACTTGGTGATAATTTAGTGAAATTTTGTGAAAATATGTTTTCTTGAAGGAAAATGTAAGTAATAGATTGTAATAATGTTTGCAACATAAGTTGTAATATAAATTTGATAATTACAAACCTAGGAATTTCTGATAAACATACAACGGGTTTCTTAACCTTGTGCTAACTATTAACGTTCTAATCAAAATTCTAGAAAATAAATGATTTAAGTCCCTAAAAAATTGAATACAAATAAAAAGTGAGTTAAAAATTAAATGTAGGTAAACATTTTGTGAATTAAATATAATCGGTGAGCGATCTTACCTTGGGCACTCTGGAAGTAACTTATCATGGTTCTTTCAACCGATTGTTTTATGGAAACGAAATGTAGCTAAAAAAAATCGGTGAGCGATCTTACCTTGGGCACTCTGGAAGTAACTTATCATGGTTCTTTCAACCGATTGTTTTATGGAAACGAAATGTAGCTAAAAAAAATCGGTGAGCGATCTTACCTTGGACGCTCTGGAAGTAACTTATCATGGTTCTTTCAACCGATTGTTTTATGGAAACGAAATGTAGCTAAAAAAATCGGTGAGCGATCTTACCTTGGGCGCTCTGGAAGTAACTTATCATGGTTCTTTCAACCGATTGTTTAATGGAAACGAAATGTAGCTAAAAAAATCGGTGAGCGATCTTACCTTGGGCACTCTGGAAGTAACTTATCATGGTTCTTTCAACCGATTGTTTTATGGAAACGAAATGTAGCTAAAAAATCGGTGAGCGATCTTACCTTGGGCGCTCTGGAAGTAACTTATCATGGTTCTTTCAACCGATTGTTTTACAGAGCTAAAAATATTTCTGTTATATGAATTTTATGTTATCAAGTATGTTTTTTTAAATTCATTTTAAGACTTAACTACGATATCAAAATATGAACTATTAATTCCAGATGTCTAAAATAAATTTTAAACTATTGAGATAAGTCCACTCGATCTACTGATATAATATATTGAAAAAAATTCTTTGTATGTTTATAATGAATAGACAATGAAACTACTTAAATGACGATGTATATAAATAATATCTTTATATGAACATATTAAACTGTTTAGGTACCTCACTGTTAAACTACGAAACCGATAGTTTAAAAAATGATTTATTGTTATCTCTGAAACACAAATTTTCTGTGAATGGTCTAGCCCCGACCATAAAAATGGTTGTTGTGTTGAAATGAATTATCTCTGAAACTAGTGGACCGATTTTTATGAAACTTGGTATGAGGATGCACCAAATCATCATCATCATCATCATCATCATTTTGGGTTAGAAAGAACAATATTAACCTACTTATGTTCTTCTTCATCCTTTAAAATACCACTATGCTAACTTTCATCTAAAAAGGAAACAAACATAAAACAAACTTTTGGATTGATAATTAAGTTAGGCTTAAGGTGGGTACTGACCTACGTTACGAGGTGTAATGTAACATTCGCATCGAGCGTGCTACGCATAGAGCATGTACGCTGTGTTCTAAAATTGGCGTAACATGCTCGTCAAACGACGTACTGACTGCACGAATGCTCGCTGTGTAACACGTTACATTACGCCCCGTAACGCCGGTCAGTACCCAGCTTTAGGATTTTGGAAATGGTATTTAACTAATAATAAGTCACCAAAAACCTCAAAAGGTAAAATAAGAAGTTTGACCGTAAAGAGGGAACTAAAAACAAATGGTTGTCTGTAAAGTCGGTTTACGGACTTAATCTTTTGTAATTTTCATACAACCATCCCTAATCGAACCATCCCTTCTCCGCAAAGTCCGGTGTGAGCGGTACGAGAGGTAGGTCGCAGTGCTGTATGGGCGGTACTGCGACTGAGGCGGGTTGCGGTGTAGTATGGGCTGCACCGCAACTGAGGACTAGGGGCCGGGGCGCGAGAGGGTTGCCGGTATTGCGGTGAGCCGTTTCCCCTACCTTCCGTGGCCCTGACGGAGCCACCACCGTTAGATGACGGACGCGGTGGGGTCGCAGAGGAAGAGGTTTGTCGGTGTGTCGTTGCCGCTTTCCCTGTCCTCTGCGACCGGAGTGGCTGGCGATGGGGCTACTTATCTGACCCATCGCAGGGGACCACGGGCGTCCAGATACGGGGCTGTCTGGCGTCCATCCGCTTGGTCCCCGAGAGGGTTGCGATGTGTCACGTGCTCTGGTGCATCGCAACAAGTGGAGGGGCGAAAACCTCGTAAGAGGAGGGTCCTCACGGACAAATGGCGTCGGAGCTGCTGTTGCATGTGAAAGCTATCCCGGTAGCCCCGACAATAGGCAAAGCGACGGAGCACCCTGGGGTTTTAGTCGGTTGGAGCCCGACATAACCTCTTCGTTGGCCCCAGGACAAAAAAAAAAGGTTGGGCCAGTGCAGTGGTTCGTGAACACAGAAAACCTATCTCCGAAAGACTAGTGATCGGCATTGCCGACTAGTCGGCCGACTAATCGGCGGTTTTGAAAACGGTTTAGTCAGCTAATCAAATGCCATAGTCGGCCCTTCTCCAATAAAAATCAATTTCTAGTCCAAAATTTAATTTTAAAAGACCTTTGACCCGGATTAACCTTTGAAGCCCAAATTGTTACTTTTATAAACATTTTTGTAACACATTTAAATGCTAAACTGAGTAATAATAATAAATACAGACTCATGTAAAACTAGCTGCGCCTCGCGACTGTTGTTAGTTACTGACAAAATAACCGTAAAATTTTGTAAAAATAAATCATTTGCAATTTAGTTTAATTTAAAAAAATCGGTGATGCTGAAGACACAAGGACAGACAAACGGAGAAGAGAGTGATCTTATCAGGGCTCCTTTTTTACCTTTTAAGGTAGGTACGGAACCATAAAAATATTTTGTATGTTTTTGGTGACTTATTATTAGCTACCATTTCCAAAATCCTAAACTTCACTATCACTACATAGTATAAAACAAAGTCGCTTTTTCTGTCCCTATTTCCCTTTGATGCTTAAATCTTTAAAACCATGCAACGGATTTTGATGCGGTTTTTTTTAATAGATAGAGTGATTCAAGAAGAAGGTTTATATGTATAATACATGCATAATATAGCCGTGCGAAGCCGGAGCGGGTCGCTAGTAATATTATAAATCCCAAAGGTTGTTTGTTTGTTCCCTTTTTACTGTCAAACTACTGGATCAATTTGGAATATAGGTAGTTTATGGGATTGAGAAAGACATAGATTACTTTTGATCCCGAAATTCCCGCGAGTGAAACCACGGGGCGCATTATCATTTTATATTTTTACGAATTATCTATCTACACTTCTAATCTCTACATAATATGTAGTATAAAACAAAGTCGCTTTCTCTGTCCCTATGTTCCTATGTATGCTTAGATCTTTAAAATTACGCAACGGATTTTGATGCAGTTTTTTTTAATAGATAGAGTGATTAAACAGGAAGGTTTTTAGATATAAAACATGCATAATACAGCCGTGCGAAGCCGGGGCGGGTCGCTAGTAATATAATAAAGAGGAAGAATTTGATTTGATTGTTCAGTTTGTAACGAATAGGCTCCGGAACTATTTGACCGATTTTGATGAAATTTGTATAAGGATAAATTGCTTTATTAGGAATAAAAAATAGGTTACTTTTTTGTCTCGATTATTACGAGATCGGGAGCTACGCGAGTGAAACCGCCGAGTCTAGTCAATAAATTATATAGTTAATAATTAAAGCTCCCACGTGTTTAAAAATTAAGCACATAATTTTAACTATTATATCAAAGTTAATTGCCTAAAATTTAAACTATCAAACATAATTAAAAGACAAATTTCCGCTATATAATTTAACGAGACTAAACCATTTTTGGTAATGAGTAACGGAGTTATAAAACATCTTGTCTAATAGGGCCCTTGTAGGGACTATTTTATTTTATTTTTAAACATCACTCGGGGCTATTTAGACGTGGGTTACTCGATTTTCGTAACCATGCACTTGCGTCTAAAAGACGGCTACTAAGTCGTATCGTACAACGTGCTTGAATAAATAGAACATTGTTGGGTTGTAGGTGTGAAAGTCACTCATTTAGTCCCGAGACGGAATTTAGCTCCCGAGCGTAGCGAGGGCGCTAGTAGTTCGAGGAACTAAATCAGTCTTTCACCCGAGGTAAACACTGTGCTTTTCATTACGAATAAATACATAAAATTCTTCCTAACAACGAGAGTGAATGAGAGACTTCATAGGTTGGGACCAAAGAGATTATATACATGTAGTGTTATTCTTTGGTGTTACTTAAAGCAAGGAGGTTGGGTTTTGGAAGTTCCTAATGCGTAATGATACTGATACTGGCTACATGCACATTGCACAAGCCGTGCGAAGACATAATTTGACATGACAGCTGTTAGTGAAAGCGATTTTCCCTAGGGCTGGAAGTTTTTCTTTCTACACGCTCTTCAGGCACCTTTACACCTACTTTCGGAGTATGAGTAATAAAAAATTCTTATTCTCCTTAAAAAAAAATTTTTAGGGAGATTAAGCATTTTTTTTTTGGGTTTTTTATTTTTATTATGTGAAATGTCTTCTAAATGGGGTACGATGCGAGATGGTGCGAAATTAGCAAAATTTTGCTAAAAATATTTTTTCAGTTGTTAACAAACAACAATTACAATTTTGTTGTTGACAATTATTTCTAGTATTCTACACAAAATAGTTCCAAGAAAGGATAGAAAATATATATCATTCATTACAGCTTGTATTGTGGCAATATGTTTGAACAAAACTAAATAAAGTTCTCTTCCTCGACGACCACCTCAAAATGTGTATTTTTTGGAAAATTTTCAAAAATTAGAATACTTTTTCTGATTAATCTAAGCGGTTTAAAAGGTGTATTTACTAATTTATTATGCATAGTTAGTAAAAAAAACCGGCCAAGTGCGTGTCGGACTTGAGCTCGAAGGGTTTCGTACCATGTTGTATTTTTTTCTGTTTATAGTATAGGTACTAGCTGCGCCCCGCGGATTCACCCGCGTAAGTCCCGATCCCGTGGGAATACCGAGATAAAAAGTAGCCTATGTGTTAATCCAGGTCTCCAGCTATCTAGAAACCTAGTTTCATCGCAATCAGACCAGTAGTTTTTGCGTGAAGGAGTAACAAACATACATACATACACACACACACACACACAAACTTTCACATTTATAATATTAGAAGGATAGGATTTGTTGTTATAGCGGTAACAGAAATAAGTAGGTACTTACTTATATCATCTGTGAAAATTTCCACTGTCTAGCTATCACGGTTCATGAGATACAGCCTGGTGACAGACAGACAGATGGCCAGGGGCTCTATTTTTGAATCGCTCGTGTGACAAAGCTTCGTCGTATACGCCTACAAGTCACGCTCGACTTCCAAGTCGCATGACACAAATTTAATGTATTTTTGAATCGTTCGTCGTCGAAATTTAAAATGTCAATTTTTATTCGTTTTACGCAGTTATTTGAAAAGCAGTAATTACCAGCGGACATCCGAAATTATCCCAAAAGATATAAATATTTTTCAAAGACCGTTTCCGAATGTTTGACTATGATTGTTTGATGTTTATTCTTCCACTCGCCTGTCGGCGACGAGTGGTGGAGACCACTCGTTACGATGGAGCGATTCAAAAATAGCGAATTTCCGATGTCGAACGAATATCAGTAGAAATCGAGCGCTCGACGCGGGGCGAACGATTCAAAAATAGGGCTCCAGTAGAGTCTTACTAATAGGGTCCCGTTTGTACCATTTGGGTACGGAATTCTAAAAATTGATGACATGGATGCATGGTTAGTAAAAATATGTTATTCTAACTACAGAAGGCCGTAGACAAAATTAAGCTTTAACAGGAAGGGGTACCGGCGCTCTCTCCATACAAACGTAGTCGACTGTTTCCTCCCTAGATAATAACACTAGCACAAATATTATTGTTGCTTATAACCTATAACTACCATGACTATGCCCCTATGTCTTGGTTTTTTCATATTCTAATTATCATAGAAAGTAAGAGTTAAAAAAACAAAATATGTATAAAAAATAAGACATAGGGGCATGGTCATTGGCCATGGCACTTATAAGATTCATGCAACAAAAATATTTGCTCTAGTGTCATTATCCAGGAAGGAAACAATCGACGACGTTTGTATGGAGAGAGAGCCGGAACCCTTTTCTCTTAATAAAGAAATTATCGACGCATTAAAATACATATTGGATATTGGACATCGTAAATACAAATTAACTCACTATTATTGGTCTGTTTTAAAATAGAGTGGGTGTCTAATTTCATATAACGATCGTCATTTTGAACAAACTGTAACATGATTTAAAAAAAAAAATAGAAGCGAAGTAGCTTCTATTTTTTTTATATTTTTGTGTTTTATATTTTAGAACGTGTTAAATTAACTTTTAGCTGCCTCCGGCTTTAATTTTAGTGTTTTTATCAGCCAATGTTTATTTTCTATCTATCTTCATCTTATCTATCTATACATATTAAATGCTTTGTCCTGACTGACTGACAGATCAACGCACAGTATAAACCGCTGATTGTAGAGACCTAAAACTTGGAGAGTGTGTTCTTTGTATGACGTAGGCTTATCCGGTAAGAAAGGATTTTCCGAAATTCTATCCTTAAGAGGTGAAAAAAGGCGGGCAAAGTTTGTATGGAACAACGTGATTTCCGAAAAGCTAGTCAGTTTATTGTCATGGATATGTCTTGGTTTACTTATTTGAAAACAAAAGCCTTCATTTTATGTTATTGAACCGTGTTTATTAAAAGTTTAAAATTCACATTTTATATCAAATAGCAAGAGCCCTCTTATTTTCTACATTTTAGCCGTAGCCATCTTTTTCCCTCTGGTGTTGCCAGTGTACAACACTTAAAAACTACTGTCGGGGAGTTGCCTGTTACTTAAATTTAAAAGGTACATATTCTACTCACGACAGTTTATAACCTACGAAACAGTTGGCGCCACAGGTAAAATTAAATCGCGCTATAATTGTGTTTCATTAAGTTCTAAGGTTAGCATTATCCAATACAGTGAAAGTACATTCAAACGCAAATGTTATAAAATAAATTTTTATCACAGTTGCTCATAAAGTGGATCTTATTAAACCGCTTTTAGGCTCATAATGCAACGTATTATACACGCGTGCGATAAAAAAAATCCAACTAGTGCTAAAATAATACGCTATCCCGATAAGTCAAATACGTATCTCACTGCTAATGACATATTAGGTACTTAGATGAAACATTCATAATTTATCATAGGTTATACTGTTTTGATGTATTGAAAAAAGGTACCATCAAAGAGTTTTTAAGCCTTGCTGGCTTAAAACTCTTTGTTGGTACCTTTTTTCTTCTTTTCAAAAGGTTGTCTCTAGAGTCTGATAACGAACGATAATTTTACGTGATAACGTCTTTGAAAATAATTAAAAATTGAGTTTTGTTTTTATTTTGTTTTTTCTTTAGGTAAGTACATAAATATATTTTTTCCTTACCATTATATTCTGTTTTTAACCGCCGACGCAAAAACAAATGAAAAAAACCCTAAAAAAATATTGTATGTCAGACGAGGTTGTTAAAAGTTTTTTGCCTAGCCTTTCGGGAGTGTAATTAACAAAAAATAGTAAACATAACCTAAAATTCTTAAAAACTTTTTATTATTTTAACAAGTCTTTTTTTTATTCGCAACTGTGATAAAAAACGTCGTACGATACACGTGTGGATTGATCATTCCATCTCGGCTTTTGCCACGCTCGCGTTCCGCTCGCCCGTCATAAACCGCCTCTATGGAATGATCAACTTTCCACACTTGTATCGCAATGTACTATTTTGACACTCTGTCACTGAGCCAGTGGTTCATCAGTGGTATTTCGATAGAAAAGTTAACACCAGGAGACCATAGACATATTATTGATATTTAATGTCATATTTTTGACATAAATGTCTAATTCGATTCTATCGACACTATTTAACCGACTTCAAAAAAGGAGGAGGTTCTCAATTCGTCTGTATGTTTTTTTTTTTTTTTTTGTGTGTATGTTACGCGATCATTCGAAGACGGCTCAACCGATTGAGATGATTCTTTTTGTGTTCGAAAAGTGATACCTCAGGGGTGGTCCCATAAAAATTTGGTGAGGATCTGATGAGAATCTTCGGAGTGATGAACAGAATTGCACCTCGATAGTGCAGCAAATTGCTCAATTTCGATTTCCACCAGTAGATTTGGCCCATAAACGAATAGTTACCGATAAATGGAATATCTGAAACCACCTTCTCATCAGAAAACTTTTCAATCAGTTACGATTACAGGTTACAATTTGAAGAATTTAGTCGAATTTAGTCGCGGGACTGGGTTTGAATTAATGTTGATAGAGAACCCTATCTTAAATGAAGTTCTGATGAGGATCTTCGAAGTGATGAACAGAAATGCACCTCGAGAGTGCAGCAAATTGCTCATTTTTCGATTTCCACCAGTAGAATTGGCCCATACACAAAAAGGATGAATGGGGCATCCGAAAACACCTTCTTATCACCAAACTCTTCAATGGGTTACGATTAGGTACAGGTTGCAATTTGAAGAAACAGTCGCTTTCGCCTCATGGAGTAGAATTTTCAGTGACAGTGGCACTAAAAATGGTTAAATAAAAAATAAATAAAAATTTAAAAAACCGACTTCAAAAAAACCTGTAAAGAAAAACTAACAAAACCTGAAAAAAAAACCAAAAAGTGAAAATAATCCATTTCGGGTCACTAAGACAGCAGATAACTTAAACATAAGTACTTACTTGGAAGTCGGACTGTTTTCTTTATACCTCTCAACATTAAATCTAACCCAGTCCGACTTCCAAGTAAGTACTTATGTTTAAGTTATCTGCTGTCTTAGTGACCCGAAATGGATTATTTTCACTTTTTGGTTTTTTTTTCAGGTTTTGTTAGTTTTTCTTTACAGGTTTTTTTGAAGTCGGTTTTTTAAATTTTTATTTATTTTTTATTTTAGGTCAATTTTCGAAGCAGTGCCATTCTTGATGAAATATTGGAACACTATTTGTGTTAGCAGACTTGGGCCCCCGAACCGCGGACGCGCAATGAGTTACTAAGCCATATTGAGTTTAGACTCTTATTCGGACCCATCGATCGAGAAACGGTCCATGTCAAATTAAAAGGTTTACATTAATGTAAAGTTTGTCCGTCTGTAAGATCCGATACGAATTGCTTTATTAATGACACGAATTCATTTACATATCAAAATGTATTTTGAAACCGTTATTATGGTTCATCATAAATTTACAAAATCAGATTAGTTTACTGCTTGCTTAAAACTGCTTATTTACATGATAGGTTTATTTTAAACAGTGGCCCCACTTAATCTTTTTTCTGTTTTTACATAAATACCTACATCATCTGTGAAAATTTCAACTCTCTAGCTAATATGGTTCATGAGATACAGCCTGATGGTGCTGGTGACAGACAGACGGACAGATAGGTGTTTTTACCCTTTGGGTACGGAACCCTAAAAGGTTAGTATAAAGTATAATAAATGAGGGACTGTAACATTCTGGCATAGTAACCGGTCGGCCATTTTTTAAATGGACTGCGTTGAGAAATGAGCAATTTACTGCACTCTCGAGGTGCAATTCTGTTCATCACTCCGAAGATCCTCATCAGATCTTCATCCATTTTTTATGGGACCACCTGTGAGTTATCCCCTTATATACAAAAAAAGAATTTTCCAAATCGGTCTAGGCGTCTCCGAGTAATCGGGGAACATACATTAAAAAAAAAGTCCCGATGAATTAAGAACCTCCTCCTTTTTTTGAAAGTCGGTTAAAAATTAAATAATTAAGGCGACTTTTAGACCAGTCTTCACACTTATATGTTAAAATGAGTTAAGTATCTCTTGAAACTGTATTATTTTTAAGACCTTTAAGTGCACAGATAAAACAATAAATAATATTCTAATTTATTCTCCTCCTCCCACCCACGATCTCATGTGGTGGTTGCTTACGTCGCTGGAGGTTGCAGATTCGATTCCCGTCTCAAACAAGTATTTATGCTATAGATATTCGTTTGTCGTCTGGGTGTCTGTATGTATATGAAAATTTTATTTACAAAAAATGGTTGTCTGTAAAGTCGATTTACGGACGATAATTTTACGTGATAACGTCATAAGAAAACATTGACGGTAACCATAGCAACGAGAGTACGTTAATACGTTGCTATGGTTACCTTGTCAATAACATGACGTTGCTATGGTTACGCTGTCAAAAACATGACACATGATTGCATGACGTCACACTTTTTGTAAGTGCAGGTGTTCATCGATTTATAAGCCGTTATCACGTCAAAAAAGCATAAATATATTCTATCCGTTATCACCCATAACACAAACCTAGTTAATTGCTTAGCTTAAGGCTAGATGGCGCTGTGAAAAATGTTCTATTAATATTTATTTATTTTATTTTTACAAAAAAATAATTACCTGTTCCTTCAATATAACAAGGAAGAAGCACAGTATCGTTTTCATACGATTTCACAACGACCGGTACACTAAGGAATGGCTTCTCACACACTGTCTTTGTCAATATTATTGATAACACACAAATAAAACTGTTTAATTTCATTTTTATTTAATTTGCCACAATTGTCCTTTTATACAACTTTCCTTTTACATAAAAAAATATTTTACACCCTTTAAAACTAGTAAGACGATTTATTTTTACTAGTTTAATTTTGATGAAATTTGATATGAGGAATAATGAGGATATATTAATTTATTGGAAGTGGCATAGGGTAATTTTTATCCCGATATTCCCACGGGATCGGCAGTTACGCGAGTGAAACGGCAGAGCGCTGCTATTTTAAATAAAACGGGTTATTAAAATATATTTCATAAAAAAAATCTAAATTAAAAAAGATACAGTATGATCCGTGCCTGGTATCACCACGTAAAATTATCAACACAAAAAAATCTAAACCGTAAAATTCTCGGCAAGAAAATTTGTTTCCAAAATGTTTTGTCACCCGCAAAAGAAATATTGACAACTAAGCATTACTTTTTTAAATTCCCTACAACTTTAAAACTTACTTGTTAGAAAAAAATATGAACCTTACCCATTAAATTAGTTGTCAAAAATTGCAAAGTACCTACATACTACCTACCTACTTAATTATAATTTGAAAACAATAATTTACTAACCGGAAGTGCCAACAAAGTAAAGTCAACTTTTTGTTTTGTTTTTAACCGACACGGTATGCGCCCATCGTTCCACCGAGTGGATAATTCAGGAATTGTGCTCCACTGATCTTTGTGTTTTACTTTATTTTTATTAATTTCAAAACCTTGAAGGACATCTTAAAAAAACAAGATGTTTATGACCCTAATTTTGGATAAAACAGATTTAAAAGTAAAGTTAATTTGTTAATATTAATAATTATTTAGAGATAATTTAGCTTCCCATCAAAATACTTACTATACTTATTATTATGTTTAAATGTAAAAAAAAATATTAGAATTATTATAATAAATAACGCTTTTATTTAAATCAAAACCAAACAAATGAAAACTTTTAGGCACTCTTCCTTTATTTGATTAAGTCTTATTTTTTGTAACTTTTACATAATTATTATAATTTTATTTAAAAAATATTGTAGATTTATTAAATAGTTAGGTACATCTTTTTAATTGCTGTAGGTATTACTTAATTAAAGTAACACGGTCGTTTATAATTATTACCCGTCAGCTTTTAATTTATTGAATGAACTTTGAAAGAGTAGTTTTGAACTTATTGCGTAGAAAGGTAAAAAGAGAGGCGCACGCGCAGCTCGTCAGGGACGCGGTTGAGAACTGTCATCGGCGGCGCATGCGCCCGGAGGAATCGAGATGTTAATTGATATAAAGATAGTAGCATACAGGGAGATAAATAGATAAGTATTTAATTTATTACTAGAAGACCGCAGTTTCAGCCGCGTAACTCCTGTTCCCGTGGGAATATCGGGACAAATAACCTATACCACTTCCAAAGAATCAATGTATCCTCATATCAAAGTTTCATCAAAATCGGTCCGGTAGTTTCGATGCTTATTCGTTACAAACAAACAAAAAATCATCTTTATAATATTAGTTCGTGATTTGATTTTCAATCACCTTTCACATGAATGAGAAAAGTTACTTTTTCCGATGGTATGTCAATCTGTTGCGTTTGCCGTCTCTGAGGTACCAGTCACTCACTGCTGCACTCCATTTGCCTTGCCTGTCTCTGATCATGTGACCATTCCATCTCCACTTTAATTTGTCTATTCGTGTGAGAATGTCAGCTACTTTTGTTTTTTTCCCTTATTTCGCTACTTCTTATCCTATCTTGTTTTCTTATTCCTGTCATACTCCTTTCCATGCAAACGCAACAGAGGACGGCAACAAGCAAGATGGTCAGATGACTTGAGACTCACGGCTGGACACCCAATGGAAAATGCTAGAGAAGGCCTATGCCAAGAGGCACTCAGAATTACGCGACATTCTTTAGTAATAAGTACTTAACATTGCTATTTGTTATTATGTTCCTAACCTAAATTCTGAATAAAGGGCTTTATTATTATTATTATG
The DNA here is from genome assembly GCA_907269075.1 of Idaea aversata. Classification (NCBI taxonomy): domain Eukaryota; kingdom Metazoa; phylum Arthropoda; class Insecta; order Lepidoptera; family Geometridae; genus Idaea; species Idaea aversata. Next base: position 2,396,286 of record OU026109.1, read on the forward strand.
TCAATCAGCGTGCTGAGTGTACCACCAACTTAGGAATGTATCCATTCAATTAATAACGTGATATGGAACATGACACCTTACTTTAGGATATAGATACGAGAAACGATTACTCACTCACTTACATTTTATTCTAAGTTATATAGTGAAGAAAATAATGTTGAAGCAATGTCTATTTTTAACCGACTTCTAAAACGGAGGATATTTTCAATTATTTTAAACTAACTGTGCCCCGTGGTTTCACCCGTGTAAGTCCCGATCCCGTGGGAATATTAAAATAAAAAGTAGCCTGTGGCCTTCCTCGATAAATAGACTATCTAACACAAAAATAACATTTCAATTCGAACCAGTAGTTCAAACAAACTCTTCAGCTTTATAATATTATTAGTATGGATACTCCACTGTCTGTCTGTCCGTCTGTCTGTCACCAAACTGTAGGTACCTCATGAACCGTAATAGCTAGACAGTTGAAATTTTCACAGATGATGTAGGTACCTATTTCTGTTGCCCCTCTTTAACGATATATTGGTACGGAACACATCGTGCGCGAGTCCAACTCGCACTTGACCGGTTTTTTTTTTAAGTTTTTTTCTTCTTTTTATTTTAGTATATTTAGTAAATACTTATTGCATGCCCGCCATCTATAAGTACTAATATTATAAAGCTGAAGAGTTTGTTTGTTTGAACGCGCTAATCTCAAGAACTACTGGTTCGATTTAAAAAAATGCTTTTGTGTTAGATAGTCCATTTATCGAGGAAGGCTCTAGGCTACTTTTTATTTTGATATTCCCACGGGATCGGGAGTAACGCGGGTTAAACCGCGGGGTGCAGCTAATCACTACATAGTATAAATAAAATGAAGTCACTTTTCGCCGTCCCTATTCCCTTTGTATGCTTAGATCTTTAAAACTACGCAACGGATTTTGATGCGGTTTATTTTCATAGATAGAGTGATTCAAGAGGAAGGTTTATATGTATAATACATGCATTATATAGCCGTGCGAAGCCGGAGCCGGTCGCTAGTTTATTTAATATTCTTATTCTTATGAAACAGCGGGGGGCACCGTATACAATTAAAATTAAACTATTCAATAATTTCAATAATGTAAAACTAGAGCGATTAAAAAACCGTAAAATTTAAATTAATCGTAACCAAACCACATTTAGTAGTAATAATAATCAAATAAAATTTTATTATAGTTTTTAGTAGACCATGGGCTCTATTTTTGAATCGTTCGCCCCGCGTCGAGCGCTCGATTTCTACTGATATTCGTTCGACATCGGAAATTCGCTATTTTTGAATCGCTCCATCGTAACGAGTGGTCTCCACCACTCGTCGCCGACAGGCGAGTGGTAGAATAAACATCAAACAATCATAGTCAAACATTCGGAAACGGTCTTTGAAAAATATTTATATCTTTTGGGATAATTTCGGATGTCCGCTGGTAATTACCGCTTTTCAAATAACTGCGTAAAACGAATAAAAATTGACATTTTAAATTTCGACGACGACCGATTCAAAAATACAGTAAATTCGTGTCATGCGACTTGGAAGTCGAGCGTGACTTGTAGGCGTTTACTACGAAGCTTTGTCACACGAGCGATTCAAAAATAGAGCCCCATATCTTTTACACCCACTTTTGATTGTAAACAATGAACTAAACTGTTCATTTGTAAGTTGTAAGATCTCCTAAAAAATAAGCAACGAATTGAGAACCTCTTTTTAGGGTTCCGTACCTAAAGGCATGGGCGTACCCACAGTGGGGCAAGGTGGGGCATTTGCCCCACCCTGACTCGGAGCTTATAAGAAATAAAAAAATAGGTTTTTAATTGAATATAACAAAATAAATTTGTTTGACAAACAATTCACAATTCAAACGTCCTAGTTACAAAGTGGCAGTAAAAAATGTTTATATGCAGATTGGACTGTTTGATAGCTCAAATTGATTAATAATTTATCAGACAAATAGTGTGAGAAAAAACCTCTTAGAAATTGGCACAATTATATCCACTTTGTTACTTTTGGTCCTCAAACTTAGTGTGTTTTCCGCCTCCTATGCTAGTATTCAATAAAAAGTTGACTGTAGATTTAAAATGTAATAGATTAGACAATAGTCAAACGATAAATGATATTTTTATATTTCAAAACCTGATACAGTAACAAAGTGGACAGGGTACGGTAATGTAACGGAAACATAAAGCTAAAGTTACGATACAAGTAGTAAGTATAGCAACAAATTACTTTGAATTGAAACACTCGAATGAACCTCTAAAGAAATTTAAAAATAATTAAATCTATTTAATTAATCAAACAAAACTAAATATAAGGTCATTTTGGGGTATGGGACATGATAAAGACTGTGCTCCCATTCTCGTCTTTTTTTTTTAATTTTCTACTACTTAACTAACGAGTTTTTTAGTTTTATTTGCTTCTGCCCCACCCTTTACAAAACCCTGGGCACGCCCATGCCTAAAGGGTAAAAACGGGACCCTATTACTAAGACTTTACTATCTGTCTGTCAGCCAGCAGGCTGTATCTCATGACCCGTGATTATAGACAGTTGAAATTTTCATAGATTATGTATTTTTGTTGCCTCCTTAACAACAAAATACTTACAAAAAAATGGTTGTCTGTAAAGTCTGTTTCCGGACGATAATTTTACGTGATAACGTCATAAGAAAACATTGATGGTAACCATGGCAACGATAAAACGTTGCTATAGTTACCTTGTCAATAACATGAGGCGTTCCAGTAACGACGCGTGACGTCACACTTTTTTGAGCTTGCAGGTGTTCACCAATTTATAAAACGTTATCACGTCAAAAGTGGCTGTGACATACGGCAGACAGACAGACAGACATGACGAATCTATAGGGGTTCTGTTTTTTGCCATTTGGCTACGGAACCCTAAAAACAGAAAATATTAATAATAATAAAACATGGTACTTACTGTACGGAACACATCGTACGCGAGTCCAACTCGCACTTGGCTGGATTTTTTTTACTTACGTTTGAAAAAGTAAAAGGGAACCTTTTGAGTTCAAAGTCAAAGTCAAAATTCTTTATTCATTTCGATACTTATGTATATTTTGTACATAAATCACTTAAATACGTCTTAAAAACTAAGTTAGGATGTGTGCCTTCGGAACGCGCCCACCAATGAGAAGAAGGCACAAGAAACTCATGGGGTTAGTTGGTTCCAACTCATGGGATACATGTGATGAGAAGAGAGGAGACGCATGTGACTAGAAGAGTGATGAGTATGAATGTAGAGGGATGGAGAGGAAGAGAAGAGGACGACCGAAGAAAATATGGATGGACTGCGTGAGACAAGACATGAGAGAGATGAATGTGAACGATGAGATGACGACTGATAGGAGTAAATGGCAGAAGAAAACATACTTACTGCGCCGACCACAAATAAATTGGGATAAGGGCAGGAAGATGATGATGTTTGAATTCTTTTATTCTTTTGCATTTCGAGCAATTCTTGTACATAATCATGATTTTCATGAAATTTAGCAGGTTTCGAGGGCGAGGTCAAAAAAAGTCAAATAACCGAGCAAAGCTTGGTCACCCAGGTACTAAGTTTAAGAAACGAAATGACAAGGAATTCTCTTCTATAAACTTTAACAAAATGCACGAACAAAAATCATTTTAATTTCTTTTTTCTTTTCAATTTTTTATTACTTATCACATTATATAAAAAAGCGACAG